>JAWHQI010000336.1:0-1394589 GCA_033032865.1 Dactylorhiza incarnata
CCCCCCCCCCCCCCCCCCCCCCCCCCCCCCCCCCCCCCCCCCCCCCCCCCCCCCCCCGCGCCCCATTTCGACCAAGATCTATGGCGAGGCTTCTCATCTCGTGGTTTCCTCTACCCTCTCTCTTTTGGAAATGTATGCTTAAACTTTTGTATTGAACTAGAGTAATCTTTATTTGTCTATGAATGGAAGTATTCTCTTGTTTTATTTCTCGTTTAATGCTTTGCTGTGATGCGCTCCGCCCCCACTCCACTTCCACACACGCGTTCTAGTTAGCCATCTAGCAATTGCTAGTGGTGATGTTGGTGAAGAGGTGAATACGACCCTCACAAAACCTCGCACTGCGGCCATTCCACCTGCTTACCGAAGCGCAGCATCGCGGCCGCTGCACTCGCCCCCACTTTGTGAAGAGGTGTGTGCGACCCTCAACCGTCACAGTTACTTTCCTTCCACGTGCTTTCCGAAGCACGGTATCGCGGCCGTTGCATCCATCCCACCTTGCGAAGCGGAGTTTTGACCCGCATCTTATTTCTGCAATAGCTTAGGACACCAATCACAACGCCCTTGTTTTTACTTTCTTTTACTCGTCGAAACAACTACCTCACTCTACTTTCTTGTCACCATATCATGCATTCCTCAAAAGATCAACATTCGGGGAGTTCCTCCCTATTTTATTACTTGACAGCGACCGGTGCACTTGCCGAACACGCATCACCTCCATCACCTCCTCGTCCCATGAGGAAGTGCAAACCTTCTCATGAGAAAGAGTACCTTCATCATCCCACCAGGGTGCACCATCGTGTTCAAAGTATTCATTCTCCCCTTTGGGGAAAACGACATCCTCATCCCACTTTGTAGCACCCTTTGAGTCAGAAGCATCACCCCGCTCCTTTACTTCGATAGGATAATACAAAATGTGTGTAGAAAAATCTTGCAAACAAACTGGAGGAACAAAATGATTTGGTTCCTTCGCAAAAAGATCTGATAACGCCTCCCCGATGGATATAATACTTTCCTCATCCCACTCAGGTGCATCCATAAGTTCGAAATCCTCTCATTGTTGGCCAACAGATGAGTGATTATCATCACTAGAAGTGAATTCATACACAAGGAGGGAAGAACCGATGCGAGAATTAAGCTCAAGGGGTGAGTAGGCAATTGCCTCCATGGGTAAAGAATGAGTGGTAGGGACAATGCCATCGTATGGATCAGCATGCACTCTGATGGGCAATTCTGATGCAGTCCCCCATAGACAAGGTGGTGTTGCATACATGTCATCAGAGGATGAAGGGTTGCCAAAGGAAAAATAAGAGGATACGATTTGGATGCCCCCGTCATCGTCTTCCTTCCTTTTTGGCATAAGAAGAGTAGGAAATCCTTCAAGACATGGTCCACATTATGACAAATCAAACATCGCAAAGTCCTACGCAGCTCATCATTCATAGTATTTAAGGCGTCAATAGTATGGCAGAAAGTGTCATAGCAACTAAGCTTAGGCACAGAATCCATAGCGCAAAAATTACAGATAAAACAAAATTCAAAGTTCTTTGCACAGAAAAGCTACACAATCAATTATAACTAAACTTGGAAAACAAAAACATGCTTTAAAAATCTAAAATAGGAAGGGATAAAACAGAAAACTAACAATATATAATTAAAAACAACAAAAATAATAAAGCGGCTATACACACTGGAAGAACTACTATCTCTTGTCTCCCTTTACAGCAACTCACGCGACTGTGTTCCCCGGCAACGACGCCAAAAACTTGATGCGCAAATTCTACACAATTCTATAGGCGGTAGCAAGACTGCGGCACAGAATGGCAGTGCACCGATCGTTCAAGTAATATAAAATATGGGAGTGAATCACCAAGTATCGAATCTCAAAGGAACACAGTAAGGTGGAGTTATCTATCGAGGAAGAACTTGTGATAGAAGTCCTTTAGGTTGGATGGATTGCGGAAAAGGGGTGATTTGGATTGTGGAAAATAAAAGAAAAGAACTAAACTACTCCTATGCAGGCCGTTATGTGCTGCTTCGCCAGGCGGATGGAAACTATGCAGGCTGCTATGCACTGCTTCGCTAGGCGGATGGGCGAGAAGGGAAGCGGATGAGGTGAGTGTAACTGCGGAAAGGTTTGAGGGATGTTATCACCTCTTGGCTAGGCGGATGGATTATACGGGTCGTTAGCACCGCTTAGCTTGGTGGATGGAAGAGTAGGCACACGTAATGGACGAGTAGGCTAGCGTAATGGAATGGAGGGTGATGGCGAAGTGGAGGATGGAATGGGGGCGCTCCTCACTTGCATAAACCACAAAGATAATTCCACATAGACATGAAATATACTAAATAGCATAACAAGGTTTAGTAAACATCATTCATGCACACAAAAGTTAAAGGAAAACACTACTACTATATGAAGGGGGTGAGATTACAACCAAATGGCGGAGACTCATCGGAGGTTCACGGCCGGAATCTATGGTTGTCAATCCTTGTCCGAGCTCGGCTCCAACTGCCGTCCGGGGTCTCTGAAGCTCTCACCACCTCTAGCCCGTCTTCTCTATCAATCTTCTTTGATCCTAACCTCACCAAAGAACTTCACGTGTGTAGCAAGAAATCTCTTAAAATGGAGCTTGGGAGTGCACGAACAATGGAGGAGGCCTAGAGGATGCTCCGGCTTTAGATTTGCAAGAGAATGGCGGCCAGAGCTCCTCCCGAAGATGGGCGGCGATGGAGCGGCGAAAAAGGGCAGAACTGGAGCTCTTGGGCGCAGGAAAAATGATCGATCCCGATTAGGGCGGATCCTACGGCTTAAATAGAAAACTGTCAGAAATTTGGTCACGCACGGTCAAACGCACGACCGTACGTGGACCGTGCGATATTAATTAAGAAGAAAGCCCAGGAAGACGACCCAGAGCACCCGTACGTTTTACTCACGCACGGTTGAATCCGACCGTGCGTAAAAATGCACAGGCAAATTCTGAATGGATAAAAACAGGCCAACAGACGGGCTCGTGCGATTTTACTCATGCACGGTCGAAACCGACCGTGCGTAAAAACGCATGGGCAAATCCAGATCACCATTTTGCCAGCAGATAAGCACGCACGATCGGAAGTGATCGTGCGTCAAGAAAATGCACGACCGTGCGATTCATGCAGAAATGTAATTTGGGCAAAATGGAGATCTGTCCACCTTCACATCACAATAAACAGCTGGGAAAACACCTCCAGCAACATCCAAATACAAAAAAAGGGTTGGGGAGCACCATGTGCTTACCCCTAACAAATATAGCGGGCAATTGCACACCAAAACGGGCCCAAAGAGTGCACTTTGTGAAGAAATGTGTTCAAGTGAAATATTAACAATAATGAACTAAAAGTGAAGTGCATATGCATGAAAACTAGCCCGGATGAGTCCATAAAACACTATAAATATTGGACTCATCACTATGCTACATGCTATTTCTTATATCTTATGTAGGTTCATGATGCGTGTTCGGCAAGTGCACCGGTCGCTGTGAAGTAATAATTATGGGAATAGTTTCCCCGAATGTAGATCTCTTGAGGAATGCAGGATATGGTGAATTAATTGCGTTGTGAGTCAATTGTTACGCGAGCGAAGAAAGTAAGAACAAAGGGCGTTGTGATTGGTATCCTAAGCTATTGCAGAAATGAAATAAATGCGGGTCGAAAGCACCGCTTCGCAAAGTGGTGGTGAGTGCAGCGGCCGCGATGCCGCGCTTCGGTAAGCGGGTGAAATGACCACAGAGCGGGGTTTTGTGAGGGTCGTATTCACCTCTTCGCCAACATCACCACTAGCAATTGCTAGATGGCTTCACACGCAAGCAACTCAGAATATCACAACGAAAAGCAAAACGATTCTCACAACCATAGCATCATTGCACATGAACATCAAACAAAGGATCTATAACATTAATCTAACAAGAGTACATTACAACAACACTAAAAGAAGCACAAGCTCAAGGTTTATAAAGGACCCAACAGAAGATGTCACCGTATCCTGGGTTCTCGACCGGAATGAGAGGCTGTCGGGCTCGGCCCTCAGATGGTGTGCGGACTCAAAGGAGGCTGTCACTTCTCCAGCGATCTACAGCATTTCTATGGTCTCCAAGATGAAGAATGCTTGAACTTGTGGTGGAGAAAGCTTGCAAACGATCCCAGATGGAAGTATGGTGGAGGAGATCACTATATGTGGTCTCCTAGGGTGGAAAAGGTGAAAATGGCGGGCTTCTCTGGTTTTTCCCGCGAGGGGAATCGTCCTCCCGAATGAAGCGGATTTCCTGCTTTAAATACTGAACAGGCAGAATTTTATTCACGCACGGGCGAACGCACGACCGTGCGCTTCCCGTGCGTTATTTACGATAAAAATAGACTTGACGAAGAAGCATCCGCGCACGTGCGTTTTACTCACGCACGGGCAAACCCGCCCGTGTGTAAAAATGCACGGACAAATTCAGATTGGCTAAAAACAAGGCTAAACAGGGTGATCATGCGATTCCTTCGCGCACGGGCGAATCCGCCCGTGCGTAAAACGCACGATCAAATTCAGATCACCGGTTTTCTCCCCAGATGAAAGCACACGACCGCAGCCGTCCGTGCGTCAAGAAAACGCACGACCGTGCGATATACACATTCATGAATTCTGGGCAAGAAGGAGGTGATCCAACCACCTGCAAGCACAGTAATCCAGCTGGGAACACACCTCCAGCGCCAATCAAACAAAGAAAAAGGATTGGGGAGCACCATGTGCTTACCCCCAATAACATGGAGCGCAAACGCACACCAAAATGGGCCTAAGAGTGCACTTAGCATGGAATAACGAATATGAATAAAAACATCCCTAAAGTGTAGTGCATAGACTAGATAATCGGCCTAGATGAGCCCATAATGTGTATATAATTGGGACTCATCAGTTCAACGGTCTGCCAAGCTTACTAGGCGGTCTCAAAAAAAGTCATCATTACAAAAAATGTTCATTCGCTTCTATAAATAGTTGGCCTTAGAATCATTATTTCATACTTTTTGAATGCGCCCAAAGCACCGGTCTCAGCGATCTCAGAATATGGTGTCCTCTCGAGCTATCATCGCTAAGATTTTCCTGGATGCCGACCACAAGCCTTGCAGGCTTTCCAGAGATGAGTATGTGTCTTTCTTAGAGAGGCATATGATCCAGAATCATATTGTCATTAGGTTGTGTTGGGTATATTGCCCTCAATAGTACCTTGATTTGAAGAGGCATCACTCTCAATGCTAAGGACATATTGTATTTGATGAGCTATACTTGTGTAAGATATACAGGTGCAGATGACTCAAAAGGAAGGGCCAAGCATGCCCTTAGATGTGGACAAATCATCTTCCAAAAGATGAAGTTTTGTCTCAGCTGAACCGCTGAGACGAGGGGGGAAAAACCGCTGAGACGAGGAGCCGTCTCAGCGTATCCGCTGAGAAGAAGGTGCCTCCGCTGAGAAGTTCATTATACGCTAAGAATCAGCGTGGTCATCGAACTGGGCTCGACATTCGTAGAACTGGGCTCGACATTCATCGAATGCTGAACGACGTCCGTCGACCGCTGAGACGAGATCAAAGCTGAAGCCGCTGAGAAGACACACTAGGAAATATTGTCGAATGCTGAACGTCGTTCGACAAACGCTGAGACAAGGAGCCGTCTCAGCGGAGCCGCTGAGAAGACACACAAGGCAAGTTTGTCGAGCACTGAGCTGGCAAAATCGTTGATCGCAGGGGAGAGCTGGTTTGTTGAACGCAAAGTGTTCCACGTTCGTCGAGCGCAGTCCTTCTCTACGGAAAAGTAGGGCGGCGGGTCCTGCGGCTAGGACTAGTTGTAGAAAACCTGTGTGGGTTCCACCAGCTTCTCCCATACCTCTCAGCAGATCAGCTAAGAGACGTTGAAGATCAGAGATGTATAAAAGGAAGAGTTAGGGCACATTTGAAACTCTCGGTAATGTGTGAAAGAGATCAACTGTTACATTGACGTTTGAAGCTCTCGTCTTCTTCCTCCTGCTCACTGAACAAGAAGAAGAAGAAAACAGAGAAAGAAAGTTAGCTCCTCTGCAAGGTGCAAGGTGATCTTCCATCACTCTGTCGAAGAGGAAGATCAAGTTAGTTATTGTAATCAACATCTTCAGCAACAGGAAGCACAGTCAGTGCAGGATCTACAGGAGATACCTCTACTGTAGAATAAATTTCTAAATCATTTATCTGTAGGGCATCTTGCCTGATATGTAAGACCATTTGGTCTGAGTTTGTAGTAACCTGAGGATTCTAAGCTGTAGGGCTGAAGGCCTGAGTGTAGGATCTGGAGCAGATCTGAGGTAGGGCTTAACAGCCTGAGGTAGGACCAGGAGCTGGTCTGAGCTGTAGGAGGAGGAGTCCTCTGAGTGGTAGGACCTGGGAGAGGTCTGAGTTGTAGGACATTATTGTCTAATCTGTAGGAGGTGTTATCCTCTGAGTTTGTAGGGCAGCTATGCCTGAGGTAGGAGCTGGTGATAGCTCTGAGTTGTAGGGACTTGCGTCCTGAGGTAGGATCATTCTTGATCTGAGAAGTTCTGAGGAACTTGTGATGTAAGCTCTTTGAGCTGAGTTTGGAGAAGTTGGCCCTGTCTAACACACTGTTAGAAGGGTGGAGGGGGAAAGTGGACTACCCATAGACACACTGTCTTTGGGGAACCACTATAAATTATTGTGTGCTTTCTGTGTTTGCTGATTTGCTTGAACCAACTCTGAAAATAGCTAAAGCTAATCAAGTAAAATTTAAAAGACCTATTCACCCCCCCCCCCCCCCCCCCCTCTAGGTGACTTAGACATCAAACCTTATATTCTTTCAGGTTGCCTTTGGAGGATGAAGCTCTAAACTTTGGCGCAGAAAATAAACACATCATCCCAATCGATCACTTCGATTGTAGTCTTATGTTCCCTCTCCCTTGGGAATTTCTTGAAGTGATGGAGTATTATGGAATTGTGTTCAGCCAGCTGCCGTCCAATTCCATCAGTCTCATGTCTATTTTCATTAGCTACATGAGATCGACAAGGATTAAATTCAATATGACTTTGTTCCGCGCGACCTTCACGGTGAAATCGTGGAAGGGAGGAAAGAAGGAGGAGTTCAAGGGGTTATTGTAATTCTCCTATAATGGCATAAAAGTTCTGAACCTCCCCAACAAGATCCTCTACTGGACAAAGAGATTTCTGGTCTTCGAGAGCGATCTTGGCGGTCTCAAACCCTTACCATCTCGCCAGGGAGTGGGGGTTTTCCGAAAACCCAAAGTAATCTTGGAAGAGGAGATCAAGCTCCTTGCTTTTCTGGCGAACAAGCGCCTCAATCTCCTTCACTATCTGGCGATCTGGCCTGAGATCGCCGTCGTCACTCCAGAAGAGAGTAAGTAGCTCCCCGCGGTCTCCTGCGATCTCATTATTATTTTATTTGGCTTTTCTTTCTAACTATTTTGTCTCTTTTCAACGACCTTCGCGGTCCCCATAGTCGATCCTGTGGCGCCAGACAAAGAAATTCTCACTCAACGAGAAATGCGGCAGCAGCGAGACCGCGAGAGGGAAGAATATGAGTCCGCTAAAGAATCAAAGTTTGCAATCCCTTCCCTCTTACCGTCTTTGGCAGAAAATTAAAAGATCTCAAGGGGAAGCCCCTCCTCAAATGGAATGAGAAGGGCAAGAATGTGAAGGTGTCCACTGCCCTTGCCCTCTAGAGTGGAAAGTTGACTTGTCGTTCCCACGTGATCACCTCTGTGCTCCATGGTGAGAGCAATACCAAAGAACCTTATAACATTAAGACCGAAATGCTCCCTGATATGGCCGCACAAGAGATCGTCAGGAGTTAGATCTTAAACCATCACATGGAGCGGTCTCTCTACATGGCCTTAAAAGATATAGGTGCCCTGCAAGACGAGTTACATGAAAGGATACTTTACATGTGGTCTTCCATTCTCCTAATTGTGACCGCGCGGTATACATTTTATTTTGCACAGGTCGAAGAAAGAGGCTAATGCTATTGAAAATCTTGATTTTCAAAAATCCATGATGAAGCATATGAACAATGCATTGGACACGATGATTACTCGCCTTCGCGAGCATGGCGGTCTCTCCTCAGATTTCCAAGAAGTTGAATTTGCGGATATCTGTCCTGAGATGGCGAAAATGATAGAGGAAGATTCTGTCACAATATCTGAGACCGGCGAATAGGACGAATAGGTAGAGATCGCTGAGGATGTGAACAGAGAAAGTGATCATGTTGCCATAAGCGGGAGTCAGTATGTCCCTAGCGATGATATGAGCTATGTTGCGGCCTCAAGTTTTGGGTCTAGACTTCAGCAAAGAAGCTCAGAGGAATCTTCTGAAGAGAATGATTCTTCATCATCAGAAGAGCGGTCTTCGAAGAGACTAAAAAGTGATTAAGAAGACCTAAAATCTTGTATAGCAACTTTTCTTTTATTCACTGAAAATTGTAACTGTCATTTTGAGACAGCGCGAGCTCTGTACTTAGAAAGAATGAAATGAAAAGAAATATTTTGTGTACCTTTGTTTGTCTTCTGTGAATGAATATATTTCTTATATTAAATATGCTTATGACGATCTTATATTTTGTCAATTTGTGATCTCATCATAATTCCTGATGAAGAAAAGTCGATCTCGATAAGTATCAATCGGTCTCTGGACTTATAATAGGAGAATGATCATCCTCATTATACACGATCTCATTTTTAAGAGGAGTAAGATTCGCATTCGATCTCAATGCTTTAAATATTGCTGAGTTTTGAATTCGCAGCTGCATAAGAGAAGATTCCATTTTGAACATATAATGAATTATATTTGGAGAGTACCTGATTATCAATAATGGTGGTCTTGTGTTTGTCAAACCGCCTTACTATAATATGAGAAATATTAATATCAAACATATGAGATCGATTTATTATAAAATAAATCTTAGTGTCAACTGCTTGTGAATGGCAATCTCTAGCATTTGAGATCTTCTACAGAGAAGCTAAGTCATTGTAATTCACAAATGAAGATCCTGAACACTGCAGTCCATTGGAAATGATCCTTAAGTAAGAGATAGATGACAGTCTCAAGTGATCCAGGACGCCTCTTCTTGTGGATGATATAATTGAAAAACCTTTGGACTCATATCATAGATAGATAACCAGTGATCTTGACTTCCCCAGACCGCTCTTAACAGAAAAGATAAAAGAGGGACCTCAGGAATGATCTCTTCCAGATTGCTTGATAAAAAGATAAGGACACTTTTAGGTTGCGGTCTCAATTTCTCTAGACCGCCCCTTATAAGAATAAGTGTTAGAGAAGCCTTTAGGTGATGATTCCAGATATCCTAAATCATTTCTTAACAGAAGAATGCATAGAGAAGACCCAAGAGACGGTCTTAAATGCTCAAGAATGCCCCTTTATGGAACAGATAGCCAAGAATCATAGGCGGAGCTCATAAATGCTTCAGACCGCCCCTTGATATAATTGATAACCAAGAATTACAAGCGGTGGTCTTAAATGCTCATACCGCCACTTAGTATAATAGATAACCAAGAATTATAGACGGTTTTCTTAAATGCTCCAGACCGCCCTTAATATAAAAAACAAAAATCCTAAAACAGGCAGTCTCAAAACCTTCAGGCCGGCCATTCACGGAAAAATAGAAGGCCTGAGATAGAGAAAAAGGGGCGTGCAATCCAAAATGATCAAAAGGGTAGGTGTGGTCATACTGAGAAGCTATGCGGACATTGCTTTCCTCAAGAGATCATTAAGATTGTAACACCTTAAGAAGAAGAAGATACCTTGATGGTCAAAGGTAAACAATTCAGAATGATCAAAAGGGCACGTTTGGTCATGCTGAAAAGCTACACCGACATTGCTTTCCTCAAGAGATCATTAAGATTATAATACCCTAAGAAGATAGGGGGACCTTGACGGTCAGAAGAGAAGAAGAAGAAGAAGAAGAAGAAGAAGAAGAGAGAGAGATGTACAACTCAAAATGATCAAAAGGTGGTGTGGACTTACTGAGAAGCTACACCGACATTGCTTTCCTCAAGGGATCATTATGATTGTAGCACCCTAGCCATAGGAGGGATCAGGCGACGGTCATAGATGCTCCTGACCGCCCCTTGGCCATCGTTTAACCAATGAGTATTCGAGGGTCACAGAGCAAGATGATCAGTAGGGCCGGTGTAGTCATGCTGAGAAGCTATACCGACATTGCTTTCCCTAGGAAGGATCATCAAGACTATAGCGATGTCCTGTAATGCATGACAAAGCTGCACATTCACCTAGCCCTTCGATCTGAATGTCGCGTGTTCATTCTATTGGCATAAAAATTATACCTCCAAGACTCACACTTAAAAGAGATGGAGGAAACTGCGGAGTGCCAGTTACTTAGGTTGAAGGTTGCTAGAGGAGAGATCTCTAAGGGAAAAATCTACTTTGATTGATCTCAAAAATGGTTACAGGGGGTCTAGAATAGGTTTGGGTGAGAGGTAAAAATGTGATAAAATTTGAGACCGCTTGCGTAGGCCACAAGCTGGAGGCACGAATCCAAAAGTCCCCTTTGTGGTACCCTTACCCCTCTATTTATTGAAGCGAGGGCCTGCCAAAATGGGCAGGTCTAAAAAGTACGTGCTGCCCGGGGTAACGGAGAACCAGGGAGATAAAAGAGGATACATGGGTTGCAAATAGCAAAAAATACTAAAGAACTAGATCGCACGGTCTCGTGGTCTTGCGGTATCGCTGGGGTTTGGCCGCTTGTGCCTTAGGAAATCTGCCTGAGAGGAGACAGGCGGTCTGGGCGGTCTCAGAAAATCGAGACCGCTTGGGCCAATAATTCTGATCGAGAAGGAGAGGTCCTGGACTTCCGGGCAAACAATAAACATGGATAAATCTTTGCGAGAGAGTTAGGCCAGAGAAATGTAATTATTTGATTAACAAAAAAGTAAAGTTACAATATAGAAACAAAATGGCGAGACATGATTAGATAAACAAACTACAACAATAAACATGAAGTAGAAAGGAGGGGAGAAGAGTACAAACATATGGAACCATCCATGAAGGACTTCCACTCGCCAAGTCTTCTTCTCCTTCTCATATTTCCTCCATTGTGTTCACATCTTTTTTTAAGTTTTCTGAACCTTTGGGGTCGAATCAAGCATGAGTTCTTTAGGTTAAATTATGTAATTTTTAGAGGCGGTATGTCAGGAGAAGTTAGCATCGCACACGCCCTAGGCACACGGGTGTGTGTCGCAATAGTGTGCCTAAAAGATCACGCCGCTTCACTCATGGATGTGTATAATGTTGAGAACTGCCGAAAAACTGGCACACACCCTATAAACACGGGTGTGTGTCTCCAAAAATTGAATCTTTTGATCCCTAGAACTGCCACCATGTGTTGGTCCATGAATAAATGCTTCCCCAAGTCATTTGGGATGTGCCACTTCATTATTTAAACCATTATAAGCCCAAAATGTCCTAATTCTTTTAAATCTTAATCTAACCTATACTTGCATACTTAAACAAATATTAAATGCATTATATCAAATAAATCAGTGATTTTAATCATTTTAATCAATTTAAATCAAATAAATATTGATGATGCGTAGAATAAATATGTATAATTCTAGCGTCATCGAATACTCCCACACTTATCTAATTTTGCCATTCCAGGGCAAAACATGTTATAAATAAGAGTTCATTTAGGTATAAAAATCTTAGCAAAGTGCCACATGACTCTCCCCTCTACATACTAGATGAAACTAGCATGTTCATACATTACTATAACATAGAATTTATGTACAAAATTAATTGTGTCGAAAATGAAATAAAAATTAATTTAATTACCATCTTTTAGTATCCTTAACTTATATGTAGTTTGTTCTCCATATCTTTCTTTGATAGGATCACATATGCTTACTTATATATAATCTCTATTTTTATAAATACCACTCTTTAATAAATCATCTAAATCTTACAAGTTTATGAAATATGGGAGAGAATAAGGATCTTTAGGATTTTTGATGAGTTGTAATATGGCTTAGGTAATAAAGGGGTAAGGATGTGTCTTGGTTGCAAACTTTATCACCTCTAAACCATATTTGAGCTTTATTCAAAAGAGAGGATAACATTTCCCTCTCCATAAATGTATACACCCCCACACTTAAATTTTTATGATGGTTGCATTTTTGCAATTATTTTCAACTCCTCCTTTTTACACATCATTATATATATATAAATATATATATATGTATATATATATATTCAATTTTTATATATATCTTTCATTTTTTTATAATATCCTCATCACACCCACATAGAAGTGAATCATGGGACCTCCAATAATATTCTCATCTTTCCCATATAGAAATGAATCATAGAATTACTCTTTTCTCCATCCTTCTAATGATTTTTTGTAGAACAAAAGCTCATAGTAATGATATTTAGGATAGAAAATTTGGCATTGATAATTTTAGTGGAGTCACAAAAGAAATATAATATTGGACTCAAAGGAGGTTACTAGTGATGAAAATGTGTAGGTTAGGCCCACACACTCAAACTAAATGTAATCAAAGGTGGCCTAAATCATTTCCTTACTACAAGCCTTTATTCTTAATTTTTTTAGCACTAAAAGAGAAATTATTTATAAAATGCCAATGTAACCATTTTTGAGCTTTTTATGACAGAATTGCTACATTATCATTAATTCAACTTTAAGAGGAGATTAATTAATTAATAGTTCATAGAAAACACAATTTTATTATATTCATAAAAACTTAGTTATTAGCATGTGTGTACAGACATAGCTTATCAAATATTTAGAGAGTACTTTTGCTTGAGACTACGAAGCTAATAATCAATAACCTTTATGAAAATCTTAAATCATAGTGATGTTTTATCAAAAAATAATAATAGTAAGTATGAAAACTTTTGAATCTACTTTTCAAAATGATTTTTTTCTACAAGTTATCAGATGAAACTTTGTTAAAAATTGTTCAAAATAGTTTGTGCCTCCTTATCTATCTAAAATTCAAAATGGGCGCAATGAGGAGCAATACAAAAAAATTATTGATATTTTGAATCAAATCCAAATTAATATTCCTTTTTGCGATGCACTTTCTTAAATGCCTAAGTACGCAAAATATTTAAAAGACTTGTTAACTAATAAAAAGAAGTTTGAAAATGTTTCATGTGTTTCTCTAAATGCAGAGAGCTCGGCAGTTGGTTTAAACAAACTTCCAAAAAAATTAAATGATCCGGGACGATTCTCGATTCTGTGTCTTTTCGGCAATTATCTAATTTAGTATGCCTCAGCCGATTTAGGGGCTAGTATAAATTTGATGTCATTTTCTCTATTCAAAAAGCATGGGTTGGGCACCCCAACTCCAACTAAAATAGGCATCCAACTAGCAGATGGGTCAATAAAATACCCAACGGGGGTCGTAAAGCATGTATTAGTTAAAATAGACAAGTTTATCTTCCCGGTAGACTTTGTCATTCTAGACACCGAGGAAGACGCCAAAGTGCCCTTTATACTCAGCCATCCCTTCCTTGCCATCTCTAGGGAAATAATAGACGTAAGTAACGGGAAGCGTCTCCTACGAGTAGGGGATGAAGAAGTTACTTTTAGTATTGACTCTTCCATGAAAAACTCTTTTTCTAACAATGGCTCTTGTTTTACCTTAGAAACAAATTAAGAAGAGGAAAAAACATCTTTTTCTAAAATTGCCCCTCCTTTCTTTGAAAACCCGGATAATGAAAATATATTTTGTTTAAAAGAAATAACTCGTCCTCTTAAATTTGAAGGATTAAAATTGAATAATTACAAAGTGACAACATCTTACGAGGAGCCGCCGAGTTTAAAAATAAAACAATTGCCAGATCTTTTAAAATATATATATTTAGAAAAAGATTCAAAATTGCCCGTGATTATTTCATCTGCGCTAAATGATTCAGAAATTTCCGAATTAATAAAAAATTTTAATAAACACCGCCATGCAATTGCATGGCAAAATTCTGATATTAAGGGGATTAACCTCTCGTTTTGAATAGTCAAGCTACGCGACGGTAAACAAAGGGCATTTGGGAGGCACCCCAACGTTATCTTTCTCGCTCTTTTGCTTTGTTTGTCTTAACTTATTTTGCAGGTTTTTGTTTCGGCAACCCAATCTACCGACCAGGGAAGCCCTCTTCTCCCCTCCTCTCATCCCTATTTTGACCTTTTCATTTACTTTTAATAATTCATTTCCTACATTTTCTTACCTTGTTGATACTTCATACTTAGTCTTAACCATTGGAGACAATGTTTAACTTTAAGTATGGGGGTGTAGTGTAGCTTTCTAGACTTCTTTTCGATATATAAAAAGAAACAAGGTATTTTAAAAATATCATAAAAAACTAATTTCTTGGAAAGGGAGGGTTGGGCTTGTCATCCCATCGCACCTTCTAGCACCTTGCGAACCCTTCACCGGGTAGACCTTGGGAAGTCTAAGAATAAAAAATTACTCCCCCTTGCTTTGTATTTTTACTATCCTCTAGAAATCTAGTTTGAGAAGTAATTATAAGCATTGTTACGTTTTTAATTTTGCTAATGTTTTGTTTTATAAGAATTTGTTAGATTTAAATTTGAAGTAATTTAGCTTTAAGAAACACTTTATGTTTTTAATTCAAATGGAGAACTTATTTAGCACTACTCTTTTTAATTTTAAATGGCTCCACTTTGTAGTAAATTGGCTAAACAACCTTGGATTTTTATTATATTCTCTACTAACTTCCAAGATAGTAGGAAATTTCATTCCACTAAAAAAGTTGCTCTCAAAATAGTTTAATTGAAAAAAACTAGAAGAATTTTCTTTATCCCCCACCCGTTGTTGGCAAATACAAAAGCAGTAAAAGATCATATGTCATGGGAATAAGAGGATAAAATTCATTATCCCTTAAACATATGCACCTAAAATCATTTAAAAGACTATATGTCATGAAGTAAGAGGATAAAATTCATTACTTCTAAACATATACATTATTTTGGGTTTTTGATAGAAGAGAAATTTTTAAAAGATTATATGGCATGGGAAATGAGATGATAAAATTTATCATTTTCCTAAACATATACAAATTTGTTTACAAATAAGGTGAATGGATAAAATTCATCACTTCTATTTTAGAATCTCTTCACTTTGCCATTTTATTTTAAACCCCTCCTTAGCCAATTTCATTGGTTCTAGTCCTAAATTAAATTATTAAGAGAGCATTATTTTGGTAGGTGCCTTTTCCTTAAGCTTCCTTTTTGTTAGAGTTTCAATAATTTCAATCTAACTTTGTATGATAATTTCTACAATTTTGTTTGCTAAATAGTTATCTTGAGAAGTCTTTAAGTTAAGCATGTCTCTCTTTTAAAATTACCACCATAATTTGAGACTTAATTCTTGAATTTCTAAAATTTATCTTTAACTTACTCTTGATTTAATAAAAATTTATTTAATTAGAAATAATATCAATGCCTTATAGATTATCTCTCATTCTTTTGCTCTGGAATAACAAAAACTCAAGTATGGGGGTGTTTGATGAGTAGTTTATATACTAATCTTTTGGTATAGTTTTAATATAGTATTAATATGAAATTATATAATTTATATGAATTTTCTCATTTAAATTATTCCTTTTTCAATTCCATGAACTAACTTAAACTTATTTTATGTTTTCAGGTTTTCTGGACACTTTGAGTAAAATTTGCAAGTATACGCCCAAGGTTATTGGCGTGACCAAAGGCGTGTAAACATAAGCCACGCCACCAGCTCAGCAGAATGTCATACACCGCCATGATAAACATTTTGCCAAGTACACGCCCGTGACTCTCAAGTCATGCCCGTGTACTTCCAAGGTCATGGGCGTGTACCTCCTTGTCGCCAGAATAACGCGCCAGACTGCCAGGACTTCCCGCCAGATGCAATTTTAAGATTACATGCCCTAGGTCACGAGCATGACCTTAGGCGTGACCTAGGGCATGACGCGCACGTAACGCCTGTAATGAATCCAAAAGGAGACTCTCCCGCACCAGCTTTGATCACGCCCCTTACACGCCCTTGGTCACGGGCGTGCCTGAGGGCGTGTAACCTTAATTTTTATCCTATTTAAAGCCAGCTCCTCCAGAACTTAGGGGATGAATTTTGGGAGTTCAAGTCTTCATTTCTTGTATTATTTTCTTGTTTTAAGTATTCTTGTACTCCCCTTTCTTCTTGCAATTGTATTTTCCAATTCAATAGTTTGCAATTTCAATTTTATTAAATTGTACTTCCTGTTACAAAATCAATAAAATAGTTCTCATTTCTCCTTCTTATTCTCTTCTTAATTTCATCATGTATTCTTGTACGTTTGTTGATTCCTCCATCTCCATGAGTAGCTAAATTTCTATTAGTACTCGATCGAGATGACCCAAGGAATAATATGTGTTTTAAATTAATTTAGATTCTCTTCTTCTCTCCTTAGAGTACTTACGATTTATCCTTGATTTTAATGAAATGAGATTATATTTTCGATATAGAATTCTCATTCTTATTTTCGTTCTTTAGTTAGCCGAACAAGCTCGTAAGACGAATCGATCATTCACGGATAAAGAGAGTTGCATGCAACCCTCGAAAGAGGATGACACAAATCTCCCGGATTGGAGTCAAATCCAATAGAGGGGTTCACCGCGATAAAGCGAGTTTTAGGGGTTTCAATTATAGAACTAAAGTTTGGTTGATCAACCTAAACTCAGCTGAACGTATCCTCGACCAAAGATGCGCTCAGAACTTGGGAACCTCCATGGTCGGAGTATTTCTTTATAGGGAATTTGAATCTTATTTGTTCTTGTTATTTTTATTCCATGGTGATTCGAGATCGAGTGCTAATCTCCCTATAATTGTTTCATTCATCCTTTTTATTTACTTTTCTTGCAACGCAACCCAAAAGTTCTATTGATGGAATAATAGAGATTTTCTCAAAATAAAAGTATTCAACTTGCCTGGATTTTTATACGACCTTGGTTCTTATAAGCCTATACTACTCCCGACACGGTACACTTATCGTTGTCGATTGCAGACATAGCTTTGCCACCACCAACCATATATTTTGCACTTGTAATTTAAATAATAAATGTTCAGTGGGTGATAATGACTCTAGAAATTCCAACAAAATTAATTATGGTGCATATTCACCCTATGAAACCATCTACAAAGTTTCAAGCTCATCTATGGAATTATGACACAATTCCTTTCATGAACCCTTATATGCACCCCTAGGGGTTGACTAGGTTTTCTTTGTATTCAAACCCTAAACATTCTAAAATTACTTATGGGGGAGTTTCAAGTGATAACAAAGAGGTGACCAAGGTTTCATCACATTTGGTTGTGGGGTGGCCACTTAAATACACAAAGTGCACTTTTGGTGAACTAGAATTATCTTTCCCTAGGTGACCATGATTGAACACTAGATTACCAAGTCTAATCAAATCCAAATGAGCTGAGATTTTTACCATGGCCATATAATATTCTCAGAAGCCATCCACCAGAGACTTGGTGGATTTTGAGGTCCATAGACCTTATATTTAAGCCATGTATGAATTATTAAATTATTACAAAAACCATAAAAAAATCATCTCTAAAAATTTTGATTTTTGGATAAAATGTGAGTCACGGCTAGACTAGCATAGGGTAAAATTTTCAGGCCATTTGACTAAGTAGATCAATGGGGGCGCTAAAATATATTTCTGGTTAGCCCTAGGGACACCATGCACCAAAAAGGGTGCTGAGGTAGATCCTATGACCAAGTAGGTATTTTTAATAATTAAAACCAACTACTGCATAATATGTGACAGAATATAATAAAACATATACAATAAATCATTATGGGTTGTGTATAGCGGATCGCGCCAATCCAATAGGTCTTGGTCATTGTCCCCAGCAGTTTGACGGTCCCTAACAGCCGACCTGGGTGACATTTGGGCTTGATTAGCCGGCCACCCACGCATCCTCCCGGCCGGCTATTGCCACCACCACCTTCGTCGAGGTGGTGGTCGGCGATTCGCTCTGGTTTGCCTGCCGGAGGTGTCCGGAATGGGGTTTCTGGTGGGGACAAAGAGCTTGAAATGAGCACTTTTGGGAGCTTGATTCGTGCCCGATTTGGCTCAAATCAAGCCCCAAAGTGATTGAGATTTAAGCACTAAGGGAGGAAGAGGGGATCGGACCTGTGAGGTGGTAGTTTGCCTAGTCGGTCGTCAGTTCACCATGGATGCTTGAGGGAATTTGGGGGCCATGGTAATAACCTACTTAGAGAGCATCAAATCCTCTGGAAAGCTGGGGGTTTCACTCCTCTCCGACCTCTGAAGGTGTTAAAGGGTTCAACTGGGAGAGGGGGGTTACAAAGTTGATTTCCATTAATGATAATGAGGAGGGTTTCTCGGCCATCTTGAATTCCGTTGAATTCTTCCTCTAGGAGGTCAGTAAAGGCCATTAAACTTACCCAAATTAACTGAGGGGAGTAAATTAGTGCCATTGAGGGAGGAATTGATTGACTCATGGCATTCAAAGCCATGAATGCCTCCTCTCTCTTCAAATTGGGGGAACTCCCATTTTCTTTCTCCTAGTCACCCCCTCCAGAAATTGGATGGCAATTAATGTAATTTCAGCCATGGGGATTTAATGGATCACCATAATTGGGCCTAGCCCAATTAGATTGATCCTTGGGCTTGATTTCCCCAATTTGGGCATAATTAACCCTAATTTGTTTAGCCCAACCCTAGGTCAACTCATGTGATGTGATTGACCCAAATGGATGCTCATAAGTCCCTTGACACCACCCAAGGTCAATTGTGACTTGGTGTGATCAATTGGGTCAAGTTGAGTCACTTTGACCTAACTAGGTCAAATTGGGCTTTTTGGGTCCAAGTGTTGGTTTTGGCCTCACCCATGGAATTGATTGGACCCAATGTGTTATTAGTGACCCATTGACCTCCCTTAAGGGTTAGGAAGATTTGGGTGAGGTCAATTTGACCAATTGGAGACCAATTAGTCCTTAATAGACTATTTTTCCATATCTAGGGTTAGGGTTGACTTTGGTCAACTTGATCACTTTGGTTGACCCCAATGGGCCCTAAGTGTCCTAAAGGACTCCCTATGAGGTCAGGGGTGTCATGGTGGGGTCAGGTAGTCAACTTGAGGCCCAAAAGTTACACCCTAGACTAAGTAACCAGAAATTGCTACTTGCAAACCAAGGTGATTTCACCTACCCACCTAGGTTCTTGGGGTCCTTTTGGTCTTCCTAGTGCTTTGTCATGACCTAGTCATGACAAAAACCCTCCTAGGGGTCTAGTTGTTTGTGAGAATTTACATATGTATTAATGCAATGTTTTGATCTTAAACATATAAATAAATTCCCATATTTTTATAGCACGCTAATAATGTCATGACTAACCTTGGTTTAAGTGTTGAAAAGGATTAAACTTAATATGACCACTTTATAAAATTATGCATTTAAAGGGTATGATTTAATTATTCAATATGTCACACTTTCATATAAATGAAATAAATGAGTCTTAAACCCTTCAATAAATCCCTAAATTTTTATAACACTCTAATAATGTCATAACTGACCTTGTCTTAAGGTTTGAAAAAGTTTGAACTTCATTTGACCCTTTTATAAAAATATGCATTTAAAGGGTATGTTTAATTAATCAATATGTCACACTTTCATATAAATGAAATAAACGAGTCTTAAACCCTTCAATAAATCCCTAAATTTTTATAGCACTCTAGTAATGTCATGAATGACCTTGGTTTAAGTTTGCAAAGGATTGAACTTCATTTAACCACTTTATAAAAATATGCATTTAAAGGTTATGGTTTAATTATTAAATATGTAACACTTTCATATAAATGAAATAATTGAGTCTTAAACCCTTCAATAAATCCCTAAATTTTTATAACACACTAATAATGTCATGACCGACCTTTGTTTAAGTTTTGAAAAGGTTTGAACTTCATTTGACAACTTTATAAAAATATGCATTTAAAGGGTATGGTTTAATTATTCAATATTTCACACTTTCCTATAAATGAAATAAATGAGTCTTAACCCTTCAATAAATCCCTAATGGCACCCAAATAATGTCATGGTTGAACTTGATTTCAATGTTTAAAAGGTTTGGACTTAAATTTACCCTTTTATGAAGTTATAGGTGTTAAGAGTATAGCTTGATTAATTACTAATCCCACTTATATATTAATGAAGTGTCTTAGCCTTAGATATTTAATATAAATGCTCAAATTACATTCTTACTCTTACATTTTGTCATGCTTAAATCTTGACTTATGGTTTGAGAATACTTTGTCACGAGTATCTCAGCTATTGTTTGTATATCAAAATTAAGTATGCATCGTTGATAGTTCTTTTTGTCATAGCTTTAATTTAGTGGAAGGCCTAGCTTTAACATTAGCATATGTCAGTGAGACCCACATTTTAAGTCTTCTGATTGGTGTCTAGGAAAGAGGTTAGGGGTGAGCTAGTATCCCCCCCAAGGAAGGTGGTGTATAACGGTACGCAGTGCGACCACCAACCATACTCTTACCTGGCCAATGGGCTACTTAAATTTGATATCACAACATATTGATAATAAGGTATCTAGTGTTTTCCCGTGTTACTTTCCTACCATCCCTCTAGTCTATATTAGATTGAAGGGTCATAGAGATTAGTTCACAGTCTGGTGTGGAGAACGACATTGTAGAAATATTTAGTTCTGTACAACTGTGGTGGGTCTAACCACTCTACCGAACAGAACATACTGTCGGAGGGACTCGTGTGTTAGATCTTGTTGGCTTTTGGGGCAATTTGTCTTGTGGATATAATCCTGGTGGGTAAATCCATGGAGTTTGTATCTGCTCTCTGCTATTAGTGAGACCTCAGATAGTAGTGCAAGTATGAAATTGTAATGTACATGAAGGTCTGGAATGGTTGTGTGTCACCTACCCAGAAGCGGAGATAGATATCTGATCTGTTGTTATCATCTCCCATGTTGATAAGGCCCGTGTATTTAGCTACCAAATTAACAAGTGGACTGGGTAGGACTTAGACATGTAAAATTAATAGTTCATCATATCATCGTACTTTAGCATACCTTGCATCTTTAAATCTTATACTACAAGTTTGTATGGGCATTCTTGTAAGATAAGTCTGCGTTATGATAATTTGAAGACCCTTAACTTATAAATTTGTATGAGTATTCATATATGTTAAGTTATTTCTATATCATAACTGCTATATTCATACTGTATATTTTATCAAATTATATGCTAGATTTAATATCTATGTCAGAACAAGACCCTCAAGTTATAAGGGTGTATGGAAATTCTTATAAGCTAAGTCATTTATGCTTCCCATACTACCTATTTCATAACACAACACTCTCTTTCCCTCGTCACTCAATTCATTCATATTACCGCTTATACTCTTTTAGCCCTCCTCCGCCCAATGCTTTAGAATGCATCTGGGGAAAGAAAGGGAATCCGCTTAGTCAAATTGACTAACGGTTTTTGACAAGCCCCTTTAGGAACCCCAGTCGCAACAGTTCCTGCAGTACCATCCCCAATTAGAGATCTTTGAGATAGAGATGGAAATGGAGTTTCCCACTGTCATGGACCCAGCCCCAGCTCCCGCGGTAGAGGAAGTACTAAAGGAAGTGAGTTTGTGCCTCTATACTATGTATCTCAGCATGTTCTAGATAAACACGTAGTTATTATCGTTTATCTGGGCATATAGTAGACCCAATTTTGACTTAAGGGCACGTGTTAGCCCTAGAGATCCGAGCATGTCTTAGCCCTAGTATTCCGCTGTACTCCAAACCCTTATATGAAAAATGTGATTTGGACATCATCATTGTCTTCTATTTTCTGTTATAGTTTGGTATTTCTGTGATGTAATGAAAACCCACCTTACAGAGCAAGTGTCATATAGTGGAGGTTAACACTTTAGCTAACACTACTGTATGACAACTGTTTTGGGCATAACGATCTCCTCGGTTGTGACCAATTACTGGGAGGGGGTTGTTACAAATTGTATCAAAGCAAACACGATCCTTCTATATTGATGTCCAACTTTCCCCACTAATGAACTCAGCTTCCTTTGACAGTTCGAGGATGAACTGGCACAGCAGAAGCTGGTGAGCCCAAGTGCGCAATCACATTCATAATACATAAAAAATTCTCTCTTTTTCCAATCACCAATCAATAACAAGCATCTTTTTACCTATAGATCCTAATGGACGCCGGACTTAACACTAGATTGTCCCCATTCCATCATCCAGCACCGTTCAACAACCAGAGTTGAACCAAACATTGACAGACTTCCTAGCTACCTTTTGGGTTGCCATGTCTCAACAAAATAGAAATCTTCCCAGTGATCTACAAACCAACTGGTTGTGCATCTTTCACTGCTTATTCGCACAAAATTTCAACGGCACAGAGACAACAGTCCTAACCGAAGAATGATTGGACATCATCCATGAGTTACTGGTAGGGATAAAATGTCCCAGGAGCATGGCTATCACCTTATCAGTGTCTTCCTGAGTTTGATATGCTCGCATATGGTGGAAGTCGGCTCTAGATAGCACATTTCAATGGAAATCATATGGAGAGATAGAGTGGAGCGTGTTCGCCGACACCTTCAATGACCACTTTATTACCATCACAGCCCGAGACGAACTACAAGAATGGTTCCTACAACTCAAGCAAGATAATCACTCGGTACTAGATTATGAGAGGGAGTACTCTCACTTAGCTCACATTATGGGTGGATTCTCTCTTAGCGAGCATGAATTTTCAAAACACTTCTACCGCGACCTCAAAGACTCCATCAGACAGTCACTCATCTTCGTAGCCCACTCTTCATTTGCGCACATCCTAGAGTATGCAAAGACACTAGAAGCAGATCACCTCATGGTTCAGAATCGAAGGAAAAACCGGCAGAATCAGTCATGGAGCACAATAGTAATCAAAGAAATATGCCTCCATTCAGCGGCGGAGGCACGGATGGACAAAGAAATGCACGACCTTTCCATCCTACCCCGAGGCCAGAAAAATGACCACATCACCCAACTCCACCACAAGCCTAACAACCACCACCCAGAAATACAGAACTCTTTCAAGGGAACTGTTTTCATTATCAGCGGCTCGGCCACGTAAGGACCAATTGCCCGCATATGAATTTCTAAGCTGGATGGAGGCACCTACATCATTCCAAGGTGCACCGACACCATTTCAAGGTAAAGGAAGTGTCCGTGGAGGTGGATACCAAGGAAGAAATGGAGGAAATCCAAGAAACCCCCTACCTCCACTACAACAAGCATATGCGTTGGATCTTACTCGAGAGTACAAGCCCCATGACATAGTGAGAAGTAGCTTTTGCTTTTTTGTATTTCATTCCCTACAGTAACTTAATTGGAAAAATAATCACACTTTATAAAATTTACTTCAGGTGTATGCATGGTAAGTGGAAAACCTGCACACCCCCTATTTGATATAGGAGCCCCACACTCCTTTGTATAAGAAAGCTTCATCCAAGACATACCGAATGTTGAGTACTTCTCTGGACTACGTCTAAGAGTTCTCCTCCCGGACGGATCAGAGATACTCTCTTCTACCTAGTGAGCGTTCCTAGTCTGTTTAAGGGAAGATTCTTTCGAAGCCACCGCCACAATGTTAATACTTCCCGACTTTGACCTCATTCTGGGAATGGAGTGGTTAAAATGCAAACATTAGTAACCTCCATTCAAGTAGTAAAGGTATATACTCAAGGAGAGGAGGTATTCGAGATATGCTTTGTAATGTTGGGCAGCAGTAGTAATATACTTGAGGTACCAGTAGTTATGGATTTCCTCGAGGTATTCTTGGAGAAACTAACTGGACTACCACCCCTCCGTGAGGTTGGGTTCAAAATTGAACTAATACCCGGAGCTTGACCTATTTCCCGAGCCCCTTACTGAATAGCCCCAAGAAAACTAGCCGAGTTTAGAAAGCAACTAGAAGAATTGATCAAGGATGGCTCTGTCCATCCTAGTTCATCACCACGGGGAGCCCCGGTCCTTTTTGTCAAGAAAACGGATGGGACACTACGACTTTGTATCGATTATTGGGAACTCAACCTACTTATAGTACGAAACACATGCCCCTTCCCGAAATAGATGAACTCTTTGACCAACTTCAAGGAGCCTGCATCTTCTCAAAACTAAATTTAAGATCCGACTACTACCAATTATGGATCCAGGTTGAAGATATCCCGAAGACAGACTTTAGCCCGAGATATGGGCTATACAAGTTTACAGTGATGCCATTTGGCCTCACTAATGCCCCCTCAGCATTTATGACGTTAATGAACCAAGTCTTCGAACCCTACCTAGACATCTTTGTCATCATCTTTATAGATGACATTTTGGTGTACTCCAAGTCTGAGAAGGACCATACCCAACACTTAGGGTTGGTATTGGAAAAACTAAAGGAACAACACTTGTTTGCTAAATTTAGCAAATGCGAATTTTGGCTCAAGGAGGTTGGCTTTCTAGGTCATGTGATCAGTAGAGCAAGAATATCAGTAGATCCCGCTAAGATTCAAGGCGTACAAGACTGGCCTCTGTTAAAAACAGTCGTGAACATCCGTAGTTTTCTAGGACTATCAGAGTACTTCTGCAAATTCGTCGAAGGATTCTCAAAGATTTCCATCCCTCTTACATCCCTCACCAAAAAGGACACACCGTTCAAATGGATGCCTCACTGTGAAGCCACCTTCCAAAACAAAAAACCAGGCTAACATTGGCACCTATCCTCACCACCCCCTCTGGAAAGAAAAGTTTCCAAATATATATTGACGCCTCTCTACAAGGAATGGGAGCAATCCCTAATGCAGAACAGGAAGGTAATTGCCTATGCGTCAAGACAACTTAAGAAACATGAACAGAATAACCCGGCACACGACCTGGAACTCGGAGCCGTCATCTTCGCTCTAAAAAATTCTGGAGACATTGCCTTTATGGGGTTCACTGCAAAATCTTCTTGAATCACAAAAACCTACAATATATACACAACCAAAAGGATCATAACTTTTGACAAAGACACTGGTTAGAATTATTGTGCGATTACGTGTATACATTACATTACCACCCGGGTAAAGCTAATATGGTCGCAGACTCTCTAAGCGAAAAACTACCCATCTCAAGCAATGGAACTATAGAAATGAAGCTCACTCACATGCTAGAACGATTAGATGTTACTTTGGTATCTCCATCTCACCCTGAGTCAGATGTCAAGTATCTAAACTGGTTGAATGTCAAGTGCTCCATACGGGAGCAAATCAAGGAAGGCCAGAAGGAGGATCAAACCCTAGATATTATCATTCAAGCCCTCTTGGAAGGCGCACAGGATGACCATTCAATGAAGGATGGTTTGCTCCACTTCCGAAACCGCTTATATATTCCTACAGTCAGAGAGATCAGGGAGGATATCTACCAGTAAGCTCTCAGCACCAAGTACTCAGTACACCCGGGAATCACAAAGATGTATAGTGACCTCTGAAGAACATTATATTGGTCAGGGATGAAGAAGGACATAACTAAGTTTGTAACACACAGTTAGCCTGTCAAATGGTAAAAGCTGAGTGTAGAAGTCCTAGAGGCGTACTACAACCCCTACATATCCTCGAATGGAAGCTCAGAGACATCCATGGATTTCGTCCATGGTTTACCCCGCTCCCATTCAGGAAACGACTCCATAAGGGTAATAATGGACCGACTAACCAAAGTAGCACAGTTCGTCCCAGTCCAAAAAGAAGCTCCAGTAAGTATCTTAGTATGCCTTTTCGTCGAGCAATTAGTAGGATTTATGTAGTAGAGATCTCCTTGCCCAAGCCTTTCAGTTAACTCACAATAAGGTTGAATCTCTAATACATATCAAAGACACTTTCTTCTGGTTCTTTTTTGAAATTCTCATATTGAGATATGAGAAGAGATCCCTTGTCTTTTCTTTCAACACACCCTTCTACAATTCTAACAAGGGAGTCATGGATCTCCTTCACAGAGTAACAGCTTACCACCTTGATTATATGTCATCAATCATGGTTGACATCAGAATGTTCATGGTCTTCGCATCACAAGACCTAGCACCTTTGTCCCCTTCAGTCCATTCAGCATTAAGCATAGAGCCTTCTTTACCTAAACCTAGGTCCATATTGGTGGGTATATAAACACCCGTCAAAGTAAAATCAAAATTATCATCATCAATAGAATTCATATATAACATAATTCTAAACTTCCACAATGCAAACTTCTTCAAGTAGCACATAAGAGGCATGGATGTAGTGGCATAATCTTTGATCTAAGAAATGCTCATGATTAAATGGAAATCATATTAATATTCTCATATTAAGGACTTTAGTCAATCAATGTGTAAGACTTTTAGAGATGAACATCGCTCTGATACCAATTGAAAGCACAAATAGTTATAAGAATACTAACACAAATTACTTTAGAGGAGGTGAATAGAGTATTAAAACTTTTTAACAAATCTAATCACATACACAGCACAGATCACAGATTAATGCAGTAAATAAGTGCAGAAAGTAAAGCAAAGCAATAAAGCAGACACAGAAAACACGAAAAGTTAGAGGTTCCCCAAACATAGATCCCTTTCTTCTACCGCAGCAGAAATTCACTACATATCACTAGGTCCGAATCTTTTGATCAGGAGACTCTTAAAGCCACCACCAACTCTTTTACAAGAGACTCTCCCGAACCAATGAGTCTTTTATAGGAGACTCTCAGAATCGGATGAATTTTTTATATAGAGATTTAAAATACTCTTTACAATGAATTATCAAAATATTCAGTCAACTTTTCCACAATTTTCCACAATTTTCCACAATGACAAGTAATCAACAACTTGTTATAATCACTTCTTATCTAATTTCTGTAATCTCTTCTTGTTCTTGCCGGAGGAAGGCGACCAAGAACTGTAGAATAAGAATAATAAAGAAGAATTCTCGATTATGGTTTGTCATCTTCTTCACAATCTTTTTATAATTGGATTCAAACTATTTTTTCAGATACAAACAGAAATGAGTGCCATATTTTTATATTCTGAAATGACAAGTCTTTTATGACATAAATCATCTTAATCATATTTATTCAATAACGCTCTAGAAAAAAAAGCCTAACAGCTATATCCCTTGGCCACATCTTGTTAGTTGAGATTCATTCAACTATCATCATACAGAATACGTTCTGAAATCTTCTTTTATATCTTATGCTTCTATACTACGACTGTACAGCAACATATGCTAAGTTATGTCTTGTTTTATGGGACCGATGCATGCTTTTAGTAGATGTCAACAAAAACTAAGCAGATCTGCTTAGGTCAAATGCAATTCAACGTACCATGTATTCGACGATTCTTTATAATCTCTAGAATTTGTCTCAAGTTCTTTGGCATACAACATCTGAAGAACAACCAGTCTTTCTATACAAAATTAAGGCTTGACCTAGATTACTTTAAGCTCAAATTAAGAAGTTTTCCAAGAAAGCCATTAGAAGAACAACCAGTCCCTGCAGAAAACTATCATGAAAAAAAACACAACCCAGCAACCAATATTTTAGACCAAAAGCATTAAGCTTAACCATACAGAAATATGAAGTGGTACAAAATAGCATGACTGCACCAAAATTACTATTATATATATATATATATATATATATATATATATATATATATATATATATATATACACAACGCATTATTTTAGCCAGTATATTTAAATCAGAGAGTAGTTGGGCTGCTTTCAAAATTAGATTTCACACAATTCCATCCTTTGCCCTACTTCCTCTTCTATAGTTCCTGGAGTCCTTTATGCTCAACAAAACATCCCAAAGAATCCAAGGAAAGCTAAGAAACTTATTTGGCGACCAGTAACTGGGATGACATGTCACATAATACCATGCAGATGCCAACTTCATCGACTCACTTTCCCGAAAACTGTCAAACCAACCTCTAACTTCCTGATGCAAACTCTTGAGTGCGATCATAATCCTGTCAGCAATATCACCAAATTTTTTTTTATCCCTTAAAACATAGAATGAGCTGCTTCGAACATAACCCGTCAGAATCTCATCTTCATGCGATGCACCAAAATAGTTCATCAAGGAGCTCAGCTTCTCGGCATACTGATTATAGTAATCTTCTGCAGGTTTTAAGAAAATCTCAAAGCCTTCAACTTCAAGGTCATTGTCATAGGTAGCAGCCACTAGTTGTTGCACCGAGAGAGTGTTGCAAGTCTCTTCTAGGCTATTATGATTTGAGGCGGCTCTATAGAGTTTTCCAAGAACGCCATTAGAGGGATACATGGATCTGTCAACTCTCTCCATAAAATCTGGAAATTCTTTTGGTCTTAGGATTCTTGGCATCTCTGCTGGGACTCCAGTTTTTGCGAAATCAACGGCCATGGAGTGAAGGCATGAAAGCAGGAGGCATTTGGGGCTTCTAGCTTTAAGTGCTTCGGAATCCGAGTAAACAAGGTGAGCAGTTGAGATTGCACCAAGGTTATCGTTGATCATGTAATTCACAAAGAATTTATGGATTTCCTGCAGTTTTATTACATTTAATAAATATGGTGACAAACTAGATGAAAAAAATAATTTTCAAATGTTGCTTCTATTTTAATATAAACGTCATCTTAAATGCATAAAATTCTTTACCTAGCAAGATTAAAATATATTAAAGCAAAGATGAAAATATATTTAGCTTGATTTTGGCAATTGATAACCGGATACCTATTTTGGCTATCCGCAACCTTTTGTTAATGGCAAATCATAAATTTTGAAAAATTTATCAGCAACTCAAACACAAACAATCAATTTAATCAAGTTACAAAATCTTAAGACAACAAAAAAATTCTTCTAGTCCAAGTTGTGATATCTCCACTTCAACCCAAGAACCTACTATGAAGTAAAGATGAATTCTAAAATTAAAATTTGATAACACAAATATTCTAATGTTCCCGAGAAAATAGCAAACATAGTTAGCAAGGCGAGGATGAAAAAATCCATAAAAACTAACCCCATTGCATCTATACTTCAACAAGTTCTGCGCGAGCGATCGGGCGAAGGGGATTCGCCGAAGTCGTCCGGGGCAATCGCCGGAGTAGTGGACCAACGTCGTCTGGCTGGGAAGGAAAATCGCATTGGCGCAGCTTGCGAAAGAAATTTATTTGAGGGAGGGTGCGGATAGCCACCAGATTTTAAGTTAAATTCTCTTTTTCTAGGGTGCGAATAGACAAATTAGAGGTACGTATAGCTATCTCCTAGATTTATCTCAAGCAACTTCTAAGCTAGATGCCTCAAATGCGGATAAATTAAAAAATTTATTGTATTAAGAAATTGCGGGGTGAAATCTATCGAAGATAAGAATACAAAATTGATCAAACGTGATTTAAACAATCTAAAGTGGTTTAAATAGATAAAACGAAGAATAGAAAATGTATGAATTAGACTAGAGCTAACGATGATGATAACTAATTAATAAAAGAGAAGGGAAGTAAGGAGCACATCTAAGAGAACTTGGATAAAGTTGTTCAAAATGTTGTGTAGATTAGAGTAACATAGTTTAACACCAAAGGGAACACTCTATGGAACAAATGGAAAATGTTGATTCATACACCAAATATTAGGGCTAAAAGCTTCTGGTGATGATATAAAATTGTGTACTACCGAGTGCTATGTTTTAAAAGATTTTGTTACAGGCTACACCATAACTCGTTGGAAGTTTCAACGGAGGTGGAAATGGCAGTGGTGGAGATAATACAAATCAAATATTGCGGCTACCTAGGCGGAGTGTGCTCGAGAGGACAGAGTTAACACAATCTCAAAGAGTTTGGGAATTCATTTCTTATTTGCCTTGTTCCAGTATCTCATGTCTTTAAATAGGCTTACGTGATACTAACAACCTATTAATGACCATCTTACCAACTAACAACTAACGACCAACTATAAAACTACACATTAGTTAAAGACCACTAATGAGGGGGGGGACGCGGGCCATATATTGTAGGCCGAAAAAATGAGGGCAATGACGGCCGAAAGCGCGAGCGATCGGGCGAAGGGGATTCGCCAAAGTCGTCCGGGGCAATCGCCGGAGTAGTGGACCAACGTCGACTGGCTGGGAAGGAAAATCGCATTGGCGCAGCTTGCGAAAGAAATTTATTTGAGGGAGGGTGCGGATAGCCACCAGATTTTAAGTTAAATTCTCTTTTTCTAGGGTGCGAATAGACAAATTAGAGGTACGTATAGCTATCTCCTAGATTTATCTCAAGCAACTTCTAAGCTAGATGCCTCAAAATGCGGATAAATTAAAAAATTTATTGTATTAAGAAATTGCGGGGTGAAATCTATCGAAGATAAGAATAAAAAATTGATCAAACGTGATTTAAACAATCTAAGGTGGTTTAAATAGATAAAACGAAGAATAGAAAATGTATGAATTAGACTAGAGCTAACGATGATGATAACTAATTAATAAATGAGAAGGGAAGTAAGGAGCACATCTAAGAGAACTTGGATAAAGTTGTTCAAAATGTTGTGTAGATTAGAGAACATAGTTTAACACCAAAGGGGAACACTCTATGGAACAAATGGAAAATGTTGATTCATACACCAAATATTAGGGCTAAAAGCTTCTGGTGATGATATAAAATTGTGTACTACAGAGTGCTATGTTTTAAAAGATTTTGTTACAGGCTACACCATAACTCGTTGGAAGTTTCAACGGAGGTGGAAATGGCAGTGGTGGAGATAATACAAATCAAATATTGCGGCTACCTAGGCGGAGTGTGCTCGAGAGGAGAGAGTTAACACAATCTCAAAGAGTTTGGGAATTCATTTCTTATTTGCCTTGTTCCAGTATCTCATGTCTTTAAATAGGCTTACGTGATACTAACAACCTATTAATGACCATCTTACCAACTAACAACTAACGACCAACTATAAAACTACACATTAGTTAAAGACCACTAATGATAAATAGCTACGACGACCGCAACAATTCATAACATACAAGACCACTAATGATTACGGGCGTAATGACCCATAATGTCAATCCCCTCTACCAAAATGAGCTTGTCCGCAAGCTCCTGTGTCATCTTACGTGATTCCATCATCGTACTACTCATGCAACTTTAATCAGAAAAGCCTTTTGCAACGATGCCCTCATGTATAGGAGTCGTCACAATTATAGCATAACTCCTTCGCCATTGCGAGTGACAAGCGCCTGATATTTGGTTGTTGGCTACCCTCATCTCTACCTACTCAATTCCCTTATGACAACGTTTGTAATGAAATAGTCTTCTTGATCCATATGTAAAAGACGTTCACAAATCCTCGCCAAACTCATAGCACTATGTTTGGTGAATTTTCAAATTCAATGTCTAGTCGGAGTTGTTCATAAAATCCCAACTGCTCTAGTGGACTAGGGGGAATTCGGTGGACGATGAGGTCGACGTCAGGCAGCTCACAGCAGCTCGACGACTCAAGATATGGGAAAGGAGACGGCCTTTGATAGTTCATTCAGCCGGTCTCTGGACAGGGAAATAAAGGAGATGTGCTAAAATGGGGGATCTGGCTCTGTGCCTGGGAGAACAGAGGGTTCACATAAGTGCTTCGACAGATGAAGAGCTCTGAGGACGACGTGCATTGCAGGGAAGATTGACGAGCATGGAACTTGAGGTCAACATGCATACACCAGGAGCAGGATTCATCTTCATGCAAGTTGCATTGACTCTAAGGATTCATGTTGAACTCACCAGCAGCAGAAGTGATGCAACTGTTGCCGCATCCAAAGACGCGTGATGCCATCACGCGCCAGTAATATTTTATTATTTGTTATTCTCTGTCATTTTTTCCTGCACCAATGTTATTCTGAGTTTCGGCTCACCGGTTTGACCACCGGTAAGACCCTGAATAAAAGGTCTGAGAATTTGAGTAGTTAGGACGTAAGAGGCAAGCTTAATTTGTTTAGCGGAGCGCTTAAACCCAAGAAAATAAAAAAAAACTTTTAAGTGTGGTTAATAACGACATATTGGATTCAGTCATTTGGAAAATGCAGCCTCTAAAATGCTTTTGGAAATAGTTTTTGGAAAAAACTTAACAGTTGCTATCAGTTTTGGAAGAAATTTATTTTTATGGAAGACAGTTGTTATCAATTTTGGAAGAAGTTATTTTTATGGAAAGAATAAAAAGGGGAGAAGGAAATATCAAATCCAAGAGATCCCACGCGGAGCTTATAAAAAAGCACCATCATGAAATATGACCCCCCGAAAAATTTGAGGAAAAAACGAAACCTATTTTCGATTTTTCTCTGTATCCGGTCCCTGTTCACCATCCTCCTTCTCCGTCCAGCCTTCCAGCCGCCCGACGAAGCTCCAGGAAAATCGCCAACCAACCACGCTCCTCTTCGTCAGCTCCTCCCTCGTCCGACCCTGCAAACGCGCTCGAGCCCGCAGACCTTTCGCCGCTCGGACGATTGTTGCAACGGACTGTGCTGTCGACTCCAACTGAGGCCCGAAGATCCTACTACTGTTCCTGCAACCGGATGTCGTCGACGACAACATCCTTTTCCGACGGTCCTTTTGCCACAGTTGACACGATCCCCTTCCACAGTCGAATCTGGAAGAGCCACTCCTAACCTGGGTAACATTCACTCCTTCTGCGCTCCAAAGTATCAAATTAATTTTATGCGATTCAATTAAATAGGGCTAAGCTTGCCTCGAACGTTCGATCTAGTCTTATTACCGTTATTTCATAAATTGTTATTGTGATTTTGTTTGTGGATGTACGAATCCCGCGAAGACTCAACTCATAAAACGCTCAAAGAGTTTTCTCTCAAATAATTATTACAGTTTTAAGGAAGTCCAACGTTGGAAGTGATTTTTGCGCGAAAGCTCGATCTGGTCACTCGACCCGTCTGAAATTTAAACCTTCACGTAACTTTAAAAATCATAACATTATTTTTATAATAAATAAAAAAATATCTTTAATTAAAATAATTAATTTGAAACCTAAATTTGAGCCTACAACAGTTTGGTATCAGAGCACCTTTAATTCGCTCCTATCGCGAATCATACGATCCGAATTTCAAAAACAAAAAAAATTATCTTTCAATTTATAATCTATTTTCAAAATAAAAAAAATTGTATTAAACTTTCTTTTTTTCCATTAAATCTCCATTAAAAAAAAATCAAATTTTATTTTAATTTGAATTTTAAAATAAAACAAATATATATATAATTTCTTTTCTACCCACTCGGGTAATATCTCATTTAAAATAAGATCTTTTAAATTTTTGAGTATCTTTATTTAAAAAAAAAACAAATTTAAATTAATCTTAAAACCAACGAGAAATTTCTGAAATCGAATTATTTTAAATGGAAAAACGAGTGGATCACCTAGAAACAAGTGTAGGGGATTTGGCTCAACGTATGAGCGATTTAATGAAAGCGGTAGAAACTCTCACCATCGGTATGGGTAGTGTCACACATGTCATGAACGGATTGTGCACATCAGTTAACAATATAGATGCTACCATGCAGTTAAATCGAGCACCTGCCCCGGGTAATGAAGTAGACCTTAAGCCTATGCAACTAGAACTTGCACAAACAGAACCCGAGCCACGTAACGAACCACGTAATCCACTACGATGGGATGTAGGAGTGAATTAGACGTTGGCGATTTTGAGGGACACTCATAGCCTGATGGGTGCCTAGACTGGTGTGATAGGATGGACCATTTCCTAGCTTGGAAGCAATTGCCCCAAGCCAGGCAAGTTGAGTATGCTACCCTTAGATTAAAAGGGTCCGCATTAGTTTGGTGGGGTCAACTCGAGCGTTCTAGATTCAATTTAGGCATGCCCCATATCACCACATGGGCAGAGTTTAAAGCGCAACTTCGAAAACGGTACATTCCACCTGACTACTTGCAGACCCTCCACCGTCGGTTCCACAACCTTCGTCAAGACAAACTAACGGTGGATGAATACACCAATGAGTTTCTAGTTTTGCAGTCTCGCCTCGACCTCCGAGAGGATGATGGCATGAACGTATCCCGATATCTGAACGGGCTACGCTATTCTATTAGAGATCAACTAGAGCTTTTTGATTATAAGGACTTAGAAGAGATCTCGAGTCGCGCACGAAGAGTGGAGACCTCACAGAAGCGGACATCCGAAGTTAGGTCTACTGAAAGATCCGCATCGAGCGTCACCACTACCACCACTACTAGGGCCTTAGATGTCTCTAACCCACCCATTACTGTCGGGGCTCCTACTCCACCCATTGGCCCCTCCAAGGGTAAAGAGATTATTGGGGCTAAGCCCAACAGTGGAGTATTTCGGTGCTTCAAATGCATGGAGTCGGGGCACAAATCGTCTAAGTGTCCGCGACGTCACTTTGTCGCTGTCATTGATTCCACTGATGGACGAGAGCTTGAGTATGGAGTTTACGTTAGTGAATCTCACCCAGAGCCTGAGCCTGAGCACGAGTGCGAGGATGTCATAGAAGTGGAAGGCGAGCACGCCGAACACTTAGTCTGCGTCTTACGATATAGCATGATCACCCCTAGTGAGTCTATTGAGGATGACCATAGGAGGCACGATATTTTTCGCACTACTGCACGCATCCAGGGACAATTTTGTTCTATTATCATTGATAGTGGCATTATGGAAAATTTCGTCTCTCAGCGCATGGTCGACATATTAGGGCTTGCGACGCATCCGTTAGAACAACCATACAGCTTATCCGAAGTCAATAGTCATTTGACTATACCGGTCACACACTATTGTCGAGTAGAATTTTCTATCGGGAGCACCTATTCAGATAGAGTTGTGTCATGTTGCTGTCATGGATGTCTGCCACATCCTATTGGGAAGATCTTGGCAGTACGACCGACGTGTCATGCACGACGGCACGAGGAACTCTCATTCCTTCGAGCACCACGGACACAAGATTGTTCTTTTACCCCAGAAGAACTGTCTTATCCCAAGGACACGCGAGGGGACCTCTACGACCCCTATATCACTTTTCACTGACTCCACCACATTACTACTCACCGCACTCCCGCCTGAACCCCCATCCCATGAAGTGACTCATGCCTCAGATGTGGCGCTCACCCCACATTTATCGATTCCCAACGTACCACCTGTTATTTCTCAGTCTTTTAATATCATAGTTGAAGACAATTCACTTGGCACACCGCACTCTGTCGATTTCATATTTAGAGACAGTGCCTTTATTTCACCTTACTAGCATTTGTATATAGACGGATTTGTGGAGTTATATCAATATATAAAAAAAATTAACATATCTTTTGAACACACTCTGGGGTCGAATAAGAACCAAACTCGAGTATAGTAGCGCTTGTCACTCTCTGATCGATGGGCAGACTAAGGACATTGATACAAGTTTGAGGGGCCTTCTTAAGCGTTTAACTGGGGCGAATGTAAAGCAATGTGATCTTGTACTTCCACAAGCACAATTCACAAATAATAATTCTAAAAATTGCTTCCTTACTAAATGTCCTTTTGAGATTATCCATGTGTTTCTATTATCTCATCTTCATGACCGCCGCCCCCTCCATTTTTATGAATGTATTTCATTCGAGGCGCAAGCTCATGCTAATTATTTAAAAGAAATGCATAAAATTATTACTGATAATTTGCGAGCAACCTTTGAACAATACAAACTCATGATCGGTCGTTATCGTCGTGAGTTGTACCTTTCAAAGGAAGATCGGGTGTTTGTTTATTGCAGGAGGATTGGTCTATTCCAAATTCAAAAGTACATCAAGCTACCTGACAAGGCCCCTGACATACCACCTGATTTAGCATCAGTGATGGCACTCGTTCTCTCTGTTACCAGTCTTTGCGAGAGCTCGTCGGGGTCGAGCTCTATCAACCCCGGGGGAATTGATGCAACTGTTGTCGCATCCAAAGATGCGTGATACCATCACGCACCAGTTATATTTTATTATTTGTTATTCTGTCATTTTTTTCCGACACCAATGTTATTCTGAGTTTCGGCTCACCAGTTTGACCACCCGGTAAGACCCTGAATAAAAGGTCCGATAATTTGAGTAGTTAGGACGTAAGAGGCAAGCTTAATTTGTTTAGCGGAGCGCATAAAATTAAACCCAAGAAAATAAAAAAAAACTTTTAAGTGGGGTTAATAACGACATATTGGATTCAGTCATTTGGAAAATGCAGCCTCTAAAATGATTTTGGAAATAGTTTTTGGAAAAAACTTAACAGCTGCTATTAGTTTTGGAAGAAATTTATTTTTATGGAAGACAGCTGCTATCAATTTTGGAAGAAGTTATTTTTATGGAAAGAATAAAAAGGGGAGAAAGAAATATCAAAACCACAAGATCCCATGCAGAGCTTATAAAAAAACACCATCATGAAATATGACCCCCCCCCCCCGGAAAATTTGAGGAAAAAACGAAACCTATTTTCATTTTTTTCTCTGTATCCAGTCCCTGTTCACCATCCTCCTCCGTCCAGCCTTCCAGCCGCCCGACGAAGCTCCGGGAAAATCGCCAACCAACCACGCTCCTCTTCGTCAGCTCCTCCCTCGTCCGACCCTGCAAACGCGCTCGAGCCCGCAGACCTTTCGCGGCTCGGTTGATTGTTGCAACGAACTGTGCTGCCGACTCCAACTGAGGCCCGAAGATCCTACTACTGTTCCTGCAACTGGCTGTCGTCGACGACAGCATCCTTTTCCGACGGTCCTTTTGCCACAGTGGACACGATCCCCTTCCACAGTCGAATCTGGAAGAGTCACTCCTAACCTGGGTAACATTCACTCCTTCTACGCTCCAAAGTATCAAATTAATTTTATGCGATTCAATTAAATAAGGCTAAGCATGCCTCGAACGTTCGATCTAGTCTTATTACTGTTATTTCATAAATTGTTATTGTGATTCTGTTTGTGATGTACGAATCCCGCGAAGACTCAACTCATAAAACGCTCAAGGAGTTTTCTCTCAAATAATTATTACAGTTTTATGGAAGTTCAACGTTGGAAGTGATTTTTGCGCGAAAGCTCGGTCTGGTCACTCGACCCATCTGAAATTTAAACCTTCACGTAACTTTAAAAATCATAACATTATTTTTATAATAAAATAAAAAATTTCTTTGATTAAAATAATTAAATTGAAAACCTAAATTCGAGCCTACATCAAGAAGGTTGTGTTTGAAATCAAATAAGGGCAAGGAAGGGCTATGATGCCAAGTCGTTAATAGCTAGGTCATAACTTGTGGGAAGCTTTGTCAAATGTGGAGATGGAGGTGGTGGAGATACTATAGAACTGAAACCAGGGTTGTCCGAGCGGTGTGCTTGGGAGGAGAGAGCTACCACAATCTCAAAGAGTTTAGGAATTCACTTCTTGATTGCCTTGTTTCAATATTTCATGTCTTTAAATAGGCTTACATGAGTCACATGACACTAACAAACTATGATGATTACTGACCAAAGACAGTGACGAAGCCATTATATGGAGTGGTTCTAAACATTGAAGGATTGAAGCACTTGTGCAAGAAGCTGCTAGATTTTGAGCACAAGGTGATGCAATAAATTTTGGGTATTGTATTTTAAATTGAAATTTTAAAACAAATAGAATTATGATGGATTTACTTGAGATACCTCCAATGATACTTCATGATCCTGAAGACGTGGCCTAAGTAAAATATAGTCCATTGGTTGATCAGTCTGAGGTGGCACAAGTCTTTCATCCCAAGATATGAAATACAAGTCCCCATCTAAATCTCCACCAGAGCACTCATTTGGATGTGGCCTGCAAAATTAAAAATACAATACCGAAGAGAGATTAGAAAATCAGTAGAGTAAATTCCAAACTTACATTTCCATTACACCAGGTAACTCTAATATACAGAAGCTTGCTTACCTGGGTTTCAAAGTTAAAGGAGAAAGATGCTGTTACGGATGCCAACTTATTCATCCAACCAGAGTTTGCACAATTTATATGCTGATGCCTGTTTCAGCACAAGTTACTAGACCCAAAGACGAACCAGAAATAAGTCGCAAAAGTGATAGGAGTATGAGAGTACTTTAGTAAGAGCAGAATGCTGTTATAGATGGATGTCCCTCCTTTGACATAGGGGGTGAACTCCCCTCTAAAAATCAAAACAGGGCTATGCGATAAGGCTAGGAGTCCAAGGAGAATTTTCCAAAAGGATCCACTCCACTCTCTTAATATATCCTACTTATAAGACTTGGGGGAAAGGCGGGGTACGGCTTTAAGGACGAAAGCAAACCCTAATGTCTACTTGGGATGCTAATGTGAGCTGCTAGTACAATTAGGATTTAGATTTGATCAAACAATTATTAATTATATGTATAGAAGAAATGTATATAAAGCTCAATGCTAAAGGACCACTTCTACGATCCAATAAGAGTGTTGTTTATCTTGTAAAGCTTAGTCTCACATTGTCGTTTGGAGTTGAGGTGTCACTCCTCACAACTATAAATATGTGTACATGTATTGTATTTGATTACCAGAAATAATAAAATCTTTACTCACTTATGTTGCGTTCTCACATGGTGTCAGGCCAAGTTGCAATCCTTGAAGGCACAATCAGCACCCTTTGGTCACAAGAGTGATTGAGCTCGGCTCTTGTGTTACTTGACCTTGCATTCTCAGACCACACTCGCTCAGAACTCGTCGATCTCAACCAGAGTCCTCACTGATCATGTTGAACTCACATGGATCAGTTGTGCTCATCGATCGTCTCGAACTCGCGCTAACTTCGAGACCTCGTCGATCATACCAGAGCTCGCTCCTTGCTTGAGATTATTTCTTCCGGCCACTTTGTGACCTCGACGATTATACCAAAGCTCTCTCCTTGTTTGAATTTATTTCTTTTGTCCAACAGAGCTCGTTGAATCGCTAAAACTCGATGATCCTGGCAACCATTGATTGTCTCACAGAGCCCGCTCCTTGCTTTCTTGCTTGAGCTCGTGAGTTCAGACCCCGTCTACTAAAGCTCGCGTCCTGTTCTCAGCCACAAATCTCCCAGCTAGCAGAAGCTCGCAAGGATCCATTTTTGATCTCGCTTGTGCTCCCTGAAGTTCACCAGTTAATCCCCACAAGTTCTCAAAACTTGTTGCCAACTGTACAATGGGGACAAATGATGCATCATCCTCGATCACCAATCTGGTCTCACTCGCTCCCGCTCCCATATACGAAGTCAAAGATGAACTGAAGATCATTATTTCCCTCAATGGTAAGAACTTTGTTGAGTGGGTCTATTGGTGCGCTGAATACTCCATACTAAGGGTATTCTTCATCATCTGACTCAAGACCCCCGATTGAGCCCACTGAGCAATAGCTTCGGGATGATGGCCGATTTCAGCCATGAATACTAAAATCTATGGAAAATGAGTCATATTGAATGGTTATGCACCACTAAACTGCAATGGCTATGTGGGATGAACTTAAGTCTCTTTACTCAAGAAAAGATAGCCTTCAACACATGTTCGATCTATTCCAAGACCTCCAAAATGTTGAACTTGGTTCGAATGGCGATCTGACGTTATTGTTATTCGTGGTGCAATATAAAGCTCCCATCAAGGCATAGATTCAATATCAGCCCCTACTCGAGATTTGGCGACCCAGAAGGATCAGAAGGAAGCGGTTAGTATAGATATGATGATGGCTAGAAAACCACATCTTTATAATGTTTGTGCCAATATTTTATCTTCTCTAACTATTTCATCCTTGTCGGATGTTTGCTTAATGGTTCAAAAGATTACTCCACCTACTGATGTTTCCATGACTCATTATCCAGCCCTTTTCCAACAGTACCCACCCTCACTCCCCCAATAGTGGACACTGAGGAGGTCACATGGGCTCTCAAGAGGGTGGTGGGCGACATGGTGAAATCATCTCAAGGGACAGAGCACCCACATGTGTACCTATTGAGGCCGTGCAAATCATACAGAGGCACCTTGTTTTAAAAAGTTATGGGTTCCCACAACAACCGCAAAAACTTCCTCACTAAGCTTCTTCCGTAGTTGATGCTCCCAGCACGTTCCGACCTGAAATTGGCACCTTGAGGGAGGAGCTTCATAATCTTCGGGGGTTGGTTACTGGAACTTCTAAGTGCATTGCCTCTACGTCAAATGAAGATATATCATGTTTTCCCATAGCTCGTCTTGGATAGTGAATTTTGGGGACACAAATCACATTACTCCGCAGAAACCCTCGCGGTGCACGAACACAATTTGTCTCAAGTTTATCACTATTGCCACTAGAGAAACTACCTCGGTTAGCGGATATGGAAATGCGCTTCTTACTCCCTGTATTTCTCTACACCTTACTCATGATCATGTCTACTCCATCTTTTTTCCTCCTCTACCTTTGTGGTGCAAGATTGACGAAAGCGAAGTATCATTGGTATAGGGCAACTGTCGACAGGGCTCTATATTATGGATCTACCCCCCTCAACTCTCTTCCATCACTTCAGTTGACTAGAACTGGCATCTTGACCATGCACCTCTTTTAATACTACATAAGGCTCTTCTAAGTTTAACTTTTTTCTTATTTTGCATGTGAATTTTGTATCTATGAAAAACAATATAAATCGACACTCACCCCTCATTATACTAGGAGTGATGCTCTAGTTTCTTTAGTTCATTCAGAAATTTGAGGTAAATATAAAACTATCAATTTATTTCGATATTGTTATTTTAAAACATTTATGGATTATCATTTTCGCATGAAGTGAGTGTGTTTACTCTGTGATCGATCCGAGATAATACATGTCTTTCACTCATTCATCCCAAAAACTCGCAATCAATTTTTGGCTAACATCAAAATTATTTGGACCAATAATGCTCGTGAGTACACTAGTCACGAATTTCACGGAACCTGCAATACCTTGGGTATTATTCATCAAACGTCATGTGCTTACACACCACAACAAAATGGTGTGGCGGAGCGGAAGAACCGCCACCTTCTTGAGTTTGTCAGATCTCTCATGTTCAAATGCGACACAAGATATATTCGAACTTCAAAATCACTAATGCATGATATTAAATTAATCGCATGTCATCGACTAACCAGAACTGTGTCCCTCTTTCTCCATTTTATTTCCATGTACACCATAACTCCTCAAGTTTTTGGGTGAGTTTTGGTCATCATCTGGGTCCTTGTTTAGATAAGCTGGCACCACGAGCTACCAAATATATTTGTGTCGGTACTCTCGAACTCAAAAAGGGTACGTATGTAATTCTCCCAAAGATCAGGAAAATGTTACATTCACTGATGTTACCTTCCTTGAAGATCAGCCCTTCTATTGCTCGTGTACCCCTGACACCTCAGCACATCCCCCCCCCCCCCCCCCCCCCGTCCAAACATCCTTATCGACTGTCCACCGTCCACTAAGATATTGACACCACATCCCCCTCATCCACTAAACGTGTATACACATCGTCAAACTCATCAAAATGCCTCGAGACAGTCTCTCGTACTTATGTCACCTCTGGTCCATGATTAGATAAGCTGGCACCACGAGCTACCAAATATATTTGTGTCGGTACTCTCGAACTCAAAAAGGGTACGTAAGTTATTCTCCCACAGATCAGAAAAATGTTACATTCACTGATGTTACATTCCTTGAAGATCAGCACTTCTATTGCACGTGTACCCCTGACACCTCAGTACAGCCCCCCCCCCCCCCCCCACACACACATACACCCGTCCAAACATCCTTATCGACTGTCCACCGTCCACTAAGATATTGACACCACATCCCCCTCATCCACTAAATGTGTATACACATCGTCAAACTCATCAAAATGCGACGAGACAGTCTCTCGTACTGATGTCACATCTGGTCCAATCGATTCACTCACAGCTCTCCATGAGAAACCACATTAATCTGCTGCTCACGAAACTCTTAGGTAGCGTTTGGCGCAGCATTTTGCCTCCGGTGCGGCAGCTTAAAAACGGAGTTTGGCGCATAAGCTGTGTTTGGCTAGCGGCAATAGGAAACAACGTTTTTTAATATCCGTGATTTTTATAGGTTTTCGGAAAGCTGCTTTGTTCTCCAGTTCATCCGCGCCGCTCTCCGCGCTTCTCGCTCCCGACCCGCGTGTGGCGATTCCGCGACTGCCCTGTTCCTCCTCCCGACCCTGTGAGGCGAGTCGGATTTCTTCCTCCATTCCGACAATCTAGCGCCGATCATCACCTGACTTCTCGATAACCGTCGGTCTTTTACGCATCCAGCGAAGTTGCGCAGATCGGGGATGTTGTATTTATTCCTATTTTGATTCTTTGACATTACCGGTTCTTCAAGCCCAAAAAATGGATTTTCTGTGATGTTAGGGTTATTACTTGCTTCGAAAATCTGAGATCTGTTTGGGAGTATTTCGTTTTCGTTTTACTCAGATTTGTTAGGAAGTATTTTGAAAATTTGAGATCTGTTTGGGAGTATTTCGTTTTCGTGTGTATGTATATGTATGTATATGTGTGTGTATATGTGTGTGTGCTGTGTATATATATAGGTGTGTGTGTGTGTGCTGTGTATGTATATGTGTGTGTATGTGTGTGTTGTGTGAATATATATATGAATGTGTGTGTATATGAATGTGTGTGTGTGCTGTGTATATATATAGGTGTGTGTGCTGTGTTTGTATATGTGTGTGTGTGTGTGTGCTGTGTGTGAATATATATATGAATGTGTGTATATGAATGTGTGTGTGTGTGCTGTGTATATATATAGGTGTGTGTGCTGTGTATGTATATGTGTGTGTGTGTGTGTGAATATATATAGGTGTGTGTGCTGTGAATATATATGTGTGTGTGTGTGTATGTGTGTGTATGTGTGTGTGTGTGTGTGTGTGTATATGAATGTGTGTGTGTGTGTGTGCTGTGTATATATATGTGTGTGTGTGTGTATATATAGGTGTGTGTGTGTGTGCTGTGAATGTATATGTGTGTGTATAGGTGTGTGTATGTGTATATGTATGTATATGTGTGTGTATATGTGTGTGTGCTGTGTATATATATAGGTGTGTGTGTGTGCTGTGTATGTAATGTGATGTGACGTTGGTTTTATATGTTGAAATTGATTTCAGGTACTACATTATGAATTTAAATTAATTTGAAAAAATTAACCTAAACAAACTCCATTTTTGCCAAACAGTTTATAAAAAACAGCTTATCAAAAGCTCTACAAACTCCATTTCACACAAACAGTTTTTTAACAAAACTCTGTTTTCCAGAAACAGCACTTTTCCTATCAGCAACAGCTCATCAGCAGCTTTCCATCAGCAACAGCTCACCCAAACTGGCCCTTAATGCCTTCCTTCACCAGTTATCTACAGATCTTCATAGATTTGTAGCCTTCTTATCTTATATTCCCGCCCCTACTTTTGTACATGAGGCTCTCCAGTATTCGGGGTGCCAAGCAATAATGGATGATGAAATGAAGGCCCTATGGGCAAAATAGGATTTGGGACCTTGTTTCCCTTCCTCCTAAACAGTCCTACATCAGATGTAAATGGGTATTCACAGATAAACATCATCACAATGGGTCGGTTAAGCACTTAAAAGAATATCTTGTCGCACGAGGATTTACTCAACAATATGGAATTGACTGTGAAGAAATGTTCTCTCCAATGGCTAAGCTTAATAATGTACGGGTATTGATCTCCTTAGCAGTCCATCGTCATTGGCAGTTGCATGAACATTATATTAAGAATGCATTTCTTAACCACAATATGACTAAGACTGTTTATATGCAACAACTGAGTACAAAAAACTATACAAGGCCTTACGTTGTCTCCTCGAACGTGACTTGAGAATTTTAGTCAAGTTGTTCAGGCATTTGGTTTCACTCGAATCATTATGGACTTCTCCTAATCTACACATCGTTGCCAAGAGGGTACAGTGATCCTCCTTGTGTATGTTGACAATATCATAATCACAGACGATGATCGGAATGGTATCTCCATAATCAAGAAGCACTTGGCCTCACTTTTATACCAAAGATTTGAGACATCTAAGATATTTATTGGGTATTGAGGTAGCTCGACGACCCGATAAGCTAGTTTTATCTCAACAAAAGTAATGCACAAATTGTCTATAGGACATCGGAAACTTGGGTTGTAAGCCATCTGAAAGACTCATGGATGCAAATCATAAGCTCTATGCTCATGAGTCTAACTTTGATCCTCTCCTGCCTAATACGGAGTACTATCGTCGACTAGTCGGCAAGCTTATCTATCTGGCCGTAACTCGGCCAGATATCTCATTCACTATTTGAGTGGCTAGCCGGTACATGCTTGCTCCTCGTGTATCCCACCTTCAAGAAGTTGAGTGAATCCTTAGGTATCTAAAGAACGCTTTGGGTCAAGGGCTTATTTATAAGCTCTCCTCTTCTCTCTCGTTGATTGCATATTCTGATGCGGATTATGCAAGCACCGCCTGAAAAGTTTTATTTTATCATTCACGACTCAAATTAACACCCGAAAAGTTGCATTATCAATGGCTTAGCCCTTTTGAAATTATTAAGGTATTTCCTCATGGAGTTGTTGAGACCAAAAGCTTAGAAACTGATAAAATTTGTAAGGTGAATGGGCATAGGCAAAAGACATTTTATGAAGGATTTCACGAAATACGGTTGAAGAGTTGTAGTTGAATGACCCAATTATTTTGTGATTAAAAAAGAATTAAATCGAGCCTACGACATTACACAAGAGAACTTCTTGGGAGGTAACTCAAATGATGTATACTTGATTCCTTTTACTTTTGCATGCTATTGTGCTTATGTTATTTCTCTTTTATGATAATCTAAACATTAATTAAAAAAAGATATTTTATTATTATTGCATAAATCTTTTTAGCCACTATATTTGAGTATGGAAATGAAAAATATTATTATTAACCTCGAATGCAGCTCTAATCTTGCAACATCACTGTGAGTATTTCTTATCTCTTCATTTTCTGGCACATATTTTTGTTCAAATTATTAATGATTTGTATGCAAAAGAGATTAAGAATAATGGTTAATTTAAGTGCTTGATAATATTAAAAAAATTAAATTATATATCTGCATTAAAAAGGATAATGTTAAAAAAAACAAATTAAAATCTATTTGATAATTCTGTTGAAGAACAATGATGTCTGTGACTAGTAGAAAATTGGATTTAAGAGAATATGAGCATCTTTTCTAAATACTACGATGGGATGTTATCGGTGGGCGAGTACATTGTGCATCGATGAATTTCTTGCCCATCGGTCTATTATACTCGACGTCAATGAGGATGATGACATGATCGTATCATGTTACCTAAATCGGCTATGATATTCCATCAAGGACAAACTAGACTTGCACGACTATCGTGATTTAGGAGAAGTCTCTAGTATGGCACATAGAGTGGATTCCATACAAAAGAGGACATCCAGAAATAGGTTTAGTGATACACCCCATTCTAATTCCACTCTTGCCCCTGCTCCTGGGACTATAGATTCCCTTCATCCGACCATTCCCAAGAGCACCCTGACTCCTACCATTGACCCCTCCAAGGTAGGGGCCAAGCCCAGCTTTGAAATATTTCGATGCTTCAAGTGTACGGAGCCAGAGCATAAATCCTAAGTGCACGCGACGCCACCTCGTCTCCTCCACTGATTCAGCTGATGGACAAGATCCGGAATATGGGGTCTTCTTTAGTGACTTCAAACTCAACCCTAAACTCAAGCCTGAGGGCATAATAGAGATAGAAGGAGAACAGGCTGACTAATTAGTTTGTGTCCTTCAATATAATTTGATCGCTCCTAGCGTTCATACTAAAGATGACTGAAGAAAAGCTATTTTTCATACCGTCATGTGCATCCAGGGACAATACTATTAGATCACTATTGATAGCGGTAGTATGAAGAATTTTGTATCACAACGAACGGTAGACAAATTGAGACTCGAGACGCAACTGTTAAGTAAATCTTAAAACCTATCTGGGGTTCGCTAGTCACATGACTATACCTATCATACATCAATACTTAGTAGATTTTTTTGTAGGGAGCGCTTATCAGGATGTTATCTGATGTCATGATGTCGTCATGAAGGTTTGACACATCTTACTGGGTGATCATGACAGTATGACAAGACACTTTATACATGATGGCACAAGAAACTCCCATCCCTTTGAGCACCATGGACACAAGATTGTTCTTTACTCCCCCCCCCCCCCCCCCCACACACACACACAAAGAATAGTCTTGTTCATAAAGCACCATAGAGGACCTCACTATCATTAGCCCACCTCCACTAGTTTCTATTATCTCCTTCACAGTTATGCTTCAACTTGTACCACAACTCCAGAAAGAAAAGGAGAATAATGACGTAGAACCAATGGTAGGTGGCATAGATTCGATTTTGGTTCCTCATGCCACTCATAGGCTTGTGCAGTCACCTACTTCTAAGTTCTCAAGCATTATGTCTGACGAACTACTTGATTTGTTTTACATGATGAGAGAGATGCCACAATATATTGATTTCATATTTGGTGGAAGCATTCCTTTTTACCCTGCTATCCTCTCAACCTGGAAGAGCACGATGGGATCTATCATTAGATTATAGATCTACTTAGGCAAATACGTATGAGGAGGATCGTGAGGATTTCTAGGATTGTCACTCCCCATAAGGACATGTGACTTGAGGGTTTTTTCTTTTAAATCCTAAAGAGTAAAATTGGGATCAAACTTCAATTTGGTGGCACTCGTCAGCCTCAACCAGATGAGAAAACTGAGATCGTTGGTCAGAGTTTAGTAGACACTAGACTAGTAGGTTCTTAGTAGAGGCACGTATGAAACACGATGATAGGATAATTCCACGGGTTGTGTAACGGCCCTCTTTCCGACAACTGTCACAATTTAACATTTCGTTTCATGTATCATAAAAGGCAAAACATAACAAATTTCGGATTCATTGAAATTTCGGCGTGTACTATCACTGTATTATTTTATCATTAGGTATTTTTCATATGCTTAGCATTTATCTCTATTAATTGTGTAAATTTCATATTAAAATTTAAAATTATTATTTAATACTCATCGTCGCATCACATGTTGAGTCTACTTACCCAATTCCTTGCTTATTTGACCAGTATTCCTTCCCATATTTTGAACACATTTCCTTTGGTGTTATGTTTTTTATTAGAACACTTGAAAATTCTGCATAATTTCATTGCTAACAGTTTACATCTTCCGAGAAATATAATTTCATGATGACGTTTATCACAAGGAGATATTTCTTTGAAAGAGATTGGGTTCTTGTTCTTTCAAGATAGAAAGGATTCCTATACATATTTGTCATAAGCTGCGACAGATTCAGTTCTTTGTCAGCCCACCTATTACAACGCAAAGTTTCCCCCGCACAGATTATAGTAACATTGCATAAATATAACGGAGGAGATTGGTCTAGTGGTCTTTGTTCAACTCTATTTAGTGCCATCGCAAGGTAAGACCATTTCAGATGATTGTTTGATCATATCAGCGGAGCTCCAACAACGACGTCTGGACATCTCACTAATAGGTAGTAGTTAAATCTCCAGCTTTTTCAAGCCCGGAGGGAATTGATGAAACCTACGGTACATCATAGTAGCATGTTAATTTTATGTCTTTTATTTTTGGTCACATTTTATGTTCACACCTGTTCCACGCGTACCTTTATTTTTTGTTAGTATTTTTGTCGCGCATGCCACTTGCGCACACTAGATGTTTGTATTCTTTGTTACGGGTTATTTGTGTGACCGCTCAATAAGACCCTAAATGAAAAAGGTCAGTCAAATTAGTTCATCATAATGACAGTTATGCAAGAAAAATTTAAAAACTAAAATGAAGGTTTTATTAAAAAAATTGAGTTACGAATTAAATTAATTTTAAATTTAGAGTTACTTATTAAAGAGAAATCATAAGAGCCTAACTCAATTCCCATGGGCCCTTGATATTCCGCCGTAATTAATCACAATTAATTCTATTAAACGAGGTATAAGTCTTGTTAACCCCCCACAAGTCATTCAGGTGAAAGTCTAATACCTCTCCACTCCCGTTGGACCCTACACATCATACCAAACACCTTTGGTGCTTGACACTGAAAAGGGAAGCCCCTCCAGCAATCCACCCCCCCCCCCCCCCCCGCTAGAATTCTCCCCAAGGCCCGGGGACCCCACATCCGTCGAACTCCACCCCTTTGTGGCGTCGATGACAAATCCCTATCTAGATTCGACACCTGATACTCCTACCAACCGCCATGCCTTCTGAAACTTCTCGTCGGAGCTTCCAATAGCGATGTCGCCGCCACCGTAGGCCTGCACTAGCATCGGTGAGCCATCCAACTCTATCCTTCATTATCAGCGACGAAGACTCCTCCACATACCCGATTCCTCCAGCCTCTGTTCTTCACTCCAACCATTCCCCTTAGCCATTTCCAAGCCTTACAGTAACATCATGAATCTATTCCTCAATCAACTGAGCACCCCTCTATAGACCACTGAAATGACCCTTTATCCCCTCCAGTCACCCTACACCACTTTAAGCCTTCCACACACCTACATTCAACTACTTCAATTATTGTGATACGGTCCTTCGACTGTGACCTAGTTCGGCCGGGGAGAAGAGGTTAGTCCCGGAGAGGGTTGGCGTTGCGCTTGCGAGATCCAATGGTGCCGGGAGGGTTCCACGGTGAGGAAGAGGCCGGATGGGGGCAAACCTACTGATCGGAAACCGAATGGGAGCAGACGCACGGTGCAGAATCGGTGGATCGGCGAGATCGACGAGCGGGGGTGGAAACAGGTTCGGCGTGGGCGTGGAAATGTTACGGGAGAGGGGTTTAGAGAGAGAGAGAGAGTAGAGAGAGAGATTTTGGGAATTAATTTTGCATGCCTTCAAAAAAAGCCCTCAAACCCATATATGGTTGAGCCCAAACCAAACCCACGGTTCATATAAACTAAGCATAAAAACAACACAATAAAAAGATACAAAGCCACCCAAAACTGAGCGACTAATCGGATTGTGCCGGGGCGCGGCGCTTGTATGTTAACCCCCAACGTGGGTCCGTAACATCTCCGTCGAGGTCCTCATCAAGCTTGTCCTCAAGCTTGTCCTGCAACTGTGGTGGTATGTCGACCAATGGCTCCTGGGGAGGCGCACCCACGAACGATTTCAACTGGGATACGTGGAAAACATCATGGATCTTGGCCTCGACTGGTAGGTTGAGACGGTATGCCACCTCTCCAATGCGCTCTGCAACCGGGAATGGCCCATAGAACTTGGGCCCCAACTTGTTGTAGGCTCTCTGTGCGATGGACGTCTGTCGGTATGGGCGGCGTTTCAGACATACCCAATCTCCTGGGGCAAAGAACAACTCACGGTGCCCGCTGTTGTAGGCCGTCTCCATACGGCCCTGAGCCTGGAGTAGCCTCTCCCGGGCCATCGCTAGGACCTGGTCACGCGTGGCCAGCTCGGTGTCGACCGTCTGAGAACGAGCGGAGGCACTAGTGTAAGTAAGGAGGCGCGGCGGTTCGCGACCGTAGATCAGGCGGAACGGCGTAGTCTGCAAGGCGGAATGGTAGGACGTGTTGTAACAATACTCCACCCAAGGGAGCCATCGGACCCAATCCTTGGGGCGGTCCCCCGTGATACAGCGCAAATACATCTCTAGGGTCCGGTTGACCACCTCCGTATGGCCATCCGACTGCGGGTGGTAGGCGGACGACATCGCCAACTTGGTACCGCACAGTGCAAACAACTCCTGCCAAAATAGGGACGTAAACACCTTGTCCCTGTCGGACACGATGCTCTCTGGGATGCCATGCAGACGGAACACCTGGTCGAAAAAGATGCGGGCGACCACATCCCCTTCTACGGGGCGGCTCATCGCCATGAAGTGAGCACCCTTGGACAGGCGATCGACCACCACAAAAATAACTGATCGCCCCCTTGACTTGGGTAGTCCCTCAATAAAATCCATCGATATGTCGGCCCAAATCTGTGTCGGAACGGGAAGGGGCTGAAGTAAACCGGCGGGTGAGAGGTTGTCGGTTTTGCTGCGCTGGCAGACGGGGCAGAGTGCGATGAAGTCTTGTACCCCCCTTTTTAGTCCCTTCCAAAAGAACTCGGCTCGAACCCGCTGAAGGGTCTAATGAACCCCTTCATGTGTGGTGCCATGTAAACCTGTCAGAATGTCCGATATCAAGGGCGAGGTGTCCGAAAGGTAGAGGCGGCCCTTGTACCAGATGAGGTCGTCCCGAGCTGTCCAGTGTGAAGGAGCACGTCCCTCCTCAATACGGTGTAGTAGCTCGCAGAGAGACGGTGTGTCTTGGATCTCCTGCTGAAGGCGGTGGTGGATGGTCGATGTCGGGCAAGAGATGGCTAATACGGACCCCTCCTGATGGTCGCGGCGGGAAAGTGCGTCTGCGGCGCGGTTCAAGGCGCCCGCCTTGTATTCCACACGGAAATCAAATCCCAACAACTTGTTGATCCAACGCTGTTGCGGTGTAGTGATGAGGCGTTGCTCCAAGAGGTACTTGAGGCTGAAACGGTCGGTACGAATAGGTGAACGGCCGCCCCCATAAGTACGGTCGCCAGTGTTGGACGGCCTTTGCCAATTCGATAAGCTCCTGCTCATAAGCCTGCAGCTTCTGATGATGTACGGCCATTCTTATCTTGGCGTCAAGGCGTACCAAGGCGAGCCCCGACCGCCTTGACGCTTTGGCGACAAGGCGGACGCCTAGGCGACAATAAGGCGAGCAAATGTTAGGCGACATTTAAATTTTTTTTTAAAACAAATGAAGAATATAGACAGCGGTTATTTCAATAACCGCTGTCTATAGTCACTGGCAGGGGACTATAGACAGCGGTTATTGAAATAACCGCTGTCTATAGTACTATAGACAGCGGTTATTTCAATAACCGCTATCTATAGTCCCCTGCCAGTGACTATAGACCCCTGCCAGTGACTATAGACAACGGTTATTGAAATAATCGTTGTCTATAGTCACTTGACAGTGACTATAGACAGCGGTTAATAACCGCTGTCTATAGTCACTGCCAGGGGACTATAGACAGCGGTTATTGAAATAACCGCTGTCTATAGTCCTTTTTTTTTAAAAGACTGAAAGAGAATTTTCAACACTCCCAGAACTCCAGAAGTCATTCAGCATTCAGATACACAGTTTTTTTTTCATTCAGCATCATAACATTCAGAATCAAATAGAAATAACATTCAGATTTTAGAATCAATATATATAATGTCAAATTGACAATCACAAGATTCACAACTATTTCACTCAATACCAAAATGTTATCATCATATACTGATACACAGTAGCAATGTAGTATTAATAATTTTTTAGATCAAATAGAATCATCATCTAGTAAATCGTCATTGGCATTGCATGAGCTTAGTTTATATATAAACCGTTGTCTATTGTAACATTACGTGTATAATAGACAGCGGTTTATATATAAACCGCTGTCTATTGTACAAATAGACAGTGGTTTATATATAAACCGCTGTCTATACCCCTAATTTTTAAAAAAAATAAGGCGGCCTTCGCCTTGTTTTCAATCGGCCGACTGGACGCCTAGGCGTCGCCTAGGCGACGCCATGATAAGAATGTGTACGGCAGTGCGCTGGCTGAAATAAGCCACTGGGTGGCCCTCCTGTTGTAGCACCGCACCGTATCCCTGGCTGGAGGCGTCACACTCTATCTGGAACTCCTGGTCAAAGTCTGGTAAACGCAGCACCGGGGCTGACACCAGGGCCTGCTGGAGAGCATGAAAGGCCTCCGTCGCGCTGTCTCCCCACACAAAAGAATGCTTCCTCAGTAGAGCGAATAGTGGTGCGGCAATGATGCTGTATCCCTGAATGAAGCGTCTGTAATAGCTCGCCAGTCCGAGGAAACCCCGCAGTTCCCGCAAGGTCTGGGGAATAGGCCACTCCATCACGCCCTGGATCTTGAGAGGGTCCGCCGACACCCCTGTGTTATCCACCACATGCCCCAAGTACGACACCCGTTCAGTGCCAAAGGAACACTTAGCATGCTTCAAGAAGAGCCTGTGTTGTCTGACTAATTGGAGAACGGCTCGGATGTGGCCAAGATGGGCCTCCCAAGTCGCGCTGTACACCAAAATGTCGTCAAAGAAAACAAGTACGCAACGACGCAAAAGGCCATGAAATACCTCGTTCATCAATGCCTGGAAGGTGGAAGGGGCATTGGTGAGCCCGAACGGCATCACCAAAAACTCGAAGTGGCCGTGATGGGTGCGGAACGCCGTCTTTTCCACATCCTCGGGAGCCATGCGCACCTGATGGTAACCGGAGCACAAATCCAGCTTGGAGAAAAAGCGGAAGCCATAAAGCTCGTCCAGGAGCTCCTCCACGACCGGGATGGGGAACTTGTCCTTCACTGTCCGCGCATTCAGCTCGCGGTAATCGACACAGAAGCGCCATGTGTCATCCTTCTTGCTGACCAATAAGACCGGAGAGGAGAAAGGAGATACGCTGTGGCGGATAATGCCTTGTTGCAACATGGTGTCGCACTGCCGCTCGATCTCATCCTTCTTCCTGAATGGGTAGCGGTAGGGGCGTACCACCACCGGGGCCGTTCCGGGAAGGAGACAAATACGGTGATCCCGCCGTCGAACGGGAGGAAGACCGGTCGGGGCTGCCGTCGTGTCGCTGTACTCCTGTAGAAGAGCCTCCAGATCAGAGGATTTTGTAGGGTCCCCGCAGGCGAGGAAAACCTGTCGGGAGGTAGTGGGCATGCGGCCCCGCCACGCCGTCTGCTGCGGGTGTCGCCCCCAAGTCATCGTCAGTGCGTCGAAATCCCACAGAAGAGGCCCCAAAGTGCGGAGCCAGCGAACTCCCAACACTGCCTCAAAGCCTCGCAAGGCTATCACGTAGAAGTCAACGTGGGACTGGTAACCCTCCACGCTAATCGGCACCGCTCTGCAGATGCCCGTGCACAGCATAGCCATGTCATTGGCAACAGAAACTCGAAGGCTCGGACGGGTACTAATCGGTAAATGAAGTTGATGTGCGGTAATATCGCTGAGGAAACTGTGTGTACTGCCCGAGTCCATAAGAGCGACTAGTGGATGGTCCGCCACCAAAATCTGTAGCTGAATCGTGTCCCCAGTCTGGGATCCAATCATAGCATGGACGAAAATCTCTGGTTCGCCCGTTTCCTCATCACCGGGGTCCTCATCAGATGGATCCTCCACCTCTAGTCAAAACAGACGCTTGCACCGATGTCCACGGGTGAAAGTCTCGTCACAGTTGAAACAAAGGCCTTTGGCACGCCGATCCGCCATCTGCTGAGCGGAGAGCCGCCGAAAGGTAGTCTGTCGCCTTCCTTGCCCTTGCCATCTCCCGGGCTAAAAGTAACAGGCGGTGGGCCAAAACTCCTGGGGGGTCCGTCGCCAGATCGACGACCCATGGACTGTCGGCCCATCAACAGGCGCCGCTCAAAGATGCGGGATAAGCTCATAGCAGTGGAGAGGTCTACCGGAGACTGCAACTGAACGTCCATCCGCAAACGCTCATGGAGGCCAGCCAGGAAGACTGGTACCTGCTGGGATGTGAGCACGGTCGGGGCGCGAGCGAGAAGCACCTGGAACTGATCGATATACTGCTAAATGGAGCCAGTCTGTCGGAGAGAAATAAGGTCACCCATAGGGTTGCCGAGAAGCGGGGGCCCAAAACGCAAGGTGCACTGAGTCTTGAAATCCTCCCAACCCAACTGGGGTTGCTCCCGACGGAGCTGTGAGAACCACATTTGTGCCGATCCGAGAAGATGAAACGACGCAATCCCAATCCAGTCCTCTTCCGGGGTATGCTGGGTTTCAAAGAATTGCTCGCAACGAGTGAGCCACGTGAGTGGATCCTCCCGACCATCAAACAGAGGGAAATCCAACTTCACAAAACGAGGAAACCCGCCTCCTTCGTTTCTCGGTGCCGAGGATTCGTGTACCGTTTGGGAGGAGCCCGAAGCAGCACGCGGGGCTTGCAGGGCCGGCGGGGACGCATCCGGCCTAAGCGCTTCGTTGAGGGCCCTATTGTTGGCCACCATCATCTGCTGAAAGGATTCCACGATCTGGGCCAAAGTAAGCCCTCCCGAGTTGTCGTCATCCATGGGAGCGGGCTGAAAATTAGGGCGGAGGATCAGAGGAGTGGGCAAAATTCCCGTGTTGTCCGGGAGGAGTGGAAAACCGGAGGAGGAAGCCCCCAACAGGATCGGTGAGGGAGGACAGCGGCTGGAGCGGTCGGATCCGGGCTGCGGACACGCCGGACGGGGCTGTGAGGGGGCTGTCGGAGCGAGGACAGCGGCGAGGGGCGGCGGCGAGGGTGGAGGAGGCGCCGAGGAAGAGGAGGGCTCTGATACCAAGTTGATACGGTCCTTCGACTGTGACCTAGTTCGGTCGGGGAGAAGAGGGAAGTCCCGAAGAGGGTTGGCGTTGCGCTTGCGAGATCCAATGGTGTCGGGGAGGGTTCCACGGTGAGGAAGAGGCCGGATGGGGGCAAACCTACTGATCGGAAACCGAATGGGAGCAGACGCACGGTGCGGAAGCGGCGGATCGGCGAGATCGACGAGCAGGGGCAGAAACGGGTTCAGTGTGGGCGTGTAAATGTTACGGGAGAGGGGTTTAGAGAGAGAGAGAGAGAGAGATTTTGGGAATTAATTTTGCATGCCTTCAAAAAAAGCCCTCAACCCCATATATGGTTGAGCCCAAACCAAACCCACGGTTCATATAAACTAAGCATAAAAACAACACAATAAAAAGATACAAAGCCACCCAAAACTGAGCGACTAATCGGATCGTGCCGGGGCGCGGCGCTTGTATGTTAACCCCCAACGTGGGTCCGTAACATATTGTTGCCCCGACCTTCATTTACCATAACCGACTCCACACAAGTATTTGGTTTTGAGGCAGCATTTGTGTCCATGGGGTACTTCTCTCACCTTTCTCCTTGCTCGATTATTATTACTTAAATGTACACAGTTTATTTGATCTTCAAAAAAAACAAAGCTTGCACAACTGTCGCTACACTAGAATCTTTCATATTGTTCTTGTTCCATTGGCAGGCCCTATGCATGAATCTTATGAAATCCTGGACTATTTGTGTTTGCTTAATAAGCTGACAAGTTAACTTACACTTAGTTTAATTTTGACCACAAAAATATATAATATTGAATTTTGAGATTTTAGGTAAACATAAATTCACTTGATGTTTAATCGAATTTAATATTTACTCGAACATGTAGTATAGCTTCCAGCAAGGTTTCAGGCTTTAATATCATTTTGAGTTTTCAACGGAGTAAGAAAATTTTTATTCAAGCCAACTCAATATAATATTATATACAAACACACGCCCGTGCGCGCGCACACACATACACACACACACACACACACACACATATATATATATGATAATATACAACCAAAAGATTAGTTGGCATATTCGTAAGAATTTAACTATGCTTATAAGAAATAAGGAATTCAAGCTAGCTTTACATTATTAGTTTCATTTTGATTTCAAGACATCTCAATGGCAGTGTTAAATGATAAATGAATGTGCTAATACACCAACCTTGACCACGTTAGGGACAGCTCAATTATATCATGATTAAGGCCAGCCCATTATGACTTTAATGGGACAAGGTTACGGCCAATTTTATACATACCAGTAAGCATAAGAAAAGCTACTTGCAAGGATGGAGAGAAATTTGTCTGGAAGCAATAATTTGTCAATAAAAGGTGGTCAAAATTGAAAGGTCGGTTATTTAGGGAAAAATAGACTGCTTGGATTATAAGAACCAAAAAACGATGCATTCTTCACATTACAATCATGCAAAACTCTCTAATGACTTTTAAGAAATAAAGGAACATAATGAAAAGTACCTTTCTCCCTTTTGTGGGAAGACAACACAGTCAACCAGCCCCATTTCATCCAGTCGAGGATCATAAATAGCCTGAAGGACCCTAATGTCACCAGGGTGGAGGCATGGATTTTTTGTCACAACAACTCTTCCAGTTATGACCACCGTTGAATTATCAGCCTCTTTAAAGAAATTTTGATTTTTACTTTGTTGCTCTTCTTTTGTCATGGTCACCCTAAGAAAAACTTGGCCATAGTCTAAAATGCTAGTTTCATCTAGACATCCTATGAGGATTCGACCTTTTGGAACAAAAATCCTACATCTGCTTCGTATATCAGCTAGCTGATATGCTCGATAAGCTCTAAGCAGCATGGAGAGGTAAGGCATTGAACTTGGATCATAACCGCGCAGTAAAATATTTTCAGCCTTTTCTTTTTCAGGTCCAGATATTTTGCTAATAACTGCCAAAGCTGCCTCTCTATTTATTAACATATTATCCAAAAGAGATATTTGGTCGCTTTGCATCGTTCCAAATACTGCATCTTCTACTCCCAAGGTAGAAAGAAGAGAGATTATTTCACGGTTCAGATAGCATGGCAAATACTTACTGTAACTAGTGATATTAAGCATTGTATTATTTGAATCAAATTTTAGCATGCTAGGCCTCAAGGAGAGCTTTCGAAAAGAAGTACGGTCAACAGCTATAACACCCTTGTAACCTCCATATCTTATTTGGAATGCCGAAGGAGTTTTGTTCAGTCCACATCTTTGAGCAATCTGTTCAGCAAATGATTGAGATATTTTTCCTATTCCATCCGAAAAGCAAAATTTAATGCCATCAGCATAACAATAAATATCATCAATGATGTCAACCTCTTTTGATTGGACAAGCATAACTGGGAAGGAAGAGCTGAACTGCTGACCCATTCTAGCAGCACATTTAGACACGCTACGAATCTTATTGAAATCACCCATCCAGTTTCTTATATTCTCTGAAGTAACATCACCATTAGAAGAAAACATCCAACATGAATTTGCACGAAGCTGACTAGCAGAAAATGCTAGAAATTCAAACTTCTTCGAACCAATTGTAATCCCATCTTTTAGAATAGATAATATTCGATCATGTATACCAGTCTTGTATGCCTTAAATCCTTGTTCAATCCTTGTTGAAAGAGCATCAGAAGAAAGTTTACTCCAATCTTCATCAACAAATGAAATCCTAAGGAAATCAGAAGCATATGCAGAAAAATGTTTTATTACGTAATTGGAGTTCTCGAGTTCAGGACCCAAGAAGTAAACTTTTGAAGGAGTAATGAGAGCTCGATAGCACCTCATTAAATTCTCTGAAAGAAAACGAGCTGGTATAGCTTTTGGAATTCTTCTCATGCTCAGCAATTCATTTTCAATAAACTGTACTGGATTGGAGCACGTCGACCTCAAATTGTGCATTTTCATAAGAATTTTTAGGACTATGTCAGGATCTTCTTTCCTAAGAAAATCAAGCAAATCAATTGAGTCTATGAGAGAAATCTTCTGCGTATGAACCAGAGAATTGAGCTGGAAAAGTATCTCATATGGCAGCACACCTTCATCAGAACAGCCTATAATAGGAACTAGTTTGGACATTGAAAATAATGCTTCTTTTCTCCTTAGGATGAGATCTCCCATTTCACTGTAGTAGGGAAAACACTTGAATATTTTAGAGGCAGAGAGACTACTTCCAATTTCCAGACAGAAGTGAGAAGATAAGCCAAGTGCTTTGGTTGGAGAGAAGTCTGATGTTCTTAACCAAACAAACTGAAAATCTTCTTTGCAGATATGATAGCGATCACTAATGAATTTTGGTTTTATGCTTGTACCAGATAATCTCTGATAGATTCTTGGTGCAAACTTGAGCTGCAAAATAACAGATTTATGTCCATCCATAGAAAAAAAATTAGAACATCTAGTTTCTTTCTTACTAGCAGAAAAACACAAGAATCCGAATGACAGGGATTGTAACAACATTTTTTTAAACATACAGCTTTATATTAGAAGGTTGTGCCCTGAAGATAGAACGGTAAAAGTACAACATAAGTGACACTACAAACAAAAACCAAAGATGGACCTTCAAAGTGTCAATTAATAACATATCCAAAATAAATAAATAATGCAACATTCGTGATAAATATGGCATTTCAAAATGGATCAAGGTACAGTAAAATTTAAAATTTAGCATAGAAACAAGGTTGTGCCAAAATGGAAAGAAAATTTTTTTGTGCAATTGCTTAAGAAGCTCTGTCAATACTGAATATCTAGTATAATATATTTTTTATAAGAGAGAGAGAGGCGTCAGTCCATAGGAAGGAAAGAAACATTTTCCTATCAACGTCCTTCAAAATATTTTTATCCTTTAGCTCTCGAAATAAAATCAAGGTTATTGATGTTCAGTTACATCAATGAAACTAGATAGATATCAAAATCTTCTTTGCAGATATGATAGTGATCATTAATGAATTTTGGTTTTATGCTTGTACCAGATAATCTCTGATAGATTCTTGGTGCAAACTTGAGCTGTAAAATAACAGATTTATGTCAACCATCCACAACAACAACACTAAAGTCATTATCCCACTATAGTGGGGTCGGCTATATGGATCCTTTGTCGCCATTGTGCCCTATCTTTAGTCATAATCTCACTAATGCCTAAGTACATCATGTCTTTCCTTATAGTTTCATTCCAAGTCATTATTGGCCCACCCCTCCCCCGTTTAACATACCTAGTGACCAAACTCTCACAACGCCTAACAGGTGCCTCTAATGGTCTCCTTTGTACATGTCCGAACCATCTTAGTCAATCATCCACAAAAAAAGAAAAATAAATCAAAGATCTAGTCTCGTTCCTACTGGTACGAAAACCTATGAATTTGAATGACGGGAATTATAAAAAGGGCAACCAGGTGCACAAAGCATCCCCGCGCAGCGAGGGTCCGGGGAAGGGTCCCACCACAAGGGTGAAATGTAGGCAAACCTTACCCTGCATTTTTGCAAGAGGCTGGTTCTAGGACTCGAACCTGTGACCTCAAGGTCACACGCCAACACCTTACCCGGTGCGCCAAGGCTCCCCTTCTGAATGACAGGAATTGTAACAAAACAACTTTTGAACGCACTGATTTATATTAGAAGGTAGAACGGTAAAAGTACAATATAAGATAAAATATAAAAAATAATAATGGACTACAAGGTGTCAAATAAATATATACACAAAATAAATAAATAAATGCAACATTAATGGTACATATGACATTGCAAAATTTGCACGGTACAGTAATATTAAAATTTTAGTATAGCAACAAGGTTATGCCCCAAAAAGGAAAGCAAACAAAAAATTTGTGCAATCACTTGAGAAGTTCTATCAATATTGAATATCCAGTAATAAGTATAATATATTTTTACTCATCATTTCACAAAATTTGTAGGATTTATTTTCTGTGTTTACTTCTAATATTTTCAGTATGTTGTCAACTTGTCATTATTACTTGCGAATCTTGTTTGAATTATTTGCAAGTCTTATAACATCCTTATTTAATTTACTGTGTCATATGCATTGCATGTTGATTCATATAGCACTACATTAGTGTTAGGTTAATGGTTATCCATTTCATGTGTTGCGTGCCTGAGGGCATCATCATATAGATTACATGTTTAGCCCTCCTCCACATGTTTCACCTCCAGCCGCCACCTTCTTCCCCATCAACCGGCCAAACCACTCCTAAAATCCTAGATTACACGTCTAGCCCCTCACCAATCGCACACTAGAACCTACACTTCGCTCCCGCCACCAAAGCCTACCTAGTACATCACTTACACCTCAAGGCCGATTACTTAGTGAGTTCCATAGTGAGTTACTTAGTTTCCTATTTGCATAGTATGAGACTATTTGTTTCTTAGTCATTATTGGTTCATTGCTTTGCTCATCCTTTCATAGGATTCCTAATATTTATTTGTTTAGTGCTTATTTTCTAGTACTCCCAGTATTTTGACACTATTACTTTTGAATCTTGTTTGATTTATTTGCGAGGAAATGTGAATTCCTAATACATTGAGTGTTGATTCATATAGTTGCACTGCATTAGTGTTAGGTTAGTAGTTATCCATTTCATTTGTTCTCATCATATATAGTAAAGTCTTCCCCCTCCCCACAAAAAAACACACCATATAGTCTTATCCTACATCACATTTGGTACTTGAGCACACCTTTAGAGCTATGTAGTGGTAAGGCCCAAAAAAGATCCATGGAAGATCCTAGTAACTGTTAGGGGTAAGGCTTCACCCGTACCCGTGGGCAATACCAGCTGCTCAAATACCGCACCACGCGAAGCAGTCCACGGCAATGATCCATAGTGGCCCCCAATCGGGATCCCCTAACAGGGTCGCAGCCCCCACACCCCAACCCGTCTCCTCAACCAGTTTAATTGAGGCGGGTTGTTGAGGTCGAGACTTGAACCCCCGACCTCCTTGATGAGAACCTTTCAACACAGGAGGTCGGGGGTTCAAACCCCGACCTCAACAACCCGCCTCAATTAAACTGGTTTAGGAGACGGGTTGGGGTGTGGGGGTCGCGGCCCTGTTAGGGGATCCCGATTGGGGGCCACTACGGATCATTGTCGTGGACTGCTTCGCGTGGTGCGGTATTTGAGCAGCTGGTATTCCCACGGGTACGGGTGAAGCCTTACCCCTAACATAAATGTTACGTCTGGCGTCACTACCAAAGGAGAATATTACTGTGCACGTCGACCAAAGGAGAAGGCGGAGGAAGACCGGGATGAACCATCCGGTTCAGCCCACCAATACTAAATAAGGAGCATTGGGGCTGAACCGCACCGGTTCAGCCCCTATGGGGGTCGGCCGGCCCCCATGGGTCCGGGGCTATATATTACCGGACCCTCTTTGGAGAAAGGGATCACAAGAAGTATTATTCAGGTTCATCTTCTTCCTAAACCTTAATTTCTTGTAGTCGTAGCTCTCTTTCTCTCTTCTTCTCCGTAGATCATAGCATTTGGTATCAGAGGATCTTTCCTCCAACCATGGTGACACGTGCCGAAGCCGAGAATGCGCGCTTGGCCACCATCGAAGAAAACTATGTAGGGTTGGCGGATTCAGTGGCGGAAATCGAAGAACAAATAAAGATCTCCACAAAAAATTTAGAGGAACGATTGGAAGAACGCATGGAAGAACTCAAAACGTTGTTAACGCAATCATTGAAAGGAAAATCGATGGGAAACAGTGAAGCCGAAGCGGAAGCGTCGCACACCGCGCCGCCGACTATAATTGGAGGACCGGGGGGTTCCGGCGTGACCCCCCACGGCTGGCCCGCGCCGGAACAGGGCCGGACGGCCGGCTACTGGTCCGCACAACCCCCTTCCGCCCTAATCGGGCCACACGGGGCCAGCGCGCAGCCGACGGGGGCGGAACCCCCGGGATTCTTCCGTCCGCCTCTGCCGGGCCTGGGGCTCCAACCGCAGGCCACCGCCGCCTGGACCGGCCCAGGGAGGGCTGCCGCCGACCTTGGGGCCGCCGGAACAGTTGTCGGAAGGGGGCGGGAGGTGCTGACAGGAGTTTATCAGCCGCCTGGGGGTGGAAACGCCCAATTTGGAGGCCGGACAGGGCTCCTACCCTTGCCACACACCCTTGGGGGCCCAATGAGGGCCGTAAACGGCGAACCGTGGAACGAGCGACCACCGAGGAAAGAATTTCAAGGTGGGGGACAACAATGGGGCGGCGGGCAAGGGGGAATGAATTTCCATGATCCCTATGGCCGACCAAATCAAGGAGCGGATCACAACAGGCCAAGGATGCAGGGACCGGATCAAGGGAGGAATGGAGACATGCTCCAAAGGCCCTACATGCCCCCGAAAAGAACCCGCATGAATTTCCCCAAGTTTCGGGGCGGAGATGCAATGGAGTGGGTGCAAAAGGCAGACCTTTTCTGCACTTATCAGGAAATTCCCGATGACCAGTGGGTGCAACTGGCATCCTTTCATCTGGAAGACGACGCGTACCAGTGGGCACAGTGGTTCACCCGAGCATATGGTTACGCACCGTGGACTCACTTTGTGGAGGGATTCTCGGCCCGTTTTGGACCGTTGGAATACGAGGATGTGGAGGCGACGTTACAAAAACTCCATCAGAAAGGCACCGTGATGGAGTACCGTACAGAGTTCGAGAAGCTGGCCAATCGGGTCAGTTGGGAGGAAAAGACCCTCCTCAGTTGCTTCATATCAGGGTTGCGGGATGAGTTGCGAGATGAGGTCCACGCCTATATGCCACGAAGTCTGAGGCATGCCATCAGTTTGGCAAGGATACAGGAGGAGAGATTCACCCGGCAGAGGACCGGTACAGCGGTGAGAGCTCCTACGGTTGTACACCCTCCTCGGGGGGCTCCCACGGCCGAGGGCCGGCCGACAGTGACAAAACTGACGTGGCAGGAACTTCAGACCAGGAAGGAGAAGGAGTTATGCTTCAACTGTGATGAGCAGTACACCCGAGGGCACGCATGCCAGAAGGTCCAGGTATTCATGCTGCGGGAGGAAGCGGAAGATGTTCCTCGCACTGAGGAGGAGGGAGAGTTGGCTATTGAAGACTTTGGAGTATCCATCCAAGCCCTGGAGGGGGGTACCCCATCTCCGACCTTACGCGTAGTCGGAAGGGTCGGCAGGGAGACGGTGACGATCTTGATGGACAGCGGGAGCACTCACAACTTCATCCAACCCGTTGTGGCCCAGAAGACGGGGTATGACATAGATCGCAGCGCAACTTTCCACGTCAGGGTAGCGGATGGACGTACATTGCAGTGTGAGGGCGTGATGAAAGGGGTGGAACTCCGGATATAGGGTTACACTGGACATATTGATGTTTACTTATTGCCAATCCGAGGTTCTGACACGGTGTTGGGCGTACCGTGGCTACGGCAACTTCGGCGGGTAACTTTTGATTGAGACCAGATGGCTATGGAGTTCAGCCAGAACGGGCAGGGGTATTGCTTGGAAGACCTCAAGTCGTCTCAGGTGAAGGAGATCTCACTCCGTAATGTGGAACGACTAGGGGAACCGGATAGTACGAGGACCATCGTTATGGAGATTAGAGCAGAGCCTACGGCTCCAACAGAGATCTCGTCTCAGATGCAAGCCGAGTTGGCTCAGTATCCCGACTTATTCCAGGAGCCGCGCGCTCTCCGCCTCCAGCTTGAGGACAAGCTGGCCCTTGATGGGGGAGGGAATGTTACGTCTGGCGTCACTACCAAAGGAGAATATTATTGTGCACGTCGACCAAAGGAGAAGGCGGAGGAAGACCGGGCTGAACCATCCGGTTCAGCCCGCCAATACTAAATAAGGAGCATTGGGGCTGAACCGCACCGGTTCAGCCCCTATGGGGGCCGGCCGACCCTCATGGGTCCGGGGCTATATATTACCGGACCCTCTTTGGAGAAAGGGATCACATGAAGTATTATTCAGGTTCATCTTCTTCCTAAACCCTAATTTCTTGTAGTCGTAGCTCTCTTTCTCTCTTCTTCTCCGTAGATCATAACAGTAACTCTAATACCCAAGCGACTAGTTCTAATACTAAGAAGAAGAACGTTGATGTACAAAACATTGAAACTCCTATTAAATTGATTCAATCACATAGACACGGGCCCCAAGGGTCTGAGCATCCAATTGGGAGCTCTGACAACGAGAGAAGATGATTCAAATGCACTTAGGATTTCAGGTAAGGGCACACACCACGGCAAGATATTAGCCGACCCTTAACTGAACAATTACACAAGTCTCATGTTTTGATAATCATCCACTTACGAACATTTCAACTATGAGTCAACCTCATCCATTAGAGGATCTTGATCCTATTTTTAACTGACCTCTGAGGGCACCTCGGGGTATACCTCATCCCATCAGATAGATCATCGTTGTCCCCAACCATCCTTACGCTAGCATCGTGTTGACCCTCTAGCACGATTTGATTAATGCATGGACAGTTATTATAATGACTACCACTGGGAGCCTCATATGAGAGGTCGCTATAGAGGATGACATCACTCATAGAGTCAACATAAATGTGCCATCCTCTAGCGGACAGCCTAACCCAAAGGGATTTAATAATTGGCTTATAGATATGGAGCACTATTGTGAATGGTACGAGATGACTAATGAGCGTTGAGTAGGTTGGCTAAGATGACACTACATCGTTAGGAGAAAATCTATTGAACAAGTATAGAGCGGATGATAAAGCGTGGGCGGTCTTCGCCTTATTTCTCAATAGACCAGCTCTTTGATCGATTATATGCCTCACGGAAAGGTTAAATGAGCCGATTTATTTAGAGTCTACTGAGCATATATTTCAACTCAATCTCGAGTGTGAGCATTATCTGAGATTGGTGGGGGACCAAGATGAGTTGATTTTAAGGCTGACGAATTTATTTTTAAGAAACCACCCTAATCTAAGTCCACTATTGCACTTAGTCGTGTTCTTATAGACACGAAAGGCAAGTCCCCGGTCACAAGATCAATGTTGTCCTAGTGGGATACAATGTAATAGCATTCATGGTAAAGTACATGTAGCAGTTTAGTGTCTTACAAGCTTCTTCTTTATTTAGAGTCTACTGAGCATATATTTCAACTCAATCTCGAGTGTGAGCATTATCTGAGATTGGTGGGGGACCAAGACGAGTTGATTTTAAGGCTGAGGAATTTATTATTAAGAAACCACCCTAATCTAAGTCCACTATTGCACTTAGTCGTGTTCTTATAGACACGAAAGGCAAGTCCCCGGTCACAAGATCAATGTTGTCCTAGTGGGATACAATGTAATAGCATTCATGGTAAAGTACATGTAGCAGTTTAGTGTCTTACAAGAAATCAACTTCTTAATGGGAAGACCGGTACCTTTGAAGGATCTAGAGCGTATGAGGTCGAAGGTCGTGCCTCATCCCCATCCTTATTGTGTGGTTTGTGTTGACAATATTGCAGCATAGGTCACACAATGATGTCTTGCATCAATCAGTCTTGTTATGTCTTAGGATTGTATTACAGAAGAAATATGTGTGAATTTCATGATAAGAGTCATAAGATTACTCTATCCTCGACCCAACTCAGAGATCATAGTAAGGATAAGAATCAGATGAAAGGCTTGTTTACAAGTATAGAATCCTTAAAGACTCTTCATATAATGTTTGTCAGTCAACTCATGAACAAAAGTCGAGAGTCTAAAGTTGGTCATGTGATGGATGCCTTACATGCGTTGGACACTACTAATGTCTCGGTAATTCATCTAGATGTTCATTGCACATTTGACAAAATCTAAAATATCCTACCCAGCGAGCTTCCTAATGATTAAGTTCCATTGAGAGAGATTCAGCACATTATTAGCAGTGGCACCCCTACGCGAAAGTGTAACAACAACAACAACACTCAAGCCTTTATCCCACTATAGTGGGGTCGGCTATATGGATCTTTTGTCGCCATTGCGCCCTATCTTTAATCATAGCCTCATTAATGCCTAAGTACATCAGATCTTTCCTTATAGTTCCATTCCAAGTCTTTTTTGGTCTACCCCTCCCCCGTTTAACATGTCTAGTGACTAAACTCTCACAACGCCTAACAGGTGCCTCTAATGGTCTCTTATGTACATGTCTGAACCATCTTAATCGAGCTTCTCACATCTTCTCTACAATTGGTGTCACTCCTGTCTTACCCCTGATACATTCATTTCTAATTTTATCCAGTCTCGTGTGACCACACATCCACCTAAGCATTCTCATCTCCGCAACTCCAATTTTTTCTCATGTACACCATTCAATGCCCAACACTCAGAACCGTAGAGCATTGCTGGAAACCTAGCTTTAGCGCGTGTAAATTAGGGAAAAATCATTCTTTCATGCACCCCCACAAAAAGAATTTTGGTGGTGGAAAAAGGAAGTGCAAGACAAAGTGAGGGCAAAGAGGGTTAGCTACAAAACATTATATGCTTGTAGGAATGATGAAAATTTGACAAAGTATAAAGTTGCCAAAAAAGAAACTAAAAAAGCAGTTAGTAAAGCAAGAAGTCAAGCTTATGAAGAATTTTACAAACGACTAGATACCAAAGATGGAGAGCGTGATATATATAAAATTGTTCGAGCTAAAAAGAGGAAGACAAGATATTTAAGTCAAGTTAAATGCATAAAAGATGAATCAGATACGGTTTTGACGGATGATGAGGCTAGTAAGGAGCTATGGAAAAGATACTTTTATCAACTATACAATGAAGGAAAAGACAATGAACTGAACTTAGAAGAGTTAAGTAAATCGTAGGAGTATATAAACATAATTTTTTATCATAAAATTCAAGCATCAGAGATAGATTACGCTCTGAAGAAGATGAAAAATGAAAAGGCGGTTGGGCCTGACGATATACCCATTGAAGTATGGAAATGCTTAGGGAGGGAAGGAACTTTATGGCTTACAAGTTTCTTCAATAAGATACTGAAGACAAAAAGGATGTCCGATCAATGGAGAGAAAGTATTTTGGTACCTTTGTATAAGAACAAAGGAGATACAAAATTGTGACAATTACATGAGAATTAAACAAATAAGTCATACTATGAAACTATGGGAACAAGTAATAGAGAGAAGAGTTAGACGAGAGACTAGCATCTCAGAGAATCAATTTGGATTCATGCCAAGGAGGTCAACCATGGAAGTTATACATCTCTCGAGGAGACTCATTGACAACTATCGGGAAAGACAAACAAATTTGCATGTGTTGTTTATCGATCTGGAGAAGGCTTATGATAGGGTTCCAAGAGAGGTCTTGTAGAGAGTCTTAGAAAAGAAAGGTGTAAATGTATCATACATTGACGTAATCAAAGATATGTATACAAATTCAATGACCAGGGTGAGGACATCTGGAGGATTAACACAGGAATTCCCTATCGTTATTGGCTTACATCAAGGGTCAGCTTTAAGCCCTTATCTCTTTACCCTTATCTTAGATGAGCTCACCAGACATATCCAACAAGCAATACCTTGGTGTTTATTATTTGCAGAAGATATTATTTTGGTCAATGAGACGCGCGATGGTGTAATTGCGAAACTTGAATCTTGGCGAGACACTTTAGAAAAGAAGGGTTTTAGGTTGAGCAGGACAAAGACGGAGTATATAGAGCTTAGATTTAGTAGTGCAAGAAGGTCGGATGACTCCGTCATTAAATTGGGTGACCAAGATATTTCCCGTAGTGAGTGCTTTAAATATCTGGGATCGATAATTCAAAAATATAAAGGTGTAGATAAAGATGTGATACAGAATCCAAGCAGGTTGGTTGAAGTGGAGAGGCGCGTCTAGGATCTTATGTGATCATAAAGTACCACTAAAACTTAAAGGCAAGTTTTACCGCACTGCAATTAGGCCAGCAATGCTCTACGGTTCTGAGTGTTGGGTAGTGAATAGTGTACATGAGCAAAAAATGGGAGTTGCGAAGATGAGAATGCTTAGGTGGATATGTGGTCACACGAGACTAGATAAAATTAGGAATGAATATATCAGGGATAAGACAGGAGTGACGCCAATTGTAAAGAAGATGTGAAGCTCATTTAAGATGGTTCGGACATGTACATAGGAGACCATTAGAGGCACCTGTTAGGCGTTGTGAGAGTTTAGTCACTAGAGATGTTAAACGGGGGAGGGATGGACCAAAAAAGACTTGGAATGAAACTATAAAGAAAGATATGATGTGTTTAGGCATTAGTGAGGCTATGATTAAAGATAGGGCGCAATGGCGACAAAGGATACATATAGCCGACCCCACTATGGTGGGATAAAGGCTTAAGTGTTGTATCTAGGAGTGGGGACGGAAGAAATAAGATCGGTGTTGGTTCGAGAAGAAGGCAAGAAGTAGCTTATCATTTATTATGTGAGTCGAGTAACAAAAGATTATGGAAAAAAATATTCGAAGACAATTATGTTCGTGTTGGTTCTTTTTATAATCTTGCTCGGTTTCACAATAAAAATATTCAACCATATATTTTTCATGCAATATGAAATGTTAACTACAATATATTATCTGCAAAAAAAATTTAATAACATTTCTTTTTTTAATTTTCATAATTTGTTTAAAATTTCTTTAAGACAATTATGTTCAAAAAAAATACTTTTAATAGTAAAACTGATAACCAAACCAAGTAAACAGAACAAAAAACTAAACCGAACCGACACACATCAGCTTAGTTTCAGTTTGGATCCAAACCGAACCATTTGCACCCCTAGTGATGTCCCGAAGCTGAAAACAATGTTGGACAACATGGTCTAATTTTTGGTTGAACTCCTCCTGGCAAACTTGTTAGCGCTCCACTGAAGCCAAGCGAAGTTGTATGTCAAGCTCCTTTAAACAACGAATCCTCTCTTCACGGTCATCGACAAGAGAATTGCTTGTTTGATGGAAGAAGTTCAGAAATCTCGCCACAGCCAGGGAAATCTCTAAATGGTCCCTGACAAGGCGAGAAGGAATCATAACATCTACCCGAGATGGCGTAGACAACAAAGGAAATTCTGGAGGATCTGAAGACCTGCCTATGAGATCCTGTAGAGGAGCGCTCACCATCGCACATACATGGACAATAACCAGTTAATAACCACAACGGCGAGACCTAGCGAAGAAAGCACTTGGAATATCATATACTAAGTGTATTTGGAGGGTGATTCCTAAACGGAGTAGGAATTTCCGCATAGTTACCAATCGGGAGAGTAGCTCTCACGGCATCCTCAGAATTTACGAGGGACCCTTGAATCAATAATAAATGATTGGTAAGAAAATGATTGCTGCAATAAGATGGCAAGGAGGATTGGAGGACAGTTATGCCTGTGAGATGAGGCGTCATGTACACCATTTGAGTAGATTCCCCTGGGGCCGAGGCTCCTGTGGGAAGAGCAGAGAATTTCTTTTGAGCACTTGCCGTGACAATTGTACACAAGAAGTAAAAAACGGTTAGAGAAAATTAGACCACAAAAGTTATGGAAAGAAGAGGTGCGTGCCTAGAGATAGAAGCAGCAACGGTGTCCAGAGGGAGATCAAAACGAACCTCTGCAGGAGCATTCTTGGAGGAGTTTGTGCAAACATTGTCTTTCATGACTTCCTCCTGCAATTCCCTCTCGGTTCATTGAGAAGCAGAGTAGGGGTGGTGGGATTTTCTTCGGAGGAGCCTATCCTTCCCACGAAGAAATACTCCTTGTTTTCTTGGTCGAGGTAAAAGTAATAGGCTTCCAAATCTCCCCACATTAAAGGTCTCAGTGGCTTTGACACCTTTGGCAACACAGCATGCTTTGAGGTCTCGGCCGCCTTCGAGGACTCAGTCATCCTTAGAGGCCTCTCGGCACCTAATCTTTAGGACGGTATCCTTCCTGTGATGCCTCATGCGAGGTGATTTCTCTAGCTTATGTTTGCAGTTTTCCGCAGGGCAAGGCTCCTCAACCATCAGGTTGAAAAAGGTATTGATAGCAAGAGTAATGCAAGAAGATCTCGGACTGAACACTAAATACAGGGGGATCTAGGTACTATTTATAAGCTGATCATAGCACCACTTAGGAATTTAGGGCGAGAATTTTTTTTCAAGGTTCTCGCAATCAGAAAAAGCAGGATCATGTGCTCCCCGGATTTGATGAGAGCAAACTAATAAGTGAAGGAGCATCGGAGACTGAAGAAGTGGAGGTCACTTGTAGTGTCTCGTGTAGTGTCTCGAATGACTCTACGAGGTCTCGCCCCACGCCCCCAACCCCTAGGGTTCTTGCACAACCTCCCTAGGGATCCATCGCATCTGGGGACTTAGCTAACATGGGACGTTCTATAGGTCTTGGCAGACACCTTGCGAGACCACCCTTCAAGCGGTGACCGATTTTACGAACTAGCCGCAAAATCGTGGAGCTATCTGGTGGGTAGATTCTACCCAGAGCCCATAAATACCAATCATATGTATAGGGGAAAGGCGTCTATTTGAGTTTTCTCTCCAACTCTTACCCTCTCGCTAGACTTTTTCTGATTTTTAGAAGGAGGTTCCTATACAATATTGGATTAACGGTGGGACCTCCAACCTATAACATTTTACTTCATCAATAAATTCTCTCTTTTCTTTCAAGTTTTCTTATGCTTTTCTCTGTCATTCAGGTGGAGTAGCTCTTCTGCCCTCACCCTCTCGAAAGACTTCATCCTAGTTTTCAGATTGGGGTTTCCATACACTCCTGGATTGACGGAGGGACCTCCAACATATAATATTTTACTTCATCAATAAAATTATCACTTTTCTTTCGAGTTTCCTTATTCTTCCATCGCTGTCACTCAAGTGGAATAACCCTCGATCATCCATGTTTGAACTTTTAGCAAGACCGGATCGCAGATCCGAGCTCAACGAGTTTAGCAATGAAAACAATCTAACAAAAAGGCCAGGACTCTTTCAGCCAGATCCCTCTTTCTCGGATCCAAAGGTCTCCTAACATATTTCTCATGGAAAAAACATTCATAGAGGTAGCTAACATTACATGTAACAGTGCAAGGAGGCCCCCCGTGCCCCGCACGACAGTACCCTGCCTGCCCCCCGGCACGCACCCAATTTTTTCATTTTATTTTTTCGCCCGCCCCTTACCGGCGGGCTTCGCCCGCCCCAAGCCGGCCACAGGTCGGCGGTCTTCGCACGCCCCCGACTGGTGGTTTTTTTTTTAAATTATCTTTTTAATTATTCATTTTTAAAGGTTTTTTTCTATTATAGTTTTATTTTTTAAATTGCTGTTTTAAAATTTAAAAAACCAAAAAAAATAATTGAAAATGAAAACCGTCGGTGGGGGGTTGTGTCTTGCGAAGTAAAAGAAAATTGTACATTCATATATAGAGTAATGTAAGTGCTTACAACAATTTGTCAGTTGGTGTGGTGGTTGTGTCTTGATTCAATATATTACAGGTTTTGGGTTCGATCTCATGCAAGCGCAATTTTGCTATTATTAAATTTTTAATGAAGATAAGGACAAAATTGTAATTTCACGTTGTATGATAGTGACTTGAAAATATAGGTCTAAGACACCCTACCATAGTGGGTATGGGAGATCTAGTAAAAATAATATGTGTCTGGATTTGATTTCAGCGAGATTGAACGGTTGTGGTTGACTTGATGGTAAACAGTTACACCATAAGTCAATATCTTTATATAGTAGTAAAGATATCAATTTTTCACCTGCAACAAAATGGAATTCAACTGCCCTCCTCCGAGGTAACACCCCTGACTAGACCTGATATCATCAAACATCACCACCAGCTTGTAACTTTTACCGCCATCCTCTATAAATATCTCCATCTTCTTCCTCTCAGGCATGAACTCCAGTACGGCCTCTTCCCACGAAGTGAAGACCTCCATCCGCCCCTCATTGCCCAAGATGCCAGCGTGGAGAATGGCTCCACCAATGCGGTTGCTTGGGTCGATAGCCCTGGGAAGGATGTCTTCAGGTGAGGGGAGGACGGCGAGGTTGGAGAGCTGGAATAAGGGGAGGCGGCCATTAGAGGAGAGGAGGCAGGCGTTTTCGGCGGCATTCAGGGATTCGAACTGTACGCGGCCGAATCCCAGAGACATCCAGTTCTGGTGAGCCGACGCAATCTCACAGGCAAAAACGGGGCCAACGATGGATTCGAAGAAGAATAGTAACTCATCAGCGATCGCTGTCCGCGGGATGTTTGAGACGCGGACAGTCGATCGAGGGACGCCCATGAAACGGAGTGGGGAGAATAACAGAAGAGTAAGGAAAAGCTTTAGGGTTATACCCGCCGAGGGTCTTACGACTTTTAAGGATCGGTTGGCGAAAATCTTATTACTTGGAGTGGTTGTGGAGGTTCATGCATTGTAGAAAAAGTTCAGGGTTATCAAATTTTAAGATTAAAGTATGGGTGGGCAGGTGGAACTTTTATATTATAGAGGAAAGACATTTGATTTCTGTAAATTTTAAAAGGACTCTTATAACTCTTAATTTTTTATAATTAAGATATTTGCCCCTTGTCAAGAGGATTTGTATGAGGTCAAATTTCTCGGTTATGAAAATTTAGGAGTTACAATAATTCTTTTCATACTAAGAGAGAATTAAATGTCTTCCATTTACAATATAAGGGTGCCACAGATAATTTACCATAAATTTTTTTAGCGGTAGTGTTTTCTGCATAATGGAAATAGAGATAAAACGTTGAAGCAAATAGACTCAGGCTTCGGTCATAAACAAAGTTAAAAAAATAGCATTTTGGAGACGTGGCGATGGGAATGAGAGAGTTATCGAACAATGTTTTTAGCGGTGCCCCCCCCCCCCCCCCCCCCTCCCACACACACACACACACACACACACACACACACACACACACAATGGAGATGGACCAAAAACTACTCAAACAAGCAGTTATATCCATGACAAACAGACTTTTAGGCTCTGTTTGAACGTGCAATTGTGCTCTGATGCCTCTCCATTGGTTTGAGACCACAAGGCCATTCGGCTTTACAATCTCATAATTATCACTAAAGTGGTGGGAGTGTACATTAAGCAAATAAATAAACAATACTCATGTCAGTATAATAGGAATTTGAAGCCCAAATTTTTTTTACCAAGACGACTTTGTACTGAGTTTTGAGAAAAGATTATTCTCGCCTCTGCAACTTAAATAGAGCCAAAAATAATTCAAAATTCATGTTAAAATGACAATATTATGTACTCTTAGGGTCTTGATTAAATAACCACACCAATAGTTTTATTTTCCATTCAATGTCTCTCTCTCTATCCAACACCACATGAACCACCAGAGCTACCCAATTGAAGTAGGTTGCCTTCTTCATGCAGAGTACTGCCAAGGCCCCCACTACTCATAGTACCAGCGCGATAGTTGGTCACCAAATTAAAATTCTAAGAATCTACCCAATGAATTTGGTGTAGCAGAAGATGGGTAGCATTGTAACACCTCCCCTACAACAAACCATATAATATGGGTCCAGCCGGGACCCCACGACATAGAGATATCACGGATTAAAATGCAATAAGATGATATAACCCAAGCAATTTATGTAACATCGCACAAACCACTAGACCCCTAGGTTGAATTTTTGTCATGACTAAGTCATGATAAATGGGGAGACCTGTCAAAGAGTCCTAGAAACCCAAGAGAGTAGGTGAATTGCACATTGTGGTGCATTTTGCAACCTTTGGTAACCTAGCCTAGTGGTGACAAAGAGACTTCAGTATGCCAAAGTAACCTCACCTTGACCCTTTTGACCATTCAAGGATGTCAATGGGTCACTATGGACCTTTTTGGGTCAACCAAATTGGTCAATTTGACCAAAGTCAACTCTAGCCCAAACTAGGTCAAACCTCCCTAATTGAAGTCAATTGGACTTTATATGGCCAAATCAAACCCACCACTACAAGGAAACCTTCCAAGGGGGACCAAGGAACCCAAAAGCTCCATCATGGGGTCACCAATTGACCCAAATTGACCAAGGTACCCTTTAAGTCAACATAGGTCAATCCTCCACCAATAGGTCCAATTGACCCCCAAAGCATACAATTGACATCACCCCTAGCCTTATAACATAATAGGGGACCCAATGGAGCCAAAAGCCCCATCAAGTGATCACCAATATGCCCAATTTGGTCAAAGTCAACTTTCCCTCAATTTTGGTCAAAAACACACCTATTGGCAAAATTGGCTCAATTAGAGCATCAACATGACCCAATCAACATTGGGTGGAATCAAGGGATTCAAGACCAACACATTGGACCAGTCAACCCATCAAATTGACCAAGTCAACTCCAAAGTCAACCTTGGTCAAAGTGAGCCCTAATTATGAGATTAAAAGCCATAAATTAAATCAAATTGGGCTAATCCCTAATCTATAACGCCCCTGAATTTTCGGCAATTATTTTAAAACTCTTGATAATGTCATAATGATGATGGGCGTTACGTTAGTACGGAGTTAACGGTGTGCCGTCGTTTGCCCATTTTCGCGTCCGTTCGGTCAAGTCGACCAAATTTTGAAACATACCGGAATTGGAAAATTTTACGTTAGAAAAATTAAATTAATTAATTTTAGAAAGACCCGTCAAAGTTTCGTTGCGATCTGAGTGGTATTAGAGCCTCAGTGAATTTTCAAAGAATTGTTGAGTTATTGTTCGCCGTAAACTTTGGAAATTTATAACTCTAGAACGGCTCGTCAAACTCTGATTTCGACTTCCCCGTTGGATTCGTAGCACCGACATTTAGCTTTGGTATGAATTTCATCGAAAACCGATGTAGTCTGGCCACCCGCAGTCGATTGAGATTATAAGTTAATTATAATTAAATATTATATATATCCATCTCTTCATCCTCCCCAAAACAAGAAGGACCGAACCAGGCGGAAGTGAAATGGAGAGTTTTTTTTATCGCGAGCCTTCCAATCTCCACCGCGGGAGTTCTGGTTCACAAAATCTTCGTCGGAACATATATCCGGAAAGCTCTCGTCACGATCTTCACGTGCATGGTAAGTTTTGTCAGTTTCGTAGATTTTTAGTGCTAGAGTTAGCGGCCCTAATTTCGTTTTTGTCCAAATCTTCTTAGATTCTTCGTGCCTAGCCCGAGTTTGAGTCGATCCTTGGCGTGGAGGGCTTGAGAGGCCGAGATTCGGTGGTTTTAATTAAGGCAAGTGGTGATTTGCTCCCTCTTTCTTTGTTCTTTTAGTTCTTTCTCCCTCCTTTATTCTAGGATCTTATAATATTATGTTTTTTTCTTCTTTCTTCCTAGTGTTGATCATACGCTAATCCTATAGCGAACCCCGTTTCGTAGATGTTTAGGAATTTTTCGTTTGGTGAGATATCACACAGGGGGAGGGGGCTCGTTTTCTTTTCCTTGTTTGTGTACTCTTGATTCCTTAGATCTGTTCGATGTCGCCTCCTTCTAAGAGACCACCAGTGAAGTTAAGTAAAATTCGTCGAGACCACTCGTGAAGTTAAGTAAAATTTGTCGAGACCACTCGTGAGGTTAAGTAAAATTCGTCGAGACCACTCGTGAAGTTAAGTAAAATTCGCCGAGACCACTCGTATAGTTAAGTAAAATTCATCGAGACCGCTCGTGAAGTTAAGTAAAATTCGTCGAGACCACTCGTGAAGTTATGTAAAATTCGTCGAGTAAGCTTAAGGTCGAATTCGTCGAGTAGGACTGTTTTCACTTAGAAATTCCTAGACTTTTCTTTCCTTGTTAAGTTTTGGGTATTTTTCAGGTTATCATAACTTTTTGGCCTGTTGGGTGGCAGTGGATAAAAGACCACCACCTCCGTGCCTGTTGTGAATCACTACCCCTGGTGTTTTTGTATGGACTTTTGGGTTGTGTTGGACAATGTTGCCACCACCACAGTGCCTTTTTGAGGCGTTTGGTCTGATGGTTGAGATAGACAAAGTGACCACCGCCTCAGTACCACCTTTTTCTTACCGGGATTAATGATTCACGTGTTTGAGTTGATCAGTCTCTTTTGTTTGCTTATCAACTTATATGCATAATATTAATAATGCATAGAATTTTATAGCACTTAGTGCAAGTTTTAGACATCTAACCTCATGTGGTTTCCTTCTTACTTTTTGTATTGTGATTGGGATGCTGAGATTCTTCTTTCAGTTAACCTATTTTGGGTTGGTAACCCTTTAACTCGTTGATTATTTAATTTTGGTCTTTTTCTACCACTTGTATATTCTTGCTGAGGTGTTCCTTTCTTTTGAATGCCTCAGGCTCGAAGCAGTAGCGGTCTGAGCATCTAGAGTTGGTGTTTTTAGGCTTGGAGTTAGTAGCTAGAGTTGGAGAGATAGTATTGCTGTTTTCTTTGTTCAGACATACTTGTTGTTTCTGTGGGTTCATGTTAGGATGTTGACGCCCACAGTATTTTGTGGTAAATGTTAGACTAATTGCTGGCTACTATACCATTTTCTTGCTGATTTGTTTTAGCTTTATGGGAAAGTTTTATGTTAGGTTGCATGTTAGATATTTTCAAGTATAGAAAGAGCAACGTTTTCATCTTATACTCATAACATCTTTTTGATCAAATATCACCATATTTTAAAGGATTATAAAAGCTCCTTATACTCATACTAAATCTAGAATGTGCATATCGTTAAGCTTGCGTGTTGAGTCTTCATACTCACATAGGTCGATAAATGATCAAAACTAAATATTTTCCGCTGCGTACATGTATATTTTTACTCGTGGACTAGTTGATCCACTGAACCGAGGGACACGATTATCAAAACCTTAACTTAAACTACGTTTTCATCGCAATAATATATGATTTTCATGAAATGTAACAGATGAAGGTTCTTGCCTGAGCGCATGCAGTTGTCCCCTGCACGGCGTGGCATCACGGCGTGTATTTTCTCTTGCTCTGATAATATATTACAGGTTGAGAAAATGCGGGTTGTGACATAATCCAAAGTCCATCCAGCAAGCCCACGAGCTAAATGACCCCCTAAGCCCCTCTGATTTTGAATAAAGAGAATCCATGGAGGGGAAAATAGGAATTTCACATATTTGGGAGATAAAGAGGAGGAATTCATGGAATAGTTGTCACTTGGCCCCTCCTCTTCATTCCCAAAGGTAGCTAAGGGGTTCCACATGCCTTGGGACTGATCTCTCATTAATGCCAGCCAACAACCATCAATGGGGAGGGCATTCAAACCTTGTCCGAGCCCCCACCATTAACTTCTACAAATACACCTCCCCTCAGCCCCAATTGAGCTTTTCATCACCTTCACCACCTCACAAGCAATCGAGTCAGTCCCATGGAGCAGTGCGTTTGCTGGAGAATTGAAGTTTGGAGCTAGCTCGCCGACGACAACCTCAACAATGTCCCCCAAGAGGAATACCAGGTCCACCACCAGCAATCAGGTCAGAATCCTTCTCTCCTCCATCTGTGCTAGCCTCCCCTCTCTTCAATTTTCCAAATCGGTACAACAATGGGGTGTACCATTTTGATTTTTCATTGTTCATGCCGAAAAATGAAAATGTCGGGGGGCCTACCCCGACCACCTCCGACCGAGTTCTCACCGTAGGTGGATAGCCAAACCTCAGTCGGAGGTGGTGGCTTAGGGGTTTTGCGGAGATGGCCGGAAAATGGGGCCAAAGTTGGCCCTGGGAGAGTAAATCTGGGCTGTTGGCTAATTGGGGAAGACGATTCCTAAGCCGCCCGATTTGGGGAATTAGATAGCCGCATCCCAAATATCATTAAATATAAGATATTAAATAACTGTCACACTTAAACATGGTTTTATAACCTTATTTTTGACCACCTTAGAGGCTGAACCAGATTAAGATGTCGATATCAAAAATGTAGCCCTAGGTCTTAGCTTCACATGGGCACTAATTTCACATTATTTGGTGCACCACAACTCCTTGAGCACCTGTTTTGGTGCAAGATGTATTATAAGGGCATGCATGTGTATTTTGTGAATTTTTCTGAAAATAATCTATGAATATGAATGAAATTTAAACCACAGATGTAATATAACCAATTACGCACTCTGTCCCAAAATTGAGATTTTTGGAGAATATTTTTCCATTGTTTTGGAAATAATTTAAATAATCATGCATGGTGTGATTATTGGGTTATATGAAATCAAATGCAACCAAATCTTCTCTGGAAGATTAATTAGGTTAATATAAGCTCCTATCCAAAATTTTGGGCCATTTGGACCCATGCATGTGGATCTATCCACATGCAAATGAAACCAAGTATAAGTAATTTTAATAATGTGACATAGGATGTGTTTTGTGAATTTTTCCCAAACCCTTTGGGGAATAAGTCTGAAATTTTAAACATGGGTATATTATACACAATTACACCCTCTGACCAAAAATAAATATTTTTTGAAAATATTTCCCCATGGTTTTTATAAGTATTTGATAAAGCATGTATGTGTATTACACATGTTTAGACAACACCAAGTGACCCCAAATTTTAGTAGATGGTGGTGTAGGTCACCATAAGCCTCTGGTAGAAATTTGGGACCAAATGACTTCATGCATGTAAAGGAATTCTCACATACATGCTAAGAGGGAAGTGTTGGTGTGCATATATCACTATTATGTGGGTCTAAATATTCATAGTCAAATCAACTCATCCTAACCCAAATTTTGGGTGGCATGATAAGAAGACCATAAATAGAAACTAGTTAAAATTTGAGCCCAATTGGACTCATGCATGCGAAGGAAATTCACATGCTATTAAGCTCTGTTTGAGAGGGTTGTTGCGGATTGAAAAGTTGATGATCGAATAGAGCTGATTGAACAGAGCTATTTGAGAAGCTGTTTTGAAAAGCTACAGACTCTTTGGAGAGTCTGTGCACTAGTGCTAATGGAACCGAGCTTTTTCAAAAAATTGTTTGGTTGAACAACTTTTTGAAAATTATTATTTTTCAATTAATAATCATAATTTCCTGTTATAAGAATTCATTGCTCGCCGGAAAACTGATTTATCACCATGGGAGGAGGAGGGAGGGGGAGGAGGGAGGAGGAAGGAGTAGAGCCGCGACTGGAGCTTTTTTCCGGAATGGAGATGGTAAATCCAGAGCTCGTTGTTTTTCCCAAGCCCGTAAGAACAAACAAATCAGATCTGGCATCGCCATGGCTGTTGGAGGGAGGAGGAGATCTGGCATCACCATAGCTGCTGGAGGGAGGAGGAGGATGAGAAGATCTGGCATCTCCATGGCTGCTGGAGGGAGGAGGATATCTGGCATCGTCATCGCCATGGCTACTGGAGCTCGCCGAGGAGAAAATGACCGGAGGAGTGGAGGAATCGTCATGGCTGCTGGAGGGGATGTCATCGGGATCGAAGGGAGTCGTCTATGGATCAAGAACAAAAAAGAGCGATCGAGAAGTGATTTTCGAGTGCTAAACGTGAGGTGTTGGCAACTTCCTAAAAATAGGGCTAAACGTGGTTCTCACAAATGGGATTTTCAAAGAGCTGTCATTCCAAACAATTTAAAATCAGCTCTAGCAGATGGAATATAGCCTTTCCATCCGCTGGAGCTGTCCCAAACAGACCCTTAAGGCTTAGGTATTAAAGGAACTTCATAAATGTATATATGCAATAATGTTTTGTAAATTGAAGGGCATTCTCTTGGTCAATTCCTATGAAATTCAAAACATGCACTTAGGGTTATGAGATAATACACCTTAGAGGAAATTATGAACTTTGGAGTTGATTTCCCTGGGAAATTAGGAATTATATGATTTTGTCACAAAGAGCTTAAATGAGTACACTAGGGTCAAAACTTTCTGAAATGTCATGAAACTCTGGGATTCTATAAGAGTGAGTTTACACTATGAAATTTTGTTGGAATTTTTATAAATGTTATAGTCCATTATTTATTGATTATTCAATTTACCTCAATCTACTTCACCCCACCTTTTGTAAGACCCCCCTCCCGGAACACAAGACATGACCGAGGGGAGCCCTATGCCCAGGACAGTCGACTTGCGGAAGTGCCAGCACGCGGGCTAGCCCCCTCCACAAGACGCTTATCATGTCGGCTATTCTCACATATCATCATGCCAACCCATCAACAATAGAAAAATAATAGAAGTCATAGATTCACAACTAAGTAATAATGTCTGATCAAGTACAGAAGGACATGTAGCTACAAGGGCTCCTGTTAAACATCATAGTATACAAACTTGCCCTAAGGCTACATCTCAAACACTCGCTCACATTTGTCACGGACGGTAGCGACGGTATCATCGTCGCAGGCCCTATCACCCTGCCTGGCTGTCCTCCTATGTTGTACGCTGCTGCTCCACCTGAGTGTGCTCCTAAAAAGAGGGGTGCAACAGCTGTTAGTCGTAAAGACTAAGTGGCTTCACATCCTCTCCCCCGGTGACTCCAAGGCACCTGGCAGAAGGGAATGAAGAGAAACTGCAATATATACAGTGGTAGCAAAGCAGGTGACAATGAAAGATGTAATCACAGCAGTATATCAAATGTATAAAATGTACATTTAACAAGTAGTATGGTCAGCGACAGAATATAAGCAAGCAGAGTATATAAGGAACTGAATTGAACTTAACTTATAAGGATGCCCATACAAGCTTATAAGTTAAGTGTCGTTTGCAACAATAAGTAACTCATCATATAAAGGTGCCCATACAAGTTTCTATGATGAGGATCCAATGTGGTGCAATGCTATGATCATGAAAGGATGAATGCAATGCAATGGTTAGGATATGATGACTCACTCATTCATATTTGCTATGTCGACATAGACCTGTACTTCTCACTTTTTGAGGGTAGCTAGCCTCTCAGGCGCCCCCCGTCGTGGCCAAATGGTGGTAGTGGAATAGGCTTCTCCACTACTAGGCGGGTATGCACACTACCAGACCTAGGCCTTACGTACGCCTCAACGCTAAGAACACAATAGCGGAGCTCCTGCGTACTCTTGCTCGCCAAACTAGCTGAGTCTTATGACGCAGAAGGGGTCTTGGGAAGTGAACACCAAGAACCCAGCCCAACCAGTCTAGAGTCTAACTGTCAGCTTCTGTCGGTGTCACGACTAGCAAGCCCGTAGACCCGCCACAAGTAATCCTCCAACTAGGATCATTACACAACCAGGTGTAAGCCATGCACATCCATGCACTTCCCATGCACATTCATGTAAGTCCCATACACAACCTGTGCTATCAAGCACCCTAGGACTCATGAATGGATCCTTCTTACATTTCACATCCTCTAAGTTCAACCGATGCTAATTAGCATCCTAGGCCCCCAACAACCGGGCCCTTAACATTTCACTGTAAGATATAACCATATCTTATAATGCACACTAAGCCATCAGTGCTACCCATACCGAGTTATCACAGCTCTTTGGTAGTAGCTTGTGTATAACATGGAAATTACTCTACAAGATCCTACATGACTACTTGTGCGTACGGTGTCATATTCATATTTTACTAAATAAGTAAGCCCGAACATATCACCAATATTCAACATTTATGCACAAATCACAGTGTGTTCCAACACGATTAAAGCTATCAACCTTATTGAGGGGTTCTCACCAATATAAATCATCAAATAGATTACCAAGTGATATGAATGTTAACTCATATATGTTCCCCCTCACTCTATATTCAGATGCTCATCGTAATGTTTCATGCATCATTATAATTGCCCACAGCACGTTCATTCAAAATGCACCTCCAAGAAGTTCCACTCAGCTCCGAACATGATCTACTTTCCTTCCCTCTATGGGTTGGACTTCAACAGTAGTCTTATATCATCTATAATCATCATATGCCCATTCCCTAATGAATTATATTCGCGTAATAATTTATATCATAATATTTAATCAAGAGATTATTTCAGAACCGAACCCTCTGAAATTTTGTACCATAGCTTTTAGCCGTCATTTTGAACATCTCACCCAAAATTAAGTCTCATCAATTATTACCATAATTTTGCATCGCCATGTCCTATTTAAGAATCGTAATATTCATCTACGTCTCGGTCAATTGACATGGGAATCTAGGAACTCCTACCACACAAAAGGAAGAGAACCTGAAGTTCTCTATTTGCTAACGTCGTCGGTAGCGCTACCACCAGGCGTTAGTGATCCAGATGATACACCTTCCCGTCGATATGGGGTGTCGATGGGAAGTTAGCCCTTCCCGTCGATAAGTCGACCCGCTAGCGCCGGCGGTAGCGCTAGCGCAGGGCGCTAGTGATTCTATCAGCACTCCATCCCGACGACATTAAGTGTCGACGGGAAGTTACCCCTTCCCATCGACAAGTCGACCCACTAACGCCGACGGTAGCGCTACCGCCGGGCGCTAGTGATTCTATCAGTACTCCTTCCCGTCGACAATTAGTGTCGATGGGAAGTTACCCCTTCCCGTCGACAAGTCGACCCGCTAAAGCCGACGGCAGCGCTATCATCGGGCGTTAACTAACAGAGAACAACTCCTCTGTTAAACACATCCCATTTTCTCCCCGTGAAGTCTCAGCTCCAGTTAAGATCAATTCTTTCTTCCCTTAGTTGTTGGACTTTCACCACTATTCATGTGTCCCCTTATTAATCAAGTGCCAAATTAAAATATCATAACCCATTAACATGGGACTATTCATCAAGAGAAATATTTATAATATTCAACCCATATTAAAATATCATAACCCATTAACCATGAGACTATTCATCCAAAGCAATATTTATAATATCAAACCTATATTAAAATATCATATCCCATTAACCATGGGACTATTCATCATCTTCTTCCTCTAGCACATCCCTAAGCCATCTTACCCTCTCTCCTCCAATACTCCCTCATTAGGCCACTGATCTTCACGAAATCAAGCCCTCTAACTTCTTAATGAAGAGGGGAGTTGATCGAAGACATCTTCGTGGCGAACGATGCCCTAGAACGTAAATTCTAGCGTGACCTTTTCCTACGAAACTCCATTAATCTTACTAAATCAAGCTCTTTTGAGCTTAATGTCTCTCCTAATTAGATCTAAAGATCTAGCACCAAGGGACAGGGGTCGGAAGTCACCTTATTTTTTGGCCATGGTTCAAGCTTTTCTTCATGGCAGCATGATGGTGGTCGGCCAAGCTCCAAATCTTCTTTCTAACTTGCTCCTTCAAGAACTCTTTGGTTAAATCTTTTGTGGTGTGAGGAAGAAGAAGAAGAAGAAGAAGAAGAAGATAATCTGAGGAGTGATCAGCCCTTTTGGTTTAAGAGAGGAGAGTGAGTGGGATTTGATTTGCATTAATGAGCATTAAATGCAACCCAACTTTCGATGTCATGCCTTGGAACTACAAGGTTAGGTGTCAGCTCCTTATTGGACATTAATTCCACTTTTAGCCTAGAATTTCGCAATCGGTACTGTTCTGCTGTTCTAGGGAAAACATCTTCCCAGCTAATGGCGAAAATCGACAGGAGCTCCCGTCGATCGACGGGACGGTCCCGTCGATCGACGGGAAGCCTCATCGATTTCAACTTAGAACATAGGGAACCAACATTTCCAGCTGATGCTAAAGATCGACGGGACGATCCCGTCGATCGACGGGACGTCCCGTCAATTTGTACGTAAAGACTGGGAAAACAACTTTCCCAACGGATGGCAAGGATCGACGGGACGGTCCCGTCGATCGATTGGAGGTCCCGTTGATCGACAGGTTGTCCCGTTGATTTTGACTTGGCAGATTTCTTTCCCCGCTTTTTCTAAACTAACCTAACCTATTTCTATCAAATCCTATTCCTGGACTACCAGGACATTCTTATACTTACCTCATCACAATTAGAGTAGGGTAAATCAATCATCACTTGTTGACCATGACTCAAACCTGACCACCTCAGGTCCTTAGGGCTTCTACCGAGCCCGAGTTAACTCTCGGCGGCACAACACACTCCCGAGGGGTCTAGCTCGAATTGGGATGTTACAAATCCAATAAGCGAAGAAACAATTTAATTCCCGAAATTTAGGTTGGGGCTATGCGGGTTGAATGTCAGATTATGTAATCCAAATTCGGAGTACACTTGACGAGGTTACTAATTTAGTATGTTCTGACTCCCACTTAACACTTGTGCATGGCATCTCTTATTCACATTGTATCGCGCATCATCCCAAATTTACCCCAAGTGTACCTTTATAATTCTCCACAAAAGTATGCATGAGCAGTTAATCGATACAGTCATTTCTCATTCATACACATACATGTAATTCCCATGACCAAGTGTAAAATACAATACCCACATATCTCTAGATTACCGATCTCAATGGGCATAATACATTCTCCGTTCATCAAGACAAACAATAATAACATCTTTTAATAAGGAATCCATTTCCAAAATACATCGCTTGAAATTGGTACCACACCTTATAAATTGATATTTGCAACATCTTCATTGGATTTCAAGTTCACCCGATTTCACCACAACTATTTATGAACGGTAAATTTATATAATTATAATTGACAAATTCCCAATAACCATGTGTTCAACAATTCAGAAAATGAACAGGGATGATCATAATATTGTCAAATAAGTGTGCTTTGATTCTTGGGATCATCAGAGCCATATCCAAGGAATCATATACATTTACCCATCTTCAAGAACTCAACTCGACATCTACTTGATTTCAAGTTGTATGTGGTTAATGTTGTGACATCCCCCAAACAACTAGACCACTAAGTTGGTTTTGTCACGACTAGGTCATGGCAAAACCATAGGAAGCACTTAAGACCATGTGAACATAGGCAAGGAGGAAAATCATAGTGGTCTGCAAATAATAATTTCTAGTTAACAAGCCTAGGGTTGGAATTTAGGGCCTCACCTTGATCCTTTGACCCCACTATAACATCCCTTACCCATTAGGGGTCCCCTTAGAGCACCAAGGACCCATTGGGGTCAACCAAAGAGGCCAAATTGACCAAAGTCAACCCTAACCCTAATTTGGTCAAAATAGCCCAATTAAGGTCAATTGGCCTCCACCATGCCAAATTGACCTTGAACCACCCTTATGAGAATACTAGGGACCCAATGGACCAAAAATCCCCATCATGGGGCCTCCAATTTGGCCAATTTGACCAAAGTCAATCCTAGCCCTATTTTGGTCAAAAGTGGCCTATTAAGGGTCAATTGACCACCACCTTGCCAAATTAACCCTACCTAGACCTTCCTAACCCTTAAGGGAGGCCAATGGGTGACTAGACACCCATTGGGGTCAACCCAAATGGTCAAATTGACCAAAGTCAACCTTATCCTAAATTTATGTCAAAATGACCTATTTTGACATAATCAAGCCCAATCCACTTGTGCTAGACCAAATTGAGGTGGTCCACCACCTAATGGGGTTGGGTGATACTGAATTGGCCATTCAATTTCAAGAAAGTCGGCTAGGAGAGAGAACGCCCAATTTGAAAGAGAGAGAGAAGGGGGACTTAATGGGGGAGGAAGAAGAAACCTCCAATCTCCTCCATCAGTGACACCATTCATCTCCTCTTGGGGAGAGGAGGAGTTTCCAGCCTTTTCACGGCCACATTGAGTCCCTATTCATCTCCCCCAAGTGAAACCGAAATCCCCACTAATGGCCATTAATGGCAATTCGAGAAACCTCCCTCATTGCCTCAATTGGCCTCTTTAACACCTTCAGAGGAGTGAGAGGAAGAAAACCCCCAACATTCCAAGAGGAATCGTGCACTGAAAACCAGAGGAGGCATGACACCAAAAGCTCAAGCTCCGGCCATGGCAACCCATCGGAATTCGTGACATCAAGCCACCACACAGGTCCAATCCTCCCTTCCTCCCTTAGTGCTAGATCTTCATCTGGATTGGGGCTTGATTCGAGCCAAATCGGGCTCGAATCAAGCTCCCGAAAGGGCTCGTTTTGAGCCCTCTTTCCCCCGATGGAACACCTTGTTCCGGCCGGCCAACCACCGCTATTCACCGGCCACCACCTCAACGGGGGTGGTGGCGGCATTGGCTGGCCGGGGTAGCGCTCAGGTGGCCGGGAAAACAAGGTTGAAGACAACCCGATGCCGTCCATTCCTGCGCCAAGATCTGTGGTGATGTGATTTCATTTAAATGTTTATGTATGGTATTTATATCACAGTTTACAGTACTTTAATTTAATTATTAAAAATACTTACTGCCCTCTGATGAAAAAGTGGTCAATACCAATGTTATAGCCCTTGGTGTGTACTTTATTTCAGCCCAAAAGGAGCACTGTAGCTCCCTTTAGGAACAATTTGGTGGGGCTGGTCCTTAGGGTAGGACAACCATTATTTCTTGAATAACTTTTGATTGGGTTATGATATTGACTTGAAATTCGAAACATAGGCTATTTGTACCTACACCCTTAACATATCTAAAGATGGGAATTTTTGGAGAACAATTTTCTAAGGTTTTTGTAAAAATTTAATAATTCATACATTAGTTAATTATAGGGTCTAATGACCTCCAATCCCCTCCAAATTTTGGTGGGTAGTCCTTAGGGTCATGTTATGACTCTGGTAAATTTTTCATCTCATTTGGGATTGAATTGGTTGGGTAATTAGTTAACCCAAGTTTGGTCAAACTAGGTCAAATTAGGCCAAAAGTGCACATGATGGAATTACGGGATCAACCCTCATCCAAAATTGATGAGACTTTGGTCACTGGTTTATAATCACATAAAGCACCACCATGAGTGGTTTGGGGTGGTTTAGGGTGGATATGCCCTAAGACCCTAGTTCTAATCCTAGGGTTGAACTTTGAGCCTTATGAAGGACATATGGGCATATTTCCTTGAATGGTCATGGAACTTGGTAGATATGTTCGTAGGGTGTAAATATGCCTTAGGAAATTTTATGAGAATTTTAGGAACACTTATCTCGTCTGATTTAGGTTATAACCTTTTTAGGGAACCTTTTTATAAGAAAAATTTACATGCTCAAATTATTTTGGATGTTGATGAAAGTTTGGTAGATTACATAAAATCATGATATAGACCTCTGGTAATTTTTGTGTAATTTTTGAATTGATTTAATTAGTACTTCATTCACAAGTCATCTAATTTATCTTAGGGTTATGATAAATAAATGAGGGCCAATTATTCTCTGGAAAATTGTGAGACTTGGTGGTAGAACATTTTAGTATATTATAAAGCTCTGTGAATTTTTGTATAATTTTTGGAATTATTTGTCAGTAGGATACTTCACAATGTTCCCTAGTTTGGATTTACTTGAAATATTTATTTATGTGACAAAATGGTTTTGATAAATTTTGAAACTCAGTCAGTACGCTTTTCTGATCATTATAAAAATCTGGTAATTTTACCAAAATTTTGGACAAGTAATTTTGATGGTTCCTTCTTTAAATTCCAATTTTGGATAATTACTTAATATTATAATTAGAGGCCAATAACTTACTGTAAAATTGTTAAATTAGGTATTAGCTGTTATTTTGACACCATAGATTTTCCATAATTTTTTGGAGGACATATCATAAGAGGATCTTATACTTCATGTTCAATTTCATACTAAATGTTGGGGAAAATTATAATAAATGCCAATTAAATAAGGAAAAATATGATTATCTGGATTTAGTCTTATAACATCATGGTAGTCTTCCAGTAATAATCTTGAGTCATGTGGATGATTATTTGGAGTACCTCCTGTTATGGAACTCATGTAGTTCATTTTGGTCTGCATATAGTAGTAACTATAGAGTTAGCTTAACTAGTAGTCCACTAGGTGGGAATGGAAGGTAGATGATGTACCTTGTCTGGTTGAGGAGATTGGAGATCACTAATGGGAGTTGGTGTGTTGAATGTTCCCGGTGATGGGCAAGGTAGTGCAAGGGATTGACGATAAATCGCCTTTCCCTTAGGAAGTCATAAAATGTTTAGGGTTAATCCAAATGTAACAATAAGAAGGGTATACTTATGGGTAGTTACCAATAACATTAAATGCCTTGGAAAGGTAGCTTTGGGGTGTCATCCTATTATATATCCTAGTATCGTTGTGAGCCCCTCACAGGGTAGTCCTCGGGAAGTCCATGGTTAACCCTAAAGTGCAGGAATAAATGGCGGTGCAAGATTAACTTAATAATGCACACACCCACTCTCCATGGTTATAGGAGGTTAGTTGGTTTGGTTTTACAAGCAGTAGGCTCGGTAGTTGTAGCTGCGGACTAGTTAGTCCGGTGAGCTTGTGACTCAGTAATGCTTGTTGGTACGGACGGGTTGGTCCAGCGAGCCGGTGGCTCGGAAGGTTATGGTGACGGGCAGGTTAGCCCGGGGAGCTTAGGGCTCGGAGATAGATGGTAACATACTGCATGTGCATAAAGGTGGTGGGTCATTAGTATTAACGGTCATCGGAACGACGTCGATACTTTGGCTCGGTAAGTGTGGTTAACACTTTACCAAGAAAAGTCTGGTGGACTAGCCAGTAAGAGTACGCAGGAGATCCGCTGTTGTGTTCTTAGCGTTGAGGCGTACGATAGGTCTAGGTTAGGTAGTGCAGATACCAACTTAGAGGTGGGCGAGGCCCAACCCACCGCTTCTGTTTGCCACTACGGAAGTATCCTGGGAGTTTTGCTAGCTCCAAAAAGGGGGAACTAAAGGTTTGTGTGCATTGAGTCGAAGTGTGTGAGTTGCACTTGTATGAACATAGCATTAAACTGCATAACCTTGTTAAATTTTTGAAGTGGAAGTGGAATGGGCTGGGCGGTCTGTAGATTGGAGAGCGCAGAGACCGCACGGTCTGCGCTGGTGCTCTGGCTGGATTTGTCTCAGGCGGTCTGTTCTTTGGGTGGTCTGATCTGGGAGACCGCTAATTGTCCGAGCGGCTTGCGCGGGTTGTTCTGGCGACTTGTTCAAGTCGGCCAGATGTTCAAGTTGGTCTGCCTTCTTACAGCGACTGGGCGGTCTGACATTTTGTTCTAGTCGGTCTGCGTTACTGAAGAAGCTCTTTGCTTTTGGCAATAAGACCGGGCGGTCTATTTTCGGAGACCGCGGTAACCGGGCGGTTTGTGAATAACCGTATGGTTCAATAAGGGAGCTTTAGCCTTGCTGAGCTCGAGCGGTCAGCCTTGTGAGATCGCCGACGATCTGATGGGCGGTTATTGTATCCCAGTTTGTGAAGTGACGACATCCGTCTGCTCGCCTTGTAACACCCTGCCAGTACAAAAAGTATAACAGCAGGTCCGGCCGGGACCCCACGCCATACAAACCACACTAGCTAGGAGTTAAAAGGTGATAACCAGAAAAGTAACAACTAACGAGAGTACAAAACGTAAGCGGAAGCATTAATTAAACCATTCAAATAGACATGTCCACTATCATAGGAATGAATCCAGAAATAAGAGTTACGGCCTTAGGGCCTTACATCAAATCAATGTACAAAACTCTAAAAAGCATACAACGGCACGCAGGCCGGCAATACATGAGAAAACAGGAAAAAGGCTGGCCTTCGAGGGCCAACTCAGCAAAAGGACAGCAAGAGGACCAACGCCCGCTATTTCCCGCTAGGCTCACCTGCACCTGCATAAGAACATTCCACCAAGCGGTGGTAAACAAGGCAACGGTCAGCACAGCTGACCAAATTATAACGACCCCACCCCTTTCCCGGGGTGGCGGAGATTCTACCCTGCAAGTAAGCCATACTAGCACAAGTACTAAATCTAAAGAGAGTGCAACTACACAAGGTGAGGTTTCAAGCACAATCAATCTTCTAGGTTGAGCATCAAAAAGAAGGGAACCTAGGTATGCACGTGATGTTGGTTGGGTTCACCCGAAGGTTTCCCACAACCGCCTAAGCAAATCGCATGAGGCTAAACATAACATCAAATTCACAACACTCCACCCTAAGGGTCACAACCTTAGGTGGGAAACAAGAGCTTTTGGTCGGTCTAGGTATGACACCTTCCACGACCTCTCCCATGATCACACGGCCTTCATGAGGAAGGGACCTCTCGCCGATCTGCATGGAAACGGGTTCGGTTCAGCTTTGCCCGTGCTCTAATCGTCGCGATCTATCGCACGACGCGGGTACGGCTTCACCTCGGCCCGTAAGGGTTTAGCACTTTCAAGTGCTACACAAAAATATACGCTACGCACCTAACCCCTTCACAAGGATCTAGGCTTCGCGAATTCTCAACAAGGGAGGTACATACGCTCCGCATCGATAACGTGGTGAAGGTTTGCCTTCATCCAAAACTCAAAGCATGGGGCTTTCGTAGGGATCTTCACAAGATGCCTACACTTAACTCCCGCAATAATATAGGTGAGTTCACGGAGTCATTCTCCGGCACGCATTCTAGGTCTAACCTAAATGCAACGTCGCAAATCAAGCATCACCGATTCGGGCTCACGGCCACGAATAGGCTTCACACAAAATGCCTAAATCCGCACGACTACCGGATTTTCTACATGCAATATGCCGGGGACGGACACAATCTACCCGGAGTCCCGAAGGACTTGAGGAAATCCTACACTTCACCCATTTGGTGAAAGAGATACCTCATGCAAGCAAAGAAAGAGGAATAAATGGACAAATACAAGTCCAAAGTTCGGGAGGAAGAATCGTTACCCTAGACGTGTTCCTCTTCGCCATGGATCCGAGATTCTACGCGGAGGGAAAGAACCGCACCGGGCTGCACTCTCCGGATCTGGAAACGGCTCGCGAAACGGAGCTCCGGAGCTCCGTCAATGGCGAAATCTCCCCTTCTTCTTCCTTGCCCCCTTCTTCTTCCTCTAGCCTAGGAGAGAGAAACACTATGAAATAATGAGGGTTTAATCCCTCTCCAAAGCCCTAAGACCCCCCAGCATTAAATCCCAGCTGTTGGATCGAATTCCAAGAAATTTGATCGGTCGGATCCTCTTCTCCGCTCAAAATCGCGGAACAGAATAAACAGGGCGCACGATCACAGGCGCACGGTCAGTGGTCGTGCGCGACGAGGGCAATGGTCGTGCGCACTATCCGGGACAGAACTCTGAATTCTTGCGAATAAGCGCACGATCGCTGGCGCACGATCACTGGTCGTGCGCGAAGAGGGAAATGGTCGTGCGCACTGTCCGAGACAGAACTCGATTCTCTTCTGAATTAACGCACGATCGCTGGCACACGATCACTGGTCGTGCGCGATGAGGCCACTGATCGTGCGCTAAGAGCAGACAGGGAAAAATTCTAGCCTGCTTCACGTGCCGCACTACCACTCCGCCTACTTCGCGGAACTACCAGACTTGGGGTGTTACACGCCTATAAATAAGGGTGCAGGGCCCGTCATTAATAACGAGAACTATAAGAACCAAAGTTGGCTTGATTGTGCCGGTCTCATTCTGAGGTCGTGCGGTCTGAGATTTTTGACTGACCGGTTTATTTGTTTGCAGGTTAGCGAGTAGCAGCTCGCGGTCAGCTTTTTTCCCTTCTTCCAGCTTTGACTAAACCAGTCCGGGCGGACTGTGTTTAGGTGTTCTTGGACTGTGTAGCGAACTCAGTTGATCAGGCGGTCTAAAGTGGCCAGGCAATCTTGAGTTGCGGTCTACATCAGGAAGCAGTTTTCGTTGGCAAGAGTTCGCGGGTTCTTCTGTGATCAAGACCGTGCGGTCTGGGCGATCAAGTAGTGTGAACTGGTTATCATTCAGCAGTTGAATAAAGCAGCCAGTCGGGCGGTCTGTGGTTGCGGTTTGGCAGGTGCGTTTGTGCTCTGTTGGCTCGGTCTCAGGGGCTTCCCGTCTGGCTTGTCTGTTCGCGCGGTCTAGCGGTCTCAAGTCATCAGGTCGTCAGCAGCTTGTTTACTTTTGTGTTTGTGCTTCTCTCCTCCGTGATTCTTATGAATCATGTCTCGCCATGTATACCTCTAATTGTGAAGAGATAGTTAATACCATTGCACTATTCGGTCTTCCCATTGTCATTGTGTTGTTATACTTGTGGAATGTTTTGTGAAGTGTTCCATATTTTTACTTCATCTCCGAACCTCAAGTTTTTCAACATGGTATCAGAGCGAGGTTGCTGAGCGGTAGTTGCTGATACTTCTCTCGGGTTCCTCAAGTTGGTTAACAACCCGTGGGATAGCAATGGAAGGAGGATATGCTAGAGGTCTTGGTATTGAGATCCTTACGCAGACTAACTTCAAGAAGTGGAAGTCTTGCATGGAGAGTTATCTTCTTGGCGAGGATTTATGGGAGGTTGTAGGAGGAGAAGCAAGAGAAGCTGTTATTCCTGCTGAAGGCAATGCTGAGCTCGTGAAGGCTTGGAAGAGAACGAATGCTAAGGCGGAGTTCACTCTCAAGAGAGCTATCATTCCGGAGATGTTTGATCACATCATCGAATGTAGATCAACTGCTGAAATTTGGACATCCTTGGATGGCTTGTTCAATAAGAAGAATGTGTTGGATCGGTCGGCGCCCTTAGAGGGTGGGGTGAATAAGGGTTTTCAAAAACTTTAGATTTTATTTAGAAAAACTTTGGAATATTGCAATATTAAAACAAGAAGTCAAGTAAAACAAAAAGAGAGACAAACTTTATTGATATTAAATAAGTTTTACAAAACTTGATCTCAATGGCGCTAGAGATCGGAGGCGAATAATAAAAACTCTTTTCGTTTTCTATCCCGACTCGCTTCCCCACGAACCGGTGGCCCTAGCCTTCTCCTTCCCGGATTCGGCCTCAAGCCGCTCTAGCCAATCCTTCCCCGGATGTGGCCTCGAGCACCCCCTAGACCTAGCCTAGATCTAGTCGCCAACACGAGGCGAATTTCAGCCCTAAGTCCTACCCCAGACCTAGTCGCCAACACGAGGCGATTTCACTACCGTTTACAACGAAAGATAAATAGAATAATAAAACCTCCCTTAAGATGAACTTCTGAAGATGGTGGCGAAGATCCGCTGTAGAATCAACGTTTGTCGAAGCGGACTTCGTTTGGATTTGGCGTGATGGAATCCTCCTTCAGAAGTTGGCAGAGCTTCGCTGGGACCTCAAATTTCGGCCAAGACAAGCCTCTGGAATTCTAGCACTCTCTCTCTGAGGTGTATGCAATAGGTGTGTCGAAAACAAGAGGAGAGGGGGTCCTTTTATAGCCAAAGCGCTACCGCCGGCGCTACCGCTACCGCCGGCGCTATCCCTGATTAAGTAACATTTTGCGCGGCAGGATCTTCTATCCGCGACAACATTTTGCTCTATGCCTCTTGTGCTCCATGCTACCGCCAGCGCTAGTAGCTGCCGACGGCGCTATCCCTGATTAAGTAACATTTTGCGCGACACGATCTTCAATCCGCGACAACAATTTGCTCTATGCCTCTTGTGCGCCATGCTACCGCCAGCGCTAGTAGCTACCGCCGGGCGCTAGCTCCTTCTAAAAACACTGCCGGAATCGCGCTAATCATCGCTAGCGCCGGGCGCTATCGCTACCGCCGGCGCTAGTGGCTATGTTGGAATTCTGGCCTCAATTTTGGGGACAACCATCCTTGAGTCACGTGGACTTTAATTTTCTGCACACTTAAACACACAAGATCAAATACACATAGGATTTGTTATTCTCAAACCTAGGATATGCGGAAGACCATGTTCCAACAAACTCCCCCATTTGATAATAACAAATCCATTAATGATAAATCAAAGCATTAATAAATAAGCATGATGAAACTATACTTGTGTGTGTGTGAGTGATGACTTAGGATAATTATTGATTTTAGCATTTAGAATTGCTCCCCCTAAATACATGCTCCCCCTAAGTGAATGCTCCCCTAATAAGTAAGCTATCATCTTAATTTGTCATGTTGGGTTTTTGATAGCGGGTTATATTTATCATGTTAGTTCTCCCCCTTTGTTATTAGCAAAAGTGTGTAGGGAAACAAAGCACTAAAAATGTGTAAATAAAAGGGAAGGCATGATCGAGCTTTTTAAGTAAATGATAAGGAGTTTTAGAATTGTTTTTCATTTAAATAGATCAGAGTTATATGCATTACAAAAATTTTCATAGAAGGAAATCAGAGTTTTTAGCATAAAAAAGTAATGATTTTCCCTTTATATAAAAGTTTTAAGCATAAAAATAAGGATTTCCAAATAACCAATCTACCCAGACAATATGTCTACACCCTAGCCCCGTACTAAGTGACGGATGGGCATGAGGAGCTGCAAACATGCCGTAGGTTGGGGTGTTAGTCCCATATGCAAACACTAGACAAAACTCAACCTAGCACTCTTTCCCCCCAGTGCCTCGCAAGGCCCCACTGGAACCCTCCCCGGTTAAGGATAAGACATGACTAAAGATAAGTTTATCTAATGTCTACAACCCTACGCCCCCGCTATGGTGAGATATGAAGTCACGGATAATAGTTTTTTGAAACATGAAGCTTTTAAATCTAATGGGAAGAATCATAATTGAATTTTTTGTAATAAAACTTACTTAGCTATATTGAAATTCATGAATGTATCAGAGTTTGAGCATTGCGGAAGATTTCGAAAAAGAAACACCATAATACTAAATAAGAGTTTAAGTTAAAAAGGAGATGTTTTTGAGTTTCAAAACTAACTTTATAAAGATAAGAGTTGAAGCATTTTGGAAGAAAGAAATAACATCCTTTTAGCAATGTTTCACTTGTTGGAAGAGCGTTTAAAATACATGTTTATATTGAAATAAATCAGAGTTTGTTACTATAAAAATGATATGCGTGTTAGAACAACCAATATAAATTCTACCAAGCAAGTCTACCACTTGTTTTTAAGAAAAAATTGAGATTTAAGACTTGATATAAGCATGAAAGTGCAAGGTAAAAGTTATATGGTGATGATGCGGAAGACTTGTAGAAATAAATGAAACATCTTATTGTAATCAAGAATAATCCATAAAAAGATATATGAGTTTAATTTCAAAAAGAAGATGTTTATGTAAATCATGTTTCAATGAAAATCTTTTATGGTTGACAAAAAATAACCAAGCATGAAATAATATTATCACAAAGAGATTACTACAATGTTATTTCAATTCACAATTTCAAATCATACCAAACATTATAGAAACACATGCTAGGTTATCTAGTGCATTTCATAAATAAAAGGTAATATAGAATTAGCATTAGGATCCAATACTCATGAGAAGAAGTGTTATGGAAGAAAATGATGTGCACATAAGTGTATTTTTGAGTAATGTAAACAAATGTTTTAATCAAAAATACAAGATATATGTAAAGTACGAGCACAATAAAACACAAATAAGATTACTTCCACACACTTTAATGCACAATAAAAAATACAACTACCAAGGTGCTCTGCACACACAATGCTCATTAAGACTTATCAGGGTGCAAAGTAGTGCTTGGGGGATCACATATTTTATTTTGAATTTTGAGACTAGTGATCCGGTGTACTTAAGAGTAAGTGGTTTTTCTTATTTTTGAAAGAAGGATTTGATTTGCACAAGACACTTTACTATTCTTTCCAAGATGCTCAACCTCACAATGCTTATTAAGACTTATCAGGAGGTTCAAGTAGTGCTTGGTGGAGTTATCTTTGTCATTTATTTTATGATTTTGTTTTGTACAAAGTTCTCCGAATACACTTGTTTTGCAAATCAATAGAATTTATGAAAAACATAATCACTTTTCTTAATTTTTTAAGAGTGCAAAATAAGGAGTGTAGGTAAGATACTTGTGCAATTTTAATCCATTGTACTAATACAAAACATACAAGTATTCTTAGATTAAACACATATGTAGACAATGCCAAAAAGGGTGAGTGAATAAATATCATTATCAAACATAAAACATTTACTCATACTTAGAGGCATGCTAAGCTTAGTTCTACACAAACTTTAAAATATAATTGATGCACATATTAATAGATATATCAAAGCATGATGAAAACAATGTTCAACGTAGTTTGAAAAGATAAATTGCAACATTGTAGAATTTCTAAATAATAGACTAAATCATGCTTGATTATCACAGGAAAGTCCATACAGAATTTTTGATAGTTTTAGTGTTTTATATTTTTGTATTTTGATTTTAGCAAATACAAGCATATTTTTGTAATTTTTGCTTTTGTATTTTTGTATTTGATTTTTGCATAAAAATAGACTTTTAAAAAACAAAAACAAAAACAGGAAAAAACATCTTTTTTGTAATTTGGTTTTTGTAGTTTTATATTTCATTTTTCAAAAAAATAAAGAAAAACAGAAGTGCAAAACTAAGTAGAAAATATAGATTAAAATATTTTATAGAAATTTTTCAAAATTTTAAAATCACAGAAAAATGAACATGGACACTAGCGCCTGCGGTAGCGCTAGCGCGGGAAACAGTGACAGATTTTTTGTAATTTTGAATATTTTAATTATTGATTTTGATTAAGTGTCCCAATAGCAGTTCCATGCTGAAATATCAGATTTTTAGGAGATGTTTAGATAGTGCAAATTGCATGAAACATTAGCGATTTAGTGTATGACTTGTCAACGCATGATGTATATTTTCTTATATTTTCTTTTTCATTTTTCTAAGACTCATATTTATCAATATAATGTAAATTGAAACGGATAGGAAATGTAAGCACACGATATCATGTTTGAATAAGCCAAATGATATATGTTCTAATGATTAATCCATAAACTATGTGTTTGATGGAACTTTAGTATTCTATTATGATTTCAAATCACATAACACCATAAATGTTGTACCTAGCATAGATACACAAGCATAAACCAAAAAGTGATGCTAGGATGATGAGTTTGGATGCGGATTAATCATGCATTTTGTGAAAAATATTTTTCTTCATTATAAGGGCTAACATAATCAACAAAATAAGATCAACACATTTCGCATTTTAATCTTTAGACTAAGCCCTTTAATAAACCATTTAAATCCATTAAAATATTATCATTAGTCTTGGCAATAATTTTATAATTCAAGACATTTAAAAGGTAATGGATTTAGAAGGTAAGAATAAAAAGGATAAGTAGATCACTTAAACAGAATGATATGACTTTAATTCACTTTTATTGATTCATTTATGAATTATGGTTTATGAAAGTCATATCACAAGATATATAGAGTGATCATATCATGTTAGTTTAAACAAAACAAAAGAAAATAAACAAAACGAAAGTTTAAGCATATCATGAAGTAGAGAAGTGATATTTCATTTTTAGTTGATTTCTACTTCATGCAAATGATGGGATGCTAATGAATGAGAGATTTAGGTATCCAAAGAGGACCGGGTGTGACGGTTCCTTTGGGTACCCAAATAAATCGTGTTTGCTTTTGGGGAGATAGTGATGAGTGGACCCTTTCTTTTGACATTAGTGCGTTATTCTTAAGAATGGGTCTCCATTCATACTTTGGTTTAATGTTATTCTCATATGTCAAATTTCCATTATGATAATCTTTATATTGATGATTATGATTGTAATGATTATTTAAGGTATTTTTCATAGGAAATTTGTGAACATTTAATTTTTCGTTGGGAGAAGATTGATATTGTAAATGATGATGATGATAGTGTTTTGGAATTTCATTTACAATCTTTTGATGTTTTTTATTCCCATTGTTTGGTTTATTCATATTTTGAGATATCATATTTAACTTGCTTTTAGAGTTTGTTTGATATTGAGAATTTTTCTTTAAGATTTTCTTAAGCAAGATAATTTTAGTTTCTAATTCATTGTTCTTAAGTTTCAAGTTATGTCTAGCTTTGTTATACTCAATTGTGCTATTTTTAAGAGTAGAAACAATTGAATCAATATGGTTTTGGTATTCATTTCTGTATTCCTCAAATGTTTCATCCATCTCTTCAATTTCAATTTTATAACTTTTGCATGTAGCACAATCACCTTTTAAAGATGAATTTTCTAAAGATAATTTTTCATTATGTTCTTTTATACAAATAATTTCTTTTTCAAGTTCCTTAAATTTTTCCTTAAAATTATCACAATCAAAACAAGGTTTTGTGTTTTCAAGTAAAGGACAAGATGGTGAAACCACATCACAATTAGATTCTAAATTAACATTAGTTTTTAATCTCTTATTTTCTAAATGTAAATTTTTATTAGTAATTTTCAATTTCTTGATCTTACGTTTAGCAGTTTTTAGTATATTGAAACTAGAAATGGAAGTTATCACACAAGAAGAAGATTTTGACTTTCTTACAGCGCTTTTGGTAGAGGCAAAATGTGTGCATGAAGTTCCTTCGTTATCTTTTGCGCCTTCCTCCATTATAGATGAATTTTCATCTTCTTTTTCTTTTGATGTATTGCTCTCTTTTTCCAAGTTAGTCTCCATGATTTCCATGGCTTTGCAACGAGAGAGATCTTCTTGAATAGTAGTGGATGCTTGTATGTTCTTCTCCTCCTGTGTTTGATCTATACCTGCGAGAGGAAAATCATACATTTCTTCAAGAAATTGCCAAACTTTGTATGCACTAGAAAAGCAATATATTAATTTGAAAATTATATTTGATAGAGCACAAAATAAATAATGTTTGGCTTTTGCATTTAGTTGACATTCTTTTTTATTTAATTCATCCGCTGGTTTAACTATTGCTATATCCCATGCATTGATATCTAAGCTTTTAATAAATTTTTCCATTAATAATTTCCACCCTTTATAATTTTCCCTTCGAATAAAGGTGGTTTAGGAGATTTTTCTTCTTCATAAAGATTTACCCCACTAGTAGAAGCGAGATCATGAGACGCCATTATTCCCGGTTGTTAAGCTGATTTGGAATAACCTGGCTCTGATACCACTTGTTGGATCGGTCGGCGCCCTTAGAGGTGGGGGGGGGGGGGGGTGAATAAGGGTTTTCAAAAACTTTAGATTTTATTTAGAAAAACTTTGGAATATTGCAATATTAAAACAAGAAGTCAAGTAAAACAAAAAGAGAGACAAGCTTTATTGATATTAAATAAGTTTTACAAAGCTTGATCTCAATGGCGCTAGAGATCGGAGGCGAATAATAAAAACTCTTTTCGTTTTCTATCCCGACTCGCTTCCCCACAAACCGGTGGCCCTAGCCTTCTCATTCCCGGATTCGGCCTCAAGCCGCTCTAGCCAATCCTTCCCCGGATGTGGCCTCGAGCACCCCCTAGACCTAACCTAGATCTAGTCGCCAACACGAGGCGAATTTCATCCCTAAGTCCTACCCCAGACCTAGTCGCCAACACGAGGCGATTTCACTACCATTTACAAAGAAAGATAAATAGAATAATAAAAGCTCCCTTAAGATGAACTTCTGAAGATGGTGGCGAAGATCCGCTGTAGAATCAGCGTTTGTCGAAGCGGACTTCGTTTGGATTTGGCGTGATGGAATCCTCCTTCAAAAGTTGGCAGAGCTTCGCTGGGACCTCAATTTTCGGCCAAGACAAGCCTCTGGAATTCTTGCACTCTCTCTCTGAGGTGTATGCAATAGGTGTGTCGAAAACAAGAGGAGAGGGGGTCCTTTTATAGCCAAAGCGCTACCGCCGGCGCTACAGCTACCGCCGGCGCTATCCCTGATTAAGTAACATTTTGCGCGGCAGGATCTTCTATCCGCGACAACATTTTGCTCTATGCCTCTTGTGCGCCATGCTACCGCCAGCGCTAGTAGCTACCGCCGGCGCTATCCCTGATTAAGTAATATTTTGCGCGGCAGGATCTTCAATCCGCGGCAACAATTTGCTTTATGCCTCTTGTGCGCCATACTACCGCCAGCGCTAGTAGCTACCGCCGGGCGCTAGCTCCTTCTAAAAACACTGCCGGAATCGCGCTAATCATCGCTAGCGCCGGGCGCTATCGCTACCGCCGGCGCTAGTGGCCATGTTGGAATTCTGGCCTCAATTTTGGGGACAATCATCCTTGAGTCATGTGGACTTTGATTTCCTGCACACTTAAACACACAAGATCAAATACACATAGGATTTGTTATTCTCAAACCTAGGAGATGCGGAAGACCATGCTCCAACAGAATGTAGCCAGGCTATAGTTCTTGGAGAATGAGTTGGCGAAAGCAACTCAGGGAGAATTGTCTATCTCAACGTTCTTCTTGAAGATGAAGAACCTTTGCACAGAGATATCGGCTTTGGACTCGGATAAGCCTATCTCAGAATCTAAGCTGAAGAGGCATATAATCCGTGGCTTGCGGAGGGAGTATGTGGCCTTTGTTACTTATGTTCAAGGCTGGGCCCCAATCAGCCATCGTTGCTGGAGCTGGAGAACTTACTTGCTTCGCAAGAGAGTTTGGCTAAGCAAATGGCTGGGATGTCTGTCTCTGGGGGAGAAGGTGAGGTTCTCTTTTCTAGTAAGAAGAAGAGATGGGACAAGAAGAAGAAGACATTTGGAGATGATGGTCCTTCTACTTCATATCAGCAGGAGAGGAGCTATGCTCCTAAGCGTGATGGGAAGAAGAAGGAGGGACCTAGATGCTTCAGGTGCAACAAGCTTGGTCACTTCAAGAGAGACTGCCAAGTCAATCTTCAGCCAGGGCATGCTGCAGGAAATGGGGAGGCTGGTTCCAATTCTGAAGGTAGTTGGGGTGGTGGAGGTGCATTCATGACGGGAACGTGTGTTCGGGCTATGACTTCTATCAATTATCAAGATGATTAGATATTGGACTCTAGGTGTGGTCATCACCTCACCGGGGATGAGTCGAAGTTCTCCTCATTGCGAGCATATACAAGTAATGACGCTATCATTACAGCTGATGATACTATATATGCAGTAGAGAAGGATGATGTGGTTTCTTTGACCAATGTGGTGGATGCCGGATATCACATTCTGTTCGGTCTAACAGAAGTGAAATTTCTCCGAAATATTTCAGCTGTGAAAGCTGAGGTCACTCATATAGGGAGACAGGTGAAGGACTTGTTTGTTCTTTCAACAAGTTCTTATGTTGATAAGATGAGGGCCAACGACAGCGCCGCTATCTGGCACGAAAGGCTTGGGCATGTTGGGATGGATAAGTTGAAAGCTATGGCGGGAAGAGGCCTGGTGAAAGGTCTTCCTAGCTTGTCATCTTTCGGAGATGGTCACGTTTGTGCAGGTTGTCAGTTTGGTAAGGCTCAACGTCTTCCATTTGACAAATCACAAAGCAGATGTAAAAGACCATTGGAGTATATAAATGGTGATCTGTTTGGACCTACCCACACTGCCAGTCTTGGAGGTAGCAGGTATATGCTGATTTTAGTTGATGTCTTCACCAGATATACTTGGGTATATTTTATGAAGGAGAAGTCGGAGGTGTTCGAGAGGTTTGTGGAGTTCAAGGAGCTGGTGGAAGGTCGGCTTAACCTGCGGGTCAAGAGGTTTAGAACTGACAACGGAGGGGAGTTCACCTCCAAAGCGTTCTTTAACTTCTGCAGGAAGCATGACATCCAAAGGGAGCTTTCTTGTGCTCACACTCCACAACAGAATGGAGTTGCAGAGCGGAAGATCCGTCATCTGACGGAGAGCTACAAATGTTGGCTTCATGCCAAGAGTATCCCAAAGTCTTTCTGGGCAGAGGGAATGTCTTGTGCGGCCTATATTATCAACTGGATGCCTCTCAGTCCCATCAACGTGAAGACCCCTCATGATTTGATGTTCAAGGAGAAGCCAAGCGTGGAACACTTTCGAGTGTTTGGTTCTACCTGCTACGTGCATGTTCTGGACGCCCTTCGAACGAAGCTAGATGTAAAGGCAAGGAAACTAGTCTTCGTCGGTTATGATGATCGGAAGAAAGGGTGGAGATGCATGGATCCCGAGACATGGAGATATGTGGTCTCTAGGGATATGGTATTTGACGAGCTGACGTCATACCAAGGTAGCTCTTCTGTAGAGTTACATGGAAGCAGGGTAGATGGTGGACCAGAGGAAGCTGCAAGGGAAGTTCTGGCGGAGTTGCCTATTTCTCCAGGTGCTCCAGGTATTTCTAGCTTTGGGTCAGGTGCTTCGGGTTCTGGAAGCAAGGGGAGCGATGCTCCATGTCTACCTGAAAGGAGAGATAGTCCAGAAGCTGCATTTGAAGAGATGGTTCAGAGTCAAGCTCTGAGGAGGTCCAAGAGGACCATTATTCCACCTGATCGGTATACGGGCGGAAACTTGGTGAGCTTTGTCTCATGTTTCTTCGCAGGTCCCTTGGATGAGAGAGAGTCATCTTGTTATGAAAATGCCATTAGAGTCAAGGAGTGGGAAGGAGCCATGGATGAAGAGATGGCTGCCCTCAGGAAGAATGAGACTTGGGACTTGGTGCCTAAGGTTGAGGGAGTTACTCCGGTGACTTGCAAGTGGATTTTCAAACTGAAGAAGAGGGCTGATGGAAGTATTGAGCGGTACAAGGCTCGCCTTGTAGCTTGAGGTTTCTCTCAGAAGTATGGGGAGGATTATGAAGAAACGTTCAGCCCCGTTGCCAAGATGACTTCGGCCTAGTTGGTGATTGCATTGGCAGCGTGCCAAGGGTGGAAGATTTGGCAACTCGACGTGAAGAACACTTTATTATATGGCGAGATTGACAAGGATATCTTCATGGATCAGCGACCTGGTTATGTATCCGAAGAGCACCCATGATATGTTTGCAAGCTCAAGAAGGCTCTTTACGTCTTGAAGCAAGTGCCTCGGGCGTTGTACAGGAAGATCGCAGAATACCTCCAGTTCTGCGGATACTTTGCTTCTGATTCAGATTCAAGCTTATTCGTAAAGAAGACGGGGGAGTTTCAGGTTTTGGTGCTGCTGTACGTTGACGATATGATCGTCATGAGGAATTCTAAAGTGGAGGTAGCTAGGCTTCGTGCTGAGCTAGTTATCAGATTCGAGATGAAGGATTTTTGTGAGCTCCACCATTTTCTTGGGCTCAAAGTGGAGAGGAAGGAGAGCGGTATGCTCGTTTCCCAAAAAGGCTATGCAGATCAAATCGTGAAGAGGTTCGACATGGAAGGGGGGAAGAGCATCTCTACTCCACTGGAGCGTGGAGTTCATCTTCGACGAGATGAAGGGAAGGTTCTTACCGATCCTTTAGTGTTCCGGGCTTTGGTTGGAAGTCTGATATACTTGATGATCACGAGGCCAGATATTGCTTAGGCAGTTGGCAGGGTGAGTCGATTTATGGCAGAGCCTCGGAAACCTTATCTTGTGGCGGCTATGAGTATCTTTAAGTATGTCAAATCCACCTCAGATTTGGGTCTCTTCTACGGGAGAAATTCAGGCTTTTGCTTGCACGGGTACATGGATGCTGATTATGGAGGAGATTCGGATGATCGGACATCGACTTCTGGATATGTCTTTATGACAGGTTCTACAGCTATATCATGGTGCAGCAAGAAGCAGGATTCTGTGTCTGTCTCTACCACAGAAGCAGAGTACAAAGCTTCGGCTTTGGCGGCTTAGGAAGCCATCTGGCTTAGGAGGCTTGTGGAGGACATTCATAGGGAGAGCAAGGAGAATGTTGCTGACATATTTACTAAGCCGCTGTCGAAGGGACCTTTTGGTCGGTTGCGGAGTTTGCTTGGGCTGACTTCCACTTCCCACTTCAAGGGGGAGTGTTAAATTTTTGAAGTGGAAGTGGAATGGGCTGGGCGGTCTACAGATTGGAGACCGCAGAGACCACGTGGTCTGCAGTGGTGCTCTGGCCGAATTTGTCTCAGGCGGTCTATTCTGGGGCGGTCTGATCTGGGAGACCGCTAATTGTCCGGGCGGCTTGCACGGGTTGTTCTGGAGACTTGTTCAAGTCGGCTAGATGTTCAAGTAGGTCTGCCTTCTTGCAGTGACCGGGTGGTCTGACGTTTTGTTCTAGTCGGTCTGGGTTACTGAAGAAGCTCTTTGATTTTGGCAATAAGACCGGGCAGTCTGTTTTCGGAGACCGCGTTAACCGGGCGGTTTGTGAATAACAGTATGGTTCAATAAGGGAGCTTTAGCCTTGCTGAGCTCGGGCGGTCTGCCTTGTGAGACCGCTGGCGATCTGATGGGCGATTATTGTATCCCGGTTTGTGCGGTGAAGACATCCGTCTGCTCGCCTATAAATAGGGGTGCAGGGCCCATCATTAATAACGAGAACAGTAAGAACCAAAGTTGGCTTGATTGTGCCGGTCTCATTCTGAGGTCGTGCGGTCTGAGATTTTTGACTGACCAGTTTGTTTGTTCGCAGGTTAGCGACTAGCAGCTCGCGGTCAGCTTTTCTCCCTTCTTCCATCTTTGAATAAACCAGTCTGGGCGGACTGTGTTTAGGTGTTCTTGGACTGTGAAGCGAACTCAGTTGATCAGGCGGTCTTAAGTGGCCAGGCAATCTTGAGTTGCGGTCTACATCAGGAAGCAATTTTCGTTGGCAAGAGTTCACGTGTTCTTCTGTGATCAAGACCGTGCGGTCTGGATGATCAAGGAGTGCGAAATGGTTGTCTTTCAGCAATTGAAAAAAGCAGCAGGTCGGGCGGCCTGTGGTTGCGGTCTGGCAGGTGCAGCTTGTGCTATGTTCGCGCGGTCTCAGGGGCTTCCCGTCTGGCTTGTCTGTTCGCGCGGTCTGGCGGTCTCAAGTCGTCAGGTCGCCAGCAGCTTGTTTACTTTTGTGTTTGTGCTTCTCTCCTCCGTGATTCTTATGAATCATGTCTCGCCATGTATACCTCTAATTGTGAAGAGATAGTTAATACCATAGCACTATTCGGTCTTCCCATTGTCATTGTGTTGTTATACTTGTGGAAAGTTTTGTGAAGTGTTCCGCATTTTTACTTCATCTCCGGACCTCAAGTTTTTCAACAAACCTTGCATGACATAGCATAAACATTGCATTTCAACCCTGACCCCTATCGTATAAATTGGTTATGAGACTTTTTATACGATAGGCCCTCCTAAACGACCCCTTGGTCTATAAGTTTGTATGAGCATTCCTATAAATCAAGGTTACACTTCTTTAATACTGTTTCCTGATTACTATTATGCTTAGTACCACTTTACCTATTACCATTACTTATCTGTTATTGTTTTACCTCTTACTACTTACTCATTGTACTATATATTGCATACCGATAAACCTTTCTGTAGTTAGATTCGCTGTCACCTGCTTTTGATTATACCCCTTGATGTCTTCCGCTTCATCCTTCCCACACGGTGCCTAGGAGTCATCGGGGGAGGGGGTGGGGGATTGGCTTAGTCTTTTGACTAACGGTCAGTGGACCTTATCATTTTAGGGGACCGAGGAGACGCTGCAGCACCAGAGACTGGTGCAGATGGAGGCGGGACAGTCTAGCACGGGAGCACCGATGACAGGATCCATGAGTGTTCTATTAGTTCTAGTAGATTATGCTTCCGCGAGTGACTTTTGTAGTGAGGCTATGATGTATTGGGCATGAGCCCTTTTATTACTATCTTTTATTCAGTTACTGTATGTGGACATTTCTATTCTATGATTCCTATATGGCATGTGATTTGTAGACTTGTCTTCAGTTGTACGTCTCTTTTCTGTGATCGATATGACCGACAGAATCAGCGTTTTGTAGTGGCGACCTTTCGAGTGAGGGTGTCACCGTAAAGCGGCGGTTCTGGGCATAAGTCCCGGGTTCCACATTTTTTTTCTTTTTTGAAAACCCGGGTCTTACAAACTAGTATCAGAGGAAACCTCGATCCGAAGAAAAGAAATCCACAAACCCTGGTCCACCCCGCGCGAATTTTGTTTGAGGACAAACTAAGCAGCAGAAGTAATGGTGTGCTCATATGGGGAATCACATGAAAAGTACACTTTTAACTGAATTTTTTTTATAGGCAAACCCTCTTACGAGTGTAAATTTTCTTTTGTAGCCCACAACGAACCCTACCCCGCAACATGGAGTGCCTCCGACTCCAAATGTCGTCCCACCACCACCGGCTCCTACCCCGTTCCAGCAGTCAGAGATGGGACAACCATTGACTGCCATACTGGAGGCATTCAGGGCACAACAGGCACCGACTCCTCAACCGAACCCCGGGGCCAACTGGATGAGTGCCTTATGAGGTCTTTACCCTCCATCATACCTCAGGATGGAGACAGTTGTGCGGAGTGAGGAGTGGGTAGACATCATGTACGAGATGCTGGCAAGAATTCAGTGCCCGACGGACATGGCAGTACCCCTGGTTGTTTCATGCCTGGAATCTCATGCAAAGAGGTGGTGGAAGTCACTACTAGACACCACCTAAGCTAGATTGGAGGCTGCTGGCATCTCATGGGATGAGTTCAAGATGGCGCTACTGGAGCACTACGTACCGCAGTCAGCAAGGGATGAGCTAGAAGACAGGTTCCTGCAGTTGAAGCAGGGTAGCAGGACAGTGGTGGAGTATCACTGGGAGTTCACACACCTAACCCGGTTTGCAGACTCCTATCAGTTGGATGATGCAGTCTACACAAAGAGATTCTACAAGGGCCTCCGTGATGAGCTGAGGCAGGCACTCCTCTTCATTTCCGACGAAAGTATGGCCAAGATCTTGGAGATGGCCAAGAAGCTGGAAGCCGACCAACACATTGTTCGAGGTAGGAAGAGGCCGACAGAGGACCAAGGAAGGAGTGGCAGGAAAGACCAGCATAATGGTCGTTACATTGGGGAGAGAAGAACGGAGGACCGACCCCGCCAGGAGGAGAGGCAGAAGAAGGTAGTGTTGGCTCTGCAGCCTATGCAGATGCGGGAGGTGCCGAGGATAGGAGGTGGTGGTCCACCTCCCCCATAGGAGTGCTACCACTGTCATCAGCCGGGCCACATCTGGAGGAACTGCCCTCAGAGGAATGCACCACCAGCACTACAGGTTGCCCCACCGGCCTAGCATTTCGGGGGTCGAGGATGTGGTTGAGGCCGTGGATTTCAGGGCGGAGACCAGAGACAGAACAGGGACCAGATGTACGCTCTGGACCTAGCTCAGCCCCGGAACCCCGCAAGGGTCATTACAGGTACTTTTAATGTTTTTTTTATGTTCATTAGTACATAGCAAACCTTAGTTTTACCTTAGCATTGAACCAAACAATCAAAAATCACCCAGGTATAGTACTCGTCTGCGGCAAGCCCACATACACTTTATTCGATACGGGTGCCTCACACTCATTCGTCTCAGAAGAATTCGTGGACGATGTGGACCAAGTCCAGCACTTCGAGGGCATCCACAGGAGGGTGTGATTCTCGGAAGGATCAGAGATAGTAACGAAGGCAAAGTGCAACATGAATGTGGAGATTGGAGGGAAGCTGTTCGAAGCGCCGACGATGCTCTTGAAGATGAAAGACTTTGACCTGATCCTGGGCATGAACTGGCTGCACGGGAACCAGGACCGGATTGACTGCCCGGCAAGGAGGATTGTCCTAAAGCATGAGGACACGAAAATAGTAGTCGAAGGTATCAGACCCCCCTCCCATCTCTTATTATCATCTGTTCAGGCCGTCAAGGCGCACCTACAGGGAGATGAGGTATACCATGTGCTGTTCGCGGTGATCGAGGTGAAGGATTCTGTGGCTAGTATCCCAGTAGTACGAGAATTTGCCGACGTATTTCCGGAGAAGTTGTCAGGGCTTCCATCACAATGCGAGAAGAATTTTCAGATCCAGATGGTGTCGGGGCTAAGCTGGTATCCCGAGCTCCTTATCGGATTGCCCCGAAGGAGCTAGTGGAGTTTCAGAGCTTGCTGTAGGAGATGGTGGAAGCAGGGTTCGTTAGACCGAGTTCCTCACCTAGGGGAGCTCCGGTGCTATTCGTGAAGAAGAAGGATGGGACGCTCAGATTGTGCATCGACTACAAAGCACTGAACCGACTGATGGTTCGGAATACGTATCCGCTACCAAGGATCGACGAGCTATTTAACCAGCTAGAGGGAGCCCACTGTTTCTCGAAGCTGGACTTGAGGTCAGGGTATTATCGGCTACGGATTCAGGAGGAGGACATCCCGAAGACGGCTTTCAGCAGCCGATACAGACTATATGAGTTCATTGTGGTGCCGTTCGGTCTCACGAATGCACCATCAACAATTATGAGTTTGATGAATCGGGTGTTCTAGCCATATCTCAACATCTTTGTCATTGTGTTCATCGACGACATCCTCATCTATTCGAGGACGGAGGAGGAACATGCACGTCGTTTGGCATTAATGTTGGAGAAGCTTCGGGAGCACCGCCTGTATGCGAAGTTCAGCAAGTGTCAGTTTTGGCTGAAGTGTTGGGTTTTTCTAAATACCATTCAGAATGATATGAACATATCAAATGTGCGCAGCGGAAGAAAACTAGAACAACCCAAAGAGTAAGGATCTTGCGGATCTCATGAATCAAAAGATTAGGAAAGCAAAAGGCAATATACCTTCGCGGGATTGAGTCAATACTCAACCAAGGTGCTCCAAGAAGGAATCCGGTAGACTAAATCTGAGTTCCAAGAACTAAAATGTATCGGCTCCTCTACAGCGATCCACACGAACGATGAAGAACCCCAAAGCCTTGTCGAACAAGGAATGGGTCGGAGCAGGAAGCTCTCAGCGTCCCCACGGACTGCTAGGTCCGAGACAGGGGAGGCGACGACCGTCGGCGGCGGAACTCGGCGGACGGGAAGAACGAGAAGCCCTCTTGCGGAACTTTTCCGAATGGCTGTTCTCGTCTAAAATCGCGAAGAAAGGTTCGGTCTTTCTGTATCTTTCAAAGACCTAATCGCGTTCCTTTTATACGCAAGGTATAAAACAGGCTATCCGCAGACCAGAGGAAAAACAGAACATTTCTGTCTAGATTTACACATTCGCCAAATTCGACTAAACAATATAACCGAATTCGACAATATATAATAACTGAATTCGTTTATATACTATAGCCGATTCGACTATATAAATTCGGTTATATGATTTCGTCGAAACCATTTCGCCGAACTAACATATTTCGGCTAAACCCTTTAGTCGAATTTGTTACAGTTCGGCTAAACACTTTAGCAGAATCAATATCGCCGAATTTGATTAGTCGAATCAACATAATTCGGTTAAAGACTATAGCCGAATTTGACACAGTTCGGTTAAACCCTTTAGCCCAATTTGTCTAGCATAAATCCATTCGTTTAAACCCTTTAAACGATTTCCCATTGAGACATTCTCAAGTTAATGCCAAGCAGTCACAGGATTGGTCCTCCACTCAAATCCAATATGAGTAAGGCCAACACAATCCTTTCTCCAACTTCTCCAAACGCTTTTATGTGCGACCCTATAGGCTCATATTGTGTTGGCAGTAAGACTAACTGTTGATTGCTTTGAGATCACCTCAGAAACTCCAACAGTCTCCCACTTGATTACAAAGTATCAACAAAAGTCTCACAAACAATGAGCGGCATCTAGCAATACATCATTGCTACCCAAGCAATAAGAGTTCATAACTCAATAAACCTGTCTTAACCAATGTATCAGCATTGTCTTGTTCCTTTGTCCCTTACATCCGGATAGAACTAGAGGCATGAACCGTGTCACCCTCATAATAGTTCAATCCTAGTTTCCTGATCTAGAATAGACCTTAAGAAAGTGGTAAGCTCAATATCATATATTGGCTCAACCCAGCATGCACGTGCATTTCTCGGTCTCATTCCATCAAGGGGGCCCATGGATGTAACTCCTGTCATAAAGGAGGACAAATCCCATATCTGTCCACACACAAACACCCAAATGAATCGTAACATACCCAATAACCACCCTTATCATCAACCTTTCTCAAGGAAGACTTTAGATGGCATCAAAGTACGCTCTTCCTCACTTGATGAGTGCTGTGACTTCAGGTCAAAGAACTACAAACACCATTGTCAAATGAGACCTACTTGTGATACGTTCATATAACAATCCACAAAGTAGTCTCATGGTGGGTCTGTCCAGTACATCTTGTTCACTAACAAGCACCCATGTGATGATTTGATATCACAATATCATGACCTGTGAGAACCGGTCATCAGTCAACGCACATGCTAGTCTTAACATATCATCATTGCCCTTTAACTTCTATGATGATACTCCGACTAGGGACCATTTAAGAATGAAGCTTCTGGTTATACATAGGCCCTCACATTCAAGTCACGTACTTGAATTCCTATGGAAGCAAACAGACTAAGGGCGTTTATTATGCTAATTAATTTATCAAATAAATACTATTGACATAATATTAAGAACTTTCCATAAATGTAAAATGAAAACATAGTATACATTATAATTCATCAAATGAATAAACAACCAACAATCATACAATCCACCAGGCTCCCACTAAAGACGATCATTCAGGTATCTAATACCCATTGATCTAACATGACCATCATGCTTCTTTTGTGCAAGAGGCTTTGTTAGTGGATCCGCTGTGTTTTCTTCGGTCGGTACTCTGCAAATGTTCACATCTCCTCGATCGACAATCTATTGAATAAGATGGAATCGCCGAAGTATGTGCTTGGAGCGCTGATGAGATCTAGGTTCCTTAGCTTGGGCAATTGCACCATTGTTGTCACAGTAGAGAACTACGGGACCAACAATGCTAGGAACTACATCTAGCTCGCCGATGAATTTCCTAATCCACACAGCCTCCTTTACCGCATTTGCAGCAGCGATATACTCGGCCTCAGTCGTAGAATCGGCAACTGTCTCTTGCTTGGAACTCTTCCAGCTTACAGCTCCTCCATTAAGGCAAAATACAAAACCAGATTGGGGATTTGAATCGTCCCTATTAGTTTGGAAGCTAGCATCCGTGTAACCATTTACAACGAGCTCTTCCTCTCCACCATACACCAAGAATAAATCCTTAGTCCTTCTCAAGTACTTTAGGATATTCTTGACAGCTATCCAGTGACCATCACCAGGATCAGACTGATACCCGCTCATCATGCTCAAAGCATAAGAGACATCGGGTCGAGTGCATAACATTGCGTACATGATTGATCCAATTGCCGAAGCATATGGAATCATCTTCATGCGGTCCTTATCTTCCAAAGATTTAGGACACTGGTCCTTAGAGAGACTCACACCATCTGACATTGGTAAGAATCCTTTCTTGGACTCAAGCATGTTGAACCGTTTCAACACCTTGCCAATGTATGTACTCTGGGTCAAACCCAGCAACTTCTTCGATCTATCTCTATAGATCTTAATACCAAGTATGTAAGTCGCTTCACCCAAGTCTTTCATAGAAAAGCAGTTCCCTAGGTTGTTCTTAACAACTTGTAAGGTCGGAATGTCATTCTCGATCAGCAGTATGTCATCTACATACAATATCAGGAAGACAACAATGCTCCCACTAATCTTCTTGTAAACACAAGGCTCATCTTCATTCTTGATGAAACCAAACACTTTGATCTTCTCATCAAAATGCAGATTCCAACTTCGAGAAGCTTGTTTCAATCCATAAATGGATCGATTCAACTTGCATATTTTAGTGGCTTCACTTGGAGATACAAAACCCTCGGGTTGTGTCATATACACTTCCTCAAGGAGGTTTCCATTAAGGAAAACCGTTTTGACGTCCATTTGCCAGATCTCGTAGTCATAATACGCAGCAATAACAAGTAGAATTCCGATGGACTTGACCATATCTACAGGGGAAAAGGTTTCATCATAGTCAACACCATGAATTTGCCTGAAACCTTTAGCCACCAGTCGGCCTTTGAATGTTTGTACATTCCCATCCATGTCGGTCTTCTTCTTGAAGACCCACTTGCACCCTATGGGTCGTACCCCTTCAGGTGGTTCCACCAAGGTCCAAACTTGGTTTATGTACATGGAGTTCATTTTAGATTTCATGGCCTCAAGCCACTTCTCGGAGTCTGGTCCATTCATAGCCTCTTGGTAGGTTGCAGGCTCATCATCATGATCCATAAGCAACACATTACCTATTTGAGTCATGAGAAATCCATATCTCTTAGGCTCAAATCTTGGTCTACCAGATCTACGTAGGACTTGTGTTTCTTGAGCAGGATCTCCAGCTACAACTTCTTGTAGTCCTTGCTCAGGTTCCAATTCCGGTTCGTTCATTGTTTGTGGCTCTTGAACTTCTTCAAGTTCTACCTTTGCAGTCTTTCTGGATAAGAACTCTTTCTCCAAAAAGACACCAGTCCTTGCGACAAACACTTTACACTTAGACGGCAAGTAGAAGTAGTATCCTTTGGTTTCTCTAGGATACCCCACTAGATAACATTTATCTGATTTGGGTTCCAGCTTGTCAGGCATTTGACGTCGCACGTATGCCTCACAGCCCCAAATCTTGATGAACGACATACTAGGATGCTTCACAGTCCATATCTCATATGGTGTCCTTAGAACCGTTTTCGTTGAAACTCGATTTAGTGTGAAAGCAGCAGTCTCTAAAGCAAAACCCCAAAAGGAAACGGGCAAATCTGCATGACTCATCATCGATCGCACCATGTCTAACAAGGTACGATTCCTCCTCTCAGAAACACCATTACGCTGAGGTGTTCCAGGCGGAGTGAGCTGTGATAAAATACCACACTCTTTCAGATGATCATGAAACTCATGACTCAGATATTCGCCACCTAGATCAGATCAGAGTGCTTTTATCCTTTTTCCCAGTTGGTTCTCTACTTCATTTTTAAACACTTTGAACTTTTCAAAGGTCTCGGATTTGTTCTTCATAAGAAACACGTATCCGTATCTACTGAAATCATCAGTAAATGTAACGAAGTAGTAGAACCCACCTCTAGCCATAGAACTCATGGGTCCGCATACATCACTATGTATTATACCCAAGAGATCATCATCCCTCTCATTACAACTAGTGAAAGGAGCTTTCGTCATCTTGCCTAATAAACATGACTCGCATCTCTCAAATGATTCATAATCAAATGAGTCCAGTAGTCCATCTTTACGGAGCTTGGATATGCATTTCTCGTTTATATGGCCTAAACGACAATGCCAAAGGTACGTAGGATTCGAGTCATTTGTTTTTATTCTTTTAGTATTTTCTACATTATAGATCGGACGGTCTAAGTTTAAAAAATATAAGCCATTAAACAATTGGGCTACACCATAACAAACATCATTCATAAAAATCGAACAACAATTGTTCTTAATTATAAACGAAAAGCCTTTCATGTCAAGACATGATATGGATATAATGTTTCTAGTTATAGCTGGAACAAAATAACAGTTATCTAATTCTATTACAAGCCCAGTGGGCAAAGAAAGACAATATACACCAACGACGATGACATCAACTCTTGCTCCATTCCCGACGCGCAGGTCTACCTCCCCTTTACCCAGCATTCTTCTCCTTCTCACTTCCTGCACATTTTTACAAATGTGAGAACCGCATCCGGTATCCAATACCCAAGATGAAGGAGCAGAAAGGTTTATCTCTATAACATAAATACCTGAGGTGGAAGTCACACTTCCCTTATTCTTTTGCAGATCCTTAATATAGAGGGGACAGTTTCGCCTCCAATGCCCAGCCTTACCGCAGTGGTGGCACTTTCCTTCCTTCGCCAGACCTTTGTTTTTCAGTGAAAAGATTTGGGATCAAGATGAGACTTAGATCCTATCTTCGTCTTCTTGAATCCCTTAGTCTTACCCTTGCTTTTATGCACCATCAGTATGGGGCTAGCAGGCTTGACCTTCTTCATATTATTTTCAGCAGTTCGCAACATGCCTAGGAACTCAGGCAGTGTCTTGTCTATTTCATTCATGTTATAGTTCAAGACGAACTGCTCATAGCTATCCGGCAACGATTGTAGGATCAGATCCGTGGCCAACTCTTGGCCCAAGGGAAAACCCAGTCTTTCAAGGTTCTCTATATACCCAATCATTTTGAGTACGTGAGTCCCTACTGAGTCTCGAGCTCCCATTTTGCACTGAAATAATGCCTTGGATATGTCAAACCTCTCTTGCCGGGCTTGCCCCTCGAACATTTTCTTGAGGTGCCCGATTATCTCATAACCACACATGCTCTCGTGTTGCTTCTGAAGCTCAGAGGACATGGTAGCAAGCATGAGGCATTCCACATCCAAGGTATCATCCTGATACTTCTTGTAAGCATCTTTATCTGCTCTCGGAGCATTTCCGGTAGGCTCTGTGGGGGCTTCACCTTCCAAGACATAGAGCTTGCGCTCTTGCCTGAGAACAATTCTCAGGTTCCTATACCAGTCGAGGAAGTTCGTCCCGTTGAGCTTGTCCTTCTCAAGAATAGATCTCAGGGACAGGGTGGAGTGAGATCCACTTGCCATGGAAATTCTACAATGAATTCACAAAACTTTTAGTAATGTATTTCGAAATACATTTTATATTAATAAGGACTTTTATTAAAAGCTCCTACTATTTTTAATCAAATCGATAACCCTTAATTTCGATTCGGAGAGTTAATGCGAGCTTTTCTCTTAGTGGACAAGATCCGTATTTCACCAACACAATGAGTCCGCTTTGGCGTTTCTCTCACGATGCAGTTATTTAGGTAGACAACACTTGCCAATTGCATCACTATGCAACTCTTGTATGGTTGGTGAATAACTCTTTATTCGCATCCATCATATGGTGCATGCCAACCCTATGCCTCTAAGCACTCAACCTTTGAGGTCACTTAGTTAAGTTGGACCCGATGTCGACAGTGGGATATCATAATTATCCGCTCGCACCCTTACCAAGATAGATTAATGCACCTTGCTTTGGCAAGCCCACACTTCATCGATCGAGGCAGGAAGAGTGTCATCCACCGGAAGGCATCTGAATACTTAATATTGGATAAGGGATTTTTTTAATTGATTGATGAACATTTCATCGTGATTAACACTTAATCATGATTAACATTTAATCAATGTGCACATAATTCACAAGCAGACCAAGCATAACCCGGATACATTCCAGATGCACAAAACCATCAACACTATATGCTATGGATTAAATCTGAGTATTTAGAACATTTCTAAACCTTCAGATTTACATGTACCGGATGCTAGCAAAAGCAAACACCCTTACCACAGTAGACAAATACGTCTCTCTAGTCTTTAGTTTCACAAACTATCATAGAGGCAGACGGTTACTGCGAAGGGAACAATCTCTGAAACAATGAAATCGCAACGCAATCACATGCGTTCCTGGCGGGGTTCTAAGGGGCCGCGCCCCTGGCGGTGGTCTCGCTGACCGATCAGCGAGCGGGGTCAAGGGGCAGAGCCCTTGCAAGGTGCGGGGCAGAGCCCTTGCAAGGTGCGGGGCAGAGCCCTAACCAAATTTGTTAAATCCCACCACCAGAAACCACACAAAAGCACATCAAAAAGATGTTCCAAGAAGAAATCTATACATTTAGAATGCTTCCAAATTTCTAGATTTGCACGCACTTGATCGCAACCTAGCTCTGATACCACTGTTGGGTTTTTCTAAATACCATTCAAAATGATATGAACACATCAAATGTGCGCAGCTGAAGAAAACTAGAACAACCCAAAGAGTAAGGATCTTGCGGATCTCATGAATCAAAAGATTAGGAAAGCAAAAGGCAATATACCTTCGCGAGATTGAGTCAATACTCAACCAAGGTGCTCCAAGAAGGAATCTGGTAGACTAAATCTGAGTTCCAAGAACCGAAATGTATTGGCTCCTCTACAGCGATCCACACGAACGATGAAGAACCCCAAAGCCTTGTCGAACAGGGAATGGGTCGGAGTAGGAATCTCTCAGCGTCCCCACGGACTGCTAGGTCCGAGACAGGGGAGGCGGCGACCGTCGACGGCGGAACTCGGCGGACGGGAAGAACGAGAAGCCCTCTTGCGGAACTTTTTCGGATGGCTGTTCTCGTCTAAAATCACGAAGAAAGGTTCGGTCTTTCCGTATCTTTCGAAGACCTAATCGCGTTCCTTTTATACGCAAGGTATAAAATAGGCTATCCGCAGACCAGAGGAAAAATAGAACATTTCTGTCTAGATTTACACATTCGCCGAATTCGACAATTCGACTAAACAATATAACCGAATTCGACTATATACAATAACCGAATTCGTCTATATACTATAACCGATTCGACTATATAAATTCAGTTATATGATTTTGTCGAAACCATTTCGTCGAACTAACACATTTTGACTAAACCCTTTATTCGAATTTGTTACAGTTCGGAACACTTTAGCCGAATCAATATCGCCGAATTTGATTAGTCGAATCAACATAATTCAGTTAAACACTTTAGCCGAATTTGACACAGTTCGCTTAAACCCTTTAGCCGAATTTGTCTAGCATAAAGCCATTCGTTTAAACCTTTTAAACGATTTCCCATTGAGACATTCTCAAGTTAATGCCAAGCAGTCACAGGATTGGTCATCCACTCATATCCAATATGAGTAAGGCCAACACAATCCTTTCTCCAACTTCTCCAAACGCTTTTATGTGCGACCCTATAGGCTCATATTGCGTTGGCAGTGAGACTAACTGTTGATTGCTTTGAGATCACCTCAGAAACTCCAACATAAAGGAGGTGGCCTTCCTAGGTCATATTATCAGTGGAGCTGGTCTAGCAGTGGATCCAGTGAAGATCCAGGTAGTACGAGATTGGCCACCGCTGAAGACGTCCACCAACGTGCGGAGCTTCTTGGTACTTGCCGGTTATTACCGGAAGTTCGTACAAGGGTTTTCCTAGATAGCCCTCCCGCTCACATCCCTGATGCCGCAGTACGAAGCGGCCTTCCAGGAGCTAAAGGGTCGGCTTACGATGGCCCCCATCCTTGCCCTTCCATTGGGAAAGGAAGGATTCCAGGTGTACACGGATGCGTCATTCCAGGGGATGGGTGCCGTTCTGATGCAGAACGGGCACGCGATATCATACGCTTCCCGCCAGTTGAAGAACCATGAGTGGAATTACCCGGTGCACGACGTGGAGATGGGAGCGGTTGTGTTCGCTATGATGATCTGGCGACACTACCTCTATGGCATCCATTACGACATATTTTCAGATCACAAGAATCTGAAGTACGTAGATACGCAGAAGGAGCTGAACATTCGACAGAGACGCTGGGTGGAGTTCTTATCCGACTACCAGTACACGATGCATTACCACCCAGGGAAGGCGAATGTGGCGGCTGACGCACTGAGAAGGAGAGCTACCACGTCGGGAGCAGAGCCCTAGTTGATGTCCATGGAGCAAGTACGGATGTTCGAGGACATGCAGATCTCCTTAGTATCCAAGGATGATCTGGAGCTTTATGAGGAGTACCTGGCGGCGATGAGTACCACATATGACATCCGTGACTGCATCAGAGATGGGCATAGGTAGGATGCCAAGCTAGAGCCGATATTCAGAGCCTTGGAGGCAGGCTCAGCCAGAGACTATTCGTTGAAGGATGACCTATTGAGTTTTAGAGGCCGAGTATATATACCGGCATGGGGCCGGATTCGAGAGGACATCATGACAGAGGCTCACTGCAGTAGGTATTCGGTACACCTGGGTATCACCAAGATGACGGCGGACTTGAAGAGGACCATGTATTGGCCGGGCATGAAGAGGGATATCACTTATTTTGTGACACACTGCGAGTCTTGCCAGCTCGTGAAGGCGGAATGCAAGAACCCGGCTGGACTACTACAACCACTCCCGGTGCCAGAGTGGAAGTTCGACGGCATCGCGATGGACTTTATACACGATCTTCCCCAATCACATGCAGGGAAAGACTCGATATGGGTGATCGTCGACAGACTGACAAAGGTGGCCAGATTCATTCCAGTCAGAAAGGACACTCCGGTCGGTGATTTGGTACGAAGGTTCATGGAGCAGTTTGTTCGGTAACATGGCGTGCCTAGGACGATTGTGTCGGATTGGGATGGACGATTTACATCGAGGGAGTGGAGAGTGGTGTAGGCTTACCTGGGCACACGACTGACATTCAACACTGCATTCCACCCCCAGACAGATGGACAAACAGAACGTACCAACCGGACCTTGGAGTACCTTCTACGTCTATGTATTCAAGACCGCGGGGAGCCATGGGAGAGGCTATTGCCGTTAGTTGAGTTCTCGTACAACAACAGTCACTAGGTAAGTATAGGCATGACACCCTATGAGGCATTATACGGATAAAGGTGCAGGACCCCATTGTCTTGGATCCAGGATGAGGATCCCAAGGCACTTGGCTTAGAGTTCGTGGAGGACACTGAGGCTCAGGTATGGCTGATTCGAGATAGGATGCTGGAGGGCCAGAGCAGGCAGGCCAAGTATTACGATGCACATCATCGTATGGTAGAGTTCCAGGTGGGAGATTAGGTATTCTTGAAGATACGTCCAATGCACGGAGTCTCGCAGGTGCGCGGACGCAAGAAGCTCAGTCCGAGATATATGTGGCCCTATAGGATCTTGGAGCGGATCGACCCCTTGGCTTACAGGCTGGAGCTACCGCCAGAGTTAATGGGATTGCACGACGTCTTCCATGTCTCCTCACTTAGGAGATCTCTACTACGGCCAAAGCATCAGATATCTACTATAGAGGGGCCGGTAACTACTAATCGATCGGTTCACCTGGAGCCGGTCCGGATAGACGATACGGAGATGCGGGTCCTATGGTGCAAGAAGGTTCCATTAGTCAAGGTCCTGTGGAGGAATCATGGACAGGAGGAGCACACTTGGGAGCCACTAGACTTGATGCAACAAAAGTATCCGGAGCTCTTTACGATAGGTATGATTTAATTTTTGGGATGTTACATTTAACCACTTGCTGTAGGAACCCCACAAGCCTAACCTGAATTTCGGGGATGAAATTTTTATTTTTATGTATTGGGATTTGTAACATCCCCCAAACAACTAGACCCCTAAGTTAGTTTTGTCATGACTAGGTCACGACAAAACCATAGGAAACACTTAAGACCTTGTGAACATAGGCAAGAAGGAGGAAAATCATAGTGGTCTGCAAATAATAATTTCTAGTTAACAAGCCTATGGTTGCACTTTAGGGACTCACCTTGATACTTTGACCCCACCATAACATTCTTAACCCATTAGGGGTCCCCTTAGAGCACCAGGGACCCATTGGGGTCAACCAAAGATGCCAAATTGACCAAAGTCAACCCTAACCCTAATTTGGTCAAAGTAGCCCAATTAGGGTCAATTGGACTCCACCATGCCAAATTGACCTTGCCCCTACCCTTATAAGGATACTAGGGACCCAATGGACAAAAAAGCCCCATCATGGGGCCTCCAATTTGGCCAATTTGACCAATGTCAATCCTAGCCCTATTTTGGTCAAAAGTGGCCTATTAAGGGTCAATTGACCCTCACCTTGCCAAATTAACCCTACCCAGACCTTCCTAACCCTTAAGGGAGGCCAATGGGTGACTAGACAACCATTGGGGTCAACCCAAATGGTCAAATTGACCAAAGTCAGCCTTATCCTAAATTTAGGTCAAAATGACCTATTTTGACCTAATCAAGCCCAATCCACTTGGGCTATACCCAATTGAGGTGGTCCACCACCTAATGGGGTTGGGTTCTACTGAATTGGCCATTCAATTTCAAGAAAGTTGGCTATGAGAGAGAAAGCCCAATTTGAAAGAGAGAGAGAGAGAGGGGGGAGTTAATGAGGAGGAAGAAGAAACCTCCAATCTCCTCCATCAATGGCCCCATTCTTCTCCTCTTGGGGAGAGGAGGAGTTTCCAGCCTTCTCCCGGCCAGATTGAGTACCTATTCATCTCCCCCAAGTGAAACTGAAATCCCCACTAATGGACATTAATGACAATTCGAGAAACCTCCCCCCATTGCCTCAATTGGCCTCTTTAATACCTTCAGAGGAGTGAGAGGAAGAAAACCCCCAACATTCCAAGAGGAATCGTGCACTGAAAACCAGACAAGGCATGACACCAAAAGCTCAAGCTCTGGCCATGACAACCCGCCGGAATTCGCGACACCAGCCACCACAAAGGTCCGATCCTCCATTCCTCCCCTAGTGCTAGATCTTCATCTGGATTGGGGCTTGATTCGAGCCAAATAGGGCTCAAATCAAGCTCCCGAAAGGGCTCATTTCGAGCCCTCTTTCCCCCACTGGAACACTTTTTCCGGCCACCTCTGGCCGGCCAACCACCGCTAATCGCTGGCCACCACCTCAACGGGGGTGGTGGTGGCATTGGCTAGCCGGGGCGACGCTCAGGTGGCCAGGAAAATAAGATTGAAGTTGGCCCAAGACGGGGCTATCTCGGCCATCGGCTGGAGGAAGAAGACAACCCGATGCCTTCCATTCCTGCGCCAAGATCTGTGCTGATCTGATTTCATTTAAATGTTTATGTATGGTATTTATGTCACACTTTATGCAGTACTTTAATTTAATTAGTAAAAATACTTACTGCCCTCTGATAAAAAAGTGGTCAATACCAATGTTGTAGCCTTTCTTGTAACCCAACATTGAAGATTAAAACTTGTTCCGGTAACATTGTAGTAGCAGAGCAAATAAAATTTGGAACATTTTGCAAGTACTCATACACAGAACTGGTTTATTTAAGTGATATCAATTTTCCCAACAGACTACATGGTATAGTAAGATATAAAATATTTTTAAGTCATCTAAGGATTTTTAATGCATAATGATACAAACTTAAGTTTTCTTTCACCCAGAAGATGAGAAGAAACTAACCCAATCCATCGACAATAAAAATTTTGTTAATTACCTAATATACATGGGAGCAGAATAAGCTTAGCATTTGCCTCCCTGAAAAGATCCTACAAGATTTGTGGCTAGATAGATGTCGTTGTTGTTTCCTGATTGATTCAGTACCCACCAATCATGTCGTTTACGAGAGGAGAGAGCTCATCAATATGTGTAGACTGCGAAAAAATGGCTTGATTTAGGGCATCTGATGCAGCTTGATCAATCATGATCTTCATCACCATTTCAATCATTTGACCTAATTAATTGGTAGAATCCCCTACGATGATTGTCTTTGATGTAAAATTGCTATGAATGGCAGACAAGGATCTAGTCACAGGGCGATGATCAATGGAAGAAGAAAGAGAGGAACTTGATTTCTTCTTATTTCCTCTAAATCCTTGATGAGAATCAATAGTGTAGGAGCCTTGATAGGCTATGTAGAATCGAAGTTGCAGAAGGAGGAACCTGTACGACGGGGCCAAACAACCTTGGAACACGAGCAAAGGGGCGACGGTTGTAAGGGATAAGTAGAGAGCACTAAACCTATTTAAAATATCTATTCCATTGCTTGCCCTAGCCAATTAGACCAATAGGCTTAAATAGACATAATTTTTAAACTCACTAAAATTAAAAGCTCAAGAGAAAAACGAAAAACTGTAAAAGAGAACTATGGAAGAACTTCATGGCTGCAAGGAAAATCAAGAATATTAACACTTGAAAACTTTGGATAGCAAATAGGTATGTTTTATATAAAAAATTACAAGTTCAAGCTCACATTATTTTAATTGGTATTGTTAGGATTGCTTTGATATTTACTGCATTTAGACATTGGTAGTTACAAATTTATATACATATATATATTGAAATTCAATATTTTAAATTATTTCCAATAGATCAACCACTATCTGATGTGTGATATTTTAAACTAAGACCGATATAAGCATGGTTATTTGTAAGCATGCATCTAATACTTGTTAGTGTTCTATCATAAAATCAACATATCTTGATTCGTGGCAAAGATTGAGGTGCGGTGTTACGAATACGGAAGAGGGTCAGGTACGAGGAAATGAGGACACATGTATGTCGTCGTCAGGACCAAGGAGGCACGGACACAGATCCCAATTCGAGGACGAACAATCTCTAGTAGCGCGCACGGGCATAGTGCACCCGTCATCGTAATATTTTTAGTATCACTCATGTATATCGAGCCGTTGGTTATTTACCGTTTTTGCTCCCTCATGTATTATAACTGAGCACTATATAAGACTAGGCTTATTTTTCATTTGACTATCCAATAGTAAGAACTAATTTGGAGGAGGCCTATAGGCTAGATTCATCTCTCTTCTCTTCCCCCTCGTCTCATCTCTTCCCCTTCATCCGCTTCAACCCTAGTATCTAACATTTGGTCCGACCTACCCTTCTTCCTGTCGTGATCTCCATCGCCCGAAGCTCTCCCAACGCCCCTACTTTTGCCTTCGACCTCGTTGGTTGTGTTCTTCCACATGACATCGCGTGCGGCTCTTTCCCGCGACATCAACATTGACGTCCTCTCATTCCCACGACATTGACTCCGACGTCCGCTCATTTCCGTGCCATCCACGATGATGCCCGCTCATTCCCATGACATCGCATCGACCTTCGCTCGCTCCCACGACATCGACGTTAGTTCATTCCCGCGACATCGACACCGAATCCCGCGACATCTCTACCTCGATATTGCACTCGCGTGCATTCTTTCCCGCGCCATCGACTTTGGCTACGACCTGACTCCAAACTTTCCTTCGACTGCAACTACCTAGGGCCGACTTCAACCGCGTCACGGCCACTCTGGGTGTCCTCTTCTAGGTTGCTTCCAGCTGCACCTTTCCCGTGTGTATGCCCCCCGGCTCCGCTCCATGACCCATCCCGACGCACCATCGCCACCTCTTTCGGTGGATCCGGCCATCCTCTGTCGCCTTGATGATCACGACGACGCCATGCCTCACTCCAAACCCTCATGTTACAGATGTACTTGAAAAATGTTCCAAATTTTATTTGTTCTGCTACTGTAGTGTTACCGGAGCAAATTTCAATCTTCAATGTTGGGTTACAAGAAAGGTTACATTTGGATGCCATTTTGGTGGGGCTGGTCCTTAGGGTAGGACAACCACTATTTCTTGAATAACTTTTGATTGGGTAATGACATTGACTTGAAATTTGAAACATAGGCTATTTGTACCTACACCCTTAACATATCCAAAGATGGGAAATTTTGGAGAAGAGTTTTCTAAGGTTTTTGTAAAAATTTAATAATTCAAATATTAATTAATTATAGGGTCTAATGACCTCCAATCCCCTCCAAATTTTGGTGGGTGATCCTTAGGGTCATGTTATGACCCTGGTAAAATTTTCATCCCATTTGGGATTGAATTGGTTGGGTAATTATTTAACCAAAGTTTGGTCAAACTAGGTCAATTTAGGTCAAAAGTGCACATGATGGAAGTAAGGGGTCAACCCTCATCCAAAAGTAATGAGAATTTGGTCACTGGTTTATAATCACATAAAGCACCACCATGAGTGGTTTGGGGTGGTTTAGGGTGGATACGCCCTAAGACCCTAGTTCTAACCCTAGGGTTGAACTTTGAGCCTTGTGAAGGACATAACAACATATGTCCTTAAATGGTCATGGAAATTGGTAGATAAGTTCATAGGGTGTAAATATGCTTTAGGAAATTTTATGAGAATTTTACGAACAATTATCCCCTCTGATTTAGGTTATATCCTTTTTAGGGAACCTTTTTATAAGAGAAATTTACATGCTCAAATTATCTTGGATGTTGATGAAAGTTTGGTAGATTACATAAGATCATGATATAGACCTCTAGTAATTTTTGTGTAATTTTCGAATTAATTTAATTAGTACTTCATTCACAAGTCATCTATTTTGTCTTAGGTTTATGATAAATAAATGAGGGCCAAATATTCTCTGGAAAATTGTGAGACTTGGTGGTAGGACATTTTAGGGCATTATAAAGCTCTGTGAATTTTTGCATAATTGTTGGAATTATTTATCAGAAGGATACTTCACAATGTTCCCTAGTTTGAATTTACTTGAGATATTTATTTATATGACAAAATGGTTTTAATAAATTTTGAAACTCAGTCAGTACACCTTTCTGATCATTATAAAGGTCTGGTAATTTTACCATAATTTTTGGACAAGTATTTTTGGTTGTTCCTTCTTTAACTTCCAACTTTGAATAATTACTTAATATTATAATTGGATGCCAATAACTTACTTTAAAATTTTGATATTAGGTATTTGCTGTTATTTTGACACCATATATTTTCCATAACTTTGTGGAGGCCATATCATAAGAGGATATTATACTTTATGTTCAATTTCATACTGGATTAATGTTGGGGAAAACTATAATAAATGCCAATTAAATAAGGAAAAATATGATTATCTGGATTTAGTCTTATACCATCATGGTATTCTTCCAGTAATAATCTTGAGTCACGTGTATGATTATTTGGAGTACCTCCTCTTATGCAACTCATGTAGTTCATTTTGGTCTGCGTATAGTAGTAACTGTAGAGTTAGCTTAACTAGTAGTCCACTAGTGGGAATGGAAGGTAGATGATATACCTTGTCTGGTTGAGGAGACTGGAGATCACCAATGGGAGTTGATGTGTTGAATGTGCCCGGTGATGGGCAAGGTAGTGCTAGGGATTGACGATATATCGCCTTTCCCTTAGGAAGTCAGAAAATGTTTAGGGTTAATCCAAGTGTAACGATAAGAAGGGTATACTTATGGGTAGTTACCAATAACATTAAATGCCTTGGAAATGGAGCTTTGGGGTGTCAACCCAATATAACTCCTAGTACCATTGCGAGTCCCTCAAAGGGTAGTCCTCAGGAAGTCCATGGTTAACCCTAAAGTGCATGAATAAATGGTGGTGCAAGATTAACTTAATAATGCACACACCCATACTCCATGGTTACAAGAGGTTAGTTGGTTTGGTTTTACGAGCAGTAGGCTCGGTGGTTGTAGCAGCGAACTAGTTAGTCTGGTGAGCTTGTGACTCAGTAATGCTTGTTGGTACGGACGAGTTGGTCTAGCGAGCCAGTGGCTCGGAAGGTTATGGTGACTGGTAGGTTAGCCCGGGGAGCTTAGGGCTCAGAGATATATGGTAACATACTGCATGTGCATAAAGATGGTGGGTCATTAGTACTGACGGTCATCGCACCGACGTCGATACTTTGGCTCGGTAAGTGTGGTAACACTTTACAAGGAAAAGTCTGGTGGACTAGCCAGTAAGAGTACGCAGGAGCTCCATTGTTGTGTTCTTAGCATTGAGGTATACGATAGGTCTAGGTTAGGTAGTGCAGATACCAACCTAGAGGTGGGTGAGGCCCAACCCACTGCTTCCGTTTGCCACTATGGAAGTATCCTGGGAGTTTTGCTAGCTCCAAAAAGTGGGAACTAAAGGTCCGTGCGCATAAAGTCGAAGTGTGTGAGTTGCACTTGTATGAACATAGCATTAAACTGCATAAGCTTACATGACATGGCATAAACATTGCATTTCAACCCTGACCCCTATCGTATAAATTGGTTATGGGACTTTTTATATGATAGGCCCTGCTAAACGACCCCTTGGTCTATATGTTTGTATGGGCATTCCAATAAATCAAGGTTACACTTCTTTAATACTGTTTCCTTATTACTATTATGCTTAGCACCACTTTACCTATTGCCATTGCTTACCTGTTATTTTTTTACATCTTACTACTTACTCATTGTACTATATATTGCATAGCGATAGATCTTTCTGTAGTTATATTCACTGTCACCTGCTTTTGATTATACCCCTTGATGTCCTCCACTTCATCCTTCCCGCACGGTGCCTAGGAGTCACCGAGGGAGGGGTGGGGGATTGGATTAGTTTTTTGACTAACGGTCGGCGGACCTTATCATTTTAGGGGACCGAGGAGACGCTGCAGCACCAGAGGCCGGTGCAGATGGAGGCGGGACAGTCTAGCACGAATGCACTGATGACATGATCCGTGAGTGTTCTATTAATTCTAGTAGATTATGCTTCTGTGAGTGACTTTTGTAGTGAGGCTATGATGTATTGGGCATGAGCCCTTTTATTACTATCTTTTATTTAGTTACTGTATGTGGACATTTCTATTATATGATTCCTATATGACGTGTGATTTGTGGACTTGTCTTCAGTTGCACTTCTCTTTTCTGTGATCGATATGGCCGACAGAATCGACATTTTGTAGTGGCGACCTTTCCGAGTGATGGTGTCACCGCAAAGCGGCGGTTCTGGGCATAAGACCCGGGTTTTCAAAAAGAAAAAAAGGGTCTTACAAATGTACCCTTCCAATATCAGGACATGGAAAAATAGTCATAATTGTTCAAACATCCTAAATTTTCACCACCCGACGTGGCATGATGCAACCCCATTTCAACCTACCAATTTTCAAACACGATGTTATTGTCTCAAGGATTTAGTTTGGGTAATCTTTATGTTCCAAAAATTCTAAAACTCAGTATTTGTTTTAGCCTACGATGTTTAACAATTTGTTCCAATAACATCACGAATTGTCGACTTAGGCTCAAGGCGAAATGAATTTATGACTTCATATCACGCATGGGTTATAATCATGTCATTCTCTTCTAAGGACAAAAGAGCCCGAGTTAAGTACTACTTTTGTCTAACCTAGATTCTACTTAGATTTGTGTCGAATTCAGAAGTCGTGCCCATTTCTGTTGTACTTTTGACATTTTATTTAAAGAATCTTTCACCTGTGAACCTAACCTTTATTCGACAGTTGGGTCATGATATAGACTCTCTAGAAATCTACCTTGTCAATGCAATATTGTTACACGTACTCTTATTTATTCGTACATTCTCCCCAACCTCAAGGGTTGACCAAAATTTGATGCTTTGGAGGCATTTGCTACATCTCTTGATAATTTTGCAACTACTCTTTACATAAGGGAAGTCATCATGCATTAATATGTCATGACTTCAATCTCATGTGGGTGTTAAATAATCACCTCCTTCTCCAACGCAAACAACTTAGACAACAACTATTGTCCCTTCGTGAGTAGTGTATCATTGATGTGCATATTATGCTTATTTTATACTAAAGTGGGGAGATTATATCATCCAACAAATTATACAACTTTTAATAACTTCAACATATAACCATTATTGACTAAGCCCGCTAAATTTAGGAAGAACACGCTCCAATACTTACACCCAATTTGGAGCCCTTCCGAAAGCAGAACTTGAAGGTATGTATCAAGTTTCACATCTTTTGGGTAATTATGCCGAGAGGAGTTCAACATGTGCGTTTCCGCTATCCGAACCTTAAGCATGTGCGACCTCTTCCCAGGTCAAGACACTAGAAAAGAATACCATCGTGAATTCCTATTCCAAATTCCACAATATCTTAATCACCGGCCAAAAGTGGTCATCATTGTTCACGTATTATTTAAGCGAAACCTTGATGTCATACGTCTGCAACACACCAGTTCAAAATAAGATTTAGGGGAAAACCCCAAGTCGGTACATGACTAGTCCAATAAACGAAGTGATAAGCCCCCATACATTTGGACTAGGTTTCTTCCACCACCCATATGGTACATTCATCTCATGTATGGACACAATCCTTAGAGGCATATATTCCTCGATTTAGAGTTCTTAGCCTATGATTCTCTGTATCGACGCACTTGTATATTAGCCGTGATGTAGGAATTCAAATTTGTACGGCGACGACCAAGTTGCATCTCATTGTAATGAGAGCATGTACAAATAACATCCAATCAACCGGTACATTTCATATATGTTTGACTTGACATGAACCAAGGTACAGGGTTCAAGATGATTTCCCTTCAACATGGGTTATGCAGACTGCCAAAAGTAAGGCATACTTCACAATATGATAAACTAAATCAAATCCGTTCTAAGCGCCCTACCATCTCTGCCAATGATCGTCCAAGACATGTTTATTTTAAGATAAAGTTGAGATGTCATATCATCAAATAAGTCATACTAATCGCCCATATACAAATTTTTTATTATATCCTCTAGTATGTACAAAATTTCATTAAGTCCCAGATGATTATGTTATCAAAAGTCCACGTGTAGACAAATACAGACTCATACCCCAAAGGGTTAGGTTTTGGTTGATGGGGTAGAAGGAGAGGATATGCAGTCTGCACTTCCTGCTCAAGAGAATGTTGTGATTCACAATGTGCCTTCTCTAGAGGAAGTAAAGTCAGATGAGATCTTATTTCATGATGAAAGCTATGGAGTTCCTACTCCTCAGAATGCTCCTACTTCTCAGTCTGACTCATCTCTTTTGAAATCCATTGAAGCAATGTTCCTGACCCATGAAGAACATTTTGAATTCTCCTTGAAGCAAGTTTTTGACAAAGTGAAATAAGTTGAATCTGATCTGAACAATGGCCTAGCAGAGGTCAGGCACAATCTATCCAACATGAGAGATGAGCTAGATAATTTCTTCACCAATGGTGTTAAGGATGTAAGATACACAAATGAAGGCATGAAGCATGTTTATGACAATTCAAAGACACTTCTAGAAGGTCAAGGCAATATATATCAGCAGGGATAAAGCAATAGAGCTCAAGTTATTGATGAGTTGTCAAGCTTCAAAGAAGAAATTTTCCAAACCCTTATTGAAAAGTCAGAAAGGTGGAGGAGAATGTATTAAGTCAACTGCATGATCTGAGCAGTGAGGTTCAAAGAAGATTTCATGAAGCCAATGTGTTCAATCATAAAAGTTTTCAGTGGCTTCATGCTGATCTTTCAGGGAGAGTTGCATAGCAAAATCCTAATCAGAATTTCCTATAAGTTCCTCCAGAAGCACCTCAATATGATCATCCTCTGATGTATGAACCTCCCAATCAATATTACTGGCCTGATCAAGAGGATTTTGAAGAACCTTCTAGGCCTCCTCCAAGAAAGAGAAGATATGGTGAGGGTCCTTCTGCCAGAAGATCTGACCCTAGTGAAAAAGGAGAAGTTTCTGAAGATAGAAGGGAAGTTGTTGAAGAGAGGGAGATCCTGTCAGGAGAGCATATGTATAGGTTTGGAGCCCAGTGTCAAAAGCTATCATTTTGTATACCTTCAGGCTGATAGATATTTCAAATGATTTACCTAAGAATTATTATAGCCAGGAAGAGATCAACAGGTTCAAGGCTGCCAGGCTAAGAAGGAAAATCCACTTCAGAATATATGGCTACAATAATCCTCTAGCTCTTGCTCCTCCAAGATACTATCCCAAGCCAAAAGCTTATTTTGACAGGCAGTTTGAGAAGACGCGGAAGGGAAAAGGAAAGAAAGAATGATCTGTGTTGAATGATGTGTGAACATTGTCCCATCCTTATAAACATTATATATATATTAATGTTTTGTTGGTGCATTTCATGCTTCTATTTTCTTTATGTTTATTCTTTATATCTGTGATTTTAGTTATTATTTGTGAAATTCACATTAGTAGATAGGGTTCTGACTTCTTCAAATAGGGGGAGATTGTTGGGTATTGTGGCCACAATAACCCTGATTTGAAGAAGTCCCCCTTGAACTAAGATGAATTGATATTGTATTTGATCTGGTATTTTACTTATGCTCCAAATTGACTTCTGTCAGTTGCGTTAGACTCGTATGGTTAATACAAGTGCAACGAAACTCATTTCGTTCCAATCCGAGGTCGTTTGGAGAAAATGAATATTTTGAGTAACATCGAGCGTCTCAACAACGCCATTTTAAAATATTAAGCAAATGTTCTCCGTATTGAATTCTGTCAATTTCGTTAAACTTGTATAGACGATACGAGTGTAACTAAATTCGTTTCGCTCAATTCCGACATCGTTTAGTCAAGTAAATAAAATAAATGCTCGTAAAATTATACGAAACCTCGAGATACGTAAACACTTGATTTCAATCCCATCACATCAATGTTGACTTGACACTCGACGAATCGAACCCATATTTACCTTGTCATGCATAAGGGGGCCCGCTTAGGGTTGACTATGATTAACCCTCTTCTAAGAGGTGATTTTATAACTCTTAAACCCCTCCACCAAAGCCACCCATTATCATTTCTGATTTGGCACCAAACCCAAGACATCCATGGCTTAAGATCAAGTCTAACCCATGCTTAGTCGAGGCTAAGTTCCTTCTTGCCACCTAGACTAACTAAACCACCATTTAATCCATGCCAAAGGAAGTGGGCTGGGATATTTTGAATACTAACCCCAGTCTAGCCTATGCCACTAACCCATGAAGGCACACTCATCCTCTCCTTACGAACCACCTGTCGCCCCCACCAATCCATGATTACCAGTGAGTTGGGTTAGCAGGGTGGAAGGAGAGAGGGGGTGGGACATCATCCATTTTATATATAAGCCCCCAGCTATGGATGGAAGGGTAAGCTCCACCCCCGACAACCTCTGGACTTCCGCTGCAAGTGACAAACCCAGCCGTGTCGGTGGAGGAACTCGCCAGCGCTAGAGGTGAAGAGGGAGGGAACCCGAGTTCCACCCATCACCCTCTCAACTACTAGGCACGGGTAGGCTCACTGAGCCCTTCTAAGCCCGCCGGAGACCCCCACTTCGCTGGAGTGGGGTCGGTGACCCTCTCCGAGAAGCCTCTAGGAAGTGGCACCGCCGGAGAACGGATCTCCGGCGGTGCCCATGCTTCTGACTCCCTGTATCTCCACATCACGGTGGTCGACGACGGAGCTAGGCCGCTAGACCACCGCCATAAGGAGACCCCACCTCCGGCGAGTCGGTCGGAGGCGGAGGAACGGCCAAAAGGTGGACGACCGGTGGTGGCAAAGGCCCGCAAGGGTTCAGCCACCGCCAGCATACAGAAGGCATTGGATCTCAATAAAGAGATCCAGCGGTCCTAATTTCCATAATCTGGGCCGCTAATGATTGGCCTCCCCCACAGCGGATCCACGCCAAATCCGCTGTGGAGCTCCTCAAGATCGGTGATGTAGGTTTCTAAAGGTTGCAAATGAATTGGGATTTTTCGAAGGCCACGCCTTTGCCCAAATTCAAAATCCTTGAACATCAAAGTTATAGATTTCACTCAGGGCTACCCACAGTAAAAATATGGGATTTTTCTTAGAGGTCTTGCTATTTTTAGTAGTTAAAACTGGGATGAAACCCTCAAATAAAAATCCTTAGCTTTCAGGGAAAATTCTCAAATAATTAAGAATGGTTAGTAGGACTGGTATACAGTCACTGTAATTTTTTAGGAATATTTGGAAAAGATGTACTATTTTAGATAATTAAAAACACATGATGACTTCCATTTTTAATTATGGGAGAATTATTCACTAAGTTAAAACCCCTCCAAAATCTATATGAAGGTTGGATGGCTAGTTCACACCCTCTGGAAAACTTTGGGAATTTGTAAAGTAATCCTGCTAGATTTGGGAATCTATTTAGCGATTATGGGAGCTTAAATTAATTATCAAGGGCTATGTAAGATCTCAAAAGTGCTCAAGAATTTATGATAGCATTATAAGGTTATGATAAGCTCTATGTAAAAGATCAATCCTTTTTGGATTTGGTTTAATAATTTAATGATTTAAAATAGGACAAAATCGCTGCTTTTTAAAATTACCAGAGGATCTTTTCTTAATCGAAATGTGTGAGATTTTTTGTGAGGAAATCAGTGGAGGTCATTTTGAACCCTCTGCAAAAGGTTAAAAACATTTGATTCAAGCTGCAATTTTGGGGGGTTAATCGAGAGTGAAATATGGCTTAATAACTTATTAAAGGCTAATACTTGACTCAATATTACTTGAGAAGATTATGGGGAGTTACTCAGGGTAGCCATGTTATATGGTTTCACTTTCTTAATATTCTACTCATGCATGTCTGGTATTTTAATTAATTATCAAATGTGAGCCTTCGTTGTTAATTGAAAGAAATAAGAGCTCGGGCAAACCACCAATCTCTAAAGAGGATTATAATTTGATAATTCAAGATAAGGAGAAACTTAAGCGGTGATCGGGTTCGAACGACATGAAACCCGACGGACCTTGAAATTCATCTTAATGTTAATTCAGCTATGATGAATATATAATGTGCCTCCTTGGAATGGAGATGCCTCCTTGGAAAGGAGATGACTTCTTAAAATGGAGATGCCTCCTCAGAATGGAGAGGAGAATTGAGCTTGCCTCCTAGGAATGAAGAAGGAACTGTAGTTATTGGAATTTGAATCGATTCTTATTATGTTCTTCTTAATTCAGTATTTCAATTACTGCACTTCTTTTCAGTATTATCATTACTGCTTTCCAGTTTAGTATGTTGATTACTGCACTCTATTTTAGTGTTTCAGTTATTGCACTTTTATTTCAGTATTGCCTATAATTTGGAGTTGACATGAAGATGGGACATTCTTTTATGGTCAACCATAAATAGTGCTGAAATGGCCGCCGCTCTTGGAGCAGAGCGAACAGATCGATGTTTTGGCCTTTTACTTCAGTATTGCCTTTAATTTGGAGTTGACGTGAAGATGAGACATTCCTTCAGGGTCAACCCTAAATAGTGATGAATTGGTGGCCACTTTTAAAGCAGAGCGGACAGGTTGATGTTTTGGCTTATTATTTCATTATTGCCTATAATTTGGAGTTGACGTGAAGATGAGACATTCCTTCAGGGTCAACCCTAAATAGTGCCAAATTGGCCGCCGCGCTTGAAGCAGAGCGGACATATCAATGTTTTGGCTTTTTCACTTCAGTATTGCCTATAATTTGGAGTTGACGTGAAGCTGGGACATTCTTTTAGGGGCAACCCTAAATAGTGCCGAACTGGCCTCCGCTCTTGAAGCAGAGCAGACAGATCAATGTTTTAGCTTTTGTTTCAGTATTGCCTATAATTTGGAGTTGACGTGAAGATGGGACATTCTTTTAGGGCTAACCCTAAATAGTCCCGAACTGGCCGACGCTATTAAAGTAGAGCAGACAGATCAATGTTCTGGCTTTTTTACTTCAGTATTGCCAATAATTTTGAGTTGACATGAAGATGGCACATTCTTTCAGGGTCAACCCAAAATAGTGCTGAACCGGCCGTTTCTCTTGAAGTAGAGTGGACAGATAAATGTTTTGGCTTATTATTTTAGTATTGCCTATAATTTGGAGTTGTCATGAAGATGAGACAGTCCATCAGGGTCAACACTAAATAGTGCCAAACTGACTTCCATTCTTGAAGCAGAGCGGACAGATCGATGTTTTAGCTTTTTATTTTAGTATCGCCTATAATTTAGAGTAAACATGAAGATGGGACATTCCTTCAGGGTCAGCTCTAAATAGTGTTGAACTAGTCTCCGCTCTTGAAGCAGAGCGGATAGATCGATGTTTTGGATTTTTATTTTAGTATTGCCTATAATTTGGAGTTGACGTCAAGATGAGACATTCCTGTAGGGTCAACCCTAAATAGTGTCGAACTGGCCGTCGCTCTTAGAGCAAAGCGGACAGATCGATGTTTTGGACTTTTACTTCAGTATTGCCAATAATTTGGAGTTGACATGAAGATGAGCCATCCTTCAGGGTCAACCCTAAATAGTGTTGAACTGGCTGCCGCTCTTGAAGCAGAGCAGACAGATCGATGTTTTGTCTTTTTTATTTCTATATTCCCTATAATTTGGAGTTGATGCGAAGATGTATATTCTTTCAGGGTCAACCCTAAATAGTGATGAATTGGTCGTCGCTCTTGAAGCAAAGCGGACAGATCGATGTTTTGGCTTTTTATTACTATATTGCCTATAATTTAGAGTTGACATGAAGATGGGACATTCCTTCAGGGTCAACCCTAAATATTGCCGAATTGGCCGCCGCTCTTGGAGCAGAGCAGATAGATCGATGTTTTAGCTTTTTATTTCAGTATTCCTTATAATTTAGAATTGACGTGAAGATGAGGCATTCCATCAAAGTCAACCATAAATAGTGCGAAACTCATTTGACTCTCTTAATAAGAAAGCATACGGTTGAGTTCAGTACTGTAACCACTGACTTACTTATTCAAAAGTCGGTAAATGGCAAGTGATCATTTAAAAGTGCAAGACTCACCTTCATATCCAAAAAGCTCTGGGGTGGGAGTAATTACGATAGCAATTATAGTGAACAAATCGGTTCGTAAACCAAGAGACCATGATACGTGTCAAGTCGAGCCATGGACTGGGGCTTACCAAAATCACATTGTTATAATACGGGAATATATTGTGCCTTTGAGAACTATTCCTACGGGAATATATTGTGCCTTCGAGAATTATTCATACGGGAATACATTGGGCCTTGGAGAATTATTCTTACAGGAATATATTGTGCCTTCGAGAATTATTCCTACGGGAATATATTGTGCTTTCAAGAATTATTCCTTCAGGAATATATTGCGCCTTCGAGAATTATTCCTATGGGAATATATTGTGCCTTCGAGAATTATTCCTACGGGAAAATATTGTGCCTTCGAGAATTATTCCTACAGGAATATATTGTGTCATCGAGAATTATCCCTACGGGAATATATTGTGCCTTGGAGAATTACCCCTACTGGAATATAATGTACCTCGAGTATAATTCCTACGGGAATTTATCGTACCTTTGAGAAATTGTGCCTTGGGGAGAAATTTGGATGGCTGACGAGTTATACTCTGAGGCAACCCGCATGAACGACGGTCTGGGAAGACAACCCATGTGAAACTAATAGAACAATATGGATTTGAGACCGTATGCATGATGATACAGAGTACATAGGAGGTGGTCGCGGGAAGACTGTCATGACCCAATATAAGTCCAGATATCTCCTCCCATAATGGTTATACTATGCTTTATGCTAATAGGGATTTGATTTAATTCATGGTTCTAATAACTTGTCTTTTAGCACAGGTGACTGGTGCGGGTAAAAGACAGCACACAAGTGTGGAGGAAGCCACATAGCAGGCTACTTTAGGTATACATTCCTTAGGCCTCATCTCTTTTTATGCCCTATCTCACGGTGTGTGTGTATATATATATATGCATTGGTACTGGAGTTTTTATTAATAGGGTATAATGTGGGAGAAAGAATGACGCAACTCATATAGGTCTTGAATATAAGGGTTTCTGTGATAATTAATCTTCCGCTATAGACCATGTCTTCTGCTAAGTACTATATAGTGCACAAGTTAATGATCTCTTCCACTAGGAAACTGCTTCCATACTCTGTTGGTGTGTAGTGATATTCGCTTAATATCACCCCTATGTGTGACAACAAAGTGTTCAAGGATAGGGGTTGGAGAAGAAAGTGTCATTACCCTTTGTAGTCACTTTGGCGTTGTGCATAAATGGTGGTGTGCGATAAGATTCCCCGGTCAGACCGTCGATTCAAGGAGGGGAGGGGGTCTTACAAATGGATCAGAGCCCAACCAATCTTTTCGACCAATAGTGATCATAAAAACACCTCTTGCTCCACTAGTTGTTGTAGCGTGGTTCGGGAAGAACCACTACAGCTGTGGTGGACCTTAAAGGTAAAAATTGACAACAAACTTGGCATATATATGTAGATTTTCACTCAAATTTATCAAATTAAGTTTTAGACATACATTTTTTTATGACTCATATTGACACCTAAATGTCTTTACCACATCTGATCTCAAACGATGAGTTATCATTTTCCTATAAAACACTTTCATTAAAGCCTACAAATGACCATTTTAAATTTTGAACCTCGGGTTTAAGCCTCTTTGTTTTATTGGGATTAAATTCTCATTTTCAAAATTTCATTTGTGGTAAGCTAATCAAATGGAATTTTATGTGCAGATTGAGAATTAAATTAATGATTACAAATATGGTCGAAGCCAAGTTAAGGGTATAGTGAAATGTGTTTTGATTTGATATAACATCTATCAGTATGACCTGTTTAAAATAAAATCATGCAATCATAAAGAACTGCGGTGGAAATATTGATATAAACGTCAATAAATCGGAACAATTATCAATGTATTGAGCTAGATTTGAAGTAAAATTTTACATTAAGATTATCATATGCATCTCATCCCAAAATGCATGATTGATCTGCGTGGGACTTGTGATATTTGCATACACGGCCAGCCAGAAATCCTCGTTAAGTAGGGCAAGCCACTGCGGACCCGTAGGTGTCAGTTATCGATTCAATTCATTGCGCCTTATTGTAAACTGCTTGCAGGGGAAAAGTGTCGGGTTGGTCATGCTCGTAGACCGTACATACCGGTGTGGGAAGATTGATGACTCAAGGCAACAGGGAGATATGCACCCCGGGAGCTTTGTTGTGTCTTATATGCCCCATTGTGTCCCTCCACTGGTTGGCCAAATTTAGTTATTATCGGATGTCTCCTACGTCTAGGAGTTCACATGGTTGTACATTGGGGACTAGGTAGTGCAGTACGTCCACACCTAGAAGTGGAAGAACTGGCCACTGTCATCGATGACCACATCGGTGAGGCCCATGGGGTTCGCCACCAGCTGGAATAGAAGTGGTCAAACTATGTCGACGTAAGGTGCAAACTGGTAAACTATTGTATGTGATTGATGTGGCGGGTCAGTCAAGCCCATGGACCGTTCATACTGACATGGGAAGGTTGACGACTCATGGGGAACTAGGGAGTGTGTGAACCCCGGGAGGTTATTTATTATTTCCCCGAAGGGTCCCTCCGCTAGTTAGCCGGAGTTCATAATTGCCGGATGTTGCACACATCTAGGAGTGCGCAATGTTGTATGTTGGGGTCTGGGTAGTGCGTACATCCACACCCAGAAGTGGCAGGACTGTCCACTGTCACTGATGGCCACATCGGTGAGGCATGCGAGGTTTGCTACCCTGCTGGAAGAAAAGCAGTCAAACTATGTCGACATGGGGATTTGTGACGAGTCGTGAGAATAGCCATAGCTACGGTAAAACTATCCTCTGTTTCACTTAATATACTTATTTTATTACACAGCAGAAGCCATCAAGACAGCTCATTAGATAAGGGCAAATCTATAAACCCTAAAAATTATGGGGATCAATCGATACTTATAGTTATATACAACACATTTCATTCGAAATCCCCACGACCCACTCGTATTTTCGGGGACAAAATTTATTATTTGTTTTATTAGTTTATAACATCTCAACTTTAAAAATGGATCTAACCGATTCAAATGAAACCTTCGAGTAGCTTAGACCGGGTCATAAGAAACTACGACCCGACCTCCACCTCATAATGGTGGTCATTTAGCAAAAATGAATATTTTAGGTAGCATAACGCGTCACGACGACGCTATTTTAGTATATTGAGCATATGTGCTCCGAATTGACTTTCGTCAGTTGCGTTGACTCATATGGTTGATACGAGTGTAACGGAACTCATTTCGTTCCAATCTGAATTCATTTGGTGAAATTGACCATTTTGAGTATCGTAGCGCGTCACGACAATATTATTTTAGTATATTGAGCATATGTGCTCCAAATCGACTTCTGTCAGTTGAGTTAGACTTGTATGGTCAATACGAGTGCAATGGAACTCTTTTTGTTCCAATCTGAGGTCATTGGTGAAAGTGGCTATTTTGACACCTAAGCTAATTAAATCACCATTTAATCTAAACCAAAGGAAGTGGGTTGGGATATTTTGAAGCCTAACCCTAGTCTAGCCTATGCCACTAACCCATGCAGGCACACTCATCCTCTCCTCACCAACCACCTGTTGCCCCCACCAATCCATGATTACCGGCGAGTTGGGTTAGCCGAGAGGAAAGAGAGGGGGAGCATCGTCCTTTTTATATATAAGCCCCCAGCTATTGATGGAAGGGGAAGCTCCACCCCCGATCAACTCCAGACTTCCACTGCAAGAGACGAACCCAACCATGCCGGTGGAGGAACTCGCCGGCACTGAAGGTGAAGAGGGAGGAAACCCGAGTTCCACCCATCACCCTCTAAACCATCAGGCATGGGTAGACTCACCGAGCCCTTCTAAGCCCATCGGAGACCCCCCACTTTGTCAGAGAGGGGTCGGTGACCTTCTACGGGAATCCTCCAGGCAGTGGAACCGTCGGAGAATGGAGCTACGGCGGTGCCCGTGCGTCTGACTCCCTGTATCACCACCTCCCGATGGCCGACGACGGAGTTAGCCCGTCAGACCACCGCTAGAAGGAGCTCCCTCCTCCAGTGAGTTAGACGCAGGCGGTGGCACGACCAAAAGGTGGACGACTGGAGGTGGAGAAGGCCCGCAAGCGTTCGACCACCGTCGACATTTAGAAGGCGTTGGATCTCAGAAAAGAGATCCAGTGGCCCTGATTTCTTTACTCAGGGCCTCTAATGATTGGTCGCCCCAACAACGGATCCGCGCCAGTTCCGATGTGGGGCCACAATTCTTTTTCCTTACAATGTTATCTCAGACGCAGGGAGTTCCTCAAGATTTTTCGGAGGCCACACCTTTGCTCCAATTCAAAATCATTGAACATCAAAGTTATAGCTTTCACTCAGGGCTACCCACAGTAAAAATATGGGATTTTTCTGAGAGGTCTTGCTATTTTTAGTAATTAAAACATGGATGAAACCCTGAAATAAAAGGCCTTAACCTTCAGGGAAAATTCTCAAATAATTAAGAATGGTTAGTAGGAATGGTATACAGTCCGTGTAATTTTCGAGGAATATTTGGAAAAGAGTTACTATTTTTAGATAATTAAAAACACATGATCACTTCCATTTTTAATTATGAGAGAATTATTCACTAAGTCAAAACTCCTCCAAAATCTATATGAAGGTTGGGTGGCTAGTTCACACCCTCTGGAAAAATTTGGGAATTTTTAAAGTATTCCTGCTATATTTGGGAATTTATTTAGCAATTATTGGAGCCTAAATGAATTATCAAGGGCTATGTAAGATCTCAAAAGGGCCTCAAAAATTTATAATAGCATTAAAAGGTTGTGATAGACTCTCTGTAAAAGATCAATCCTTCTAGGATTTGGTTTACTATTTTAATGGTTTAAAATAGGACAAAAACTCTTATTTTTTAAATTACCAAATGATTTTTTCTTAATCAAAATGTGTGAGATTTTTTATAAGGAAATCAGTGAAGGTCATTTTGAACCTTCTGTAAAAGTTTAAAAACTTTTGATACAAGCTAATATTTTTTGTAACATCCCTATTCATTCTAGACCCCCTTGGGTTAGGGTTGGGACTTGAGTTGAGAGTAGAGGCCATGGTATGACCCTAGGTTACCTTGAACATAGGAAAATTGCTATAAGCACCCCAAAAGTGCACAAATCAACCTGACCAATTTACTTCAAATACTCACCAACTCAAATTGAGCTTACCAATAGGTCCATAACCCTAAGAGAGACCCAAGTGACCAAAAAGCCCCATCAGAGGGTCACCAGTTTTGGCCAATTTGACCAAATCAACTCTAGGTCAAAATAGGTTAACATAGGCCAATTCAACTCAAATTGGGTCAATTAGACTATATATGATCAAATTGACCCCTCCACTATATTACAAACCTAATTGGGGTATAATGAACCCAAAAGCCCCATCATGGGGTCACCAATTGGTTCACATTGACCTAAGTCAACTTTAGGTCAATCCCTCACCAATAGGTCCAATTGACTGCCAAAACATGAAATTGACTTCACCCCTAGAATTATAACATCATAGGGGACCCAATGGACCCAAAATCCCCATCAAGTGGTCATCAATTGGTCCAATTTGACCAAAGTCAACTTTCCCTCAATTTTGGTCAAAATCACACATACTAGCTAAATTGGCCCAATTAGGGCATCACCATGATCCAATCAACATTGGGTTGTGTCAAGGGTTTCAAGACCAACACATTGGACTAGTCAACCCCTCAACTGACCAAGTTAACCATAAAAAGTCAACATATGTCAAAATTGACCTAAAATATGGATTTTCAAAGGGCTAACTTAATTCTAATGGGCTAAGGTCCTCAATCTTAGCCCATCCAACAACCCACATGTCCAATTACCTCCCATGCCCTCTGATTTCAGGAAATGGATGACATGTAAGGGTGATTTGGGAAAATGCCCAATTTAAAAGAGGCAAAAATGAAGAAATTGTGGAATTCCCTCCAAGTGGCACTCAATTCCCTTCCCAACTCTCCCCATTCAACTCGCCAGCAAATTTCTAGCAAAATCTCAGTCAACCCATGCCAAATGGCACCTAGTAGGAGCATCCAATGTGTTGGCCAAACCCCTCCCAATGGAAACTCCATATGCTCACCACCCTAGCTCAAATTGAGCACACCATTAGCTTCAGAAGAGGGTAAGGAGTTGAAATTGACTTTTGAAGTGAAGGAATTGGTGGAGTGTAGCAAAATTGACAAGGAGCTCACCTTGAGGTGGTCGACCATGGCAAATCTGGGAATTCCTCAACATCAAGCCCAATCCATGTCTGATTTCTCCTCCTCTCCCTCTGTTCTAGCTTCTTAGATCCTTAGGGGGTGAACACCAAGCTTAATTCAAGCTCTATCCATGGACATTAATGGAGATTTAGGTTAAAATTCCCATGCTAGAACTTCTTTTCTAAAGCATTATTTCCATGAAATAGGTCACAATCAACTCCCCTCTTTAAAACGAAGCCATGGGAACTTATCTCATGCAATATGGAGGGTGTATTAGCCAAAATAGGTTAGAAATCATCATTCCCGTCGGCCATGGGAAGAAGATGACCCAGGATTGTTGGATCTTGCTTTAAGATGTGTGCTAGATGATATCTTATAATATTTAATTAAAATGATTTCTATCACATTTTATACAATAGTTTCAAGCTCATTTTTGAGCACCTTAGGGGCTTTACCAGGAAACGTGATCAACATAAATATTGTAGCCCTAGGTCTTAGCTACACATAGAAATTTGTTTCAGGTGATTTGGTGTAATACAGCTCCCTGGGTACTAGTTTTGGTGTCGGGTGTACAAATTGGACACTAGACACTAATCTGTGTGCCACCATATTTTGGAGCATCCAAATGAGCTGAAATTTTTACCATGCATGTCATATTATGGGATTTATAAGCTGTCCAAAAATCAGAATTTTTGGAAGCAATCTTTCTATAGTCTTAGAAATAATTTAGATATCCATGCATGTGATGATTTTAGGGTTATATGAACTCAAAACCCCTCAAATATTTTATGAGAGGTAGCGTAGGTCAATAATAGTACATGTACAAAATTTTGAACCATTTGGAGCTATGCAAGTTGATATTTTCAACATGCAAGTTTTGTCTAGTATATGAAATGGTGTGCTTATAGCATAGAGAGTATTTTGAATATATCTCTCCAATTAAAGGGTTAATAGGGCTTAGATTTCAACCATAGATATAAATTACCTAATTTTAACCTCTGTCCAAAAATCACAATTTTTGGGAAACATCTTCGCATAGTTCTTACAATAATTTGATAAATCGTGTATTTGTAGTATACATGGCTAGACAACTCCAAGTGACCTCAAAAATTTGATAGATTGTTGTGTAGGTCACTATAAGACTCTGGTAACAATTTGGGACCAATTGGCTTTGTTCATGTGAAGGAATTCCACATGCATGCAATGGGGAAATTTTTGGTGTGCATATAGCACAAAATGTAGGTCTAAATCTACATGGTTAAATCTACTCAACTTGACCCAAAACTTTGGGTGCATGTTAAATAGATCATAAATAGTCACTATTAAAAGTTTGAGGCCATTTTGACTCATGCATGTGAGGTAAATTCACATGCAAGGCGTAGGTACTATGGAAAGCAAAATGGTGTCTACACCATAATGAATCGAGAATTGATGGGTATTACCTTGGTCAATTCTTATGAAAATCAAAACACGCACTTGTTGTTATGAGATATTACATCTCAGGAAAAATCATGATCTTTGGGGTTGATTTTTCTAGGAAATTAGGGTTTATGTGATTTTGTCACATTGAGATTAAATGAGTATTTTAGGGTCAAAACCATTTGAAATGTTATAAAACTCTGGGATTACCTTGAAAGAGTGAGATTACACTCTGTAAAGGTTTGGTGGAATTTTTAGAAATAATATTGACCCTTATTTATTAATTATTCAAATTACCCCAATCTACTTTATCCTATCTTTAGGTAGGTTAATATATTTAGAGTTGCATGAAATTTGGTAAATCGGCTTATGAGGCCATTTGTATTCCCTGGAAAAATTTACCAAATTTATTGTTGAATATTTATGTTGCTTCCTTCACAAGTTGGAATTTTAATGTTTTCATTGGTTAATTTATAATGTTGACTTAATTAAACTAGAAAATTATGGAATTGAGTAATTGGACCTGTTGGATCATTAGTGACCTCTGGAAATTTTATTAGGTTTAATTCCTGAGTAATTATCATACTTCCTTCACAAAGTGAAAAATTTAGTGTTGGCATTGATTAATTGATAATGTTGAACTATTGTACTAGAAAATTACAGAACTTGGTGAGTGAGCTTATGAGATCATGATAATGCTCTGAGAATTTTTTTATATTTATTTTCTAAAGATTTACAGTAGTTGCTTCATATTGTGGATTTAGGTGACAATTATGGTTTATTCATATTTGATGAATTATTGTGACTAGAAAAATGCCAAATTTTGCTGGAATCCATCATTAGTTGACTTGAACATATGGAAATTTATTTAAAGCATTATGATGAATAATTTCAGTAGATCCTTCACAAATAAAATTTAGTACCCTTGGATAATTAATTGATTTTTTGGAATTATATTAGGGAAAAAATTATAAAATTCTGCTGAACTTCATTTTGGACCTTTACTAACTTCTGGAATTTTTATTAGTGTTATTGTACTATGACAAATGGTACATCATGTACAAATCTAGTCATTCCTGGAATTGTAAGAAATTATTTAAATAGTCCCATATATGATTTTATTATATGAAAATTTGGAAATCTGAATTTTGACATCATTACAACTTCTGGAACTATATCGGGCACATGTTAGTTAGAGGATCATGTAGTCTCTCTTCTAAGTCATGTTATCACACTTGAGGGCAATTGGATCTGTGAATAGTAAAATTGAATTATTTGACTTAGACCCCATCTAATCATCACACATAGAATTGTTACCCCCCCGATCATTGTGAAGGCATAGATTGATTAAAGGATTAACCATTAGTGACATATACTAGAAGAAAGGGGTTGGGTGTGTTTAGCAAAACTATCAATTCGGGATTTGACAACGATATGATAGGAGATGTGAGGAATGACCCAAAAACAAGTATAAGTGGTGATTGATGCATGAATTTGGAACCATTAGGTAAGGATTGAGTGATGACACGCCAAAATAGTCGGTCACTAGAAAAGGTAGGGTTTGATGTTCAATTGACATTGGCACTCGTTTTTCGGTCTATTTGTAATCCAACTTAGGATTTTATAGTAACTAGAGATGAAGTGAGTATAAAAGAATGGGTAGCCACCAATATGAGTAAATATCCTGGAATGGGGGATTTGGGCTTTAGCCCATTATATTCCCTAGTACTGTTGCGAGCCTTTCACCGGGTAGCCCTCGGGAGGTCCAGGATTCACCCTAAACTTCTAAGTACAACTAAATGATAGACAATAGTAGTTTAAGTAGGAAAACTTGATAAGGTAAACCTCATCCCAAATTTGGGATGGAACGATACAAGGACTGATAGTTCTGCGAGCTGGAGGCTCGGGAAATTATGATATCAGGACGGGTTTCCTGCGAGTAGTAGGCTCGATGTTATATAAGGAGGACTAGATAGTGTAGCGAGTTGGAGGCTCGGGGGAAATATAATTAAGGGGCGTTACTCACCAGATAGTACGCGGATACCATGTGTGTTCTTAGGGGCGTACGTAAGGTCTGGGCTGGGAGGTGTCATACTAGCCTAGGAGTGGAGGACCCGATCCACTGCCCCTGTTTGCCTCTTCAAGGTGTACTTGCGCGGAGACTCTAAAAGTAGGATAAAGGTGGTGCTTGTCGGATAGTATGTGGATACCATGTGTGTTTTTAAGGGCGTGCACAAGGTTTAGGCCGGGAGATAGTGAAAGGTGCCTAGAAGTGGACATACCTGATCCACTGCCCTGTTTGCCTCAACGGGGTACCAGAGTTGACACACTCGAACTGAGGGAACTAATAAAAGATTTGTACATACAGAGTCAAGTGGGTGAGTTGCATCATTGTATTGCAGAGTATATCATATCATCATTGCATAAACAAGACCTCATCGTATAAATTAGTATGTGCTTTTTTATGAGTTTACCTTAGTGCTAGATCCCTTAACTTATAAGATTGTATGAGCATTCATATAAGTTAAGGTTACTTTTGAAGCTGCTCTTACCCTTTTCTCTTAAACTGCTTGAGATGTATATAGAATTGCTAGTATAGATATTTTTCTATAGTAATTTACATATGTACATGCCTGTTAGCTAGTTCCATGTCACATGCTTGTTTTTACCCTTGTTGTCCTCCGCTTTATCCTCACGCACGGTGCTTAGGAGTCAAAGGGGGAGGCAAGGACAAAACTGGCTTAGCCTTTATGACTAACGATCAGTTGTGACCGTAACACCAGGTGTACGAGGAACCGAAGCAGCGACACGTGATGGCAAGACCTGAGGAGCAGTTGTCACACTACTACTACTACTACCCGATGTCAGGTTGTTGAGAGTTTGTAGCTTCCACAAAGACGTAGAGTAAGAAAGAGTGAGCTTTTATTCTATTTTTGGTCGTGTACAAGGGCATAAGCCCTTACTCTCTTTCATTTATTGTACTCATTGTTGGACTTGTATTCATTTGGATATATATGTGTTATTATGGACTTGTTTACTTAGTTTACTTCTTATCTCATGTTGGCTTGGTTGATCATTCTTTCCGGTAGGATTAGCGTCTTGCAGAGGCAACTAACTAGTGTGTCATTGTCACCGTAAGGTGGCGTTTCTGGCATAAGATCCAGGAACTCTGCAGAGGGAGAGGGATCTTATATTTTAGGGGTTAATCGAGAGTGAAATACGGCTAAGTAACTTATTAATGGTTAATACATGACTTAATATTACTTGAGAAGATTATGGGTAGTTACTCAGGGTAGCCATGTTATATGGTCTCACTTTCTTAATATTCTACTCATGTCTGGTATTTTAATGAATTATTAAATGTAAAGCCTTCGTAGTTAATTTCAAGAAATAAGAGCTTGGGCAAACTGCCAATCTCTAAAGAGGACTATAATTTGGTAATTCAAGATAAGGAAGGGGAAAATTAAGTGGTAATCGGGTTCAAATGATATGAAACCCGGTGGACCTCGAAATTCATCTTAATGTTAATTCAGCTACGACGAATATATAATGTGCCTCATTGGAACAGATATGCCTCCTTAGAACGGAGATGCCTTCTTAAACAGAGATGCCTCCTCAGAATGGAGAGGAGAATTGAGCTTGCCTCCTTGGAATGGAGAAGGAACTGCAGTTATTGGAATTTGAATCGCTTCTTATTCTGTTCTTCTTAATTCATTATTTCAATTACTACACTTCTTTTTAGTATTTCCATTACTGCTTTCCAGTTCAGTATTTTGACTACTGCACACTATTTCAGTGTTCCAATTATTGCACTTTTATTTTAGTGTTGCCTATAATTTGGAGTTGACATGATGATGGGACATTCCTTTAGGGTCAACTTTAAATAGTGTCGAAATGACCTCCTTTCTTAGAGAAGAGCGGACAGATCGATGGTTTGGCCTTTTACTTCAGTATTGCCTATAATTTGGAGTTGACGTGAAGATGGGATATTCCATTAGGGTCAACCCTAAATAGTGTCGAACTGGCCGCCACTCTTGAAGTAGAGTGGACAGATCGATGTTTTGGATTTTTATTTTAGTATTGCCTATAATGACGAGTTGATGTGAAGATAGGACATTCCTTCAGGTTCAACCTTAAATAGCATCGAACTGGCCGCCGCTCAAGAAGCATAGCGTACAGATCGATGTTTTGGCTGTTTTACTTCAGTATTGCCTATAATATGGAGTTGACGTGAAGATAGGGCATTCCTCAAGTTCAATCCTAAATAGTGCCAAACTAGCCGCCGCTCTTTAAGCAGAGCGGACAGATCGATGTTTTTTCTTTTTATTTCAGTATTGCATATAATTTGGAGTTGACGTGAAGATGAGATATTCCTTCAGGGTCAACCCTAAATAGTGTCGAATTCCCCGCCACTCTTGAAGCAGAGCGGACAGATCGATGTTTTGGCTTTATATTTCAGTATTGCTTATAATTTAGAGTTGACATAAAGATGGGACATTCCTTTAGGGTCAACCCAAAATAGTGTCGAACTGGCCGCCACTCTTGAAGCAGAGCAAACAGATCGATGTTTGGGCTTATATTTTAGTATTGCCTATAATTTGGAGTTGACATGAAGATGGGCCATTCCTTCAGGGTCAACCCTAAATAGTGTCAAACTGGTCGCCTCTCTTAGAGAAGAGCGGACAGATCGATGTTTTTACCTTTTACTTCAGTTTTGCATATAATTTGGAGTTGACATAAAGATGGGACATTCCTTCAGGGTTGAAAGTGCACAGTTAACCTCACTAGAATTCTCTAAAAGGGGGTGAATAGAGATTTAAAAATACTTTGTGCAATTATATATATATATATATATGTGTAATAATCACAGATTTAAGCTTCCCACACACCAACAAGAATTAAGCAAGTAAAGCAGGAAAATAACAAGAAGAAAATCACAGCACAACACAAAGAAATATAGTGGTTCCCCAAACTTTGGGTAGTCCACTCTTCTACCCCCTTGGTAGGAATTCACTATCTTGCACTGAGTCTTTTGATAAGGAGACTCTTAGAACCAGCCTGAGTCTTTTGATATGGAGACTCTTAGAACCAGTCTGAGACTTTTGATAAGGAGACTCTTAGAACCAGTACAACTGAATTTTTTGAAGAGAGATTCTAAAAACTCTTTTACACAGTTTAAAAGAGAAATAAAGATAAGGAGAAGAAGTAATTTAAATAAGAGGGAATCTTCTTCCTAGCAAGAAGATTAGAAGCACAAGAATAGTGAATGTAATCTCTCTTCTATAGTGAGAAGGAGATTGTAAGCTTTTCTCTCTTTTGTGAGAGTTTTCAGAATTTGCAGCAGAATGGCCTCAGGAGGAGAAGATGAAGGCTTTTTCTTTGCTGCAGCACACTATCTCTTTTCTTAGCTTTCTCACTCTTCACTTGGGAGCTCTTCCTCTTTTTCAAATGTATATGGTGGATCACTTGTCATCATTCTCTGCCGACCTCCTCTTTATTTATAGCTCTGTTTCAAAAGATGTTGCTAAAGGAGAATAATCAATCAGCAATTAGAGAGAAAAAAAGTTTCCATAGGAATTAAATCTGTAGAAGGAAAGAATTCATTCTGATTTCAAATAATATCCATAATAATCTTAATCAAATTAGCCAAGAATCAAATAGAAGGAAAGATTGATTCAGAACGGCTATAAAAGAATAATATCATTCCATAAGAATCAGATCTACAGAAAGAAGGAAAGAGATCTGGCATGTTTTTGAATTTCTTATAAAAATCGACGTGCGTCAATTACTATTCGACGTGAAAGTCGATTTCATCCTGGCTGGACGTCGAGAGGAGAATAAGGAAGGTGCGTTGACTTTATTTAATGCGTAGACTAGAAGTCAGAGGTACGTCGACAAAGATTACATCGAATTCTTCTTAGAGTTACTTCAACTCATTCTGAGAAAACGACGACTACATTTCGACGATGCGTCGATTACTATTCGACGCATATTTACTTAGATTAATTTTTTATTCTTAGAAATTATATTCTTCTCAATTCTAGGGGTTAAGATAAATCATTTCCCCAACAATCTCCCCCTATTTGTCTTAACCCTGGAGAGAAAATGTATCAACTTTTAATCAACACAGCAAAGCATTTATATAGAGAAGAAATATGCTAAGTAATCAGAAGAAATCATATAACAAGTAATTGTCTTTCACAAGATTTAAACTAGGAACTTCTTGGTATACATGAAGTTGACAAAGGCAGAATAAAGTTTCCTAGATAAATTTTCAATAGCATAAAAAATATAGCCCCTGGCTCTATCAGGATGCTCCTGGACATTTCTGATGATTGTGTGCAGTTTCTCCAGGATTTTGTCAGCATCAGGGAGAGTGTCATTTATAGAATAGCCCTTGCTGATGATAATTGCTGCCTTTTCATCAATCATCTCAATTGTAATGTTTTGATGTTTCTTTTGTGTAGGCTTGGGCTCAGGTGGTCCTTGGTTGTCAACCTTTGGCCTATATATTCTCTTCTCTGATTCCTGTTTTTCAAACATTTTTCCTTTCCCTTTCCAGGGTGAGTCATGCCATTTGTCTAATCTTGCAGGTCTTTTAGGCTTCTTATAGGGAATATAGATATCTTCTGCACACCCTACACCCCTTTTGTGCTTTTATCCTTTTTCTAGGATGAGCCCTGCTTGAGGATTTTTCTTTTGATAAGCTTCAACATCAAACAATTTCTTTGGAAGTTTGATGGAAGATTCAGCAAGAATCTATTCTTTAGTCATCCCCTTCTTGATCTTTTCCAACCAGATATTCCTTTTATCTTCTACTTCTTTCCTAGCTGCTTCATATTCATACAGCTCTCTTTCTCTTATTTCTTCATGCCTCCTTTCCATGTCAGGATCATGGTATTCCTTTATAGGACTGTTAGGAGTGATATTAGGCATTCTTTCAAACCTTTTTATCTCCTCAACAGCCTTTCTATATTTCTTTTCCTTTGCATAGTCTTTTCTTTCTTCTTTGGAGAACTTTTTCCAATGAGGGATGGCTTCTCTTGTTCTTTCCATTTGTCCTCTTGGTTTTTCCCTAGATAGCATTTGTGGAGGTAAAGGTAGCAGAGGAGGTAGATAGATGGAGGCTGAAGTGGTGGAAGAGGCAGAGGTGGAGATGTAGTTTTCTTTTTAGAAGGAGAAGGTGGAGAAGGAACTTTTGAAGGAGAGGAAATTTGTTCTGTAACCTCTGGAGGAATATCCTCAAGTAAGGGTGTCATGAGTTTGATATAGCTAGCAGAGAAGCCAGGAGAGTGATGCTGATATTCTTCCACACACAAGGGTGCCTCAATCCAGACTTGCCCTTTTAGGTCATCAGAAAAGGCTGTTTCTTCCTCCCCCTGGACTTATATATTGTGTACTGCAACAATCTCCCCCTGAACATATGGGGCATCTACTCTGAATGCTGAATCCACAACATGTTCTCCTTCTGTATAGTAGGAGGAAGATTCACCAAAGTTTTTGTTGAAGGTGTAATCAGAGTGATTGGAGAAGATTTGAGCCTATGGTAGAAAAAAATGAAGTTGGTTTAATACTTAAAAATATTATTTAGAGATTGGAGAGGAGTTAGCCCCGAGCTTTAAGAAAATATGAAACCTGGATTGGGGGGTTTCTGGAGCAACTCCCCCCCTGGTTTATATCCTTCAGAAAGGATGTAAACCCTTTTGGCGACAGAGGTTGTTCTTGAAGAAGAACATGAAGCTCAGGAAGAGAAGCAGAGAGGTTGGCCAATTTGGCTTCACAGGTGGTGAGCATGTCGACACACTCATTGGAGAAGTTGGTCAGACGTGTCTGGAAGTCATTCAGAAGTTGTTCCAGAGCATCGTTTATTGTTTTGATGAGAGAGGATTGAGCAGGGGTTGGCGCCATTGATGCAGAGAGAGAGGTAGAAGACGAGGATTTTGGCGGTTTGGGAGAGTATGAGTTATGAAATAAGAGGTGTTATTTAAAGGAGGTGAAGCATCGAAAAGGAAACAGAAATCAAGGTATATTAGGTAACCAATCGTCAAAAGAAGAAGGGAAGATTTGTTTCCAGTTTTATTATGAAGTCGACGTTACGTCGAATTGGAGTCGACGCATGGTCGATGTGTCAGAGCATCTGTGGCGTTGGTCATTGATGTCGACGTATGCGTCAATATGAAGTCAACACTTCGTCGAATCATTGTCAACCTAATGTCCTGCCGACGTGGTCGCAGACTTGCGTCGAGATTAGATCGACAGTGCGTCGATAAGGGATCGATGCATCTTTGTCTTTAAGAAATCAATGCTAGCGTCGAGTTCCTCTCGACGGTGCGTCGATAGGTAATCGACCTGTCTTTTAAGTACTTGCTTAGTTTTTCTGATCTCTTTTAGATTTCCCCAACAATGGTGTTTACAAGCTTCCATCAAGCATTGACAAAGTATTGATAAAGTAAGTATGCTTAGTTTCATCTAAGGGTTTGGTAAAGATGTCTGCTCTTTGACTATCTGTAGGAATATATTCTAAGGTTATCTTACCTTTTCCTACATTGTCTCTACGAAAGTGATGTCTGATCTCTATATGTTTGGTTCTACTATGAAGGACTGGGTTGGATGCTATGGATATAGCACTAGAGCAATCACAATAAATTTTAGAGTTATTGACTTCTAGTTTATAGTCAAGAAGCTGATTTTGCATCCAGAGGATTTGTGAACAACAGCTCCCAGCAGCTATATATTCAGCTTCAACTGTTGAGGTTGAGACTGAAGTTTGTTTCTTACTGAACCATGATATTAATCTGTCACCTAGGAATTGGCAAGTACCAGATGTGCTTTTTTTATCAACCCTACATCCAGCATAGTCTGCATCTGAGAATCCTATTAATTCAAAATTTGTTTCTGCTGAGTACCACAGACCTAGTTCAGGTGTTCCCTTTAGGTATCTAAGAATCCTTTTTACAGAGGTGGGATGGGATTCTTTTGGATCAACCTGAAATCTAGCACATATGCAGGTTGCAAACATAATGTCAAGTCTGCTAGCTGTTAGATAGAGAAGGGATCCTATGATTGCCCTATATGTCTTTTGATCTACTAATTTTCCCTTATCATCCTTTTCTATAATGGCATTAGTTGTCATAGGTGTTTTCATGGTAGAGGCTGATTCCATACCAAACTTTTTGATTAATTCTTTAGTGTATTTAGATTGTGAGATAAAGATTCCCTCACTACTTTGTTTCACTTGTAGCCTTAAGAAATAAGAGAATTCTCCCATACTACCCATTTCAAATTTTGATTGCATTAAATTAGCAAATCTTTTACAAAGTTTGGAATGAGTGGAGCTAAAGATGATATCATCTACATAGATTTGAACAAGAAGGAGTTGATTTTTATGGGTTCTAGTAAAAAGTGTTTTATCTACTTTTCCTCTTTCAAAATAATTTTCTAAAAGGAAGTTGGAGAGAGTTTCATACCAGGCTCTAGGTGCTTGCTTAAGACCATAAAGTGCTTTGTTAAGTCTATAAACAAAGTTAGGTAAGGAGGGATTGATAAAACCTGGTGGTTGCTCTACATACACCTCTTCTTGAAGGTCACCATTCAGAAAAGCACTCTTGACATCCATCTGGTAGACTTTCATCTTCATGAAGGCTGCATAGGCAAGAAAGAGTCTGATTGCTTCCAATCTGGCTACTGGAGCAAAGGTTTGATTGTAGTATATTCCTTCTTCTTGTCTGTATCCTTGTGCTACAAGTCTTGCCTTGTTCCTGACAATTACTCCAGTGGAATCTAGCTTGTTTCTGTATACCCACTTTGTACCAATAACTGAGTAGTTTCTTGGTCTCTCAACTAGGTTCCACACTTTGTTTCTCTCAAATTGGCTTAGTTCTTCTTGCATGGCTATAATCTAGTGAGGATCACAATTTGCTTCCTCAAACTTCTTTGGTTCAACTTGAGATAAGATGCATTGGAGCATCATCCCATTGGAGACTTGGTGTCTTGTTCTTACTTCAGTATTGGGGTCTCCAATTACTTGGGATTGTGGATGATTTCTCATGTTGATCCCTGTCCTGCTTGGATTTGTCAGATGCTCTTCTCCCTCATTAACAATGGGATCATTGCCCAACTGTTCTTCCTGAACCATGTTCTCTTGTGGGAGTTGGTTTTGATTGCTCTTCTCTGAACCTTCTTCATGCTCTTGTTCAGACTCCTCACTTGGTTCCTGTAGCTGGTTTTCTTTCCCAGTGTCTCTGTTTTCTAGAGTCAGTTGTTCAAGCTGAGTCTCTATGCTGCTATCTTCCTGTGGAAAAGGATTGGTGGAAGTTTCCTCCCCCTTAAACAACATGTTAGTTTCATCAAATATAATGTGCATAGATTCTTCAATTCTGAGAGTTCTCCTGTTATAACATCTATATGCTTTACTAGATGATGAGTACCCCAGAAATATTCCATCATCAGACTTCTTGTCAAACTTGGCAAGATGATCTTTCCCATTATTTAGAATAAAGCAAGCACATCCAAAAATTTTAAAGTATTTAACAATGGGTGTTTTTCCCTTCAGAAGCTCATATGGAGTTTTTGCCTTAGTTTTGTGAATGAGGCTTCTATTTAGAACATAGTTTGTAGTGTTGACTGCTTCAGCCCAGAAGGTTTTTGGTAATCCTGATTCTGCAAGTAACGTCCTTCCTGATTCAATTAAAGTTCTATTCTTTCTTTCAGCAACTCCATTTTGTTGAGGAATTCTAGGGGCTGAAAAACTTTGTTTAATACCTATATCCTCACAGAAACTATAAATTGACTGATTTTCAAATTCAGTCCCATGATCACTCCTGATAATTGAAACATGAGTATTGAACTCAGATTGAATCTATCTTATGAATCTTGAGAGAATCTTATGGGTTTCAGACTTGGCCCTTAGAAAGAATACCCAGCTAAACCTAGAATAATCATCTACAATCACTAAGGTATAAGACTTTCCACCTAAGCTCTGAGTGGATATGGGACCAAAGAGATCCATGTGCAGTAAGTAGAGGATCCTAGGGGAGTCATCCTTACCAATTGGTTTGAAGGATGACTTGGTCTGTTTTCCTAGTTGGCAAGGTCTACATGGGGAGTCCTTAGAGAATCTACCCTTTGGTAGGCCTCTTACTAGGTTATTCTTTGATAGTTTACTAATGGTTTTGTAGTTTAGATGACCCAGTCTCCTATGCCATAATTCACTTTTATTAATAATATTGTTGAACAAACAAACTTCTGTGGGTGAGGAACTAAAGTCTACTATATATACCTTCCCTTTTCTAATTCCATTAGGTACTATGGCACTAGTCTTGATATCAATAATAAGGCAAAATAGTGTGGTGAATTTTACCTCATACTTACCACTGTCACATATCTGACTTATACTTATCAGATTGCGCTTCAGTCCTTTGACTACTGCCATATTCTTGAAGGTAACTTTCCCTTCTTTGAAATCTCCAAAGCCCCTGGTTTGGCCACAGCTAGAGTCTCCAAATGTCACTGGTGGTCCAAGTCTATCCTCAAAATTGATTAATAGGTTTTTGTACCCTGTTATCCGCATGGAGCATCCACTATCCAAGTACCACACCAACCTGGAGATGTGATACATCTGCACATAAAATTTTAAACATTAGTTTGGACCCTCCTAAGCTGGGGTCCATTCCTCCCAACATTTCTGTTAGATTGAGAAGACTTTTTGGAAATGTTGCATACCAGTTTTCTTTAGTAATGTTGCAGAAATAGTGTTCATAATAAAAGGAAATGGATTGAGAAGACTTTTTGGAAAAGGAAACATTTCTGTTAGATTGGTTGCGTCGATATGAATTTGACGTATGTTTAAAGTTGCGTAGAGTGGAAGTCGACGCTTCCTTCATTCCGTGGTTACTTTTAGTCGAAGCATAGGAGAGATTGCGTCGATTGGGAGTCGACGTATCTTGGTGTCTGCGTTGATTAGAAATTGTTGTATTATTTGAGTTGCGTTGAGTAGAGTTCGACGCACGTCGATAATGATTCGACGCAAGTTTGCTTCTTTTCTGAGGATATTTACCTAGGATTCCTTCATGCATAGTGAGATTATTTTTGTTAAAAATAGTGGTTGGTTCTGGATTTTCTTGTGATCTTTCTCCTGTCAAATGATTCTCCCTAGGGAAGTGAATAGGATGTCTCTAGACAGATTTGCTGGGTGATTGAGGTTTGGGTTCTAAGTCAGTGTTATATTCTAGTTGTCTAAATCTATCGGTGAGATTGTTAGAGATATTCTTGAGCTTCTGACTTCTGCCATTTAGAGAGTCTTCAAAGGCTTTTGCCTTTACTAGCTCATTTCTTAGTGCTTGATTTTCAGTATTGATTTTATTTAGTTGCTCCTATGAGAGTCCTAGACTGAGCTTATAATTTTTTTGTTGTGTATTTATTTGCTTGAGATTGTTTAGTTCATTTCTTAGTTCCTTTACTTCTTTCTCAGATTTGACTAGATCTAAACAGAGTTCCTTAAAACTATTTTTGAAATGAGTGGAAGAGAAATCTATATCATCAAATATATTTACCAGAGATGTATCTTCAGGCTTTTCAGTAGCCATCAAACAGGTTTCCTCTTGCTAAGCCTTTTCCTGATCATCTTCAGATGAGGTACTTCCTTCAGATTCTGAATCACTCCATGATTGAGCAATGAACCCTTTCTCTTTCTTCTTCTTCTTCTTTAGATCTGTTCTTTTCAGATCTTTCTTATTGCTGATCTCTTTAGGACATTCAGGTGCAATGTGTCCAGGTTTCCTGCAAGAATAACAGATAATCTATTTATTAGGAGTTTTGTCATACCTGGTTTTTGAGTCTCTCCTTCTGGATCCTTCTGTTTTGATCCACTTCTTGAATCTTCTGGCCAATAGACTGATCAGCTCTTCATCATTTGTAGAGGGTTCACCTTCAGTAGCCTTCAAAGCAATGCTCTTTTCTTTTGAGAGTGGAGGAGCCTTTTCTTTCTCTTCTTTCTCAGCTCTTGTTTTCAACAACTGTTCATAAGATCTTAATTTACCCAACAAGACATCTGCTGAGATTTCTTTTTGACTTCTGGAGTCTTTAATTGGCCAGATTCTTGAATCCCAAGAGATTGGGAAGCAAGTTAGCAATTTATCATTTATCTCAGTGAGAGATATGTCCTTCTCAAGTGTTCTTAACTCATTTACTATGAGGCTGAATCTGGCATACATGTCTGCAACACTTTCACTTTCTTTCTTCTGGAAGTTTTCATATTGAGAGATGAGTAATGCCTTTCTGTCCTTTCTCTCATCAGCACTTCCTTCTACCATTTTAGAGAGAGCCTCCCAAATTTCCTTAGCTGACTCACATTCAGCAATCTTTTGGAAGATTTCATCTGAGAGGGTTGAGACTAGGATGTTCATAGCCTTGGCATCATATGCTTGGGCTTTCTTTTCTTCATCTGTCCATTCAGCCTTTGGAGCAAGTGTTTCAGTTACTTTTCCACTTAAGTCCTTTCTGAATGGCTTGGGAGGACCTATCATAATAACATCAAATAATTCCCCATCAATAGAGTTTAGATAAATTTTAATTCTTGTTTTCCAAAGTGCAAACTTTTCAAGGTTGCAAATTGGTGGTCTGGTGGAAGCATAATCTTTGATTTGTGCCATGTGAAAAATAATTTTTAAAAATATATATATGAGAGGTAGGATTTTTTTGATCAAGGAGTTAACCTTTTTAGATTAACCTGGCTCTGATACCAATTGAAAGTGCACAGTTAACCTCACTAGAATTCTCTAGAGGGGGTGAATAGAGATTTAAAAATACTTTGTGCAATTATATATATATATATATGTGTAATAATCACAGATTTACGCTTACCACACACCAACAAGAATTAAGCAAGTAAAGCAGGAATAATAACAAGAAGAAAATCACAGCACAACACAAAGAAAGTGGTTCCCCAAACTTTGGGTAGTCCACTCTTCTACCCCCTTGGTAGGAATTCACTATCTTGCACTGAGTCTTTTGATAAGGAGACTCTTAGAACCAGCCTGAGTCTTTTGATAAGGAGACTCTTAGAACTAGTCTGAGTCTTTTGATAAGGAGACTCTTAGAACCAGTACAACTGAATTTTTTGAAGAGAGATTCTAAAAACTCTTTTACACAATTTAAAAGTGAAATAAAGATAAGGAGAAGAAGTAATTTAAACAAGAAGGAATCTTCTTCCTAGCAAGAAGATTAGAAGCACAAGAATAGTGAATGTAATCTCTCTTCTATAGTGAGAAGGAGATTGTAATTTTCTCTCTCTTTTGTGAGAGTTTTCAGAATTTGCAGCAGAATGGCCTCAGGAGGAGAAGATGAAGGCTTTTTCTTTGCTGCAGCACACTATCTCTTTTCTTAGCTTTCTCACTCTTCACTTGGGAGCTCTTCCTTTTTTCAAATGTATATGGTGGATCACTTGTCATCATTCTCTGCCGACCTCCTCTTTATTTATAGCTCTGTTTCAAAAGATGTTGCTAAAGGAGAATAATCAATCAGCAATTAGAGAGAAAAAAGTTTCCATAGAAATTAAATCTATAGAAGGAAAGAATTCATTCTGATTTCAAATAATATCCATAATAATCTTAATCAAATTAGCCAAGAATCAAATAGAAGAAAAGATTGATTCAGAACAGCTATAAAAGAATAATATCGTTCCATAAGAATCAGATCTACAGAAAGAAGGAAAGAGATCTGGCGTGTTTTTGAATTTCTTATAGAAATCGACGTGTGTCGATTACTATTCGACGTGAACGTCGATTTCATCCTGGCTGGACGTTGAGAGGAGAATAAGGAAGGTGCGTTGACTGAGGTGCGTCGACTTTATTAAATGCGTCGACTAGAAGTCAGAGGTACGTCGACAAAGATTACGTCGAATTCTTCTTAGAGTTACTTCGACTCATTCTGAGAAAACATCGACTACATTTCGACGATGCGTCGATTACTATTCGACGCATAATTACTTAGATTAATTTTTCATTCTTAGAAATTATATTCTTCTCAATTCTAGGGGTTAAGATAAATCATTTCCCCAACATGGGTCAACCCTAAATAGTGCTGAATTGTCTGCCTCTCTTGAAGCAGAGCGGACAGACCGATGTTTTTTCTTTTATTTCAGTATTGCCTATAATTTGGAGTTGACGTGAAGATGGGACATTGCTTCCGGGTCAACCTTAAATGGTGCCCAACTGGCCGTCGCTCTTGAAATAGAGCAGACAGATCGTTGTTTTGGCTTTTTATTTCAGTATTGCCTATAATTTAGAGTTGACATGAAGATGAGACATTCCTTCAGGGTCTACTCTAAATAGTCCCGAACTGGCTGCCGCTCTTGGAGGAGAGCGGACAGATCGATGCTTTGGCTTTTTATTTCAGTATTCCATATAATTTAGAATAGATGTGAAGATGAGGCATTCCATCAAAGTCAACCCTAAATAGGGGGAAACTCATTTGTCTCTCGTAATAAGAAAGCAAACGGTTGAGTTCAGTACCCCAACCACTAGCTTACTTCTTTAAAAGTCAGTAAATGGCAAGTGATCATTTTTAAGCGCATGACTCACCTTCGTATCCAAAAAGCTCTGGGGTGGGAGTAATTACGATAACTGTTATTATGAACAAATCATTTCGTAACCCAAGAGACCATGATACATATCATGTCAATCCAGGGAGTAGGGCTTACCAGAATCATATTGATATAATATGGGAATATATTTTGCCTTCAAGAACTATTCCTACAGGAATATATTGTGCCTTCAAGAATTATTACAACGAGAATACATTGTGCCTTAGAGAATTATTCCTATGGGAATATATTTTGCCTTCGAGAATTATTCCTACAGGAATATATTGTGCTTTCGATAATTATTCCTACAGGAATATATTGTGCCTTCGAGAATTATTCCTGCGGGAATATATTGTGCCTTCGAGAATTATTCCTACGGGAATATATTTTGCCTTCGTGTGGGAAAAACCCTTGTGATTTATCTAACAAATTACTTAAAGTGATTTCATCAGTTAGGTTGTATTACCCACATCGTATAGAAAGGGTAAATTGGTCATTCGATGTCTTAGGATGTCACACTCACCTTAGAGTGTCAAGACCGGGTCAAGATAAGCACAAATTCAGTTGAGTTAAAACTTGCGTCGAATAGAAGTCGACGCAACTTTGACTAGATGTCGAGGTAACTCTGACTGATAGTCGAAGCAACTCAATCAGCCTGCCGAAGTATAAGTCAAGTTGACATAATGTCGAAAGGAACTCGACGCAGAAGGAAGAGCCTGTCGAAGCCATCTTAGAAGTCAACGCAACTTCAACTTCAATTCAACTCAGAAGATATAGTTCATGTCCAAGTCTTCAACTCGATGGTTACGTCGATAAGTAATCGACGCAACGTCGATATCTGAGTTCAGCCAAAGCTAAGATGGAATTTGAAGTGAATCCTATAAAAACTCAGAGGTGCGTCGATATGAAGAATGATGAAGTCGACGTAGTGTCGAATACAGTCTGAAATATAAACTTTTTCAGCTATCCTTTTAATACCTTTTCAGAAGGTCCACAATGCTGAAGATATTTCTACAACGGCTCGTTTATTGCCAAGAATGGAATGGAGTGTTCCAGGAGACAGCAAAAACATTCTTGGAATGTATTCAAATCTGATGGATGGGTCGAGACAAAAGAAGAAAGGGAAATCAACAATCCAATAGGTTCCTTTTCAGGACAGCCCAAAAAACGAAAGAAATTCTGAAGTATCTAGTTGCCTACCTAAATGACCTAGAGGGGGGTGAATAGGTGAATTCTGCATCTTTTGCGGAATAAAAAACTTGACAAAAAAAGATAACCACAGAAAGCAAATCACAATCACAGACGACATATGGAATTTATAGTGGTTCCCCGATCTTGGGTACTCCACTTTCTAGCCTCACCAATCTAGCACCACAACTATCCTTGGCTACTTCTCACAAACTCAGGTCAAGAACGATCCTACAATCTCGGAGTCACAACTCCTACAACTCGGAGACAAATCTCCTACAAACTCGGAGGCACCGCTCCTACAACTCGGAGAAACACTCTCCTACAACTCAGAGAAAAACTCTCCTACAAGAAAATGAGATTGAGTACAATAATACTTAACGAAACTTGTACAGATCTGAACTTCTGAGATCTTCTTCCTCCTTGAGTCTTGAAAAACTTTGGCTAGAAGAAGAGGGAGAAACGATTTAAATCCCAGATCTGATTCCTAGGATTCGACACAATCCAATAGATTTCTGTAGATGATAAGAGCGCTGATCTGTCAAATCTTTTCTTTAGAAGGAATCGATTGATTGAGAGAGAGAGAGAGATCCTTCAACAATGGCCGGAGGCAGCAGTTTTTTCACGATGATTCGATCGAATAGATTAGAAAGATAAGAATTAGGGTTAACATAAGACTAGGTAGAAGGCTTATATAGCAATCATAAGTAACGGCTAATAGGCCTTTATTTAAGGTAGGATTAACCTTAACATCACTCACACGCGCCGTCAAGTCCGTTAGAAGAAAATAAAAACCCGTCAGCAACCAAAGTAGCACAAGAAGAAAACAATTTTCTTGAGACAATATGGATTTCTTAAGAAATAGAGTTGACGTCTCGAGAAATGAACTTTACATCTCGAGAAATGGATGCAAGAAACTGAGATAAGGCTGGAAAAATCTTCTGAGGGGACTAGAAGAGAATTTCTCGAGAACAGAGGGACTTCTCGGGAAATGGATATGATTTCTCGATAGAACATAAGACTTCTTGAGAAATGGCTGAGAAAACATTCAAAGGAAAATAGAGAAGATTTCTCGAGAACAATTAAGACTTATCGAGAAATGAATTCAACTTCTCGACAAATAAAGGACTTCTCGAGAAATTCCTTAGAAACAAAGGAATAGAAAATAGAGAAGGATTTCTCGAAAACTAAAAAGGACTTCTCGAGAAATGATTTGGATTTCTCGAGAGATACCTTTGATCTCTCGATAAATACACTTAGAAGAAAATTTCTTAACTTTTCTCCTTTCTACTATAGAACACCAATAGCTCTTCCATCTTCCAAGCTCAAGAGTTTTGAAAATAAAGTGTGTCCCAATAGAGAGATCACACATGAGTCAACACCTTGTTCCACAAAATGAGGGATTACATTGCATGAGACTGTCTTTAATGACTCATTGTGATGTGACATTAGTCTACACTTTAGCATTTATAACCTGCAGGATCATAACTAAAAGACAATATCAAATACACTAGCAATTCACCTTGGTTCAAGGGTGACTTCTCTCAAATCTAGGATATTGTGGATTCAATATCTAACAAATTCAAATTCCAATCATGGAGAATAAGTATGCTTAAAGGAGAAGAAAAACAAAAAGGATTGATCACATAATTCTCCGTCTGTCGTGCAGGGCTTTTCTCTTCTTCCTCCTTCAACCCTAAGACAGAAAAGAACATATCTCTCTGCACACACAAAAAACATCACAGCTTCTTCTTCTTCATCATCACACTGCAACAAGTTCACAATAAGTGCTCAGAGAAAAAGGATCAATCCAATAACCTTTGAAATCATCACAATCATAACCAAGGGTTCATTATATTCAGATCCAGTGATAAACATAAGCAGTAGTTTAAAATAAATAGCTTCTAAAGAATTCTGAAAGCAGAATTCTATTCTCCTCTTTCTCTTTTTCTTCTTCTTTATTCGCCAACTGTAAAAGAGTTTTATTAATCCCTCTTTCATAGGATTTAGTGGTTATGAGAGTCTCCTTATCAAAAGATTCAGTGGTTCTAAGAGTCTCCTTATCAAAATACTCAGTGGTTCTGAGAGTCTCCTTATCAAAAGACTCAGGCACAGTTAGTGCAATCCTACCAGGGAGGTAGAAGAGTGGACTACCCACATTTTGGGGAACCACTATAAAAATCCTGTGTCTTCTGGATTGAATTTTCGATGTTGTCCCTCTTTACTGTTTTCTATATTTACATTTCCTGCATATACTTTATTCTATTTTGCTAGTGTTGACTGCATACTACTTAGTAGTTTTATTGTGTGTGTATATTTATGGTACAAAATATTTATAACTCTATTCACCCCCCCTAGAGAATACTCAGAGGAACACTGTGCTCTTTCAATTGGTATCAGAGCGAGGTTGATCATTAAAAGGTTAACACCTTGATCAAAATATCTCCTCACTCTCATTTCTTTATTTCAAATTAATTAAAACAATTTTCTAAGAAAATAAGTTCTAAGGATTATGCATCAACAAGACCACCCGTGTGTAACCTAATTAAGTTTACAGTCTGGAAGGCCAGAATAAAACTTTACAAGAACTCTATTGATGAAGACATCTTTGATGTTATAATTTCAGGTCCCCTAACTCCAGTCAGACAAGATGCCAGTGGATCTTCAACACTGGTGTTGGATATGTATGCGCCCTTAGAGGGGGGTGAATAAAGGTTTTAAAACTTTTTATTATATTTTAAAAGACTTGAAAACTTAGTATATCAAAATAGAGAAAACCAAACAAATCAAGCAAAATAAAATAGTGACATGATTTTATTAACTTGAAATATAAGATTACAAAACTTGATTTCTTAAGACGCTAGAAATCAAAGGTGCATTGGCCGCCACTCTTGAAGCAGAGCGGACAAATCGATGTTTTGGCATTATATTTCAGTATTGCTTATAATTTAGGGTTGACATAAAGATGGGACATTCCTTTAGGGTCAACCCAAAATAGTGTTGAACTGGCCGCCACTCTTGAAACAGAGCGAATAGATCGATGTTTGGGCTTTTATTTTAGTATAACCTATAATTTGGAGTTGACGTGAAGATGAGACATTCCTTCAGGGTCAACCCTAAATAGTGTCAAACTGGCCTCCGCTCTTAGAGCAGTGCGGACAGATCGATGTTTTTGCCTTTTAATTCAGTTTTGCCTATAATTTGGAGTTGACATAAAGATGGGACATTCCTTCAGGGTCAACCCTAAATAGTGCAGAATTGAATCATTTTTAAGCGCAAGACTCACCTTCGTATCCAAAAAGCTCTAGGGTGGGAGTATTTACGATAGCTGTTATTATGAACAAATCATTTCGTAACCCAAGAGACCATGATACGTGTCAAGTCAATCCAGTGAGTAGGGCTTACCAGAATCACAATTATATAATACGAGAATATATTTTGCCTTCAAGAACTATTCCTATAGGAATATATTGTGCCTTCAAGAATTATTACAACGGGAATACATTGTGCCTTGGAGAATTATTCCTATGGGAATATATTGTGCCTTCGAGAATTATTCCTACATGAATATATTATGCTTTTGATAATTATTCCTACAGGAATATATTGTGCCTTCGAGAATTATTCCTACGGGAATATATTGTGCGTTCGAGAATTATTCCTACGGGAATATATTGTGTCTTCGTGTTGGGAAAACCCCTTGTGATTTATCTAACAAATTACTTAAAGTGACTTCATCAGTTAGGTTGTATTACCCACATTATATAGAAAGGGTAAATTGGTCATTAGATGTATTAGGATGTCACACTCACCTTAAAGTGTCAAGACCGGGTCAAGATAAGCACAAATTTAGTTGAGTTAAAACTTGTGTCAAATAGAAGTCGACGCAACTTTGACTAGATGTTGAGGTAACTCTGACTGATAGTCAAAGCAACTCAATCAGCCCGCTGAAGTAGAAGTCAAGTCGACATAGTGTCGAAAGGAACTCGACGCAGAAGGAAGAGCCTGTTGAAGCCCTCTTAGAAGTCGATGCAACTTCAACTTCAATTCGACGCAGAAGATATAGTTTAAGTCCAAGTCTTCAACTCGATGGTTATGTCGATAAGTAATCCACGCAACGTCGACATCTGATTTCAGCCAAAGCTAAGATGGAATTTGAAGCGACTCCTATAAGAACTCAGAGGTGCGTCGATATGAAGAATGATGAAGTCGATGCAGTGTCGAATACAGTCTGAAATAGAAGTTTTTTCAGCTATCCTTTTAATACCTTTTCAGAAGGTCCACAATGCTGAAGATAGTTCTCCAACGACTCATTTATTGCCAAGAATGGAATGGAGTGTTCAAGGAGACAGCAAAAACAATCTTGGAATGTGTTCAAATCTGATGGATGGGTCAGGAACAAAAGAAGAAAGGGAAATCAACTATCCAATTGGAATTCCTTTTCAGGACAGCCTAAAAGAAGAAATAAATTCATATTCCAATCATGGAGAATAAGTATGCTTAGAGGAGAAGAAAAACAATAAGGATTGATCACATATTTCTACGTCTGTCGAGCAGGGCTTTTCTCTTCTACCTCCTTCAACCCTTAGACAAAAAGAACATATCTCTCTACGCACAAAAAACATCACTGCTTCTTCTTCTTCTTCTTCATCATCACACAACAGCAAGTTCACAATAAGTGCTCAGAGAATAAGTATCAAGCCAATAACCCTTGAAATCATCACAATCATATGCAAGGGATCATTATATTTAGATCCAGTGATAAACAAAAGCCGCGGTTTACAAGAAATAGCTTCTAAAGAATTCTGAAAGCAGAATTCTATTCTCCTCTTTCTCTTTTTCTTCTTCTTTATTCACTAATTATAAAAGAATGTTATTAATCCCTCTTTCATAGTAAGCAGTGGTTCTAAGAGTCTCGTTATCAAAAGATTCAGTGATTCTAAGAGTCTCCTTATCAAAATACTCAATGGTTCTCAGAGTCTCCTTATCAAAAGACTCAGGCACAGTTAGTGCAATCCTACTAGGGAGGTAGAATAGTGGACTACCCACATTTTGGGGAACCACTATAAAAATTCGGTGTCTTCTGGATTGAATTTTCGATGTTGTCCCTCTTTACTGTTTTCTGTATTTACATTTCCTGCATATACTTTATTCAATTTTGCTAGTGTTGATTGCATACTACTTAGTAGTTTTATTGTGTGTGTATATTTTGGGTAGAAAAAATTTAAAACTATATTCACCCCCCTCTAGAGAATACTCAGAGGCACACTGTGCACTTTCAATTGGTATCGGTGCGAGGTTGATCATTAAAAGGTTAACACCTTAATCAAAAGATCTCCTTACTCTCATTTCTTTATTTCAAATTAATTAAAACTATTTTCTAAAGAAAATGAGTTCTAAGGAATATGCATCAACAAGACCACCAGTGTGTAACCTAATTAAGTTTACAGTCTGGAACTCCAGAATAAAGCTTTACATGAACTCTATTGATGAAGACATCTTTGATGTTATAATTTCAGGTCCCCCAACTCCAGTCAGACAAGATGCCAATGGATCTTCAACACTGGTGTTGGATCTGTAGGCGCCCTTAGAGGGGGGTGAATAAGGGTTTTAAAACTTTTTATTATATTTTAATAGACTTGAAAACTTAGTAGATAAAAATAGAGAAAAGCCAAACAAATCAAGCGAAATAAAATAGTGACATGATTTTATTAACTTGAAATATAAGATTACAAAACTTGATTTCTTATGACGCTAGAAATCGAAGAAGAATAGTAAAAAGTCTTTTTGTTTTCTATCCTGACTTGTATCCCCACGAACTGGTGGCTTTAGCCTATCCTCCCCCGGATACGTCCTCAAGCCGCTCTAGCCAATCCTCCCCCGGATATAGCCTAGAGCACCCCCTAGATCTACACTGATCTCGCGGTATCTCCACCACCAGAGGATGATAGACTGGAAATGGATGTGCTGCAACATAATGATTTCAGGCATCATGATGACCCAATGGTCGCTAACGGAAAGCTACATTACAACCTTCATCCGCGGCACGCAAAGCTTATTTGAAGTTTCTCAAAAGCATATTATCAGTTCCTAATTATTTCTTTAAAATGCAAAACTTGTAATCTTTTATTTTTCATGCTTTTATATTTTTGGGCGTGCTATTAAACATTTATGGTGTGTTATTAGCCATCCGGATTGATGAGATTGTCATCTCAATCTTGGATGGTTGGATCTATTTTGTAACTCCTATATATAGGAGGTTTTAAGAGAAGGAAAGGAGATTTTGGAAAACCTAAAAAAACCAGCCCCCCCCCCCCCCCCCCCCCATTGTCCCCCTCTTCTCCATTTCAGCCTCCCCTCTCATGGAGCATCCAGCGTGGCTTCTTGGTGAGACTCCAAGGAAGAAGGACGACAACCCCACTCGATGAGACGCCAGTGGACCATTCGGTGCGACGCCGGTGGAAATCGTGGAGAGAGTGATTCTCCCACATGTTATCAAGTGTGTTTTTCTCCAAATGGTTGGGTAAAATCTCCCCCTCTTCTAGTGATTCTTCTCTAGATTTGTGGAGGCTGAACCATCTTGTTCTCCGCAGCTTTAAAATCTTCATCTCTTTCAAATCTCTGAATAAATGTGTTATTGTCCGCGTTTCTATTTCCGGATTGGGTAGGTCCATTTGCTTGAGCGGATCTTATCCTATAGCCTTGGTCTTGCCCTCAAAAGGGTTGGCAAACTTTGCGTTATTTTTCGGAACACATTGACCAATTTTTTTATCGCTGTTTTAGAGTCGACACTCCTCTGAATAAATTGATGCTTGTGTGCGAAAGGGTGATATATTTGTGGGCGTTAGATGCTTTTGTAGGTGCGGTAGATCAAGAGTGCGTTGATAGGCGAGTTAGAGATTTCTTGTGTAGATCTCCGTAGCGACGTACGCTGCATCAATTTGGTGTCAGAGCAGGTCGTGTAAATTTCTCAATTGATACAACCTAGATACTCATCTCCGTGGTGCAAACTAAGCAAAATAAAAATAAAAAAATAAGTCTGGAGGTTCTCCCTTTTAGTCACATCCCGAAAATATTTTTCTGCCAAAATTTTGAGCTTTAATCGACACAACAAAAATTCACTCCTCATTATTTTGTCCAACCCTGCATGCGCACTAGACTAGGAACGGAGTACACTACACCTTCATCATCTAGGATGGCTGTGAATGAGCATGGGGATCCCAACGCTGAGGCCATAGAGGGGCTACGTAACGATATGACTAAGCTTAGGACCATGTTAGTACAAATCCTACTGAATCAATGAGGGCTGCCACTGCCACCCGTTAATGTTGGGCAGCCCAACCGACACCAACAGGTCCATGATTCGGCTTCCGATGGGGACTCTCCCCGAGTGCTCCCTCGAGAACACCGCCCCAAGTGTGGATTCGATATCACTAGGGCCATTAAGATTATTGCCACCACTTACGATGGCATAGGAGATCCCCAAATCTTCCTTAATTGGGTAGTGGACATGGAATGCTACTACGAATGGCACAACCTTATGGACCCTCAAAAGGTCCAAGTTGGCAGGATGAAGTTAACGGATCGTGCAAAGACTTATTGGCTGAATGAGGAGCGGATATTAGGAGTCGGGCATGGAGTCCCATTTATAGGTTGGCCGGTGATGAAGAATTTGCTAACCGATCAGTACGTCCCTATATACCACTGAACACAGATGTTCGATGAGCTTTCCACCCTGCGGCAGGGCTCAAATTCGGTAGCTGAATATATGGGAGAGCTGAAGGACCATATGGTGCGTTGTGATCTTAGGGAGATTCCCGAGGTCACCTTATCTAGATTTTGTAAGGGACTTCAACCCGATATTCAAAGGAAGCACATGCGCTATGGTCATACGGACCTGAACACGACTTTCAATGCCGCCCTTGACATTGAAAAACATCTAGCCTTGAAGGCCCACTCCCATTATTCCCACGCAAAGAATAAGTCCACCGTTGGAGCGTCTTCCTCCACATATCCGGATAAGGGGAAGTTTAGGTCCACCAAGTCAAAGTCTGTAGTGATCACTGCTAGGAACACTAGGAATCCCGCGAGTTTGCATATCCCCATAGGGAAGGTTAGCAAGTCCAATGCTACGTGTTACTCTTGCGTCATTCAAGGTCATTATGCCTTTGAATGCCCAACGAAGACTAAGGCCATAGCCCTTTTAGAATCAACTACCGACCTCGCTGATTACATATATGAGGCTGTAGAGGAGTGTGACCCAGAAGGGGTCCCAAGTGATTTAGAGGATGATCACCACCTTATGGTGATGCATTGTATCTTGACCACTCCTCGTCTGTTAGATGATTGGAAGAGGATGAGCATATTTTCTCTAATTTTTAAGAGTGGTGAGAAACTCTGCAAGCTGATTATTGATAGTGGTAACTGTGTGAATGTCATTTCTGAGAATGCCATCACACATATGACCTTGACCACGGAACCACACATGACCCCATATCAGGTAACTTGGATCAGCAAGATCACCGTCCCGGTTACCAAGCGATGCCTGGTCCCCCTCTCATCCAAATCTTATACTGATGAGGTTTGGTGTGATGTCCTGATGAGTAGTATTTATGCATATTTTAATTATAGTATTAAGTTTAGTTTTAATTTAAAATTGCAAATATTATTTATATTTTAGTTTAAAATCACTTCTTTTATAATTTCTGTTCTAAATATAGTTTACTTTTATTTTTGCAGAATTTTGGGAAAATTGGAGAAAATCACAAGTCACGCCCTCAGTCACGCCCGTGTCCAAGGGCGTGTAACCTAAAGATCTGCGTTCGATGAAATTGCCCCTGCATTCGACAAAATTTGAGCTACGTTTGACGAAATTTCTCTACCGCTGCATTAGACGAAATCTGAGCTCCGTTCGACGAACGCTCTCCGTCCCTACGTTCGATGAAATCTGAGCTCCGTTCCACGAATGCTCTCCGTCCCTGCGTTCGACGAAATCTGAGCTGAGTTCGACGAACACGCTCTGCCGCGCCGAATTCACGCCCAAGTCACGCCCGTGACCAAAGAGTCACGCCCGTGACTTCCAGCGTGATCCCTGCTCCCTGCCGCGCCGAATTCAAGCCCATGCCGCATTAATGGAGTTGACTGCAGTCATGCCCGTGATCCATGGGTCACGCCCGTGACTTTTTGCGCGTGATCGCTTTTCGCTGCAGCGCTGCACTCAAGCCCTCACCGCATTGATGGCGCCGCCCAGGTACACGCCCATGACCAAAGTTACACGGGCGTGTAATGTCAGTTTTCACGACACAGTCACGCAAGACCCACGCAGATGTCGCAGCCGTGCAGAACAAGTATTACACGCCCTAGGTTACGCCCGTGACCGAGGGCGTGTAACCTGGAAATTATTCCTATAAATTCAGAGGCTCCCCTCCAGCATTCAGTCCCCTTCCCATTGCCCATTTGGGTTGTTCTTGTATAATTTTCCTTATTTCTTCATGTTTTAGGTTTAGATTTAATTTCATGTAATTTTCTTATTTCCTTTTTAATGTCTTGTTTTTCTCTTCTATGCAAGGTAGCTTAGCTTTAATTTCATGCAATGTAATTTAGTTTTCAATTTATGTAATGTTCTCTTTTTCATGGTAATGAAATGTTAATTTTCCTTTCACTTATGCAAAAATATTTTCTTCTCTCCTTTTCTCTTTTTCTTATTCCTTCCTTTATCAAATATTTAGTTGTTCTTGATTTTCGCAAGCTTTGAATTGAATTTAACCTTAATTTTTAGCAAGCTATTTCAAGTTTTATTTTCCTCTTTTCAATATTCTCTTTTTAGTTAATTTTAATTACGCTCTCTAATCAAAATTTATTACCGATAAAATAATAGTTAGCTTTCTCGAAGTAGAAGTACTATACAGCCCCGAGTTTAATACGACCTTGATATTTTCTTTTAAATATCTTATACTATACGTGATAAGGTATACTTGCCTTTTCGAATGAGTTGTTTGGATTATATTGATGCGATATTTTCGGCAAGTGCATCGGTCGCTGTCAAGTAATAATTATGGAGAATAAATTCCCCGAATGTCGGTCTCTTGAGGAATGCAGGATGGGTGAACGAATTGCGCAGTGATGATTGTTACACAAGCGTTCAACAAACACAAAGAGGGGTTTTTGGTTGGTTTTCCTAATCTTAGCAATAACAAAAGAAATGCGGGTCGAAAACACCGCTTCGCAAAGTGAGGTGGATGCAACGGCCGCGATGCCGTGCTTCGTGAGGCGGCTGAAGTGAACTCAAGTGCGAGAGGGTGAGGGTCGCAAACACCTCTTCACAACCGCCGTTAGCTCTTGCTAACGCGAATCAAACACCTTGCGTGCGGGCGCGAGTGAGCGAATGAGAACGGAGTGAATCACAACCAAACCATGAAGAATAACAAAGAGACATTCATTTAAACAAATAACATCTCAATATTCGAGTTTTACACGGTTCAAAGAGTACAACGAGGAAAGAGGAAAGGAATAACCGATGGTGAAGACTAGCGGCCGTTCACGGCCAGAATGGTAGGTTGTCAGGCTACCTCCGGACTCGGACGGACAATGCTTCCGGCGTAGAGAGCTGTCACGATCTCCCTACGTGCTCCGTCGTCTTCGACTTTAGGTTTCTTCTTCTTCTCACCGAGCGGAATGAAAGAATGCTTGCTTGGAGGCTTACGGACGATGGAGAACACTCACGGACAATGGAGGAAGTCTTAGAATGGATGGAGGAGGCTTCCCTTTGCGTAGGAGATGAAGTGGAGGCTTCCCCCGGTGGAGATCGGCGGCGTACGGAACAGGAATCCCGCTCCCGGCATCAACCAACGCCCTAAAATCGCAACAGGCGTTTAAATAGGCGCTGGATTAAACAGTGCGCATGGTCATTGGCGCACGACCAGTGGTCGTGCGCACTAGAATCCTGTGATCGTGCGTCTGTCTGGACGGAGCCTACAAGAAAAGCAATTTATGAAATATAATGTTCGCACGACCAGTGGCGCACGACCGGTGGTCGTGCGCACTAGCGTCTTTGGTCGTGCGCAATATGAGAAACAGAACTCAAAAAAAAAAAAAATACTGTAAAATGCGCACAGACAGTGGCGCACGACCGGTGGTCGTGCGCACTAGAGTCGATGAGCGTGCGCACTACAGCAGACAGAACTCAGAAATTTAATGGTCAATGCGCACGAGCAGTGGCGCACGACCGGTGGTCGTGCGCACTGTCGTTGATGGTCGTGTGCACTGCACCAAACAGAACTCGTGAAAAAGGGTTAAGTGCACACGATTAGTGGCGCACGACCAGTGGTCGTGCGCAATAGAACCGGCGATCGTGCGCAGTGTTCCTGTGCAGAATTGCACCGGGAACACTTGCACTACTCCAATTCCAGCACAACCACAGATCTAGCCACTGAAAGTGGCACTTAACAGCGCAAGAATCTACTAAAGACAATAAACACGAAAATCACACCAAAGTGGGCCAAGATGTGCACCGAGCATGGATTATCAAATATAAACTATAACAAGGCTATAGTGCGTAGAATTGACTAAATAACGGCCCGGATGAGTCCAAAAATGTGCATATAATCAGGACTCATCATATATTAACAAAAACTTGCAAAAACTTTCTCCTTTTCTTTTGAACTTATTTTTAGATTTCACGCCGCCGCCGCGGCGTAAATGTCGATATTCCGAAAAAAGGAAAGACTATTACTTTATCATCTCGATAGGTTGGATAATGGTTAGTTCCTCGAAGTATGAGTACTCGTGAGATGCCTCGAAAGCGCCCGTCGAATTCTTATCGCATCGAGAAAGGCTTTTGAAGAGCTTCAATTTTTATTACCAAGTTTTTGGCGTCGTTGCCGGGGAATATTTCTGTCGATATTTTGAAAAGAGAGAGCGCTATTACTTTTATCTTTTTTCTTCTTCCTTTATGTTTATCTAAAAGAAAAAAAAATTCCTTTCTTTTCTTCTCTTTTTTTAGCAATTTAAAAAAAAAATTCCCTTTGAAATTTTTTTTTTTGAAAACACAAAAACATTATAAAACTAATCAAAACAAAAAAAAAATAATTTTTAACTTTTATGTTTCATTTCTTTTTATTTCGTGTTTTGTTTTATTATTTTAAAAGTAATTCTATAGGTGATCATGGTGGTCGTCCGTCTCCAAATCAGGGACGTACTTCTTTTTCCTCTCCTTGTACTTTTTCTTTCAAAATCATGCTCTTGTATTTTCTATTTTATTGTTCTCCATACTTAGCTTTCAACATTGGGGACAATGTTGAATTTTAAGTATGGGGGTGTATTTCCCTTTCTCTTAAATTATAAAATCGTAGAAAATTTCCAAAAAAATTTTAGAATCCCAAAATTCCAAAAATATTTACTGTGTACATAGTTTATTTTCGTTTTGTAAATAGTTTATTTCCTTTTTATTGTCTTTTACAAAAGAAAAATTAGCTTTTTCAAAAAAATTAGAAAACCCAAAAATATTCAAAAAAATTAGATAATCAAAAATTTAAATCTTGGAAAGGGATGTTTGGGCTATCATCCCATCACACTCCTAGTACCTTGCGAACCCTTCACCGGGTAGACCTCGGGAAGTCTAAGAATTAACAAAAAAAAATTTTAGTTTATGTTTAGCATTTTTATTATTTAGATAATATCAAAAAAAAAAAGATAATATCAAAAATCCCAAAAATATAATAAGCCCTTACTTTGGTTTTTGTTATTTCCAAAATCATTTAGAGTTTATTTATAAACATTTATATTTTTTTTTGCTAATCATTTATTCTATCATGGTTTGCTAAATCTAATTTTTGTTTAAGTGATTTAGTGTTAAGAAATATTTTATGATTTTAATTTGATTAGAGATATTTCTTTAGCACTTCTTCTCTTTTATTTTAAATAGTTACAATTTTTTAGTAATCTTGCTTAAACAGCTTTAGATTTTAATTATTTCTACCTCAAGCTTTTAAAATCTTAGGAAAGTTTAAATTACTAAAATTTGCTCTCAAAATAATTTAATTTATAAGCTAGAAATTTTTTCTCTACCCTACCCCTTTGATGGCATAAAAAAGTATTTTAAAAGATCATATGTCATGGGAATAAGAGGATAAAATTCATTATTCCCTAAACATATGCACCCAAAATAATTTTTAAAAGATTATATGGCATGGAGTAAGAGGATAAAATTCATTACTCCTAAACATATACATTTTGGGTTTTTATTAGAAGAGAAGTTTATCATTTTACAAGTTAAAAAAATAGAGGTGAGAGGATAAAATTCATCACCTCCATTCTAAGATCTCTTCTTATGCCAAATTTTATGAACCCCTACTAACCCAATATCTTTGATCTAGATTTAAATTATGTTATGGAGAGAGCAATACTTAGTAAGTTACTTTTTCCTTTAGCTTTTTCAAAGTTATGGTTTTTATAAATTTTAAATCTAATTTTGTTTACTTATTACTCAATTTTGTTAACTAGTTAATATTTTTGAGAACTCTTGGCTAAATATTTTTCTCTTATTATTCTAATTTCATAATTTAGGACTTAATTCGTCAATCCTTAAATTTTCTTTTTAGCTTACTTGTGATTCAATAAATTTTTAGGCTTAATTAAAAAATTTTATTAAATGTCTTATAAATATTTCTCATACTTTTGCTCTGGAATAGCAAAAGTTTAAGTATGGGGGTATTTGATGAGTAGTATTTATGCATATTTTAATTATAGTATTTAGTTTAGTTTTAATTTAAAATTGCAAATATTATTTATATTTTAGTTTAAAATCACTTCTTTTATAATTTCTGTTCTAAATATAGTTTAAAATCACTTCTTTTACAGAATTTTGGGAAAATTGGAGAAAATCAGAAGTCACACCCTCAGTCACGCCCGTGACCAAGGGCGTGTAACCTAAAGATCAGCGTTCGATGAAATTGCCCCTGCGTTCGATGAAATTTGAGCTGCGTTCGACGAAATTGCTTTGCCGCTGCGTTCGACGATATCTGAGCTCCGTTCGACGAACGCTCTCCGTCCCTGCGTTCGATGAAATCTGAGCTCCGTTCGACGAACGCTCTACGTCCCTACTTTCGACGAAATCTGAGCTGAGTTCGACGAACGTGCTCTACCCCGCCGAATTCACGCCCAAGTCACGCCCGTGACCAAAGAGTCACGCCCGTGACTTCCCGTGTGATCCCTGCTCCCTGCCGCGCCTAATTCAATCCCATGCCGCATTAATGGAGTTGACTATAGTCACGCCCGTGATCCATGGGTCACGCCCATGACTTTTCGCGCGTGATCGCTTTTCGCTGCAGCGCCGCACTCAAGCCCTCGCCGCATTGATGGCGCCGCCCAGGTACCCGCCCATGACCAAAGTTACACGGGCGTGTAATGTCAGTTTTCACGACACAGTCACGCAAGACCCACGCCAATGTCGCAGCCGTGCAGAACAAGTATTACACGCCCTAGGTCACGCCCATGACCGAGGGCGTGTAACCTGGAAATTTTTCCTATAAATTCAGAGGCTCCCCTCCAACATTCAGTCCCCTTCCCCCTGCCCATTTGGGCTGTTCTTGTATAGTTTTCCTTATTTCTTCATGTTTTAGGTTTAGATTTAATTTCATGTAATTTTCTTATTTCCTTTTTAATGTCTTTTGTTTCTCTTCCATGCAAGGTAGCTTAGCTTTAATTTCATGCAATGTAATTTAGTTTTCAATTTATGTAATGTTCTCTTTTTCATGGTAATGAAATGTTAATTTTCCTTTCACTTATGCAAAAATCTTTTCTTCTCTCCTTTTCTCTTTTTCTTATTCCTTCCTTTATCAAATATTTAGTTGTTCTTGATTTTCGCAAGCTTTGAATTGGATTTAACCTTAATTTTTAGCAAGCTATTTCAAGTTTTGTTTTCCTCTTTTCAATGTTCTCTTTTTAGTTAATTTTAATTACGCTCTCTAATCAAATTTTATTACCGATAAAATAATAGTTAGCTTTCTCGAAATAGAAGTACTCGACAGCCCCGAGTCTAATACGACCTTGATATTTTCTTTTAAATATCCTATACTATGCGCGATAAGGTATACTTGCCTTTTCAAATGAGTAGTTTGGATTATATTAACAAAAACTTGCAAAAACTTTCTACTTTTCTTTTTAACTTATTTTTAGAATTCGGCGCCGTCGCCGCTGCATAAACGTCGATATTCCAAAAAAAGGAAAGACTATTACTTTTATCATCTCGATAGGTAGGATAATGGTTAGTTCCTCGAAGTACGAGTACTCGCAAGATGCCTCGAAAGCGCCCATCGAATTCTTATCGCATCGAGAAAGGCTTTTGCAGAACTTCAATTTTTATTATCATGTCCTACCGATGGACGCTTGTCATGTGTTACTAGGCCGCCCTTGGCTCTATGACCGTGATGTGACACATTTTGGTAGAGCCAACACGTATGAATTTAAATTCAATGGCAAAACCATCACGTTGAGGCCGACCCTCCCGAAGGAGCCTGTATTTTTTGCTAAGGACACCACTGTCCTTGTGGAGAGGAGGGTGTTGAGTGTAGTTGGTAGGAAGGAGTTTGTGAAGGTTCCGTTTCTTGATGGGATGATGTACGCACTAGTTCTTATGAGTGCGAAGACTGATTCAGGAGTGTTGGATGACTTACCTAGAGAGCTACGGGTGTTGTTGGAAGAATATAAGGACGTTTACTCGGATGAGCTACCTTCGACGTTACCCCCGCTTAGGTATATACATCATGCAATAGACCTTATCCTTGGTTCATCCCTACCCAACCAGCCCCATTATAGACTTCATCCCGCTGCCCATAAGGAGTTACAGACCCAGATTGAGGACTCGTATGAGTCCATGTGTTGTGCCAGCCCTGCTTGCCTCCAAGAAGGATGGAACATGGCAGATGTGTGTTGATAGCCATGCTATCAACAAGATTACTATCAAGTATAGGTTTCCTATTCCATGATTAGATGACCTCTTAGATGTCTTATCTGCCGCCACTATCGTTTCGAAGTTAGATTTACGGAGTGGCTATCACCAGATTAGGATCCGTGAGGGAGATGAGTGGAAGACTGAGTTAAATCTAAGGATGGGTTATATGAGTGGGTTGTGATGCCCTTTGGGTTATCCAATGCCCCTAGCACCTTCTCCCAGATGATGACACATGTCTTTCAGCCTTACATGGGGAAGTTTATGGTAGTTTATTTCGATGATATCATATTCTATAGCACCACCACTGCCGAGCACATCTCCCACATGAGAGTGATTCTTTCCACCTTGAGGAAGGAAACATTATTTCTAAACTTTAAGAAGTGCACTTTCTATGTTACTGAGGTAGAGTTCTTTGGTTATATAGTCGGGTCTGAGGGTATACGAGTTGACCCCGGAAAGGTTCAAGTGATAAGGGACTGGCCTGAACCAACTAGCCTACGAGAGGTGCGTAGTTTCCATGGATTAGCTACTTTCTATCGTCATTTCATACGAGACTTTAGTAGCATTATGACACCTATTAGTGATTGCATGAAGAAGGGTGAGTTCACATGGACGAAGTTCACCACCTTTGCCTTCCAACGTATTAAGACGTTTATGACCAAGGCACCGGTGTTACGTCTACCTGACTTCACCAAAGTCTTTGAGCTTACATGTGATGCATCTGGGGTGGGAATAGGAGTGTCTTAGGTCAAGAAGGTCACCCGGTCAGTTACTTTAGTAAGAAGTTAGTGGGCGCCAAGTTGAATTATTCAAATTACGATAGGGAGTTCTATATTGTTGTTAGGTGTTTGCATCATTGGAGGCACTATCTCCTCTCCAGGGAGTTTGTGATCCTCTCTGACCATGTTGCCTTGCGATTCATAAATGGTCAACACAAAATCAGCCCGTGTCACGCTAAGTGGGTAGCTTTCTTGCAAGGATACACGTTTAATCTCAAGCACCTTAAGGGTTCTGATAATCGAGTTGTCGATGCACTTAGTCGCCTCACCCTATTGCTATCCACCATGCAAGTCCACGTTGTAGGGTTTGAGCGCATTAAGGATGAATACGCCACTTGCCTAAGTTTCCAAGAGCTGTATCTATCCCCCCAGGACAGCTCTCCCACGACTATTTCTGTCTTTACTCTTAGGGACGGTTATCTCTTAAAGCACGGGAAGCTGTGTATTCCGCGATCCTCTTTACGACTCCACATTATTTGGGAGTTACATAGCGGAGGCTTGAGTGGACACTTTGGGCGGGATAAAATCATTACACTCATTGAGGAGAAATTTTACTGGACTAAACTTAAGGCGATGGTTGGGAGAGTAGTGAGTAGTTGTCGAACATGTTAAGTCTCGAAGGGCCTAAATCTAATGTTGGATTATATACCCCTCTACCTATTCCTTCCATACCATGGGAAGACGTAAGCATGGATTTTGTATTAGGCCTCCCCTCCACACCCTTTGACGTCACGATTCTATTCTCGTAGTTGTGGATAGGTTTTCTAAAATGGCATACTTTCTCCCGTGTAGCAAGACCAACGATGCATCTCATATATCAAAATTATATTTTAAAGAGGTCGTTAGCCATCGCGGAGTGCCGAAGACAATTGTCTCAGATAGGGATGTGAAATTCAATAGCTATTTTTGGAAGACCTTATGGATTTTAATGGGAACGAAATTATTATTCTCCGCTGCTTATCATCCGCAAACCGATGGGCAGACGGAAGTGGTCAATCGAAGTTTGGGGAACTTTCTTCGGTGTCTTGTGAGCGATCATAAGGGCACGTGGGATCTACTTCTTCCCCATGCCCAATTGGCGTATAATAACTCAAAGAATAGGTCCATGGGTATGTCCCCTAATGAGATTGTTCATGGGTATAAGGCTTCGGTGCACCTTGACTTGGTTCCATTACCGCCAACATATAAAACAAGTCAATTTGCACAATCCTTCGCCCAACATATTCATGATTTGCATGCACATATCCGAACAACCTTGACCTCCCAATACGAATCCTATCAAACACATGCTAATCAACATTAGAAAGTGTCAAACTTTCAAGTCGGCGATCAAGTCTTAGTCCGCTTAGTTCCCGAGTGGATACCAACCGACACCGTTAAGAAGTTAGCGCCAAAGCGAGCCGGCCCTTTCCGGATTATAAAGAAACTAGGCGATAAGGCTGTTTTCTTAGATTTGGCTGCTGATTGGGGTTTTCACCCATTTTTAATGTCTCGGATTTAACGATGTTTATTTCTCCTCCACAAGATTTGATTTCTTTGTCGTCTCCTCCTTCCACTCAAATTTCTAAGGGTTTGGGGAGTGGTAGTACGAATGTTCTCTCTCCTATAGTTTCCACAGGTTTAGTGTCGGATGGTAAGTTGCATTCTTTCCCTACTGCTGACATGTTTCCAAGGTTTCCCAAAACCTTTCTTATACCTGACAGGATACTTGACGCTGAGCCGCTCACTACTGACGATGGTGCTACTCGCCGCTTTCTCATCGATTGGCAAGATCGCCCCTCTTTCGATGACTCATGGGTACTCGAGTCGGAGCTTCAATGTTTGGATGCTGCACTTCTCCACTGCTATCTCCTGGACCACGCATTGGTGATACGTGAAGTTGAGCGGGGGAGGATTGATGACGCGATATCTCCACCACCAAAGGATGATAGACTAGAAATGGATGTGCTGCAACATAAAGATTTCAGGCATCATGACGACCCAATGGCCGCTAACGGAAAGCAACGTTATAACCTCCATCCTCGGCGCGCAAAGCTTATTTGAAGTTTCTCAGAAGCATATTATTAGTTCCTAATTATTTCTTTAAAATGTAAAACTTGTAATCTTTTATTTTTCATGCTTTTATATATTTGGGTGTGCTATTAAACATTTATGGTGTGTTATTAGCCATCCGGATTGATGAGATTGTCATCTCAATCTTGGATGGTTGGATCTATTTTGCAACTCCTATATATAGGAGGTTTTAAGAGAAGGAAAGGAGATTTTGGAAAACGTAAAAGAAACCAGCCCCCCCCCCCCCCCCCTCTTTGAGAGTTTCGGCCAAGGCTTGTGAGAAGCCCCCCACCCCTTTGTCTCCCTCTTCTCCATTTCAGGCTCCCCTCTCATGAAGCATCCAGCATGGCTTCTTGGTGCAACTCCAGGGAAGAAGGACGACAACCCCACTCGGTGCGACGCCGGTGGACCATTCGGTGCGACGTCGGTGGAAATCGTGGAGAGAGTGATTCTCCCATAAGTTATCAAGTGTGTTTTCCTCCAAACGGTTTGGTAAAATCTCCCCCTCTTCTAGTGATTCTTCTCTAGATTTGTTGAGGTTGAACCCTTGTGTTCTCCTCGGCTTTAAAATCTTCATCTCTTTCAAATCTCTGAATAAAATTGTTATTGTCTGCATTTTTATTTCTGGATCGGGTAGGTCCATTTTGCTTGAGCAGATCTTGGCCTATAGCCTTGGTCTTTCCCTCAAAAAGGTTGGCAACCTTTGCGTTATTTTTGGGAACACGTTGACTCATTTTTTGATCATTGTTTTATAGTCGACACACCTCCGAATGAATTGATGCTTGTGTGCGAAAGGGTGACATATTTGTGGGTGATAGATGCTTGTGTAGGTGCGGTCGATCAAGAGTGCGTTGATAGGCGAGTTAGAGTTTTCTTGTGTAGATCTCCGTAGCGATGTATGCTGCATCATACACCCTAGACCTAGTCGCTAACACGAGGCGAATTTACTACACTAGTATGAAAGAGTAAAGAAATGAAACAACAACAATATGAAAAATCCCTATGTGGATCTCTTGAAGAAGTAGACGAAGTACCGCAGAGTATGATCATAGTGGATGCGGTCTTTTGTCATGATGATGAAGCGTGTTTAAATATTCTCCACGGATCTCCTTAAGCCTTCATGGATTTGTGGGAGTATCTCTCTAAAACTTCCTCTATATGATGTGGCACGAAGCTCTGGAATTTAGGGGTGTGAGGTGATGAAGAAGACGGAGCCAAGGAGTCCTTTTTATAGCCTTGGAGCTAGCGCCTGCTCTATCGCTACCGCTGGCGCTATCCTGGTTTAGGAAATATCCTGCGTGTGTGTATCTTTCATTCCAAGGAAACCTTGCTAAAATTCCTCTTGTGCGTCGCACTACCGCCTACGCTAGCCGCTTCTGCCGGCGCTAGCGCCTTCTATAACTGCCTCCCGAAATTGCCTATTCAGGGCTAGCGCCTACGCTAGTGGGCATGCTGGAAATTTGGCTTCAAACTTGGGGGCAACCTTCTTATGTTATCCTTAAGTCATATGGCATTGTTTCCTGCACACTTAAACGCACAAGATCAAATATACATAAAATTTGTTATTCTCAAACCTAGGAGATGCGGAAGACCATGTTCCAAGAAACTCCCAATTTTGATAATAACAAATCCATTAATGATAAATCAGAGCATTAATACATAAAGCATGATGAAACCTACTTGTGTGTGTGTGAGTGATGACTTAGGATAATTGTCAATTTTGGTGTAAGCTATCATCTTAATCATTAATCATGTTAGTTTTCCCACTTGATAGCGATTATTATTTATCATGTTAGTTCTCCCCCTTTTGTTATTAGCAAAAGTGGGTTAAGGTACCAAGAGACATAAAAAGAGGTTTTTGAGTAAAAGATAAGGCATGATCGAGCTTTTAAAGGAAATGAAATGAAAAGGAGCTTTTAGCATAAAAGAGATTTTCAAAAAGATCAGAGTTTTTAGCATAAAAAAGATTTTCAAAAAGATTTAGAGTTTTTAGCATTAAATTAATATGCTTGTTAGAATAACCAATATAAACTTTACCAAGTAAGTCTACCACTTGTTGAAGAAAAAGGAATTTTGAGATTCAAGTGATGATACACTCCAAAAGAAAAGACTTTAAATAAACATGAAAGCGCAAGGTAAAAGTTATAAGGTAATATTGTGGTAGACTTATATAGATACAAGAAACATCTTTTTGTGATCATGACGATTCATAAGAAGAAATATGAGTTAATTTCCAAAAGAGATGATGTTTTTGTAAATCATTTTTCTTTTAAAATCTTTAAGGTTTACAATAAATTAACCACGCATGAAAGAAAGATATCAAAAAGAGTCTACTACAATGTTATTTTAATTCACAAATTCAAGACATACCAGACATTGTAGAGAGCATGTTAGATTATCTAGTGCATATATAAATAAAGAGTAGTTTAGAATTAGCATTAGGATCCAATACTCATGAGAAGAAGTTGTTGGAACATGGTCTTCCGCATCTCCTAGGTTTGAGAATAACAAATCCTATGTGTATTTGATCTTGTGTGTTTAAGTGTGCAGGAAACAAAGTCCATATGACTCAAGGATAACATAAGAAGGTTGCCCCCAAAATTGAGCCAATAATTCCAACATGCCCACTAGCGCTGGCGGTAGCACCTAGCGCCTAGCGCTAACGATGTTTAGCGCAATTCCGGGAACACGTTTAGAAGGCGCTAGCGCCAGGCGGTAGCGGATAACGCAGGTGGTAGCGTGGAGTACAGAAGGCAAGACAGAAATGTTTCCTCAGATTGAAGATTCTCCCGTGCAGAATATGTCCAAATATGGGATAGCGTCGACGGTAGCGATAGCGCAGGTGCTAGCTCCAAGGCTATAAGAAGGACCCCTTGGATCTGTCTTCTTCATCCTCTCCTGCTCCCAAATTCCAGAGCTTTGTGCCACATCATATAGAGGAAGGTTCAGAGAGATACTACCATAAATCCATGAAGGCTTAAGGAGATCTGTGGAGAAAATTTTAACACGCGTCATCATCGTGACGAAACACCGCATCGACTACGATCATACTCTGTGGGTCTTCATCTACTTCTCCAAGAGATCCATATAGGGAGTTTTTATATTATTGTTATTTATTTCATATCTTTTCTTGTAATCATTTAGTGAATTCGCCTCTTGTTGGCGACTAGGTCAGGGTAGGACATAGGGCAGAAATTTGCCTCGTGTTGGCGACTAGGTCTAGGGTGTAGATCTAGGGGGTACAAGAGGCCATATCCGGGGAAGGATTGGCTAGAGCGGCTTGAGGCCGTATCCGGGGAAGGATCGGCTAAAGCCAACGGGTTCGTGGGGATACGAGTCGGTATAGAAAACAAAAGGAGTCTTTCATATTTCGCCTTGATTTCTAGCGTCATTGAAATCGAATTTTTTAATCAATTTTATTAATAATAATCATGTCTCTCTTTGTGTATTAAAATTGATTTGATCTTCATTTCTTTAAATTGTTTATTATCCTCTCCTTCATTATAAAACAATTTAGATCTTTATTCAAAATCATTATTTTGATCCCTTATTATTTCAAGATATTCTAAATATAAGAAAAGTTTTAAAACCCTTATTCACCCCCCTCTAAGGGCGCCTACCGATCCAACAAGTGGTATCATAGCCAGGTTTTATTCCAATCGGCTTAACAACTGTGAATAATGGCGTCTCATGATCTCGCTTCAACTAGTAGGGGAAATTTTTATGAAGAAAAAAAATCTCTAGCACCTCCTTTATTTGAAGGAAGAAATTATAAAGTATGGAAAATATTAATGAAAAATTTTCTTAAAGGTTTAGATGAATTTTTTTTGGAACATTACTATTGAAAAATCACCTAACATATTAAATAGCAAAATATTTTTAAATGCAAAATCTATGAATAGTCTATTTTGTGCGTTATATCAAAATATTTCCAAACTCATTTATATTTTTCCTACTGCATACGAGATATGGAATTTTCTTAACATAACTTATGATTCTCCATCTACAGATATCGAACAATCACAAGAACCGAAGAATATGCAAGCATGCACAAAGTATTCAAGAAAGCTCCTCACATGATGAATCCATAGAATGCACATCTAACATAAGGGAAGATGAAAACTCATCCATGGAAAAGGAATGCAATAATGATGAAAATGGAACTTCATGTTCAAACCAATCCTCATCCACAAGTGCTGTAAGGAAATCAAAATCCCTTATTGCTTGTAATTCAATTTCTACGCTACAATTGTTACAATCTACTAAACGTAAAATTAAGAAATTAAAAAAGGCTAATTCAAATTTACGTTTAGAAAATAAAAAGTTAAAGGCTAATGTAGAATCTAGTTGTGATGTGGTTTCTCCATCTTGCTCTTTAATTGATATTTCAAAGCATTGTTTTGATTGCAATGATATTAAAGAAAAATTCAAGGATTTTGAAAAAGAACTTTTAATTTCAAAAGAGCATAATGAAAAATTGATAAATGAAAATAATATTTTATCTAATAAACTAGAATCATTAAAACTATTTGTGCAAAAAATTTCAAGCAATAAAAAATCTTTTATTTCTATTTTATCATCAAACATATGTAAAACTACTACTAGAATTTTAAAATATATTAAACATACACCTAGTAGAATGTTTAATCATACAAGCATAATTAATTCTAACCATCATTATGTATCTCCAAAATTAAATTCAAATGTGCAAAAATTTCCTATGAAAAATGGTTTAAAAAGTCATCATTATTTTAAACCTAACTTTAATGAAAATGGAAATTTGATGCATAATTATAATATTAAATCAAAATATGAATGGAGACGCATAATAAAAAAATTAAACATTAACTCCACTTGAAAGGAGTCATTCATTTTTGTCTCCCAAAAATTTATCAAGCTATATTTTGGGTACCCAAAAGAACCGTCACACTTGGTCCCCTTTGGATACCTAAATCTCTTATTCATTAGGTAACACCAAATGCATGAAGTAGAATATTTTCAAAATGAAATATATAAATTTCTACTTCATGATATGCTTTAAAGTCTTTTAATTTTTTCTTTTTGTTTTCTTATTTTTTAAGCAATCATGTTATGGCCATCTTATATATTATTATTAGAAATATGATTTGCATCTCTTGAACTTAATGAGTTTATAAATCAAAATTGATCAAAACTCAAAATCATATTTTTATTTTGATGACCTATCTATCTTTCTAATATTCATTGTATATATATATATCATATAGTAGTCATATAAATTGAACTATAAATTTGAAATAAGTTATTTTAAATTAAATCAAGTTATTAGGCTATTAAGCTCTTTAGTCTTCATCAACAAAATTAGAGAAATAACATGATCTAAAAGAAAGTTCAAAAAGAAAGCTCGATTTTCAATATTGTTTTTCTTTTTTCCTTTTAAAAAAAAATTGTATTGTGTTCACTTCTTGATCTAAACCATCACTATTGTTCACCTATCAAAAATCACATATATATTCAAAATTCATAATTAAAAAGAAAAACACTAAAATGTATTGAAAGAATTTACCATCATAATGAATATTGAATTCACGTGCACCACCATGATCTATTAAGTCATATCAAAAGTCTTCTAAAAATAACTATTTCTATCACATTTATATGAATTATATGATGACAATTGATATTATAATTACATACCATGGTTGGTGTATTATGTGTGTATTGTGATTTATTTCAAGTTTAGACCTTAGAATCATCTTGATATCAATAAGATCAAATCAAATAGAATCTTCACTTCATTCTAGGTCTATAAAATGAATCACTATCATACTTTGATATAGCATTAATCTCAAACTTATCATACTAACATTATCTCCTAAAGAATGTTAGTGTCTATGCTAGGTTTTATATGTTTACCAAATATACAAGCTGGGTATTCTTATCTAAGGCATATCTATGTTATTCTTCGCATAAACATCATTTCCTACTAATCATTTAAATCATGCTTATTTGATGTATTCGAACATAATATCATGTACTTACACTTCCTATCATTTTCAACTTACATTATATTGATAAACATATGCCTTAAATATCAAAATGTAGATATTAGAATATATATATCATGAGTTGTCAAGTCATATAAGAAATCGATAATCATTTCATGCAATTTTCACTATCTAGACATCTTCAAAAATTCTGAAATTTCTGCATGAAACAACTTTTGGGACACTTAATCAAGATAAAAAATTAGAATTTCTAAAATCTTGAAAAATAGTGTACTGCTTGCCGCGCTAGCGCTGGCGCTAGCTCGAGTGGCTAGTTTTCTATATTTTTAAAATTTTGAAAAATCCCTAAAAATATGCTCTATTATATGTACTACTTATTTTTGCATTTCTGCCTTTAATTGATTTTTGAAAAATTAAAATACAAAATTACAAAAGCCAAATTACAAAAAAATATTTTTCTTCCTTTCTTTGGTTATTTGTTTGATTTCTATTTCTATATGCAAAAATCAAATACAAAAATAAAAAACAAAAACAAGTATCAAAAATTATTTTTTGAACTTAACTTTTCTATTTACATGTTTCTTCTGAAAGGGAGATTTGGGCTATCATCTCATCACATCTTCTAGTACCAGGTGAACCCCTCACAGGGTAGACCTCGGGTAGTCCAAGATCAATTATAAGAGTTCAAACTTATTTCTTAAAAAATATCAAAAAAACTGCGTGGACTTTATTGTGAAAATCAAGCATGATTTAATCCATCATTTAGAACTTCTACAACGTTACAATTCATCTTTTCAAACTAGTTTGAACATTGTTTTACCATGCTTTGATATATCTACTCATATGTGCACCAATTGTAATGAAAAGGTTGTGTAGAAGCAAGCTTAGCATGTCTCTAAGTATGAGTAAATGTTTTATGGTTGATAATGATTTTTATTCACTCACTTATTTTGGCAAAGTCTACATGTGCTTTTAATCTAAGAATGCTTGCTTATGAATTGTAACTGTATAATGAATTAAATTTTGGTCATGTATCTTACCTACACCACCTTTATTTGCACTCTTAATATTTAAGAAAAGTGGGTGTCCTTTCAAATTACATTGGTTTGCAAAATAAGTGTATTCGGAGAACTTTGTACAAAAAATAATCATGAAATAAATTGCAAAGATAACTCCACCAAGCACTACTTGAACCTATTGATAAGTCTTAATAAGCATTGTGAGGTTGAGCACCTTGGAACGAATAGAAAAGTGTCTTGTGCAAACCTTCATTTTCACACCACTTATTCTTAAGTACATCAGATCACAAAAAATATATATACTGAAAAATAAAGTGTGTGATCTCCCAAGCACTACTTTGCACTCTGATAAGTCTTAATGAGCATTGTGTGTGCAAAGCACCTTGGTAGTTGTACATTTTTTCTATGTGCATTGAAGTGTGTGGAAATAAAATTATTTATGTTTTATTGTGCACTTTACTCTACATATGTCTTGTATTTTTGATTAAATCAATTGTTTACTCTATTCAAAATACACTTATGTGCACATCATTATCTTCCATAACACTTCTTCTCATGAGTATTGGATCCTAATGCTAAGTTCTATACTACTCTATATATATATATAAATGCACTAGATAACCCAGCATGCTCTCTGCAATGTTTTGTATATTTTGAATTTGTGAATTAATATAACGTTGTAGTAATCTCTTTTTGAAAACATTATTTCATGCTTGGTTACTTTATTGTCAAAATTGATTTACAAAAACATCTTCATTTTTGGAATTTAACTCATATATTTTCTTATGAATCGTCATGTTTACAAAAAGATGTTTCTTGTATTTTTTTAAGTCTTCCGCATCATCACCATGTATTTTTTACCTTGCGCTTTCATGCTTATAGCAAAGTCATAAATCTCAAAATTCCTTTTTTCAACAAATGGTAGACTTGCTTGGTAGAATTTATATTGGTTGTTCTGACACGAATATCACTTTTATGCTAAGAACTCTGATTCATTAATGGATTTCAAAATAGCTATGAGAGTTTTTCAAATAAAATATAAACTCACGGGCTATGAACTTATCATTAGATTTAAATGCTTAATGTTTTCCAATGATTATTATCCCATAATTTCACATCTCACCATAGCGAGGGCGTAGGGTCGTAGTCATTAGATAACCTGACCTCTAAGTTTTGTATTGTCCATAACCGGGGAGGGTTCCAGTGGGGCCTTGCGAGGCACTGGGGGGGAAGAGTGCTAGGTTCAGTATTTTCTAGTGTTTGCATATGGGACTAATACCCCAACCTACAGCATGTATGCAGCTCCTCATGACCATCCATCACTTAGTATGGGGCTAGGTTGTAGACATATTGTCTGGGTAGATTTGTTACTTGGAAATCATTACCTTTTTATGCTTAAAACTCTTATATAAAGGGGAGAACTAACACGATAATATTGATTACTTGGCAAATGTTATATTGTTCATCTTTATGCTAAAAACTCTGATCTATTTCTATGAAAATTATTCTAAAACTCCTTATCATTTCCTTCTCTCTAAAAGCTCGATCATGCCTTTATCTTATTATCAAAAAAATTGTTTTGCTTCCTTACCCACTTTTGCAAATAACAAAAGGGGGAGAACTAACATGATAAATAATATCCGCTATCAAAATGAAAAACTAACATGATTAATTAAGATGATAGCTTACATATTAGGGGAGCATTCACTTAGGGGGAGCATGTATTTTTGGGGAGCAATTATAAATATTAAAATTGATAATTATCCTAAGTCAACATTCTCACACACACACACAAGTAGGTTTCATCATGCTTATATATTAATGCTCTGATTTATCATTAATGGATTTGTTATTATCAAAAGGGGGAGTTTGTTGGAACATGGTCTTCCACATCTCCTAGGTTTGAGAATAACAAATCCTATGTGTATTTGATCTTGTGTGTTTAAGTGTGCAGGAAACAAAGTCCATATGACTCAAGGATAACATAAGAAGGTTGCCCCCAAAATTAAGCCAATAATTCCAACATGCCCACTAGCGCCGGCGGTAGCACCTAGCACACGGCGCTAGTGATGTTTAGCGCAATTCCAGGAACACATTTAGAAGGCGCTAATGCCAGGTGATAGCAGATAGCATAGGCGGTGGCGTGGAGCACAGAAGGCAAGACAGAAATGTTTCCTCGGATTGAAGATTCTCCCGCACAAAATATGTCCTAATATGGGATAGTGTCGGCGGTAGCGATAGAGCATGCGCTAGCTCCAAGGCTATAAAAAGGGCCCCTTGGATCCGTCTTCTTCATCTTCTCCTACTCCCAAATTCCAGAGCTTCGTACCACGTCATATAGAGGAAGGTTCAGAGAGATACTCCCACAAATCCATGAAGGCTTAAGGAGATCCGTGGAGAAGATTTCAACACGCGTCATCATCGTGATGAAAGACCGCATCGACTACGATCATACTCTGCGGGTCTTCGTCTACTTCTCCAAGAGATCCATATTGGAATTTCTTATATTGTTGTTATTTATTTCACATCTTTTCTTGTAATCGTTTAGTGAATTTGCCTCGTGTTGGCAACTAGGTCTGGGTAGGACTTAGGGCAAAAATTTTCCTCGTCTTGGCGACTAGGTATAGGGTGTAGATCAAGGGGGTGCTCGAGGCCATATTCGGGGAAGGATTGGCTAGAACAGCTTGAGGCCGTATCCGGGGAAGGATCGGCTAAAGCCAACCGGTTCGTGGGGATACGAGTCGGTATAGAAAACAAAAAAGAGTCTTTCATATTTCACCTTGATTTCTAGCGTCATTGAAATCAAATTTTGTAATCAATTTTATTAATAATAATCATGTCTCTCTTTGTGTAATAAAATTGATTTGATCTTCATTTCTCTAAATTGTTTATTATCCTCTCCTTCATTATAAAACAATTTAGATCTTTATTCAAAATCATTATTTTGATCTCTTATTATTTCAAGATATTCAAAATATAAGAACAAGTTTTAAAACCCTTATTCACCCCCCCCCCCCTCTAAGGGCGCCTATCGATCCAACAGAAGTGTTGTGGAAGATAATGATGTGCATATAAGTGTATTTTGAAGAACGTAAACAAATGATTTAATCAAAAATACAAGACATATGTAGAGTAAAGTACACAATAAAACACAAATAATTTTACTTCCACACACTTCAATGCACATAGAAAAAATGTACAACTTCCAAGGTGCTCTGCACAGACAATGCTCATGAAGACTAATCAGGGTAGAAAGTAGTGCTTGGGGGATCACACACTTTAATTTTCAATATTGATATTTTTGTGATCTGGTGTACTTAAGAGTAAGTGGTGAAAAAATACTGAAAGGTTTGCATAAGACACTTTACTATGCTTTCCAAGGTGTTCAACCTCACAATGCTCATTAAGACGTATCAGGAGGTTCAAGTAGTGCTTCGTGGAGTTATCATTGTCAATTTATTTCATGATTTTTGTTTTGTACAAAGTTCTCCAAATACACTTGATTTGCAAACCAATTTAATTTTGAAAGCACAACAACTTTTCTTAATTTTTAATAGTGCAAATAAATGTAGTGTAGGTAAGATACTTGTGCAATTTTAATTTATTGTATAATTACAATACACAAGCAAGCATTCTTAGATTAAAAGCACATGCAGACTTTGCCAAAATAAGTGGGTGAAGAAATATCATTATCAATCATAAAACATTTACTCATACTTAGAGGCATGCTAAGCTTGATTCTACACAACTTTTTCAATACAATTGATGCACATATAATTAGATATATCAAAGCATAATAAAAAACAATGTTCAAAGTAGTTTGAAAAGATGAATTTCAACATTATAGATGGTCTAAATGATAGATTAAACCATGATTGATATTAACAAGAAATTTCATATAATTTTTTTTTATATTTTGGCATTTTATATTTTGATTTTTTATAAGATGAGGAAAATAATCAAAACCAATTTCAAAAATTTTGAAATAAGTTTCTTTTAAAAAAAATTGCATAACTTTTTGCATAAACTGAAAGAAAAGACATAATTTTTTGCATTTTGGAATTTTGAATTTGATTTTTCATAAAACAAAGAAATGACAAAAATACGAAAATAAGTAGAAAATTATAAGATCATATTTTTATAAATTTTGTAGAAATTTGAAGCACTGAGTTTTGAATCATGGAGCTAGCGCCGGCGGTAGGTCCTAACGCCTGCGTTAGCTCACATAGATTGCTTATTTTAATCGTATAGCCCAGATTTTCTTTGATTTCACTTCCGATTTTGCTAGAATTGTTTGTGCAAAGTAAGACCTGTCTAATGATGTGAACAGACGAGAAGAAATTGCAAAAAGTTGCGGAAGTTAAAATTTTAGACCATGAGCTCCAACACAAAAAACTTTAATTCTAATTTTTTTAAACAACTTGAGTTTTGCACAATCATTTAAGCTTAATACGATAGGATATGCAAACAAAGAAGACATGATTGAATAAATCAATATGCATGATTTTAATGATTATATAAAAATAATGTTCATGCATAAAATAAAAATAGGTATGTCATAGATAAAAATACCCAAACAATATGTCTACACCCTAGCCCAGTACTAAGAGGCAGATAGGCATGAGGAGCTGCACACATGCCGTAGGTTGGGATGTTACTCCCATATGCATACACTAGAGAACTCTCAACCCAGCACACTTTCCCCCAAGTGCCTCGCAAGGCCCCACTAGAACCCTCCCCGGTTAAGGACAAGACATGACTTAGAGGTTAGGGCTCTATTGCATCCAATCATACGCCCTCGCTATTGTGAGACATACAATATTGGAATATGATCATGGGCATACAAGGCTATTAGGTTTAAGAATGATTTATAAACTATGAGTTTGTTTGAATTTTAGAATGATAATATAAAACCTCATAGTTATCATGAATACTAAGTTCCAAATTTTCTATTTTTATATCTTGTCAAACATATGATAACTAACAGTGCATGAGATTATCATGATAACTAATAATATTCATTAGGATACAATGTTAGTATGATAATACATTTGTTCAATATGAATTTTGTGACTTTATTTTTAATCACGAATTATGAATATATATACTTTTCTGAAAGGCAAGATAATGATAGTTTTCTTTTTCGATTATTGCAAGAGTACGCATGAGTCTATAATTAGTTTGATCTTTGCTAGACTTTGTTGGACTTAGCAATTTAGAGTGGATCTTGGACTTCCCGAGGTCTACCCTGTGAAGGGTTCGCACCGGTGCTAGAAGATGTGATGGGGTGATATCCTAAATTTCCCTTTCTCAAGATATTTAAGTGTTATTGGTTGTTATCAATACTTAATATTTAAAATTCATAGACTCAACATTTTCCGAAAGAGAAAAATTGAAGTTCATGGTTTATTAATCTAGATAAATATCTCATAACAAATTTAGAATTTGATTTATATGGATAATATAAGATATTTATAGGAAATGAATTTAAGAAAGATAGATAGGTCACCAAAATAAAATATGACTTTAAATTTTGATCAATATGATTTATAAACTCATTAAGTTTTAAGAGATAAAATCATATTTCCAATAATATATAAGATGACCATGACATGATAGCTTAAAAAATAAGAAAAACAAAGAGAAAAAAAAAAAAAAGACATTAAAGCATATCATGAAGTAGAAATTTGTATATTTCATTTTTAAAAGATTCTATTTCATGCATTTGATGATACCTAATGAAGAAGAGATTTATGTATCCAAAGGGGACCAAGTTATTGGAGTCTATGTTCCGCATCTCTTGGTTTGAGAATAATAAATACCGTATTGTATTTGATCTTGAATTTTGTGTGTTTATAGTGTGCAGGTTGTATAGGAACTATAGATACACATCCCTATGAGTAGTATGCTGATTGGAGATGATTCAATGGAAAGAGAGCTAACGCCCCGCTTTAAGAGTTAACGCCCTGGTTTAACTCTTAACGTCCCGCGTTTGCATTAACGCCCCGCGTTAACTTTTTCGTCGATAAGGGATGTCGTCGAAGAGGGAATGACGTCGAGAAGAAGTACCATTGAGTACCAAGAGACAACGCCAGCGTTGACTCTTAATGCCTACGTTGAGTCCACAAACTGCCACGATCTTGACGGTTGCACGATTTCAACCACGACAGTGAACGATCACTAATGCTGGCGTTAACTCTTAACATCACGCGTTAGCTCCCGTGCCTATTTAAAGAGCATCCCATCTCATTCTATTAGATATGATTCCAGAATTCGGATACTTTTGAGAGAGGCTCGTCTGCAGCAATTAAGATGTCTCCCTTGGGCTAACATGAAGATCTAAAGAAGATTTTGAAGAAGAAGGTCTATAACGCATATTCCATACGAGGGTCGATCGCTTCAAGAACGTTAGCGTCTACATCGCCTTCGTCTTCACCTTCAGAATTTCTTGGGTTGTTTCTCTTACTTTATCTATATCTTGTAATCTTTTACTTTTTCTTTTTGTAATTAGTGTGGAGAAATCGTTCGGGGAGAACGTCGGATTCCGGGAAGGTTTCCGTGGGTAAATTCGTCGCGGTTGTTGGCAATTAGGTCCTTGTGCGGCTTAGGGGTAATTCGCCACCTTGTGCGTGGCGACTAGGTTGAGGGTAGATCTAGGGGGTGGCTAGAGGCCTTATCTGGGGTAAGATAGGCTATAGCCAACCGGTCCTTGAGAGAAGGACCGATGAAATAACAAAAAGTGTTTTTACATATTCTCGCCTTTATTTCTAGCGTTATAGAAATCAAACATTTGTGTATTCAATTTATTATGAAATAAAATCATATCTTTTAATGTTTTATTCAATTGATTTTATTTCCTCTTCAATAATGTTTTAATTTATATTTTCATCAAAGTTATAAAATTAACATTTGTGTAATTATCTTTAAAATACAATAATCGTTTTTATTATCTCTGATTTTCTGGAATTGTATTTCATTTTAGATTTCATAAGTAAAATCACTGTGATAATATTTTTGTGCTAAGGAAAATTTTCTGAAGAGCTAACGCCCAGCGTTAACACTTAACGCCAGGCGTTAGCAACAGTTAACAAAAAGTTGTTTCTATTGTTTAAAAAAGGAATCTTCAATACAATCTTATCTGAGATATCAAAATATATTTTCTTATAAAATATTCTTAAACTTTGGTCACAAAACTTTGATAAATTTAATGAAGGTTTAAAATTCCATAAAACCCTTATTCACCCCCCCCCCCCCTCTAAGGGAATCGTAAGATCCAACACGTGGTATCAGAGTGTAGGTTATTCCATTATGGCTTCACAACCGTGAATAATGGAGCTTCATGATCTCGCATCTTCTATATGGGATACGTTTTATGAAAATGAAAAATCATTATCACCACCTTTATTTATGGGTGAAAATTATAATGTGTGGAAAACTCTTATGGAAAAATTTCTGAAAACTTTGGATATTGAAGTTTGGAATATTATAATTAAAATTCCCCCAATTATTCTCAATAAAAATGAAATGTTTTTAAATGCAAAATCTATGAATAGTCTATATTGTGCACTTGATCAAAATATTTTCAAACTTATTTATACACTTACTACTACATTTGAAGTTTGGAAATTTCTTGAGAATTCTTATAGTCTTCCTTCCACAGATGATGAACAAGAGCAATTCCTTATGGACCCAAGTGAAGAAACCAATGAGGACTCATGCTTGGAGGAAGATCTATCTACAAGAGAAGAACGTAATGTCACAATATTGGACTCAAATGATGATAACACATCAAGCAAAAGAGAAGACGGAAATTCAACTATGGTAGAGGAATGCGAAGAAGAGGTCAAAGGAACCTTTGGTTGAAATCTTGCCTCATCTCATAGCAATGTAAGAAAATCAAAATCTTCTCTTTTTGTAACAAATTCTATTTCTACATTTCGTATGCTTGAAATTGCTAAACGCAGAATTAAGAAATTGAAAAATGCTAATTCCAAATTACGTTTAGAAAATAAAACTTTAAAAGCAAACGCTAAAGTAGAATCTTACATTGATGTTTCAAATTCTCTTTCATGCACTTTAATTAAAAATGCTAAACCTTATTTTGATTATAATACTTTTAAAGAAGAACTCAACGTCTTGGAAAAAGGTCTTTTAACTTCAAAAAAGCATAATGAAAAATTGATAAAAGAAAATGATAATTTAAAGGATAAACTATAATCATTGAAAATGTTTATTCAAAAGTTTTCATATACTAAAAATCTCTTATTTCTAGTTTATCAAATCATCAAAAGTCCAAAAGCTTATCTTCACATTATAAGAGTATGACTATAAGAAAGAGTGAAAATGAAAATCATCAAAATAAGAACCAACCATTTAACACATATTGTAACCCACTCTATCAACAATCACTTCTAAAGAAAGACAATCACTCTTATAAACTTTCAAAGAATCCATATAATAAAATTCATTATGATTATCAACATCAATCTATTTTGAAAAATAATTTGAATAAACATAAATCCCCAATGAATATTTTTCAAACAACTATCATCATATAAAGATGTCACATAATCATTATATGAATTTGAGTGATAAACAACCATGGTATGAATGGAGACCCATAAAGAAAAATGACATATCAACTTTACTTGAAATGGCTCATTCATCCGTGTCTCCCAAAAAGCCAACACGATGTATTTGGTTACCCAAAGGAACCATCCCACTTGGACCCCTTTGGATACTAAAATCTCTCATTATTTAGTATCCAATCATTTACATGAAGTAGAAATAAATCAAAATGAAATATACAATACTCTAGTTCATGATATGCTTTATTTCTTTTGTTTGTTTTGTATTTTTGATCCAACATATTTATGTTCACTTAGATATATTATGCAATATGACTTTCTCACTTCAAGCATAATGTTTATCAAATTAAATTAAATTAAATATAAAGTCATAAAGTTTTCAAGTGATCTATCTTTTCTTTTTATATGTTTTATCCTTTTTAAATCCAATCCCTATAAATGTCTTATATTATCATTATTAATTGAATGCTAAATTTGCTATATGTTATTATCAAGACTAATGAAATTACTTTCAAAATTGGATTTAAATGTACTTTTAGGGGTCTTAGGCTAAAATATTAAATGCTCAACTTATTTCAGATTTGTCTATTTTTCTTTGTTGCATATGATAGCCACTATAAAAAAACAAAATTGAAAAACTACAAAAATGATGAATATGGTTTCACAATCACCACCATGATCTATTGATATCCTATGCTAAAATTCACTATATTCATATATCGTAATTCATGATCTATCAAGAATTATCTTAAATCAACTAATTCTATCAACCTTAGGAATTATGAAATATATGATTGTGATTGGTATTATAGTTTCATATCTTGTTTAGTGTGTGTGATGTGCATCTCTATTATTTGCATGAATCTCATCATATTTAGACCTTAAAATTAACTTGACATTAACAAGATGAAATCAAATAGAATTGCCTCTTCATTCTAGGTCTATAAAATTTCAAAACTCTATAATTGATTACATGCAAACCAATTATATATATTTAGCATATTTTGCATAACATCCAAAGTCATTATCCTGGCTGCACCTCTTGGTATATGCTCAATTTAGGATCTATGCTAGGATTATCAATATAGTGATATGCTAAAGGTAGAGAAATTTTGAACTTTAAAATTCATGAGTACAATGTGGTTTCAAAATCCACAATATGATCTAAAACTAAAATAAACTCATGTTTTATGAATCAATCCTTAGACTAAAATGCTTAGTATATCCATAATCATTAACCCATGACTTGTGTCTTACAATAGCGAGGGTGTAGGATTGTGTGCATTAGAGACCTAACCTCTAAGTCATGTCTTGCCCTTAACCGGGGAGGGTTCCAGTAGGGCCTTACGAGGCACTGGGGGAAAGAGTGCTAGGTTGAGTATCGTCTTTTGTATGCATATGAGATTAACACCCCAACCAACGGCATGTGTGCAACTCCTTATGCCCATCTGTCACTTGGCTAGAGTGTAGTCATGTAGTTAAGGTATCTTGATCTTAGATATACTAATATTATATTCATTGCATGAACATCATCTCACTCTTTATACTTAAATCGTGCATATAATTTTTGTTCTAGCATTGCATCTTGTGTTTGCATAGTTTATTATTTTGAGCTTTAATGATTTTACAAAACACAAGTATTTGAAAAATCACCAAAAACATGCTAAAAGAGCCTTCAAATCTAATCAATATACTCTAAAATTTCAACTGAAGGAAGGTCTCTTTATAATACAAATGAATTGTGAAAAATGTTTTTCAAAACATCAAAATTTAGTGTTCTGTCTCGGCGTTAAGAAGCTAACGCCTGGCGTTAGCTCCTTTGCTCCATTTTTTTGAATAATTTCTGGTATTATTTTAATGTTATGTGTGTTTTTATTTCTCTGTTTGTAAAAAGTTTTCTATCTTTTTATTTCTGTCAAAACAAAATTTTATTTTAGATTTATTTCTATGAAATAGAATATCATTTAATGAAAGGTCTTTTACAGACATCTATGTTTTCCAGAAAATATTTAAATTTGAATATTTAAAAAATAAATACAAAATTACAAAACAATTTCAAAGAACAAAAATATGTTTTTCTCTTTATGTATGATTATTATTTTGTACTTATATAAAAATTAAAAAAATTTAAAAATTTAATGTTATTCATTGTCATTGTCAAGGATGATTAATTATATCAATTAAAGATTAAATACAGTGTTTAATTTAACTTTCAAGTATCTTAAAAAACATTGTTTTGTATTTGTCATGCCTTGAAAATTATCTTATTATGTGCAATAAAATTGATTGTAGACAAACATGTGTAGAAACGCTTAGCATGCCTCTAAGTATGAGTAATGTATTATGTTTGATAATGATTTATTCACTCACTTATTTTTGATAATCTACATGTGTTTATAATTTTAAACTTGCATGATTGTGTAGTGTAATAACATAAATAATTAAAATGCAATAATAGATTACCTACATAACATTGAATTGGTTATTACAATTCTTTGTCTTTCATGCACTTATTCTTTAGATAAATGTGGTTTAAAATGCTATGTTTGCAGATCAAGTGAATTCGGAGTCCTTAGTCACTAAACTAAAAAGCAAATAATAAATGACAAGGAAAACTCCACCAAACACTACTCACCCTCCTGATAACTCTTAATGAGCATTGTGAGGTTGAGCACCTTGGCTAAAGAATTGTAAAGTTTCTTGTAGCAAATAATTTATACACCACTTCTCTTAGTACACCGGATCACAAAAAATGAAAATAAAGCTAAGAAGTATAAAAGTGATCCTCAAGCACTACTTTGCACCCTGATAAGTCTTAATAAGCATTACATGTGTAGAGCACCTTGGTAGTTGTACTCTTTATTCATGTGCATTGAAATATTGTGGAAGTAATAGTATTTGTGTATTTTAATGTTGTGTTAATTCATTATATATATCATGTGTTTTTGATTGATTCACTTGTATACTTTATCAAAACACTATTTTGTACACATTATTATCTTTCATAAAACTTCTACTCATGAGAATTAGATCCTAATGCTCATCTACTCAATTCTCTACAAACTTAAGTAAATGCACTAGATAACAAATCATGATCGCTACAATGTTTATGTTTATTTGAAATGCAAATTTTATTACATTGTAGTTTTTGTATCTTTTCTTGATATTATGAAATCATGCTCGAAATTTTATCTTAATGGAATAGCATCTCTTCAATCTTTAACTCAAACATCAACTTTTCAAATTTAAAACTCATTATCCTTTATATGATTTTATCTTCTAAAATGATGTTTATGTTTAAGAGTGCTTATTATATTCTTCTGCTAAGTTTACCACTTATGCTCATTCATGTCTATTATTTTTTTAACACTGTGGTATTCTTTTTTTTCAACAAGTAGTATCTTAAAATAGAATGCTTACTTTATCATGTCAGCTATATTGCGTACTACTATATGTTCCATCATGCTTATATTTTTCTCAACAAGTAATATTTAGCATGCTTTTGATTGCATCCTATTTTTCTTCTCGACATAGAACATATTACTCCTTATTGCACACTCTCACCTAAACCCTCTTTTAATACAACCAAAAGGGGAGAATAAATTACATAAATCTAATATTTAGGGGGAGTACATTATAATGATTTCAAACTCAAATAAAGTGTTTATGTAGGGGGAGTAATCATATAGGAGGTGCATACATTATCATATGTTCGATCATGACAATCCTGCAATAATTGGTTCCTAATAAATCTTAGTAGATATACACTAATCCTTACCCACTTTTGCTAATAACAAAGGGGGAGAAGAAATTGAGAAATCTAGTAAAATAGATATTTAGGGGGAGTAATTTATAAGAGAACACTTATATGGGGGGGGGGGACATGATATAGAAAGAGTACACATTATCGTTTACATTATCTCCTTCACTTCTATCTCGCTTTTAACATGTTATTCATGCATAGCTTATTACCGCACTTATCTATAAACACAAATGGTCTTAATCTCACTAATTTCTCATGCAGGTATTTGTTATTATAAAAAAGGGGGAGATTGTTGGAGCCTATGTTTCGCATCTCTTGGTTTGAGAATAACAAATACCGTGTTGTATTTGATCTTATATTTTGTGTGTTTATAGTGTGCAGGTTGTACAGGAACTATAGATACACATCCCTATGAGTAGTATGCTGATTGGAGATGATTCTCTGGAAAGAGAGCTAACGCCCCGCTTTAAGAGTTAACGCCCTGCTTCAACTCTTAACGCCCCGCTTTAAGAGTTAATGCCCACTCTTTAACTCTTAACGCACCGCGTTAACTTTTTCGTCGATAAGGGATGTCGTCGAAGAGGGAATGATGTCGAGAAGAAGGACCATCGAGTACCAAGAGACAACGCCAGTGTTGACTCTTAACGCCCGCGTTGAGTCCACAAACTACCACGATCTTGATGGTTGCGCGATTTCAGCCATGATAGTGCACGATCACTAACGCTGACATTAACTCTTAATGCCACATGTTAGCTCCCATGCCTATTTAAAAAGCAACCCTTCTCATTCTATTTGAGATGATTCCAAAATTCTGATACTTTTGAGAGAGGCTCATCTACAATAATTAAGAGATCTCCCTTGGGCTAACATGAAGATCTAAATAAGATTTTGAAGGAGAAGGTCTACAATGCATATTCCACACGAAGGCCGGTCGCTTCAAGAATGCCAACGTCTACATCGCTTTCATCTTCACATTCAGAATTTATTAGGGAGTTTCTCTTACTTTATCTTTATCTTGTAATCTTTTACTTTTTCCTTTTGTAATTTGTGTGGAGAAATTGTTCGGGGAGAATGTCAGATTCCGGGAAGGTTTCCGTGGGTAAATTCGTCGAGGTTGTTGGCGACTAGGTCTTTGTGCGGCTTATGGGGTAATTCGCCGCCTTGTGCGTGATGACTAGGTCGAGGGTAGATCTAGGGGGTTGCTAGAGGCCATATTTTGGGTAAGATAGGCTATAGCCAACCGGTCCTTGGGAGTAGGTCCGGTGAAACAACAAAAGTATTTTTACATATTCTCGCCTTGATTTCTAGCATTATAGAAATCAAACATTTGTGTATTCAATTTATTATGAAATAAAATCATGTCTTTTAATGTTCTATTCAATTGATTTTATTTCCTCTTCAAGAATGTTTTAATTTATATTTTCATCAATGTATTAAAATTAACATTTGTGTAATTATCTTTGAAATACAATAATCGTTTTCATTATCTCTAATTTTCTGGAATTGTATTTCATTTTAGATTTCATATGTAAAATCACTGTGACAATATTTTTGTGCTAAGGAAAATTTTTTGGAGAGCTAACGCCCAGCGTTAACACTTAACGCCAAGAGTTAGCAACAGTTAACAAAAAGTTTTGTTTCTCTTGTTTAAAAAGGAGTCTTCAATGCAATCTTTTCTGAGATATCAAAATATATTTTCTTATAAAATATTCTTGAACTTTGGTCACAAAACTTTGATAAATTTAATTATGGTTTAAAATTCCATAAAACCCTTATTCACCACCCCCCCTCTAAGGGCGTCGTAAGATCCAACACAAGTTGGCGGTCACTTTAGGTACCCAAATATAACGTGTTGGCTTGTGGGGAGATAAGAATGAATGAACCCTTTCAAGTGGAGTTAATGTCTTATCCTTAATTTTGGGTCTCCACTCATACTTAGGTTTAGTGTTATAATTATGCATCAAATTTCCATATTCATTAAACTTAGGCTTAAAATAATAATGACTTTTGAAATTATTTTTCATAGGAAATTTTTGCACATTTGAATTTAATTTAGGAGATACATAATGAGGGTTAGAATTCATTGTGCTTGTGTGATTAAACATTCTACTAGGTGCATGTTAAATATATTTTAAAATACTAGTAGAAGTTTTACACATGTTTGATGATAAACTATAAATAAAAGATTTATTATTACTTGAAATGTTTTGCACAAATAGTTTTAATGATTCTAGTTTATTAGATAAAATATTATTTTCGTTTACCAATGTTTCATTATGCTCTTTTGAAATTAAAAGTTCTTTTTCAAAATCCTTGAATTTTTCTTTAATATCATTATAATCAAAATAAGGCTTTGAGATTAGAGAGCAAGATGGAGAAGCCATATCACAATTAGATTCTGAATTAACATTAGCTTTTAACCTTTTATTTTCTAAACGTAATTTTTATTAGCAATTTTCAATTTCTTGATTTTATGTTTAGCCATTTTTAGTATATGGAAAGTAGAGATAGAATTGCAAACAATAAGGGAATTTGATTTCCTTATAGTGCTTTTGGATGCGGTGAGATTTGAGCATAGAGTTCCCTTGTTATCTTCATCTTTTTGGCACTCTTCTTCCAAAGATAAAGTTTCTTCTTCTCTTCCACTTGATGTGCACTCCATTGATCCATCATGAGAGGGGCATTCTTGACCATTTATGCAAGCTTGTATGTTCTCCACTTGTTGCGTTTGTTGCATACCTATGAGAGTAAGACCATACATTTCTTCAAGAAATTTCCATACTTTGTAAGCACGAGAAAAACAATATATCAATTTGAAAATATCTTGAGATAAAGCACAAAAAATACTATTCAAGGCCTTTGCATTTAGGTGACATTTTTTATATTTGATTCATCCGCTGGTCTTACTATTGTTATATTTCCCGCTTCGATATCTAAAGTTTTAATAAACTTTTCCATTAAAATTTTCCACCCTTTATAATTTCTTCCTTCAAATAAAGGAGGTGGTGCAAGAGATTTTCCTTTTTCATAAAAATTTCCCCCACTAATAGAAGGGAGATCATGAAACGCCATTATTCCCGGTTGTTAAGCTGATTTGGAATAACCTCCTTCTGATACCAATTGTTGGATCTGTAGGCGCCCTTAAAGGGGGAGGTGAATAAGGGTTTTAAAACTTTTTATTATATTTTAAAAGACTTGAACACTTAGTAGATCGAAATAGAGAAAAGCCAAACAAATCAAGTGAAATAAAATAGTGACATGATTTTATTAACTTGAAATATAAGATTACAAAACTTGATTTCTTATGACGCTATAAATCGAAGGCGAATAGTAAAAAGTCTTTTTGTTTTCTATCCCGACTCGTATCCCTACAAACCGGTGGCTTTAGGCTATCCTCCCCCGGATACGGCTTCAAGCCGCTCTAGCCAATCCTCCCTCGGATACGGCCTCGAGCACCTCCTAGATCTACACCCTAGACCTAGTCGCCAACATGAGGCGAATTTCAGCCCTAAGTCCTACCCAGACCTAGTCGACAACACGAGGTGAATTTACTACACGAGTACGAAAGAGTAAAGAAATGAAATAACAACAATATAAGAACTCCCTATGTGGATCTCTTGAAGAAGTAGATGAAGTCCCGCAGAGTATGATCGTAGTTGATGCGGTCTTTCATCACGAAGATAAAGCGTGTTGAAATCTTCTCCACTGATCTCCTTAAGCCTTCATGGATTTGTGGGAGTATCTCTCTAAAACTTCCTCTATATGATGTGGCACGAAGCTCTAGAATTTAGAAGTTTGAGGTGAGTAAGAAGACGGAGCCAAGGGGTCCTTTTTATAGCCTTGGAGCTAGCGCTATCGCTACTGCCGGTGCTATCCCAGTTTAGGAAATATCCAGCGTGTGCATATCTTTCATTCCAAGGAAACCTTGCCAAAATTCCTCTTATGCGTCGTGCTACCGCCTGCGCTAGCCGCTACCGCCGGCACTAGCGCCTTCTATAACTGCCTCCCAAAATTGCCTAATCAAGGCTAGCGCCTGTGCTATTGGCTACCGCTGGCGCTAGGGCTATCGCCTGTGCTGGTGGCTATCACCGGCTCTAGTGGGCATGCTAGAATTTTGGCTTCAAACTTGGGGGCAACTTCTTATGTTATCTTTGAGACATATGGCATTGTTTCCTGCATACTTAAATGCACAAGTTCAAATATACATAGGATTTGTTATTCTTAAACCTAGGAGATGCGGAAGACCATGTTCCAACAACTGGAAGCTGTTCCAAGGAATGAGTGGACAGAGGCTGAGAAGAAGCAGAAGGCATGTGATGCCAAGGTAATGAATATTCTTGTTTCCACAATGTCAGATGACATTTTCTAGAAAGTTGCTGACTGCATATCAATAAAAGAGATCTGAGAATCCCTTTCCAGAATTGTAGAAGGAAACTCTGATAAAAGAAAGGACAGGAAGTCCCTTCTCATATCCCAATATGAGAACTTTCAAAAGAAAGCTGAGGAAAGTGTTGCTGAAATGTATGACAGATTCAGCATCATTATCAATGAGCTAAAGAGTCTGGACAAGGAGATATCCTTGACAGAGATCAATGATAAGATCCTCATGTGCTTCCCAACCTCATGGGACTCAAGGATCTGGTCCATCAGAGAGTCCATATGCCAAATAGAGATCTCTACTGATGCTTTGCTAGGAAAGCTCAAATCTTATGAGATGCAACTGAGAAGCAGGGATGAAACAAAGGCAAAGGAGATAATCTCAACTCCCATCCAAAGGAGCCTTGCCTTGAAGGTTGCTAAAGGAGAGCCCTCCACTCCTGAAGATGAGATGTTCAGTCTCTTAGCAAGGAGATTCATAAAGTGGGTCAAGACAGAAGACTCAAGAAGAAGAGAGAGGAGCTCAAAGCCCAGATTTAATAAGACTCTAAAGAAGGAAGTGATTTGCTTTTCCTGCAACAAGCCAGGGCACATAGCCCCTGAGTGCCTGCAAGAACAAAGGGACAGGAGCAGCAACAAAGATGAGCAGAAGAAGAAGTCTTTCAGAAGGAAAGACAAGAAGAAAGCTAAAGGGTTCATTGCTGAAGCTTGGAGTGACTCTGAAGCATAGTTAAGCTCCTCTTCATCAAAAGTGATGAAGAAGCTGCTGAAGCTGCCTGCATAATGGCATTAGGGATCTCCTCAGATGATGAAGAAGAACATGTATCACTGTTTGATAATTTTGATTTTGACTCAGAAGACTTTAAACATTATTTTAAGGAATTTTGTAATGATTACCTCAAAATACAAAAAGAATTAGAAACAGATTGGGAAGAATTAGAAAACTTCAAGAAAGTTGAATTATATTCAATAAATGATGATTTAAGAAATGAAATTCAGGATAATGAAATAGAATTGATTGAGATAAGAAATGAAAATCAAAAATTAAAAGAAGAGCTAACAAAGGCAAAAGCCTTTGAGGTCTCTCTCAATGGGAGGAGTCAAAAGCTCAAAGATATTACACAAAATCTCTCCATGAGATTTAAGCATTTAGGTCTAGGAGCAGACCCATGCACTAGCACTGAAGTCGCTAGTAGACCAGCCTGGAAAAATCCAGTTAGATTTATTAGACCTAGTGATCATCAACCAAGTGAGAGGAGTGCACTAACTAAGGATCAGGATATTAATAATCAAAATAAATAACTGTATTTAATAAGGCAAATTCAAACAACAAAAAGAAATCTCTAGGCAAGAGTAATTCAGAGAAATTAATCAACAACAATCAAAAGGCTAAAGCCAAAAAGTAGAATAATTAGACACTCTGTTGATTTATTATATTTGGATACATTTTATACACATTTCAAGTACCAAAATAATAAACATGGGTTTGATAGACCCATTCTCTGTCATCCTAAAGGATATCATGAAAGACCCTTCTACTCTTTCATAGAATCTTATAATGGTAAAAGCAAAGGGCCCAAGGTAACCGGGGTTCCTTCTAATGTTTGAGCTACTTTTGCAGGATTAGGTAGGATCCCTCCTAAGAGATAATGGAGGGGGAAGGAAGATCTAGGGCCTTAATAAAGAACTAAATCCAACAATGGAGTGATTTCTCCTTTTAATCCCCTTATTCATCTTCTTTAGTTCATGAAAATAATAGTAAAAATACTATTTTCAATTAAAATCATTGCTGGGAAAAACAGCAAGAACTTTCTAAGATAATAGAACTATTCATTTAGAGTTGCGTCGAATAGAATTCGACGTTCTGTCTAATTCTACTCAACGCCTGCTTTGAGAGCAATCTGCAATAAATAATTTGAATAGAAATCGATGCAACGTCGACTACACATCGATGCATCCGTTGATTTAATAGTTGCTCGTTGAATTCGAAGATGCGTTGAGCTCTAATCGACGAAACGTCGACATGACAAGCACGCGCAGTTTCACCTCTAGAAGATGCTTTGACACATTTTAGCACGCTGACTATTAGTCTCTGTCGACAGTGCTTCGAATAAAACCATGTGACGAATCGTCTTCATTTAAGCAACATAGGCGTCAAATTCACTACACTTTCAAATTCTCTCTTTCTTGATCTCGTGCTCTTCCTCCCTCCAACTCTCTTGCATCTCTTTCTCGTCTCTCTCTCTCTCTCTCTCTCTCTCTTTTCTCCTTTGCAGGTACTTTACCATAGATTCAATGGCTCCTCCTAAGATCAACTTAGGTTTTGATGTTGATGTGGACTCCTTCAATGCAAACTCTAATAATTTCAAGACCATTCTTGGCTTGTTTTAGTCTGCCGGGTTGACAAAGCTGATCTCCACAAGGTGCAAGATCCTTGATGTTGAACTGACAGAGTTTAAAGACAATCTTCAAATTGGATTGGATGGATCCCTCAATGGGAAAATATTTGGAACTGATATTAACATTATAGAGGAAATGTTATCTCACACCTTTGATCTACCAATAGGTGATGAGTCTGATGAATGGATAGGGGAAGAGACAAAGAAAGCTTTAGAAATCATGCAGTTCAGGAAAGAGAGGGCCAATAATCTGAAGAAGATTGATCTTGCAGAAGAATACAGATTCCTTGCTGATATAGTGGGGAAGGTGCTCCTATATAAAATCTCAGATCATGATGCCATCCCCAAGCAGCAGCTCCAGATTATGGGAGCCTTGGTTCTAAATAAGAAGATCAACAATGGAGGTGTCTTCTGAAAATGATCGGCCATAAATACTCACATAAGGAGAATGCTTATATGAGAATCATGAGAAAGGTACTGTTCCACCACTATCCAATGGTGTGCAAGTCTAAAGGAGTGCTTATTCCTCCAAAAAAGAGAATAAACATAAAAATCTTCTCCAAGTGGACAAGGCAGATCCTAAAGCCTGGGCAAGCTGCTTCTTCACCTCCTCCTTCTCCAACTTCACAGGACACAAAAACAAATGTACCAGATCCTATAAGGGATGACAATCCAGCAAAGGTCCCTGCAGCAGCCCAACAAGATATCATCCCAGATGAAACTACTGTCCAAAATCTTCAGTCCATCCCATCTCCTATAGTTCCAGAACCTGCACCCCAGATCCCTCTTCAACCACAGCAACAACAATCCATCATAGCTACAGACAACCTGTCTACTCTACTACCACAATATCACATTTCTCCAGAAGTGTATCAACCACACTCTCCTATCCATCAAGATATTCCAGACTTCCATGAGAACTACACAACAACACTTCCAGTCTCTACCACACCTACTCCTTGCTTTGACTTTGAGCAAGTGATTTCAAAAGTAGTAGGATTAGCTGCTAGCACATTTGGTGATCTAATGGCCTCTCAAGCAAGGAAGTTCAATATGAAGTACTCCCAGATGGAGTCAAAAATGCAAAAATCACAAGAGTCCCTCCAGGCACTGAAATCAACCATCTCCTCCTCCATGGTAACTAAAGAGTTCTTAACCTCCTTGGTAAGTAAGGTTAAGAAGGGGTAGAATATACAGGAGGAGGAGAGGCTTAATCAAGGAATTGTGAGTGTCTAGGAGAAGGACAAGAGTGCACAAGGAGAGATTTCCCCAAGTGTCCCAATTACTGAGAGTCATGACCCAAACAAGCTCTCTGTTTTTCAAACTGTAACAGTCTAAGTGGAGCCTCTTGCAAATACTCCAAAAAAAGCTTGCAACAATCTAGGGGGAGACTTCTGCAGAAATCCCTGTAGTAACCTAGGGGAGCTTCCATAAATTCAGGGGGAGCTCCTAGAAGATGAACAACTATTGGATGAGGTGGTAATGATTGTTAAGGAGGCTGCTCTAAATGCTGAATAAGATGCGCCTTCTCAGGGGAAGCCTCCCAAAGAGAATGAAACCCATCAAGAAGCTGACAGGACTACTGAAGAAGAAAATGAGCCTGTTGTATTTGCTGCAAGAAAGGTAGTTCCTCTGGTCTTCTCAAGGAAGAGGAAAACTCCTGACAAAAAATAGTGGAGTCCAGGTATTCTGTAATTATGAAAACTTTACATTATTGCATCTGGAGGACACAACTATTAAGAACAATATGACTACTTGACAATGTATAAAATGGTCTACGATTCCATTCATTAATGTCTTTATTATTTATGTATAGTTGTTTGTATTTGAGTTTATGTCAAAACATGTTCGAAATCACTTACTTTATTTTGTAAATTTTGTTATGATAAATAGGGGGAGATTGTTGGGAAAAACCCTTATGATTAATCTAACAAATTACTTGAAATGATTTCATCAGTTAGGCTATATTACCCACATGTTGAATAAGGGTTTTAAAACTTTTAATTATATTTTATAAGACTTGAAAACAAAGTAGATCAAAATAGTGACTTTGAATAAAGATCTAAATTGTTTTATAATGAAAGAGAGGATAATAAACAATTTAGAGAACAAATCAATATTATTGCACAAAGAGAGACATGATTACTATTAATAAAAATGATTATAAAAATAGATTTCTATAACGCTAGAAATCGGAGGGGACTAGTAAAATTCCTTTTTGTTTTCTATCCCGACTCGTATCCCCACAAACTGGTGGCTTTAGCATATCCTCCCCCGAATCCGGGCTCAAGCCGCTCTAGCCAATCCTCCCCCGGATACAGCCTCGAGCACTCCCTAGATCTACACCTTAGACCTAGTCACCAACACGAGGCAAATTTCTGCCCTAAGTCCTACCCAGACCTAGTCGCCAACATGAGGCGAATTCACTACACGATTACAATGGTAAAGAGATGAAATAAACAACAACAATATAAAAACTACCTCTAAGGAACTTCTGAAGTTAAAGATGAGAGATCGATGTAAAAGAAGCATGGTTGAAGCGATCATCGGTCGAATGCTGCGTGAAGAAGTCCTCCTTCAGAAACTCACATAACTTTTTGTGGGAGATCAATTCTCGACAGAATAGGGCTCTGGAATTTAGGCACTCAACCTCTCTCTAGCATGTGTATTGAAAATGAGAGAAGAGGGCTCCTTTTATAGGAGAGCGAGCTAGCGCCTGCGCTATCGCTACCGTCGTCGCTAGGTTGGATTAGGAAATATTCTGCATGTGTGTATATTTTATTCCAAGGAAACCCTGCCGAAATTCCTCTTGTGCATCAAGCTACTTCCTGCACTAGCCACTACCGCCTGCGCTAGCGCCTTCTATAACTGCTTCCCGGAATTACTCTATTCAAGGCTAGCGCCTGCGCTATCCACTACTAGCAGCGCTAGCGTACATATGGGAGTTTTGGCTTCAAACTTGGGCGCAACCTTCTTACGTTACCCTTGAGTCACATGGCACTGCTTCATGCACACTTAAACACACAAGATCAAATACACATAGGATTTGTTATTCTCAAACCTAGGAGATGCAGAAGACCATCTTCCAACAAACTCCCCCTTTTGATAATAACAAATCCATTAATGATAAATCAGATCATTAATACATAAAGCATGACGAGTCCTGCTTGTGTGTTTGTGAATGATGACTTAGGATAATTGTCGATTTTGGTATGTAGAAGTGCTCCCCCTTAAATGCATGCTCCCCCTATGTGAATTCTCCTCTTATATGTAGGTTATCTCTTAATCATTAATCATGTTAGTTTTCCCCATTTGATAGCATTTTTATTTATCATGTTAGTTCTCCCCCTTTTGTTATTAGCAAAACTGGGTTAAGGAGGCAAAAGACATAGAATGAGGAATTTGATAAAAAGATAAGGCATGATCGAGCTTTTAGAGGAAATAAAATGATAAGGAGTTCTTAGCATAACAAAAGATTTTCAAAAAGATCAGAGTTTTTAGCATAAATTTTTTTTTTCAAAAACATCAGAGTTTTTAGTATTAAATTAATATGCATGTTAGAATAACCAATATAAACTTTACCCAGCAAGTCTACCACTTACTGAAGAAAAAGGAATTTTTAGATTCAGGTGATGATACACTCCAAAAGAAAAGACTTTAAATAAGCATGAAAGCATAAGGTAAAAGTTATAAGGTAATATTGCGGAAGACTTATAGAGATACAAGAAACATCTTTTTGTGATCATGACGATTCATAAGAAGAAATATGAGTTAATTTCCAAAATGAGAAGATGTTTTTGTAAATCATTTTTCTTACAAAATCTTTAAGGTTTACAATAAATTAACCAAGCATGAAAGAAAGATATCAAAAAGAGACTACTACAATATTATTTTAATTCAAAAATTCAAGACATACCAAACATTGTAGAGAGCATGCTAGGTTATCTAGTGCATTTATAAATAAAGAGTATTATAGAATTAGCATTAGGATCCAATACTCATGAGAAGAAGTGTTATGGAAGATAATGATGTGTACATAAGTGTATTTTGAAGAAAGTAAACAAATGATTTAATCAAGAAATACAAGACATATGGAGGGTAAAGTGCGCAATAAAACACCAATAATTTTACTTCCACACACTTCAATGCACATCGAAAAAATGTACAACTACCAAGGTGCTCTACACACACAATGCTCATTAAGACCTATCAGGGTGCAAAGTAGTGCTTGGGGGACCACACACTTTATTTTTCAATATTGATAATTTTGTGATTCGGTGTACTTAAGAATAAGTGGTGTAAAAAATAAAAGCTAAGGTTTGCACAAGTCCCTTTACTATACTTTCTGAGGTGCTCAACCTCACAATGCTTATTAAGGCTTACCAGGAGGTTCAAGCAGTGCTTGGTGGAGTTATCTTTGTCAATTTATTTCATGATTATTTTTTGTACAAAGTTCTCTGAATTCACTTGTTTTGCAAACCAATGAAATTTTGAAAGCACAACCAGTTTTCTTAATTTTTAAGAGTGCAAATAAATGTAGTGTAGGTAAGATAGTTGTGCAATTTTAATTTATTGTACAATTACAATACACAAGCAAGCATTCTTAGATTAAAAGCACATGTAGACTTGCCAAAATAAGTGAGTGAAGAAATATCATTATCAATCATAAAACATTTACTCATACTTAGAGGCATGCTAAGCTTGGTTCTACACAATTTTTATAATACAATTGATGCACATGTGTTTAGATATATCAAAGCATGATAAGAAGCAAAACAATCTTAAAACTAGTTTGAAAAGATGAATGGCAACATTGTAAAAGGTCTAAATGATAAATTAAACCATGCTTGATATGAAGAAGAAATTCCATACAGTTTTTTTTTTATATTTTGACATTTTATATTTTGATTTTTCATAATATGAGGAAAACAAACAAAACAAATTTCATAAATTTTGTAATAAGTTTCTTTATAATAAAAAATCTGCATAAACTGAAAGCAAAGACAAAATTTTTTGCATTTTGGAATTTTGAATTTGATTTTTCATAAAACAAAGAAATGCCATAACACAGAAATAAGTAGAAAAATTATAAGATTATATTTTTATAAATTTTTTAGAAATTTGAAGCATTGAGTCTTGAATCATGAATCAAGCGCCTTTTTCTTTGGCTCCTTGTTGTATTCATCGTATTGAATCTGGAGTTCTACCTCATAGGTTTTGAGATTCCCAATGAGGTTCTCAATCTGGAACGTTCTCAGGTTGTGTGATTCCGAGATGGTTGTCACCTTTGGATTGAACCTCGGAGGTAGAGAGCGAAGAATCTTTCTGACCAAGTCGTCATCGGAGTAGATCTTTCCAAGAGCTTTTGACGCGCTGACGATCTTTGTGAAGCGTGTGTACATTGAGTTGATGTCTTCTTCAGCATCCATCCTGAACTTTTCATATTCCGACTCTAGTTGGAATAGCTTTGCAACTTTCACCTGCGATGTACCTTTATGAGTAACTTCCAATTGGTTCCAAATATCATAAGCAGTTACACATGCAGAAATCGCAATATAAAGCATTCATTGCCTTAGCATTATTTTTTCACTTGATTTTATCATTATCATCCCATCTATCCTTAGGTTTTTCTACCGTAACCTCTCCTACTACAATTGTAGGTGGAGGGTACAGAACTTCTACCATGTTCCAAACTTCTATATCCATGGTCATAAGAAAGCACATCATCATAGATTTTCGGTAGTTAAAATCTGACCCAGTAAAAAGAGGTGGTCTACTAACACCCTGACCCTCTAGAAAAGCAAGATCATAAGACGCCAATTATTCCTGGTTGTTAGACCAATTGGAATAAACCCCTTTGATACCACTTGTTGGAACTGTAGGCGCCCTTAGAGGGGGGTGAATGAGGGTTTTTAAACTATTTATTATATTTTAAGAGACTTGAAAAATAAATAGATCAAAATAGTGATTTTGAATAAAGATCTAAATTGTTTTATAATGAAAGAGAGGATAATAAACAATTTAGAGAACAAATCAATTTTATTGCACAAAGAGAGACATGATTATTATCAATAAAAATGATTACAAAAATAGATTTCTATAACGCTAGAAATCAGAGGCGACTAGTAAAATTCCTTTTTGTTTTTTATCCCGACTCGTATCCCTACGAACCGGTGGCTTTAGCCAATCCTCGCCCGGATCCGACCTGAAGCCGCTCTAGCCAATCCTCCCACGGATACGGCCTCGAGCACTCCTTAGATCTACACCCTAGACCTAGTTTCGAAAAAGAGGCAGTTTTTGCCTTAAGTCCTACACAGACCTAGTCGCCAACACGAGGTGAATTCACTACACGATTACAAGAGTAATAAGATGAAATAAACAACAACAATATGAAAAACTCCCTCTAAGGAACTTCTAAAGTTAGAGACGAGAGATCGATGTAGAATAAGCGTGGTTAAAGCGATCGTCGGTCGAAAGCTGCATGAAGAAGTCCTCCTTCAGGAACTCACAGAACATTTGGTGGGAGATCAATTCTCGACAGAATAGGGCTCTGGAATTTAGGCACTCAACCTCTCTCTAATATGCATGTTGAAAACGAGAGAAGAGGGCTCCTTTTATAGGAGAGCTAGCTAGCACCTTTGCTATCGCTACCGTCGGCGCTAGGTTGGATTAGGAAATATTCTGCGTGTGCGTATCTTTTATTCCAAGGAAACCCTACCAAAATTCCTCTTGTGCATCAAGCCACCGCCTGCGCTAGCCGATACCGCTTGCGCTAACACCTTTTATAACTGCTTCCTGGAATTGCTCTATTCATGGATAGCGCCTGCGCTATCCACTACCGTCGGCGCTAGTGGCCATGTTGGAGTTTTGGCTTCAAACTTGGGCGCAACCTTCTTATGTTATCCTTGAGTCATATGTTATTATTTCCTGCACACTTAAACACATAAGATCAAATACACATAGTATTTGTTATTCTCAAACCTAGGAGATGTGGAAGACCATGTTCCAACACCACATTGTATAGAAAGGGTAAATTGGTCATTAAATATCTTAGGATGTCACACTCACCTTAGAGTGTCAAGACCAGGTCAAGATAAGCACAAATTTAATTGAGTTAAAACTTGCATCGAATAGAAGTCGATGCAACTTCGATTAGATGTCGACGTAACTCTGACTGATAGTCGAAGCAACTCAATCAGCCTGTGAAAGTATAAGTCAAGTCGATGTAATATCAAAAGGAACTCTGACTGATATTCTTGGAATGTATTCAAATCTGATGGACGAGTTGGGAACAAAAGAAGAAAGGGAAATCAACTGTCCAATAGGAATTCCTTTTCATGACAGCCCAAAAGAAGAAAGAAATTCAAATTCCAATCATGGATAATAAGTACGCTGAGAGGAGAAGAAAAAAAGGATTGATCACATATTCCTGTGTCTATCGAACATGGCTTTTCTCATCTTCCTCATTTAACCCTAAGACAGAAAAGAACATCTCCCTGCACAAAAAAAAACATCACATCTGCTTCTTTTTCTTCATCACACAGCAACAAGTTCTCAAGAAGTGCTCAGAGAATAAGGATCAAGCCAATAACCATTGCAATCATCACAATCATAAGCAAAGATTCATTATATTCAGATCTAGTGATAAACAGAAGCAGCGGTTTAAAAGAAATAACTTCTGAAGAATTCTGAAAGCAGAATTTTATTCTCCCATTTCTCTCTTTCTTGTTCTTTATTCACGAACTATAAAGAGTTTTATCAATCCCTCTTTCAAAGGATTCAGTGGTTCTTAGAGTCTCTTTATCAAAATACTCAGTGGTTCTACGAGTCTCCTTATCAAAAGACTCAGCGGTTCTGAGAGTCTCCTTATCAAAAGACTCAGGTACAGTTAGTGCAATCCTACCAGGGAGGTAGAAGAGCGGACTACCCACATTTTGGGGAACCACTATAAAAATCTTGTGTCTTCTGGATTGAATTTTCTGTGATGTCCCTCTTTACTGTTTTCTATATTTACATTTCCTGCATTTACTTTATTCTGTTTTGGTAGTGTTGATTGCATACTACTTAGTAGTTTTATCGTGTGTGTATATTTAGGGTAGAAAATATTAAAACTCTATTCAACCCCCCCCCCTAGAGAATACTCAGAGGCACACTGTGCACTTTCACTTCGAGAATTATTCCTACGGGAATATATTGTACCTTCGAGAATTATCCCTACGGGAATATATTATGCCTTGGAGAATTACCCCTACTGGAATATAATGTACCTCGAGTATAATTCCTACGGGAATTTATCGTGCCTTCGAGAAATTGTGTCTTAGGGAGAAAATCGGATGGCTGACGAGTTATACTCTGAGTCAACCAGCACGGAGGACGGTCTGGGAAGACAACCCATGCGAAACTAATAGAACTACTAGGGTGTGAGACCGTATGCATGATGATACAGAGTGCGTAGGTGGTGGACGCAGTAAGACTTCCATGACCTAATATAAGTCCAGATATTTCCTCCCATAAATATTATATTATGATTGATGCTAATAGGGATTGGATTTTATTCGTGGTTCTAATAACTTATCCTTAGAACAGGTGACAGGTGCGGGTGAGAGACTGCACCCAAGTGTGGAGGAAGCCACACATCAGGCTACTTTAGGTATTCATTCATTAGGCCGCATCTCCTTTTTTGTCATATCTCATGGTATATATATATATATGCATTGGTACTGGAGTTTTGATTAATAGGGTATAATACGGTAGAGAGAATGACGCTACTCATACAGGTCTTGAATATTGGGGTTTCTGTGATAATTAATCTTCCGTTATAGATCATGTATTCCGCTAAGTGTTATATAATGCACTCATTGATGATGTCTTCCACTAGGAAACTGCTTCCATACTTTGTTGGTGTGTAGTGATATTTGCTTAACATCACCCCTATGTGTGACAACGAAGTGTTCAAGGATAGGGGTTGGAGAAGAAAGTGTCTTCACCTGTTTGTGTTCTCTTCGGCGTCGTGCATAAATGGTGGTGTGCGATAAGATTCCCCAGTCGGCCCATCAATTCTAGGAGGGGAGTCTTACATGCTTGGGCCGATAATGCACAATGGTTGCGCATGACCATTGGTCATGCGCAAAGGGGGTCACTGCTCATGCGTGAAGAAAACACACGTGTGGTGGAGTGGTCAAGTTGATTTGGCAAATGGTCGTGCAGGACCACTGGTCGTTTGCAGACTGCGATACTACTCGTGTGTGAAGAAAAATGCACGAGTAGTGGCCTCCTCAATTGAAAAGGACCGAGATGCCCCGACAAAACCAGACGAGGTCAGCACCTACAGCTAAACATATTGAACAACTCCAGAAATCATATCGGCACAGCCACACAAATCAAATCTATATATCTAACTGAAATGAAAAGGATAAAATGTCTCCCTTATGCATGAAATGGCTCAAAAATGCTCTAACTAGCCAAACCCGCTCACAATACATTAATTTGGATTTTCAAATGTTTTATGATGAAATCAACAACTATATGAGTGATATAAATAGAAAAGCATGCTAGAATAGAGCCTAAATCACTATACAAAAATCACTCATCAGCTACCAAACGTGCAGCACTAGATCTAGTTCCCTCAAGATTTGGTTGAGCATATTCAGACACAGTCCGTGCACATTCACCAATTTCTTCGTCTGTGAGCCATAGTGCTAGAATGTAAGGTGTTTTTAATATTTAAGAGATTGGCTACAACTTCCCTTTCCTTCAGTAGGCACAACCTTTTCCTCAGCGAACGCTCTGACTCCTGATCTACTTATTCAAAATTCGTGGTAGATCCCATGATGGATTAAAGATGGCGCTTATTAAGAAAAGAGTGATATAACAAGATCTGAAAGCTGTATAAGAGAACTTAAAATTTAATTTCCTTAAACTAATGAAATGCAAAACAATTATTTTTGGTATTTATAGGTTTAATGCAAATATGCAAAAGAACATACTAATATATAAGAATAACAAGATAAAATAGATTTTCAATTAGTAAGGAAAGACTCCGGTTAATTGAACTCCGTTGATTCCCCGACAATTGTGCCAAAAACTTGACACATTCCTTTCACATAAAAATTAGCGATAGTTTTTGCGTTCTTTTAGCTAAGCGCACCTATCATTGAGTATAGGAGTTTTTATTATAACAAGATTCACATTTATAATTCTCTAGGGGTTCGCTCCTTATGTAACCTACTTCTACTCTCTCTTGTTATCTTAATAAGTTTATCTTTGAAAAATAACTTTTATAATAATTAAAATACATTATAATAAAATACTAACTAAGATAGGATAACCCGTATTCTTTAAACTTGGAAAGTAAGTGTCTATGTAGAATCATTACAAAAAGGTCCTTTTTAAGAAGGAGAAGTATTGTTTGATTTAGATTTACTCCGCAGGATTCCACACCACTCCAGTCTCCCTGGGTGAGATGGCACTAAATCACTAATTTTAGAGAGGCTACCTGTGATTTGAACTATGTGGGACCCTAAAGAATTCCTTACCGTTCATTGAATCCCGATCCTAGGCAGAAGAATCGTGGTTCCTTATTCATTCAGGGAGCAATCGACTCTCTTTATACTATGCTTGATTTTATCCATTTACAATCAAAATCATATGGAGATCACGGATATCATAAATCTCAATAAAATTATGCTAGCAATAATTCATCGAACATTGAAAGACATAGTATAAATGAAGATAAATTAAATCATTAATGATAGTGATAAAGTACTTCTCAAATTCATAAAAGAAACCATAGAGATTGTAATGATTATATGTTGAAATACAGATACAAGAGGATATGAGAAGAGAATCTTTATACTAGGGAGGATCCTTCAACCTCAGATTTCCTTCCTTCCCCGAGGAGTTCGGTCACAAAAGCCCTCAAATACAAATAATACCCTCTCTTTGTCTGCCAAGCCGCTCCTCTGGTCCTTGTCCTCCTCTGTCTATTTATAAATTCGATGAAATAACGCACACATGGTCAGGGGCACACGATCATGTGCCTCGAGTGTGTGCCCAGATTGTAACGACCCCTCAGCGGTAATTGGTCACAACCGAGGGGATCGTTATGCCCAGAGCAATTATCATACGGTAGTGTTAGCTAAAGTGCTAACATCCACTGTATGACACTTGCTCTGTAAGGCGAGTTATCATTACATCATAGTAATAACAATTTATAATAGAAGGAAAAGACAAAGATGAAATCCAAATCACAATTTTCATATATATATATCAAGGTTTGGAATATAGCAGAAGACTAGGGCTAAAACATGCCCGGATAACTAGGTCTAACATGTGTCCTTAACTCCAAAATTGGGCTACTATATGCCTGGATAAACTATAACTACAACATGTCTTATCTAGAACATGATGAGATGCATAGAACAGTGGCACAAACTCACTTCTATCGGTATTTCCTCTACTGTAGGGGCTGGGTTCATAATGTCAGGTAACTCCATTTCCATCTTTATCTCAAAGATCTTTGTTTGGGGTTGGTACTGCGGAAGCAGCTGCGGTAGGGGTTCCTAAAGGGGGTTTTCACAAACCGTTAGTCAAATTGACTAAGTGGATTCCCTTCCTTTCCTCATATGCATCTTAAAGCATTGGAGACGGAGAAGGGGTAAAGAGAACAAACGGTAATATGAGTGAACCGAGTGATGGGGGAAGAGAGAGTTGTGTTATGAATCAGGTAGTAGGAGAAGAAAAAATGACTCAGCTTATACGAATGTTCATACAAACTTATAACTTGAGGGTCTTGTTCTTGTTGGGATATAATGCGGAACAATCCCCTAGGCGCAACCAAATAAATACAGGGTATACAAGAACTGAAATCTGAGCAAGAATATCTGCATATATAAATAATATAACTGCAACAAAATAAAATGAAGAAATGTACCGACGTCCATTACAGAATACACCGCGGAGAGCTGGACTCGCTCGATCTGCGGGAGAGATAATAATTTGGACTGCAATCCACTAGCACAGCGGATGCACATGGTTCACCGAGAACCTTCGTCGTCGCATGACGACCAAACCACCTGCCATCACCGGAGAAGCACCGTCGAGGCCAACTGCACCCATGCACGCCATCGATACCAAGCCGCACCACCAGAGAGAAACACCATCAAGGCCACTGCACTCCCGCATGCCTTCGCCGCCACACCCGCACCACCGGAGAGGAACTCCGTCAAGGCCACTGCACCACTACAAGCCTTCGCCGCCACGCCCGTACGACAACATCTCCTCACTTCGCCGCCATCGCACGATGTTGCACTAATGACAACCACCGGCGGAACCACTACAGGGGTCTCCCACCCCTCACGGTACTAATAGCAAGACGACGACGGCGGCGGCGGCGGCTCTTCCCTCCAACGCTAGCAAGGCGGTTGTGTGTCTACCTCCACGTGAACAGAGAAATATCCCTCACACCAATATAGGCGGTTGTGTATCTATTTCTTCACGTGAACTAGAGGTGGGGCTTCCTTGCAGGCGGTGCTCTACTTCTCCACATAAGAATATCCTATATATTAATATAATAAACATACATGGCTGGCGGTGGTTTCCAATTTCATGCAAGAGAGAGAAAGTGAGAACTCTCTCTCTCTCTCTCTCAAAAAAGGAATACCAAATTATGGGCTGGCAGATTTCCTATTCTTTTATTTCCATAAAACGTGTGGCTCTCAATAATTTTCTCCTGCCATTCATGGTGTTTCCAAATTTGGATCCGAAACAAAAATAACAATCACCACCTTGGTTCGGGATCCGGATCCACCACCTGCACGAAGCATCAACTGCACCAAGCAACTCTGCACGTAGCACCACCACAGTCTGAGGCATCAGTCGACCTGCTCCAGTCAACTCTTCTCTACTCTGGCTCAACCTGTGAACGTCGTCGCAACCTGGTCATAGAAACTGACTCGCATAGTCCGAGTCCCAGAAGGACAATCATCTGCACCACCATGACAATCCACCATGTCGGCCTCAGAAATCATCGGTGCACCACCACACATCGTGGTCCCCATCATCTAGTACAAACTACTGTGCTGCACAGCTCTCTAGAGCATGGTCTGCCCTCACTCCACCATCAGGACTCCATCTTGGGCCACACAACTGTAGCCACCTGAATCCAATCCGCTCAGTGATGTCATACATCTAGCTGTCAGAGTCGCACAGACTCTCAGTGATGGTGAGGACCTCATCACTCTGCACCCTGACCTAGCTGTCACCCTGTCCGCACCCTTGCCTTGAGACCTTTTGCATGCTGCGAACTCGCTCTCCTGCGTGACTGCACTGTCTGTAATGCTAAAATATCATACCCTCCTTCTTCCTGAATCGAGAACATGCTCCACTCAATCCCTTGCCAAACTGCCTCACCTTACCCATCCGCTGCTGACAAGATGTGACCGCCCTCAGGAGTAGGGCCCACTAACATCTGTCTGGATAGCACTACGATTATGACCTCCACCAGCTCCACTGTATCTTTCTCACACGAGAGCATCATCACTAAGGCCAGGTAAAAAATATGTGAGTGAGGTAAGAACTGAAATGGGTCTTCACGTCTTCCTCCGTCTCTACACCAGCTGCCTCTAACTGGCACAGAAAACAATTTGAACATGTCTTGTGTTCCCGCAGATAATCACCTCCCTGTAACAAATCTGCGGTTATGATGACCATCTCATGCAGTACCACCTATCATAGGTCAAACCCGCCACTGTCGCACTTCTTCAAATAAACACTGTCCAGATTCACGTTCTTCACTGTCATGGTTATCCAACGGCGGAATTAGGAGACCTGATTAATTCAAAGGTCAGATTTGAAAAGATGGGGAGCAGACCTAGTCGTCACCCATCGCAGTCAAACCATTCCTCGAATGTCCAATCAGTCGCCTACAAAACCTAGCTCTGATGCCACTTGTTGGGATATAATGCGGAAACTATCCCCTAGGCGCAACCAAATAATATAGGTATATAAGCGCATGAATGTGAACAAGAATCTCTGCATATATAAATAATATAACTGCAATAAAATAACATGAATAAATGTACCGACGTCCGTTACAGAATACACCGCGGAGAGCCGGACTCGCTCGATCCGCGGGAGAGATAATAATTTGGACTGCAATCCGCTAGCACAACGAATGCACAAGGTTCACCGAGAACCTTCGTCGTCGCATGACGACCAAACCACCTGCCATCACCGGAGAAGCATCGTCGAGGCCAACTACACCCGCGCACATCATCGATACCAAGCCGCACCACCGGAGAGAAACACCATCAAGGCCACTGCAATTCTGACATAAGTAATAAATCTAACATGTAATTTGATAAAATATATAGTACGAGTATGAAACAATTATGGTACAGAAGTAACTTAACTTATATGAATGCCCATACAAACTTATAAGTTAAGGGTCTTGAAATTATCATAACACGGACTTATCTTACAAGAGTGCACATACAAACTTTAAGTATAAGGTTAAAAGATGCAAGGTATTCTAAAGTAAGATGATATGATGAATTACTAGATTTATATATCTAAGACCAACCTTGTCCACTTGTTAAGTTGGTAGCTAACCACACTAGCCTCATCATCGTGAAGGATGATAACATCAGATCGGACATCTCTGCTTCTTGGTAGGTGACACACAACCATCCTAGGCCTTAACGCACAGTATGGGTTCATACCTGCACTACTATCCGAGATCTCGCCAACAGCAGAGAGCGGATACAAACTCTGGGGTTTTACCCACCGAGATTATATACACGAGAAAAATTACCCCATAATCCAAAAGGATCTAACACTCAAGTCCCTCCAACCGTGTGTGTTGTACGATAGAATGGTTAAAACCCACCATAGTTTAATAGGATTAGACATTACTCCAATGTCATTCCTCACACCATACTAAGGACTAGTCTGTATGACCCATTGATCTATAATAGATTTGAGGGATGGTAAGAAAGTAACACGGAAAGAACCCTAGATAACTTGTTAGTCATATATTATGACATCAAGTTTAAGTGGTCCATTGGCCAGGTAAGAGTGAGGTTGGTGGTCGCACAGCGTACCGTTATACACCACCTTCCGTGTGGGGGCTACTAGCTCACTCCTAACCTCTTTTCTAGACATAAATTAGATGACCTTAAATGTGGGTCTTACTGATATATGCTAAAGTTAAAACTAGTATCTTTTCCAGATTAAAACTATGACAAAGAAGTAGCAAAGATGCATAGATTATTCATATGTATAAACAATAGCCGAGACACTATTTTCAAACCTTGAACCAAGATTTAAGCATGATAAAGTGCAAGAGTAAGAATGAACTTGAACATTTATAATAAGTATCTAAGGCCAAGATGTTTCATCAATATATGGGTGCAATAAGTAATTAATCAAGTTATACTTTTGAATGCGTATAATTTCATAAGATGGTCAATTCAATCTCAAATCTTTTGAATAATGAAACCAAGGCAAATCATGATATTATTAGGGTGCTATAAAAATTTGGGAATTTAATGAAGGGGTTAAAAGTCATTTATTTCATTTATATGAAAGTGTGACATATTAAATAATAACCCTTTAAAATGCATAATTTCATAAAGTAGGCAAATGAAATCCAAACCTTTTAAAAACTTGAACCAAGGTCATTCATGAAACTATTAGGGTGCTATAGAATTTTTGGAATTTATTGAAGGGTTTAAGACTCATTTATTTCATTTATATGAAAGTGTGACATATTAAATAATACCCCTTTAAAATGCATAATTTCAGAAAGTGGTCAAATGAAGTCTAACCCTTTTGAAATCTTTAACAAAGGTAAATCATGATATTATTAGGGTGCTATAAAAAATTGGGAATTTAATGAAGGGTTTAAGACTCATTTATTTCATTTATACTAAAGTGTGACATATTAAATAATACCCCTTTAAAATGCATAATTTCATAAAGTTGTCAAATAAATTTCAAACCTTTTGAAAAATTGAGACAACTTCAATCATAACACTATTAGGGTTCTATAAAATGTTTGGAATTTATTGAAGGGCTTAAGACTCATTTATTTCATTTATATGAAAGTGTGACATATTAAATAATACCCCTTTAGAATGCATAATTTCATAAAGTGGTCAAATGAAGTCCAAACCTTTTGAAAATTTGCACCAAGGACATTAATGATATTATTAGTGTGCTATAAAATTTTGGGAATTTAATGAAGGGTTTAAGATGCATTTATTTCATTTATATAAAAGTGTGGCATATTAAATAATATGCCTTTTAAATGCATAATTTCATAAAGTGGTCAAACGAAGTCCAAACCTTTTGAAAACTTACATAAAGGTCAGTCATAACACTATTATGGTGCTATAAAAATTTGGCAATTTATTGAAGGGCTTAGGACTCATTTATTTCATTTATATGAAAGTGTGACATATTAAATAATACCCCTTTAAAATGCATAATTTCATAAAGTGCTCAAATGAAGTCCAAATCTTTTGAAAACTTGAAACAAGGTCAGTAATGATATTATTATGGTTCTATAAAAATTCAGGATTTAATGATGGGCTTAAGACGCATTTATTTCTTTTATATGAAAGTGTGACATGTTAAATAATACACCTTTAAAATGCATAATTTCATAAAGTGGTCAAATGAAGTCCTAACCTTTTGAAAACTTTAACCAAGTTCGGGCATGACACTATTATGGTGCTATAAAAATTTGGGAATTTAATGAAGGCTTTAAGACTCATTTATATCATTTCTATGAAAGTGTCACATATTAAATAATACCTCTCAAAAATGCATAATTTCATAAAGTGGTCAAATGAAGTCAAAAAATTTTAAGACTTGAACCAAGGTCAGTCATGACATATTAGGCTGCTATAAAAATTTGGTAATTTATTGAAGGGTTTATGACTCATTTATTTCATTTATATTAAAGTGTGACATATTAAATAATACCCCTTTAAAATGCATAATTTCATAAAGTGTTCAAATGAATTATAAACCTTGTTAAAACTTGAACCAAGGTCAGTCATGATTTTATTAGGGTGCTATAAAAATTTGGGAATTTATTGAAGGGTTTAAGACTTATTTATTTTATTTATATGAAAGTGTGACATATTAATTAATTTAAATCATACCTTTTGGATACATAAATCATAGAATGATCAAATCAAAATCCAAACACTTTCAACTTTTAATTTCAATCATGCAATTATTATGGTGCTATAAAAATTTGGGAATTTATTATTATGTTTAGGATCAAAATATTTCATTAATACAAGTGCGACAAATGAGTGTATTTTAATTTAAACCATAGTAAAAATATGTTCCATAAATTACAAGCTTTTGTGTATGATTTAGTAACCTCATAAGGAAGCTACATACAAATTTTCAAGTTCAAACTAGGTCTTATAATTGAAAAATACACAAAAATATAAAAAGCCCCATGGTTTATGCCACCCAAACTGTGAAAATTAATTCGGGAGTTATACACCTCCTTAGAAAATGTGCCAACCCAATTTGAAAAGGTCTGATCAAGCCCTACAACTTCCATGCTGATCACTTGGCTTGGTTCAGTCACTAAGGCCCTTAAAAACAATTTTAAAAACTCTATTGGGTGTGCATATAACAATTTTACATTTAATAAGCTCTAGATTAATATATATGAAAAATCACCGATCTTGGCGCAGATCTTGCGGCTGGGGAAAGTGGCAAATGACAAAATGACCTTCCCATATAGTGGATCTGCTATAGACGCCCTGTGTGGATCAGTCCAATCATTATTTAAGGTTATCAATGGCTGTGATTTCGCCTTCAACCTTAAGCTCGCGGTGGAGATTGATCCCTCATGGGAGGAGCTTTTGGGGCTCCTCCACCGCCGCCGACCATCACCACCCATCGCAACCACTACTAGTAGTTTTGTCGTGGTGAGGGGAACCTCTTGGCGGTGGTCCGACGGCGGCGGGCAGAATTACGGGGTCATTCGGACGGCGTTTCTCCACCAAATTATATGAAATCTTGGCCCAATTGAGCCCGATTTTGATTTGAAAACCTTCTAAGATGATTTCAGAAGGGGAAGGGGAAGGAATCTCACCTGATTTTGCCTTGCTTTCCTGGTTTGGGTTCGAGCGTCCATGTCTTGGTCGGCTGAATTGGCTACACTCCTCCTGAGGGCCTCCACTCAAATTCTCTGCTTAGAACTGTTGCTTGGGGCTGGTGTGAGGTTTCTGAAGGGTGAGGGGGGCTTTTATAGGCTAGGGGTAAGGTTTGCAATTCTCCTTTTAAGCTCACCATGGTCGTTCATGGCTATGGTCTAGCTTGTAATTCTAGCTACCTTGTAGTCCTTAGGCCTTGGATAATATCAGAAGCTTCCCTTTAGACTCTCAAAGAGGGAAGAATTCAAGGGGGGCATGATTACTTCATTTTGAAGTTTTTCCATTTGGGGTAATTTTTCTCTTAAGGGGTGTTTAGGTTAATTAATTGTCATCTGGTTTTGGTCCTTGGGTTTAAGGCCTAAATGTGTTTAGGGTTTAATTTGGAGGCTCTTAGGTGAGTGTGGGGTTAGTGTATTTTAAAAGGTTGGTTTAGGGTTTAATTAAACCATGGTTTGACCATGCTTAATTTGGGTTGACCAATGTTGACCAAAGTCAACATTTTGAGGGTTTAGATAACCTTGGTCATGGGTCATGTTGTGGCTAGCTCAATTGACCAAGAAGGGGTTCATTTGAGTGGTATAAGCTATTTCGGCTAAATGCACACCATGCTCTTTTTTAAGGTCTTACTCATCTTTAAGGTGATGTGGTGTGACAATAGGTTAATTGGTCTACTTATGTCATGTGGAAGGAGATGGTTAGCTCAATTGGTCAAGGGTTAGGTTAATTGAGTTGGTTTTGTTCACTTTGCCTAAATGCACAACATGCCTCTTTCTCATTCTTTAAGGGCTTTAACATTGTCTTCAAGGTGATGTGGTGTGCTAATAGGTGAATTGGTTTACTTAGGTCGTGAGGGAGGGAATGGTGGGTTCCATTGGTTAGGGGTGGGGTTCATGAGACTTGAATTGGTTAACCTGTCTAAGTGCACCTTTTGCCCCTTTAAGGGCTCTACCTTGTCTCCAAGGTGAGGTGGTGCACCAATTGGGGGTACCAATACTTCTACAGCCCTCATCCTAAATTGGGATGTTACACAGATCTTTGTGTCTATGACCTCTAGTCGCGTCCCCAGACCATTCCATGAAGTTATAACGACACATACTTTGCGCACATCGTCGTGTGCCTCTGAGCATGTGCATCATCCGTCGCATCTCCAGGCTCCATATGTGTCCCTCGTTCTTTTCCAACAATCAATTGCACACACGGGAAGCGCACACATGCATGTGCCTCCAATTATGTACCTCATAAGTCATGATGTTTCGTCAAAAACTGCCCTAGAACCGTCTCCAATCATGACATGGGTAAAACACAGTTGTGTGTCGCGGGTCGTGTGTCAAAAAGTGTAATTTTGTCATCTCTAAGAATTTTTGTGCTGATTACTTTCTTCTACTAGCCCAACACCTGATACTCGCTCCATAGTCCTGAAAATAAGAAAACAAGTCAAAGGCATATTAAAGTATATTTTAACAATAATAAGTGACGATGAAAAAGAGTATAAATTTATTATAAACAAGTGTTCATCACTCCGCATGGGACGTTCCTCCTCTGGAGACTACTCTTGCAAGCACTACTAAAGACTCAACCTTTTCTTAAGAACTTAAAAAATGAGTGGTGGCATGTCATCCTTTTGAAGACTCTAACTCCTATAACCGACTACAACTAGTAGATTTTAGCAGAACTGAGCTTGGCCCCATGGTTTTTTCCCTTTCAGGGTTATTGTTGTTTATAAGGTGTCTACTTTATCACCTAGAAGGGGGGTGAATAGGTTTTTCAAATTATATTATCCCCTTTTAGGTGTTCTTGATTTTTGGTTAGTAGATCTGTAAAATAAAGAGCAAACCACAGAAAGCACACAAAAGATCTATAGAGGTTCCTCAAGACCGGGTGTCTTGAGTAGTCCTCTGTCCCTCTGCGCCTACCCAGCAGTGTGCTAGGATCGGCAAACTCTGCCAAAAACTTCAGGCCCTCTGTGTCGTTGAGATCTTCTTTCTTGCTGTCTGTCATCGTAATTATGTTGTTCTCTCGACGACATGAGTGATGTTATGTCGACGCTTCAGCAGCTTCTAGTCTTCACATTGTCTTTCTTCAGTCGACATGCCTTCTTTAGTCTTCTCGGCGATAAGGCCACTTTGGTGAAGTCGACGATACCGCGTCTTCTCTGCATTCGATGATTTTACCCAGTCTCAGCAGTCGACTATCTTCCTTCTGAGTTCGATGATCTTGCTTCTGCGTTCGACGAACGCGCCAAATCTCAGCGGTCGTCGATCTTCCTTCTGAGTTCGACGAACTCCATTATGCGTTCGACGAATCTTGTCCTTCTTGACGATAAATATAGTACTTACAGAAATAGTTAAAGTACTTGACATTTGTCGATCTCTGCAAGCATGAGCTAGATGGAGCATTAAATACAGCTTGCACTTATCATTGAGCTGGGCACTTCTTCAAATCAGGAACATTGCTGGGCACTGTTCCCAACAATCTCCCTCTATTTGAAGAAGTCATAACTCACTCAATGATAAATGACATTCACATAAAAAGGTTTAACATTTCAAGCAGATAAGCATGTAGTGATGATATTTCAGCTAAACATGAGTGAGCACAGTAATTTGGCGAATGTCACTTCATTTATAAATAGTGCCAAATGTTTTCAAAAGTTTTGACATTTCTACATTTAGTCCCCTTAAAGTTTTAGCCATCTATTTCTCTGGTGCTCTCATATCAGCAGCATCCTTTGCTTTCTTGGCACTGGCTTCCTGCACCTTATCAGCTTGCATAATGAAGTAATCAAATGGTTTAGGATGATATTTTAAAGGTTCAGGAGTGTCAGCTGGAATACTTGCTGCTTGCTTATTTCTTCTGTGTTCTCTCCTTACTTCTTCTTGATCTTCAAGTTTAGCCCATTCTTGAGGATTGTATGTTGCTCTTCAGCAGGCTCGTCATAATACAGAGGAGGGAGATTCATTGCTTCCCTGATGGTGTTGGTGGTCCAGATGGCATGATCACTACTGGCCTTTATCATTGATCTCTCCCCCTTTATTACTTCTTCAGATATCCCTCTGTGGAGATTCTCCTCAGATGCCAGTATTTTGTTCTTGAGCATGTGGATACCTGCTTCCAAGTGATTCTTGGTTTCAAGCAGATGACTGTCTAGATCTTTATTGTTTTGATCTAGACTTTCTTTGAGATCAGTTTTATGTTCATCCATCCTCTTGGTGGATGCAATGTAGGCCTTTTCTATGCTGCCGACAATCATTGACTGATTAGCCCCTAGGTTAAATATACCTTTGTGAGTACGGGTAGTGAATTCGTGCAAATTTTTCACATCATTACTTAGGGTTGCTGTTTCAGCAGACAGTTCTCTTCTTAGATCATTGATAGCAGAGGTGACATAACTTTCAAATTTTAATCTTTGCTCTTCCAGGAGCATCTTTATCTGAGATAATAGTGGGAGCTCCACTGGACTAACCTCTGGAGGTGAACAATCTTGTTCCTCTTCTTCATCCCCTTCAATTATTGGAGATAGAGATTTTCTTATTGGTGAGTGGTTTGGCTCATTCTCCACTTCAGGACTTTGCTGGTGTTTGCTAGTTCCATCTGCAGGGTTCTCTTGGTTGTATCCTGGCATTGCTGATTCAGAATGACCAGTCCTCAGCTCCTATGATCTTATTGATCACTTCTTCAACATGAGCAGGGAGCCCATTGTCCTTCTCGCCCTCAGTTTCAGCACTACCTTGATTTGATTTTGTTGTTGTTCTAGATCCCTGACTTGGAGCAGAGCTCTGGAGGATGACGTTCCTTGTCTCCACAGTTGCCTCAGAGTTAGATGGAGGTGAGATGTTGCCTGACTCACTTTCTTTAGAGGAGCTTCCTACCTTCCTTTTCACATCTTCTGCAGTCTTCAACTTCTTGGGAGGCCTTGTCAGAACTTTTTCCCATCATTCCAGCATTCTGATATCCATCCTTTTCATGTGATGGATTTTTACTCCATACTTTTTGTTAAAATTTTCAGGGTAGGAAAGAAGAAAGTATAGTGATAAAATCATTCCCATATTTGGGGCTTGAAAGCTTTCTTCTATCCTCTCGAAGATTTGCTGACCCCAGTTGGTCCTTTTACTCGGGATTATCCTTGCCATCATCTTGAACATGGGTTTCGATATCCTATCATGAGACCCTACCTTGTAGAGGAGAGCTTTTCCCACAATGTCTGCCAATAGCTTTCCTTGTTGATTTAAGCTTTTCCTTTCGAGAGATCCATAGGTTTTGCTCAAATGGCCGCACCAAACAGAGCCTTGACAAGGTATTCCTGAGTAATCTTTTCGTCTTCCTCCCCCTTGGCAAAGGCTGGCAACTGAAGAGCCCTGTTCAATCTTTTGGGATTCACCTTAACCTATATCCCGTTAATTTCGCTCTTCACAGACGTTCCCTTCGAGCCACCCTTGGCTTTTGAGTAGAACTCCAGCACTTCTCTTTTTAATATTACTGTTGGCTCAGAGAGGGCGAATTCCAGGCTGATGGTCTCGAGCAGCTTAATGGTGCCTGATGAGTCCCATTTATATACACTTTTATGGACTCATCTGGGCTAGTTTTCACGCACTTGCACTTTACTTTTTGTGTAATAATGCTTATATTTCATTTAGTCACAATTCTCACATGAAGTGCACTTCTAGGCCCGTGTGGTGTATTTTCTTGATTATCACTCTTAATATCTTTCATGCTGTGTTATGTGCCACTTTTTGTGGTTTTGTTTAATGTTTATGCTGGAACAGGGGTCGCGCAGGTGTTCCCGGTACAAATCTGTACAGGAACACTGCGCACGATCATTAGTTCTACTGCGCACGACCACTGGTCGTGCGCCGCCGATCGTGCGCGTTCACTTGCAGCCCAAAGTTGCTTTCTGAATTTGGTCGTGCGTTCTTACGCACGGTCGTGCGTTCGATCGTGCCCTTAATTATTTTCTGCTGTTTTGTCTTGCAGGTTTTCGGGCACAGTGTGCATGATCACCAACTTCTAGTGCGCACGACCACTGGTCGTGCGCCCCTGATCGTGCGCCCTATTTTCTATAAATATACAGCCCCCGAAATTAGGTCGGACGACTGCGATTCCAACCGTGAATCCCAACGAGCCTTCGGATTCGGTCGATTTCTTACTCTCTTACATATTGTAATGATATTGTAGGGTAGATTCTTGTATTTTTGGATGATATGCACAATGATCTTTAATTGCAATGTTTATTTCATATTTCTATGAAACCATTTGGTTATTTGTGTATATGAGATGCGCCACCACATCATCCACTACTCCATCCACTAGGTTCGTGTGCCGCACTAGAAATTGCTAGTGGCGTGCTTGTTGACGAGGTGCTTGCGACCCTCACTCCGCATGTCTACTCGCCCATCCGCCTAGTGAAGCGTGGCATAGTGGCCCGTGTAATCCATTTGCCTAACGAAGCAGCGCGCTCAAGGCCTGCACAGTTCGATTCCGTTTGCCTACTCGTCCATCCGCCCTCTCGAAGCAGTGCGCTCAAGGCCTGCCTAGTCTCCATCCCGCCAAGCGAAGCATTGCATAGCGGCATTGCATAGGAGTAGTTGTAGTATTTTCTTTTATTTTCCAAAAGCCAAATGAACTCTCCCGCATTCCATCCGACTTAAGGACTTCAATCTCAAGTCCTTTCTCAATAGTAAACTCCACCTTACTGTGTTCCTTCGAGATCGATACTTGGGGATTCACTCCCACATTTTATATTACTTGAACGATCGGTACACTGCCGTTTCGTGCTGCAGTTTTGCTACCGCCTATAGCGGTGTGCGAGATTTGCGCATCAAGTGTTTGGCGCTGTTGCCGGGGAATGCAGGCTTAGTTTGATTTTGGTGTTTGAGTTAATAGTTTCAGGAGTTGTTGTTTTGTTTTTATTTCTACTGTTTTCGGGTTGTGTGTATGCAGGAGCGATGTCATGTTCTTTACTGCCTCTGTCACAACATGATGAGGATACAGCCTATTTGGAGGAGAAATTCTGCAAATTCGCTCAAATTATAATTCAAGGCCTTGAAACGCGGCAAGAGTATATTGATAGATTGACTGTGCAGGTGGAGACTTTATTGTCTCTTGCCTCGGCTGTGTTGCAAGAACCTCCTCATGATGTGATACTGGTGCAAACAGAACCTGCAGGGAGTGAAATCGGGATCACTCCCTCGACTAATGATTCTTTATGTTCTTCATCTACTTTGTTTCTTGACCCTCTTTTATTGGTTACAATTCAACAGGAAGAGTTAGCGTTGGTCATCCAGGTAGAATCTGATCATCTCTCACGGGAGGATGTCACTTGTGACATTTCTTCCTCCTGCTTTGCTCCTATGGATGTTGAGTATACTCTCGCTCCATCTCTTCCTGTTATTTCTAACATCGTTTCATTTGTGCCCCCGCAGAATTTGGAATATGTTGACCCATTTTTGGGCAGTCGGATGATGCATTCCTGGCCGGATAAGCAAGTTGCAGTGGCAGACGATATTGCTTTGTCCACTCCAGCGTCACCGCATGTGCTTCCCCTAAAGGACTGGCTGTAGGGGGGAAAATGATTTTTCTTTGAAGAAATACTCTTGGAAGAGAGAAAGAGAGCAAGAAAAGAGGAGACTTGGGGATGGAGGCTAAACCTCTTACTTCGTTGCCATCAGTTGTGGGTCTCCGGACCTTTTTCTTCTATCTGCAGTTACTATTTTAAGTCAATATATAGTTGATTTCTCTGTATGGTTGTGTAATAATACTATGTAGACTGGGATGACCTCCTCTCTTTAGTCTTGCGTGAACAATTTTATAATCTGCTTAATACAGGTATTTGGTCCACCTTTAAGGGCGTTAAACGAAAGGGCTTCTTGGGAGACAACCCATGGGAACCACACGGTTCCGTTTGCTTGCTTTAATTTCTATTATGTTTTGTTTGTTTTTGCTTTGGTGCTAACAATGCAGGTGTGAACTCGATTGGATGAAGAGGAGGAGATCTTTAAAAGAAGGATTATACCGCTCTTCTGGCATGCTCTTATGAGCATAAGTACTTCTAACCTAGCTTTATTTTTGCTATGAAATGTTATATTTGATGTGTGTTTTCAAATCAAGTCTGGGGGAGCGGGCCTTTGCTTACGCTACACGCACATACATGCTAGAATGTTATGTTAGGAATTTTCAAATGTATTGTCGCATTGCATACCACGCACCACATTCGTTTTCTTGTTATTCGTGCGCATTTATCGTGTAAGTGCTTAATTTGTATGTTTGGAAGCTTGTTTGTTGATTTAGGATTGTGTGGCAGAACAAGTTGTGACCCGTGCGGTGCTACTAGTAGAGCGCTAACGTGGCTTAAAAATTCTTGTAGAATAGATTTAATTACAATGTTATAGTTTTATTTACTTCATTTGGGTAATTACTTAATACTCTACTCAAACGGTGAATTTGGTGAATCTAGCGGTAGCCCTAGGTTGAGTGTAGAAGAGTTGTTAGACTCATGTTGTTTGAGTTGGAAGGAGAGGAGACCTCGCTCGGTGGTTAAGAACTTGCCCCAAGCTATTTTCAAAACGAGTGCGTTGAATGATCTTGTTGGGAGCATGACGTAGGCCATCATTTGGTCCGGTTGAGCTTTGATTTCCCAACCTAACGTCATCCTTTGCTAGCCTCGATGAGCCTTACCTCTCCTATTTGTTAAACTCCACTAAACTTTCACCAAGGCCACATATCCTAACCTAAAGCGCACTAGAGTCAAGCTTTGAAATATATACATTTTGTTGATGATTGTGCGATGCGGAGAAATAAAAATTTGGAGGTGTGATGTGGTGTGTGCGCGCAGAAAAATGAAAAAAAAAATTTAATTGATCCTAACCTATGTTATTATGGATCTATAAAAAAAAGAGTTAATGAACTCTAAAAAGAATAGAACCATAAGTATGGTAGTCTCGCGCACACCATAGTGCTTAATTGAAGTCTGGGGGAGTGTGCTTCAAGGTGAAGATGTTAAGGTTGAATTTTGCTTATTTACCGGAGGTTGGGTGCGTTTAGCCTACGTTCTTCTACTTCATTACCGTACCTCAACCCAAGCCCAAGTCTAGCCTAAAAGCCCTACTGATTCTTGATAAGATCGTCTCATGCAGTGGAGAAGGTGTGAAAGGGCAAGCATATGACCATCGACCTTGATGGATTTCTTGGAGAGCTCTTTCTTGAGATCCAATTTGAACAACGCTCACCTCAGCAGTTCACGCTATTTTCCCTAGGGCGCGACAGTTCAATTCACCAATAATTCACCTCAGGGTAGTAGTATTTTGTATTTTACACTTGTACACGTTCTTAAAATATAGTCTTTGTTTTAAAACCTTTTCTACTTTATTTTTACGCTCGTTAGTTCTTTACTTCCCATCATGTTTTGCCTGCACAGTTGCTTATTTAACATCCATTTTTCTATCATGGGATTGAGTGTTTTACCGAGACGTGCAAACGAGTAAGTATGGGGGTGTGATGAGTCCCATTTATATACACTTTTATGGACTCATCTGGGCTAATTTTCACGCACTTGCACTTCACTTTTTGTGTAATAATGCTTATATTTCATTTAGTCACAATTCTCACATGAAGTGCACTTCTAGGCCCGTGTGGTGTATTTTCTTTATTATCACTCTTAATATCTTTCATGTTGCGTTATGTGCCACTTTTTGTGGTTTTGTTTAATGTTTATGCTGGAACAGGGGTCGTGCAGGTGTTCCCGGTACAAATCTGTACAGGAACACTGCGCACGATCACTGGTTCTACTTCCGACGACCACTGGTCGTGCGCCGCCGATCGTGCGCGTTCAATTGCATCCCAAAGTTGCTTTCTGAATTTGGTCGTGCGTTCTTACGCATGGTCGTGCGTTCGATCGTGCGCTTTATTATTTTCTGTTGTTTTGTCTTGCAGTTTTTCGGGCACAGTGCGCACGATCACCAACTTCTAGTGCGCACGACCACTGGTCGTGCGCCCCTGATCGTGCGCCATGTTTTCTATAAATATACAGCCCGCGAAATTAGGTCGGACGACCTTCCAGCTCCGCTGTTTTTTATCCCTGTTCGCCTCTTCCGCCCCCTGCATTCCTCCACCACCAGGAGGTGCTCTGGGACTATTCTTCATACCTATCTTGAGCCCGGAGATCACCTCAGCCATCTCGGTCATCCACAAGCTTCAATAGGAAGGATCTCCGCCCAGATTTCATTGTCAAGATTGGGAGCCATGTATTGAAGCCGAGCGGATAGTGACACGAAGAAGACGGGTCCATTGGAAGGTAGTGACAGCCTTCTCTACCCCGGACGTAGTTGTGGACCGAGCTTGGACGCGGATTGACAACCTTGCGATTCCAACCGTGAATCCCAACGAGCCTTCGGATTCGGTCGATTTCTTACTCTCTTACATATTGTAATGATATTGTAGGGTACATTCTTGTATTTTTGGATGATATGCACAATGATCTTTAATTGCAATGTTTATTTCATATTTCTATGAAACCATTTGGTTATTTGTGTATATGAGATGCGCCACCACATCATCCACTACTCCATCCACTAGGTTCGTGTGCCGCACTAGCAATTTCTAGTGGCGTGCTTGTCGACGAGGTGCTTGCGACCCTCACTCCGCATGTCTACTCGCCCATCCGCCTAGTGAAGCGTGGCATAGAGGCCCGTGTAATCCATTCGCCTAACGAAGCAGCGCGCTCAAGGCCTGCACAGGTCGATTCCGTTTGCCTACTCGTCCATCCGCCATTTCGAAGCAGCGCGCTCAAGGCCTGCCTAGTCTCCATGCCGCCAAGCGAAGCATTGCATAGCGGCATTGCATAGGAGTAGTTGTAGTATTTTCTTTTATTTTCCAAAAGCCAAATCAACTCTCCCGCATTCCATCCGACTTAAGGACTTCAATCTCAAGTCCTTTCTCAATAGTAAACTCCACCTTACTGTGTTCCTTCGAGATCGATACTTGGGGATTCACTCCCACATTTTATATTACTTGAACGATCGGTACACTGCCGTTTCGTGCCGCAGTCTTGCTACCGCCTATAGCGGTGTGCGAGATTTGCGCATCAGTGCCCTGGATTTCTTCTGAACCTTCTGAGAATCCATTCCTCACAACTTCATTTCCTTCGAATAAAAAATCTTCCTTCTTTGGCGCCATCTTTTGCTTGACCCTGGATGATTTTAGCACAGTCAACTCGTTCACTCTTAGAAGGCGTGGAGAACACGACAGCTTTTTAGGGCTAATGTAGAGTGTGTTTTAACCTTAAGATATTTGACCTTATTTATAGTGTCTGAGTTGGAAGTTGAAGTGTCATTTGTTAAATGTCTGACTAACTCGAATTTAGCTGTAATGATTGAGCTTAGACCTAATTAAGAGTCCGCTGACGATTGGATATCGTCGTGATGCAGAACTTTCAACGATACCAATCATCATTCCGACGATATGTTTCTTGAAAATTACTTTTACAATATTAGATGAAGATGAGTTTGTGTTAATCATTAACATGGTTACCTTCACCTTGGCCTCTAAGTCTCCTTGAGCTAGTGGCTCCCCCTCGATGGAATGTCCACTTATCTTTACTTCTATCTCCCCTAGATTAGTGCACCTTGGTATGTGGTAAGTTTTTCTTAGTCCAGAGCTGAGCCTGAAGCCCTTATTGTCAATTAGCCTTGTTTGCTTTTTAATGGCTAAATGGACTACCCTGCAAGACAGATTTAATATTCCTTAGGAACCCAAGGTGACTTGGGTCCTAGGTTCTTGTTAGCATAATGGGGAATCCCTCTACTCACCGCAGCCCTTCCAGGAGGTCTCTCCTTTGCATTAGGCACACAAGGGTTGTGCCAATAGTCAATGGCAAAATGTCCCACTTTGCCACAGTACCAACATTCATGGATGTTGTACCTTCTTTTCTGAACAATTTTTAAAGTATGTTCAGTAGAGAAGGCAGCAGCATTCTTCCTATCTCTCTCAGCCAAGAGCTGACTAGCTACTCTAGTATCATTGTTTCTTCTTGATTTTATCTGTCTGTCAGCAACAGGTGTCAGCTTGGTAGCCGACAGGGTGTTGATGGCATCAGATATGTTCAAGTGAGAATTGATCATACTGGGGCTACTAGTCTGCTCTTTATCTGGAAGATATTGAGAAAATGATGCACCTTTATCCTTGAGAGTGGGGGCTGGGACACCAAATACAAATGCTCCATGATGGGCCATTTGAATTTCCTCATGGGGAGCCTTTAATGCACTCATCCCCATGCCCTTTCTCTTTCCATAGTCAGGAGCATTTTCATGACTAGTGGAGCTTCTATTCATCTAGTGACCATGGACACTGTCCTGATCATACCTATTTGAGGGAAGCACTACCTTCTGAAAGGTGGTATGAGGCTCTGCTTTAGTTTTGCCCCTTTCTACATTCCCAGCATCTATTGCCCCTTCATTGTAACCCAATCCCCTCCTATTTCCATAGGAGGAGAAGGTGTCAATGATGGGCAGTACAGTTTTGGGCTTAGAGAATTGAGCCACCAAGCATCTTTCCTTAAGAAGGTCATTCTTAAGTTTCTTGATAAGTTCTTCCCTTCGGCTTCTTTCATCATAAAGCTTGTCTATGATTTTGTTGAGCTCATTTGGATCAGTGTACTTGTTGTAGGACATACCCAATTTCCTATCCGATTCAAACTTAAAAGGTCTGAGAGATTCTAGCTCCCTAGCTTGTTCCTTAACAAGCCTTTTGCTCTTTCTCAGAGCCTCCAAGAGATCACCAAACTACTTTAATAGATCAGTATGATTCTTATTGTTGCAAGATGAGCAGTCTTCTGCATCATCTTCAGATGATGAACAATCACCTGATGCACTCTTGGTCTTCATAAATGAAAATGAAGCAGGTAGTAAAGGTGTGTGAGTGATGCATACCTGATCATGATGTGGTTCATCATGATTTTCTTCATCTGATAGAGCCATCAACCCACAGACTTCCCCATCCTCAAAGTCACAGTCTGTGAGAGTCAAGGGTGCTCTTATTCTTTCTCCTGCTCTAGAGCATTCTTCATCTTCTGATTCACTGTCTGAAGTGGTCAGTGGTGCTCTGATACATACCTCTTCATGAGAGGTTTCTTCTTCAAAATCTTCCTCTGGCCCTTCCATGAGGACTTGTAAGGAATCCCACATGTCCTTTGTTGTAGTGCAATGACTTAGCTTCTGGAGTATTGGCAGATCTACTGCACTAGCTAGAATGTTTCTGGCTTCCTTGTCCAAGCTGCTTAGAAGAACCTCATCTTTTATCATAGCTATTGAGGTACATGGTTCTTCTTGAACAATCAAAAACATTCTGGGATCCATTGCCTCCATGTAAATTCTTGCTCTAACTTTCCAAAGGACAAAGTTCTCTCTAGAATATACAGCTATCCTTGATTCCATACTTATGATGCTTAGACACCCACTGGCAAATCTGTTCAAGTTGTTAAGCTTTATTTGAACAACCTCGCTTTGATACCACTTGTTATTTATAGGGTGTCTACTTTATCACCTAGAGGGGGTGAATAGGTTTTTCAAATTATATTATCCCCTTTTAGGTGTTCTTGATTTTTGGTTAGTAGATCTGTAAAATAAAGAGCAAACCAAAGAAAGCACACAAAAGATCAATAGAGGTTCCTCGAGACCAGGTGTCTTGAGTAGTCCTCTGTCCCTCTGCGCCTACCCAGTAGTGTGCTAGGATCGGCAAACTCTGCCAAAAACTTCAGGCCCTCAAGCCTTACAACTCGGACCCGCAATTCACAACAGCCTAGGCCCGCAAGCCCCTACTGCCCCCGAGCCCGCAAGCTCGACACTCAGACCCTCAAGCCCTACAATACGGACCCGCAAGTCACAACAGCCTAGGCCCGTAAGCCCCTACTTCCCGCAAGCTCGACAAATCGCACCCGCAAGTGCACTGCCCTGGCCCTCATGCCTCACAGCTCTCCATCCCACAAGCTAAACGGTGTCGGACCCGCAAGTCCACTGCCCTAGCCCTCAAGCCTCACAGCTCTCCAGCCCTCAAGCTAGACAAATAGGCCTGCAAGCCTTTACAAGAGATTACAGTAATAAGACTGTTACTTCTGCCGGATGAAGATTGGCAACTTTAGCCTGATAAGGATTGGCTTCTTACGATTGAAGAAGATTTTCTGATTCAGATCATTGATAGCGCAGTTCTTCTTCAATCTCTACTCTTTGCCTGATGAAGATCGGCTTCACTTTTCAGTCGATGAAGATGACTGATTCTTCTGAGAACTCTTGAATCTTGTTCTCGTTCTTCTTCTCCGCTGAATATACTGTTATATTGAAGAGCGGCGGGATTCTTTCTTTTTCTTTTTCTTGTTGATCGATCGATGCCGCAATAGGGCAACCTCTTATCTCTTTTATAAGACTGCGAGGTCCCCAACGGTCTTCTAAAAAAGTGCCTTAAGTGTCAGATGCTCCTTTCCTTAAGAGCACGCGCTGATTAGACAATCAGGCGGCGGCATTGAATGCTGACAGCGCGTCTGCAACTTTTGAATCTGTCTCAACGATATTTCCATTGTTACGACATCATGGACAATATCTCGACGGCAAGACTTTGACGATGCCTTGGGCTTTAGTAGACCTTCAAGTCTTCTTACTTCAGCCACTGATGGTGGTATCTCGACGACACAAGATATCCTGGCAATTCTGCATATACGACGATAAACTTTCTCTGACTGTGTCGTTGAGATCTTCTTTCTTGATGTCTGTCATCGTAATCATGTTGTTCTCTCGATGACATGAGTGAAGTTATGTCGACGCTTCAGCAGCTGCTAGTGTTCAGCTTGTCTTTCTTCAGTCGACATGCCTTCTTTAGTCTTCTCGATGACAAGGCCACTTTGCTGAAGTCGATGATACCACGTCTTCTCTGCATTCGACGATCTTGCCCAGTCTCAGCGGTCAACGATCTTCCTTCTGAGTTCAACGATCTTGCTTCTGCGTTCGACGAACGCGCCAAATCTCAGCGGACGTCGATCTTCCTTCTGAGTTCGATGATCTTGCTTCTACGTTCGACGAACGCGCCAAATCTCAGCGGACGTTGATCTTCCTTCTGAGTTTGACGATCTTGCTTCTGCGTTCGATGAATGCGCCAAGTCTCAGTGGTCGTTGATCTTCCTTCTGAGTTCGACGAACTCCATTCTGCGTTCGACGAATCTTGTCCTTCTTGAAGATAAATATAGTACTTACAGAAATAGTTAAAGTACTTGACATTTGTCGATCTCTGCAAGCATGAGCTAGATGGAGCATTAAATACAGCTTGCACTTATCATTGAGCTGAGTGCTTCTTCAAATCAGGAACATTGCTGGGCACTGTTCCCAATAGTTATTCCATGTAAAATGGCTCGCTGACTTACTATTGGTTCCCATTTTGATTGTTGGCGTGTTTGGCTTGTTGGAACATGGTCTTCCGCATCTTCTAGGTTTGAGAATAACAAATCCTATGTGTATTTGATCTTGTGTGATTAAGTGTGCAGGAAACAAAGTCCACAAGGCTCAAGAGTAACATAAGAAGGTTGCCCCCAAATTTGAGCCAACAAATCCAACATGCCCACTAGCGTCGGCTGTAGCACCTAGCGCCCGACGCTAGCGATGTTTAGCACAATTCCGGAGCACATATAGAAGGATCTAGCGCCTAGTGGTAGCGGATAGCGCAGGCGGTAGCGCGGAGCATAGAAGGCAAGAGAGAAATGTTTCCTCGGATTGAAGATTCCCCCACGTGGAATATGTCCTAATTTGGGATAGCACTGGCGGTAGCGATAGCGCAGGCGCTAGCGCTGAGGCTATAAAAAGGACCCCTTGGATCCGTCTTCTTCATCCTTTTGAGATCCAAAATTCCAGATCTTCATGCCACAGCATAGAGAGGAAGGTTCAGAGAGATACTCCCACAAATCAATGAAGGCTTAAGGAGATCTATGGAGAAAATTTCAACACGCGTCATCATCGTGACGAAAGACTGCATCAACTACGATCATACTCTGCGGGACTTCGTCTACTTCTCCAAGAGATCTATATATGGAGTTTTTATATTGTTGTTGTTATTTTATTTATCCACCTCTTTTAAATCATGTAGTAAATTCGCCTCGTGTTGGCGACTAGGTCTGGGTAGGACTTAGAGCAGAAATTTGCCTAGTGTTGGCGACTAGGTCTAGGGTGTAGGTCTAGGGCGTGCTCGAGGCCATATCCGGGGAAGGGTTGGCAAGAGTGGCTTGAGGCCGTACCCGGGAAAGGATCGGCTAAAGCCAACCGGTTCATGGGGATACGAGTCGGTATAGAAAACAAAACGAGTCTTTCATATTTCGCTTTGATTTCTAGCGTCATTGAAATCGAATTTTGTAATCAATTTTATTAATAATAATCATGTCTATCTTTGTGTAATAAAATTGATTTGATCTTCATTTCTCTAAATTGTTTACTATCCTCTCCTTCATTATAAAACAATTTTGATCTTTATTCAAAATCACTATTTTGATCTCTTATCATAAGCAAGTATTTCAAAATATAATATAAGTTTTTATAACCCTTATTCACCCCCCCCCCCCTAAGGGCGCCTACCGATCCAACAAGTGGTATCAGAGCAGTTTTATTCCAATCGGCTTAACAACCAGGAATAATGGCGTCTCATGATCTCGCTTCTATTAGTGGGGTAAATTTTTATAAAGAAGAAAAATCTCTTAAACCACATTTATTCGAAGGGAGAAATTATAAAGGATGGAAATTTTTAATGGAAAAGTTTATCAAAAATTTAGATATCAATGCATGGGATATAGCAATAGTTAGACCAGCGTATGAATCGTATAAACAGGAACATCATCTAAATGCAAAAGAATTAAATAGTATTTTCTGTGCTTTATATCACAAAATTTCAAAATTAATATATTATTTTTCTAGTGCATACAAAGTATGGAAATTTCTTGAAGAAATGTATGATTCTCCATCTACAGGTATGGAACAAATGCAAGAAGTGGAGAACATACAAGATTGCACAAAAGGTAAAGAAAGCTCCTCTCATGATGGATCAATGGAGTGCACATCAAATGGAAAAGATGAAATCCCATCTTTGGAAGAGGAATGCCAAATAGATGAAGACAACAAAGAAAATTCGTGCTCAACAGCATCCAAAAGCACTGTAAGGAAATCAAATCCTTTTATTGTTTGCAATTCTATTTCTACTTTACAATTGCTACAAATTACAAAGCGCAAAATTAAGAAATTAAAAAATGCGAATTGCAAATTGCGCTTAGAAAATAAAAATTTAAAAGCAAGAGTTAAAGTAGAATCAAATTCTGATTTATCTAGCTTTACCCATGTCACTTCAATTGAAAATACAAAACCTTGTTTTGATTGTAATGATATTAAAGAAAAATTTAAGGAACTTGAAAAAGAAATTATTTGTGTAAAAGAACATAATGAAATTTTTTTTTAGAAATTTCATCTTTGAAAAGTGATTAGTGATTGTGTTATGTGCCAAAATTATAAAATTGAAATCAAAGAGATGGACGAAACATTTGAGGAATTTAGAAATGACTTTCAAAATCATATTGACTCTATTGTTTTTACTCTTAAAAATAGCACAATAGCTTATAATAAAGCTAGGCATAATCTAAAGATCAAGAATGATGAATTAAAAATCAAAAATCAACTTGCTCATAAAAATTGTAAATACAAATTCACAATATCAAACTATATCTAAAAACAAGTTGAATATGAATATGAACATCATAACTAAGTTTAATAATGGGAGTAAGGAACATAAAGGATTTGTAAATCAAAATCCAAATCACCATTATTTACAAAATCATGTTTCTCCCAACTTAAAAAAAACTACACAAATTTCCTATGAACAACACTTTTAATAATCATTACAATCATAATCATCAATATAAAGATTATCATAATGGAAATTTCACATATAAGAATAACACTAAACCAAAGTTTGAATGGAGGCCCAGAATTAAATATGAAACATTAACTTCACATGAAAGGACCCATTCATCACTAACTACCCATAAGCATACACGATATATCTGGGTACCCAAAGGAACCACCACACTTGGTCCTTTTTGGATACCTAAATCTCTTATTCATTAGGTATCACCAAATGCATGAAGTAGAATATTTTCAAAATGAAATATACAATTTTCTACTTCATGATATGCTTTCATGTCTTTCAATTTTTCTTTTTGTTCTCTTATTTTTTAAGCTATCATGTAATGGTCATCTTATATGTTATTGGAAATATGATTTTATCTCTTAAAACTTAATGAGTTTATAAATCAAATTAATCAAAATTCATAATCATATTTTTTATTTTTTGATGACCTATCTTTCTTTCTTATATTCATTGTCTATATATCATATAGTATTCATATAAATTGAACTATAAATTTGCTATAAGATATGTTAATCAAGATTAGGCTATTAAGCTCTATAGCCCGCATCAACCAAATTAGAGAAATAACATGATCTAAAAGAAAGATCAAGATAAAAAAGAAAGCTTAATTATCAATATGTTTTTGCTTGAATTATATGATTACATATCATGGTTGGTGTTGAAACAGTCAACCGGTCTCTGAGTTCGGACCCACAGGGGGTGTAGCCTGAGCCTACTTCTCTCTCACTAAACTCTCCTGACTGAGGATAAAAGATCTGGAACAGACCCAAGGCTATAGCGAGGAGGTCCCGCCACACACCCGGAAGATCTTAGAGAGCTTCCCCTCTCGAACCAATGCTCAACCGGGCACCATGGAGGGCACGAGCAGCCAACTCCAAAAACTGTCTGGAGGAGAGAGCTCAGCAGATCTCCTCTCCTCCAAGGTGCCCTTAAGGGTCTATTTATAGATTTTCTAATCGCGGACTGCAAATAGCGTGAATCCGCCTTTTTGTTTTACTAATCGCACCCCAAAGTGGTCTGCTAACAGCCTAACTCCGTTGTTCTGAAGGGCTACTGGAAGCCCATAAGGGGTATCTAGGTAATTTTCCCTTTAAAAGCCATCTGGGTGAGTGGTCCGCGAAGGCTCCATCACTGTTCGTCAGGCGAATGGTTCACGAGACCACCACTCGCCATAAGTTCGGTTTGCTTAATAGGCGAGATCTTTGGACGCTCTCGCCTACCTGCTACAGTTCTGTGCGAGTGAACCGCGAGTGGTCCCTCACTCGCTTAAAGGCCCTTTGACCCCCCCCCCCCCCCTCCCCTCTATTCTTCACCTTGACCCACTGCGGGGTGTTGGGGACCCACTCGGCGAATACGGGGTTGTACACAATCCCTGCTCTTTGTGAGCGAGTCCTACGCTCGGAAAGAAAAGTCTAACCCCAATATTCGGCGAGTGCGCTGCTGACCTGGAGGGAATCTTCTTGGTGGGGCCCTCCGCTCGGCTATAAATATGGCCCCAGTTGTTGCCTTTAGATTGCCCCTCTTCCAATCACTGTTCTTCATTTTCTCCCTCGGAGCACTCGCCATGGCGTTCATGAAGCCAACGCCACGGCCACTTTCGGAAGGAATGATGGCTCATCTCGCCGCCGCACTGGGAGGGACCGCTCCCAAGACCACTCGCTACGCCTCCTGGCTCTCGTCGGCGAGAGACCCCTCCAAGCCCTACAGGCTAAAGAAGGCCAAGACGGTCCGGCGAGATCGGGGGGAGAGGGAGTTGGCGTCTGAAACTCCTCCCCTTTCGGACATTCCTCCTGTCAACACTAATGCGGTAATGCGATACATCTCGCTTTCGAGGTTGATTATGACAGCGCGACTAACTTCCGCCTCTCTAACCATTCGCGGGATTTGTTGACGACTGAGGATGGCCCTGGGCTCGAACAGGCGAATGTTGTTGTTCCCCCTCTTGCCCTTGAGAAAGCCGCTCCGACCCAGGAGCCCGCCCTTCTCGATACCTCTGGCGGAGTCTTGTCCTCGCTGGGTGAGCATTATGTTGCCCTCTTACTTACTTTTTTCCTCTCCTCGCGATTCTTCTAACTCAGGCTCTCGCAGCCCCTACCTTCGGGACCACGGGGTTACCCCTACCTTTGGGACTACGGGGCTGCCTCCTCCTTTGCGCACTTCCTCCATTCCAGATGTTATCAAGAGTCCTTCTTCAGAGCAGGAACGCCCGGCGAGGAAGAGTCCCGGGCTAAACTCTCTTGCTGCGGACCTGGCCGTTGCTTCTGCCGCGGTCGGCCAGGTGCACCGCCCTGGGAAGGGGAAGTCTCTCCACCTCCCAAACCAACCATTCGCAGATCATCCTAGCACATCTCGTCGATCTCCCGACGAAGAATATGTACCAGGTCGGTTATCCATCTTTATAAAACTCGCGGCTTACACCTGTGGGAAGTCTAATCTCTGCTTTTGTAGGCTTCCGCCAGATCCCGATTACTGACCCCTTAGAGGAGGAGGGGATGATATCACCTCCCCCCTCTCCTGGCGATGTCTCTGAATTTCTTGGCGACCACGAGGACCCCCGTAATATGAAGGAACGGATGACAGAGCTATTTGGCAAGCTGATCTGGATGTAGCGAGACCAAGCCAACCTGACGGAGGAGCATCAGGCGGCCTTCGAGCGTCGGATTAGCACCCTCGAGTGAGACTACGGGCACCTGGTTGGAGAGATGGAGCGCCATGGAGGTGGGTGTGAGGAGACCTCGCCTGGGAGGCATATTGCGTGAGCCCGGGATCAAATGCGCTTGATCAGCCAAGAGCTGACAGCTGTCAGCGCGTTCCACTACCCGCGAGTGCCTCCAAGGACAGGGAGGCGAGGCCGGGGCCGATGGCAGTGGGATCAGTACTAAGCCTACCGGCACTCGCCCCGGTATTCTCCTACACCCCTGCTATTTTTGTTTATTTTGTTCACATCGGACTAGGGCGAGACCTTATAAATCTCGCGAACTATGACTTGCGCAATTATATATATATGCCTCGCTTTTTTGCTTATTTGTCAGGATGCTGTCTCGGTATTACTTTTGCTCTCGCGCCCTTTGATTCGTATTTCTGTAGGGAAGATCTCGCATGCTGCTTTCGCTTTTTGTGCGCGGTCGGGCTCAGGCGGTCGGTTCCAATCCCAGGGTATTTGAGGAGTCGTAGGGGCTATCCACACCCCACGCGCAAATGATTTCAATCATTTTTCAACTTTTTTCTATAAATAGTTCAACCAACCACCGTCATTACTGCGCTTTCATTTCTCTCTCTACTCTTTTTCTCTCGCGATATCACTCGCCCTTCTCTCTACTCTTCTCTTCTCGCGATATCACTCCCCCTTTTTTACGATGCCGAAAGAAGCGGATGGCAGGGCTAATTGTGCCCAGGTGTTCTCCAATCGGGACTTTGACACCTGCGACCTCTCGGAGGTAGACTTCAACCAAGCCATCGCAGATTTTGTCCCGCCGGGTTTCGCTGGACGGCTCCCGGGGAGCCGGGATCGCATCAATCAGTTCTCGCCTGACACACTCGCAATCCCCTTGGAGCACTTCGAGGTAGGGCTCTGCCTCCCGCTGTGGCCAAAGGTGCGTCTGACCCTACGCTACTTCGGGGTAGTTCCCGTGCAACTCAATCCCAACTCTAGCGCCATGCTGGTAGCATTCGCCTGCTACCTGCGCGAGGAGGGGATTGAGTTCTCGCTCCCGGCCTTCCGCAAGCTTTTTACCTTCAGGGCCACTCGCGGAGTGGCCTTTTTCTCCGGGCAGAGCCCCCTCAACGTGATCGGCACCGTCAACAAGAACCATGACTAGGTTTGCCAGTTCATCTTTGTTGGAACAACCCTATTATTGATTTGGGCTAGGATCACTATATGTTGATTAGGATCTGTATTGACCCCAATGTATAGCCTTAGGGTCAAGTTTTAGGCTGGTTAGATTAGCAAAACTTAGGAAAATTTAAGCTCAACAAATGGCGAGTGGTGTTCGACGAATGACCAGATTCGTTCGACAAATTGCTTCCAGCAGACTGAAGAAACTCACAGTTTCAGCGGTCGACAAATTCTAAGCCAGCGCTCGACAAATGACTAGCAGCGCTCGACAAATTCTAAGCTAGCGCTCGACAAATGACTAGCAGGGGTCGACGAATTCTAGCCAGCGCTCGACAAATTGATTTCTGATGTTCAGACTTATATTCTCAGTGGATGTCAGTTCTCTGAACACAAATCAGCAGAATAACGGATATATTTATTTCTCCTTGGACGTATTCAGGCAGCCAAGTAAGGATATCTTTCTTATTTATTATATCCTTATATTCCCTCCATTCCAAGAAGAAGAATAGCCATTGACATTTAATGCCAAGGCATCTTTCTCGGCAAAAGGAATTGAAAGGACCTGCCAAAGTCGTCTTTGGGTGGCTACCTAGTTCCAAGAAGGATTTAAGTCAGAAAAATATATTCCTTAAATAGACAAAGGATTTGAATTTGAAATATGACAAGCTATCAAAAAGAAATAGAGATCAAGTATTCTTTCTCAGCAAAGAAGAATCCTCTTCATTCTGAGAACAAGATTCAAATCTCTCAGATCTGCTGAAAAACAAAGTCTTTCAAGAGCAACAACAATCTGAAGATTAACTTCTTCCAGATAATCAGCTATAAAGACTTCTGTTTGTGAAAGCTCTGTCCTCAAAGCTGTCATCAACTCTCAACAGACAGGGGGAGCTTTCAGCTTCAACACCTTTTGTCTTCTCTCAGATCATTGACAGAGAAGAACACTCTATACCTTTTATCTCATCCTGTACAGGGTTAATACTCCCTTAAAAAGTTTACCCAGTGGTGGCAAGACACCTTATCAAAAAATCCCTGTGTGGTTTTTAAGCACCTTATCAAAAGCTTATTGGTGTGTGGACACCTTATCAAAAACCCCTTGGTGCCTGGGCACCTTATCAACCCTCCTAGTGGATTCCTACCAAGGGTGGTAGAAGAGTAGACGTACCCAGATTTATTGGGGAACTACTATATCTCCTTGTGTCTTCTGTGCATGTTTTTTTCTGTGAGCTTGTGCTTTGTGCTTGTTATTACTCCTGTCTCTATCTTTCACTCTCACTGATTACATATATATTTACTAATTATTTTAAATTCCGCTATAAAACTAAACAAAAAGTTTTAATAATCTATTCACCCCCCCCCCCCCCCCCTCTAGAGTAACTTAAGATCTGACCTTTACTTTCAATTGGTATCAGAGGGGTGTTGATTATTTACAGGCTAACACCTGAATCACAAAGAGCAACCAGATCTTAATTTTTCTAAGAGTTTCCTTCTCTAGAATTTTATCTTATTTAAAACTCATGGCACAAAACAAGGAGTACTCCAGCACAAGACCTCCTATGTGCAACCTCAATAAGTTTGTACTATGGAAAGCAAGGATTAGGCTTTATATGAACTCCATTGATGAAGAGATTTTTAATGTTATTCTTATAGGGCCTCCAGCACCTACAGCATCAGCTAGTACTGCAGCAACAACAGATAACACTGTTGTTCCACCTCCTGAGTGGACTGAAGCTCAGAAGAAGCAGAGAAATGCAGATGCAAAGGCCATAAACATTCTGGCCCTAACTATGTCAGATGACATATTCCAGAAGGTTGTTGAGTGCACCTCAGCAAAAGAAATATGGGAATCTCTCAACAACATGGTGGCAGGCTCAGCAGATGAAAGAAAAGATAGAAGATCTCACCTGATCTCTCAATATGAGAACTTCAAGAAGGGGGAATCAGAAAATGTTGCTGATATGTACAATAGGCTCAGCCTCATAATAAATGAGCTGAAGTCTCTGGACAAAGTGATCTCACTCGCAGAGATTAATGACAAAATTCTTATGTGCTTCCCCAGCACATGGGACTCCAGAATTTGGCCAATCAAAGAAGCCAGAAGTCTCAATGAGATCACCACTGAAGCTCTGCTGGGCAAGCTCAAGTCTTATGAGCAGCTCATCAAAACTAAGGAAGATGAAGAATCTACTTCATCCCCAGCACCCAAGAAGGAAAGAAGCATAGCCTTCAAGGCTGCAGAGGATAAAGGAAAAGCTCCTGACAAAGAGGAGTTTATGAGTCTGTTAACCAAAATATTCTACAAGATGGCTAAGAAAGACATCAGAAAACAGCTATCCAGAAGTCATGACAAGCCAAGGTATGACAAAAATCACTCTAATGAAATTATATGTTTTGGCTGCAGGAAACCAGGACACATTGCTCCTGAATGTCCAGAGATTCAACACAAGAAGGACAAAAAGGAAAGAAGAAAAGAAAAGGAAGAAAAGAAGGGCTCCAGCAAATCTTCCTCCCACTCTCACAAAAAGAAGGGAAGAGGATTTGTAGCAACATCCTGGAGTGAAACAAAATCTGAATCAGAATCTTCATCTTGCTCTTCTGATGAAGAAGAAACAAAAGAAAACAGCCAATTCTTAATGGCTATTTATGACTCAAACAATGAGTCACAATCAGCATCATCATCCAGCTCCAGTGATGATGAAGAAGAAAAAAGTTTTTGCATGATGGCAATCAATGCCTCAACCAACAATTCTGATGAAGAGAAATCAGAATTAGAAACAGAAGATGATATTGATCAGGTATTATCTGACTTTGATTTTACTTCTATTGAATTCAAAGATGATTTCAAAATTCTTTGCCAAGACTTAATAAAATCTGAGAAAGAAATAATCTCTCTCAGAACTAAGTTAGTTGAAATGAACAATATAAGTGAAGAGAATGCAAATCTTAAGAAAGATTTGGCTGGCTCCAGAGAACACATCACTACTCTTGAGAATAAGTTATTTGAAGCCAAAGAGTTTGAAGAATCCCTCAATGGGAGAAGTATCAAACTGATGGACATCACAAGCACTGTCAATGCTAGATTTAATAATAGCAAACTGGGCTTGGGTGCTTCATCAAGTGAGCCACCTCTAATTAAGAGAAACATCCTCTCCACACCCATAAAATTCATTTCTGCTAAAAGCAAAGAGGCTGCAGAAAGAAATAAAGACATTTCAAGCAAGTTTGTTAAGGGTAAAAGAATTCAGAAGAATTCGTCGAACGAAGCTCGACAAAAGGATTCAAATCTGTCGAACGAGGCTCGACAAAAACTGAGAACAGATTTTCAGTATAGTTATAAAATGAACAATAATCGACGAATTTATTCAAATTCCTCGAACAAGCACTATACAGAAAACTCTAAGAATTCTAATCCTAAATATACTAAAAATCCTTTTACTGAGTGGACTATACCTCCAAGGAGATATCATCCACAAGGCTACAAGGATCAGCCTGAAATGACATTTATCTCTGAATTTTGTGGTAACATAAAAGGACCCAATGTAGTTTGGGTCAAAAACAACTAGTTTATGTTTTTGTCTTTGCATGTACACAGCTATCCAAGATTAAATCAAAAATGGTACTTGGACAGTGGATGCTCAAAGCATATGACAAGGAACAAGGCCAACCTGAACTACTACAAGGCAAAACTTGGACCCAAGGTGATCTTTGGAGACTCCAACTGTGGACAAACCAAAGGCTACGGTCAAATTAAAGTTGGAACAGTGACATTCAAGGAAATAACCTATGTCAAGGGTCTAAAGCACAACCTCATCAGCATAAGTCAGTTATGTGATGAAGGTTATCAGGTAACATTTAATAAATCAGAATGCATCATTAAATCATCTTATAATGTTATTGTTCTATCAGGAATTAGACAAGGAAATATATATTTAGTAAATTTCAACTCATCTAAATCAGAAATTTGTTTATTTAATGAGTTAAGCAAATCTAGTGAATTATGTCATAAAAGATTAGGACATGTAAACCTTAGGACCATTGCTAAATTAGCTAAGGATAATCTTGTTAGAGGCTTACCATCAGGATCATATAAGAAAGAAGGTCTTTGTAGGGCATGTCAATTAGGTAAGCAAACCAAAAACAGCTTTAAATCATTATCTAAAAGTGATTCACCTAGAATCTTATACTTGCTACATATGGACCTTTTTGGACCTATTGCAATAAAGAGCTTAGGGGGGAAGTCTTACACTCTAGTTATTGTGGATGACTTCTCGAGATTCACTTGGGTGTTCTTTTTGAGAGAAAAGTCAGATAACTTTAAAGTTCTTACAGACTTTCTTAAGAGCAACAGATTGAGTACTCTACTGTAGTTGCATTGATCAGAAGTGATCATGGCACTGAGTTTGAGTCTCTTCTCATGCAAGAATTCTGTGAGATGGAAGGTATCAGGCATTGCTTCTCAGCTCCTAAAACTCCTCAACAAAATGGGGTAGTTGAAAGGAAGAATAGAACTCTAATTGAATCAGCAAGAACATTGCTTGCAGATGCTAACTTGCCCCTATCCTTTTGGGCTGAGGCTGTCAGCACAGCAAATTATGTTCTGATTAGAAGTTTGATACACAAACTTAAGGGTAAAACTCCCTATGAATTGCTTAAAGGGAAGAAACCCAAAGTGGATTATTTTAGAACTTTTGGATGTAGATGTTTTGTTCATAACAATGATAAGAAATATCTTATAAAATTTGAACCAAAATCTGAAGAAGGAATCTTCTTAGGATATTCAATAGTTAGCAAAGCATATAGGGTATTTATCAAATCCTCTCTTAAAATAGAAGAGTCTATGCATGTTTCCTTTGATGAAACTAACATGTTTTACAAGGAGAAGAACTCATCTACTAAGAACACTTTGCAGGTACCAGCTCTATGTGAAGAGCATAAAGGGTTAAATCTACAAATAGGAGATTCACTGCATCCATCACCTCAAACTCTTGAAGATAGTGAAGAAGAAGATCATCCAGATCTTGTTGATTACCTGAATCAAGCAACAGCAGAACATCCTCCACAGGATGTAATAGCTGAACAAATTCCCAATGTGGATACTACTGCTGAACCAACTCCAACTGCTGACCACATCACAGTTAGAGACATCCAATTTCACAAGTGATTGGTGATATCACAGCAGGTGTTCAAACAAGGCATCAACTACACCAAAATCAGATGCATACTTGCTTTCTATCACAAGTTGAACCTCAAACCATAAAAGATGCAGAACAAGATCCAAATTGGATCCTTGCAATGCAAGAGGAACTCAACCAATTTGAAAGAAACAAGGTTTGGGATTTGGTTCCAAGACCAAAAGGCCATCCAGTTATTGGCACCAAGTGGGTCTTCAGGAACAAGCTTGATGATCAAGGAAATATTGTGAGAAATAAAGCAAGATTGGTAGCTCAAGGATATTCACAAGAAGAAGGCATAGATTATGATCAGACAATTGCCCCTGTTGCAAGGCTTGAAGCTATAAGGATTTTCTTGGCCTTTGCTGCATTCAAGAAGTTCAAGGTATATCAAATGGATGTGAAAAGTGTTTTTCTCAATGGAGACATCAAAGAAGAAGTCTATGTGGAACAACCACCAGGTTTCATCTCTCCAACTCATTCCTCATATGTATTTAAACTTAATAAAGCTCTCTATGGTCTCAAATAAGCTCCCAGAGCATGGTATGAGACTTTAGCGAACTTTCTCTTGGAAAACAATTTATGTAGAGGTATGGTAGACAAAACATTATTTTACAAAGTACATAAAAGTCAAACTCTACTAGTTCAAATATATGTAGATGACATTATCTTTGGATCTACTGATTCAAAGTTGTGCAAAAGATTTTCCAATCTAATGCAATCAAGATTTGAAATGAGTAGTATGGGTGAATTATCATACTTCCTTGGTCTTCAAGTGAAGCAAACCCCATCAGGAATCTTCATCTCTCAATCTAAGTATGCTAAGGAATTAGTGAAAAGATTTGGAATGTCTGATTCTTCTACTATGAAGACACCCATGGCCTCTAATGCTGTTATTAATACTAATGAATCAGGGAAACTTGTTGATCAAAAACTGTATAGGGCAATTGTTGGCTCTCTACTCTATTTAATAGCCAGTAGGCCAGACATAATGTTTCATTTGTGCTAGGTTTCAAGTTAATCCTAAAGAATCTCATCTTACTTTTCTAAAAAGAATTTTAAGATATCTAAAGGGTTGCCATAATCTAGGACTTTGGTATCCAACAGCATCTGAATTTGAATTAACTGGATTCTCAGACTCAGATTATGCTGGATGCAGGGTAGATAGGAAAAGCACATCAGGAACTTATCAGTTTCTTGGTGATAGGCTTGTGTCTTGGTTTTGTAAGAAACAAACATCTGTGTCTACATCAACAGCTGAAGCTGAATACTTAGCTGCTGGCAGTTGCTGCTCACAGATATTGTGGATACAAAATCAGCTCCTAGACTATGGTGTCAACTTAAATAATTCAGTTATATTTTGTGACAACACTAGTGCAATATCTATAGCACAAAATCCAGTTCTCCATAGTAGGTCTAAACACATAGAAATTAGGCATCACTTCCTCAGGGACAATGTGGATAAAAACAAAATTTGCCTACAATTCATTTCTACTGATTTGCAAAGAGCTGATATTTTCACCAAGCCCCTGCATGAAAAGAAGCACATCTTCTTTATAAATCAACTAGGAATGATAGATGGAGACTCAATCTGCTAAAAATTAAGTATTTCTATTTATCTCACAAATTCGTCGAACGAAGAACGACAAATTTGAATCATTTGTCGAACGGTGGTCTCTGAAACCTCTTAAACGCAGAGTCAGTTAAGGCAATTTCATTTGTCGAACGACGGTCGACGAAAAAGATGTTCTCGTCGAACGCTTTCAGATAAAGAAATAAAGTCTTTTCGACTTCTAATTTTATTATGTTTCGTCGAACAGTGGTTTACAAATGCGCCCTCATTCTTCGACCCTTCTATATAAGCCTTATTTTATCTTATTCTAAGCTTTGCGCCTACAGAAATCGTCTTTCCCTCCAGTTCCCCTCTGCACTTGATCTTCAACTCTCTTTGCAGGAACAATGGTGATTCCTCAGGCCTCTCTGTACCTAATGAAGTTTGACGCAGGTTTCGACATTGACCTGGACTCGTTTGCATAGTCAGACCAAATCTTCAAGGATATTCTTCAAACGCTGGATGAACAACAACTAAGGAAGCTTCTAAGCACCAGGCAGAAGATAGCTGTTGCAGAGATAAAAGAATGGGCTTACACTACAAAACCAGTCGATGAAAGCTTGTCGGGAACAATCTCAGGTCATCATGTCTCTCTCTCTCCCATCATCCTTTCTGAAATCTTTGGTTTTGAAAATGGTGAAGATGAATTAGACATAAGCTCAAATGAATTTGATGAAGCTTTAGTCAAAATGGGCCATTTGACTGGAAACCCTAGCCACCTTCTGAAAAAGAACCTGTCTCAGGACTACAAGTTCTTAGCGGATATTGTTGGAAAAGTCTTGTTGAGCAAGACTTCTAGGCATGACTATATCAGTAGGCACCAATTTCTGTTAATGGTGGCCTTAATGGAGAAGAAGAAAGTCAAGTGGGGATCAATTCTTTTTGAATTGATTAAAAAGAAAAACTATAAAGATAATGTTTGCTTTGGAAGACTTATAGGGATTTTTCTGCAGGAAAGGCATCCAGAGCTTTTGGTGTCACCAAAAGTGACAATAAATGCCAGCAAGAGGCTGACCTCACCACTCTTGGCTAAATGGGATAGAGTAATTCCCAAGAAGAATACAGGAGTTGATTCCTCTAAAAGGAAAACTTCTAAGGACACAAGGACTGATCAAGTCACTCCCTCTACCCTTCTAGAAGCTCTTTCCTCAGTTCCTTCTTCCTCTCATATCCTCTCTCCACCTGCTCAACAATCTCCTGCACATTCTCATTCTTCATCACCTCCTTCAACTGCCCACATCAATGATGTTCCACCTCCACCTCTATCTTCAGAACCACTACCTACCACACCTCCATCTCCAATACATAATGAATATCATTCACCCATTCATTCTCCTAGTCCAATCCATCGAGACATTCCCACACATACCACCAACATCAGCAATATCATTCCTCCAATCTCATCTCCATCCACTTCACAACCATCCTCTAGTCATCCACCAGATTATCCATCCCTCAACCTCTCCTCCATTGCTGATCAGGTTTTTGATCATATCCTTCCTAAAATTAGCCAGCTCCTGGATGCAAAATTTGCTCCAGTTCTTCAGGCAATTTCTGCTCTATCTGCTAAGATAGCTTCTCTTCCCTCCTCTACTGTTGTCCCTTCTTCTAGGGGCCTAGATTCAGGCTGCCCTGAAGCTAGGCAGGGGGAGATGTCCTATGAAGAAGCTCCAGAAACAGAAGAAACTCCAGAAGATACAGAAATTACAGTTATGATACAGATATAATTGATTCATGTATAATATCAGATACACAAGTTATAGAAGAAATAAATAGTATATGCATTCATCCATCCTGTGATCTATATAGTTTATTATCAAAATTTGATGTCACATATACTTCAAGGGTATCACCAAAGGTATACATAGAGAATTTATCAAAGGCTCTGATATGCCTTCCTCAGAAGACTCATTCTGCTATCATACAAAATTACATCTCCTCTATTCCTTCATCCACTGTTCAAGACATTCAAATAAGGGATCATTCTGCAGAATATGAAGATGATATTGCAGAATTCCTTGATGATACAATATCTACTTCTTCACCTCCAATTCCTGTATGGAATGAAGAACCAATGCCAAGCTTTGATGAAATCTGGAGAGAAGCAGATGCAGAGTCTGACAAAGCTGAAGAAGAAAGATTAAAGGCTCGTGAAGCAATCAAGAGAATTGATGATTTATACAATAAGCCAATCTCATCCTCTGACTCTGATGATGATGATGATGATGATGACAACAGTGATTCTGATGATACACTTTCAAAGAAAAGAAAGAAAAGAACAGCTAAGTCAAAGGCTGCTCCCAAGGCTCCAAATCCAAATAATGACATTCCTCTGTACATTTTGTATAATGTTCCTCTTGATGAGAAAACTCCTCACTGGATGAAGCTCTCCAGAAATGAGAACAACAGGAGGAAGAAATTCAAGAAGACTGGCTACATCCCTGACAAACCAGTCAAACACAATCATCCTCCTCCTCCTCCTCCTCCAACAGCTGGTGCAGCAGGATCAGCAGGTGTATCATCTTCCTCTCAGAAGCCAAGCTCTCAACATTCAGGGAGACCTGGTAGTTCTAGTGGTTCTCAAGCCTCTGGATCAGCCAGTGCTCCTCCCTCTAAGAAATCAGCACCTATCTTTCAAGAAAGTCAAACCTTTTCTTCTTCTCAAATATCTTCAGAATACAAACTTCACATTTCTGATGGATCACTTCACAGAGATAGAGTACCTCAAAAGGTTATTCAAGACAAAAATGATTCAGAAGATATTTATTACTGTCCAGATCCAGAAGAAGAGACAATCTGTCAGATGGCAAGACTGAGAGAAACAATTGCATCTGCACAGATTAAAAAGGCTAAAGCAGAAGGCAAAGACTTCTCAAATATCTCAACCATGTCAGAATACAGAAGAAAAGAACTTGAAAAATACAAAACAGTTAAAGCATTCAATGCTGAGGAATATATTGATATGCACCCAGAAGCATTTATCCCTCATGTCAAAGAACAGAAAATCATTGGAGCTCAAGATTTGTTTATCAGCAAAAAGAAATCAGAAGACCCTAACAGGAAAATCATATTCAAGCCACTTTCTCAGGACAAAAAGTCTTAAATAAATTGCTTGGTTATGAATGTAAAGTTTCTAAACTCAGAGCATTTGTTTTATCTGATGATCTATTTTAATCTATCAGATATATTTCATTTCATTGTTGCTCTGTTGATTATACTTTCTGCTGTATTTATTCAATTATTTGTCAAATAGTATCCTAACCCAAATAGGGGGAGATTGTTGGAACAACCCTATTACTGATTTGGGCTAGGATCACTATATGTTGATTAGGATCTATATTAACCCCAATGTATAGCCTTAGGGTCAAGTTTTAGGCTGATTAGATTAGCAAAACTTAGGAAAATTCAAGCTCAACACATGGCGAGTGGTGTTCGACGAATGACCAGATTCATTCGACAAATTGCTTCCAGCAGACTGAAGAAACTCACAGTTTCAGCGGTCAACAAATTCTAAGCCAGCGTTCGACAAATGACTAGCAGCGGTCGACAAATTCTAAGCCAGCGATCGACAAATGACTAGCAGCGGTCAACGAATTCTAGCCAGCGCTCGACAAATTGCTTTCTGATGTTCAGACTTATATTCTCAGTGGATGTTAGTTCTCTGAACACAAATCAGCAGAATAACGGATATATTTATTTCTCCTTGGACGTATTCAGGCAGCCAAGTAAGGATATCTTTCTTATTTATTATATCCTTATATTCCCTCTATTCCAAGAAGATGAATAGTCGTTGACATTTAATGCCAAGGCATCTTTCTCGGCAAAAGGAATTGAAAGGACCTGCCAAAGTCGTCTTTGGATGGCTACCTAGTTCCAAGAAGGATTTAAGTCAGAAAAATATACTCCTTAAATAGACAAAGGATTTGAATTTGAAATATGACAAGCTATCAAAAAGAAATAGAGATCAAGTATTCTTTCTCAGCAAAGAAGAATCCTCTTCATTCTGAGAACAAGATTCAATCTCTCAGATCTGCTGAAAAACAAAGTCTTTCAAGAGCAACAACAATCTGAAGATTAACTTCATCCAGATAATCAGCTACAAAGACTTCTGTTTGTGAAAGCTCTGTCCTCAAAGCTGTCATCAACTCTCAACAGACAGGGGTAGCTTTCAGCTTTAACACCTTTTGTCTTCTCTTAGATCATTGACAGAGAAGAACACTCTATACCTTTTATCTCATCCTGTACAGGGTTAATACTCCCTTAAAAAGTTTACCCAGTGGTGGCAAGACACCTTATCAAAAAATCCCTGTGTGGTTTTTAAGCACCTTATCAAAAGCTTATTGGTGTGTGGACACCTTATCAAAAACCCCTTGGTGCCTGGGCACCTTATCAACCCTCCTAGTGGATTCCTACCAAGGGTGGTAGAAGAGTAGACATACCCGGATTTATTGGGGAACTACTATAGCTCCTTGTGTCTTCTGTGCTTGTTTTTTTTCTGTGAGCTTGTGTTGTGTGCTTGTTATTACTCCTGTCTCTATCTTTCACTCTCACTGATTACATATATATTTACTCAGTATTTTAAATTCCGCTATAAAACTAAACAAAAAGTTTTAATACTCTATTCACCCCCCTCTAGAGTAACTTAAGATCTGACCTCCACTTTCCGTCACGGGGAAGTTCGGCAACGTACCATTCGCACCCGTGCAGGAGGATGAGTCAACCTTCTGGCCTCCAACGTTGGGAGGGTTCGAGGCCGAGCTCCACGCCTACCTCCTGAAGCATGACATGGACGTCGTGCACTTGCGAAAGCACGTCGGTTCGCTGTCGGTGGTCCCGCCGGGAGAAGGTAAGCTGAATTACCTCAACCCGAACTCTCGCCTCTTCTTCATTCTCCTCCGCCTATTTTAACTGACCTTTTGAATGCAGGGCTCTGAAGCCTCCCTCTTCATCCGCCGAATGCGAATGTGGGAGTTCCTCCTGCCGATGCTCTCGCCCGTGCTCAGTCTGCTGCCGCGGCATGCCGCGAGAATCCGCCTCCCGCGAGATCTAGTGGGCAGCAGCCGAAGCCAAAACGGAAACCCGACGCGGCTTCAAGCCCTTCCGCAAAACGGTCGAAACCATCCATCACTAATAAGGGTAAAACGGCCGTGGAAGACGTCCCGCGTTCGAGTGCTCTGATGAATATCAAATTATGCATATTTTTAGTATAGTTTTTAGCATAATTTTGGGTAGTTTTGTACATATTTTATGTAAAATATTGAAATAATTTCTTATTTTATCCTATGTTTATAAGAAAATTCTATTTGAAAAAAACTTGAGTTATTTAAGTATGAAACAAATCAGAAAATTTGTAAAAATAAGTAATTATATTTATATAAGAATAAAATTTTAAAATAATATTGTATAATGTATATAATATAAATATAAAGAAATATATTTATATAATAAATATAGTAGTATAATATAATAAATAACATAGTAATAATAATATATATAATAAATATATAACAGTATATATATATTAAATATAATCATATATTTATATGTAAATATAGATGAAAATATAGTATTAATAATGTATATATATTATAAATATAATAAAATATTATATATATATTATATAAACATAATAATTTTATATATAAACATAATAATTTTATATATAAACATAATAATTTTATATATAAACTCAGCAAAAATTCGTCGAACGGCGCACTGCGTTCGTCGAACGCTCCGCAAGCTGCGTTCGACGAACGCCGCTCGGCGTTCCATGAATTTTTATGTTTTGGTATTATATGTTATATTATATATATATATATATATATATATATATATATCTACCGTTCGACGAACTCAGCCCGAGCTGAGTTCGACGAACTCCCCGCTCAGAGTTCGTCGATCTCTCTCCGAGCCCGGAGTTCGACGTTCTCTTAGTATCAAATATTATATATTATATATAAATATATTTACATCTGCAGGCGTTAGTCGATCTCCCTACCAGCCTTCTATCCGCACCCCAAACTCTCCATTCGACTAGAACCTAGCATTCGACTAACTCTCAGCTCCCTGAGTTCGACGAACTCTCCCCAGATAGGCGTTCGACTAATTCCCCTAAAACTCTCCGTTCGACTAGAACCTAGTGTTCGACGAATTCCTCACAGCCATCCCAGTTCGACGAACTCTCCCCTCTCCCGTTCGACGAACTAAATTTTAATATATATTATATATATCTGCCCTACAGGAGCTCGACGAACTCTTCCCTGCGTTCGATGAAATCGCTCCCAGCCCGCCAGCTCTCCTTCCAGCAAGCTGTCCTGCCAGCTCTCTCCTTCTAGATCCTGCCAGCTTCTATCCGCACCCCAACTCAAGTCAAACTTGCCTACCTCTCGGTCAAGCAGCCAGCTGGTATATTTTTTGCTAATTGCAGCCCTCCTTTGCTTATAAATAAAGGGGCTCCTCCCTTGTTTTAAAGGTTCATAAAAGTTAAAACCTAAGTGGATTTTGTGAGTTTCTCTTGAGTGTTACCGTGAGCTTTATTTTGTGAATGTTTGTGAGTTATATTTTATGTATTTCCTTGCTCTTGTTTGAGCTCCCCAAGTTTAGACTTTTTTGAAAAAGTTGTAATATGAATATATATATATATATAAATTTTGTTTATGTTCTTCTTTTGCTGTTCTTCTTGTTCTTCTTTTGTTGTTCTTCCTGTTCTTCTTTTCTTATTGTTGAGTGTGTGAGTGTATAAGAGTAAATTTTATTGCTTTTGTTTTTAATTTAGTTTTTCATTTATTGTAAGTGTGTGTGTGTGTGTAGGTGGATAAATTTTGTTTTTGTTAACTTAGATTTTAATTCAATAGCATAGTTTTTATTGTTGTCCTGCATTTATTTCCCCTCTACCCGTTCGGATAGAGATTGCTTTTATTTCCCGTCTATCCGTTTGGGTAGAACTTGCACCGCATTTATTTCCCCATTACCCATTCGGGTAGAGATTGCAATTTCTGTCCTTTAATTTTTGTCCTTTAATTTCTGTCATTTCAATTTCGTAGAGTGCGTGTGCTTTTAATTTAGTGTACACCTCTTTTACCTTATAATTGTTTCTTTGTTTTCGCTAACGCACGTAGTCGCTTAAATATCATTGTCACCGCTCTTTTAACTTTATAAGATTAATCACTCGTTTCATCGATAAAATAATAGCACGTTCTCAAAGTAAAAATAATCAACACGTTCTTGGAAAAATACGACCTTGATAATTTTCTAAAAAACTATCTTATACTATACGCGATAAGGTATACTTACCTTTTCGAAGGATTAGTTAGGATAATAACGATACAAAAACTTACAAAACTCTCTCCTTTTTTATTTACATATTTAGAGAATTCGGCGCCGTAGCCGGGGCGTAGTCATCGATATTTTGAAAGAAGAAAAGATCGTTACTTCTATTCCTCGAAATAGGATAACGGTTAGTTTCTCGAAGTAGGAGTACTCGCGAAACTCCTCCAAAACGCACACCTAATTCTAATCACATCACAAGAAAGGTTTTGCAAAGCTCTTAAATTTTAACCATCAAGTTTTTGGCGCCGTTGTCGGGGAGTTATTGTTATTTTGAAAAAAGAATCGCTATTAATTTTATCTCTTGCTTCTTCCTTCCCCTTTTGCTCTCGTACATATTTTTCTAAAAAAAAAACTAAAAAAATAGAAAAAAGCTCGAAAAACTAAAAAACATTATTGCTTTTAAAAAAAAATGTGCTTTTAAAAAAAAATTTGCTTATAAAAAAGAAAAAAAATTATATAAAAGTGTATGACCCGGGGAAGCTCTTAGGATAATCCGGAAATTGCTTTTGATCCCGAAATCGAACGCACTTTTCACGAGCGCAATCGATCTCGTGACCAAAATCAAACCTCAAATCTCGAAGAATTAACCAGCGATATTATAGCAGATAATATGGCAGATCTCAATCCAAATGCGGCCCCACAACGGACCATGGCCTACTATTCCAGACCGAATTTGGAAGATACTGGGTCAAGTGTCACTCGCCCCGCGATAGCTAATAATAATTTCAAAATAAAATCCAGCATAATCCAAATGGTACAACAGTCGATTTAGTTCGACGGTTTGCCAGATGAGGACCCAAACCAACACCTTTCAAACTTTTTAGAAATTTGCGACACATTCAAAATTAATGGCGTCATCGATGACGCCATTCCCTTGAGCTTATTTCCCTTTTCCCTGTGGACAAAGGCTAAATCGTGGTTGACTTCTCTCCCAAGAGGGTCTATAATCACGTGGGCCGAATTGACAGAAAATTTTCTAACTAAATATTTTCCTCCGTCAAAAACTGCTAAATTATGCACTAATGTCGCATCCTTTATACAATTCGATCCTGAGTCTCTTTACGAGACTTGGGAGCATTTTAAGGAATATTTGCGTATGTGTCATCATCACGCGCTACCAACTTGGCTACAGGTACAAACGTTCTGCAATGGCTTGAATTTCTCAACGCGTGAGATGATCGACGCAGCCGCCGGGGGAACGTTAAACAACAAAACCCCGGAGGCTGCTCAAGCTCTGATCGAAGAAATGGCCATGAACTCGTACCAATGGAACGTGCCAAGGTCGCGTCCTAATAAACCGGCTGGTATTTTTTAAGTGGATGCCACTACTTACTTAGCCTCGCAGGTAGAGCGGCTAAGCAAGCAAGTGGCGGAGATGATTGTTTCCTCCTCCACTCCCGCGTGGGCGAATGCTAATAATAATAATAATAGTATTAATAATAATAATAATAATAACTTAATTGAAGAGACAGTGGATTACCTCGGTAATCCGGTTCGGCCCCCCTTCAACCCTAATAATAATCCTTATAGTAATAATTTTAATCCGGGTTGGAGGAACCACCCTAATTTCTCTTGGAGTAATCCAAATAATGCGCAGCGGCCCCCAAATGCGAATCCGCAAGGATTTCCGTAAGGATTTCCGCACGGGTTCCATCAGGGATATCCGCCGCCTCCTCCAAAACCTTCTCCGCTCGAGGAAGTTTTTGCTAAATACGTCGCGTCCAACGAAACAAATATCCGGAATATTACCGGATCGCTAAAAAATCTTGAAATGCAGGTTGGACAGCTTGCGAAAATAATCTCTGAGCGGCCTCTCGGAGCTATGCCAGGGAATACCGAGCCGAATCCTCGCGAAAATGCCCATGCTATAACCCTTCGAAGCGGCAAGGAGGTCGTCTCCCCATTGCGGGTTGAGCCTACGGTATGCATTTCGCCTCCGACCCCTCCACCCTCTTCTTCAATTTTAGTAGCTCCAAATTTTCCAAATGCGCCAAAAGTTTCAAGCCCGCAAATTCCTTATCCATCGCAAATTAATAAAGAGAAGGAGGACGAACATTATCAAAAAAAATTTATAATTTTAAAACAAATCCAGATTAACGTCCCCTTCTGCGAGGCACTCTCTCAGATGCCGAAATACGTGAAATACCTCAAGGAGCTCCTTTCTAATAAGAAGAAGCTCGAGGGTATTTCGTGTGTTTCACTAAATGTGGAATGCTCGGCGGTCCTTCTTAATAAATTGCCGCCCAAATTAAACGACCCGGAAGGCTCTCCATCCCGTGCCTTTTAGGCAATTTATTAATAAAATACGCCCTAGCGGACCTGGGAGCGAGCATCAATTTGATGCCCTTCTCCCTCTTTAAAAAATTAGATTTGGGTGTACCTACCCCAACGAAAATGAGCATCCAACTCGCGGATCGCTCGATAAAGTATCCTATCGGGGTTGTGGAGGACGTTCTGGTCAAGGTTGACAAGTTTATCTTCCCGGTAGACTTCGTCATCCTCGATATCGAGGAGGATGCCGAGGTACCAATTATCCTCAGGAGCCTTTTCCTCGCGACCTCCCGTGCATTAATTGAAGTAAGTAACGGTCGCCTCCACCTTCGGGTAGGAGACGATGAAGTTACACTTCACATTAATCCCTCGATGCGGAACACTTTATCGAATGACGATTCCTGTTTTAATTTGGAATCCGCATTTGAGGATGAGGGTTCTTCAATTTTAGAATTGCTCTCTTTAACGGTAGCCGAATCGGATCTGGTGAATCTCCCTCCTTTAGACGAATTGCCGCCAGATTCGTCTTTCGAGCCTTTTGATTCTAAAGGTTTAAAAATCACCACCTCTTATGAAGAACCCCCGGTCTTGGAGCTTAAGCAACTCCCCGACCATTTAAAATACGCTTTTCTCTCCGAAAATTCAAAACTTCTCGTTATCATTTCTTCCACTCTAACCGATTCGGAAACATCCGAATTGGTCGACGTTCTGTCTAAGCATCGCCGTGCAATTGCATGGCAGATTTCAGATATTAGGGGGATAAATCCCTCTTTTTGCACGCACAAAATATTTTTAGAGGATAATTCTCGCAAAACTATCCAGCCTCAGCGACGACTTAACCCGAACATGCGGGACGTCGTTAAGGCTGAAGTAATCAAACTCCTAGATACGGGGATTATCTATCCAATATCGGACAGTACGTGGGTTAGTCTCGTACATGTCGTGCCAAAAAAGGGCGGTTTAACGGTAGTGGCCAATCAAAACAATGAATTAATCCCAACTCGTACTGTTACGGGTTGGCGGGTGTGCATCGACTACCGAAAGTTAAATAATGCCACTCGGAAGGACCACTTTTCGTTGCAATTTATCGATCAGATTCTGGAGCGACTTTCGGGTCATCCATATTATTGTTTTCTCGACGGCCTTTCGGGATTTTTCCAAATTCCAATCTCCCCCGAAGACCAGGAGAAAATGACTTTCACGTGCCCTTTCGGCACCTTCGCATACCGAAGGATGCCTTTCGGTCTCTGCAATGCGCCAGCTACATTCCAAATATGTATGTTGGCGATCTTTGGAGAGCTCGTAGAGGATATAATGGAAGTCTTTATGGATGACTTCTCCGTATTCGGAAGCTCCTTTTCCAACTGCTTATATAATCTAGATCGAGTCCTCCAACGATGCGAGGACACGAACCTAGTTTTAAACTGGGAGAAGTGTAATTTTATAGTCCGGGAAGGTTTAGTTCTCGGACACAAGATTTCCGCAAGAGGGATGGAGGTAGGCAAGGCTAAGGTCGAAATCATCGAAAAACTCCCCGCTCCTTCAAATATAAAATCAATTAGGAGTTTTCTTGGCCACGCGGGTTTTTACAGGCGGTTTATTCAAATTTTTTCCAAAATAACGAAACCGCTAACCCACCTCCTGGAGAAGGAATATCCTTTTATTTTCGATTCAGCCTGCGTAGAGGCATTTAATATTATTAAAGAAAAACTTATCAATTCTCCAATTCTGGTGGCGCCAGATTGGTCCCTTCTGTTTGAGATTATGTGTGATGCGAGCGATATCACGGTGGGAGCCGTCCTTGGCCAACGTGTTAATAATTATTTTCATCCCATCTACTACGCATCTCGAACGCTCACAGCCGCACAGGCTAATTACACTACGACGGAAAAGGAACTTCTCGTCGTCGTTTTTTCAATCGATAAGTTTAGGCCCTACGTAACACTTTCAAAAATTATCGTTTTTACCGACCACTCCGCCCTCAAATATTTATTAGCTAAGGTGGACGCCAAACCCCGCTTGCTTCGATGGATCCTCCTATTGCAGGAGTTCGATCTAGAGATCCGGGACAAGCGGGGAGCTGAAAATTTAGCGGCCGACCACCTCTCTCGTTTAGGCGCCTAATCGCGGAAGCGCTCGTCGAACCTGATATAGACGATAGATTTCTCGAGGAGTGCCTCTTAGCTCTTTCTAATTTAAAAACTTCTCCCACTCCTTGGTTCGCAGACTACGCAAACTATTTAGTTGCACGGGTCCTTCCGAAAGGCTTTTCAAAACAACAAAAGAAGAAATTCTTTTCTGATTTGAAAATTTACTTTCGGGAAGACCCATTTCTCTTTCGCGTCTGCGCGGACCAAGTGATGCGGAGATGTGTTTCATGCGAGGAAGGTGCGCAAATATTGCATCACTGCCACGAGGGGCCGGCCGGGGGGCATTATCAAGCCAACTGCACCGCGCGGAAAGCACTAGAGGCGGGCTTTTATTGGCCCACTCTCTTTAAAGATGCTCACGAGTATGTGAGCAAATGTGATAACTACCAACGGTCGGGTAACATATCTCGTCGTGACGAGAAGACCCAAATTTTTTATTTAGAATGCGAAATCTTCGATTTATGGGGCATAGACTTCGTCGGCCCCCTACCTCCCTCTTATACAAATCGATATATTTTAGTGGCGGTCGACTACGTATCTAGGTGGGCGGAAGCGCAAGCTCTCCCCACCAACAATGCGAGAGTCGTCGTCAAATTTCTCAAAAAATTATTTTCTCGCTTCGGTACGCCACGCGCTATAGTAAGTGATAGGGGTACACACTTTTGCAACGCTCAGTTTGCAAAAACATTATCTAAATATGGCGTTACGCACAAGCTCGCCACCGCCTATCACCCTCAAACTAGCAGCCAAGTAGAGGTAGTTAATCGAGAAATCAAGCGCATTTTAGAAAAAACCGTCTCGACTAATAGGAAAGATTGGCCTTTAAAACTCGACGACGCGCTGTGGGCGTATCGTACGACATACAAGACTGCCATCGGTTGTACGCCCTATCGATTAGTCTACGGCAAGGCGTGTCATTTGTCGGTAGAGTAAGAACACCGCGCTTTTTGGGCTTTAAAATTTTTAAACCTCGATCCGAACTTAGCGGCCGAATCCAGAAAATTCAAATTAAACGAGCTCGATGAATGGCGTGCGAACGCTTACGTGAGCAATAAATTTTATAAGGAGCGTTCTAAGTTCTACCACGATCGAAAAATAAAATTCCCAAAATCGTTTGCGTCGGGCGATCTTGTCCTTCTTTCTAATTCACGCCTTCGCCTTTTTCCGGGTAAGCTAAAATCCAGGTGCTCCGGCCCCTTTGAAGTCAAAGAGGTCTGGCCATATGACACAGTTCTTATTTCCCACCCCGAAAAAGGCGAGTTTAAAGTCAACGGTCATCGTTTCAAACTTTATTTGGCGGGCGATCCGATGGACGGTAAACTCGAATCATTACCCCTCCCCAACATCTAAAAAACGCCAAATTAGTCAAGCTACGCGACGGTAAACAAAGCGCTCATGGGAGGTACCCCATATTTATTTAATATTTTTACCTGTCTACTTTATTTTTGCAGGGTTTTCTTGCATTTTCTCGTCTTTAATTTTTTACAAACTGCATTTTCCTTTTTTTTTACTTCTTCATACTTAAATTATAACATTAGGGATAATGTTGGGTTTTAAGTATGGGGGTCTCTTTTTCCGTTCTTCAACTTTGTAAATATTTTGAAAAATCCAAAAATATTCTAAAAAACCACAAAAAATAAAAAAAAACATTTCATACTTTGTAAATATTTAGAAAAATCCAACAAAAATAAAAAACCACAAAAATAAAAAAAAATTTATTTCATACTTTGTAAATATTTAGAAAAATCCAAAAATTTTAAAAACCACAAAAATAAAAAAAATAAATTTTTTTTTCATACTTTGTAAATATTTAGAAACATCCAAAAAAAATTTAAAAACCACAAAAATAAAAAAATAAAAAAAAAATTTCATACTTTGTAAATATTTAGAAAAATCCAAAAAAAACCCAAAATTCAAAAAAACAAAAACAAAATTTGAAATCCCAAAAATATAAACCTCTACGTAGTTTTGTATTTCTCAAAATTAGTTTGAGTTTATTTATAAGCATTTTTCATTATTTTTGATTTGCCAAAACCCTTATTCGTATCATGGTTTGTAAGATTTAGATTCATGGAATTTTAGTTGTAAATAATATATTGTGTTTTTAATTTAATTTGAGAACAAACATTTTAGCACTACTTCAAGTTTACCCTAAATAGCTTCTTGTTGTATTATTTTGGCAGACCATCTTTAGACTTTAATTATTCCTACTCCAAACTTGTGAAACTTTAGGAATGTTTTAAACCTACTAAAACTTGCTCTCAAAATTTTTCTTAATTTATAAAATCTAGAAATTTCTAAACCCCTTACCTATTATTCCATTTCCTGGTAATTTCGTTTAAAAGATCTTATGTCAATGGGAATAAGATTTCATTCCGTAAACATAGGCACCCAATTTTATTAAAAAACTTTATGACCTGGGAATAAAAATTTCATTCCCTAAACATATATTGGGTTATTTTTTAGATTGATAAAAATTCAAAAGGGAATAAAATTCCATTCCCTAGCCACTCTCAAATCCAAACAAAAAATTGAGTGGGGTGAGAGGATAAAATTCATCACCCCCAAATCAAAAGTCTTTTCTCCTACAAAACTTCCCCTACCCCCAGCCAATCAAATTGAAAACTAGATATAAATGAAAAAATTGAGAGAGCATAATTAGTAAGTTTTAATTATTCTAAAAAATTTCTTAAAAAAGTTAAAGTTCTTATAATTCTATTCTAATCATGGTGCTAATTATTGCAATTATATAGGTCGCTACTTAGCTAACTTTAGAAGTCTTGTTGGCTAAATCTTTTTCGCTCTTTTTAAATCCTTATCACAATATATGACTTACCTCTTTAAATATCCTAAATTTATTTCAAGCTTACTAAATGATTAAATAAAATTTTGGTAAATTAAAAATTCTATTAAATGTCTTATAGGTATCTCTTACTCTTGCCTTGGAATAGCAAAAGCTTAAGTATGGGGGTATTTGATGAATATCAAATTATGCATATTTTTAGTATAGTTTTTAGCATTATTTTGGGTAGTTTTGTGCATATTTTGTGTAAAATATTGAAATAATCTCTTGTTTTATCCTATGTTTATAATTTTTTTCTATTTGAAAAAAAACTTGAGTTATTTAAGTATGAAACAAATCAGAAAATTTGTAAAAATAAGTAATTATATTTATATAAGAATAAAATTTTGAAATAATATTGTATAATGTATATAATATAAATATAAAGAAATATATTTATATAATAAATATAGCAGTATAATATAATAAATAACATAGTAATAATAATATATAATAAATATATAACAGTATATATATATTAAATATAATCATATATTTATATGTAAATATAGATGAAAATATAGTATTAATAATGTATATATATTATAAATATAATGAAATTTTATATATAATAATTTTATATATAAACTCAGCAAAAATTCGTCGAACGGCTCACTGCGTTCGTCGAACGCTCCGCAAGCTGCGTTCGACGAACGTCGCTCGGCGTTCGACGAATTTTTATGTATTAGTATTATATGTTATATTATATATATATATCTATATATCTCTCGTTCGACGAACTCAGCCCGAGCTGAGTTCGACGAACTCCCCGCTCAGAGTTCGTCGATCTATCTCCGAGCCCGCAGTTCGACGTTCTCTTAGTATCAAATATTATATATTATATATAAATATATTTACATCTGCAGGCGTTAGTCGATCTCCCTTCCAGCCTTCTATCCGCACCCCAAACTCTCCGTTCGACTAGAACCTAGCGTTCGACGAACTCTCAGCTCCCTGAGTTCGACGAACTCTCCCCATATAGGCGTTCGACTAATTCCCCTAAAACTCTCCGTTCGACTAGAACCTAGCATTCGACGAATTCCTCACAGCCATCCCAGTTCGACGAACTCTCCCCTCTCCCGTTCGACGAACTAAATTTTAATATATATTATATATATCTGCCCTGCAGGAGCTCGACGAACTCCTCCCTGCGTTCGACGAAATCGCTCCCAGCCCGCCAGCTCTCCTCCAGCAAGCTGTCCTGCCAGCTCTCTCCTTCTAGATCCTGCCAGCTTCTATCCGCACCCCAACTCAAGTCAAACTTGCCTACCTCTCGGTCAAGCAACCAGCTGCTATATTATTTTGCTAATTGCAGCCATCCTTTGCCTATAAATAAAGGGGCTCCTCCCTTGTTTTAAAGGTTCATAAAAGTTAGAACCTAAGTGGATTTTGTGAGTTTCTCTTGAGTGTTCCCGTGAGCATTATTTTGTGAGTGTTTGTGAGTTTTATTTTATGTATTTCCTTGCTCTTGTTTGAGCTCCCCAAGTTTAGACTTTCTTGAAAAAGTTGTAATATGAATATATATATATATATATTTTGTTTCTGTTCTTCTTTTGTTGTTCTTCTTGTTCTTCTTTTGTTGTTCTTCTTGTTCTTCTTTTGTTGTTCTTCTTGTTCTTCTTTTCTTATTGTCGAGTGTGTGAGTGTATGAGAGTAAATTTTATTGCTTTTGTTTTTAATTTAGTTTTTCATTTATTGTAAGTGTGTGTGTGTAGGTGGATTAATTTTGTTTTTGTTAACTTAGATTTTAATTTAATAACATAGTTTTTATTGTTGTCCTGCATTTATTTCCCCTCTACCCGTTCGGGTAGAGATTGCTTTTATATCCCGTCTATCCGTTTGGGTAGAACTTGCACCGCATTTATTTCCCCTTTACCCGTTCGGGTAGAGATTGCAATTTCTGTCCTTTAATTTCTGTCCTTTAATTTCTGTCATTTCAATTCCGTAGAGTGCGTGTGTTTTTAATTTATTGTGCACCTCTTTTACCTTATAATTGTTTCTTTATTTTCGCTAACGCACGTAGTCGCTTAAATAACATTGTCATCGCTCTTTTAACTTTATAAAATTAATCATTCGTTTCATCGATAAAATAATAGCACGTTCTCAAAGTAAAAATAATCAAACCTTGATAATTTTCTAAAAAACTATCATATACTATACGCGATAAGGTATACTTGCCTTTTCGAATGATTAGTTAGGATAATAACGATACGAAAACTTGCAAAACTCTCTCCTTTTGTATTTACATATTTAGAGAATTCGGCGTCGTAGCCGGGGAGTAGTCATCGATATTTCGAAAGAAGAAAAGACCGTTACTTCTATTCCTCGAAATAAGATAACGGTTAGTTTCTCGAAGTAGGAGTACTCGCGAAACTCCTCGAAAAGGCCCACCTAATTCTAATCACATCACAAGAAAGGTTTTGCAAAGCTCTTAAATTTTAACCATCATGCTCCCATGGAGAGGGTCTTAGCCGTCCAACCTACCGCCACACCAGCGACAACTTCTTCGGGGCCCCTGCCGAGAGGTCACCGGAACTTTTCTCTCGGCGAGAAATACGCTGATCTTGTCAGCGAGCCCCTCGTTAGCTGGGACCGGCGGGCCAACCGGGTCTCCATTTCCACTCTTCCTCCATCTTGGATGGAGAAGGAGACCACCAGCGGCCAAACTTACGGCCTCTCGTACGCGCTTTACAGTCGTGAGGGTGCCTCCATCTATGATGCCGAGTCGACTCAGACTCTCGCACATGAGGCAGCGAGGGCTATGATGCGGGCCCATGAGCTGACCCACATGTCTTCTCGTCGGGGTATGATGCTCGCGCGAAATATTGTAGAGATCGAGAAGACCCGCTCAATTGCAGCCGCCGAGGCCGCAGCAGTGCAACAACAACTGGCCGTTGTCGAGGCTCTTCTCGCCAGCCGCCAGAGCCGAGAGGTATCCCTTCCCTCCTCTCGCGATCCGAGCTCTCGCTTCCCTTTCTTTCTTCCTTGTACGTTAACCTTCTTTTCTATTGCAGGATGTAGCCAATTATGATACCTTGCTCGTTCGGTCTCGTTTCCTCGAGGAGCGGAATCTAGCGCTGGAGGCCGAGAATCGGAGGTTACGACATGCTGCCGCTCGACCACCTCTCGCAGAGAGAGAAACTCAGAATCTCTATTCCAACGCCGAGTTTGAAGGGCTGCTGCAGAGGATGGCCCAGGGAGCGCGGAGCATGCGCTAGATGTGCTGCGGAGGGCTGGCCTTCTGAAAGAAGATGGCGAGAGGATCCTGGCCCGTCACGTACTTCCAGAGCTCTTCGCCCTGATCGATGCCGCGGATGAAGCTAGCGACGGGCGAGATCTTGGAGGCCTCTCCTCTCCGAGCAGCGGGTACTCGGACGACGAGGTCGGTGACCCTTGAAAATTTCTTCTTTCTCTTGATGTAAGGCGAGAGCCTCTTGTAATTTAATGGCGAAATAGAAAGTAATACTTTTGTTGCCATTCGTGATCTTAGTTATTGCGCATCTTTTTTTCATTCCTCGCTATCGTCCCCCAACAGCTCGCGCACTCGTATGCCCCTTTTGCATGTTTCTCGAATTATCATGGCAGCACTCGCATTTCCTACTTATAGAAAAAACCCTTTTCGAATTCGTGCGGGCCTCTTTTTAAAGACTTGGACAATTTCATTGGTTCTGCCGGGAGCGGAACCGCGGCGTGGACCCGCTTCATCTCGCATATCTTCCACGTTCTTCGGGACTACTAGCATTTCATCATGCATTCGTCCAGCGAATGCTTTTTGAGACTGGGCGAGATCATCAAACTAGAGTATTGAGGCATCGACCGCTGAGATAGCTGAGATTGAGGTGTCGACCACTGAGACAAATCGTCGACCGCCGAGATTGAGGCGTCGACCGCCGAGACCAATCGTCGACCACTGAGATTGAGGCATCGACCACCGAGACCAATCGTTGACCGCTAAGATTGAGACATCGACCGCTGAGACAAATCGTCGACCGCTGAGATTGAGACGTCGACCGCCGAGACCAATCGTCGACCGCTGAGATTGAGACGTCGACCGTTGAGATACATCATCGACCGCCGAGATTGATCGTCGACCGCTGAGACCAATCGTCGACCGCTGAGACAAATCGTCGAACGCGGAGTTTCTGCTGTCCGTCGAGCGCAGAATGCCATTCGCCGAACGCAGAGAGTAAGCTGTTCGTCGAACGTAGGCAGTCATTCGCCGAACGCAGAGCTTTACCTTTTCCTCTAGTTCTAGCTAACTCCATGGCCCAAAACCTCGACCCTTTAGGCTATACCATGGGGTCAACTTAGTCATAGTCAACAGGTAGTGGTCCTGGGCCAAATCAGCACCAAGGTTATTCCTTGGGGTAATACTCCTCCTTAGGTCCTTCATTCGTAATCCTTCCTTCCCCTGGGCTAACCTTTGAAACTTTTGGAACCTGCCATCGAGTGAGCCTTCGGCCCTGCCAGCTAGGTGAGAGCCTGGACAACGGGTCTGCTCGGGGCCAACCTCTGGAACTTTTGGAACCTGCCACCGAGTGAGCCTTCGGCCCTGCCAGCTAGGTGAGAGCCTGGATAGTGGGTCTGCTCGGGGCCAACCTCTGGAACTTTTTGGAACCTGCCACCGAGTGAGCCTTCGGCCCTGCCAGCTAGGTGAGAGCCTGGACAGCGGGTCTGCTTGGGGCCAACCTCTGGAACTTTGGGAACCTGCCACCGAGTGAGCCTTCGGCCCTGCCAGCTAGGTGAGAGCCTTGACAGCGGGTCTGCTCGGGGCCAACCTCTGGAACTTTTTGGAACCTGCCACCGAGTGAGCCTTCGGCCTTGCCAGCTAGGTGAGAGCCTGGACAGCGGGTCTGCTCGGGGCCAACCTCTGGAACTTTTGTAACCTGCCACCGAGTGAGCCTTCGGCCCTGCCAGCTAAGTGAGAGCCTGGACAGCGGGTCTGCTCAGGGCCAACCTCTGGAACTTTTGGAACCTGCCACCAAGTGAGCCTTCGGTCCTGCCAACTAGGTGAGAGCCTGGACAGCGGGTCTGCTCGGGGGCCAACCTCTGGAACTCTTTGGAACCTGATGCGAGCAAAACTATATCCGCAAACGACAACGGCAAGTATATTGTATCGAATGTAGTATAGGATATAAAGAAATATCAAGTGTCGTATTAGACTCGGGCTGTCGAGTACTTTTACTTCGGGAAAACAACTATTATTTTATCGGATGAAAATTTTATGAGAAACTATAAGAGTGATGAAAATACGAAAATAGAAAAAAAACTAACTTGATCAGAAAAACCCTTGAAATGAAATAAAACAAATTAATTTATAATCATCTAATCTGATCCTTGACCGTGGAGATTCCCGATTTATGAATGCACCTCTCTCGAGGAATACGCCCAACTAAGATTAGGTTGATCGACCGAACTCTCGTTCTATAATCGAAACCCCTAAACTTGCTTTAATGAGGTGAATCCCACTATAGGATTTGACTCCTATTCAGAAGATTTACATCATCCTCTCTCGATGGTTGCGTGCAACTCTTTTTATTTTGAGCAATCAATTCGTACTCACGAGCTGGTTCGGCTAACTAGAATACGAAAACAGATTTGAAGTCATACATAGACATATGAAATCAAGATAAATCAAGAATTAAACGAAGGAGGAAAAGAGATAAAAACGAATAAGAAATTATTTCATCCAAGACTTGCAAATTTCAAGAACTAAAAAAATTAATCAAAATGACATGAAAATAAAAAAGGAGGAAATGAATGGAAAAGACATTTCTTATTAAAAGGAAATTGAATTACATAAGGATTGAAAACTTTGCATGAAATGAAAACTAAAACTATATTGCATAAATTGAAATTACATAAAATTAAAATCTAAACTAATATAGGAATTGAAAAGAACAATTCTGCCCCAAAAGGGTGCAGAAGGGAAGAAGTTTCGACCCAAGAAGGGTGGAAAAAGGGATGATCAGAGATCTTGAAGATCTGCCTTTTTTATAGGCAAAAGTTGGGGTTACACGCCCTTGGTCACGCCCGTGACCAAGGGCGTGTAATGGGCGTGATCGGTGCTGGTGCGGAGAGGGCGAGTTCTGGCTTCAATGTAGGCGTTTCGGGCGCGTCACGCCCTAGGTCACACCCGTGACCTGGGCGTGTAATCTTTAAATGTGCTGCTGGCGGGAAATCTTTGGCGGGAAGGCCCGCGGGGCGAGTCACGCCCATGACTGGGTGTCACGCCCTCGATCACGCCCGTGACCGGGGTCCCGACCGTGACATGGATGTCACGCCCTTGGTCACGCCCGTGACCTGGGGCGTGTACTTGGCGATTTCTGAACATTCGTCGATCTCTCGCCTGCTCGTCGATCTCCTTAATTTTCGTCGAACGCAGCAGCCAGGGTCACGCCCTTGGTCACTCCCGTGACCTGGGGCGTGTACTTAGCGAATTCTTCACGGAACGACTCTGGTAGCGGAGGCAGGTTTGGAACACATCTTTGGCTGTCACGCCCTTGGTCACGCCCGTGACCTTGGGCGTGTACTTGACAATTTTGCTCAAGACGCCCAGAAATCCTGAAAAACATAAAACAAACTTAAGTTAGTGAACAATTATAAATAGAAATGATTATTTAGTTAAAATAGACATATTATTTATAAATTTATATTATTATTAGCCTAAAAACTATAATAAAATTAGATAAAAATACTACTCATCAAATACCCCCATACTTAAGCTTTTGCTATTCCAGAGCAAAAGTATGATAGATATTCATAAGACATTAATAAAATTTCTAATTAAACTAAAATTTTCTTAAATCAAAAGAAAGCTTAAAAATAAGATTTAGGGATTTAAGAGATAAGTCCTAAATTTTGAAAATAAGATAAAAAGAGAGAAATGTTTAGACAAAAATTCTCAAATATTTAACTAGCAGACAAAATTAAGTAATTTGAGAATCAAAATTAGATTAGAATTATAAAAACTCCAATTTTTAAAGAGGCTTACGGAAAAATTCAAATTACTACTTATGCTCTCCCAATATTTTAATTTGAGTCTAAAAATCAATTATATTGGCTAAATGGGTTTGGGTAAACATGAAGCTAGCTTTGATTGGGGGTGATGAATTTTATCCTCTCACCCCTTTTTTTCTACTTGTATATGTTTAGGAAAATGATGAATTTTATCCTCTCATTTTCCATGACATATAATCTTTTCATAATAAACTTCATAAAAGGGAGGTGCATATGTTTAGGAAATAATGAATTTTATCCTCTTATTTCCATGACATATGATCTTTTAATAACTCTTTTTTTTGGGTAGGGCTAAAATAAATTTTAGATTAAATTGAAATATTTTGAGAGCAACTATAGTAAATTGAAATTTCCTAAGGATCTAAAAGAATGAGGTAAAAATAATTAAAATCTAAAGTTGTTAAGCACAACTACTACAAAATTGAGACTAATTAAAATAAAAGAGAAAAAGTGCTAAATAAATTACTCTAATCAAATTAAGATCATAATAAATTCCTTAAAACTAAATCAACCAAAAATTAAATTTTTACTAACCATGATAGAATAGAAGATTAGCCAATTAAAAATAGTTAAAAATGCTTATAAATAAACTCTCAAATGTTTGATTTTAGAAATAACAAAAACCAAAGTAAAGGGCTACTTGATTATTATTATTATTATTTTTTTAGTTTTGAAACTCTTTTTTTTTTAAATTTTTTTTTATTTAAATTTTTAAAGATTAGGAAATACAAATACACCCCCATACTTAAAATTCAACATTGTCCCCAATGTTGAAAACTAAGTATGAAAAAAGAAAAGAAAAATAATATGGGTTTATTTTGATGTTTTAATTAGTCTTGGACTTCCCAAAGTCTACCCGGTGAAGGGCTCGCAAGGTACTAGAGGCTGTGATGGGAATTCAAGCCCAAAGTGTCCTTTCCAAGAATTTAATTATAGCATAATTTTTTTTTTTTTACTTTTTTTTTATAAAAGGAAGAAAAAGAAAGATAAAATTAATAGCGTTTCCCCTTTTCGAAATATCGACAAAAAATTCCCCGGCAACTGCGCCAAAAACTTGATGCGAGCAAAACTATATCCGCAAACGACAACGGTAAGTGTACCGTATCGAATGTAGTATAGTATATAAAGAAATATCAAGTGTCGTATTAGACTCGGGGTTGTCGAGTACTTTTACTTCGGGAAAACAACTATTATTTTATCGGATGAAAATTTTATGAGAAATTATAAGAGTGATGAAAATACGAAAATAGAAAAAAAACTAACATGATCAGAACAACCCTTGAAATGAAATAAAACAAATTAATTTATAATCATCTAATCCGATCCTTGACCGTGGAGATTCCCGATTTATGAACGCACCTCTCTCGAGGAATACGCCCAACTAAGATTAGGTTGATCGACCAAACTCTCGTTCTATAATCGAAACCCCTAAACTTGCTTTAATGAGGTGAATCTCACTATAGGATTTGACTCCTATTCAGAAGATTTATGTCATCCTCTCTCGAGGGTTGCGTGCAACTCTTTTTATTCTGAGCGATCGATTCGTACTCACGAGCTGGTTCGGCTAACTAGAATACAAAAACAGATTTGAAGTCATACATAGACATATGAAATCAAGATAAATCAAGAATAAATCGAAGGAGGAAAAGAGATAAAAATGAATAAGAAATTATTTCATCCAAGACTTGCAAATTTCAAGAACTAAAAAAATTAATCAAAATGACTTGAAAATAAAAAAGGAGGAAATGAATGGAAAAGACATTTCTTATTAAAAGGAAATTGAATTACATAAGGATTGAAAGCTTTGCATGAAATGAAAACTAAAACTATATTGCATAAATTGAAATTACATAAAATTAAAATCTAAACTAATACAGGAATTGAAAAGAATAATTCTGCCCCAAAAGGGGGCAGAAGGGAAGAAGTTTCGACCCAAGAAGGGTGGAAAAAGGGATGATCAGAGATCTGGAAGAGCTGCCTTTTTTATAGGCAAAAGTTGGGGTTACACGCCCTTGGTCACGCCCGTGACCAAGGGCGTGTAATGGGCGTGATCGGTGCTGGTGCGGAGAGGGCACGTTCTGGCATCAATGCAGGCGTTTCGGGCGTGTCACGCCCTAGGTCACGCCCGTGACCTGGGGCGTGTAATCTTTAAATGTGCTGCTAGCGGGAAATCTTTGGCGGGAAGGCGCGCGGCGCGGGGCGAGTCACGCCCGTGACTAGGTGTCACGCCCTCGGTCACGCCCATGACCGGGGGCGTGTAACTTTAAATGACGTGGCGGCTCATTCCGGATGCTAGTGGTGGGGTCCCGACCGTGACATAGTTGTCACGCCCTTGGTCACGCCCGTGACCTGGGGCGTGTACTTGGCGATTTCTGAACATTCGTCGATCTCTCGCCTGTTCGTCGATCTCCTGAATTTTCGTCGAACGCAGTAGCCAGGGTCAAGCCCTTGGTCACGCCCGTGACCTGGGGTATGTACTTGGTGAATTCTTCACAGAACGACTCTGGTAGCGGAGGCAGGTCTGGAACACATCTTTGGCTGTCACGCCCTTGGTCACGCCCGTGACCTTGGGCGTGTACTTGACAATTTTGCTCAAAACGCCCAGAAATCCTGAAAAACATAAAACAAACTTAAGTTAGTGAACAATTATAAATAGAAATGATTATTTAGTTAAAATAGACAAATTATTTATAAATTTATATTATTATTAGCCTAAAAACTATAATAAAATTAGATAAAAATACTACTCATCAGAACCTGCCACCGAGTGAGCCTTCAGCCCTGCCAGCTAGGTGAGAGCCTGGACAGCGGGTCTGCTCGGGGCCAACCTCTGGAACTTTTGGAACCTGCCACCGAGTGAGCCTTCGGCCCTGCCAGCTAGGTGAGAGCCTGGACAGCGGGTCTGCTCGGTGCCAACCTCTGGAACTTTTTGGAACCTGCCACCGAGTGAACCTTCGGCCCTGCCAGCTAGGTGAAAGCCTGGACAGTGGGTCTGATCGTGGCCAACCTCTAGAACTTTTTGGAACCTACCACCGAGTGAGCCTTCATCTCTGCCAGCTAGGTGAGAGCTTGGACAGCGGGTCTGCTCGGGGCCAACCTCTTGAACTTTTGGAACCTGCCACCGAGTGAGCCTTCGGCCCTGCCAGCTAGGTGAGAGCCTGGACAGCAGGTCTGCTCGGGGCCAACCTCTGGAACTTTTTAGAACCTGCCATCGAGTGAGCCTTCGGCCCTGCCAGCTAGGTGAAAGCCTAGACAACGGGTTTGCTTGGGGCCAACCTCTGGAACTTTTTGTAACCTGCCACCGAGTGAGCCTTCGGCCCTGTCAGCTAGGTGAGAGCTTGGACAGCTGGTCTGCTCGGGGCCAACCTCTGAAACTTTTGGAACCTGCCATCGAGTGAGGCTTCGGCCCTGCCAGCTAGGTGAGAGCCTGGACAGCTGATCTGCTCGGGGCCAACCTCTGGAACTTTTTAGAACCTGCCATCGAGTGAGCCTTCGGCCCTGCCAGCTAGGTTAAAGCCTGGACAGCGGGTCTGCTCGGGGCCAACCTCTAGACCTTTTGGACCCTGTCACCGAGTGAGCCTTCGGCCCTGCTAGCTAGGTGAGAGCCTGGACAGCGGGTCTGCTCAGGGCCAACCTCTGGAACTTTTGGAACCTGCCATCGAGTGAGCCTTCGGCCCTGCCAGCTAGGTGAGAGCCTAGACAGCGGGTCTGCTCGGGGCTACCCTTTAGAACTTTTCATCTTCTCCTTGCAAGTCATTCCTACCACACACCTATATAAAAATCAAGTAGTAAAGCAAAATATTCTTATTACATGGACTTAGGGATAGAAACGTTTTAAATCATCACCGCTCCACGTGTGATCGAGGGACTCGCCCTCCACATTTTGGAGGTGGTACCCCCCCAGATTTCAATGCTTCTTCTACGACATAGGGGCCTTCCCAATTTGGATGGATCTTCCCTACTGCGGTTGACCTTCCAGCCGCGTCGACCTTTCTCAACATGAGGTCACCTTTCTCGAATTGTTTGATCCTGACGTGCTTGTCGAAGTACCTGGCCATCCGCCGCTTGACTTCTTCTTGACGAATGGTGGCGAGATCTCGGACTTCCTCAATCAGATCTAAGGAGAGTAGCAGCTCCTCCTCGTTTCCTATCCTCCATTCTTCGTCACCTTCCGAGACGGCCCTTACCCGTGGCGTCTTGACTTCATATTCCACTAGAACGACGGCCTCGCAACCATGAGAGAGCTTAAAAGGGGTCTCTCCAGTGGCAGTGTTTGGGGTAGTCCTTAGAGCCCATAGGACCGAGGGGAGTTGCTCCACCCAATTCCCCTTCAGGTTCTCCAACTTTTTCTTGAGAAGATTCACTATGACCGTATTTGCCACCTCCACCTGTCCGTTGCTCCTGGGGTGATGGACAGATGCTAACCTGAGGTCTATCCTCAGCTAAGTGCAGAAACTGATAAACTCCTCGCTGCAAACTGTGGACTGTTATCTGTGACTATGGCTTGAGGGAGCCCATGTCGACAGATAATCTCTCCCCATACGAAGTTGAGGATGACTTGGGAGGTCACCTTAGCTAATGCCTTAACCTCCAACCACTTCGAGAAGTAGTCGATCATGACCAGGAGGAATCTTCTCTGTCCGCTGGCCTGAGGAAAATGTCCTACCAGGTCCATTCCCCATATGGAGAAGGGCCAAGGCGCGGTGATGCTCCTTAGCCTCTGGGCTGGCAAGAGTTGAATTGGGGCAAACAGCTGGCACTTTCGACATTGTTTGGCGAATGCCGCCGCATCCCTGCTCAGGGTCGGCCAGAAGTATCCTTGCCTCATTATCCTTGCTTCCAACGTCCTGCTCCCCGAGTGACTACCACATTCACCGGAATGAACCTCCTCTAGGATTCTCGGGGCTTCTTCCTCTAAAACACATCTTGCCAAGAGCCCGGAGATGGTCTTCCGATACAAGTCCCCTTCATGAAGTACATAGTAGGCGGACTTATATCGAAAGCGTCTTTGATCTGGAACCTCTTTTGGAAACTCTCCCGTTGCCAGATAGGTCATGAAGGGATCCTTCCACGAGCGGCGGTGTTCTATGTCCATGAGCTCCCCTTCCTCAATCGAAGGGCGAAACAGATCTATCAAGGTTCCTCAGTCCCGAGGGCCGGACTTGGCCAGCCGGTCTGCTTGGACGCTTTCTTCCCTTGGTATGTGTCTGATGGAGAAGGTCTTGAATGCACCGATGAGACCCCTTACTTTGGCCAAATATCCCATTAGTGTGGGCTCCCTTGCCTCGAACTCACCCTTGATTTGCGAGGCTATCACCATTGAGTCTGTGAGGACTTCCACGTCGTGAACCCCCAACTCCTGAGCCAGACGTAGGCCGACGATCACTGCCTCATACTCTGCCTGATTGTTGGTGATGGGGAAGTGTATTACCAGGGTTTGTTCGATTTTCATCCCATGAGGGCTCTCCAACACCACCCCTCCTCCTATGGAATTCCTGCCTGATGCCCCGTCGACCAATAACTTCCAAGGGACGTGACGAAGAGCTTGACCTTCCTCCATTTCGATTAAGTAATCTGCCATGAAATCTGCTACCGCCTGAGCCTTCATCGACAACTGGGGAAAAAAGGAGATGTCGAACTCGCTCAACTCCACCGACCACTTCGCGAGCCTTCCCGAGTGCTCCACCCCCCTCGAAAATTTTGCGAAGGGGATGATCCGTCACAACCTAGATCGAGTAAGCATGGAAATACGGCCTGAGCTTCCTGGCCGAGATGACCAGGGTGAAGGCCAATTTCTCCAAAATCGGGTATCGGAGTACTGCCTTCTTCAAAACCCTGCTGACGTAGTAAACGGGCAGCTGCTTCTTGCCCTCTTCTCGGACCAAGACGGAGCTTACGGCTTCAGCCCTGACCCCTAAATACAAGGATAGATTATCCCCCTCCTTCGGACCTTGGAGTAGCGGAGCTTTGGTGAGCTGGCCTTTCAGGGCCTAGAAGTCTTCCTCACACTCCCCTGTCCATTCGAACTTCTGGTTACCCCGCAACGTCTTGAAGAAGGGGGAGCATTTCTCTCTGGCCCGGGAGAGAAACCTGCTCAACCCCGCGAGCTTCCCGGTTAGATGCTGAACTTCATTAGCATTTAGCGGCGACTTCAACTCCATTATGGATTTGACCTTGTCTGGATTTGGTTCCACCCCTGCTGGGGTAAGGAGATGTCCTAGAAACTTCCCCTTGTTGGCCCCGAATACACACTTTAGGGGGTTTAGCCTCATCTTATACTTGCGCAGAGTGGTAAAGGTCTCTTCGAGGTCGTGAAGGTGAGTTCTCACACTCTTTCTCTTGACCATGAGGTCATCTACGTAAACCTCTAAGTTCCTCCCTCTTTGTTCCCGGAAGACCTGGTCCATCATTCTTTGGTAAATTGCCCCTGCATTTTTTAGCCCGAACGGCATCATCTTATAGCTGTAACACCCTTCCCTTGTAATGAAGAAGACGTCCTTGACGTCCGGGGGATGCATCCTAATCTGGTGATAGCCTGAAAAAGCATCTAAGAAAGACATTACAGAAAAACCAACGACTGAGTCAACCAGTGCATCGATTTGAGGCAAAGGATAACAATCCTTAGGGCTGGCTTTGTTTAATAAAGGAAAATCTATACACATATGCCAGCGACCATCACTTTTCTTTACCATAACGACATTGGAGACCCAGCCCAGGTACTGGATCTCTGATACGAATCCTTCCTTGAGGAGCTTTCCTACCTCCTCGCGGATCGGCTCCTCCAGTTTGTCGGCGATGGCCCTCCTCTTCTGCCTGATGCAGCGGGATCCTGGCTCAAGGTTGAGGTGGTGGCAAGCCACATCCGCATTGATGCCTGGCATGTCCGCCGCACTCCATGCAAAGATGTCCACGTTCCTCTGGATGCATTCCAACATCCTCTTCCTGTCCTCCGAGCCAAGACCCCCGCTGACCCGCACCTTCTCAACTCTTCCCCCTTGGGTGGTGAACTCCATCTCGACCACTTCTTCAGCCGCCTCAAGACGGGTCGGCTCTTGCCATTTACTCTTCTCTTCCCTCCCCTCGGGCAGGGTCTTCTCTTCCTCCGGATCCTCCTCCTCCATCGGTTCGACACGCTCCTCTGGAGCCACTTCCTACTCCCCTCCGGGGATGTTGCTCTCTCCTTCTTCTTCCCCCCCCCCCCCCCCCCCCATCTTCACCTGGCCTCTCTGGCCCCTTCATCTCCCTATCAACCTTTTCGGCCTCCGCTATCCAGGAGATAGTGTTGACGGCAGTCACATAGCACTGCCTCGCCACCTTCGCATCCCCCGGGATCTAGACTTGAACTCCTCCGCTGCGAAACTTCAAGCATTGATGGAAGGACGAGGGAACGCACCGGAAGGTGCTGATGAGAGGGTGTCCAAATATGGCATTGTAGCTACTTAGAGCGTCAACAATGATGAACCGACAATTCCTGGGGACCCCTCCCAATGTCACTTGGAGGCCAACTCCTCCCTCAACTTCCTTCCTCTCCTCTGAGAACCCAAACTAGGGTCCATCTGAGGCTTGCACTCTCTTTGCTTCCACGTTTAGCGCGTCAAAGGCCTTCTTGAAGATAACATTCACCGAACTCTTGTTGTCCACCAAAATCTGGGAGATGGTGAAGTTTTCAATCGCCGCCTGGATCACCAAGGCGTCATAGAATGGGTCTTCAAAGTCTGGCATATCCTCCACCGAGAAGGTGAGCTTCTCCGAGGGGGTGGGGTTTGGGAGGTCGACGCGACACTTCTCCTGAACATCGCCTGGAAGCTTTGCTTGTGAGTCGCTTCTATTCCCACCCCACCATGGATCACTCCGACCCCTCCCCTAGCTCCCATGTCTGTCCTGTCTTCGCATCTGTCCTCTCATCTCTGGGTAGCACCTCTTCGATCCTCACAGGCCGCTGCTGCTGCTGACCTCTTCCCCTCGTCTCCAGAAATTCTGGACAGGTGGCCATCGCGTAACCTTCTTCTTGATGAAAGTCACAGTAAGGCAACGCCACCCTGCCCCCTCTTCTGCCTCCTCCTCACCCTCCTCTTCCTCCTCTTCCTCCTCTTCCTCGGCCTACCTCCATGGCTTGCTCTCGAGGGGGGTGAGGTGGCCTGGGACCTTGCCTCCACCCTGGAACCCTCCCTTCCCTCCTTCGTTGGTGATCTCTTTCCTGACCTCTCCCCGAACCCTCCTGGGGCCTCCAAGCCAGCAGGTTATTGGGCTCCTGATGTCCCCAATCCTGTTGCTGTCCCAGAAACCTCTGACCTCTGGGTTCTTCCCTTCTCCTTCCCTCCTGGTGTCTCACCTCTGGCTTGCTCATCTTCACCAACCTCTTATAGAACTCCGGGTTGGCGGCCTCCCCTTCTATCTTCTTCGCTGCCCGCTCCATCAGTTCCTCAAAGGATAGAGGGGCCTTCCGCTTCAGGTCCATTTTAAAGAACCCATCTCGCAGCCCCACTATGAATGCCATCTGGAGGGTGAACCCCGGTACCTCCTGCACGAGGAAGACCTCCTCTTGGAACCTATCCACGTAATGGGCCAACGACTCCCCAGGCCCTTGCTTGATCTTAATGAGTGCCTCTGCATCCTTCTTCCTCTTCTTTGACGTTGAGAAGTGCAGCCTGAAGCTCCTCCGCAAGTCCTCGAAGGCGTAGATGGAACCCACGGGAAGCTGGTAGAACCAGTCCCTCGCCTTCTCCTTCAGAGTGGTGGCAAGGAGCCAGCACTGGAAGGCATCTGTCATTGGAAGGATCGAGACCATGTCCTCAAACCACTGCAGATGCAGGACTGGGTCATCTCTGCCGGTGTAGTAAGCATCTCCGACCCTCTAAACCCATCTGGCACTGGGGCCGAGAGGATCAACTCACATAAGGGGCTCCCTTACCCTGCTCGGAGAGTGGTCCTCTCGCGTGGAGTCAGTTCACACACCTCCGCACTCGCCGGGCAGCTAAACAGCTGCCTCCCGGGGAGATCTCACGCGCTTGCTTCCGCCGTGACCTCCTTTCCCAGCCGCTGGCCCGGAGCGTTCTCGCCGATCTGCTGGGGCGGAACCACCGGGACCACGGGTGTCTCGCACTCGCCCCTGCCGGTGAGAGCTACTTGCATGGTCTGTATGACCTCTCGCTTGAACTTCTTGAACATCTCCAGCCACTCCATTGCTGCTGGTGGCTGCGAGTGGCCTGGGTCAGAACCATTTCCTCCATCTCCTGCCATCGAGCTCAACTTGGGATTTTCTTGCACTGGCTACGGTCCACGCTCACTGCACCAAAAATGTTGAAACCGTCAACCGGTCTCTGAGTTCGGACCCATAGGGGGTGTAGCATGCGCCTACTTCTCCCTCACTAAACTCTCTTGACCGAGGATAAAAGAGCTGGAATAGACCCAAGGCTGTAGCAAGGAGGTCCCGCCACACACCCGGAAGATCTTAGAGAGCTTCCCCTCCCGAACCAATGCTCAGCCGGCCACCTTGGAGGGCACGAGCAGCCAACTCTGAAAACTATCTAGAGGAGAGAGCTCAGCAGGTCCCCTCTCCTCCAAGGTGCCTTTAAGGGTCTATTTATAGATTTTCTAATCGCGGACTGCAAATAGCGTGGATTCGCCTTTTGGTTTTACTAATCGCACCCCAAAGTGGTCTGCTAACAGCCTAACTCCGCTGTTCTGAAGGGCTATTGGCAGCCCACAAGGGGTATCTTGGTAATTTTCCCTTTAAAACCCATCTGGGCGAGTGGTCCGCGAAGGCTCCATCACTATTCGTCAGGCGAATGGTTCACGAGACCACCACTCGCCATAAGTTCGGTTTGCTTAATAGGTGAGATCTTTGGACGCTCTCGTCTACCTGCTACGGTTCCGTGCGAGTGAACCATGAGTGGTCCCTCACTCGCTTAAGGGCCCTTGGACCCCCCCCCCCCCCCCCCCCCCCCCCCTCCCCTCTATTCTTCACCTTGACCCACTGCGGGGTGCTGGGGACCCACTTGGCGAATACGGGGTTGTACAGTTGGTGTATTATGTATGTATTATGATTTATGTCAAGTTTAGACCTTAGAATCATCTTGATATCAACAAGATCAAATCAAATAGAATCTTCACTTCATTCTAGGTCTATAAGTTGAAACACTATCAAACTTTGGCATAACATTAATCTCAAATTTATCATACTAACATTGTCACCTAAAGAATATTTGTGTCTATGTTAGGCTTTATATATTTACCAAGATATATAGGCTGGGTACTTTTATCTAGGGCTTATCCATGATATTCTCTACAAAAACATCATCTCGTACTAATCATTCAAATCATGCATATCTGTTTGGTTCAATCATGTCTTCTTTTTTTACATATCTTATAATATTAAGCTTAAATGGTTGTGCAAAACTCAAGCATTAAGGTTTAATTAATATGGAGCTTTAATGAATATGAAACTCATGTTCTAAAATTTTAACTTCCGCAACTTTTTGTGATTTCTTCTCGTCTCTTCACTTCATTAGACAGTCCTTACATTGCACAAACATAATTAAGCAAAATCAAAAGTGAAATCGAAGAAAATCTAGGCTATATGATTAAAATAAGCACTCTCTGTTAGCTAACGCAGGCGTTAGGACCTAACGCCGGCGCTAGCTCAAGTATCCGATTTTCTGTAATTTTAAAATTCTGAAAAATCACTAAAAATATATTATTTTATATGTACTACTCATTTTTGCATCTATGTCTATAATTGATTTTTGAAAAATTAAAGTACAAAATTACAAAAGCCAAATTACAAAAAAAATATTTTTCTTACTTCCTTTCTTTGGTTATTTATTTGTCTTCCATTTCTATATGCAAAAATCAAATACAAAAATATAAAACAAAAACAAGTATGAACAAGTATTTTTTTTTGAACTTACATTTTCTATTTACATGTATCTTGCGAAAGGGAGATTTGGGCTATCATCCCATCACATCTCCTAGTACCGGGCGAACCCCTCACATGGTAGACCTCGGGAAGTCCAAGATCAATCTTATGAGTTCAAACTTTAATTCAAAATTATTCTTCAACATATCAAAAATACTGTATGGACTTCATTGAAAATCAAGCATGATTTAACCCATCATTTAGACCTTCTACAATGTTACAATTCATTCCTTCAAACTACGTTGAACATTGTCTTTATCATGCTTTGATATATCTACTCATTTGTGCATAAAATTGTATTGTAAGAGTTGTGTAGAACTAAGATTAGCATGCCTCTAAGTATGAGTAAATGTTTTATGGTTGATAATGATACTCATTCACTCACTTATTTTGGCAAAGTTTACATATGCTTTTAATCTAAGAATGTTTGCTTGTGTATTGTAATTGTACAATGAATTAAAATTTGCACAAGTATTTTATCTACACTACATTTACTTGCACTTTTAAAAGTTAAGAAAATTGGTTGTACTATCATAATTCAATTGGTTTGCAAAGCAAGTGTAATCGGAGAACTTTGTAAGAAAAAAATCATAAAATAAATTGACAAAGATAACTCCACCAAGCACTACTTGAACCTCCTGATAAGTCTTAATAAGCGTTGTGAGGTTGAGCACCTTGGAAAGATTAGTAAAGTGTCTTGTGCAAACCCTCATTTTTACACCACTTATTCTTTAGTACACCGGATCACAAAAATATATATATTGAAAAATAAAGTGTGTGATTCCCCAACCACTACTTTGCACCCTGATAAGTCTTAATGAGCATTGTGTGTGCAAAGCACCTTGGTAGTTGTACACTTTCTTTGTGCATTGAAGTGTGTGGAAGTAAAATTATTTGTGTTTTATTGTGCACTTTACTCTACATTTGTCTTGTATTTTTTATTATAACATTTGTTTACGATTTTCAAAATACACCTTGTGCGCATCATTATCTTCCATAACACTTCTTCTCATGAGTATTGGATCCTAATGCTAAAATTTTCTACTCTCTTTATTTATATAAATGCACTAGATAACCTAGCATGCTCTCTACAATGTTTTGTATGTTTTAAATTTGTGAATTAATATAACATTGTAGTAATCTCTTTTTGAAAACATTATTTCATGCTTGGTTACTTTATTGTGAAACTTAAAGATTTTACATGCAAATTAATTTACAAAAACATCTTCATTTTTGGAATTTTCTTATGAATTGTCAAAAAGATGTTTCTTGTGTTCTTTAGAAGTCTTCTGCATCATCACCATGTATTTTTTACCTTGCGCTTTCATGCCTATATCAAAGTCTTATATCTCAAAATCCCTTTTTTTCAACAAATGGTTGACTTGCTTGGTAGAATTTATATTGGTTTTTCTAACACGAATATCAATTTTATGCTAAACATTCCTCCAATAAGTGAAATATTGCTTATTAAAAAAACATCTTCTTGAATTTCCAATCAAATTGTGTTCTGAGTTCCTAATTGCTAAATGGTTGTTCTTATTTATTCCAAAATGTTAAGTCTTCCGCAATACTAAAACTCTAATTTATTAATGGATTTCAAATTAGCTAAGTGACCTTTTCTTTAAAAATTCAAATAAAAATATAAACCCATAGGCTATGAACTCATCATTAAATTCAAACGCTAAATGTCTCCCATTATTATTATCCCATGATTACATATCTCACCATAGCGGGGGCGTAGGGTTGTAGACATTAGATTACCTAACCTTTAAGTCATGTTTTGTCCTTAACCGGGGAGGGTTCCAGTGGGGCCTTGCGAGGCACTAGGGGGAAAGAGTGCTGGGTTGAGTTTTTTTTCTAGTTTTTGCATATGGGACTAACACCCCAACCTACGGCATGTATGCATCTCCTCATGCCCATCCATCACTTAGTACGGGGCTAAGGTGTTGACATATTGTCTGGGTAGATTGGTTACTTGGAAATCATTACTTTTTTATGCTCAAAACTCTTATATAAAGGGGAAAACTAACATGATAATACTGATTACTTGGCAAATGTTATATTGTTCATCTATAAGCTAAAAACTCTGATCTATCTCTATAAAAATTATTCTAAAACTCCTTATCATTTTCTTCTCTCTAAAAGCTCGATCATGCCTTTATCTTATTATCAAAAAATTTTGTGTTTTGCTTCCTTACCCACTTTTGCTAATAACAAAAGGGGGAGAACTAACATGATAAATATAATCCGCTATCAAAATGGAAAACAAATATGATTAATTAAGATGATAGCTTACATATTAGGGTAGCATTCACTTAGGGGGAGCATGTATTTAGGGGGAGCAATTCTAAAATTCTACAATCAATATTTATCCTAAGTCATCACTCTCACACACACACAAGTAGGTTTCATCATGCTTATATATTAATGCTCTGATTTATCATTAATGGATTTGTTATTATCAAAAGGGGGAGTTTGTTGGAACATGGTCTTCCGCATCTCCTAGGTTTGAGAATAATAAATCCTATGTGTATTTGATCTTGTGTGTTTAAGTGTGCAGGAAACAAAGTTCATATGACTCAAGGATAACATAAGAAGGTTGCCCCCAAATTTGAGCCAACAAATCCAACATGCCCACTAGCGCCGGCGGTAGCACCTAGCGCCCGGCGCTAGCGATGTTTAGCGCAATTCCGGAGCACATATAGAAGGAGCTAGCGCCTGGCGGTAGCGGATAGCGCAAGCGCTAGCGTGGAGTACAGAAGGCAAGAGAGAAATTTTTCCTCAGATTGAAGATTCCCCCGCGCAGAATATGTCCTAATCTGGGATAGCGCTGGCGGTAGCGATAGCGCAGGCGCTAGCACTGAGGCTATAAAAAGTACCCCTTGGATTTGTCTTCTTCATCCTCTTGAGATCCTAAATTCCAGAGCTTCGTGCCACAGCATAGAGAGGAAGGTTCAGAGAGATACTCCCACAAATCCATGGAGGCTTAAGGAGATCCGTGGAGAAGATTTCAACACGTGTCATCATCATGACGAAAGACCACATCAACTACGATCATACTCTACGGGACTTTGTCTACTTCTCCAAGAGATCCATATAGGGAGTTTTTATATTGTTGTTGTTATTTTATTTATCCACCTCTTTTAAATCGTGTAGTAAATTCGCCTCGTGTTGGCGACTAGGTCTGGGTAGGACTTAGGGCAGAAATTCGCCTCGTGTTGGCGACTAGGTCTAGGGTGTAGGTCTAGGGGGTGCTCGAGACCATATCCGGGGAAGGGTTGGCCAGAGTGGCTTGAGGCCGTATCCGGGGAAGGATCGGCTAAAACCAATCAGTTCATGGGGATACGAGTCTGTTGGGGAAATGATTTATCTTAACCCCTAGAATTAAGAAGAATATAAATTCTAAGTATGAAAAATTAGGCTAAGTAAATATGCGTCGAATAGTATTCGACGCAACGTCGAAATATAGTCGACGTTTCTCTCAGGAAGAGTCAAAGTAACTCTTAGAAGAATTCGACGTAATCATAGTCGACGTACCTCTGACTTCCAGTCAACGCATGTGATAAAGTCGACCCATCCTAGTCGACGCACCTTCCTTATTCTCCTCTCGACGTCCAGCCAGGATGAATTCGATGCTTACGTCGAATAGTAATCGACGTACGTCGATATCTACAAGAAATTCAAAAACACGCTAGATCTCTTTCCTTCTTTCTGTAGATCTGATTTTTATGGAATAATATTATTCTTTTATAGCCGTTCTGAATCAGCCTTTCCTTCTATTTGATTCTTGCCTTATTTGATTCAGATTATTATGGATATTATTTGAAATCAGAATGAATTCTTTTCCTTCTACAGAAATATTAATTATGGAAACTCTTACCTCTTTCTAATTCTTTGTCTGCTAATTGATTATTCTCCTTTAGCAATATATTTTAAACAGAGCTATAAATAAGAAGGAGGTCGGTAGAGAATACAACTAGTGATCCACTTCATCCATTTTGAAATAGAGGAAGAGCTCCCAAGTGAAGAGTGAGAAAGTTGAGAAAAGAAATAGTGTGCTGCAGCAAAAGAAAAAGCCTTCATCTTCTCCTTCTTCTGAAGCCATTATGCTGCAAATTTTGAAAGCTCTCGTAAAAGAGAGAAAAGCTTACAATCTCCTTCTCACTATAGAAAAGAGATCCTATTCACTATACGTGTGCTTCTAATCTTCTTGCTAGGAAGAAGATTCCTTCTTACATATATTGTTTCTTGTTCTTCTACCTGTTCTACTTCTTCTTTTCTTTCTTACTTCATTTTCAAACTGTGTAAAAGAGTTTTTAGAATCTCTCTTCAAAACATTCAGTTGTACTGGTTCTAAGAGTCTCCTTATCAAAAGACTCAGGCTGGTTCTAAGAGTCTCCTTATCAAAAGACTCAGGCTGGTTCTAAGAGTCTCCTTATCAAAAGTCTCAGTGCAAGTTAGTGAATTCCTACCAAGGGGGTAGAAGAGTGGACTACCAAAAGTTTGGGGAACCACTATATTTTCTTGTGTTGTGCTGTGATTTTCTTGTTGTCATTTTTCTTCTTTATTTGCTTAATTCTTGTTGGCGTGTGGGAAGCTTAAATCTGTGATTATTACACACATATATATATATAATTATTAACTTTGCACAAAGTATTTTTAAATCTCTATTCACCCCCACTCTAGAGAATTCTAGTGAGGTCAACTGTGCACTTTCAATTGGTATCAAAGCGAGGTTGATCTAAAAAGGTTAACTCCTTGATCAAAAAGATCCTACCTCTTATTTATATATATATATATTTCTAAAAATTATTTTTCACATGGCACAAATCAAAGATTATGCTTCCACCAGACCACCAATGTGCAATCTTGAAAAGTTTGCAGTTTGGAAAACAAGAATTAGGATTTATATGAATTCTATTGATGAAGAATTGTTTAATGTTATCTTAACAGTTCCTCCCATGCCCTATAGAAGAGACTCAAGTGGTGAAGTGACTCAAACACTTGTCCCAAAGGCTGAGTGGACAGCCGAAGAGAAGAAGGCAGGAACATGTGATGCAAAAGCTGCGAACATTCTGGTCTCAACCCTCTCAAATGAAATCTTTCAAAAGGTTGTTGAATGTGAATCAGCCAAAGAAATCTGGTAAGCTCTTACAAAGATGGTAGAAGGGAGTGCTGGTGAAAGAAAAGATAGGAAGGCTCTATTAATCTCTTAATATGAGAATTTCCAAAAGAAAAATGAAGAAAGCATCTCTGAGATGTATGACAGATTCAGTTTGATCATCAATCAATTAAGGATCCTGGATAGAGAGATCTCTCTCATAGAGATCAATGACAAACTGTTAATGGGTCTCCCAAGTTCATGGGACTCAAGAATATGGGCAATAAGAGATACAAGAGGACAAAGGGAAATTTCAACAGATGCTCTCTTAGGAAAACTCAAATCCTATGAGCAACTGCTGAAAACCAGAGAAGAGAAGAAAATAAGAGAAAACACTCCAACCTCTTCAAAAGACAGGAACATTGCATTAAAAGCAACAGAAGAAAGAACATTTGTCACTGAAGAAGAACTATTCAGTTTCTTGGCTAGAAAATTCAAGAAATGGGCCAGGACAGATGGATCTAGAAGGAGAGAGTCAAAACCAAGGTATGACAAAACTCCCACTAAAGAAATTGTGTGTTATTCTTGCAGGAAACCTGGACATATTGCCCCAAAATGTCCAGAAAATGCTGAGACAAAGAAAGATCTGAAAAAGAAAGATCTCAAGAAAAAGGGAAAGAAAAAAGAAAGTGGCTTCATTGCAGAAGCTTGGAGTGAAACAGATTCTGAGGACAGCACCTCATCCAAAAGTGACACTGAAGAGTCTAAGCAAGAAGACCTATGCCTAATGGCTTTTGAAAACTCAAAAGAATAACATGATGCCAAATCATGGAGTAAGGCAGGATCAGAAGAAAGCATATCATCTGAAGATGAAAGAGAAAATAGCCTTATCCTCATAGATGAATCTGAGGATAAGGATGAGGTAAGCATTTTTAATGAAATAGATTTCTCATGTGATGATTTCAAAAACAACTTTAGAGGATTATGTTTAGATCAACTAAAAGCTAAGCAAGAAATTAAGGATCTAAAAGAACAAATTAATATGGTTAAAACCAGAGAAATAGAGAGGCTACATGCTCTAAAAACTATGAATTAAGGGCTAACATCATATAAAAGGAAATAGAAAGGGCTAGAATAGAAAACCAGCTCCTTAAGGATAAGGTATCCCAGGCAAAAGCTTTTAAAGAATCAATAAGAATGAGAAGCCAAACACTTAAGGAAATCACTGAACAACAAACAAGGAGACATAAAAATCTTGGGCTAGGGGCTGATCCCTCAACCAGCCTAATTCCATTCAACAAACCTGCTTGGATGAGCCCTGTTAAATTCACTAAACCCACTAAATCAATAAACCAAGAAGAAGACTCACAAAATAAGGAAGAAGACTCCCTCAATGAGTTAAACCATTTTGATGAAACATTATACTATACAGATGAAGACTCTCAACCTACTTCTAAGAAAGAAACTAAGCCAAAAGAAACAAGTTATAAAGAAACAAAACTCCAATCAGAAAAAGGGAAAAATAAAATTTGTGAAGACACAATTGCGTCGACTTCATATCGACGCATGAATGATAGTACGTCGAGTTATACTCGACGCAATCGCTCAGATGCCTTGACCTCAACTCGATGCTTGAATAAAAGTACGTCGACATCAAATCGACGCAACTTCTTCCATGCGTCGATACCAGATCAACGCAATCTGAAGAAAGCGCTGAATATAAATCAACGCAACTATCAATATACGTCGAATGGATATCGACGCATACAAACTCAGAGCAACTTGAATGCCTATCCTCCAAAAACCTTCCATCTTAACCCCAATTCAGGACCCTCTCATCCTGATCGAAATTTTTATCCTGATCAAAACTTCTATCCTAATCAAAAATCTTTTCATAATCAAAATTACTATCCTTATCAAAACTTTTATCCTAATCACCATCTCTATTCCTTTCTAAACTCAAATTTCCTTAGTCAAAAGAAAATTAGGTGTTATATTTGCAATAAAATTGGCCACACAGCCAAACAGTGTTGGCATAATAAATCAAATTATTCTTAAAATTAGTCCTAGAGTAACTTAGAAAACTTTAGGAATAGGAAGAAATAATTTCTCAAGGAAAACCCAGAATCTGTCAAATAATGTCACGTCGACTTCGAATCAACGCACCGTCGATAACTCAGCTTCATAAATGAAATTGACGCATGCATCGACTCCAATCGACGCATACGTTGATAGGAAACCCTATCATCCCAAACCAGACTATATTGACGCTCACGTCGAATTCTATTCAACGTAACGTCGACTTCATGAAAACGAGCGGCAATATTAAAATATTTTCGGTCACATCCACTGTTGTACCGAATAAGCCTCGAATTGTGCCTCATTTCGACGTTTCACCTGACTTAAATAGACTCTTCAGTTAGAAACCTTCACGACCTCTACATCTTCCATCCTTCTTGCTCCTCAGTCCAACCATTTCTTCCTCTCTGTCACTGACCTAAAATGGCTCCTAAGACCAACTCAGGCTTTGACATTGACCTCGAATCTTTCCAAGCCGACGCAGAAAATTACAAAAGCATCATAGTTCTGTTTACTGAAGCTGGATTAGACAAGCTCATATCCACAAGATGCAAGCTCCTGGAGACAGAACTCACAGAGCTCATGACTCATGGTCAGATATCTGAACAAGGAGAAATCCAAGGAATAATCCATGAGACACCTGTCTCAATCTCTACAGAACACATTAGGACCACCTTTGATCTTCCATCAGGTATATTCCAATACTATCCTTGTTCAAATAGGGAAAGCAATTCATTTTCTAAAGAATAACTAAAATAATTCCCCTATCAGGTGATGAACCTATGGAACTTACCCCTGATGAAACAAAGAATTTGTTAATCACCATGAAGTTCTCCAAAGATAGACCAATCCACCTGAAGAAAATAGACTTCTCTGAGGAGTATAGACTGTTGGCAGACATAGTAGGGAAAATATTACTATGTAAGATCTCTGCTCATGATGCAGTGCCCAAGCAGCAACTGAACATCATGGGGGCCCTTGTGCTGAAGAAGAAGGTAGACTGGGCAAGCTGCCTGCTGAAAATGATAGGCTTTAAATACTCTCACAAAGAGAATGCCTATATGAGAATTATGAGTCAAGTACTCTTCCACTCCTTACCTGACCTATGTAAGTCAAAAGGAATCCCTATTCCTCCAGGAAAAAGGATGTCAATAGCACTCTTCTCTAAATGGACCAGGCAAATTCCCAAGCCTGGTGCCATTCCTGAAAGGACTCCCTCTCCCCCCAACTCTCCTGCTCATCCATCTTCACCTCCTCCTCCTGCTCATACAAACATCTCTTTTGTACCACCATCATCCACACCTTCCCAAATACCAAATCAGTCACCTGCTCAACCCTCTTCTATTGCTCCACCTCCTCCAACAAATACACCTCATCAACTTGATACAGCCCCCTCTCCACATTCATCACACTCACCTCCACCATTATCTCCTCCTCTACCACCACATTTTGAACCATCTCCATCCACTGAAAGCCTCATCACTTAGTGCATCCAATCCACAGCTCAAAGATTCCAAGCAATGCTGGATGAGCACCGCTCCCAGATTCATTCCTCCATCCTACACATGCACACCCAAATCGATGGGGTCAGTGCCTCTGTGCAAAATCTGAAGAGCTCTCTCTCTTCCTCTAAGGTCACCAGGTCTTTCTTAACCTCCTTAGCCAAGAAGGTCAAGAAGGGGGAGAAGTTAGATGAAGAACAACTCTCCAGTCGTAAATCTCTCTCTCACAAGTCTCTCCCTACCTCAAAAGAAGCTGCACAACCAGAGAAGCTACATACTGAAGAGCAGACATCAGATGTACTGATTATAGCAAGAAAAGCTGCACAACAAGTGGATCTATTACAAGGGGAGGCAAGTAGAGCAGAGAATGAAGAGGAAGCTGAAGCTCAGGGGGAGCCAGATGCTGTTATACCTGAAAATGGAGATAAGAAAGAAACTGAAAAAGAATTTGAAGGCTCAAAAGAAGTTCCATCCCAGGGGGAGCAACCTGTTGTAACTCAGGAGGAGTTGAGTGAACTACCTGCTACTGAGAAGGGGCAACCCACCTCTCCAAAAACAGTAGTATTCACTAGGAAAGGAAAAACTCCCCCTACCCCTCCTGAATGATGTTTTGAACAATATTGATACGATCTACATTTCTCTTCTCCATGCTTAAATTATGAAGTCTGTTTATATGATTCTGATTGCTTAGCATATTTCCTCTCTATATAAATGCTTTGCTTTGTTGATTAAAAGACTGATACAATTTCTCTCTATGTAGGGTTAAGACAAATAGGGGGAGATTGTTGGGGAAATGATTTATCTTAACCCCTAGAATTAAGAAGAATATAAATTCTAAGTATGAAAAATTAGGCTAAGTAAATAAGCGTCGAATAGTATTTCATGCAACGTCGAAATATAGTCGACGTTTCTCTCAGGAAGAGTCAAAGTAACTCTTAGAAGAATTCGACGTAATCATAGTCAACGTACCTCTGACTTCCAGTCAACGCATGTGATAAAGTCGACGCATCCTAGTCGACGCACCTTCCTTATTCTCCTCTCGACGTCCAGCCAGGATGAATTCGACGCTTACGTCGAATAGTAATCGACGTACGTCGATATCTACAAGAAATTCAAAAACACGCTAGATCTCTTTCCTTCTTTCTGTAGATCTGATTTTTGTGGAATAATATTATTCTTTTATAGCCGTTATGAATCAGCCTTTCCTTCTATTTGATTCTTGCCTTATTTGATTCAGATTATTATGGATATTATTTGAAATTAGAATGAATTCTTTTCCTTCTACAGAAATATTAATTATGGAAACTCTTACCTCTTTCTAATTCTTTGTCTGCTAATTGATTATTCTCCTTTAGCAATATATTTTAAACAGAGCTATAAATAAGAAGGAGGTCGGCAGAGAATACAACTAGTGATCCACTTCATCCATTTTGAAATAGAGGAAGAGCTCCCAAGTGAAGAGTGAGAGAGTTGAGAAACGAAATAGTGTGCTGCAGCAAAAGAAAAAGCCTTCATCTTCTCCTTCTTCTGAAGCCATTCTGCTGCAAATTCTAAAAGCTATCATAAAAGAGAGAAAAGCTTACAATCTCCTTCTCACTATAGAAAAGAGATCATATTCACTATACTTGTGCTTCTAATCTTCTTGCTAGGAAGAAGATTCCTTCTTACATATATTGTTTCTTGTTCTTCTACCTGTTCTACTTCTTCTTTTCTTTCTTACTTCATTTTCAAACTGTGTAAAAGAGTTTTTAGAATCTCTCTTCAAAAAATTCAGTTGTAATGGTTCTAAGAGTCTCCTTATCAAAAGACTCAGGCTGGTTCTAAGAGTCTCCTTATCAAAAGACTCAGGGTGGTTCTAAGAGTCTCCTTATCAAAAGACTCAGTGCAAGTTAGTGAATTCCTACCAAGGGGGTAGAAGAGTGGACAACCCAAAGTTTGGGGAACCACTATATTTTCTTGTGTTGTGCTGTGATTTTCTTGTTGTCATTTTTCTTCTTTATTTGCTTAATTCTTGTTGGTGTGTGGGAAGCTTAAATCTGTGATTATTACACACATATATATATAATTATTAACTTTGCACAAAGTATTTTTAAATCTCTATTCACCCCCCCCCCCCCCCCCCCCTCTAGAGAATTCTAGTGAGGTCAACTGTGCACTTTCAGAGTCGGTATAGAAAACAAAAAGGGTCTTTCATATTTCGCTTTGATTTCTAGTGTCATTGAAATTGAATTTTGTAATCAATTTTATTAATAATAATCATGTCTATCTTTGTGTAATAAAATGGATTTGATCTTCTTTTCTCTAAATTATTTACTATCCTCTCCTTCATTATAAAACAATTTAGATCTTTATTCAAAATCACTATTTTGATCTCTTATCAAAAGCAAGTATTTCAAAATATAATATAAGTTTTTAAAACCCTTATTCACCCCCCCCCCCCCTCTAAGGGCGCCTACCGATCCAACATGGCTCACTCTCAAGCTAAGACGGTCTATTTCATCTGTGTTGGATCGGATGGCCAACCTTAGAGGGGGTGAATAAAGGTTTTAAACAAGTATTGGAGATTTTAATAAAATACTGCAAGAATGCGTGCACTGAAGCTAGCGCTGGGCGGTAACCCTACGGTGCGGCATTAGCTCTGGAAACAGCACAATTACTGTAGGTGAAAGTGTCTAGTTGCGGCCTAAATCACCTAGAGGGGGTGAATAGGTGGATTCTATGTCTTTACGCGGGATTAAAATATAACACAGAATTGAACACAATAAAGCACAACATAGAGACACAAGATTTATAGAGGTTCCCCAAGGGTGGGTACTCCTCTCTCCCACTCCGCCTATCTAGCACTTCGGACTAGCGTCGGCAACTTCACCAAAACTCGAATTTATCAACAAATCCTACACTCGGAGACAACGGCTCCTACAAGCTCGGAGACAACACTCCTACAACTCGGAAGATAAACTTCCTACAACTCGGAGTAAACAACTCCTACAACTCGGAGTAAAGAACTCCTACAAAATAACTCGGATTAAGCAACTCCTACAGAAATAACTCGGAGTAAACAACTCCTACAGAAATTAAATAAAGTTTAAAATGAAACTTCTCTTGAATCTCAATAGAGATTAACTTCAGATCTGGAGAGACTGAATCTTCTTCTTCCTTTAGAGTGAAAGCTTGGATCTTCAAGGATTAGGAAGAATGAAGAATCGGCAAACCTGATCTGAGTAGGCCCTTTGATTAAATCGTAAAGATCTTCAATATTGAGAGCAGCAACTTGATCAAAGGCCTTCTTATCTGAGAAATTTTTAGCACCACTGAAGAATGAAACTTGAGAGGCGCAAAAGTTAGATCTCAGAAAACTTCTCCAGCACGCGAGGAATAAGACGGCTGGCTTCTTCTTTTTCTTTTAACAATCGAGAGATATCTTGTATTTGCCCTAAAATAGAATACTATTTATAGGGAAATCTCCAACGGCTCGGGCGACAGACAAGGAGGGGTCGCCACGTGTACTGTACATGTCGGCCAACCCTAATTTTGGAAAACGAAACTGAAATTTGAAATCCGTCTGTCCGTCATTCGTCAAGACTTCACGTGAACATTCGACGAATTGACTTAGCCACAGAAAAACACTGAACAACCCGTGAAAAACACCTTCTGTTTTCATTCGTCGGGATTCGTCGGGAGTTCACGAGAACATTCGACGAATGGACTTAGCTGCAGATTTTTCTTCACAAGACTGTCTTTTTGACTTCTGTCTGGATTCGTCTAGATTCGTCGGGAGTTCACGTGACATCTCGACGAATTGACTTAGCCACAGAAATTTCTTCTTCAGACTGGAAATTTGGCTTCTGTCTGGATTCGTCGAGATTCGTCGGGAGTTCACATGACATCTCGACGAATTGACTTAGCAAAATTTTCTTTTCTTTTCCTGAAAACCTGCTCCACTCCTCAAGCTTGAAAACCTTCAGTTATGAGTATATGAAGTACACCCCAAAAGAGAGATTACACATGGACCAACACTTTGTTCTGCACAATGAGGGATTACACTGGTTAGAACTGTGTTTGGTGATCCATTGCAACCTGACTTTGGTGTGCACTTAGCATTAAGACCTGCAAACACATAACTAGAGAACAACATCAAATACATGTCAATTCAACTTAGTTCACAGGAACACTTCTTCAAATCAAGGTAATTGTAGCTACAATACCCAACAATCTCCCCCTATTTGAAGAAGTCAGAACCTATGTACTTAGTTGAATTGCACTTAAAAAATATATATCAAATAGATAAGGAGAGTTATAAACTTAACTTTTTCAACTTTCTCTCCCTTTCAACTTTGCCAATTCTAACTTTGCCAATTCTATCTTTGCCAATTCCTCCCAACTTCAAATTCTCTTGCAAATTCAACTTCTCTCCCCCTTTCTGACTACTTCAGATAGGGAAGAAAAAGCATGAGAGCTCAAAGCTCCCCCTCAGCAACTGCATAGGAGTAGTATATGTAGAATCAGCTCCCCTCAATCTTTTCTCCCCCTTAGTCTTATCTCCCCCTTAGAGTTTCAGTGCCTGGACTGATTTCCTAAGCTTTTCAGCAACCATACTATATTTCTTCTATGTTCTGGTCATATACCATGAACATCCACTTGTCCAAATGCCTGATTAGAGTTTTGGTTGGCCTTTGAACATACCTGCAAACACAGATTAATTTCCCTTAGGAACCCAAACCGATTTGGGTCCTAGGTTCCGGTTAGCATAACAATAAATATTTCTACTAACTGCAATTCCAGTAGAAAAGCTCTTCTTTGCATTAGACACACAAGGGTTGTGCCAACAGTCGATGGCAAAGTGTCCCACTTTACCACAGCACCAACATTCATGGATGTTGTACCTTCTCTTCCGACCCTCCCTTTTTGATTTGCAAGTGGCATCAGAATGCTTGATTTCAGTTGAGAAGGCAGGAGCATTCTTTCTATTTTTCATAGCAAGTGGCTGATTGGTTACAAGAGCATATCCATTTTCACTTGGTTTTATCTGTTTGACAACAACAGATGAAAGCTTGGAAGCTTTTATGGTGTTGATGGCATCAGATATATTCGAGTGAGGGTTGGTTATGGTGTTGCACCCAGTTTGCTTCCTTGCTGGAAAAGATTTGGAGGATGATGCTTCCTTACCCTTGAATGTAGGGGCTGGTGCATTGAACACAAATGGTCCAGGTTGGTCCATTTGGATTTCTTTATGGGGAGCATTCCGAGTACTCACCACCATCCCCTTTCTTTTACTATAGTTAGGAGTATTTTCCCTGCCATAACAACTTCCAGTCTTCCAGTGATCACGGATGTTGTCCTGATCATACCTGTTAGAGGGAGTTCGCACCTTTTGAAAGGTGGTGTGAGGCCTAGCTTTAGCTGTGCTCTTTCCTCTAGTCTCAGAATCAATTGATCCAGGTTTAGAGAATTTAGCCACTGGCTTTCTTTCCATATATAGCTTCTTCTCTAAAGATCTGATGGTTCTTTCTTGAGCCTCAGATTTCATTCGAAGTAAAATGAGTTCATTAAATAAGCTAATTACCTCTTTGGTCGTTTCATTTACCTGAGATTCAAAAGGCTTAAGGATTCTGATTTCCTCAGCCTGAGACTCAATCAATTTCTTGCTCTTTTCAAGATCTACTAGGAGAGCATTATACTGATTTTCTAGATTAGGTGTGTCATCATTTTCTGATGAGCTTATCTCAGCTTCAGAGTCTGTAACAGACAGAGGTGCCCTTATGCAGACTTGTTCGGGATAGGTTTCATCTTTGATTTCCTCTTCTGACTCAGATATCGCAGTCAGAGCAAGAAGTGTTTCTTCTTCTAATTCTGAACAGCTTGAATCACTGTCACTTAAGGTCCTGACCTTTTTCTCATTTATAGTGTCTTGGTCTTCCTTTGATCCTTCCATAAGAGCTATTAGGTCTATGTTTTCCTTCCCTTCATGAGGCGAGTCATAGTTATTCGAATCTGAATTTGTTGTAAGCCCAAAATAAGCTTCATCATCCGAGCTTGACTTAACCGAGTCACTGTCGCTAAGAGTCTTGGTCTTCTTTGCTAAGAAGCTCTTTTCTTCTTTCCTTTTTCCCTTGAAGGATTTCTTCTCTTTGTATGGACATTCCGTACTTATATGTCCTGGCTTATTACAACAATAACAGACAATATCAGTCGAAACATGCTTATTCGGTTTGTTTTTATACCTGTCATTGCTGTGTTCTTTCTTGTGATGTTCATCATCACGCCTTGACCTTCTTTGGCTCCTTTTTCTGAGAAATTTCTTGAATTTCTTGGCGAGTGAAGACAACTCTCCATCGGACATGTCTGAGCTTGATGAACAATCCACAGACTCATCGTCTTCATCTGACGGCTGTGTCTTTTCAAATGATCTAGCTTTACCTCTTCTTGACTCTTTGGCCTTCAGTGCCACAGAGTTCTCCCTTCCAGAAGTGGAGCATCCTTCTTCTTCAGCTTTTCTAATACTCAGCTTTAGTTCATGTGAGAGAAGCTTGCCAAACAATATTTATGGCTCCATCGTAGCCAACTTTCCGAATTCCCGGATAGCAATAGCCTTGGTTTCCCATTCTTTCGTTAGGGATCTCAAGAACTTGTCATTTAGTTCTCCAACGGTGAATTCCCGATCATAGTTCTTAAGACCGTTGACGATCTTAAAGAACTTCTCATAAGTATCAGAAATGGAGTCTCTTGGATCTTGCTTGAATGCTTCGTATTCTTGGTTCAGCAACGATCTTCGGTCATCCCTCACTTCTTCAGTACCTTCCATAAGAACAACTATGGAGTCCCACATTTCCTTGGCAGACTTGCAGTGTATAAGATTTTGTAGCATTGAATCGTCCACTGCACCAGCAATAATGTTCTTTGCCTTCTTGTCCAAGATGACGAGGGCAATCTCATCTTTGTCTAGCTCCAACATTTTCTTGGGAATCATAATAGTTGAATTTATTGACGATGGCTTCATAGGAACATGGGGACCTTCCTCTACTATCTGAAAAATTCTTGGGTCGGTGGATTCCATGTAGAACTTCATTCTTTCCTTCCACATAGGGAAATTCTCCTTAGAACAGACGAGCATCTTAGCAGAATCCTTGGATTTTTCCATATCAGACAAACTTGCTCTTGCAACTAGATTTAAGGATCTTGTTCAAGGTGTTAACCTTTTAACGAACAACCTCCTCTGATACCAATTGAAAGTGTCTAGTTGCGGCCTAAATCACCTAGAGGGGGGTGAATAGGTGGATTCTATGTCTTTACGCGGGATTAAAATATAACACAGAATTGAACACAATAAAGCACAACATAGAGACACAAGATTTATAGAGGTTCCCCAAGGGTGGGTACTCCTCTCTCCCGCTCCGCCTATCTAGCACTTCGGACTAGCGTCGGCAACTTCACCAAAACTCAGATTTATCAACAAATCCTACACTCGGAGACAACGGCTCCTACAAGCTCGGAGACAACACTCCTACAACTCGGAAGATAAACTTCCTACAACTCGGAGTAAACAACTCCTACAACTCGGAGTAAAGAACTCCTACAAAATAACTCGGAGTAAACAACTCCTACAGAAATAACTCGGAGTAAACAACTCCTACAGAAATTAAATAAAGTTTAAAATGAAACTTCTCTTGAATCTCAATAGAGATTAACTTCAGATCTGGAGAGACTGAATCTTCTTCTTCCTTTAGAGTGGAAGCTTGGATCTTCAAGGATTAGGAAGAATGAAGAATCGGCAAACCTGATCTGAGTTGGCCCTTTGATTAAATCGTAAAGATCTTCAATATTGAGAGCAGCAACTTGATCAAAGGCCTTCTTATCTGAGAAATCTTTAGTACCACTGAAGAATGAAACTTGAGAGGTGCAGAAGTTAGATCTCAGAAAACTTCTCCAGCACGCGAGGAAGAAGACGGCTGGCTTCTTCTTTTTCTTTTAACAACCGAGAGATATCTTGTATTTGCCCTAAAATAGAAGACTATTTATAGGGAAATCTCCAACGGCTCGGGCGACAGACAAGGAGGGGTCGCCACGTGTACTGTACATGTCGGCCAACCCTAATTTTGGAAAACGAAACTGAAATTTGAAATCCGTCTGTCCGTCATTCGTCGAGACTTCACGTGAACATTCGACGAATTGACTTAGCCACAGAAAAACACTGAACAACCCGTGAAAAACACCATCTGTTTTCATTCGTCGGGATTCGTCGGGAGTTCACGAGAACATTCGACGAATGGACTTAGCTGCAGATTTTTCTTCACAAGACTGTCTTTTTGACTTCTGTCTGGATTCGTCGAGATTCGTCGGGAGTTCACGTGACATCTCGACGAATTGACTTAGCCACAGAAATTTCTTCTTCAGACTGGAAATTTGGCTTCTGTCTAGATTCGTCGAGATTCGTCGGGAGTTCACGTGACATCTCGACGAATTGACTTAGCAAAAATTTCTTTTCTTTTCCTGAAAACCTGCTCCACTCCTCAAGCTTGAAAACCTTCAGTTATGAGTATATGAAGTACACCCCAAAAGAGAGATTACACATGGACCAACACTTTGTTTTGCACAATGAGGGATTACACTGTTTAGAACTGTGTTTGGTGATCCATTGCAACCTGACTTTGGTGTGCACTTAGCATTAAGACCTGCAAACACATAACTAGAGAACAACATCAAATACATCTCAATTCAACTTAGTTCACAGGAACACTTCTTCAAATCAAGGTAATTGTATCTACAATACCCAACAGTAGGATAATGTTTCGGGAATAGCACTGCAGCAACCAATATTTCACTAGGAAAACACAGTAGGTTATATAATAAAATATAGAATCGAGATATCATTGAAGAACAAATCATTGTTTATACAAATACTTTGATCTCCATGACGCCGGAGATCGGAGGCGATGAATATGACAACCTTGGGTTTTCTATACCGACCCTAAACAAAGGATTGGTTGGCTCTCTCCCTTTTCCTCCCAGGAAAGGTCTTCGAGTCGCTCTTCACCTTCCTCCTAGGAAGGGTCTTAGAGCCCCGCTAGATCTCCCAGATCTAGACATCCTCTTAGGAAGATTTCCTATGGAACCCTCCCCCGATTTCGACGACCTCCCCGATCGATTTTCCTTCCCACAAAAATAAAGATAAAAATGAAAGATTGAATAAGAAAGAGATGGAAATTATTGCTCCCTCAAAAACCAATATCCTCCGTAGAGCAGTGAGCGATCGGTGCTTCTAAATATCGTTTCTCTTGCACTCGATCAACATCGGATGGTCGTTATAGACTTTGCTCTTCAAAGATCTTCAAACTTTAGCGGGAGGGAGATAGTTCTCTTTCCTTGCATGGAGATGGTGGTTCTCTGCACCAGAGGCGGCTGAGGAACCTTATTCTCGTAAATGTGTGTCTCCCCTTTTCAGGAAAAGAATTGAGACCTTTTATAGCTGATTCCTTTAAGTTACCGTAGGCGGTAGAGTTACCGCGCGGTGTTAAAGTCTTTACGCATTTTTGTCAGCTGTCCAGCACCAAATCAGGAAGGTGTCAGAGAAGATTCTCTTAATGTCTTTTGATAGAGAGGCGCAGTAATCTTAGCGCTTCGCAGTAGTAGTCACATCAAATCCTTCTTGACGACAGCAGAGCATCAAGTCGATAGAGCTAGCACCCGGCGGAAGGCTAGCATCCGCAGTAGAATTTACGTCGATATTGTCTCGATGCATTGTCTCGACGTCATGGTCTCATATCGACGCATCCTTTAAGTCGACGCTGGTAGTATGATCGACATAGCTAGCGCCCGCGGTAAGTTAGCGCTCAGTGGTAGTCTTCTTGACAATATCATCTCGATGAAACAAGTCTTCACGTCGATATTTGCCTTTGCGATGATAGGAGATCACGTCGATATGGCTAGCGCCGACATTTAGACTAGCGCCCGGTGGGAGGTCAGAAAGAGTAGAGTTCTCAATGTTTCACACCTGTTAACCTGCACACTATACCCAAGACATGTATGATCAAATATAGCATGGGATTTGAGATTGTCAAACTAAAGAGATGCAGAACGCATGTTCCAACAAACTTCTCCTTTCGATAATATCAAATCCCGTTCATGAGATATAATCAATACTTATCATTAAGAGCATGGTATAGTGTAATCAACAATAATCTGTTGGATCTTGTGGCGCCCTTAGAGGGGGGTGAATAAGGGCTTTTTTTTAATTATGAATTTTTACTTAAGAATTTTCAAAACAAATTTTGCTTTTCTAAAAATCACTTATAAAAATTTACAAACTATGAAAATTTTAAATTAGATCAAACACAAATTTCTAAGTTAAAGATTAAGCAACCAAATTTGCAATTAAAGAAAAGGCATAATATTTTAATCATGAAATTCTCATACAATAAAAATGATCTTAACAATGCTTAAGATCAAGGCATAAATAAGATAATAAACTTTTGACAATTTTTGTTTACCAATCCTTCTCCCAAGGATCGGAAGGCTATCACTTGTCTCTCCCTAGACCAAGCCCAAGCCTATCCTCTAGATCTTCCCAAGATCTAGATGTAGCACACAAGGCCACGATTTCCTACCAGGCCACGTAAGGACTTGGACGCTCCGCACAAGGAAGCGATTTTCCCCTAAGCCACGCAAGGACTTAGACGTCGCACGCAAGACGATGATTTCTACAATGATTACAAGATGAATGTAAATATTAATGAAATACAAAATAAATACCCCTTTAAAATTTCTGGACCAAAGCAGCGAAGAATCCTTGAGAATATCTCCTTGGAACGCGTGTACAATCTTCAGCTTCGCTCTCTCTTTTCTTCTTCAAGAATGGGGATTTTCGTTCTCTGGAGCTCTCTGGACAATAACACTCAGGAAGAAGGCTTGAAGGTCTGAAAGCATGAAATCCACGAAGTTCTGAACCCTTTTAATAAAAGAGAGCTGTCGCCGTCTGTTAGCTAGGTATCGCCAGAATCTGATATCTTCAGAGGCTGCCATGTGTCCCACTAATTCGAAGTTTCTGCGCGAAGTGGAGGTCGTGGTTGAGACGTGGGCTGTCGGATATCCGATAGCACTATCGGATATCCGTTAGCTTGCATAATTGCTGCACGTCTTGGAGTTACGGGAAGATCATGCACTGTCGGAAATCCGATAGATCTAAACCGTCGAGTAGAGATCGGAAAACGGAAGAAATCGTGCGCTGTCGGAAATCCAATACTGCTATCGGAAATCCGATAGCTCCAATTTCTGGAAAATCATTATTTTGCTCCAATTGAAAACATGTTATTCTTGCACCTGTTATCTGCACACCATTAATAAAAAATAGGATCAAATACATTCGGGATTTGTTATTCTCAAACCGGACGAGTGCGGAACGCATGCTCCAACAATCTCCCCCTTTTGATAATAACAAATCCTTATAAAAAGAAATCGAATAAATCCTATAGAGATATTGAAAAGTATATCACATGTGTACAAGTGTGAACTTTTGATCTCCATGATCTCCCCTTTAATATGATATGATCTCCCCAAAATATTCTCCCCCGACATATAAACTCCCCTACATGAATGCTCACTTAATTAATTAAGTATTTTAAGTGATTTAAGTGATTTAAGTGATTTCTTAGTATCTTCTCCCCCTTTGATATTATCAAAAGTAATGAATAGAGACGAGGAAAGAGTATTATAGAGATATGGTAGAAAATAAAAAAGAATATAGGGAAAGTTGGAGTACACTAGCGGAAGCTTTGTAAGTGATATGATATTGAGATAGGAAACCTTAGAGATTGGGCTAAGCATTCTAGTAATGTGTTATAATGTATAGAAGCAAATATACTTAACCATTATGAGATTTAATTTCAATTATCAGAGAAAGACACATGAGAATATAGAATATTGAATTATTTCGATCCAATTCTCATAAGAAGAAATTTTATAAATAACAATGAAGTGTAGTAGTGATACTTTGAGAAAGAATACATATGAATATATTTAAAATATACATAATCATGGAATTGTTAAACATAACATAAATATACATAAAGCCCAAACTTATGAACTTATAGAAACTTTGCAAGTATACATAAAAGGACCATTTTATTTTTGCAAGACACTTTACAATTCTTTCCAAGGTGCTTAACCTCACAATGCTCATTAAGACTTATCAGGAGGCTAAGTAGTGCTTGGTGGAGGATCCTTTTCAATTTTTTATTTATTTCTTGCAAAATTTTTGGCAAAATGTATGTTTTGCATTTGAATTTGCCTCCTTTTTTTTAATATTCATATATGTTAAGGATCTCCGAATTCACTTGCATGCAAAAATAGTATACTTTTAATAAGTGCAAAGTAGCAAAGTTGAAGATGGCATTTATGAAATGTATTTTGTTATGTTCGATCAATCATGATGTGTGTATAAAATAAATGTTATTTAACATGTATTACTAACGTTAGTGTTTGTGATTGCTCATTGTCATAGATAAAAGATTTCTTATACTTAGAGGCATGCGAAAATAATTCTTAATTACTGTATGAAAGTGTCATTTTTGATAACTGAAGATTAAACATCACAAGAATGTGTTAAGCTATTTTTATGAAAAATAACACATGAAGAATCATTTATGCAAGATTAAAAAGAAATTTCCATATGAACATTTATAGAAACAGGTAATGAAAAAGTTAGTGAAGAATGGAAAATTAATTTTTGGGAGCTGTCGGAAATCCGACAGCTGGATGTCGCCATCCGATACCTCGAAACAGATAAAAAGACGTGTTTCATCTTTCCACCGACACCTCACTTCAGTTTTAGGAAAATTTCCGAGATCTATAGCTCCAGGTCGCCGAAAAACTTCAGATCTAAGGTGAGAAATTTGGATTTTTTTAAGTTTTGATTAGAATTTCTCAAATATTTTTGTGATTTTGATATTCCTCTTGGTTTTCACGGAGTTTTGTGAAGAAAAAAATGTAGAAGTTTTAGGAGATCTAGACATTTTAGATCTTGGTGTTTAAAAGAAGGTTTAGATCTTGTGATTTTGAGATAGAGAATAAAAATTTGAACTTTTTGTTTTTGAAAGATGATTTTCCTATTTTTTTTTATTTTGTAGATCTAGAAGTTTATAGGAAGAAGGTTTATAGGAAGAAGATGATGAATAGTGTTTTTCACCAAAGTTTTGATTTTTCAAAAATTATATTGATGTTGAAGAACATTTTCTGTGTGAAAAATTTGTGAATTTGTGAGAGTAAGAATGTTTGTGAAATGATTTTTCGGAAGCATAATTTTTAGCTATCGGATATCCGACAGAGGGGTATCGGATATCCGACAGGTCCCTTTTAAAAAAAAAAATTCTTATCTCTCATGCAGATATGTCTTCCAGTTGGAGATCGCGAATGAGTGAGTCAGGAGATGCTCACTCGTCTTATCAAAGTTATTCGGGCATAGAGAAAGCCCAAATCGGAATTTCAAAAGTTGTGGAATTTGATCTCCCCCGACATGAACGTGTTTATTATATGCTTGCTGTGGCAGGTATTCTTTCGGTCATTATCCAAGATATCTTCTCCTCCTTTTTAGTACGAGAATTTTATAATCATCTTGAGGACCCTTCATATACTGATTTGAATGGAGGAGTTAGATCCAAAATTCAAGGCCAATATGTGGAGATCACTCCCATTGATTTAAGAAGTAAATTTGGAATAATGGAAAGTGAGAATGTTTTGGACATAGTGGAGAATTATAGACTAGAGAGAGATTGGACTTTAATGAACATGTCTTTGCATGGAAATTCTACAAAGAACCTTATAACCACTATGATGACATTGACAGACGATGCTCGTCTTGTTCAAGATATACTAAGGCACACAATTATGTTGAAGTCTGGTGATACTCATAGTATTACGGCTCAACTTAGTCTTGTGACTTATTATATTGTGGAGAACGAATTATTTGATGTGGCCGATCTTCTTTTGTCTATGATTCGTTATACATTCCGCCTCAAAAATCCTGAATGGAAAAAGGCACACACCCTCCCATTGGGTGCTATTATCCAGCATATTCTATTCAAGAAATACACATGGATAGATCAAAGCTTTTATGTTGGAGATTGTGTCCCGGATATATATCAAACGATGTGTATAAAGAGTAAGAAAAATCAACGGAAGCCGCCTACTACGGAAATGAGAGAGCCTCCTATTTCACGTGGAGGGTCTATGCGGGAGGCACTCGACTCTTTCCAAACAAAGTTGGATAGACATATAGATGATTTTCAAGAGCATAGAAGGTCTTTTGAGGAACACAAAGTGGAGGTGAAGAAGGATCGGACACGGATGCAGAAGTTCATGAAGTTCCTTGTTAAGGGACTAAAATTAAAACCTACGCCTGCTGAAGCCGCGGAATGGGAAGTGCCTACGGAGGAGGAGCCGCGTCGCCAATCAGTTAGTCAGGCTCGACGGAAGAAGACAGTGGTAAGGAGATCAGATTATGATCTTCCAGAAAGCAGTGGAGCAGGCAGTCGAAATGAGGAGAATTCGGATTGAAAAAGACTTCTGGGAGCTATCGCCATCCGACATCCTACTGTCTCCATCCGACAGCTGCCCAGCCCAGATCTCTCTATAATTTTGTGAATTTCTTTTATGAGACATTTTAAGTACCCTTTTAATAAAGTTCTGTAATAATTTTTAATATTTGGACATGTTATATGTTGGTGAATATCTATGTTAAGATTTAGTTTTTTTTAAATGTAAGGCTATTGTGATGTTTTTAATTTTATAGATAATAAGTAGTGATATAATTAGTGTGAAATGTATAGGATTCCCAATTCTAGCCTAAGCATAGAAAAATGGGAATCCGGTAACGGTTTAGTGAATATATCCGCTAGTTGATTATCCGTGCCTATAAATGAAATTTTAATGTGGTTATTCTTAATATGATCTCTAATAAAATGATGTCTCACATCAATGTGTTTAGATCTTGAATGAAATATAGGATTATTAGTTAAGTCTATAGCACTTTTATTATCACACTTTAATTCTACACTACTTTGTTGCATGCCAAAGTCTTGTAATGTTTGTGACATCCAAAGAGCTTGGGCACAACAACTACCTAGTGCAATATATTCGGCCTCGGTAGTAGAGAGGGCAACAGAATTCTATTTCCTACTCGACCATGAAATAAGTGAAGGGCCGATAAAATGACAAGTGTCACTAGTGCTTTTTCTATCTAATGAACATCCTGCATAATCTGAATCCGAAAAGCCATGTAAAATAAAGGAATCATTATGAGGATACCATAATCCTAATTTAGATGTTCCTATAAGATATCGAAAGATGCGTTTCACGTCTTTTAAATGTGACTCTTTAGGATTAGCCTGAAATCTAGCACATAAACAAACGACAAACATAATGTCAGGTCTAGATGCTGTTAAATATAATAAAGATCCTATCATGCTTCTATAAAGGGTTTGGTCAATTGAAACTCCACTTTCATCTTTTCCTAATTTTAGTGAAGCACTCATAGGAGTGTTTGCATGCTTAAGATTTTCAAATCCAAATCTTTTTAACATATCATGAATATATTTGGATTGACATATAAAAATACCATCATGTTTTTGTGTAATTTGAAAACCTAGAAAATATGAAAGTTCTCCTACCATGCTCATTTCAAATTCTTTTTTCATAATTTGAACTACTTCATTACACAACTCTTCATAAGTGGCTCCAAAAATAATATCATCAACATAAATTTGCAAAATAACTAAATCATGATCAATTTGCTTAATGAAGAGTGTAGAATTGGCACTTCCTATTTTATAATCGTGCTTTAACAAATATTGAGTTAATCGATCATACCAAGCACGAGGCGCTTGTTTTAATCCATAAAGTGCTTTATCTAATTTATAAACATAATTTGGATATTTCTCATTTATAAAGCCAGGGGGTTGTTCTACATAAACCTCTTCTTTTATATACCCGTTTAAAAATGCGGTTTTGACATCCATTTGATATAATTTAAAGCTTTTAAAAGAAGCAAATGCAAGAAATATCCTCACCGCTTCTAATCTTGCTACGGGTGCAAACGTTTCATCAAAATCTACCCCTTCAATTTGTGCATAACCTTTTGCAACTAATCTGGCTTTATTTCTAACAATTCTAGATTCACTATCCAGTTTATTTTTAAAAATCCACTTAACTCCAACTACAGGATGATTTTTGGGTCGTTCTATAAGATTCCAAACCTTATTACGTTCAAATTGATTAAGTTCTTCATTCATAGCTAAAAACCAAAATTCATCATTTAAAGCGGTGGAAACATCTTTTGGTTCTACTTCAGAGACAAAGCAAAGGTTTGAAAATAAAACATGTAACGATGAACGAGTACTAACCCATTTTTGCGGATCTCCAATGATAAACTCCATTGGATGATCCTTTGAAAATCTCAATTCACTTGGAGGCACATATTTTTCTCTTTCTTCTTCTTCTCTGTCTTCTTCTCTTTCTCCTTCTCTCTCTTCTTCTTTTTCTTCTTCATTTTCTCCAAGTTCTTCATCATCATTCTCCACCGAAGGAAGGGGTTCATCTTCTTTTCTTGTGATTTTCTTTTCTACACAAGAAACAAACTCATCAAACCTAACATGAATAGATTCTTCAACTATTTTAGTTCTTTTATTAAAAATCCTACAAGCTTTACTACTTGAAGAATAGCCAATAAAAATACCTTCATCACATTTTTCATCAAATTTTCCTAAGGAATCTTTAGAATTCAAAATAAAACATTTACAACCAAAAACTTTGAAATAAGAAACATTTGGTTTTTTACTAAAAATTAATTTATAAGGAGTTAATTTTAAAATAGGACGAAGCATTACTCTATTAATTACATAACATGCCGTACTAACCGCTTCAGCCCAAAAAGATTTTGGTAACTTAAACTCAGATAGCATCGTACGGGCTAACTCTTGAAGAGTTCTATTTTTCCTCTCCACTACACCATTTTGATGTGGTGTGCGTGGAGCGGAAAATTCATGTTTAATTCCTAACTCTGTACAAAAAGAAATAAACTTTTCATTTTCAAATTCTCCTCCATGATCCGATCATATGCGTTTAATTTTTAACTCAAATTCATTTTGAATACGCAAACATAATTTTGAAAATTCTGAAAATGCATCAGATTTGGAGGTTAGAAATAAAGTCCAACAAAAACGAGAATAATCATCAATCAATACAAATGTATATTTTCTACCTCCTAAGCTGGAAATTCCAATTGGCCCAAATAAATCCATATGTATTAATTGAAGTGGCCTAGTGGTAGAAATAATATTTTTACTTTTGAAAGATGATTTTGAAAATGTTCCTTTTTGGCAAGGCACACATAATGAAGAAGATGCATTTCCATTTAACAATGGTAAACCTTTAATTAATTTATCTTTTGAAAGTTTTATAATTGACTTGGCACTAGTATGTCCAAGTCGCCTATGCCATAATTCTAATTCATCATTTTTTGATAAAAAACATTTTAAAGTAGAATTTGAAAAATCAAGAAATTTAATCATATATACATTATGACATCTAGGTGCGGTGAAAACAATTTTATTTGTTTTAGAATTAATAATTTTGCAAAAATTTGTAGAAGATTCAAATAAAACATCTAAACCCTTATCACATAATTGACTAATAGAAATCAAATTATGCTTTAATCCTTCTACAAATAAAACATTAGAAATTGAAAAAAATTTGTTACCCACAACTCCGATGCCGATGATTTTTCCTTTTCCATTATCTTCGAATGTAACAACTCCTCCTTTTTTCATCTCCAGGCTAAGGAACTTCTCTTTATTGCCCGTCATGTGCTTTGAACAACCCGAGTCCAAGTACCACACATCTTCTTTGTCCTTAGCCTGCCAACACACCTAGAAAGAAGAGGTGAGTAAAGATCTGGTTACCCAAGTGGTTCCACCCATAGTATAGGTAGAAGCCTTAGGCACCCAGATTTGTTTAATTTTAATTTTTCCTTTCCTCCAGCAAGAGTCTGTAGTGTGACCAAATATATTGCATTTGGCACATGTAATGTATTGAGAAAAGTATAACTTTTCTGGACTTTTACTGGATGAGGATGCAGTATTAGACAATTTATTAACTTCAGAATTTTTAAAAGTAGATTTTCTGGACTTTTCGTTGTCGCCGACGGCAGTGGTTATCGTCGGACGATAGCTTCCTGACGTGTATCCGAGTCCAAACCTTCCAGATCCATGGCATTGGTATCCTAAGATCATATCCAGTGATCTTCGGCCCATTCCAATTTTTTTCATGGCTAGCGTTAAGTCATGAATCTGGTTTCTCATTTCTGTATTCTCGGATACTAGATTTACACATCTACGTTCAAAAGATTTCTTTCCCTCATGGACTTTGGAAATTGAAGATTTCAGATCTCTCTCTAAAATCTCATTCTTTTTAGTAAGAGTTTTTATTGTAGAATGAGATTTGGAAAGAGATTCTTCAAGTTCTTTAATTCTTCCCAAAAAGTGATCACACTCTTGGCAAGAAATTTTTCCTTTTCCAATAGTCTTAATTTCATTTAACAATTTTTTTGTTTTCGTTAAGCAAAATTTTATTTTCAGATTTAAGAAGATCATTATCTTTTAAACTCTTTTCAAAAAATTTGCAAGTCTTTAAAAATTCAGAAAATAATTCATCGTAGGTTGGAGGAGTTACCTCAGTGTCACTTTGGACACCGCACATGTTGGCCTCCTCTTCTTTGCTTGAGCTTGAACTGCTTGCATCCTCAGAAGTAGTATCATCCCATGTTTCCGCCTTCAGCACCTTCTTTTTCCCTTTGTGCTTCTTTTCTTTAAATTCTTTCAAGTACTTTGGACACTTGCTTCGAATATGTCCTAACTTCTTGCAGTGATAGCACTCCGGTGGCGGTCTCTCTTCCTCCTCATCGTCTTCCTTTTCTTTTTTCTTCCTAAACATCTCCTTCTTAAAATACTTCATAAATGAATTCCTCCTCTATGGATTTTTCATAAATTTTCTAAACTTTCTAACAAATAAACTTTCCTCATCTTCTTCTTCCTTCTCAGAATCACTACTTTCCTCCTTCTTAGATCTTAGAGACAATCCCTTCTTCTTTGGCTCCATATACTCTTGTTGTTGAATTTTCAATTCAACTTCATGAGTTTTCAAGTTCCCAATCAGGCCTTCAATATTAAGAGCTTTAAGATCATGAGATTCAGAAATAGCCGTCACTTTGGGATTGAATTTAGGGGGGAGTGATCTAAGAAGTTTTCTTACCAAATCACCATTTGAGAAATTTTTTCGTAAAACTTTTGAGTCATTTACTATCTTAGTGAATCTTGTGTACATGGTATCCACATCCTCATCTACCTCCATCCTGAACTTTTTGAATTCTGACTCTAATTGGAAAAGCTTTGAGTCCTTCACCTGCGAGGTACCTTCATGAGTAATTTCCAATAAATTCCAAATTTCATATGCAGTTTGACATGCGCAGGTTCTATTAAATTCAGTTTTATCAAGAGCACAAAATAATGCGTTCATTGCTTTTGCATTATTTTTGCATTTTAATTTGTCCTGGTCATCCCATTTATCTTTGGGTTTCTCCATGACAATATCACCAATTGTAAAAGTAGGATGAGTATAATTTGTTTCAACCATATTCCATACTTCAATATCTAATGATATTAAAAAACACCTCATCCTAGTTTTCCAATAATTATAATCGGAACCTGTAAATAATGGTGGTCTAGTAATTCCTTGCCCCTCGGAAAATGCATGATCATGGTGCGCCATAATTCCAGGTGGTTAAACCTTATAAGGAATTAACCTACCTCTAATACCACGTGTTGGATCTTGTGGCGCCCTTAGAGGGGGGGTGAATAAGGGTTTTTTTTTAATTATGAATTTGTACTTAAGAATTTTCAAAACAAATTTTGCTTTTCTAAAAATCACTTATAATAATTTACAAACTATGAAATTTTTAAATTAGATCAAACACAAATTTCTAAGTTAAAGATTAAGCAACCAAATTTGCAATTAAAGAAAAGGCATAATATTTTAATCATGAAATTCTCATACAATAAAAATGATCTTAACAATGCTTAAGATCAAGGCATAAATAAGATAATAAATTTTTGACAATTTTTGTTTACCAATCCTTCTCCCAAGGATCGGAAGGCTATCACTTGTCTCTCCCTAGACCAAGCCCAAGCCTATCCTCTAGATCTTCCCAAGATCTAGACGTAGCACACAAGGCCATGATTTCTTACCAGGCCACGCAAGGACTTGGACGCTCCGCACAAGGAAGCGATTTTCCCCTAAGCCACGCAAGGACTTAGACGTCGCACGCAAGACAACGATTTCTACAATGATTACAAGATGAATGTAAATATAAATGAAATACAAAATAAAAACCCCCTTTAAAATTTCTGGACCAAAGCAGCGAAGAATCCTTGAGAAAATCTCCTTGGAACGCGTGTACAATCTTCGGCTTCGCTCTCTCTTTTCTTCTTCAAGGATGGGGATTTTCGTTCTCTGGAGCTCTCTGGACGATAACACTCAGGAAGAAGGCTTGAAGGTCTGAAAGCATGAAATCCACGAAGTTCTGAACCCTTTTAATAAAAGAGAGCTGTCGCCGTCCGTTAGCTAGGTATCGCCAGAATCTGATATCTCCAGAGGCTGCCACGTGTCCCACTAATTTGAAGTTTCTGCGCGAAGTGGAGGTCGTGGTTGAGACGTGGGTTGTCGGATATCCGATAGCACTATCAGATATCCGTTAGCTTGCATAACTGCTGCACGTCTTGGAGTTACGGGAAGATCGTGCACTGTCGGAAATTCGTTACTGCTGTCGGAAATCTGATAGCTCTAAACCGTCGAGTAGAGATCGAAAAACGGTAGAAATCATGCGATGTCGGAAATCCGATACTGCTATCGGAAATCCGATAGCTCCAATTTCTGGAAAATCATTATTTTGCTCCAATTGAAAACATGTTATTCTTGCACCTGTTATCTGCACACCATTAATCAAAAATAGGATCAAATACATTCGGGATTTGTTATTCTCAAACCGGATGAGTGCGAAACGCATGCTCCAACATAATCATGAAACATGAACAGGTTTATATATCAAGATAAATAATAAAGTATGAACTTGCACTAAAGAAGTATGTCTCCCCCTACATATGTGCTCCCTATCGATGTGCACTCTATAAGAGTATCTCTCCCTATAAGTGATCTTCCTTGGATGACTAGCACATGACTAGCTCATGAACATTCTCTATTCTCTCCCTTTAATGTTAGCAAAAGGGGTGGTCTAGAACAAACTAACATACGGATATGAGAGATGCAGCAGATTTGAAGAATAATGCGCACATAAAAAGTAAATCATGATAGGAAAATGGGTTGACCAAAATATAATCAGAGAATTTACAAAGGACATTGGTCAAAACACACGGGAAAATATTACCACTTTAAAATTAAACCGGATTTGCATTTTTAAACTTGGTATAAGTAAAATGAATTGGACACATGACACGAGACTAAATACACATGAGTTTGCACACAATGTCAAAAGATTTTAGAAAACTAATTCAAGGAACAACATATGTGTCATGAATGACAATCGTGTATAAGTACATACGTGCAAGAGATAAATAATGCAGTTCAAGTTCAATTCTTATGCATGGAAGTGTTAGACTAAACAATGATAAGTGTACGTGTATCATCAATAGAAACAACATCAAGTTAAATCAAAATTAATACAACCTATATCTCAATAATTATATATGCTAACACAAGAGTAATGAAGTGATAAATCATGATATGTTTATCAATCTTACACAAATACCAAGTATAGAACTAGTGCACTAATTTATGTTCCGAGTTGGCACAAGATCGTAACGATTCTTTTAACCAAGGTGCTCATCCTTACAATGCTCATGAAGACTTATCAGGATGAGTGAGTAGTGCTTGGGGGAAAGCCTTGTCTTCAAGATTGATAGTATATAATTTTCATTATTTGTAGCACTATCAAGATTCTCATTTTAATTTTCTTTCTTTTGGACAAGGTTCCCGAATCAAACGAAATCTACACACATAGATATAAACAATTTAACTCGTATACACAACTCTTTTACCAAAATAATTTTGCCCATAGTTCTATGCTTATATAGCAAAGATGAGTATCGTGATATTGATTTATTAAGTCATGCCTAAAGTGTTAATCACAATATCACGAGTTATATCATGTAAGTATTTGGATTTCTACTTGAGTGCATTCTCTAAGGATGTGTGGATGTGTGATATCATTGTCTAGCCTAAATCCCCACACAGACCTAGATGCATATTAAACATACATTTCTACCCCATTAGCACTCAGTAGTTAACCTACCATTAAAGTAGGACATATCATGACGAAGATATACAATGTATACAAGGATTAATGATCAAAAATCAAATACCGTATGTAATCATGGAGCTTCAATTTCACGTCATGTCTGCCCCTTTAGCATGAGAATTTCAAATATATTTTTTAAGAATTAAAAAAATAAACACACAACAAACACATACAAAGAAAACGTGTTTTTATGATTTGGGGGTTTTCAAATTTTTAGGTATTTTTGGTTAAAAAAACTAGAAAGAAACTAAAAACAATGAGAAATACAGGAGAAATAAATAAAATAAGAAGAGAAATCGGGCAATACATAAAAAAGCACCTACCGCCGAAGGTATGTTTTGTAACGCCCCGGCCCAATGGGCTTCACCTGGGTGTGCCACCAAGCACAGTATGTTACTGGGTTGCAGCCCAAACACCCCAACCCCTCTCCGCATCTGTTTCTCAGCCGCGACGAGTTGTTGACGCTGGGATTTGAACCCGCAACCTCCTTGATAAGAACTCCTTCAACCGAATCTTATCACCAACTGAGCTGCATCCCAATAACGTATTGTGTTTGGTGGCATGCCCAGGTGAAGCCCATTGGGCCGGGGCGTTACAATAAAAAGTGCACTTTTTATTGTAACGCCCCGGCCCAATGGGCTTCACCTGGGTGTGTCACCAAGCACAGTACATTACTAGGTTGCAGCCCAAACACCCCAACCCCTCTTCGCGCCTATTTCTCAGCAGCGGCAGGTTGTTGACGCTGGGGTTTGAACCCGCAACCTCCTTGATAAGAACTCCTTCAACCGAGTCTCATCACCAACTGAGCTGTTATTGTTATGCCCCGGCCCAATGGGCTTCACCTGGGTGTGCCACCAAGCACAGTACGTTACCGGGCTGCAGCCCAAACACCCTAACCCCTCTCTGCGCCTGTTTCTCAGCCGCGGTAGTTGTTGACGCTGGGGTTTGAACCCGCAACCTCCTTGATAAGAACTCCTTCAACTGAGTCTTATCACCAACTGAGCAGCTCAGTTGGTGATGAGACTCAGTTGAAGGAGTTCTTATCAAGGAGGTTGTGGGTTCAAACCACAACGTCAACAACCTGTCGCGGCTGAGAAACATGCGCGGAGAGGGGTTGGGGTGTTTGGGCTGCATCCCGATAACTTACTGTGCTTGGTAGCACACCCAGATGAAGCCCATTGGGTCGGGGCGTTACATGTTTAACGAGCGGAGGTAAGTTACAGACCACGATTTCTCTAGATAACGGTCCAGATTTTGATAATTTTTTGCTTCTAATGACGTCCAGTATGATTGTGAAGCTAAAACACCAGTTGATGTTAAAAAATTTAAGTTGCGATATCCAAAACTCCCAATTCTAAGCGAAGCAAAGAAAATCGAGCGTTAGGGAGGGGTTTGGTAAATATATCTGCAAGCTGGTCGTCAGTCCCAATGAAGGTTACTCTCACATTCTCCTTCTTAATAAGATCTCAAAAAAAATTATGGTGTACATCAATATGTTTAGAACGAGAGTGGTGTACCGGATTGTTCGTTAAGTTTATGGAACTCTAGTTGTCTCACCTAAGTTCAACATTTTTGAAGTTTAGATCGAGGTCTTCCAATGTTTGTGAAATTCATAGTGCTTGTGCGCAACAACTTCCTAAGGCTATATACTCGGCCTTGGCAGTGGAGAGGGCAACAAAATTATGTTTCCTATTTGACCATGAAACTAATGTCGGACCTAGGAAGTGACAAGTACCGCTTCTGTTCTTACGATCAAGAGAACATCCGGCATAGTCCGAATCAGAATATCCATGGAGAGTGAAGTTGGTGGTGTGTGGATACCAAAGACCAAGATGTTGTGTGCCTATAAGATACCTAAAGATATGTTTAATAGCTTTAAGATGAGATTCTTTAGGATTAGCTTGATATCTAGCACAAAGGCACACCACAAACATAATGTCGGGTCTAGAAGCACTTAAATATAATAGTGATCTGATCATACCTCTAAAGATTGTTTGATCCACCGAAATGTCACTTTCATCCTTTCCTAGTTTAAGTGATGTACTCATTGGAGTTTTTGTTTGTCTTAGATTTTCAAAGCCAAATCGCTTAAGCATATCTTGTATGTATTTTGATTGGCATATAAAAATTCAGTCATTCTTTTGAGAAATCTGAAATCCTAAAAAATATGTTAATTCTCCTACAAAAATCATTTCAAATTCGGTTTGCATCACTTGAACAATTTTATTGCATAAAGTTTCATTGGTGGCACCAAAGATTATATCAACGACATAGATTCGTAATATAATTAGATCAGATTCACTATGCATTACTAATAGCGTCGTATCCGCACTACCCATCCTAAAACCATGTTTTAAAAGAAAGGTCATAAGTCTATCATACCAAGCACGGGGTGCTTGCTTTAGACCGTGCAAGGCTTTTAGTAGTTTGTAGAAATGAGTTGGCGGATCACGATTCTTATAACCAAGTGGTTGATCAACATACACTTCCTCTTTAATATACCCATTTAGGAATGCACTCTTGGCATCCATTTGATATAATTTTATTTGTTTATAACTTGCAAATGCTAAAAACATCCTAATGGACTCAAGACGAGAAACCGGTGCGAAGGACTCTTCAAATTTAACTTCTTCGATTTGTGAGTAACCTTGAGCAACCAATCGTGCCATATTTCTTGTTATCCTAGACTCACCATCAAGTTTGTTTTTATAGATCCACTTTAAGCCTATTACTGGATGGTTACTAGGACGCTCCACCAACATCTAAACTTTATTTCGCTCAAATTTATTTAATTCCTCGTTCATGGCTAAGAACCAAGATTCATCATTTAAAGCTTCCAAAATATTCTTGGGTTCTATTTCAGATATAAAACATAAATTCGAGAAAGATTCATGTAAAGCTGAGCGAGTTCTAACTCCATGTGAAGGCTCTCCAATCACTAGTTCTCGTGGATGTTGTTTTGAAAAATTTAGAGAGCTTGGAGGATTATACCCTTCAACATGGGTTGGATCAATTCTTCCACTTCCTCTTTCTCAACATTCTCATCTTCCGAATGTAGACCATCATCATTATCATTTTCATTTAATTTATATTCATTATTTGGTGTATTTTCATTAAAATGCACATGAATCGATTCTTCAACAACCGAGGTTCTTTTATTGTAGACCCTATAGGCACGACTTGTGGTAGAGTATCCTAAAACAAATGCCTTGGTCAAATTTTCATCGAATTTTCCTAAGTGGTCCTTGGTGTTTAGAATGAAACATGGGCAACCAAAGACTTTAAAATATGAGACATTCGACTTTCTAACATACAATATCTCATATGGAGTACGCTTTAAGATAGGAGGAAGCATGGTTTGGTTCATCACATAACATGCAGTGTTGACCGCATCAGCCCAAAGATATCGAGGCAAGCTGTACTCGGATAGAATTATGCGAGCCAATTCTTGCAATGTCCGATTTTTCCTTTCCACTACTTCATTTTGTTGTGGAGTGCGTGGAGCAGAAAACTCATGCCGAATTCCTAAGTTGTTACAAAAATTTGTAAAAAATTTATTTTCAAATTCCCCCCACGATCTGACCTTATGCATTTTATTTTTAAATCCATTTCGTTTTGTAATCTAGTACACAGGGTAGAGAATTCAAAGAATGCATTAGATTTGGATGCTAAAAAGACAGTCTAAGATAATCGTGAATAGTCATCAATCAACACAAAAGTATATCATTTACCTCCTAGACTACATGTACAAATAGGACTGAAAAGATCCATGTGAATTAATTGTAGTGGTCTAGAAGTGGTAATGTCAGGTTTTCTTTTGAAAGATGATTTAGCGAACTTGCCCTTTTGGCATGGAGTACATAAAGAAGTCAAAACTATCATTTAGGCTCCATTTGGTTTAGCGTTTTCACCCCCATTCCGTTTTCCCCAAATGGAACGCCAGGTTTGTTTCCGTTTGTTTTTCCGCTCTCTTTTTGAGCCGCCGGCAAAAGCTGCCTATGTAAAATTGCGTGTCCCCGCCCGGAGACCAGGCACTCCAGTCGATCGCGTTTTCCATCTTCCCCCCGCAGATCCTACTCCGGCGACATCTTCTCGGGCGGCATCTTCTCTAGCGGCATCTTCTCTAGCGGCATCTTCTCCGGCGACAGATCTTACTAGCCTCTCATCTCCTGCTCGTCTTCCGTCATCCTCCGAGGTACTCGCGCAGATCCCGCTAGGAAGCCCCGTGTTCATCTTCTCCCTCCCTAGTCGGACCCCAGCAGAGGAGGTAAGGATCGCATGTTTCTTGTTGTTCGATGATTTATGTTGTGATTTCCACATCTAATTTTTGTTCTCCCCCCCCCCCCATCAGATACAGCATTCCTAGAGCACGTAATCATCTTCTTCCCTAAGCAGATCCACGGCTCCTATTAGCTTCCCTCCTGCACACCACATTTCGCTTGATCCATGATCTCAAGTATATATTCTTCCCCTTTCAAGGCTCTATGATGAGTATGTGTTGATTATTGTTTATGTACTTGTGTAGATTTGTGTACTTTTATGAGTATATGAGCATATGAGTGTTGTGTGTGTGTGTAGTTGAGTGTGGGACGATGTTATGGGAATATTTTTGTGTATGTGTAGTTGGGTGTGTGTGTGTGTATGTGATTATGGCTGTCAATGTGTGTATGTGATTATGGATGTCAATGTGTGTGTGTGTGATTGTGGATGTCAATGTGTGTGTGTATGTGATTGTGGATGTCAATGTGTGTGTATGTGAATGTGTATGAGTATGTTGTGTGTGTGTGTGATTGTGTATGTCAATGTGTGTGAGTATATGATTGTGTGTTTGTGTATGTGTGTGTGTAGTTTAGTGCATATGTGTGTATGTGATTGTGTATGTGAATGTGTGTGAGTATGTTGTGTGTGTGTGTGTTAAGTGTTTTATTGTGTGTTAAGTGTGTTAAGTGTGTTAAGTGTGTTAAGTGTGTTAAGTGTGTTAAGTGTGTGTGTGTGTGTGTGTGTGTGTGTGTGTGTGTGTGTGTGTGTGTGTGTGTGTGTGTGTGTGAGAGAGTATGTTGTGTGTTAAGTTTGTGAGTGTGTATGTGATTAGTGTTGTTTTATCGTGTGTTAAGTGTGTGTGTGTGTGTGTGTGTGTGTGTGTGTGTGTGTGTGTGTGTGTGTGTGTGTGTGTGTGTGTGTGTGTGTGTGTGTGTGTGTGTGTGTGTGTGTGTTTGTGTGTGATTATTTATGTTTGGTTGTATGTGATTGTGTGTGTGTGAATGTGTTGTGAATGTGTTGATTTATTTTGTGTAGACTTATGAGTATATGATTGTGTGTTTGTGTATGTGTGTGTGTAGTTTAGTGCATATGTGTGTATGTGATTGTGTGTGAGTATGTTGTGTGTGTGTTAAGTGTTTTTGTGTGTGTGTGTTAAGTGTTTTTGTGTGTGTGTGTTAAGTGTTTGTGTGTGTGTGTTTGTGTGTGTGTTTGTGTGTGTGTGTGTGTTAAGTGTTTGTGTGTGTGTGTTAAGTGTTTGTGTGTGTGTGTGTGTTAAGTGTTTGTGTGTGTATGTGTTTAGTGTTGTTTTGTGTGTGTTAAGTTTGTGCGTGTGTGTGTATGTGTTTAGTGTTGTTTTTTGTGTGTTAAGTTTGTGCGTGTGTGTGTATGTGTTTAGTGTTGGTTTATTGTGTGTTAAGTGTGTGTGTGTGTGTGTGTGTGTATGTGTGTGTGTGATTATTCATGTTTGGTTGTATGTGGTTGTGTGTGTGAATGTGTGTGTGACTGTGTTTGTGAATGTGTTGTGTGAATGTGTATGTGTTGATTTATGATGAGTATGTGTTGATTATTGTGTATGTTCTTGTGTAGATTTGTGTATGCTTATGACTATAATATGAGTATATGAGTGAGTGTGTGTGTGTGTGTGTAGTTGAGTGTGGGTTTGTGTGTCTGTGAATGTATGTGTGAATGTGTTGTGTGAATGTGTTGATTTATTTTGTGTAGACTTTTAAGTATATGATTGTGTGTTTGTGTATGTGTGTGTGAATTTGTGTGAGTAACTGTGTGTTTGCATGTTTCCTCTCATATGAAAATCATGTGTTTGTTGTTTGTGTATGTGTGTGTGAATTTGTGTGTTTGCATGTTTCCTCTCATATGAAAATCATTCAAATTGTTGTTTGTGTATGTGTGTGTGAATTTGTGTGAGTAACTGTTTGTTTGCATGTTTCCTCTCATATGAAAATCATTCAAATTTTTTTATATGTTGTATTGACTGTTTCTTTATGTTGTATTAAGTGTTTTTCATTATTTGGTTTTATTTTTTCGTACATACAGTCATTATGGGTAAACATAAAGAAGGTGGTGTTAGCGCAAATTGGGAGGCCAACGATGTTATGATTTATTGTGACTTGTGCTTGAAAGAAATAGAGTTGGGTAATCGCCCAACCACACACTTTAGCAGGGATGGGTGGGCAAACCTAACAACAAATTTCTTTGCTCGCACGGGAAAGATGTATGATCGAAATCAGATGAAGAACAAGTGGGATCAACTAAAAAAAGATTGAAAATTATGGAGAGAGCTAAAGGGTCGTGAGACGGGTTTGGGCTGGGATCCAATTCGCAAAACTATTGCCGCTTCAGAAGATTGGTGGAAAGAACGCCTCCTGGTATGTAATTTTTGTAAAGATTCTTGTTTTTCTTGTAAATAATTTTTGAAGCATGTTAAAACATATTTATTAATTATATCCCAGGTTGTTCCGACAGCAAGAAAGTTTCAGTTCGCTGGCATATCCCCAGATTTAGAAGAGAAGCTATTTATGATGTTCAGCCAGGTCGTGGCTACAGGAGATCTTGCTTGGGCTCCCAATTCTAGAAATTTTGAGCATGAGTCGATTGACGAACATGACACGCAGAACATGAACGAGATACCTTCTTCTGCTGATGCAAGGAATAAACGGACGGCTAAGGGAAAAAGCAAGAATCGAGATAATAAGAAGGCAAGGAGTTCGGCAATGGAAGACATAGCTGAAACATCGCACATTATTGGGAAGTGCATGTTGGAGCCTCCTCGCATTCAGATACCTGAAACTATTTCAGAGCTCGAGACTATTACAGAGGTTATGGATGATTCGAACTTGGACTTATACCACTACTGCCTCATGTTTCTGAGACAGAAACAGAATCGAGAAACTTTTATGAGCATTCGGCGGGATCGACGTCTAACATGGTTGCAGGATTGTTTTGACAAAAAATTAGAGTATTTGGTTTTATGTTTTTCCTGTGATCGGATCGGAGACCTTATTATGTTGATGTTTATCTGTGTTTGTTTTTTTACTGTGATTTACTTGCCTCGTTGTTGAACATTTGTATGCATTGTTGGACATTTATAACACTGAAGTTATATTACTATGTTGGATATTTATATCATTTTGAAATAATGTAGTGAACTTGTCGCAGGTTTACAATGTCCTCTTCGGATCATAACAGTTCCGACGAGGAGACTCAGCAGCAACTAGCCGGCTGGTTTTATCGTAATAGAGCACTCAGTGGACAACAATTTTTGTTAGCAGCAAGTAGCCAGTTAACCGGCTCTAGTGGTTTCTCCAATAAACCTTGCATGACATCAAGCCAAACAGGAGCTAGGTGGATTGGTGAACTACTTGATGGACAACCTTTAAGATTTTTTAGCGCGTTTAGAATGTCCAAGGTAATATTTGCATATTTGCTTACACTCCTCACACAACAATATGGATTGCAAGGATCCAGGAGAACTCTACCACGAGAAGTTCTTGCAGTTACATTGCATATTTTAGGCCATAATATACCAATGCAAATTGCAGGTGAACGATTCCAACACTCCACAGAAACTATAAGTAGATTTTTTGCAAAGGGTATCACTGATATAAAGAGATTATCTTCTGATGTCATCACCACTGTAGACCACCTTTTCAATGATATCCCCCCCCCCCCAAATATTGAATGACACTCGATACATGTCATTCTTTAAAGACTTTGTTGGAGCTATTGATGGAACACATGTGGATGCTCGAGTTCCTGCTGATCAACGGGCTTCCTACATTGGTCGGCATGGCACAACAACACAGAATGTTATGGCGGTTTGTGATTTCAACATGTGTTTCACCTTCGTATTAGCAGGTTGGGAGGGCTCTACTCATGATAGTTGTATATTTCAGCATGCTCTTATGGACCCCAGTTACAATTTCCCGTATCCGCCACCTGGTTAGCCTTTCACTTCTTGAGACCCCTTTTTTTAAAGAAATTTGTAAGATTATTAGTTATGATCGCTATTACTCACACATAGATTGCAATGTATAATTTTGCACCAAAATATTACGTAGTAGATGCTGGATATCCACTACAACGTGGTTTTCTAAAACCGTATTCAGGTACACGATATCATTTACCAGATTTTAGAAGGGGCAATAGACCTATACAAGGGCGCCGGGAAATATTCAACCAGGCTCACTCGTCCTTGCACAGCGTCATAGAACGTTCATTCGGAGTACGGAAAAAGAAGTGGAAAATACTTAGAGATATGCCACCATACAGTTTGACAAAGCAACGAGACATTGTGATAGCAACAATGACTTTGCATAATTATACTCGCAGACACCCATCCCGCTCAGACACTCATTTTTGTGCTTGTGATGAAGACAAACATTTTATTTACCCGGTGGGCTTTCAGAGAAGAACAGGACAGAGTGATGAAAGCTCAAGTGGAGACCATGTTAGAGGGATTCGAGTAGGGGTGGATGAGATGGTGACATTGCGTGACTCCATTGTCGATCAACTACACCGAGCTTGAACGTGTTGGCAGTATCTGCATAGTCGCTCGTCGGAGATTTCGAGTTTTCAATATTTTAAGGTTTACAAGTATTTTGGAGTTTTTTGAGTTCCTGTATGTGTTTAAACTGAGCCTCATGATCACAGCCACCACCGGAATTTAATTATAAAAAATTATTTCTTTCCGAATAATTATTTTCAAAAATTATATCTACAAATAGTCTTCGAAAATAATTTAAAATTTTCTCTTATAAAAAATTTACAATAAAAAATATTTACGAAACGCCACCGCAGTTTTGCCAAACGGTTCTCTATTTTGAAAAGCTCCGCAAACACAGAATAACCAAACAGAACTTCATTTCCAGCAACAAGTTTCCAACAGCTCCATTTACAAACCTGCATTTACAACAGCTCCTTTTACAACCGCAATCGCTCAACCAAATGAAGCCTTAGTTATGGAAGACCACAGATTAGCTTTTCTTTTAATAGTTTGACTACTAATTTGCTACCGGAATGATCGAGACTCCGATGCCAAAGTTCTAGCTCCTCATTTTTTGCTACTAAGCATCTTAGATTAGAAGAGGATAAATCCTCAAACTTAATGGTATAGACATAATGATTTATAGGTGCGGTGAGCAACACGGCATTCATTTTAGCGTCTAGAATTTTGCATGAATTTGTAGAGGTTTCAAACACAACATTCAAGCACTTATCACATAATTGACTAATCGAAATCAAATTATGCTTTAAACTAGCTACAAGCAATACATTTGAAATAGAAAATGCTTTGTTACTTATGGTGCCGACACCTAGAATACGTCCTTTGTTGTTGTCTCCAAAGGTCACCATTCCTCCTTTCTTCTTCTACAGGCTAAGGAATTTGTCTTCATCTCCCGTCATGTGCTTGGAACACCCAGAGTCTAAGTGCCACACATTCTTCGTATCCTTCGCTTGCCAACAAACTTAGAAAGAAGATAAGGGTAATAATCTGGCTACCCAAGTTGTTCCACCCATAGTATAGGTAGATGACTTTGGTACCCTGACTTGCATTGCTTTATTTTGACCTTTCCTCAAACATGAGCCGGAAGTGTGACCAAACTTTTTACATTTGGCACACAAGGTAAAAGTGGTGGATGCCGCTCTTTTCGTTTTAGTAGAGCTCGTGCTGGAAGACGGTGAAGTGCTTCCAGAACCTACATTTATATTTTTATTTTTCGTAAACGTATTTTGATTTTTTGCTGGAGATGGACTGTCGTCGGCGCTAGTGCTAGTGCTTGGCGGTAGCACTGCATTTATGTAGCCCAGCCCAAATTTTCCATATCCGAAACACTGTGCTCCCAGAAGAATATCAAAAGATTTCTGGCCTATCCCAAATTTCTGGGCAGAACAGTTTAAATCATGAATTCTTGCTTTCAAGGCGGTGTTTTCTATGATAAGAATCACACACCGATTCACGAACTGCTTTTTGTTTTCATCCACTTGTGTAAGAGAAATGTGAAGCCTTTTCTCCAGAACCTTCTTTTCATTAGTAAGACTTTCTACTTTCGAGTAAGTCTTGGAGAGGCTTTCTTTTAATTCATTTATCGTTGCCACTGAGTGAAAATACTCCTGACACTCAACTTTCTCTTTCCGCACTTGGTGAGTTCATTGTTCAAATTCCTCAAATCTTTCTTCATTTTCTTATTTTCAGATTTGAAGGAATTTTTCCCAAGCAGTACCTCATCAAAGTTTATTACAGACTAACTCATATGTTTCATATAATTCATCAAAGGAGGGAGGGGTTACCTCAGTGTCGCTCTAAACACTGGATTCACCGACGAATTCATTTTCGTGCTTCCCCATGAGGCACAGATTTGCCTCATCCTCACTACTTGAATCGGAAGTGCTTCTCTCATCAGAATCGGCATCATCTGTTGACGCTTAAAGCACTTTCTTCCTTCCTTTTGAAGCTTTGGGCATTCCCTTTTCATGTGCCCAGATCTGTGATAGTGGAAGCATTCCGGAACCGACTTTTCTTCATTACTCTCCGTCCCTTTTGACAGTTTGTTCCAGCTCTTCTTCTCTTGAGCAGCCATTTTCAGAAATTTCTTGAACTCTCCTTGTCTCTTTGGATTTTTCATTAATCTTCTAAATTCCGGTACATAGAGGTTATCTTCATCATCAGATCCTTCTACTTCCTCCTTTCCCTTGTCCGCCTTTAGTGCTAGAGTTTTCTTCTTTGGCTCCCTTGGATATTTCTCGCTTTGAATTTTCAGTTCCAACTCATGGGTTTTCAGATTCCCAGTGAGGCTTTCAATTTCCAAGCTACTGATGTTGTGAGATTCAGCAATGACGGTCACCTTCGGGTTGAACCGTAGAGGAAGAGATCACAGAATTTTTCGCACCAAGTACCTATTGGAAAAAGTCTTTCCAAGTGATCGGGAGGCATTCACAATCTTCGTGAAGCGCATGTACATACTATCCACCTCCTCATCGATCTCCATCCGGAACTGTTCGTATTCAGATTCTAGTCAAAACAGCTTCGACTCTTTCACCTGTGAAATACGTTCATGTGTTAGTTCAAGCTATCGCCAATTATCATAAGCAGTTTCGAAACTGCATATTCTATTAAATTCAGTTTTATCTAACACACAAAAGAGAGAATTCATTGTTTTCGCATTATTGGTGCAGTTTAGTTTATCAGCATCATCCCATTTATTACGAAGTTTTTCCAGCACTTGTTCGCCTACGGTGACAGTGGGTGCCGTGTATTTCAATTCAACCATGACCCATATGTCCATATTTTGTGTCATCAAGAAAATTTTCATTCGAGTTCTCCAATGGCTGTAGTCACTCCCTATAAATAGTGGGGGTCTGCTCACACCATGACCCTCAAGGAAAGCATGATTTACGTTGGCCATCTTACTTCAGGAGTTCAACCCTTTTGAAGTAAAACCCCTCTGATACCACTTGTTGGATCGGGTGGTCAACCTTAGAGGGGGGAGTGAATAAGGTTTTTAAACAAGTATTGGAGATTTAAATAAAATACTGCAAGAATGCGTGCACTGGAGCTAGCGCGGGTCAGTAACCCAATCGGGCAGCGTTAGCTCTAGAAACAGCATAATTACTGCAGGATAATATTTCGGGAATAATACTGCAGCAACAAATATTTCACCAGGAAAACACAATAGGTTATATAATAAAATATAGAATCAAGATATCATTTAATAACAAAACATTGTTTATACAAAAACTTAGATCTCCATGACGCCGGAGATCGGATGCGATGAATATGACAACCTTGGTGTTGGGTATTGTGTCCACAATCACCTTGATTTGAAGATGTCCCCTAGTAAACTAAAATGAATTGTATTTGTATTTGATGACTTTTGTTTAGATGTGTTATGACAGACCTTAATGCTAAGTGCTCACCAAAGTCAGGTTGCAATGGATCACCAAACACAGTTCTAGACAAGGTAATCTCTCATTGTATAGAACAAAGTGTTGGTCCATGTATAATCTCTCTTTTGGGGTGCACTTCATATACTCATAACTGAAGGCTTTCAAGGTTGAGGAGTGGAGCAGGTTTTCAGAAGAAAAGAAAAATTCTGCTGAGTCAATTCGTCGAGATGACTCGAGTCATTCCGACGAATCCCGACGAATCCAGACAGAAGACCTTTGTCTTGGTTTAGAAGAAAATTCTGCAGCCAAGTCCATTCGTCGAGATGACTCGGGTCATTCCGACGAATCCCGACGAATGCTGACAGAGGTCATTTTGGCTGAGTTGTGAAGAAAATTCTGCAGCCAAGTCCATTCGTCGAGATGACTCGGGTCATTCCGACGAATCCCGACGAATGCTGGCAGAGGTCATTTTGGCTGGGTTTTGAAGAAATTTTTGCAGCTAAGTCAATTCGTCGGATGTTCACGTGAAGTCTCGACGAATGACGGACAGACGGATTTCAAATCTTTGTTTCGTTTTCGAAAATTAGGGTTAGCCACCATGAATAGTACACGTGTCGCCTCTCCCTTCTTTGTCGCACTAGCCGTTGAAGTCCTCTCTATAAATAAATCCTTATTTTAGGGCAAGGGGTTCCTCTTAATAATTTTCTCGATCTAAACATCTCTCTTCAGCCGACAGTTCAGAAAAAGCTAAAAGTCGATCTCCTTTCTCTTTTGCTGAACAAGATTTCTGAGACCTAACATTTGCTGCTCAAGATCCTTTCTCTCTTGTTGTTAGAGATTTCTCAGAAGAAGGCCTTTGATCTTATTGTTGCTCTCCTTATTGAAGATTCTTTCAAGTAAGTCAAAGGGCCTATTCAGATCTGGTTAGCCAAGTCTTCTCTCCTCCACTTCTTTCAAGTGCCAAGCTTTCTTTCAAGGTTAAGAAGAAGACTCGGTTTTCAAGATCTGAAGTTAATCTCTTTAGAGGTTAAGAAGAAGTATTTTGTTGTTTCAATATTTTCTTTTGTAGGAGTTTTCACTCCGAGATTATTTGTAGGAGTTGTTTACTCCGAGGTGTAGGAGTTGTTATACTCCGAGTTGTAGGAGTGGTATACTCCGAGTTGTAGGAGTTTGGACTCCGAGGTGTAAGATTTGTTATAATCTGAGATTGGTGAAGTAGCTGAGTCTAGCCTTGTAGTGCTAGATAGGCGAGGCGGGAAAGAGGACTACCCACATCGGGGAACCTCTATAAAATCCTTGTGTCTGTGCTGTGTTTGATTGTTTGCTTTTCTGTGTTAAATTTTTTTTATTCCGCATAAAGACACAGAATCCACCTATTCACCCCCCTCTAGGTGATTTAGGCCGCAACTAGATACTTTCAATTGGTATCAGAGCCAGGTTGTTCGCTATAAGGCTAATACCTTGAACAAGACTCCTCATCTAATTGCTAAAGCAAATATGTCTGGAATGGATAAGGCCAAGGATTCCGTCAAGTTGCCAGTCTGCACCAAAGAGAACTTTCCTATGTGGAAGGAAAGAGTAAGATTCTACATGGAAGCTGCCGACCCAAGAATCTTTCAGATCGTGGAAGAAGGTCCCCATATTCCGATGAAACCATCTTCAATAAACTCCACCATCATGATCCCGAAGAAGATGTTGGAACTGAACAAAGATGAGATCGCTCTAGTGGCCCTAGACAAGAACGCAAAGAATATCATAACAGGTGCAGTTGATGATTCAATGTGGCAAAATCTGCTTCACTGCAAATCTGCTAAAGAAATGTGGGATTCACTAGTCGTTCTGATGGAAGGGACCAAAGAAGTGAGGGATGACCGAAGATCGTTGCTGAACCAAGAATACGAAGCATTCAAGCAAGATCCAAGAGACTCCATTTCTGACACCTACGAGAAGTTCTTCAAGATCGTAAATGGTCTTAGGAACTATGATAGAGAATTCACAACTGGCGAACTAAATGACAAATTTCTGAGATCCCTGACGAAAGAATGGGACACCAAGGTTATAGCCATCAGAGAATTCAGAAAGCTCGGAACCACGGAGCCACAAATGTTGTTTAGTAAGCTCCTGTCCCATGAGTTGAAGCTAAATTCCCGCAAAGCTGAAGAAGAGGGGGTCAGGGCCTCTGGAAGGGAGAAGTCCTCTGCCCTAAAAGCTGAAAGCTCAAGAAAGAGCAAGGCTCTCCCACCTGTCAGGAGACCATCTTCCGATGAGGATGATTCTGATGCCAGCCCCTCAGGTTCAGAGATGTCTGATGGAGAATTTTCTCTTCTCTCCAAACAATTCAAAAGACTTCTGAATAAAAGAAAGCAGAAGAGAGGCCAATCCACTGCATTTGATCACAGAAGATCAAGACGTGATGGTGATCATCACAAGAAGGACTACTATAATGACAGGTATAAATCTAAACCGAACAAATTTGATTCTACTGACATTATTTGTTATTGCTGCAATAAGCCAGGACACGTAATAGCCGAGTGTCCATACAAAAAGAAAGAAGGATCAAAGAAGGAAGAAAAGAGATCCTTTCAAGGAAAGAAGAAAGAAAAGAGCCTCCTCGCCAAAAAGGCCAAGACTCTGAGCGACAGTGACTCTGATGCGTCAAGCTCAGATGAAGAAGCCTACTTTGGGCTAATGGCACATCTAGACGAAGAAATAGGCGACTCCTCTTATAAGGGGAAGGTAAACTCTCATACCCCTCTGTCTACCTCTGAAGATGAGACTGCATCCATAGCAAATGAAGACTACTTCTCAGAGGAGGACTCTAAGTTAATAACTCAGTATGAAGCCCTTGTGAAAGGATTTGACAAGTGCCGCAAGGTCGTCAAGTCCAAGTCAAAAGAAATTGAATCTCTCGAGACAGTGGAATTAGCTTTGAGGGAGGAAGTTGAACAACTAACTCCTCTCAAAGATGAAATCCAACTCTTGAAAGACGAACTGAAAAGCTCCACTGAGTTGTTGAATCTAAAGGAGAAAACTATAAATGAACTAGAAGATAAGTTGAAGGCGGAAAGGAAGCTCGTAGAAAGCTTCTCGAAGCCTAAGACTATTCTTCCATTCATTGATAGGTTTTCTGCTCCTGCGAAGGGTAGTGGAATTGGTCATAAGGCTGAAAGTAGTAAGGCTGCTGAGAAGAGAGCCGTGAAAGGGAAGGGAACTGCCAATCAAAGTCAACCTTCATTCAGGAAGGTCATTTTTCCATCAAACCCGTTTGACTTTGATTCATCCTACGGTCATCTTGCTAGGCCAACACATGTTGAACCTAGTAATAGATATCAAGGATGGAGCTTTCCCCGAAACTTTGACAACTCTCCATTCAAAGCTCCTCATGAAGAAATAATCCTCAAAGACCATGGTCCATTTGTTCACGGATCAGCTCACAAGAAAGCACCAAAAATTAAAACGATTGCACCCAAATCTGTTGAGAAGAAGTTGGAGCCGTGTGTGTGCTGTCACCATGAGGCCCCCACTTCTAAGAAAACTTCCACTAAGAAAGTCACTCCTGTTGCACCTCCCGTTCAAAAGGCAAAACAGGAGATAAAGAGAAGGTACAATCGATTCGATTGTTGGTGTTGTGGCAAGGTTGGTCACTTTGCCATAAATTGTTGGTTTAATCCGAGAAATGTCACGACTCCACGGATTAACAATGCAAGAATGACCCCTCACAATGTTAACATTCCAAGTGGTGGTCATCTAACAAGAAGCCAAGGACCCAAATCGGTTTGGGTTCCTAAGGGCAATTGATTATTGATTGCAGGTATGTCCAAAGGCCAACTCAAATCCAATATGGTACTTGGACAGTGGATGTTCACGGCACATGACCGGAACAAGAAGCCTACTACAAGAGTATACCCCGGTGAAAGATGGTCCAAAAGTTATTTTTGGCGGATCTGATCGGGGAATCACAAAAGGCTATGGTATGATCACAAATGGTATAGTCTCTTTCACAGACGTGGCTTATGTTAAAGGATTACAACATAATCTCATTAGCATAAGTCAACTTTGTGACAAAGGCTATATGGTAGAATTCTACAAGGACAAGTGCTTGATAAAGTCGTCTGATACGTCAGAAACTATTTTAACAGGCACTCGGAGTAGAAATATTTTTTTTGCTTAAATTTTCTCTGTTTAGACTCTTCTACACCAGTGTGCTTTTTAGCAAAAGATAGTGCATCTCTTTGTGACCAGTGGCATAAGAGACTAGCACATATAAATTTCAAAACTATAAATATGTTATTTTCACACAACTTAGTTCGTGATGCTCCTGATGTTAAGTGCATTAAAGAGAGACCTTGTCACGCATGCCAAATGGGCAAGCAGACGAGAGCTAGCTTTAAGAGTATTATTGGCAAAGAATCTACCAGATGTTTATATCTACTTCATATGGACTTATTTGGTCCCATGCCAATTCGGAGTTTAGGGGGTAAGTCTTATACGTTGGTCATTGTCGATGATCACTCACGTTTTGCTTGGGTATTCTTTCTGAAACACAAGTCAGACACCTATGATTCTTTCACCTCATTCGTCAGGCAAATTCAGAATGAATTAGAATGTTCTGTGGTCAAAATCAGAAGTGACCATGGTACAGAATTCAAGTCTGGGGCCATGACTGAATTTTGTGAAAGTCTGGGTATCTTTCATGAGTTTTCCTCTCCCCGTACTCCACAGCAAAATGGGGTTGCCGAGAGAGAATAGAACACTCATAGAGGCTTGCAGGACAATGTTGAGTGATTCTTCACTACCGGAGTACTTTTGGGCTGAAGGTATCAACACTGCTTGCCACGTGCAAAACAGAGCACTGATCAACAAAAATCATCATAAGACTCCCTATGAACTTCTGAAAGGCAAGAAACCAACTCTGTCTTATTTTAGAATCTTTGGCAGTAAATGCTTCGTGCTTAACAATGGAAAATATTATAAAACTAAGTTTAGTGAAAAATGTTTTGAAGGTATTTTTGTAGGTTATAGTAGCCATAGTAAGGCATATAGGATTTTCAACAAGAAAACCCTGGTTGTAGAAGAAACTTACAATGTTATATTTGATGAGACGAGTATGCTTCAAAGCAGCTCTTCTAGTGTCTTTGTTGAAGATGCAGATGCAAGGTTCAAAGAACTACACTCAGAAGAAGTGGTAAAGGAAGACGTTCCACAATCTATTGAAGTAATGCTCCCTCTACATGTGAGGATGATGACCCTCAGGAAGATGAAGATGTACCTGAAGTGCAGGAACCTCATGGTCATCTAAATGTTGGAATGATCAGACATTTGAGAGATCATCCAGCTGATCAAATCATCGGAGATCCTTCAAGCAGAGTTCTAACGAGAAGAGGTACAACTAACGAAGCTTTACATTTAAGTTTTCTTTCACAGATTGAGCCGAAGAAGTTTGAAGAAGCAAACACCGATCCCTCCTAGATCCTTGCTATGCAAGAGGAGCTCAACCAATTCAAGAGATGTAAAGTTTGGAAGTTGGTACCTAGACCCAAAGGACAGAATGTGATTGGAACTAAATGGATTTACCGGAACAAGCTTGATGAAAAGGGCATCATCATCAAGAACAAAGCAAGACTGGTTGCTCAAGGGTACCGGCAAGAAGAAGGGATTGACTTTGATCAGACCTTCGCACCAGTAGCAAGACTTGAAGCTATCAGATTATTTCTGGCTTATGCTGCATATAAGGGCTTTAAGGTTTTCCAGATGGATGTAAAGTCTGCCTTTCTGAATGGAGACCTTAAAGAGGAAGTTTATGTAGCTCAGCCTCCAGGTTTTGTAGATCCTAACCTTCCTGATCATGTATTTTATTTACATAAAGCCTTGTATGGTCTCAAACAGGCACCCCGAGCCTGGTATGAGACATTGTCTAAGTTTCTTCTTGAGAACAAATTTACAAGAGGAACAATAGACAAGACATTGTTTCTTAGGGAAGTTAAAGGCGAGATTTTACTTGTGCAAATCTATGTCGACGATATTATATTTGGCTCTACTGATGACAAACTTTGCAAAAAGTTTTCTAACTTGATGCAAGGTAAGTTTGAAATGAGCAGTATGGGAGAGCTGAAATATTTCTTAGGACTCCAGGTGCACCAATCTGAAGATGGAATCTTCATCTCTCAGACGAAGTTCACCAAAGAGCTGCTTAAGAAATTTGGAATGGAGAGTGCAACCTCAATGAGGACTCCAATGGGCTCAAGTATGTCTCTGGACAAGGATGAGAAAGGGAAACCTTTTGATGAAACCAAGTACAGAAGCATAATTGGGTCCTTGCTCTATCTCACTGCTACTAGGCCTGGTATAATGTTCTCAACATGTGTTTGTGCCAGGTATCAGGTGAACTGTAAGGAATCTCATTATGCCGCTGCAAAGAGGATTTTGAGATACCTTAAGGGTACACCTAATCTCGGCTTATGGTACCCAAGAAGCAATGATTTTGAACTAATTGGTTTTTCAGACGCTGATTTTGCAGGAAGCAAAGATGATAGGAAGAGCACTTCGGGAACTTGCCAGTTCTTAGGAAAACAGCTCGTCTCCTGGAGCAGCAAGAAGCAGAATTGCGTTGCAATATCGACTGCTGAATCTGAGTATATCTCTGCCGGCAGTTGCTGTGCTCAACTTTTGTGGATGAAAAATCAGCTTGAGGCTATAACTTAAAGCTCTCAGAAATCCCCATGTTCTGTGACTCCTCAAGTGCTATTGCCATAGCAAATAATCCCGTCTCTCACAGCCAAACGAAGCATATTGAGCTTCGCTACCACTTCATCCGGGAACATGTTGAGAGTAAGGACATAAATTTGTTATATGTTAATACTGACAAACAAATTGCAGATATTTTTACGAAGCCTCTGGACGAAACCAAATTCAATTTCTTCAAAATGGAACTTGGAATGCTTAACAAGGACTCTTGAAGTTGGGACTGTTGAGATTTCATGAAATTGCACGAGATTTCACTTGTTAACTCAGAAAATTTCATGAAGTTTCACGGATGTTCACGGGACAAATTTTACTCCTCTCAATTCATCTCCCGTGGAATCATCTCCCTATTAAATACGATTTTATCGTATTTCAGGTATGCACTCTACTTAAATTTATATATATATATAAATAAAAGAAAACATCACGATTTCACGAGAACCTCCGTGAAACCCTACCCGACCGTTCGTCTCCTTCTTCACGATTCCTTTGTTTCTCTTCCGCGGCTTCGACGACGTCAATGGCGCCTAAAGCTTTTGGTGGTCTGCATTCAGGGGGAGAGTTGGTGAGAGGCGCCTTCCGCTCAGCTTCATATGAGTTTCGGAATGTGATTTTGATGCTCGATGTCGCCGGGCTCAGTTTTATCTTAGAAGAGCCGGCTAAAATCCTAGAACAGGACATTCTGGAGTTCTATCGAAATGCCAAAATCTCAAGTCAAGGTAAGAAGATCAAAAGCTCTATTAGGTCTTGCAAAATCATTTTGAAGGCTAGTGGTATCAACCGATCATTGAGAATGCCTGAAGTTGAATCAGAAGAGTTGTCTGTTGAAGATATTTTCAAAGCCAGAAAATTCTGTGGCATTCTTGATCAAAGCTCCAAAATCAGAAGAAAGTTCATGAATGAAGGAGGTAAGCTTCTGTGTGATATTATAGGAAAAGTATTATTATGCAAGGTAGGCTCTCATGACTACCTCTCTGAAGAAGCTTTCAAAATTCCCGCTATAATTTGTCGGAAGAATTTCAATTTTGGTGAAGTAATCTTTGAGAAGATTAAAGAAAGTTTTCTTGCTCCAAATTTTGGAAGAATTCTCAGTCTGCTTCTCCACAGTAGCAATCCAGATTTTTTTAATCTTGGAAGAGGTATCCCCATCCACCACACAAAGAAGATCAACTCAACCATTTTCTCCAAATGGGAAAGGGTAATTCCCAAGGGCTTAGGGAATGCTGGAGTTAGGGCTGCTGTAAGTGATGATGAGGCCCCTCTGCTTGATGAGCATAGACCTATTGAAGCAGGGCAATCTTCCAGGGGGAGTGGACTTAGTCCAGCTCCTGCTCAGGGCAGAGATGCACATGTTGAGGGGGAGTTTCCAACCCCAAGAGACATTGGTGCAGGAAGTGGTGCTGCAGAAGATGCTCCTCCAAGTGATGTTGATCAAGTACCTCTTGATCCTGTTGATTTTGTTGTCCCTGTTGCTACTCTTGACATGGAGGGCCCAGAGAATGCTGCTGTTTTTGATGAGTCTCCTGAGCTGGAAGATTCAAGGAGATCACCTGCCATGGTTGTTTCTCATTCTGAAGATCATGAAATCTTGCCAGACTCTCCTCATGAGCAATCTGAATCTGGGGAGAAGGGCAGCTTTGGTGCTATGCTGAGGTTGGCTAAGGAGATGTCTCTAGTTGAGGGGGAGAAAGGCCAGGAAGATATCTTCATGGCTGAATCTGTTCTTCCTGAAGTCTTTCCTTCTGTGCTGCTTTTGCCTCCTCCAGAAGTTCTTGTGGCTAGGAGCACTTCTCCAAGGGCAACTGTGCTTGACAAGCAAGCACAGTCCTCAAGTTTTGTTGCTGGTAGAATTTCTCCTGAAGAGGTTGAGACTGGTGATAGCTCTCACTCCTCTTTGCTGCAGTCCATAGCAGGGCTGCTAAAGGTTCAGACTGATCACTTTGATCAGTCTATCAAGCAAGTCTATAAGAAAATTGACTCTGTTGATAGTTCTCTGAAGCAGGAATTGGCTGAGATCAAGCATGATATGGGAAGATTTAAGAGTAATCAAGAAGCCTGGATGCTATCTGCAGGGAAAGCTTTGGATCATACAAATAAAGTTGTTGGGCATACTCTCAAGAATCTGCATCAGGTTAGTGAAGATGTACTACATTTGACTACTGCTCTCTCTACTCTTAGCTCTACTCATGATCAAGGAATCACTTACTTGGATGATCAAGTTGAAGCTCAGCTGAAGAGATTATATACCCTCCTGCATGAAGATGTCATAAAGGGGGAGGAGAGTGTGGTATCTAAGTTAGAAGAAAGTGCAAGCAAAATGGATGTTTTGAATGAAACTGTAGCTAGTCAAATGCAAGATCTCAAGGAAAACATCTTACAAAATGTTAAGGATGTGAACTGGTATACTTATGAAGCCCAAAGCTGGCTGTTCAAGCAAGTGGCTGAAATGCTTGGGTTTACTGTTGTGGATAAAGGATCAGATTTTCCCTCTTCAAGTGCTCCAGGACCCAGGGCTCCTAGTTTCTCTCCAAATCCTGTTGAGGATTCTGTTCTTGCTGATGAAGTCATTCCTGCTTCAACTTATCAAGAATTTTGGGATGATCCTTTCCCTGTTCAAGATCCTGACAGCTCTCTTTTTGCTGAACCCTCTGAGAAGTCATTAAAAAGGAAGCTATTTGCTGATAAGCCATCTGCTAAGAGGTCTTATCCACATAAGAAGATCAGAGAATTTTATGATAAGCCTCCTCCTAGAAACTTCCAAGAAAGTTGGAGCCCCATCTCCAAAAGTATTGTTCTATCTGTTTTTGATAAAGTCAGCAATCAGAATGAAAAAGTCAGTGACCATTATAGTTCAGAAGAATGGAGCAAGTTTGAGAAGAGGACAAATGAAAGAAGAATTCACTTCAAGAATGGTGGATCTAAAGAGTCTGCTCCTGACAAACACTGGCCTAAGCCAAAGGCATTCTTTGAGAGAATGGATTCAGAACTGAAGAAGAAAACTGAGGCAGTGGACAGAATGTTTGCAAAGAAGAAAGGCAAAGGTCATGAATAAGCTGTGCTTATCTGGAATCATGATGTTTTCTTTGCTTATATATATATACACATTTCTCTTGTGTTAAGTTAAAACATTCAGTCCTATTCTGTTTTTCCTTATATATTACTGCCTGGGTTGTGCTTTCTTATTTAGTATTCTTTCTGTGCAATTCAAGTTAGTGTCTAGGGTTATGACATCTTCAAATAGGGGGAGATTGTTGGGTATTGTGTCCACAATCACCTTGATTTGAAGATGTCCCCTAGTAAACTAAAATGAATTGTATTTGTATTTGATGACTTTTGTTTAGATGTGTTATGACAGGCCTTAATGCTAAGTGCTCACCAAAGTCAGGTTGCAATGGATCACCAAACACAGTTCTAGACAATGTAATCCCTAATTGTATAGAACAAAGTGTTGGTCCATGTGTAATCTCTCTTTTGGGGTGCACTTCATATACTCATAACTGAAGGCTTTCAAGGTTGAGGAGTGGAGCAGGTTTTCAGTAGAAAAGAAAAATTCTGCTGAGTCAATTCGTCGAGATGACTCGGGTCATTCCGACGAATCCCGACGAATCCAACAGAAGACCTTTGTCTTGGTTTAGAAGAAAATTCTGCAGCCAAGTCCATTCGTCGAGATGACTCGGGTCATTCCGACGAATCCCGACGAATGCTGACAGAGGTCATTTTGGCTGAGTTGTGAAGAAAATTCTGCAGCCAAGTCCATTCGTCGAGATGACTCGGGTCATTCCGACGAATCCCGACGAATGCTGGCAAAGGTCATTTTGGCTGGGTTTTGAAGAAATTTTTGCAGCTAAGTCAATTCGTCGGATGTTCACGTGAAGTCTCGACGAATGACGGACAGACGGATTTCAAATCTTTGTTTCGTTTTCAAAAATTAGGGTTAGCCACCATGAACAGTACACGTGTCGCCTCTCCCTTCTTTGTCGCACTAGCCGTTGAAGTCCTCTCTATAAATAAATCCTTATTTTAGGGCAAGGGGTTCCTCTTAATAATTTTCTCGATCTAAACATCTCTCTTCAGCCGACAGTTCAGAAAAAGCTAAAAGTCGATCTCCTTTCTCTTTTGCTGAACAAGATTTCTGAGACCTAACATTTGCTGCTCAAGATCCTTTCTCTCTTGTTGTTAGAGATTTCTCAAAAGAAGGCCTTTGATCTTATTGTTGCTCTCCTTATTGAAGATTCTTTCAAGTAAGTCAAAGGGCCTATTCAGATCTGGTTAGCCAAGTCTTCTCTCCTCCACTTCTTTCAAGTGTCAAGCTTTCTTTCAAGGTTAAGAAGAAGACTCAGTTTTCAAGATCTGAAGTTAATCTCTTTAGAGGTTAAGAAGAAGTATTTTGTTGTTTCAATATTTTCTTTTGTAGGAGTTTTCACTCCGAGATTATTTGTAGGTGTTGTTTACTCCGAGGTGTAGGAGTTGTTATACTCCGAGTTGTAGGAGTGGTATACTCCGAGTTGTAGGAGTTTGGACTCCGAGGTGTAAGATTTGTTATAATCTTAGATTGGTGAAGTAGCCGAGTCTAGCCTTGTAGTGCTAGATAGGCGAGGCGGGAAAGAGGACTACCCACATCGGGGAACCTCTATAAAATCCTTGTGTCTGTGCTGTGTTTGATTGTTTGCTTTTCTGTGTTAAATTTTTTTTATTCCGCATAAAGACACAGAATCCACCTATTCACCCCCTCTAGGTGATTTAGGCCGCAACTAGATACTTTCACTTGAGTTTTCTATACCAACCCTAGAGAAAGGACTCGTTGGCTCTCTCCCTTTCCTCCCAGGAAAGGTCTTCGAGCCGCTCTTCACCTTCCTCCCAGGAAGGGTCTTAGAGCCCCGCTAGATCTCCCACATCTAGACGTCCTCCCAGGACGATTTCCTATGGAACCCTCCCCGGATTCCAACGACCTCCCCGGTCAAATTTCCTTCCCACAAAAACAAAGAGAAAAATGAAAGAATGAATAAGAAAGAGATAGAAACTATTGCTCCATCAAAAACCAATATCCTTCGTATAACAGTGAGCGATCAATGCATCTAAATATCGTTTCTCTTGCACTCGATCAACAATGGATGGTCGTTGTAGACTTTGCTCTTCGAAGATCTTCAAACTTGAGCGGGAGGGAGATAGTTCTCTTTTCTTTGCATGGATACGGTGGTTCTCTGCACCAGAGGCGGCTGAGGAACCCTATTCTCGTAAATGTGTGTCTCCCATTTTTAGGAAAAGAATCGAGACCCTTTATAGCTGATTCTTTTAAGTTGCCGCCGATGGTAGAGTCACTGCGCAGCGGTAGCGTCTTTACGCGCTTTTGCCAGCTGACCAACACCAAATCAAGAAGGTGCTGGAGAACATTCTCTTGTTGTCTTTGGATAGCACGGAGCGGTAGTCTTAGCGCTTCGCGGTAGTAGTCACGTCGAATCCTTCTCGACGACAGCAGAGCATTAATTCGATGTAATCTTCTAGTCGTTAGAGCTAACGCGCGGCGGTAGGCTATCGCTCGCGGTAGGCTATCGCTCGCGGTAGCATTTAGGTCGATATTGTCTTGACGCATTCGTCTCGACGTCATGGTCTCAAGTCGACGCATCCTTCAAATCGACGCTGGTAGTCTCGTCGACATAGCTAGCACCCGCGGTAAGTTAGCGCGCGGCGGTAGTTTTCTCGACGATATCATCTTGACGACACAAGTCTTCACATCGATATTTGCCTTTGCGACGATAACAGGTCACGTCGATATGGCTAGCGTCGGTGGTAGGTCAGAAAGAGTAGAGTTCTCGACGTCTTCACACATGTAAACTTGCACACTATACCCAAGACATGTATGATCAAATACAGTATGAAATTTGATATTGTCAAACTAAAGAGATGCAGAGCGCATGTTCCAACCATCTGGTTTGTGGGAGTGCTAAGCGACCTGCAACACTGATGATGAAAATTATGTGTCCACCTACTTTTCTTTCAGTTTTTACATGCTAAATATTTTTAAGATATACATGTATACATTAAATTTAATGTGTAATCTTAAATTTCATTTTGATTTGATTGTAACTGCTTTTGCTTTAGGTTGTTAGATTTTTACAAACATATTACATTATGGCCTGGGCAATAAGTATCCTGAACATAAAAAAGCAGAGATAAAAATTGCATAATATAATGGCATTAAGTTAAGTATTCTCAATCGTGCACTTTTACATTAGATTTCTGTAAAGTTTCTTAATTTAGAGTTGTGTTAGTACTAATGTCAGCAAAAATCCATAGGAACGTGTAAAATGGTACGAGGACCGTTTTGGTTTAAAACAATATGATTTTTTAGTGTAAATAATCCAACTCTCTTTTTTTACACAATTTCTCTTCTTTATATAACCATTTGTAGCTATTGTATAGCACCAATGATAATGCATGATTCTCCCATGCGGCCGTGACAATACCTTAGCTATGACAATACCTTTGTTTCTTGTCATCCCCGTGGACAGTGTATAGATGTGATTGTATTTGACTTATGTTCGAAGTCTCTATTACAATTTGGAGAAATCCAGTAATCTGTATTCAGTGTCTAAAAGAGGACCCTTGGGGTCTTACATATAGAGAAGGAGGGGAGTCCGAAAACACCACAGGCGGTGTGAGACTAAACAGAATATACAGGAATATTAAATACATGTTAATATTAACACCTTCCCTCAAACTCACGGTGGACCATGAACCGAGAGTTTGCTAATGAGATATCGAAATCTTGCGGATGTGAGAGGCTTGGTGAGGAAGTCAGCCACTTGTTCTTCAGAAGAAATGAACGGTAGAGAGATAGTGTTGGCGAGGAACTCCTGGCGAGTGAAATGACAATCAATCTAGATGTGTTTCGTCCGTTCATGAAATACAGGGTTAGAGGCAATTTGAATGACACTTCGATTATCACAGAATAAGGGAGAGGGCCCGGATATGTCACACCAAGATCTCCGAGTAATCGACGAAGCCAAACGATCTCAGCAGTGGTGGAAGCCATGGCACGATACTCGGCTTCAGTACTTGAGCGCGCAATGGAGTCATGCTTCTTGCTACGCCAGGAGATCAAAGAGTCACCCAGGAAGATACAGAAGCCAGTGGTAGAGCGACGAGTTGCAGCATCCCCCGCCCAATCAGCATCAGAGAATGCTCGGAGGGTGAGTGGAGAAGTGGCAGAGAGAAACAATGAGCGGTTGACGGATGTGCGGAGATAGCGGAGAATCCGGAGAACAGCAGTATAATGAGCTGAGCGCGGGGCTTGGACAAACTGACTGACAAAGCTGGCGGCATAGGCAATGTCAGGCCTAGTCATAGTGAGATACACCAGCATCCCGACAAGCCGCCGATAGCGGGAGACATCTGGGAGAGGTTCACCATCGGTTGGGAGAAGTTTGAGATTGAGCTCGATGGGAGTATCAACTGTCCGGGTGTCGGTGAGGGCGGCAACAGAGAGGATGTCGGAGATATATTTCTGTTGAGAGGCAAGGATGCCACGTTTGGACCGAGAAATCTCTAACCCAAGGAAGTAGCGAAGGGGGCCCATGTCCTTCATCTCAAACTGGCTGCGGAGGTGCTGTTGAAGAGAGGCAATGGTTGCAAGGTCATCGCCAGTGATAATCATATCATCCACATAGAGAAGAAGGATGGCACAGCCCTGAGCAGAGGTGCGGGTGAACAAAGCATGATCGGTTTGACGTTCAATAAAGCCAGCCTTGAGAACAGCAGTACGAAAGCGCTCGAACCAGGCACGGGGGGCCTATTTGAGACCATAGAGAGCCCGGCGGAGATAACAGACGTGGCCGGTGGGAACGGTGAGACCCGTGGGAGGAGTCATGTAAACGACTTCTGTAAGGTCACATGAAGAAATGCATTAGTAACATCCATCTGATGGAGAGGCCAATTTCGGGCAGCAGCAACTACAAGTAAGGTGCGCACGGATGTCATACGAGCAACTGGGGCAAAGGTCTCATCATAGTCAATCTCATGCTCCTGCAGGAACCCGCGGGCAACTAAATGGGCTTTGTGTCGGTCAATAGACCCATCTGGGCGAGTCTTGATCTTGAATATCCATTTGCAGCTGATAGGAGTTATGCCAGGAGGGCAGGGGACGAGGTCCCATGTATGAGTTCGGTGGAAGGCCTGAAGTTCAGCGGTCATGGCTTCCTGCCATTCAGGATAAGCAACTGCCTCTCGGTATGACTGGGGCTCCCGGTGGGAGTGCAGAGCGGTGAGGAAGGCCTGAAAGGCGGGGGAATAGGAGATAGCTGTTGTTAGAGCAGAAGGCTTATACCTGTCAGGACTGTGGTCGTGGCGGGCAGGCGGGTGGCGAGGGCGAGCAGGGTTGCGCCGAGGAGGTGAGGGATCCACGTGCGGAGAGGCAGACGAAGGAGCATCAGACGGGTCTGTATCAGAAGGAGCTTGAGCGGAAGGAGGAGCGATAGTAGAAGGAGTTTCGGTGGATGTAGGAGTAGTGGATGTAGAATCCTCGGCTAGAGGATGATGTTGTATCGGGATAGGAGGGGTAGGTTGGGTCCGGGGATGAGTGGGTATAGGTTGAAGTAGCGGAAGAGAGAGCGGTGGAGTAAGAGTGGTTTGGGCGGGAAATGTTGTTGGAGTTGGCGTGGAGGTGAAGAACATTTCATTTTCAAGGAAGGAGACATGGCGAGAGATGCGAATGCGGCGAGTCACTGGGTCGTAACAGCGGCATCCCTTGTGGTAAGCACTGAGACCTAAGTGAACGCAACGAGTCGAGCGAGCCGAGAGTTTGGTGCGTTCAGTAGCAGGGAGGAGGACAAAGCAGGTGCACCCAAATGTGTGGAGAGAGGCGTAAGTTGGTGGACGTGAGTATAGGCGTTCGTAAGGGGTGATGCCAGAGAGGATCGATGAGGGAGTGATGTTGATAAGGTGAACAGTGGTGAGAACAGCTTCGGCCCAGAAGGAGTGGGGAGCAGAGGCAGAGATGAGGAGAGCACGGGCAGTTTCGATGATGTGACTATGTTTTCGTTCAGCGACACCATTTTGTTCATGGGTGTGCGGGCAGGACTGCTGATGGATGGTGCCATGAGAGTGAGTGATGTCGCGCGTGGTGGAGGAGAGAAACTCCTGAGCACAATCTGAGCGAAATATTTTAATTCGACACCCGAACTGAGTATAAAGCATTGCTGTGAATGTGCGATAAATAGTTGGTATTTCAGATCGTTGTCTAAGAAGATAAACCCAAGTGCAGCGGGAGAAATCATCAATAAAGCTCACATAATACAAATAGCCAGAATGAGAAGCAATCGGGGCCGGACCCCAAACGTCAGAGTGAACTAAGTCAAAAGGGGCTGTGGTTGGAGAAACACTGCTAGAAAAGGGGAGAGCAAGGTGTTTTGCCAAACGACAGCCCGTACAAACAGAGAGGGGGAAGAGGAGACGCGACCCAAAGCTCCTGAACGGATAACACTTCGGAGTCGATCGTTAGACAGATGACCTAAGCGTTTGTGCCACAAGTCGGCATCAGAGGTAGCAGAGAGAGCAGAAGCGGACGTAGATGATGAGGGTGGAACATGAAGATACTCCATCTGATACAGGCCACCAGTCCTACGGCCCTGTCCAATCCTCTGAGCCGTCCGTGAATCCTGCACAACACAAGCAGAGGAAGAAAATAAAACAGTTAGGCCAAGATCATAGAGGGAGCTGACGGAGATAAGATTCATGTGTAGGCGAGGGGCATGATGAATGTCTGAGAGGGTAAGGTGACTGGAAGGGCCAGATGCCGGGGTGATCGATCCGGACTACAAAATAGGTACAGAACTTCCATCAGCAGTGGTGACCTGAAGGTGAGTGGGGGTGGAGGTATAGTTGGTGAGGTTGCTGGAGTCAGAGATAAGATGGCAGGAGGCCCCAGAGTCAAAATACCAAGGTGCTGTTGGTGAAGCCTGAACAACAGTAGTACCATGGGCGGCGAACAGGCTGGTGGAATCAGGAGAGCTGGTGACAGTGGTAGGCTGAAACAGAGAAGAGTGGAGGAGTAACTCCTCGAGACGTTGAAGTCGATCTGCAGTAGTGGCAACTGTAGGAGAAGGAGGCGGAGCATGTGATCTGGAGCCACGAGCATGTCCCCGACCACATGTGTCATGGCGGTGGTCACGTTGTATGTGCTCATCAGGACGTGGGGGATGAGTGAGATATTCGAACTTCAGGGGCGGCGTGATCAAAGGGGCAGCCATAGAGCTGTTTGGTCTTGAGAATGGAGGACTGGCGGTCAGGGCGCTAGCAGGCTGGCGATCAGGTGGCGAGGAGGTCGTGGGCAGGCCGTCCGAGCAGGCCGGCGAGCAGAGAGATGGGAGGTCGCGGGCAGGCCGCGTGAGCAGGCTGGCGGGCTGGGTGCTGGGAGGTCGCTGGCAGGTCGTGCGAGCAGGCTGACGGGCAGGTCGCGCGAGCAGATCGCAAGGGGAGATCGTGAGCAGGAGGCTGGCACGGGCAGGAGGCCGGCGCTCATGGTGTGCAAAAATAACCGAAGAACCGAGAACCGAACCGGAACCGAACCGAACCGAGCGGTTCGGGTCGGTTCTCATGTTTCTCGGTTCGGTTCTGGTTCCAAAATTTCCAGAACCGACCACTCGGTTCGGTTCTCGGTTCTTACATTCGGGTACCCAGAACCGACCCGAGAACCGACCCGAGAACCGAGTTATTGAATTTAAGTATTAAAAATATATGAGTCATCCGATCCTTATTTCATTCAATATGAGCCTTCGAAAATAGTACAGGTTAAGTTAAACCTAAGAACTTCATCTTTCTTACATATCCACGGTTTTTTCAATATAAGTCTAATAATGTTGTATTCAAAAATTAGTTAACGACGTTGTTTGATTTTTTTTGCTTTTCTAAGGGCATGTTAGCGAAAATTGAAGAAAATTATGTATGAACATTTTTTGCTCTTCTAAACATATATGATTGTTTGATCATATTATTTTATTTTAAAGAATATAATAGTTAAAAATAGTTACTAATACATAAGTTTATATGAAAAATATTATGATACGTGAGTGGAACCGAGAACCGAACCGGAACCGAACCGAGTTTTTCGGTTCGGATCTGGTTCTATACCTTGAGTACATGGGTCGGTTCCGGTTCCAAAAAGTCGGAACCGAACCTATATGGATCGGTTCTTGGTTCTAGGTGGAACCGATCCGAACCGACCCGAGTTGCACCCCTAGCCGGCGCTGGCGGACAGATCGCGGGAGGCAGGTCGCGGGAGCAGCTCGTGCGGGTAGGTCGTGGGAGCAGATCGGGCGGGCAGGACGCGGGAGCAGCTCGTGCGGGCAGTTCGCGCGGGAGGAGGTCGCTGGAGCAGGAGGTCGCGGGAGCATTTCGCTCGAGCAGATCGCGCGGGAGGTCGCTGGGGCAGGAGGCGGGCGCGGCAGGAGGTCGCTGGAGCAGATCGCGGCAGGAGGTCGCAGGAGGTCGCTGGAGCAGATCACGCGGGCAGTTTGTGCGGGAGGTCGCTGGAGCAGCAGGCAGGCGCGGCAGGAGGTCGCTGGAGCAGTTCGCGCGGGCAGTTTGTGTGGGAGGTCGCTGGAGTAGGAGGCGGGCGTGGACAGGAGGCTGGCGCTGGCGGGCATTTCGCTTGAGCAGATCGCAGTACGGGGAGATCGCGCGGGCAGGACGCGAGCAGGTCGCGCGGGCAGGTCTGAAAGAGCGGTCAGGAGGTCGCTGGAGCAGATCGCGGCAGGAGGTCGCTGGAGCAGATCGCGCGGGCAGTTTGTGCAGGAGGTCACTGGAGCAGCAGGCGGGCGCGGCAGGAGGTCGCTGGAGTCTCCAAAAAAAAATTATTATGCAGAACCTGGCTTTGATACCATATTACAATTTGGAGAAATCCAGTAATCTGTCTTCAATGTCTAAAAGAGGACCCTTGGGGTCTTACATATAGAGAAGGAGGGGAGTCCGAAAACACCACAGGTGGTGTGAGACTAAACAGAATATACAGAAATATTAAATACATGTTAATATTAACAGTCTCATACAAAATTGTCGGACCAACAACACTCATTCTTTGCTTGACATACCACGCCACTCACCGACCACCATGGAATGAAACAAAAGCACCGGTGTCCTACCAAATTTCATGGTGGATAACACAGGCGGACCCAATCAAAGACGCCCCCCGGGTACGTGCCCAGCGTGAAATTCGCAATAAAAAATATGTGACGGGTGCGGCGGTGCCTATACCTAAAATCGCTGATTGCAAAGAACGGAAGAAGCTATCGCCCTTCTTCAGAGCGAAGAAGACTTCTCCTTCTCAGCTTCTCCACAGGCTGCCCCTGCCTCGACGACGACGACTTGGGGTGATGAACACTTACGACCTGAGCCAGCTCTCTGCGAAGAAGCCCTCTCCAGCTCTCCTCGACGACGACAAAGCACTGGCCCGGGCTTCGATAGTTTGTCTCTGTGATTGCTTGCCTTCTCCAGCTCTCCTCATCTCTACGAAGAAGTCCGCTTAGCTCATTTTGTCAAGGAGCCCAAACTGTATGTGCTCTTCACCGTCCATTCCCTCTCCAGCACGTTTATGTTAGGAAATCTGAAATCTGAATGATTGCTTAGATGATGGTGTAGAATGAGTTAGATTTAAATGATGAAATCGTAGATCTGTAGATGCTGGATTGCTTGCCTTCTTCGAAATCAATTTCGTAGATTTAAATGTAAATGATTGCTTAGATGATGGCTTAGATTTAAATTTGTGTTTGCTAGGAACATTCATGACTTACTATTTACTAACATGTGAATAATTGCTTAGATTTAAATTTACATTTTTGATTTAGTGCTAATCTATTGTAGGATTTAAGGCTCATCAATTTTTTATTTTTATCATTCGATCTATGCATACTGCACTGTAATTGTTTGTGCAATGATTTTTTTTTTCAAAACTATGATTAGGTCAAAATTCTATGGATTCACACAAGTAAGCTTCAACTGGTAAAACCATCGATTAGAAGAGTTCAAACTACATGATTTACCTTCGGATCCGATTTTAAAACGCACTATAAATTCTTATGATGCTAATCTTCAAAACTTAATAAGAAGATATTATTTGCAAAAAGGTCTTTATCAACCTCATCTAGATACTGTTGAGGTATATTGAACTATCGGGTTAACGGATGCTTAGCGGTAGGTTAGGACCCGTTAGGGATCCACGCACCCGCTGGGGAATTAGGGTTTGCCTATAAATACCCTGCTAGGGGCAACGAGTAGAGTGTTTCAAACTAGACACTCACGCGGATGCTTCGAGCACCATTCTAACATTCTCGAAGTCCACTCGTTCCCGCTCGTGCGTTTCCCGTAACTGTTCTTCCGCCGCTTCTCTCTCTGGCGCCTCGCCGTTTTTCCCGTCGATCGAAGTTGCAGATCGCCGCTTGCGAGAATAGTAACAGTTGTTCTCCCGATCGTGTTCTTCATCGACGTGAAGGAAGGCCGCCGGTTCTGGTTCCCATCGATTGAAGTGGAAGGTCGCCGGTCAATCGCTACAGAGGAAGAAATTCCTGGGAAGGCCGGTTCTCGTTTGTTGTCGTCGTCCGATCGCTGGAGGAAGGAGATCCTTTCGTCGAAGAAGCCCCGTACGCGGTAACCGCCTGTCGCTCTTCCCAATCGAGAAATCGCGAGGATCGACCGCTGTCCCTGCACTCGCCGCCGTCTACAGCCAATCCAGTCGCTGCTAACGTGCAGTGAAGTGCCGCCTCCGATCCCTGTCGACGCAGCCGATCCCAGTCGACGCCTTCCACGCCGTAGTCGAACCCAATCGACGTCGTCCCAGTCGACGCTTCTTCAGTCGACGCATCTCCTGTCGACGCATCTCATTCGACGCCCTCCCAGTCGACACCCTTCTCAGTCGACGCTTTCCAGAGAGACGTCGATGTTGCTGCCGTTTTTCCGATATCGGAATTCCGACAGCACTGTCGGATTTCCGACAGTTCTCTCCCTCTTGGTGATCCAGTTTTTGGCTTTGGTGGTTCATTGCCGCCGTTGTCTGCGTGGATCTAGTCTTCGACGACTTTGTTCCGCCGGAGAAGAGGAGCACAACTTTTTCTGGATTGGATCCAAAGATTTTCTCGCCTCTACACGTTTCAGGTGATCTCTCTCTAGTTTTCTGCTTGTGATTTGTCTGCTAGTGGAAATCTACTGTTTGTGGTGAGACACAATGTCGAAGGGCTCTACTCCTGTTCCGATGATAAAATTGGAGAAATTCTCCAATTCTGAGTTCAGTGCTTGGAAGAGGAACACTCAGTTTGGCATGAAGTACCTGAATGTGTTCTACACCATTCAGACTGTACGTGCTGAGGTTCTTGGGACAGCTGGAGAGACTCAGTGGGTGGTCGATGAAGATTTCTGTCGTGACTACTTGTTGAACTGCCTTTCCAACAAGCTTGCTGAGACGTACAGCAAAATGAAGACCGCCAAAGAAATCTGGGATGCTCTGGAGGAGCAGTTCAAGGAAGAGGAAAACATGTCCAAGACGCACCTCGTGGACAAGTTCATGGCTTTCACCTTCAATGAGGAAAGGGAAATCCTTCCACAGGTGGCCGATTTTGAGAATCTAGTGGACAAGCTGAACAGTGAGAACATCCCTTTGCCTGATGGTTTTGTTGCAGGAACTATTATCTTCAAGCTCCCGTCGGCGTGGTACTCCTTTAAAACGGAGATGTATCGGAAGAAAACGCAGGTCAGTCTTAAAGACCTCAAGCGCTTCATTTGCATTGAGGATGAGAACAGGACTAGACACTCTAGGGAGACCATTAGCAAGCAGTCCTCTGCTGCCAACATGGTCACGCATCCTAAGCGGAAGTTTAAGCCCGGCAAGACTAGACCGTTACCCAGTGCACCTGCAGTTGTGGACACGAGCAAGAAGGCGAAGAAATTCAAAGGCTAGTGCTACAATTGTAACAAGTGGGGTCACTGTGCTTCCGAATGCAAGCAGCCCAAGAGAGGAGATCCTAATACACCAAAGCCTGATAATAGGGCCAATATGGTCCATCAGACTGCGCCCACCGACTTTGTTGCCATGGTCGGTAACGGACAGGCCAGTACAGAGTGGTGGCTAGACTCAGGTGCTACATGTCACGTCTGCAACAACACTGCGCTTATGGAGGATGTCACTGCAGTCCGAGAGACTGTTACTGTTGCTGATGGAGGAGTTGCTAACGTGCTAAGGGTCGGCAATGCTACCTTGACGCTCTCCTCAGGTAAAACTCTTACTTTGAAAAATGTTAAATTTATACCATCATTAGCTGCTAATTTAATTTCAATTAGTCTGTTATGCGATGCGGGTATGTCCTTTAACATTAGTGGTGGTTGAGTAACGCTTATGGTTCACTCGCACTACTTTGGTTGTGCGCATGTCTTCAACGGCATGTATAGGTTGAGTCTAGCAAACGAAGTAGTAAATCAGGTTAGTTCTACTTTGATAGATCCTAAGACTTTACACGCAAGACTAGGACACGTCAATTATAGAAAACTACTCCTGCTAGCTAGAACTCACAACATCCCTTTAGACACAAAAACCAAATTTGACAAATGTGAAATCTGTGCTCAAACTAAGATAACTAGAGCACCTTTTAGCCAGGTTTCTAGGAGCACACATTTACTAGAGTTAATACACTCCGACATATGTGACTACAAAAGCTTTGTCACACGTGGAGGTCGGAAGTATCTGATAACTTTTATCGACGACTACTCTAGATTCAGTCACATTTATCTACTTAAATCCAAAGATGAAGCTTTTGAAAAATTTCGTATATTCAAAACTAGGGTTGAGAATCAACTTGACATGAAAATCAAACGGCTAAGGAGTGATAGAGGAGGAGAATACGTCTCCGGGGAGTTCAGAGATTTCCTTGCCAGCAATGACATCATCCCTGAAACGACTGCTCCTTATTCCCCCCAATCCAACGGTATTGCTGAGCGAAAAAATTGGACTTTAACAGAAATGTTGAATTCCATGTTGTTGACTGCTGGCATGCCTGCGGCCTACTGGGGTGAAGCTGCCCTCACGTCTAATCACATTCTTAATAAAGTTCCCCATGCCAAGTTGACTAAGACACCCTACATAAGCGATACAGCCCCAGGTCTTAAGATTATCAAATCTAGGAGGTCTCTTAAACCAAAGCTCATATCGAATCTAGAGACGCTGTCTTCTTTGAGGATAAGTTCCTTAAGGATAAGAACCTGACGCTTCCAGGTCTGCCAGCCACTAGACTTGAGCCTGCAGCTGAGCCAAGTCAACGTAACTCTGACACTGAGCCTGTAGACACGTGTGGTTTAGATACCAGAAGGCTATCTAGTAGAGAGAAAATGCCTAAAAGCTTCGGTACAGATTTCGTGACTTACCAAGTTGAAGCTGATCCATCCACATATAAGGATGCGATGCGATCTCGAGACTCTCTATTATGGAAAGAAGCCATCGATGAAGAGTTAAACTTTCTCATGCAGAACAATACATGGACATTGATTGACTTGCCCAAAGGGGCTAAGACCATTGGAAACAAATGGGTTCTGAAGAAGAAGCTTAATCCTGATGGGAGTATTGCCAAATACAAAGCACGTCTAGTTGCAAAAGGCTTCACTCAAGTGAGTAGCATAGACTACTTTGATATATACTCACCTGTTTGTCACTATGCGACAATTAGGATACTTCTCGCTATAGCATCTATTGAACACTTTACAGTTCATCAGATGGACGTCAAGACTGCATTTCTTAATGGAGATCTGACCGAAGAGATCTACATGCACCAACCTGAAGGGTTTGTGGTAGAAGGTCTAGAAAATAAGGTCTGTAAGTTGATTAAGTCACTATACGGATTGAAGCAAGCACCTAAATTGTGGCACGAAAAATTTGACACTTGTGTTAAAGCTATGAGTTTTAAATCCAGCTTTTCAGATAAATGTCTGTACGTTCGTACAAGTTCAACTAAAGTTGCAATTATATGCTTGTATGTTGATGACATGCTAATTCTGGGCACTGATCAGTCTGAGGTGAAAGACGTGAAAGCTGCCTTGACGACACAATTTAGCATGACTGACTTAGGCGTGGTGAAAACCATCCTAGGAATGGAAGTGAACTTCACTGACAAGGGTATTACCCTCAGTCAGAGTCACTATATTAGAAATCTACTTGAGAAGTGGGGTTACGTTCATAGCAATGGTAGTGAGACTCCATACGATTATAACAATAGACTGAAACCGAATGAAGGTTCATCTATTAGACAGTTGGATTACTCCAAACTCATAGGTAGTCTCATGTATGCTACAACCTGCACTAGACCTGACATAGCCTTTACGGTCGGCATGTTAAGTAGATTTACGAGTAACCCCGAGCAGGACCACTGGAATGCCTTAGAAAGGCTCATGCGATACTTAAAGCACATGGAAAAGTATGCTTTATGTTACAGTGGACATCCTCCTGTACTTGAGGGGTATTCTGACGCCTCCTGGTGTTCAGAAATTGCTGATAGTAGATCCACTAGCGGTTTTGTATTTACCCTAGGAGGAGCAGCAGTAGCTTGGAAGTCAAAGAGGCAGTCGTGCATTGCACTATCCTCTATGGAATCAGAACTCTATGTTCTTGCCTCCGCAGGAGAAGAAGCTGAGTGGATAAGAGATCTGATCATCGACATTCCAATGACGAGTCTTAAAATGAACTCTATTTCGCTTTATTGTGACAATCAAGCCACAAAGACCATTGCAACAAATACGTTGTTCAATGGAAAGCGAAGACAACTAAGGATGAAACAGGCCTGGTTGACCCATCTCACCAGTCAGGGGATAATCTCCCTATTGGACGTGAGATCGAAGGATAATGTAGCAGATGTCCTTACCAAGGGCTTATGTAAGGTTCTAACACATAAAACATCGGGGGAGATGGGATTAAGGTTCATTTAGTATGACTTAATACCCTGCTTATGTTTTAAATCTTAGAACCGTAGTCTGCTTACATTCGAGCATCTAGAGTGAGCACACGGAAGTATTCCAGATGCTATCTGATGAAAGCCAGAGATGGATAGTTGCCAGTCATTCCAAACTTGATGACTTACGCAATTATTTTTAATTCAAAGGCTGATTTGGGTATCATTCCAAAAACGAATACTGAAGTTGCTGATATGCGTCCTGATATTATGATCATTACTTATATCATTCCAAACTTGATGATATATTGGTCACAGTTTGTTGTATCATTCCAAACTTGATGATATAATACAATTGTGAAACGTTTGGTAATAATCTTAATAATCGAAGGAACATGGTTTGATTCTTTGAAATCAATTATCTAATTTTGTGTAAATTGGATATAGATGCTGATATGTGATTCTTTTCTTCCTGGTTAGAGTATTACGTTCTTTTACTGCTAGAACTATTCACTTTACTCTTAATTAGCAAATGTTAGAATTCATAGAGATTTGTCTCATGACATTCTTATTATGTCTGTTTGCAGATCACATGGAGATTGGAAGAGAGAAAGTTGATTTCGACCCAGATGATGATGATCTATTGTTTGCATAGATCACAGTTCACTTATCTGTTCTTTGAGTTTTTTCCAGTTTTGCTTACTGTTTCTTGTTTGGAGCCTTGTGTTTGAGTTTAGATATTGTGTATTCTAAAACTCATATTTATGATTCTGGAAAACTCATGTTTGTCGTTATTAACTCTTGTTTAAAGTAATCTGTGATGTGACCCCGATATTTACAATATAGGAGGAGAATGTTGAGGTATATTGAACTATCGGGTTAACGGATGCTTAGCGGTAGGTTAGGACCCGTTAGGGATCCACGCACCCGCCGGGGAATTAGGGTTTGCCTATAAATACCCTGCTAGGGGCAACGAGTAGAGTGTTCCAAACTAGACACTCACGCGGATGCTTCGAGCACCATTCTAACAGATACCTTTTCCCAAACAAAAAACGGGCAGAAAGCTCATCGTTTCAATAAGAATTAGTTTAATGACTTTAAAGTTAGTTAGAGTGCAATAAAAAAGACGCATCAATTTGTCTTTATTGTTATATATATATATTTCCCCAAAAAGGTGTGAGACTACTTTTGTTGGTAGATGTTTTAGATATTGGAAAGATAAGCCGATATTGGAAAGATATGTAGAAAATCACATGACTCCACACAATGTTTCTAGAAAGTTGTGTTAGGATTTCATGAACAAAAAATAAAGTATTCAAATTACGTTTGCTAGGCAAAAAGAACAACAGAGTATACAATATCGTGCTTGTTTATGTGCATCCATTAATTATGTTAGATTTCTTTTACGTCAAAGATTGTCATTTCGTTGTCATGATGAGACTAAAGAGTCTATCAATCGAGGGAATTTTCATGAGCTTTTGAAATTTCTTGAATCACAAAACCGGTATCAAGTCAATTGTGTTACAAAACGCTTTTTGTAAGTCTCAACTAATATCACCAAAAATTCAAAAGGAAATAGAAACTGCAATTGCAATACAGACAGCAAAAGAATTTTTAATGATATTGGAGAAGATTGTTTTACTATTTTAGTGGACGAAACCCGAAATGTATCGACAAAAGAACAAATGTCTGTTTGTTTTACGATATGTGGATTCCAATGACAAGATTATGGAGCGTTTTCTTGGTTTTGTTCACGTATTGGATATAGCGTTTGATTGGATGCTTACGTAATACACATGATATTACAAATATAAATTATTTTAGGGTTGGAATTATTAATATAGTGTTTGATTGAATGCTTAATTAGCTAAATGTTTGTTTTGATGAAGTAAACAGGAAATTACTTTTGTGTTGCTTGTTTTTATCCAAGGGATCAATTTGGATCTTATGATAAAAAAAAATGTCTTGATGAATTATATCCATATGATTTTACTCAAATAGAGTTGTAGTTAAAGGTTAACTTGACATATATTTTTTTGACATGCGCTCTACATCACGGACACTTTTTTTTGTAGTTAAAAGAAGCAGCAAACTTCTTAAAAAGTTAATGAAATTAAAAAACATGATAATTATCACTTAGTTTTTAGACTGATGAAGTTGGCATGCCTCTTACCAGTTGCAATGACTAATGTTGAAAGAATATTTTCTACAAAGAAGATAATAAAAAAATCTTTTGTGAAACAAGATGAAGGATAAATAGATAAATGCTTGCTTACATTAAAAAAGATGTTACAGATAAAATCACAACTGAAATAATATTTTGCACTCCCAGACATGTCTCAACGCAAAATTATTTGTTGATTTGTAAGCTTTTTTTGATGCATTGTTCTTATAACTTGTATAATCTTTTAATGATATCCGTTAAAAAATGCAATATTCATCTTGTATATTTTTTTATTTTACATTGTGGAAAGCAAAAAAAAAAATTTAAACAATATTTTTAACAATGATTTGTATGTTCAAATTTATTGTACCCGAGCGATACAAAAATTCTAGTTCCTCCCCTGATGGATAGGAGCAAAGATCGATATTTTTTGTGGCACATACTCTATATAGGCGTTGAGCGACTGTTAAGTATGGTGACAACTATACATTGTCCGCTAGAAGGCAAGCGACGAATGTACAATCATAGCCAGGTGCTGACATGGCCGCACGGGAAATTCCCGTGCAATATCACTCATATAACAAAAATAATAGTAAACTAAGAATAAGCTTATGCCTATAATAATATAATTATAATGTTGAAAACCTCACGGCACGGCACATGGTAACAATATTAAAACAATATGTTAATTAAAATAAATATGGAGTCATCAAACACTGCTATAATATTTTAATTTCTGAGGGAACAACTTCACCAACACATCATCGTCCGTAAAGATTTAACAATATTAACTAAATTAATTATATGGCAAAGCTCCACCCCTTTCACGCGATGTATTTGCACTCTCCATAACCTGTCAGCCACAAAACAATACACTAATCTGAAGAGTTATGAATAACTAGAAAGAAACATAATTAAAAGATATAAGATATTTGATTTGCCAACGCCTATAAATTATGATTCGCAATCAGTTGGTTCTAGCATTCGAGGCATAAATATATATAAAAATATATATACAATCATTTATCGGGACCTCCCCTCTAAGTTTGCTAAATTACAATTTGCACCTCTTACTTTTGAAATTACCAAAACAACCCCTATAAGACTATTTCATAGCATCCGTGCCCCCACCTTCCAAGAGGGTATTTTTGTATATGAATGATATGAAATGTAAACTTTCAGAAGAGGTTTTCCTAATTTCAAAAGAGGGGTGCAAATTATAATTATGCTAACTTCCATGAATTTTTTTGGTAGTTATTCACACACTCTTATATAAAATACTTAGTGTTCACGAACGGCATATCCAGTTTTTGCCCAGAACAGAGAACTATTCGTTCTCTCTAGCCCGACGCCGAACCTTCTCCCCTGTCCTCATGCAGCGGGTGCTAGCTGTAACGGAAATAAAGAAGAATGGCAGAGAGTTGCCGGAGGTGAGAAGGAGAGAGAGGAAGACGGAAGAGAGACGAAAGGGAACAGGGAAGATAGAACTTTATTAACATAATTAAAACCCTAATCTATTACAAAGGGAGATTATTTATAATCTCAGTTTCTAACGGTCTAATATTATTACAACAAATTAATGATCAATATTATTTTCGATAATGTCGCCTACGCCTGGATTGCTGACACCTGTATGTTGATGATGCTTTTGACTTTCTGTAATCTGCGGGATTGTCGGCACGTGTAAGCCCTTGATGTCTTGATCTGAAGTGTGGACAGACGGCAAGCGCTACATGTAACAATGCTCTCGTCTTTTAAGAGATGCGAGGCTCATTTTCATTCTGCAGTGAAGGGCAAGTAAAACCTAGCCGGAGCTGTAGAGGCCGAGATCTAATGGCGCGCCGGGGTATTTTGCTGGAGAAGGAGAAAACAAGGAGCTTGTTGGATGCTCGAGGTTTGCTCTTTGACATATGCGCCTTGGTGTTTTGTTCTGGAACGACAGGTAACCTTTATCTCTTGTTAGTGATGGCTCAGGTCGCTTGAACTCTTGGGGTTCGTCATTTCTTCTGAGTCCATGTCGGAGTCTCTAGATCGTGTAGATCTAGTTGTTTAGATGTAGATGCTTCGGTTGGCGTAGTGTTTTGCAAGGAAATTGATAGTGAGTCTAGGTCCTCCCATGTGCTGTCTTCGGGTGGAAGATCCTTCCACTGGTCCAAACCTTGTGGTACGCTAAGATTATCCCTGATAATCTGGCGTAAGCTGGCCACTGCGAGTGAAGTATGCACTGGCATATTCCGATAACTGTGTGTTGGTAAAGGGTTAACATGCACGTCATCTTGCCCTTTGTAAGGTTTCAGTAGTGAGACGTGTATCCTGAGTGTATCTTGCAGTCTGTAGGAAGACAAAGACGATAGGCCACTTCCCCAATAATTTCTGCAATCTGGAAGGGGTCATAATAACGGAGAGCTAATTTCCTGCATTGAGTCCGATGGAGTGTGAGCTAGCGGTAAGTGTGTAATTTTAGTAACACCCAATCATCCTTCTGAAACTTTATGTCTGTTCTCTTTTTGTCGGTCATACATTTCATGCGTTGTTGTGAATGCTGTAAGTTCTCCCTTAGTTGATGGATTTGTTCATCCCTGGTTTGTAGAGTAAGCTCCACAACTTCATTGTTGGTTCTTCCTGCACAATAGGAAAGTAGCCCAGGTGGCGGTCGACCAAACATGGCTTCAAATGGAGTCATGCCAATCGAGGTATTAACTGATGTATTGAAATGAAATTCCGCTAAGCTTAAATATAGAAACCATTATTTAGGGTTTGTATGAGTAAATATTCGAAGGTATTGTTGTAAACAACGATTAGTACGTTCTGTTAAGTCGTCTGTTTGTGGGTGATAGGAAGAGATATAAGGTAAATTTAAGCCTAGTAATTTAAATACATCTTGCCAAAATTGGCTCAGAAAAATGGAATCACGGTCAGACACAAACGATTGCGGTATGCCATGGAGTTTCCTTACTTTTTCCCAAAACACTGATGCTACTAAAGGTGCAGAAAGTGAGCGGGTCAAAGGGGCAAAGTGAGCCGCTCGTGATAATCGATCAACTATAACCATTATGATTGTGTAGTTGTTTGATTTTGGTAGGTGACTAATGAAATCCATGGTAAGGTGTGTCCAAAGTAGCGTGGGAACGGGTAGAGGTTGCAGCAAACCATAGGGTAAATGGTTTACTGGTTTTGCCTTTTGGCAAATTTCACACTGGTTTATATAGTCAGTGATGTCTTTTTCATGTCTGGCCAATGAAATTGATTTTGAATTCTGTGGAGGGTCGCGTTGATTCCAGAATGGCCTCCATAGAAGCTATTGTGTGAATCAGTAATGATTTTTTTTATTATGTTTGATTTCTGTGGGATATATAATCTATGTTTAAGAAGATAGGCTGTCCTCGTTTTGCCTAATCTGGGTGAGCTGAGGGATTTGTAGACCGATCTGCCAACAATTGTTGGGTAAACTGATCATCTGCATAATCTTGTGGTAACCCATCCAGTAGTGATGATGTGTTGTTGCGTGATACTGATAGTGTACTTAGTTGTGTTGTGGTATTATGTTGTGTTTGTGCTTCTGTGGTTGATTGGTTGGTATTAGTAAAGGCTCTGGATAAAGAATCAGCAATGATATTCGTTTTGCTGGTTTGTATGTAATGGTATAATCGTATCTGATGAGCTTGGATAGAAATAATTGTTGTTCAGGTGTGTGTAAATCCTGAGTTAAAAGATTGTGCAAGCTTTTGTGATCGGTAAAAATTTAGCAAGGATGCCCTAAAAGATATTGTCTCCACTTAGCCACCGCTGACGCAACTGCGTACATTTCTCGTACGTACATTGATTTTTTTGCATGTGGGGACAATTTCTTACTAAAAAATGTGATGGTATTGTGTTTTTGTAATAACACTGCTCCAATTTCAATTCCCGACACATAGTCTCTATTGAAAAAAGTTCATTAAAGTTTGGCAAAGATAAAAAGGTTTTGAAATTAGTAATTGCTTTATTGTTTCAAAAGCTGTTTGGGCTTGTTTAGTCCACACGAATTTTTTTTAACAGTTCAGTTAGAGGTGAGGCTAGGATAGAGTAGTTTTTAATAAGTTTTCGATAAAACTCGGATAAGCCCAAAAATGAGCGTATTTCTTTTTGTGTAGTTGGGGTTGAGTATTGCTCTAAGGCAGAGATATTGGTATGATTTGGAAAAACCGTTCCATTTGAAATGCAATGTCCTAAAAATGTAATCTCATTTTTATAGAAAAAATATTTGGAGTATTTGACAAATAGTTGATTTTTTTGTTAATATTTTAAAAACGGTTTCTAAATGAGATAGATGCTCAGATGCGGTATTGCTAAAAATTAAAATATCATCGAAGAAAACAACGATGAATTTTCGTAAGTGCGGACGAAAAATCGTATTCATAAGCGAGTGAAAAGTGGATGGGGTGTTTGTAAGGTCAAACGGCATAACCGTAAACTCATAGTGACCGTGATGTGTTCGAAGCGTTGTTTTGTGGATGTCTGTTTCAGCCATTCTAATCTGGTGGTAACCCGCCCATGAGGTCTAATTTAGTAAAATAATGGGTGTGAAATAACTCGTCCAGTAACTCGTCGATGGTGGGTATCAGGAATCTATCCTTAATTGTTATGTTGTTAAGAACTCGATAATCCACACAAAATCGCCAAGTACCGTCTTTCTTTTTAACCAAAATCACCGGTGAGCTAAAACTAGAAGTGCTTGGTCTTATATGCCCTTCGTTCAACATTTCAACAACTAAGCGTTCAATTTCGTTTTTCTGATAATGCAGATATCGGTATGGTTTAATATTGGCTGGTTGGGAATTTGGTATGAGTTGCATTGTGTGATCAATGGGTCTTTCGGGCGGATAGGATGGCAGGTCCTGAAACAATTGTTGAAAACTTTTTAAAAGGTCTAAAAATGGTGGGGGTAAGGTTTGATCAAATAGTAACTTGCCTTCTTTGTTTGTAGTTGGGTTTGGGGTGTTGGAAGTAAACACACACAGTGAAAAGGCTTGCAAAGACATCAATCTGGCTACCTGCGATGATGAAATCGGAATATCAGGGTTGACATGATGCCCCTGTAATGTGAGCGGTCCATGATCAGAATTGTAGGTTATTGTGATAGTTGAGTAATCGGTGGTAACCGGGCCTAGAGACCGTAGCCATTGTACTCCTAATCACTGGAATAAGATTCGCTGGGGAGTTGGATGTACAAGATTTAGAAGTACAGGCAGATTCATCAGTAATGACATCACAATTTGAAGGAATTTTTGAGACAAGAGAGTCCAAAAAACACTTGATGTTGGAAAAAGGAGAAATGGAAAACTTCAGAATCTTTGGCATGCAACCATACACCGAGCTGAAAATCTAGAGACAAATGAGATCACAAAATTTGGACTCTCATAAGGAGGAACTGTAACCAAGTTCTTTCACTTAGCAATTGAAGAAGGAGAAATGATGGAAATTAGTCGCTGCTTTTCACGGATGGATCCTTTCATCCATTACATATCTATAGGAGAATATCACTCCACCATTACTGATAAGCGAAGATTTAGATTTGAAGTCGCTCATTACTTCCTGCTCTTTGGGATCTTATATCGAAGAACGCACTTATCACTGCTTGCAAGGTGTGTATTTGACGAAGAGAACCCTACTATTCTCAGATAAGTTTATTTTGGAGAGCATGTAAGTCATTTTGGTGCATGAACCTTAGAAAAAAGGAAATTGTAAATAAAAAATCACCAAAAACATGCGCAGCATCTGTGAAGAACTAGCCAGCAGTAGAGGGCGACACTTGCCGGGTTGCCCCCTTATCAATCCTGGAGGTTTCCTCCACAGTAAATGATTTTCGCTAACAATCAGCATCATAAGTCGCTCATCAGCTTCTTTCTCAAATTGTCTGCGCTTCAATTCATCGGCACTTATGAACTCGTCGTCCTCAAGGAATATGTTACTCCTCTTATCTGGTGGTCTTTCTTGAGACCCAAGGGAAACCTTCTATCAGGAGCTTGCAAGAGCAAAAGTACCTAGCCCTTGTCGTCAGTCCCAACAACTTTTTTTTGGGACATCGGTATCTTTCTTGGCCTTCGCTATCGCGGCTTCCTGCACTTCTTTAGCTTCTACGGCCTCCATTTTAGCAGCGAAGAGTTCTGCTCTGGCTTTGTCCTCCAGCGCCTAGGCCTCAGCAACCTTTTTGGCCTCCATCCACGCGGCTTCGTCCGCAGCTTTCAAAGCCTCTAGTCTTGCAGCCTATGCTTCCCCTAGTGGCTTCCTCCACAACTTCTAATTCCTCCAAACGAGCAGCCTCCTCTGCTTCCCTCGCAACTTCCAACCTCAAGCTCCGCAGTCTCTTTCATTGTCATAATCACCCCAAGTTTCAATGCCTCCTCCGCCGCCTTCTCCACGGCTAACCTTGTAGCTTCCTTTGCTGCTTTCTTGTCACCGCCTTCATTTCTTTTGCCGCCGTCTTCTTCGCAACTCTCTTTGCAAGTTCCTCTTATGTTTTTGCTGATGCTTTCACGAGCACCCTCTTTTCAGCCTTGACAGTTGCCTCCTCTGCCAATTTCACAGCAGCTACTGCCTCCAGAGCTCACCTTTTCCTCGCAGTCTCTACATCATGCACCATACTTTCTTCCTTTTTCTGTAGTGATACTTTCGCAGGAGGGAAAGTGATAGAATGATGCTTTTTTACTCTTCCCAGAACTCTCGCCGATAGTTGCTTCTTCCAAAAAATTCAGTGGATTATCTACTTCAACAGCCTGTTTCAATTCTTCCTCCAAACACGAGAGTTTTAGGGCAATTTCTATTCCGAGAATAGCCAACGCTTTCCCAATGGCATTCGTACTCTCGCCGCTACTTAAAAACAAATAAAAAAATCCACCATGAGGAAGATCCAAGTCAATACAACGATTAAAAAATGTAGTATTCGAAAGACTAGCAGAACTCGCAGACAATGCCTCAATTTGGTGGGTAACATGAATTTTCACTCAAGTAGAAGGTGTTCCTGATCCAGTGATATCAATATTAGGAGAAGACTTTGGAGTATTCGCTGCTCCTTATCATTGTTTTAAATGTCCTCCGACATGTCCGACATGTCTCCCGACATGTCATTTTTTAGGGCAAAACGATATGTTTTTCTAAAAAAAAATAGATTATGTCCTTTTGTAAAATATAGGCCGACATGTCCGATTTTTCCGATATATCGGCCGACACGACATTTAAAAATATCGTCCGCTATTTTATTTTATGTTATATTAACAGACTAGCAACATATGTTTAAATCGCCTATGAATATTATATTATGTATGTTTAAATCGCCCGTGAATATTATATTATGTATGTTTAAATCGATTAGATTTATTGTTTCGATTTTTTTAACATTTTATTCTTACAACAACCAATTTTGTATAATTGTTTCACAATTTTTTAATTTCATATTACAAAAAATATGAAAATATTTAATACATTTATTACAAAAAATATGAAATTATTTAAATTTTCTTTATTTGCAATAAACTTATTGTTATCAAAATAAAATTATTGTATACTACTAAATATATTTTACAATGTATGATTTTGTATTTGTTAATAATATTTTATCTTGGATACTATTCGATTTTATTTTATAATATAAATGGCCCATTTTTTATCAATTTGTTATATTATTTTTCTATTTTATAACATATAATTATAGTTAGTATACATAAAAATAAAATTTTTATTTATAAAACATGGAAAATATTTTAAAATATCCCTGACATGTCTCCGACTTCTGACATCCGACATTTAAAAACTCAATCTGATATGTCGCCGACATCCGATATTTAAAACATTGCTCCTTATGCCCATCGTCGGTGAAGACATATTTTTAGAAACTCTGACATTAAAGAAATTGCAAGCCCGTAGTTCCGCCATCGAAAATAGCCTTGGAGCTGTAATATCGTTAAGTAGTACCCGCACAGCAGTTGGAGAGAACCGCGTCGTCGTGAATGGAGGCCTTTCAATCAAATAAACAACTCATATATATAGATGCGAAGGGCATTTATGACGAGCTGAATTAGCAAACTCTAATAAGTTTGAAATTTTTTATCAAGATTTGAAAAAATGCGGGGATTCTCTCTGTCTGAGTTCTACAATGCTCGCTATCACCCGTGGATTCGGCACGTGCCTCTACTTGATCTTATTAAACATTGAAAGAACTCGCCAACTATCTGACAGATTCGCTAGCAATCAACATGATCTCGTCGACCTCTAACACATTCTCGCCAAACCATCAAGGAGAACAATCCTAAGGCCCTCAAGAAGTCTCCAACCCTCCCTCGCTTTCTATATTTAGTATTATTTTCTCCATTTAGCCCTATTTTGTAAGCGAAAGGCTGCCATTTTAGATGTTGCCCATGGGCACGCTCCTCACTCCTTATAAATAGAGCATGAACTACTAGTAGCCTAAGGGGCATCGAAATCTGTGTGGGAATCTCCATAATATCCATGCACCTTTGAACAATGTCTGTGATTACTCATCTGAAGTACATATTTACATAAGAAATGTATAACTTGAATGCAATTTGAACCTTAAATCAATACTATTACGCACAATTAAAGCTTCATGCTGTGCGACACTTGGTCCCGTTGGCCCCAATATTATTTTTCCTTACTCTAATACTCATAACTCTCCGTAACATTCCACTCATAGTACTCTCTAATCATTTCATTTTTCGTGGGAGTAGAGTAGAGTAGAGGCCTTTTCTACCCCGACAATCTTTCGGGCTCAGTTATAAAAGAATTTAAAACCTTATATAACTATATATAAAAAATTTAAATACCCTTAACTATTAGGATTCATCTTCAGTCACTTCACTGAAGTATAAACCAAGTTATCATCATTCGGCATGAACTCATACCACCGGTCTGATGATCATTTACACCTCAAGGCTTATTTGATTTTTTTTCTAATTAGAATGAATATTTTATGAAATAATACATTTTGGGGGATTCGCTGTTTAGCAGCTCGGAGTAGATGCATCACCATTAAATTCAAAACTACAAAATAATTATGAAAAATAACAAAATTCTCCAAAATCTTCAAGCAAACGAATGAGGCCAAAACCCCTAAAAAATTGCACAAAATTGAATCAACTAAAAGGTTGAACACCATTGAATCAAATGACTTGAACGTGTAAATATTTACTTACTGGGATCCTTGTCTATGATAACGCCAGTCTTGCTGAAGTCGCAGTTGAAGTAGTGTCGGCCGGCGTACTGGAAGTAGGCATTCATGGCATAGTTGGCATGGGCCTGAGCCGTGTTGGGCTCGAAGCACGCCCCACTGGGCTGAATGGGCCGACAATCCACGCCTGTGGTGCTGCACGCGAAGTCAATGTTGGCCTGAAGAGCCGCATCGCTCGCACCACCGTTCGCCACGCACCACTTGTCGGCCGCCGCTGGTGCAGGCATGGGCCCACCTCCCTACCCGACATAATAATATATTAGAATTAAATTAAATCTAATTACGAACGTTATTTAATGACGATACTATATAATACTGTAATAAGTGGAAACGCAAAGAGGAGAATCAACGGTCGTGATGAAACGAAATGCCTTCTGGCATCATTGAAGTCGCGTAAAGCGACCCAAACTTTATTAAAAAAATATAACAACATAACCCTCTCGCCACGCCATCTTAAAAAAGACGCTAGCCTGGAGAGGAGAGAAATATTTTGATGTTTACGTTTTACGTCGTAGCCGTCCCATGTGGATCAGATGCACATAAATCAGTCCAATCGTCCGAATCTAGTTTTCCATTTTGGGTAAAAGGGGTCAGAATTTCGGAAAGCGGGAAACACAACGATGTAAAGAAATCCCGCCAGTTTTCCAAATATTATACCGGTGCCCGCTTATTGTAGAAAGGGGTGTAAACGAGTTGAGCTCGAGTCGAGCTTGGCAAAAATCCCAAACTCGAGCTTGAGCTCGAGCTCGAGCTCGAGACCAGATATTGAGCTCGAGCTCGAGCATTCGAGCTCCTCGCGAGCTCGAGTCGAGCTTGAGCTGCTCACGAGCTTTTTGCTCATGAGCCTATTTTTATTTTTATTTTTATTTATTTAAAAAAAAATACCAAAAAAAAAAGACTCGCGAGCTCATGAGCAAGAGCAATCGAGCTCGAGCTCGGCTCGAAATCGAGCTCGACTCAACTTGCACAATTGTAGGCATTTTCGTTATAGGCGAGAAATGGAGGGCAGCGAATTAAAAGAACTTGCCTCGCTGCCGCCGCGTAAGATGCCGGCGTCGTAGACTGAGGAGAAATCCGGGCGGAACAGGCCAAAGTTGCGCTCGGCGGTGGGGCCAGGTTTGAGGTTCTCGTTGAAAAGAGAGAAGACGTAGGTCTCGAACGTTCGATTTGGCATTAACGGGGTGCCTTTCCCGGAGGTCACGTGCTGGATAAGATTCCAATTATACGAGGCGGCGTTTTCGACGTTGACGCCGATCTGTCCCGGATCGCCGGCTGAAGGCCAGCCGCTCTCTCCGACAGCGATTTCCACGTCGCCGTACCCGAGGCGGTTCATGGCGGAGTAGACGGCGTCCATTTGGGCTTCGAACATGTTGGTGTAGTTGATTCGGGTTGCAGGGTCGAAGATCCCGGGGTTGGGCTTGAAGAGGGCGTAGTTCAGAGTTCTATTTGAGTATCCGAAGTAGGGGTAGGGGTTGACAACGAATGGGGTTCTGGATTGGCGATGAAATTCTAGCATTGGGGCGAAGATTACGCGGTCGTACCCGCGGCGGAAGTGGCCGGAGGAAGGGGGTTCGGAGGCAGAGAGGATGCCAAGAGAGTGAGGTGTGGAAACGCGGATTTGGGGAAATCCGGCTACGGAGAGCGCAGTGGAGAGCGACCGGAGAGCGGGTAAGAGGTGGGCGATGAGGTTGCGGTCAGATGTGGCGAGGATCTCGTTTCCGACTGCTACGAGGGAGATATTGGTGGCGGGGTAGAACGGGGATATGTTGGCTGCGACCCAAGCTGTAGCACCTGGGAGGCGGGAGAGGGAGGGGATATCGGCGTTTGATGCAGTGATTGTGAGGGCGATCCCTGTACCTGAGAAGGCTCGGATCCCGTCGGGATTTGAGTCGAAGAGCTTAACGCGATCGACAAACGTGTGGTCCTTGAGGAATGCGGCGACTTGCGCTGGCGGCGGGAGGTTATCAGCGAGGGTTCCGTAGTTTACGCCGATAGAGAGTGCTGAAGTGGAGAGAGTGCGGTGAAGTAGTAGTATGGGGAGGAGGAGGAGGAGGAGGATAAAGTGGGATGGACAGGAGTGCTCCGTTGTTCCGGCCATGGCTGAGCTTTGATCGAGAAGAGCAAAGGAAGGGATTTTAACATGAATCTTATAAAACGGAAATGTTTGAATAAAACGGAAATGTTTGAATAAAACGGAAAAGTTTGAATGAAGCACGGTCCTCGTGCGAAAATTATAGAGCAATGTTATAAGCACACCAGTTTTGGCTATTCACACACTAATTTCTATTAGTTATTACGCGCCTTTTGAAAATACGTCTTGTATATGCATTTTTAGGAAAAATGTTCAACACAAAAATTGTAGATCTCGTCGAGATCTACAACTTTCGTGTTGAACACTTTTCCTAAAAATGCATGTACAAGACGTATTTTCAAAAATTCGTTATAGTTACGATTAGGGCGACAATACGCCTTGTGCGTGCATTTTTAGAAAAAGTGTTCAACACGAAAGTTTTAGATCTCGACAAGATCTACAATTTTCGTGTTGAACACTTTTCCTAAAAATGCAAGTACAATGCGTATTTTCAAAAGGCGCGTAATAACTCATAGAAATTGGTGTTTGAATAGCCAAAACTGATGTGCGTATAACATTATACGGGTCTGTTTGGATATTGTGCCTTTTTCAGAAAAATTAATATATAACAAAGGGATTCAATCAGCTGATTGATCAAAATATTGTTAACGATGCATTCACAGAAATTAAAATTGGGCGCTTATATTTGCAGGCTCATAATAACTAGTTGAGGCCCGTGAAATTTTTAATTCTTATTAAAATTTAAGAAATAAAACCCTCTAATTGCCGCCCCCACATTTCATTCCCGTGTCTTTCTCTCCCGTGCATGCTCTAACCCGCGACCACGCCATTTCCTCTCTGCCGCCGCCGTCGCCGCCCCGACGCTATCGCCCCTTGCCGCCGGAGCTCCATACGACGCCGAAAATTCAAGAGTTACTCCCTTGGATATGCGGGATTTCGAAGCTTGGATCTTCGGGATTTCGATGTCATTCAAATCCTCCCTTCTCCTATTATACCCAATGTGAGTCTCCTACTCTCTTAGACTAGGATTTTTCTAGTTTAACTTGAAAAAATTATGGTTTTTTATGTTTACATTTTTTTTCTTGAAATTTTTTTAGAATTTTGGTTGAATAAATTATAGATTTTCATTAATAGGTTTAATGCATTGTTGTGGGATTGTGTTTTTAGTTTAATTGTTTCATTATTAGGTTTAATTTTGTGTTATTTTTTTTATTTTGAAATGAGTAACGATGAACAAAAATTATTGACAAATGGAGACACTTCTCAACAACCACATATAGATGTTGGGCAACATTTCTCAACAACCACATGTCGTCTCTACATTCCTAGATTAGCTATGCAATCTGAGGGGGCTTCACAAAATATACATCGTTACTATTTTGTAAGATTTTCACAACATTTTAAATTTGAATAAATTCAATGTTAGAGTACTAAAGTTTATTATTTTTTATTTTGTGCAAATTTTTATTCATTTTGGGTGATGCTGAATGATAATTGATAAGTGTGATGTGCACTCGTAAAGACGACGTTCATCCATAGCCTTGGGGTGCGTTTAAAGAAAGCACCACCAAGAGAGAATGGAGTTAGTGGGGATAAAATCCAACCCGCGACCGCGAGAACAGGAAAATCTGCTACATACAGTTCACGCTCCAGCGTCGCTAGATTGCAGGACTCGCTTGTCGCCTTTTTACCTTCAACGAAGCTACCTTAACTGCCCAAACTGCCCGAACTGCCCGAAGGGCGAGACGGTCATTTACGAAAAATGGCGATCTATGTGCTCCAAATCGACCAGCGTGATTCGCCCGTTAGGTGGTTACGGTGGTTACAACGGCAAAATTACCGGGCTACCCCCGACCAAAGCTATAAAAGGAGCCCAGAGCCTTCATTTCAAGGACCTTGCCTTCTACACCCGGGAGAGCTCTTTTGAAGATTTCCTCGGAATTCTCCCTCGGGGCTTGAAGATCTCCTTCGTGGACTTGAAGATTTCCTTTCTCCCGAAAGGCGACTCATCATTCTCACTTTTGTTCTCCCGAGCATTCTCACTTTTGTTCTCCACCGTTCTCAGAAGGAAAAAGACTTAGTTTTCTGAGAGGTGGTCTGTCACCTTCAGAACTCTCTCTCTCTCTCTCTCTCTCTCTCTCTCTCTCTCTCTCTCTCTCTCTCTCTCTCTCTCTCTCTCTCTCTCTCTCTCTCTCTCTCTATTATTGTAACGAGCGTCGGCCTATCGCGCTCAAATTCTAAGTACCTGACTGTAACCTCTCAGAAGATAGTGAAAGTTGGTTGGCACAGCTCCGGCCGCGTGGTTTTTCACCATTTCTGGGTTTTCCACGTTAAAAGTTCTCGTGTCACTTACTAGTTTACTCTTTGACTATTTGCGCGCTCGGTTCGCTTCCGAGCTAAGACGGTTCAAGTCGACTGGTCTACCAAAGCGCTCGAGCGACCCGCAATAGATTGGCGCCGTCTGTGCGAATCAGATTCCCAAAGTTCTGTAAAGACTCGCTAGAAGTGTCACTTGTCACCAATTGAAATGGCAAGAAGAAGTACTCGCACTACTGAAGGATCAATCCCGGAGGGGCGCGTCGACTCAGCTCCCTCCCACTCGCTTATTAATGTGCCTCTCGCAGAAGAGGCAGTGCCTGCGCCCGCTACAATTACTGGAAGGACGCATGCGGCAGATGGAAGAGCAGCAAGCCGAGATGCTGGCTCTCGTAAAAAATCTCGGGGCTCCTCGAGCTCCCATTCAACCTCCAGCGTTGAACGTTCCGCCGCCCCCAGTTCCGAGTCATGCTCCGAACGAGGAGGCCGTTCGAGAAGAAGAAGCCTCAGAAGAATTCTCCGATGCAGCAAGCTCCGCTCATCCTGCTCCGTCGGCCAGAGACCCACGAGCTGACTACCATCACCATCGCCCAGGAGGAGCTGTACCTGGTCGAGCAATAGAAAGAACCACACGAGAGGAGATACGCGATATGATAACGGAAGAGTACGGCCAGGCGGGGCGACGCGCAGCTCTCGCACGCCGTCCCGCGCACCATGGCTCCCCACTATCGCCTCAAGTCTTGGCCCATCCAGTTCCAAATGGTTTCAAGCTTCCCAACATCGAAACATTCGACGGGACGGACGACCCATTGGAACATGTTAATCACTTCACCACCATCATGAGGATTTATAACGCCCCCGATCAGCTCCTCTGTCAAGTGTTCCCGGCAACCTTGAAGGGACAAGCGTGCACTTGGTTCCACTCCCTGTGGGATGGGGCCATCAGCAACTTCGCAGAAATGACGCAGTAGTTCATGGACCAGTTCATCGCCAATCAGAGGATTGTCCGAGATCCCTCCCATCTCTCAGGAATCCGCTAGAACGACGAAGAAACTCTGAAGGATTTTTTTCCGACGCTTCACCTCTGAGGCTCGACAAATCCCAGGGGTCGACCCCGAGCTCTTGCGAGGAGTTTTCCTTGGAGGCCTCCGCCCAAGTGGCTTTTACTCAGCTCTAATGAGAGAAACCGTGCCAAGTTATCCTGACCTCGTTCACCGAGTTGAAGCTCAGATAGCTGCCGACGAGGCCATCGAAGCGCACCGTCGACAGTTCGAAGGTAGCCAAGGAGGAAGAGGGGGTCAGATCAAGCCCCTCGTGGACGAGAAGAATGGCACGGCGAGGGACGCCGCAGCGATGAATGTCGTCGCGATCCCCGAAGAGACCTGGGTCCACTGCCGCCCAGGGTCTACACCTCATTGAACACTACTAGGACTAACGTACTCTACGCAATCAAAGGCAACGAAGCGCTCCATAAGCCCAGACCCCTCGCTAAAAATGCGGGGGACCAGACAAAATATTGTGAGTTCCATCGTGGACAAGGACATGACACAGAAAATTGCTCCAAGCTTAAGGATGAAATCGAGTGTCTCGTCCAACAAGGCATACTGGGGGAATTTCTACAAGGCTAAGCATCAGCCAGAAGGAGATCATCCAACAACTCACCAGGAAGGACTGGGGGGCAACACTTAAGGCAGTCATCCTAGGAGAAAGCTTCATACCCATCAACGGGGCTCTACCAGCGCCATTGAAATATTCTGCAAACTTTGTTTCTATAAAAACTGTGTAAATTGCCACTACGACCGATAGTTTGTAATGTTAATCATTTCAGGCATGTCATATCCTGCGCTATCGAAACAACGTAAAGACGTCCATTTGCATAAACAGCACCTGCCTCTAGGCAGCGCGCTAAGGAACATCACGTGCCTCCAGGCAGCGCGCTAATGAACAGCACCTGCCTCCAGGCAGCGCGCTAATGAACAACACCTGCCTCCAGGCACGCGCTAATGAACAGCACCTCCCTCCAGGCAGCGCGCTAATGAACAACACCTGCCTCCAGGCAGTGCGCTAATGAACAGCACCTGCGTTCAGGCAGCGCGCTAATGAACAACACCTGCGTCCAGGCAGCGCGCTAATGAACAGCACCTGCCACTAGGCAGTGCGCTAATGAACAGCACCTGCGTCCAGGCAGCGCGTTAATGAACAGCACCTGCGTCCAGGCAGCGCGCTAATGAACAACACCTACCTCCAGGCGGCGCTCTAATGAACAGCACCTGTGTCCAGGTAGCGCGCTAATGAACAATACCTACCTCCAGGCAGTGCGCTAATGAACAGCAACTGCCTCCGGGCAACGCGCTAGTGAATAGCAACTGCCTCCGTGCAGCGCGCTCGCAACAATCTCTCACTGCCATCGATTGAAGGTTCTCCCTTCTTGATGAGTCCTGATCATATACACATTTATGGACTCATCCGGGCCATTATTTAGTCATTTCTCCGCACTTTAGCCTTGTTATAGTTTATATTTGATAATTCATGCTAGGTGCACATCTAGGCCCACTTTGGTGTGATTTTCGTGCTTAATGTCATTAGTAGTATTCATGTGCTGTCAAGTGCCACTTTCAGTGGCTAGATTTGTGGTTGTGCCTGGAATAGGAGTCGTGCGAGTGTTCCCGGTGCAATTCTGCACAGGAACACTGCGCACGATCGCCGGTTCTATTGCGCACGACCACTGGTCGTGCGCTATTGATCGTGTGCACTTAACACCTTTTTCATGAGTTCTGTTTGGTGCAGTGCGCACGACCATCAATGCTAGTGCGCACGACCACCGGTCGTGCGCCACTGCTCGTGCGCACTTACCATTTAATTTCCGAGTTCTGTTTGCTGTAGTGCGCACGACCATCAACTCCAGTGCGCACGACCACCGGTCGTGCGCCACTGGTCGTGCGAACATTTTATTTTATAATTTCGTATCTTGCAGGTTCCACCCAGGCAGTGCGCACGATCGCAGAATTCCAGTGCGCACGACCACTGGTCGTGCGCCAATGACCGTGCGCAGTATTTATTCCAGCGCCTATTTAAACGCCTGTTGCGATTTTTAGGGCATGATCAGCCGCCTGGAGCGGAGTTCCTGTTCCGTGCGCCGCCGACCACCACCTTGGGACGCCTCCACTTCATCTCCTACGCAAGGGGAAGCCTCCTCCATCCATTCCAAGACTTCCTCCATTGTCCGTGAGTGTTCTCCATCGTCCGCAAGCCTCCAAGCAACCATTCTCTCACTCCGCCCGGTGAGAAGAAGAAGAAACCTGAAGTCGAAGACGACAGAGCTACGTAGGGAGATCGTGACAGCTCTCTACGCCGGAAGCATTGTCCGCCCGAGTCCGGAGGTAGCCCGACAACCTACCATTCCGGCCGTGAACGGCCGCTAGTCTTCACCATCGGTTATTTCTTTCCTCTTTCCTCCATTGTACTCGTTGAGCCGTGTAAACTTGAGTATTGTAATGTTGTTTGTTGAAATGAATGTTCCTTTGTTGTTCTTCATGGTTCGGTTGTGATTCACTCCTTTTTCACTCACTCACTCGCACGCGCACGCAAGGTGTTTGTTTCGTGTTAGCAAGAGCCAACGACGGTTGTGAAGAGGTGTTTGCGACCCTCACCTTCTCGCACTTGAGTACATTCCACCCGCCTAACGAAGCACGGCATCGCGGCCGTTGCATCCACCTCGCCTCGCGAAGCGGTGTTTTCGACCCGCAACTCTTTTGTTGTTGCTAAGATTAGGAAAACCAACCAAAAGCCCCCCTCTTTGTGTTTGTTAAATGTTTGTGTAACAATAGTCACTGCGCGATTCGTTCACCCATCCTGCATTCCTCAAGAGACCGACATCCCGGGATTCTATTCTCCACAATTATTACTTGACAGCGACCGGTGCACTTGCCGACACACATCAAGTTTTTGGCGCCGTTGCCGGGGAATGCAGACGTGATGAATTCGTCTGCGTGAAGATTTGTTGCACGAGAATTTTCTTTTCTTTCACCTCTCTTGTTCACCCCTGGTATCTCCGTTTCTTTTCGATTCGCGCTTCTGATTACTTTTGCCTTTTCCATCGTTCGCTAATCGTTTTGTTTGCAAGTAGTCGCAGCATGACCTCCATTCAGGAATGCATCTATCAGGGAAGCTTAAATGATTTAAGGGATCAAGCAGAAAGAAACAATCATGACTTCGGGATCTCCCCCGACGTCATTGAGTACATGTCTGGGAACTGCAAGTTCAGCGGGGATGAGCATGAAGACGCGGTGCAACACATGCAGGACTTTTTAGCAATCTATTACACATGTGTATTCAGTGGAGTTGAAAACGACCTGCAAAAGATTCTGGCATTTTCATTCTCCTTGCATAAAAAAGCCAAAAGCTGGTATTGGGATATCCGGAAAAGAGAGGTGATCACATGGAAACAATTCGAAGGGAGATTTTTGCAAGAGTTTCAACATCGTACCCAAGCCTTGGACAAGTACAGGGAACTTGTAACCTTTGGACAGGGGAAGGAGGAGACGTTAGTTGATGCTTGGGAGCGTTTCCAATCCTTGCATAGGGGATGCTACCGTGAAGATCTTTCAGAAGCTTTCTTAATTCAGATTTTTTATTTCGGAGTGCGGGATAATTTCCGTCTTCTATTTGATATGGCAGCTGGAGGGGCCCTGTTTAATAAATCGGGGAATGACGCGTGGGAAGTGGTCGTGAATGTTGTTCACACCAGTCAGCACTGGAGTCATATCATTCGCTCCCCAAGTACTGCTGCAGTTAATGCCGTGACATTCAAAGGAGCAGCGGATTTTTCGCCGCCAGAGCAACCAGAACAGTTAGCAACTTTGGTGGTCGGGGTATTGAACAAAATGAATGATCAATCGGCCGCAATCCAACAGCTTCGCTCTACTATAGGGACTCTGTCCGATGTCGTTTCTGGGCTTGCAAGTCAGCATCCTGAGTCAGTGAACACCATGCGATTGAGAAGTGGGAGAAGTGTAGACAATCCTCCTCGACAGGAACCTCTTGCGTGTTCCACTGACAAGCATAATGAAGACACTCCCGAGAAGCTGACTCAGATTCATATTGAGCCGCATCCCGTGAGCGAGGCACAAACCTCGAAAAGTGCTGTTCACCCCCCATTCCCCCACAGGCTGCGAAACGAGAAATCCGAGAAGCAATTCCGCAGATTTTTGGAAATAATGAAAGGAGTGCAAGTGAGCATACCACTGATTGAAGCTATCTCTCAAATGCCGGGCTACTCCAAATTTTGAAAGATTTGATCTCAAAGCGGAAGCAGTTGGAGGGTCTCAAAACTATCGACCTCATCGAGGAGTGCTCCGCCATCATTTCCAATATGCCCACTAAGTGCAAGGATCCGGGCAGTTTTACGATTCCCTGCAGGATCGGCCATCACCGTTTCAGCCAGGCACTCTGTGATTTGGGGGCATCAATCAACTTGATGCCGCTCTCTATCTTTCGTGAACTTGGTGCTGGGATCTTGAAGCCAACGCAGGTAATGTTGCAGCTTGCTGATCGGTCGATCAAGAAGCCGTCGGGAATCGTCGAGGACCTCACAATAGTTGTAAACGGTCTCACCTTTCCAGCTGATTTTATCATTCTCGACATGAAGGTCGATACAAATGTTCCCATTATCTTGGGGCGGCCCTTTCTCGCTACTGCTCGTGCTATTATTAATGTGGAGCAGGGGGAGCTCACACTAAGACTGGGGGAGGATGCTATATCTTTCAACGTCCACAGCCCGTCGCAACTCTTTGAAATTACAGAGTGTGAACCAGCAGAGGCGCTTGAAGAATTCGATGGTCAGAACGATGTGGAGTTGGATGACCGCGAGGTGTGCTGCAGCACGAAGACGAGGAAGAAGGGGGTGCACACTCAAATCACCCTGATTTGTCACATTCAAGCGGAGAGCCTTCCAACGATTCGGCTAATCCAAACCCATGTCCGGCTCTCAAACAACTTCCGGATTCTCTAAAGTACGTGTTTCTTAGAAAAAAAACACACATCCGGTGATTATTTCCGCAGCCCTGTCCGCCGCCAACGAAACTGCATTAGTGGGCGTGCTGAGAAGGTACCACAAGGTCTTCGGACGTTCTCTTGCTGACATTAAGGGAATCAGCCCCACGGTCTGCATGCATAAGATCCTCCTTGAAGATCAGTACAAACCGACAGCACAGCCCCAAAGGCGGCTGAACCCGAAAATGCAAGAGGTAGTAAAGGCTGAAGTGATAAAGCTTTTAGACGCTGGCATCATTTACCCAATCAGCGATAGCAAATGGGTCAGTCCAGTCCAGGTGGTACCGAAGAAGGGAGGGATTACTGTCGTTGCCAATGAAAAGAACGAGCTGCTACCGACCCGAATGATCACCGGGTGGAGAGTCTGCATCGACTATCGCAAGCTGAACGATGCGACGCGCAAGGACCATTTTCCGCTCCCCTTTATTGATCAGATGCTAGAAAAGTTAGCGGGGCAGGATTACTACTGTTTTTTGGATGGGTACTCTGGGTACAATCAGATTTTAATTGACCCATCTGATCAAGACAAGACGACATTCACATGTCCCTCCGGTACCTTCGCGTTCAAAAGAATGTCATTCGGACTGTGTAATGCCCCCGCAACCTTCCAACGTTGTATGCTCGCTATTTTTGCTGACATGGTGGGGGACTTCCTCGAAGTCTTCATGGATGATTTTACTTTATTTGGCAGTAGCTTCGACATTTGCCTGGCGAATTTGGCCAAGACCTTGAAGCGGTGTGAAGACACCAATCTTGTCTTGAACTGGGAGAAATGCCACTTTATGGTGCGCGAAGGAATTGTGTTGGGGCATAAAGTTTCCCGCAAAGGGCTCGAAGTAGATCAAGCGAAGGTAAGTGTCATCAGAAACCTCCCTCCACCCATGTCAGTGAAAGGCATTCGAAGTTTTCTTGGTCATGTGGGCTTCTATCGAAGGTTCATCAAGGACTTTTCCTCCATTTCAAAGCCCTTATCTCGCCTGCTGGTTAAGGACGTCCCCTTCCACTTCGACGAAGCATGCATGCAAGCCTTCGAAACTCTACGGGGACAACTCATCTCAGCCCCAATTTTGGTGGCACCCGACTGGACTTTTCCTTTTATTATCATGTGCGACGCAAGTGATGTGGCCGTAGGTGCTGTGCTCGGTCAAAAGAAAGATAAGACCTTTCACACTATTGCGTATGCCAGTCGAACTCTCAACAGCGCACAAGCAAATTATACCACCACGGAGAAAGAAATGCTAGCCGTGGTCTTCGCCTTTGAAAAGTTTCACTCATATTTGGTACTTTCCGAAGTGACCGTGTACACGGACCACGCCGCTCTCAGGTATCTTTTCAGTAAGAAAGAATCCAAATCGCGTCTGATTCGTTGGATTTTACTTTTGCAGGAATACAATCTGGAAATCAAAGACAAGAAGGGGGTGGAGAATGTGATTGCTGATCATCTCTCGCGTTTGGAGTACGACACTCCCAACAGCGTTGTGGAGGAAACGGACGACTATTTCCCGGATGAAAAGTTATTCGCAATTACTACGTCCCCCCCAACCGCACCTTGGTACGCAGATATTGCTAATTACTTGGCTTGCAAAACGTTCTCCCCGAGTCTGTCTCCTCAGCAAAGATGGAAGCTTGCCTCTGACTCAAAATACTATTTTTGGGAAGATCCGCTCTTATTCCACACGTGCAGCGATGGGATTATTAGGCGTTGCATTCCGGAAGCTGAGTTTCATTCTATATTACAGCACTGCCATGACAGAGAAGCTGGCGGGCACTTCGGGGCCGTTCGAACAGCACGAAAAATCCTGCAATGTGGATTGTTTTGGCCGACCCTCTTCCGGGACGCCCATGCCTATGTTACCAAGTGCGACGAATGCCAGAGGACCGGAAATATTTCCCGGCGTGACGAGATGCCCCTTAATAACATGCTGGTCTGCGAACCCTTTGATGTCTGGGGAATAGACTTCATGGGTCCCTTCCCGATGTCTCATGGTAAGCATTACATTATTGTGGCAGTTGATTATGTCTCAAAATGGGTGGAAGCTGAGGCGGTTGCCACGAATGATGCCAACACAGTGCTACATTTTATCCACAAGAATATGTTCTCCAGGTTTGGGACGCCGAGAACTATCATCAGCGACGGCGGTAGTCATTTTTGCAATAAGCAGTTTGTGCAGCTAATGAAAAAGTTTGGGGTCCATCATAATATTTCTTTGGCATACCACCCCCAAACATGCGGGCAAGTCGAAGTTTCCAACCGCGAGCTCAAGCGAATAATTGAGAAATCAATACACTCAAATAGGAAGGAGTGGGCTAAAAAGGTCGACGATGCATTATGGGCTTACCGGACTGCGTTCAAAACACCCATCGGCATGACTCCGTTTCAATTGGTCTATGGCAAGGCATGCCACCTCCCTGTGGAGCTGGAGCATAAAGCACTATGGGCAACCAAACTGTTGAACATGGACATTGGAGCCGCGGCCGAGGTGCGTCGTTCCCAACTCAACGAGTTAGAGGAGCTCCGTCATTTCGCTTATGAAAACGCTCGTATCTACAAGGAGAAAACGAAGAAATGGCACGATCGGCATATCATTCCTAAGGAGTTCAAAATTGGGGACCAAGTGCTGCTCTACAACTCTCGTCTCCGCCTCTTCCCAGGGAAGTTAAAATCGAGGTGGAGTGGTCCTTTCTCCGTGACCGATGTCTCCCCCTTCGGTGCCATAGAAATATCTGGAGATAAGGGGGACAAGTTTAAGGTCAATGGACATCGGCTGAAGTTATACGATGGCGCCACTATAAACAAGGAGTGTCAGTTGCTGACATTGGGAGATGGACATCATACAAGCACCGACAGCTGATTTTCCCTTCTTGTTTCTTTTTTTTTTGCGAAACTCTATTTTTGAGAACTCCTCTTTTTAAGTTTTGCACTCTTTAAACACTGCTAATACAGGTATTTGGTCCAGCTTAAGGACGTTAAATAAAAACGCTACTGGGAGACAGCCCAGATTTCCTGATTTTGTAGTTTTTTTTATCTAACTTCTTTTAGTTTAGCTTTTGCATATTTGTTGTTTTGAGTTTGTGCTTGCAGGTTTTGTGTTCGATGGTGCGGATGCTGCGGACTATTCTTGATCATAAACGCCAATCGTCTGGTGTGCTCAATTCTGAGCATTGGGTAACACTTCCTCCCCTCTTTTAGCTTCAAATTTCTAGATATATTGTTTAGCTTAAGTCTGGGGGAGCGTATGTTGTCACCCACTGTGCACGAGTTGCACTGCATACTAGATGGTTGTTTCTTATTTATTCCAGTCATTATCATTGTTTTCATGCTTCACACACCACTTCACCCACTTGAGTGCGTGCTTATCTTTTTGTCGTTGTTCCGTTTAAACTATCTTGGTTGGAATGTGAAATAGATTGTTAACGTAGGAATTATTATTTGGAGTGCGATGTTGACTCATGTAGTGTTCTAGTCACTTCGCATGCTATGGTAGAATTTGAGTAGAACTAGATTTTCTTTATGCATCTAATTTATGTTTAGTATTTCTGCGTAAATTTAGATTTAATATACTCAAGTGGTGAATTTGTATGGAATTGACGATAACCCGGTGTTGTGTGTGTGCGATTACTAGTCGTGTGTTGCTCGAGTCGGGAGGAAGGTTTACCTTTCTCGTGGGCTAAGAACTTGCCCCAAGCGACTCTCGAAGCATGGGTGAGAGCGACTCGTCGAGTTAAACATGATGTAGGCCACCCTTTGGCTAGTTTGAGCTTTGTTATTCCATGTCCATTTCGTTCACCGTTGCAAGCCAAATTTGTGCCTACCAATCCTTTGTTCAGCTCCTCTTCATCAACCAAAGCCTGAAGCCTATCCTACACCCGCAACCAAATTGTTTTAAACTGCGCTCATAAGTCTCAACTTGTGTGGTGTGTGGAATCATTGTGTCATGAAGGGAAATAAAGTCTATCTGCTGATTTTGATCCAACCGGAGGATACATAAAAGAAGTAAAATATGTTAAAAAAAAACGAGTATTTTGAAAAAAATCCTTCCGGGCTAAATAAAAAAAAAAATCTGTTGGCATTTGTGAAGTAGGCCGTGTGCACACCTGGTTTTCATGATGAGTCTGGGGGTGTGTCACACAAGCATTGTTTGTTGGTCTTGAGTGGTGCTGCGTTCCGTTAGCTCACTTGGGTTGCGTAGCCATCGTGTTTAACTTTGAAATATCATACCGTAACCTAAGCCCCATTTTAATCCTAAAAGCCCTACTGATTTGACTTGCGAGAGTGCTAGCGCCGTGGAGAGAGTGTGACCGGGCAAGCGTATGGTTCACGACGTTGATGGATTTCAGCGGAGTTATTCCTAAGCCCCGATCTTTTGCAACACCCGCCTCAGTATCTTGTCACTTTCACACCGGGCATGATCGTCAAATTCTTCATAATTCTCCAACTGAGTATAACTAAATCTTTACTTACACCTTAATACTCATGTAAATTAGTTAGCACAGTTAGAATCTCCTTCTGCTAGAATCTCTACTCGCATGCGTATGTTACTTCGCACCGTACTCCCTTGTGTAATTCTCTATGTTAATTATCGTTTTCATACTCTGCCGGATTCGTTTGCTCGGGACGCGCAAACAGTTTAGTCTGGGGGTGTGATGAGTCCTGATCATATACACATTTATGGACTCATCCGGGCCGTTATTTAGTCATTTCTCCGCACTTTAGCCTTGTTATAGTTTATATTTGATAATCCATGCTAGGTGCACATCTAGGCCCACTTTGGTGTGATTTTCGTGCTTAATGTCATTAGTAGTATTCATGTGCTGTCAAGTGCCACTTTCAGTGGCTAGATTTGTGGTTGTGCCTGGAATAGGAGTCGTGCGAGTGTTCCCGGTGCAATTCTGCACAGGAACACTGCGCACGATCGCCGGTTCTATTGCGCACGACCACTGGTCGTGCGCTACTGATCGTGTGCACTTAACACCTTTTTCATGAGTTCTGTTTGGTGCAGTGCGCACGACCATCAATGCCAGTGTGCACGACCACCGGTCGTGCGCCACTGCTCGTGCGCACTTACCATTTAATTTCCGAGTTCTGTTTGCTGTAGTGCGCACGACCATCAACTCCAGTGCGCACGACCACCGGTCGTGCGCCACTGGTCGTGCGAACATTTTATTTTATAATTTCGTATCTTGCAGGTTCCACCCAGGCAGTGCGCACGATCGCAGAATTCCAGTGCGCACGACCACTGGTCGTGCGCCAATGACCGTGCGCAGTATTTATTCCAGCGCCTATTTAAACGCCTGTTGCGATTTTTAGGGCATGATCAGCCGCCGGGAGCGGAGTTCCTGTTCCGTGCGCCGCCGACCACCACCTTGGGACGCCTCCACTTCATCTCCTACGCAAGGGGAAGCCTCCTCCATCCATTCCAAGACTTCCTCCATTGTCCGTGAGTGTTCTCCATCGTCCGCAAGCCTCCAAGCAACCATTCTCTCACTCCGCCCGGTGAGAAGAAGAAGAAACCTGAAGTCGAAGACGACGGAGCTACGTAGGGAGATCGTGACAGCTCTCTACGCCGGAAGCATTGTCCGCCCGAGTCCGGAGGTAGCCCGACAACCTACCATTCCGGCCGTGAACGGCCGCTAGTCTTCACCATCCGTTATTTCTTTCCTCTTTCCTCCATTGTACTCGTTGAGCCGTGTAAACTTGAGTATTGTAATGTTGTTTGTTGAAATGAATGTTTCTTTGTTGTTCTTCATGGTTCGGTTGTGATTCACTCCTTTTTCACTCACTCACTCGCACGCGCACGCAAGATGTTTGTTCCGTGTTAGCAAGAGCCAATGACGGTTGTGAAGAGGTGTTTGCGACCCTCACCTTCTCGCACTTGAGTACATTCCACCCGCCTAACGAAGCACGGCATCGCGGCCGTTGCATCCACCTCGCCTCGCGAAGCGGTGTTTTCGACCCGCAACTCTTTTGTTGTTGCTAAGATTAGGAAAATCAACCAAAAGCCCCCCTCTTTGTGTTTGTTAAATGTTTGTGTAACAATAGTCACTGCGCGATTCGTTCACCCATCCTGCATTCCTCAAGAGGCCGACATCCGGGGATTCTATTCTCCATAATTATTACTTGACAGCGACCGGTGCACTTGCCGACACGCATCACTTCTACACCGCGGTAAGGTCCCGACGTCATAAGTGTCTGCCCCTCCTATGTTCGTCCACAGTTTGAATACATACGCTCTTCACCGACCAAACCTATCTTCTATTATGTAAAAAGTCGCGAGCTCAGACTCGCGCAAACTTATCTTCTACTATGTAAAAAAGCCGTGAGCTTAGACTCGCCCAAACCTATCTTCTATTATGTAAAAAGCCGCGAGCTCAGACTCGCGCAAACATATCTTCTATTATGTAAAAAGCTGCGAGCTCAGACTTGCGCAAACTTATGTTCTAATTATGTAAAAAGCCGCGAGCTCAGACTCGCGCAAACCTATCTTCTATTATGTAAAAAGCCGCGAGCTCAGACTCGCACAAACTTATCTTCTATTATGTAAAAAGTCGCGAGCTCAGACTCGCGCAAACTTATGTTCTAATTATGTAAAAAGCCGCGAGCTCAGACTCGCGCAAACTTATGTTCTAATTATGTAAAAAGCCGCGAGCTCAGACTCGCGCAAACTTATCTTCTACTATGTAAAAAAGCCGCGAGCTCAAACTCGCGCAAACTTATGTTATAATATGTAAAAAGCCGCGAGTTCAGACTCGCGCAAACATATCTTCTACTATGTAAAAAAGTCGCGAGCTCAGACTCGCGCAAACTAATTTTCCATTATGTAAAATCCGCGAGCTCAGACTCGCGTAGACTCATCCGTTATTTTATGAAAAACCATCAAACTACTCAGGTATCGATGCTAAACGGCAAGCTCGCCGCAATCTCCGGCACAATCGCTGGGCAGCAAACTCACAGTCGATCAAGGCGAGATAGAAGTTTCTCCCACAACTAGAGCCGAGCAACGACTGCCGGCGCGTCGCACGAAGATGTCAATAGTCGAAACCGCCGCAAAAAAGTCAAAAACCTCTGAACTCCTCCACGTGCTAATTCGGACTCCGAAGGTTTGGGGGGCTTATGATGTGCACCCGTAAAGACGACGTTCATCCATAGCCTTGGGGCGCGTTTAGAGAAAGCGCCACCAAGAGAGAATGGAGTTAGTGGGGATAAAATCCAACCCACGACCGCGAGAACAGGAAAATCTGCTACAGACAGTTCACGCTCCGGCGTCACCAGATTGCAGGACTCGCTTGTCGCCTTTTTACCTTCAACGAAGCTGCCCGAACTGCCCAAACTGCCCGAACTGCCCGAACTGCCCGAAGGCGAGATGGTCATTTATGAAAAATGACGATCTATGTGCTCCAAATCGACCAGCGTGATTCGCCCGTCAGGTGGTTACGGTGGTTACAACGACAAAATTACCTGAGAGGACCCAACGCAACCAACTCGACCAAAAGCCCGGACTGTTTGGTGAAGGCGCAACTGATCTTTATATCAACGGAAAGGCGCTACGGGTCAAGTGAAAGAACGCTGGACCCAACAATCCCCCCCAGCATCCAGCACGACCCGCAAGCTCAGAGGTGCTCCACATGGCTCAGAGGTGGCGCACCACATGGCTCAGAGGTGGCTTGACACATAGCTGCGGCCGCCTGACCCCGGGTAGAGAAATTTCAGGATTTATCAGCGCCCCCCCCCCGGTCTCGAACCCGCAACCTCCTCTGATACCAATTGAAAGTGGAGGTTAGATCTTAAGTTACTCTAGAGGGGGGGGGGGGGGTGAATAGAGTATTAAATTTTTTTTTCTTTTTTTTTTATTAGTTTTTAAAGCGGAATTAAAATACTGATGTATATATATATATGTGTGTAATGCAAAGTGTGTTATATAAATTGAATAATGAATATAGCACACAACACAGAAACAATACAGAAAATCACAAGCACAGGGGACACAAGGAATTATAGTAGTTCCCCAATAAATCTGGGTACGTTTACTCTTCTACCACGATTGGTAGGACATCCACTAGGAGTTTTTGATAAGGTGTCCACACACCACAGAGCTTTTGATAAGGTGCTCAAGACCAGGGGTTTTTTGATAAGGTGTCCACACACCAATAAGCTTTTGATAAGGAGCTTAAAACCACACAAGGATTTTTTGATAAGGTGTCTTGCCACCACTGTGTAAACTTTTGGAGGGAGAATAAACCATGTACAAGATAAGGTAATAAGGTTTAGAGTGTTCTTCTCTGTCAATATTTCTGAGAGAAGACAAAAGGTGTTGAGGATGAAAGCTCCCCCTGTCTGTTTGAAGTTGTTGACAGCTTGAGGATGAAGCTTTCTCTAAAACAGAAGTCTTCTGTAGCAGATTAATCTGGAAGAGGTAAATCTTCAGATTGTTGTTGCTCTTTTGAAGACTTGAACTTGCAGCAGATCTGAGAGAATGAATGTTGTTCTCGGAGAGATGAAGATGCTGCTTTTAGGAAGAAGAAGATTGAAAGTATATGTTCTCTGTGTGTTTATTCTTCTTCCTCTCCTTTCTCTAATCCTTCTGTATTCTTGTTGTTCTACAAAACTGTATTTCTGAGAAACTTAAAAATCTGTGTAAGATCTGTGTCGTAAAGGAGTGTACGACTATTTTTGTATCTGCTTTCTTCTGTGATGGATTTCTAATTTAAAATTCAAATCATCTGTCTTTAAGGAATATATTATTCTGGCTTAAATCCTTCTTGGAACTGTAACAGCCACAAAAACAATTTTGGCAGGTCCTTTTTGATTCATTTGATATGAAAGATGCCGTAACATTAAATGTCAACGGCTATTCTTGTCTTGGAATAGAAGGAATAAAAGAATATAATAAATGAATAAGATATCCTTACTAAACTGACTGAATACGTCTAAAAGTACTTGAATAGATCCGTTAAGGTCGTCGATCTGTGTTCAGAGAGTTGACAAAATAACTGATATAGATGATCTGGACTTGTATTTGTCGAACTGAGCTTTCATATAGAATTTGTCGAGCTCTGGCTGGAATTCGTCGAACGCTGCTTGCCATTTGTCGAACGCTGCTCAGAGAATGTCGAGCGCTGGAACTGGCTATAATTCTTCAGTCTGCTGAGAAGAATTTGTCGAACGAGACTAGACATTCGTCGAACGCCACTCGCCATTTGTCGAATGCTGTGAACTTAAATATTCCTTAAGTTCTAGCTAATCAATCAACCTAAAGACTTGACCCTTAACCTATACAATGGGGTCAACTTGATCCTTAGTTAAAACATAGTGATCCTAGCCCAAAACAGTAATAGAGTTGTTCCAACAATCTCCCCCTATTTGGGTTAGGATACTATTTGACAATTAATCAAATAAATACAATAAACAACATAAACAGCAGAGCATAAACTATATGTATCTGACAGAATGAAAATTCATTTCAGCAGATTGAATAAAGATAGTGCTCTGAGTTCATTACAATCAAAATGTTTAACAACAACAAAAATAAATAAGTCTGAACCTCTTTTACTTCTTTGCTGATGGAGGTTTGAAGATGATTATCCTGTTTAGATCTTCAGACTTCTTCTTGCTTATGTAGAGATCTTGAGCTCCCAGTATAGTTTGAGATTTAACATGAGGGACAAAAGCTTCTGGGTGCTTTTCAAGATATTCTTCAGCATTGAATAACTCTTTGGAATTGTACTTGTCAAGCTCTTTCCTTCTGTAATCAGACATGGTAGAAATGTTTGTAATATCTTTACCTTCTGATTTTGCTTTGTTAATCTGGGCATAAGCAATTGTTTCTTTGAGTCTTGCCATTTGAGATAATCTTTCCTCTTCAGGATTTGGAAGATAGGGAACATATTCTGAAATATCAACTTGATCTTGAAGATCACTTTGAGGATTTTTGATCTTGTGAAAAGATCCATCAGAAATATGAAGTATGTATTCTGAAGATATTTGAGGTGAAACAATGACTGGACTTTCTTGTGAAGCAACTGCTGATTTCTTAGAAGGAGGATTATTGGTTGATCCTGGTACTTGAGATCCACTGGAACTACCAGATTTCCTTGAGTGCTGAGAGCTGGGCTTCTGAGAAGTAGAAGAAGGTCTTGCTGAGCCTGCTAATCCTGCTGGAGGAGGAGGAGGATGGTTATATTTGACAGGCTTGTCAGAATAGTAACCAGTCTTCCTCATCTTCTTTCTTCTTTTATTCTCATTCCTTGAAAATTTCATCCAATGTGGCATATCTTTGTCAAGAGTAATGTTATGAAGAACATAATATGGGACATCATTCTCAGGATTTGGAGGCTTGGGAACAGCCTTTGACTTTGCTTTTCTTTTCTTTCTTTTCCTTGATAATGTGTCATCAGAGTCACTATCATTGTCGTCTTCATTAGAATCAGAAGAGGGAATTGGATTATCATATAAGTCATTAACCAATTTAAGAGCTTTGATTCTTTGCTCTTCAGCTTCATAAGCTTCATCCTCTGCTTTCCAGATTTCATCAAAGTCTGGAATTGGTGATTCATCAAAGACAAAAGTTGGGAATTCAAAATTATTGATAATTTCTTCTGAAATTTTAACTGATTCATCTGCAAGACTTTGAACTGGAACTGGAACAAGAGCTGAAACTGCTCTTTGAACTGCAAAGCTACTAATGATCTTTTTCAGCAAAACTTTGTCAATTGGAGCAGTATAAGGAACAATTGCTCTTGAATAATTATGATGTTTTGGAAAAACTGAGGAAACAACATTGAACTTAGACAATAAGGAAATAATATCTAGGGAGGGATGGATATAGATATTATTTAACTTTTCTATGATTGGTACTTCTGGAGCTTCTTCAAATATATCTACATCAGAAGTTTGAACTGTTTCTTCAGTATCCTCTTCAGCAAAAATTGTATCTGTATCAAAAACTGTATCCTCTGAAATTTGAGCTTTTGGAACTTCTTCATGAGGCATCTCCCCCTGCCTAGCTTCAGGGAGACCTGAATCTAGGCCCCTAGAAGAAGGGACAGAGATGGAGGAGGGAATTGAAGATATAGTAGAAGATAGTTCATAGATTGCTTGAAGAATTGGAGCAATTTTTGCATCCAATGTGGAGTCAAGAGTAGAAAGAATGTTATAGACTGGAGCAAGTTTTGCATCCAGGATTTGATCAATCTTGGGAAGAATATAGTCAAGAATTTGATCTGCAACAGTGTGGAAATGTAGAAATAGCATTTCAGGTGGATGAGATGAAGATGGTTGAGAAGTGGAAGGAATAGAAGTTGGTACAAAAATGTTTGCAACATTTGCATGTTGTTGAGGGATGTCAGAATGAATGGGGCAAGAGTGATGGATGGGTGAATGATAGTCATCATGCATTGGAGATGGAGGTGGAGAGGTATGAGTGGTGAGAAGGGTAGATGAGGATGGAATGTCATCAATGAGTGTGGGAGAGTTTGGAGGTGGATATTGTGCAGGGGAAATGTTCTGAGGTGGAGATGGGAGAGGAGGAGAAGAAATAAGAAGAGGAGGAGGAGAAGGAGCTTCTAGAAGGGTTGAGGGAGTAACTGGATCAGTCCTTGTGCCTTCAGAAGTTTTCTTCTGTGTAACTTCTCCTGTGTTCTTCTTGATAAATACCCTGTCCCATTTAGCAAAGAGAGCTGAGGTCAGCTTCTTGCTAGCATTAATGGTCACCTTGGGAGAGACCATAAGGTCTTGGTTTCTTTCCTGCAAAACAATTCCTATAATCCTTCCAAAACAAACATTGTCCTTTGAGATCTTCTTCTTAATCAATCCAAAAAAGATTGATCCCCGGTTCACTTTCTTCTTTTCCATTATGGCCACCATCAACATAAATTGGTGCCTATTAATATAATCATGTCCTGTTGTTTTCCCTAACAACACTTTGCCAACTATATCAGAAAGAAACTTATATTCCACAGATAAGTTCTTCTTAAGCAGGTGATTGTGGTTTCCAGTGGAATGACCCATTTTAATCAGTGCTTCACCAGTTTCAACAGAGCTGAGCTCTATTTCATCATCACCATTAGCAAAACCAAAAACTTCAGTTAAAATGGTAGGGGTAAGAGAGACCTGGTGTCCTGAGATAGTTCCTGTCAGACTTTCATCTTCCCGCTTAGTTGTAAAACACCATTCCTTGATTTCTACTGTGTGCAGCTTTATCCTCATGCTCATTAACTTCTTTAACTGCTACTCTTCAAACAATTGAAGAATATCCTTGAAGATTTGATTAGATTGAGTGAAAGATTCCATGTCGATGTCAAACCCGGCATCGAACTTCATTGAATATAGCGCGGCTTGAGAAATCGCCATTTGTACCTGCAAGAGAGAAAGATCAAGTGCAGAGAGGAACTGGGGGGAAACGATTTCTGTAGGCGCAATCTATTACGAAATAGAAAAATATATTATATAGACCAGAGAAGGGGGCACATTTGAAGAGCGGGGTTCGGCAAAAACCTAATAAAAACAGAAGTCAAAAAGACTTTAGGTCTCCGTCAGACAGCGTTCGACAAAGATATCCTTTTCGTCGACCACCGTCGACAAATGAAATTGTCTTTATCGATTCTGAAGTCAACTGGTTTGTCGACCGTCGTTCGACAAATGGTTCAAATTCGTCGTCCTCCGTTCGACGAATTTAGGGGATAAATAGAAATATTAATTTTTAACATATTGAATCTCCATCTATCATTCCTAGTTGATTTATAAAGAAGATGTGCTTCTTTTCATCCAAGGGCTTGGTGAAAATGTCAGCTCTTTGTAAATCAGTGGAAATAAACTGTAGGCAAATTTTTTTTATCCACATTATCCCTAAGGAAGTGGTGCCTAATCTCTATGTGTTTAGTCCTACTATGGAGAACTGGATTTTGTGCTATAGATATTGCATTTGTATTGTCACAAAATATAGTTGATTTATTTAAGTTGACACCATAGTCTAGAAGTTGATTTTGTATCCACAACATCTGTGAGCAGCAACTGCCAGCAACCATGTATTCAGCTTCAGCTGTTGATGTAGACACAGATGTCTGCTTTTTACAAAACCAAGACACAAGCCTATCACCAAGAAACTGACAAGTTCCTGATGTGTTTTTCCTGTCTACTGTGCATCCAGCATAATCTGAATCTGAGAATCCAGTTAATTCAAATTCAGATGCTGTTGGATACCAAAGTCCTAGATTAGGGAAACCCTTTATATATCTCAAAATCCTTTTTAATAAAATTAAGTGAGATTCTTTGGGGTTAACTTGAAATCTAGCACAAATACAAGTAGCAAACATTATGTCAGGTCTACTAGCTGTTAAATAAAGTAGTGAGCCAACAATTGCTCTGTATACTTTTGAATCAACAGGTTTCCCTGATTCATCATTAACAATAACAGCATTTGAGGGCATGGGTGTTTTCATGGTGGAAGAATCAGACATACCAAATCTTTTCACTAATTCCTTAGCATACTTAGATTGGGATATGAAGATTCCATTTGAAGTTTGCTTCACTTGAAGACCAAGGAAGTATGATAACTCACCCATACTACTCATTTCAAATCTTGATTGCATTAGATTGGAAAATCTTTTGCACAAATTTGAATCAGTAGATCCAAAGATAATGTCATCTACATATATTTGAACTAGTAAAGTTTGATTCTTATGTACTTTGTAAAATAAGGTTTTGTCTACTATGCCTCTACAGAAATTGTTTTCCAAAAGAAAACTAGCTAAAGTCTCATACCATGCTCTAGGAGCTTGTTTGAGACCATAAAGAGCTTTCTTAATCTTAAATACAAAAGAGGGTTGAGTTGGAGAGATGAAACCTGGTGATTGTTCCACATAGACTTCTTCTTTGATTTCTCCATTTAGAAATGCACTTTTTACATCCATTTGATAGACTTTGAATCTTTTGTATGCATCAAATGCAAGGAAAATCCTGATTGCTTCTAGCCTTGCAACTGGGGCAAATGTCTGATCATAGTCTATCCCTTCTTCCTGTGAGTATCCTTAAGCTACTAGTCTAGCTTTATTTCTCACAATATTTCCCTCTGCATCAAGCTTGTTCCTGTAGACCCATTTGGTTCCAATCACTGGATAATTCTTTGGTCTTGGAACCAAATCCCAAAACTTGTTCCTTTCAAACTGGTTGAGCTTCTCTTGCATTGCAAGAATCCAATTTGGATCTTGTTCTGCATCTTTTATGGTTTGAGGTTCAACTTGTGATAGGAAACAAGTATGCATCTGATTTTGGTGTAGTTGATGCCTTGTTTGAACACCTGCTGAAATATCTCCAATTACTTGTGAAATTGGATGATCTCTAACTGTGATGGGGTCAACAGTTAGAGTTGGTTTAGCAATTGTATACACTTGGGGAATTTGTTCAGCTGCTATATCTTGTGAAGAATGATCTGCTGTTGTCTGTTCTGATCTTTCAGCAAAAATTGGAAGATCTTCTTCTTCACTCTCTTCATCATTATGCTGTTCAAGATTCAGAATTCCTTCTTTATGTAGAGCTAATTTATCTAGCTGCTCACATAATATAGGTACCTGCAGATTTTCTATGGTAGAAGGAATCTTCTCCTTGTAAAGCAAGTTAGTTTCATCAAAAGAGACATGCATAGATTCTTCTATTTTAAGAGTGGATTTATTATAAATCCTATATGCTTTACTGATTTGAGAATAACCTAAGAAAATTCCTTCATCTGATTTTGGTTCAAATTTCTTAAGGTATTTCTTATCATTATTGTGAATATAACATCTACATCCAAATGTTCTAAAATAGTTAACTTTAGGTTTCTTCCCTTTAAGTAATTCATAAGGAGTCTTTCCCTTAAGTTTGTGTATCAAACTTCTATTCAGAACATAATTTGCTGTGCTAACAGCCTCTGCCCAAAAGGATAGGGATAGATTAGCATCTGCAAGCAATGTTCTTGCTGATTCAATTAGAGTTCTATTTTTCCTTTCAACTACCCCATTTTGTTGAGGAGTTCTGGGAGCTGATAAACAATGCCTGATACCTTCCATCTCACAGAATTCTTGCATAAGAAGAGACTCAAACTCAGTACCATGATCACTTCTGATCAATGCAACTACAGTAGAGTACTCAATCTATATGCTCTTAAGAAAGTCTGTAAGAACTTTAAAGTTATCTGGCTTTTCTCTCAAAAAGAACACCCAAGTGAATCTAGAGAAGTCATCTACAATAACTAGAGTGTAAGACTTCCCTCCTAAACTCTTTGTTTCTATAGGTCCAAAATGGTCCATATGTAGCAAATATAAGATTCTAGGTGAATCACTTTTAGATAATGATTTAAAACTATTTCTAGTTTGCTTACCTAGTTGACATGCCCTACAAAGACCTTCTTTCTTGTATGATCCTGAGGGTAATCCTCTAACAAGATTATCCTTAGATAGTTTAGCAATGGTCCTAATGTTTATATGTCCAAGTCTCTTATGCCAAAGTTCACTAGATTTGCTTCCATCACTAAATAAACAAACTTCTGAAGTAGATGAATTGAAATTCACTAAGTATATATTACCTTGCCTAATACCTGATAGAACAGTAATATTATCAGTAGATTTAATAAGGCATTTCAATTTATTAAAAGTTACCTGATACCCTTCATCACATAATTGACTTATGCTGATGAGGTTGTGCTTCAGTCCCTTGACATAAGCTACCTCTTTGAAGGTGACTTCTCCAACCTTGACTTTTCCATAGCCTTTGGTCTGTCCACAATTGGAGTCTCCAAATACAACCTTTGGTCCAAGCTTTGCTATGTAGTTGTTCAGGTTGGCCTTGTTTCCTGTCATATGCTTTGAGTACCCACTATCCAAATACCACTTTTCATTCATTCTTGGATAGCTGTGTACCTGCAATGTCAGAAAAATAAACTAGTTATTTTTGACCCAGACTACCTTGGGTCCATTTGTTTGTCCACAATATTCAGAAATAAAGGTCATTTCAGGCTGATCCTTATAGCCTTGTGGGTGGAATCTCCTTGGAGGGATTACCCACTCAGTAAAAGGATTTCTAGTATATTTAGAATTAGAATTCTTAGAACTTTCTGTATAATATCTGTTCGATAAATTTGGGTAAATTTGTCGACCGCCGTTCGACGAATGTGCATGTTTTTGTCGAGCGCCGTCCATATTATAACTATACTGAAAGTCTGTTCTCAGTTTTCGTCGATCCCCGTTCGACAAATTTGAATCTTTTTGTCGAGCTTCGTTCGACGAATTCTTCTGAATTCTTTTATTCTTAATATTCTTGCTTGAAATATCTTTATTGGCTTCCGTAGCCTCTTTGCCTTTAGCAGAGACGAATTTTATGGGTGTAGAGAGAATGTTCTTCTTAATAAGAGGTGGCTCACTTGATGAAGCACCCAAGCCCAGTTTGCTATTGAGTCTAGCATTGACAGTGCTTGTGATGTTCATCAGTTTGATACTTCTCCCATTTAGGGATTTTTCAAATCTCTTGGCCTCAGATAATTTATTCTCAATGAGAATAGTATGTTCTCTGGAGGCTGCCAACTCTTTCTTAAGAGTAGTATTTTCTTCACTTAAATTATTCATTTCAGCTAGCTTAAGTCTGAGTGAGATTATTTCTTTCTCAGATTTAATTAAGTCTAGGCAAAGAACTTTGAATTCATCCTTGAATTCATTGGAAGTAAAATCAAAGTTAGCTATTATCTGATCAGCATCATCTTCTGCTTCTGATTCTGATTTTTCTTCATCAGAATTGTTGGCTGAGACATTGATTGCCATCATGCAGAAATTCTTCTCTTCTTCATCATCATTGGAGCTGGATGAAGAAGCATATCCTGACTCACTGTCTGAGTCATAAATGGCCATTAAGCATTGGTCATTTTCTTTTATTTCTTCATCATCAGAAGAGCAGGATGAAGATTCTGATTCAGATTCTGTTTCACTCCAGGATTTTGCTACAAATCCTCTCCCCTTCTTTTTGTGATTGTGGGAGGAAGATTTGCTGGAGTTTCTCCTTTCTTCCTTTTCTTTTCTCTTTTCCTTCTTGTCCTTCTTGTTTTGATTTTCTGGACAATCAGGTGCAATGTGTCCTGGTTTCCTGCAACCAAAACATATAATTTCATTAGCATGATTTTTGTCATACCTTGGCTTGTCATAGTTTCTGGATGACTTTTTCCTGAAGTCTTTCTTAGCCATCTTGTAAAATCTTTTGGCTATAAGACTCATAAACTCCTCATTGTCAGGAGTTTTTCCTTCTTCTGCATCAGCTGCTTTGAAAGCTATGCTCTTTTCTTTCCTTGTTGCTGGAGATGTAGTGGATGATTTTGCTTCCCGGGACTTGATGAGCTGCTCATAAGATTTGAGCTTGCCCAACAGTGCTTCTGTGGTAATCTCATTGAGACTCCTGGCATCCTTGATTGGCCAGATTCTTGAGTCCCATATGCTGGGGAAGCACATTAAGATCTTGTCATTTATTTCAGTGATAGAAATCACTTTGTCCAAGGTCTTCAGCTCATTTATTATGAGACTGAGTCTGTTGTACATGTCAGCCACTGTCTCTGTGTCTCCTTTCTTAAAGTTTTCATACAGAGAGATCAAGTGTGATCTTCTGTCTTTTCTCTCATCTGCAGAACCTGCAACCATGTTGTTCAGAGAAATCCAAATTTCTCTAGCTGATGTACATTCAACCACTTTTTGAAATATATCATCAGACATAGTTTGAGCCAATATGTTCATGGCTTTAGCATCTGCATTTCTTTGCTTCTTTTGAGTTTCTGTCAACTCAGGAGGTGGGACAGCATGATTATCTCCTGTATCTTCAGTGCTGGTTGATGTTGTAGGTGCTGGAGGCCCTGTCAGAATAACATTAAAAATCTCTTCATCAATGGAGTTCATATAAAGCCTAATCCTTGCTTTCCAAAGTGCAAACTTGCTAAGGTTGCAAATTGGAGGTCTTGTGCTTGAGTATTCCTTGTTTTGTGCCATGAGTTTTTAACAAAAAAAAAACAAAAACTCTAGATGAATTTAAGATCTAATTGATCTTTGTGATTCAGGGGTTAGCCTGTAAAGAATCAACACCCTCTGATACCAATTGAGAGGACTCAGCGCAACCAACTCGACCAAAATCCCGGACTGTTTGGTGAAGGCGCAACTGATCTTTATATCAACGAAAAGGCGCTACGGGTCAAGTGAAGGAACGCTGGACCCAACATTACCGGGCTACCCCCACCGACCAAAGCTATAAAAGGAGCTCATAGCCTTCATTTCAAGGACCTTGTCTTCTACACCCGGGAGAGCTCCTTTGAAGATTTCCTCGGAATTCTCCTTCGGCGCTTGAAGATCTCCTTCGTGGACTTGAAGATTTCCTTTCTCCCGAAAGGCGACTCAACATTCTCAATTTTGTTCTCCGGAGCATTCTCACTTTTGTTCTCCACCATTCTCAGAAGGAAAAAGACTTAGTTTTCTTAGAGGTGGCCTGTCACCTTCGGAACTCTCTCTCTATTATTGTAACGAGCGGTGGCCTATCGCGCTCGAATTCTAAGTATCTGACTGTAACCCCTCAGAAGATAGTGAAAGTTGGCTGGCACAGCTCCGACCGAGTGGTTTTTCACCCTTTCCGGGTTTTCCACGTTAAAAGTTATCGCGTCACTTACTAGTTTACTCTTTGACTGTTTGCGCACTCGGTTCGCTTCTGAGCTAAGACGGTTCAAGTCGACCGGTCTACCAAAGCGCCCGAGCGACCCGCAACAAAGTGCATTCATCATTTTGGGAATATGTTATCACGATCATTTTGGGAATATGTTGTCACGATCATTTTGGGAACATGCCACGATCGCAATGCTGAAATATGGTTTTATTTCGCTCTAATATGACTATTATTATCTTCTAATTTTGATTATTGCTATTAAATATTTTTTTTATAAATTTTTGTTAAGGGTCTACAAATATCCAATGGAGCTGCAAATAGCGAATGAGGGGTTGCAAATATCAAAGGACTGCAACTAGCTATATGAGTCGAATATCAAATGTTGATAGAAATTGTAGTTCATAAAGCACAAGCAAATACAAATTCATAGGAATAATTCATAAACAACTTACAAATATTAAAATAGTTCTCAAATCACAGACATAAGAATATAGAATTAATGATTAAATTGCGTCTGTAGCCATGCATCCTTCAAATTATTCCACAGGTTCATGAATATGTTATGTTTGATACTATCGTAACTATGTATAATTATGACCATTATTAACTCATGCTCGTCCAAATCAGGTATCTGAGCAAGTGCGATATATATGACATCAACATTGTTGGATGAACGTAAGGACGAGCTAGTAAGCTGGGTACCGACTAGTTAATGCAATTGACTCTGCATCTATCTCGTTTATCGCCTTAGTTGCGATCACCACATGACTACCAATAGATTTATCAGTACTACATAACACATCCGAATTAGACAAATTCATAACAACTTTATCCATATAATTCTTCACAAAAAGATGAGTCGGCATTATTCAAAGATTTTATAATTATTATCATTGATGCGGGTCGCTTAGCGCTCTTCCAGAACGGATGAATTAGACCGCCTTAGCTCGAGGGTGAACCAAGCGCGCAAGAAGTAAAAAAGAGAACCAATAGCAGAAGTGCAAGGTGTTTTATATGGAAAACTCCAGAAAAGGGAAAAAATTACGAGGTCAGGACGATGCTGACCTAATCTACTAGTTTATAGACGGTTACAATAGTTTGAGCTCTCGGGAGGGTAACAGGTCACCGCTTCTTTTATAAGTATTTCGAGGAAAGAAAGAAAAATAATTAAGTATTCTGTGACGCTCGCGAGAGCGGTTTCTGGAACAGGCTCTGAAGAAGACGCTGTCATGAGCAGAACGATGACAGGGAGAGCTGTCAGAGTTAGAACCGAGCAGGAGAGCTGTCAGAACCGTGCATGAGAGCCGTCGGAGTTAGAATTGAGCAGGAGACCCGTTAGAGTCAGAGTTGAGCAAGAGAGCCATCAGAGTCAGAACTGAGTAGGAGAGCCGTCAGAGTCAAAACTGAGCAGGAGAGACATTAGATTCAGAACTGAGCAGGAGAGACTTCAGAGTCAGAACTGAGCATGAGAGACGTTAGAGTCAGAACTGAGCAGGAGAGACGTCAGGCTCAGAACTGAGCAAGAGAGCTGTCGAAGTCAAAACTGAGCAGGAGAGACATCAGAGTCAGAACTGAGCAGAAGAGACGTCAGAGTTAGAATTGAGTATGAGAGTCGTTGGAGTCAGAACTAAGGAGGAGAGTCATCTGAGTCAGAACTAAGCAGGAGAGTCGTCAGAGCCATAACTGAGCAGGAGAGCCGTCAGAGTCAGAACTGAGCAGGAGAGCCGTCACAGTCAGAACTGAGCAGGAGAGCCCTCAGAGTCAGGATTGAGCAAAAGAGTCGTAAGAGTCAGAACTGAGCAAGAGAGCCGCCAGAGTCAGAACTGAGCAGGAGAGCCGTCAGAGTCAAAACTGGGCAAGAGAGCAATTAGAGCCAAGTCTTCACTAGAAAACTGCACAGCTATGTCTTCACTCTTTAGTTGTGTGTCCTCAAATGAATGCACGTTGGCCTTTTTATAGCTTTCTGGGGGGAGCCGGAAATTTCGTCCTCTCAGAATTTGAATAGGTGAATGGGTGCACGTGATTCTGGTAACCTAGATTGCCAATTTTTGGAAAATGATGACCATGCCCCCGGGCGACCCGAGCAATCCAGGCGACTCGGGCAGGTTCGCTGGCGGGACGGTGATGACGATAGTGGCGGAAGTGCGAGAGAGACACGGGGAGGGAGGCATGCGAGGATGCATGTGTAAGTGCACACACAGCTTGCGAGTGGGGCACACGCATGGTGCGCGTGTGCGGGAGGGGGTCACGCACGCGAGGGCGCTTAGTGTAACATCATAACTTCGATAAGGGGCCTAGCTGGTTTAATTGAACCACTGGAGGAACTTAGTCAGGATCGCAATGAACCACGACCTGACCTCTATCTTATATTAATATCGATTTGAGGTATGATGACGTGATATAGAAAATTGAGTAAATCAACTTGGAATCGATCTTGGTCGATGACAATGCTCTCATGAGGTCAAAACAAACTCATAGACACCAATCACACATCGTTTTGATGTATAACGACAAAGTTGGTTCATTCAGGTTAGATCGAGCTTCGAGACGACCTCAACATGACTTTCTAAGCAAACAAACTCTGAATTGACTTCCGTTAGTTGCATTTGACTCGTATGATCCATACGAGTGCAAAACAACTCATTTCGTTTGAATCTGAGGTCGTTTAGTGAAAGTGACCATTTTAAGCTAAGTTGTTCGACATAGTCACCCAGAAATTTTATTTTGAGCAGATGAACTCTGTATTGACTTCCGCCTGTTGCATTAGACTCGTATGATGCATAGCGGCCTGCATAGTCTCCATCCATCTTGTGAAGCAGTGCATAACATACTGCATAGTAATTTAGTTTTATTCTGTTTTCGACAACCCAATTCACACCTCCCACAATCCATCCAACATAAAGGGATTCAATCTCAAGTCCTTCCTCTAAAATTAACTACACCTTACTGTGTTCCTTGTGAGATCGATACTTGGGAAAATTTGCCCATTTTATATTACTTGTATGACTGGTACACTTGTCGTATGTGCATCAGTATATAAAAATAAGATGGACTCAAATGGAGTCATAGTTAGGAACAAAGCCAGACTTGTTGCTCAAGGATACAGGAAATAGGAGGAAATTGACTACAATCAGACATTTGTTTCAATGTCTAGACTGGAAGCAATCAGAATGTTCCTTGCTTATGCTGCACATATGAAGATAAGTGTATATCAAATGGATGTGAAGAGTGCTTTCCTAAGTGGATCTCTTCAGGAAGAAGTATATGTAGAGCAATCCCAGGTTTTGTTAATCCATCTCATCTCTCCTCTGTTTATAAATTAGATAAAACACTATATGGTCTCAAGCAAGCTCCAAGAGCTTGGTATGAGATTTTATCCACCTTTCTTCTAGAACACTCTTTTGTAAGAGGTAAGGTGGATAAAACACTTTTCACTAGAGCACATAAAGATCAGCTACTTCTAGTACAAACATATGTAGATGATATAAAATTTGGCTCAACAGACCAAAGACTTTGCAAAAGGTTTGCTGACCTAATGCAATCTAAGTTTGAGATGAGTAGCATGGGGGAATTATCCTACTTTCTTGGCGTCCAAGTAAAGCAAAATGCAGATGACATTTTCATATCCCAATCCAAGTATACCAAAGAGCTTTTCAAGAAGTTTTGGATGGAAAATGCCTCTGTTATGAAAATCCCCATGGCTACCAATATTGTACTTGATAGAGATGAAAATGGCAAGTCATTTGATCAGAAGACTTATAGAGCAGCCATTGGTTCACTACTCTACCCAACAACTAGCAGACTAGATATCATGTTTGCTACATGTATATGTGGTAGATTTCAGGTTGACCCTAAAGAATCAGTTGTTAGATTACAACTTTACTCTTGAGAACTCCACAATATTCTGTGACAGTTCTAGTGCTATTTCTATAACTTCTAATCCTGTTCTCCATAGTAGAACTAAGCACATAGAGATAAGACACCACTTTCTCAAGGATAATGTAGAGAAGGGTAAGATCAATCTTCAATGCATTTCAACTGATAATCAAAAGGCTGACATATTCACTAAGCCACTTGATGAAAGTAAGCACAATTTCTTCATCAATGCACTGGGAATGCTTGATGGAGCTCTTTAGGTCACATTTATTATGTAATAAAACCTATTTTCCATAGAAAGGTATTACTGGGAAAAATAATAAAATTTCTGAGAAAAATATAATTGTTCAATTAGAGCTGCGTCGAATACAAATCGATGTACCGTCAATTTCTACCTGACACTAGTGTCGAGAGCTGACTAGGATAGTTAATTTGAATGGCACTCGACGTAACGTTGAATTTATCTTGACATATGCGTCGACTTAATAGTTGCTGCAAGAACCCAAAGTCACGTCGATTACCAACTCGACACAACATCGACATATCAAGTGTGCGCAGTGTTGCTTATAGAAGCTACATCGACTTATTTTGGCGCGCTATATCTATTTCTTCTCAACGTTACTTCAAGTACAACCCTAAGTTGCGACAAATCGTCTTCTAAAAGCAACTTAGCCGTTAGACTTCATTGTGCTTTTGAATTCTCTCCCTCTCGCTCTCCTCTTCTTTTGCCTCTCTACTTATGTCTTCTTTCATCCTTGCAGGTACACGACGATAATCAATGGCCCCTCATAGAGATCAACGAGACATTCTTGAAGCAATTGATTTGGCACTAGAAACATTGATGTCTCAATTCTCTTCTCTATATCTAGATTTCTCAGAAGACTGCTATCACAATTTGTGTGCCTAACATTAAAGGTTAAGGAACATGACTGCCCAGACGAAAGCCATCGAAAAGGAACTGAAATCGTCGGCGCTGCCTGCTGAGGTCTTTATATCTTTTTCAATGATATAAAGTAGGGGGAGAAGTGCGACAGCAGGCCCCCTCCCGGTTCAGTGTACACTGCAATAGAGCATCCTTGTCAACAATCTCCTAATATTTCTGAAGGAGAAACAACCATCATCTCCCAATTCTCTCTGGCAACTGCACCATCCTCTCCTCCCAGAATTTTGCTTACAATCTAGGAGGAGTCATCAAATTAGGGGGAGTCTAATCAATTCTCAAATGATGAGGATTATTGGGCTAGTTTGAAAGAATTCTCATTATGGGCTAACTCACCCATCCCTGAGAACACAGAACTCAAACCTGCTTCTAAAGATTCAACCACAGTACCACCTGCTGCATCTACTCAGGCTTCTAAGCCTACTCTATACTTTCCTGATTCTACTCTAGACCCTCTTCCTTTTGCTCCTACTCAAATATCCCCAGCACCAGCCCCCAGAAAAAGGGACACATTCAGAGGAAGAAACACATTCAGAGGAAGGTGATATGGGAGAAACAAACCTATCTGGGAGAGATACCCAAAGGAATAGAGAAAACAATACAAAAAGGACAGGTCATACAACAAAAACTATGAGAAAATTGAAATACCTAAAAATTAGATGAAATTGTACACTGACCCAAATCTTGAGAAAGTCTTTGAAGAGAGTAGAGAAAGAGAATAATATTGTTGGAACATGGCCTTCCACATCTCCTAGGTTTGAGAATAACAAATTCTATGTGTATTTGATCTTGTGTGTTTAAGTGTGCAGGAAACAATATCATATGACTCAAGGATAACATAAGAAGTTTGCCCCCAAGTTTGAAGCCAAAATTCCAGCATACCCACTAGCGTCGACAGTAGCCACTAGTGCAGGCACTAGCCCTGATTAGAGCAATTTCGGGAGGCAGTTATAGAAGGTGCTAGCGCAGCGGCTAGCGCATGCGTTATCTCGACGCACAAGAGGAATTTCGGCAGGGTTTCCTTGGAATGAAAGATATGCACATGGAGAATATTTCCTAATTCAAGATAGCGCCAGCGGTAGCGATAACGCAGACGGTAGATCCAACTCTATAAAAAGGACCCCTTGGCTCCGTCTTGAACATTCTCTTAAAACCCTAATTCTAGAGCTTCATGCCACAACATATAGAGGAAGTCTTAGAGGATACTCCCACAAATCCATGAAGGCTTAAGGAGATCATTGGAGATGATTTCAACACGCTTCATCATCGTGACGAAAGACCACATCGACTACGATCATACTCAGCTGGTCTTCGTCTACTTCTTTAAGAGATCCACATAGGGAGTTTTTACATTGTTGTTGTTTATTTTATTTACACTTTGACACTAGTACAGTGAAATTGCCTCGTGTTGGAGAGTAGGTCTAGGTGGGACTTATGGCAGAAATTTGTCTCGTGTTGGCGACTAGGTTTATGGTGTAGATCCAGGGAGTGCTCGAGGCCGTATCCCGGGGAGGATTGACTAGAGCGGCTTGAGGCCGGATCCGGGGGAGGATAGGCTAAAACCACCGGTCGTGGGGATACAAGTCGGGATAGAAAACCCAAGAGTCTTACTAGTCGCCTCTGATTTCTAGCGTTATAGAAATCTATTTTTGTATTCAATTTTATTAATAGTAATCATGTCTCTCTTTGTGTAATAAAATTGACTTGTTATTCATTTCTCTAAATTATTTATTATACTCTCTTTCATTTTAAAACAATTTAGATTTTTATTCAAAATCACTATTTTGATCTACTTAATTTTCAAGTCTCTACAAAATATAATAAAAAGTTTTACAACCCTTATTCACTCCCTCCCCTTTAAGGGAACCTACAGATCTAACAAGTGGTATCAGAGCTAGGTTATTCCAAATCGGCTTAACATCCAGGAATAATGACGTCTCATGATCTCGCTTCAACTAGTGAGTGAAAAATTTATATAGAGGGAAAATCTTCGGCACCACTTTTTTTTGAAGGAAAACATTTTAAAGCTGGGTGGAAAATATTAATTGAAAATTTTATTAAGTCATTAGATATTAAAATATGGAATATTACCATTAGGAAGCCACCAATTGAGTTGAGTAGGGAAGAGCGCGTCTTAAATGCTAAATCATTGAATTCTCTATTTTGTGCACTTAATCAAAATATTTCCAAACTCATTTATACTTTTCCTACTGCATTTGAGATGTGGAATTTTCTTGAGATAACTTATGATTCTCCATCTACAGGTATGGAACAAATGCAAGAATTGGAGAACATACAAGCTTGCACAGATGTTCAAGAAATCTCCTCTCATGATGGATCAATGGAGTGCACATCAAGTGGAAGAGAAGAAGAATTCTTATATTTGGAAGAGGAGTGCCAAAAAGATGTCAAAGGAACTATTTGTTCAAATCTTGTCTCTTCCGATAGCAATGTAAGGAAATCAAATTCTTCTTTTTATGATAAATTCCATCTACGCATTACATATACTACAAAGTATTAAACGTAAAATTAAGAAATTGAAAATCGCTAATGAGAAATTACGTTTAGAAAATAAAAGGTTAAAAACTAATGTTAATGTAGAATCTAGTTGTGCTGTGGTTTCTCCATCTTGCTCTTTAATTGATATTTCAAAGCATTGTTTTGATTGTAATGATATTAAAGAAAAATTCAAGGATTTTGAAAAAGAAATTTTAATTTCAAAAGAGCATAATGAAAAATTGATAAATTAAAATAATATTTTATCTAATAAACTAGAATAATTAAAACTATCTGTGCAAAAAATTTCAAGTAATAAAAAATCTTTTATTTCTAGTTTATCATCAAATATATGTAAAACCTTTACTAGTATTTTAAAATATATTAAACATGCATCTAGTAGAATGTTTAATCATACAAGCATAATTAATTCTAACCCTCATTATGTATCTTCCAAATTAAATTCAAATGTGCAAAAATTTCCAATGAAAAATGGTTTCAAAAGTCATTATTATTTTAAGCCTAATTTTAATGAATATTGAAATTTGATGCATAATTATAATATTAAATCAAAGTATGAATGAAGACCCAAAATAAAAAATGAAACATTAACTCCACTTGAAAGGGTTCTATCATTCTCATCTCCCCAAAAGCAAACACGATGTATTTGGGTACCCAAAGGAACCATCCCACATGGTCTCATTTGGATACCTAAATCTCTTACTCATTATTGTCCAATCATTTGCATGAAGTAGAAACAATTAAAAATGAAATATCATTATTCCACTTCATGATATGCTTAACTTCCTTTTTGTTTTTTTTCAAACATCATGCTATGGTCACTTTGTATAACATGTGATATGACTTTCACACATTAAGCCATAAATTCATAAATGAATCAAATTGAATGAAATTGAATATAAGTGATATCATTTCTCAAGTGACCTATCTATCCCTTTTATCCTTCTAAATCCATTTCCTATAAATGTATTATATTGCCATTATAAATTGAAAACTAAATTTGTTATATATTATCAAGATCAATGAAATAATTATCAAAAATGGATTTAAAAGGAATATTAGTTATCTTGGCTAAATGTATAAAATATTCAAGTTTTTTTGCTTATGTATTTAATATCCTTGCATAATTTGATAGCCCCTATCATGTCTAATAATAATCATGGAAAATCAGAATTGAAGAATTGCAAAAATCATGTTTTAAATAAAAATTTCAACTCTGTTGCTAGTGCCTAACGTTAGTTGTTAACATTGGCGGTAGCACAATTTCTCTGAAAATTCCGATTTCTCTAGATATTAATTTCTGAAAAATTATATTACTACTTTAATTATCAATCTCTTCTAATTCAAAAAAAAACTTGTATATGTTTTGGTCATATTCACAAAAAATCAAAACAAAGAGAAAGTGCAATACTCTTTGCAAATGACCAATAACATCTTCACAATTAATTTTTTTAAATATGAATAATTTATCATATGACGAAGCAAAAGATAATATATCTATCTCATGTTTAAAATTTTCAACTCATCATAAGAATTAATGAATTTATAAAAATTCTTATAATAAACACAATTGGAATTGATTCCATTATTTTCATAACTTGTTTTTATGTATGAATTATGTCTTGAATTTGCATGTATCTCATTCTTGTCTAGACCTTAGAATCAACCATATACTTATCAACCAATAACTCACAAGATTAAAACACATCATTCTAGGTCTATGCACATTTTGTTCAAGCCCCATGTTGAATGCATGCAAATCAATCATATGCTTATAATTCTTACATAACATTGCACCTTGCTACCATAACTTTTCATTCTAGCATCATCACTTACTATAAGTAATAATCAATGTCTATGCTAGTTATATCATGTCATGTTGTGTTAAAGAAAAATAGAATAATGAAATTTAAAAATCAAGAAAATTATATATATATATATATATATATGGTTTGTTTAATATTCAAAAATTCAAAGAGAAAATTTACAAAACCATTCTAAATGACCAAAAATATTTTCTCATCATATTTATATTCATTATTCACCTTACAATCTTTCTCTTTAATATTTTGAAAAGGATGAATATGAATTATTTTATATACTTCACTTACATCATTATGAATAATTAATTATGAGGGCCTAAATTTCTATGTGATAAAAATAATGATCATTTATTATAATTATGCAAAATCAAATGATCTTTTAAAATTCAAATATTAAACATAACTACAAAAGATCCAATTGCTTCCAACATATGGTTTATGTTCATTATCATTATATGAATGTTTTATGACTTGCATGTATCTCATATATATAGACCATAGAATCAATTTTATATCAATAAGAATAAATCAAATAGAATCATCACTTCATTCTATGTCTACAAATTGAATCACTATTTTTGAATACATGCAACATTGTCTCAATTAATCTTATGGCATATCATTGCATTCTAATTCATCACTCTAGCGCTATCAACTAATAAATATTATTATTCATGCTAGTTATCTCATATTGCCATAATGAATTAATTTTAAAGTAGAAAAATTGAAAGATAAAATTCATAATAACTATGTGACTTTAAAATCAAATAAAATTAGAAATCAATCTCTTATAAAAGCCATAGTTTATAAATTATTTCCATAGTATTAAAACGCTTAAGTATGTCCAAGATCATTCACCCACATTAGGTGTCTCACAATAGCGAGGGCGTAGGATTGTATGCATTAGAAGACCTAACCTCTAAGTCATGTCTTGTCCTTAACCGGGAGGGTTCCAGTGGGGCCTTGCGAGGCACTGGGGGTAAAGAGTGCTAGGTTGAGCGTTCTCTAGTGTGTGCATATGTGAGTAACACCCCAACCTACGACATGTGTGCAACTCCTCATGCCCATCCGTCACTTAGTACGGGGCTAGAGTGTAGACATATAGTCTGTGTATTTTTATCTAGGGCATACCTATTTTATTCTTTGCATGAAGCATTTCACACTATAATCATTTAAATAATGCTTATTTGGCTTATTCAAACATGATATCTTGTGTTTACATTTCCTATCTTTTTCAGTTTACATTATTTTGATAAACACAAGCCTTAGAAAAATCAAAATGAAGATATAAGAGAATATATATATCATGCGATGTTTATTTTGTCAAGTCATGTAAGAAATTGCTAACGTTTCATGCAATTTGCACTATCTAGATATCTCCAAAAATTCTAAAATTTCTGAATGAAACTACTCTTTGGACACTTAATCAAGATCAAAAAACAAAATTTTCAAAATCTCAATATTATGCTCACTGTTTGCCGCGCTAGCGCTAGCGCCGACGCTAGCTCGACTATCTAATTTTCTGTGTTTTTAAAATTTTGCAAAGTCACTAAAAATATGTTCTTTTATATGTACTACTTATTTTTGCATTTCTGACATTAATTGATTTTTGAAAAATAAAAATAAAAAATTACAAAAGCCAAATTGCAAAAAATATTTTATTCTCTTCCTTTCTTTGTTTATTTGTTTGATTTCTACCTTGATATGCAAAAAGTAAAACACAAAATTATAAAACAAAAAACTTATAAAAAAAATTATTTTTGAACTTAACTTTTTCTATTTACATGTATCTTGCGAAAGAGAGATTTGGGATGTCACCCCATCACATCTCCTAGTACCGGTGCGAACCCCTTACAGGATAGACCTCGGGAAGTCGAAGATCAATTATAAGTGTTGAAATTTTAAACAAAATTATTTTTCAAAATACCAAGAAAACTGTATGTTAATATCAAACATGATTTAATCTATCATTTAGACCTTCTACAATATTGGAATTCATCTTTTCAAACTACTTTGAATATTGCTTCATATCATGCTTTGATATATCTAAACACATGTGCATCAATTGTATTGAAAAGTTTTTGTGTAGAATCAAGCTTAGCATGCATCTAAGTATGAGTAAATATTTTATGATTGATAATGACATTTTTTCACTCACTTATTTTGGCAAGTCTACATGTGCTTTTAATCTAAGAATGCTTGCTTGTGTATTGTATTTGTACAATGAATTAAAATTGTACAAGTATCTTACCTACACTACATTTATTTGCACTATTAAAATTTAAGAAAAGTGGTTGTGCTTTCAAATTACATTGGTTTGCAAAATAAGTGTATTCGGAGATCTTTGTACAAAACAAAAAAATCATGAAATAAATTGACAAAGATAACTCTACGAAACACTACTTGAACCTCCTGATAAGTCTTAATAAGCATTGCGAGGTTGAGCACCTTGGAAAGAATAGTAAAGTGTCTTGTGCAAACTTTCAATTTTTTTTACAACTACTTATTCTTAAGTACACCGGATCACAAAAATATCAATATTGAAAAATAAAGTGTGTAATCCCCCAAACAATACTTTGCACCCTGATAAGTCTTAATGAGCATTGTGTGTGCAAAGCACCTTGGTAGTTCTACATTTTTTGTGTGCATTGAAGTGTGTGGAAGTAAAATTATTTATGTTTTATTGTGCACTTTACTCTACATATGTCTTGTATTTTTGATTAAATCATTTGTTTACTCTCTTCAAAATACACTTATGTGAACATCATTATCTTCCATAACACTTATTCTCATGAGTATTGGATCATAATGCTAATTCTATACTACTCTTTATATATAAATGCACTAGATAACCTAACATGCTCTTTACAATATTTGGTATGCCTTGAATTTATGGATTAAAATAATATTGTAGTAGTCTCTTTTTGATATCTTTCTTTCATGCTTGGTTAATTTATTATAATCTTTAAAGATTTTAAAAGAAAAATGATTTACAAAAACATCTTCTCATTTTGGAATTTAACTCTTTTTTTTTCTTATGAATAGTCTTGATTACAAAAAGATGTTTCTTGTATTTCTATAAGTCTTCCGCAATATTACCTTATAACTTTTACCTTGCGCTTTCATACTTATATCAAGTCTTAAATCTCAAAATTCTTTTTTCAACAAGTGGTAGACTTGCTTGGTAGAATTTATATTGGTTGTAATAACTAGCTTATTATATTTATGCTAAAAACTATGATCTATTTCTATGAAAATTTTTATGCTAAAAACTCTGATTTATTTCTATGAAAATTTTTATGCTAAAAACTCCTCATCATTTCATTTCCTCTAAAAGCTTGATCATGTCTTATCTTTTACTAAAAAACCTCTTTTATGTTTATTGCTTCCTTAACCCACTTTTGTTAATAACAAAAGGGGGAGAACTAACATGATAAATAATAATCACTTTCATATATGAAAACTAACATGATAAATAATAATCTCTTTCAAATGGGAAAACTAACATGACAAAGTCTTAAGATGATAGCCTACATATAAGGGGAGCATTCACATAGGGGGAGCATGCATTTAGTGGGAGCAATTCTAAATACCAAAATCGACAATTATCCTAAGTCATCACTCAGACACACACACAAGTAGGTTTCATCATGCTTTATGTATTAATGCTCTGATTTATCATTAATAGATTTGCTATTATCAAAAAGGGGAGTTTGTTGGAACATGGTCTTCCGCATCTCCTAGGTTTGAGAATAATAAATCCTATGTGTATTTGATCTTGTGTGTTTAAGTGTGCATGAAACAATTTCATATGACTCAAGGATAACATAAGAAGGTTGTCCCCAAGTATGAAGCCAAAATTCCAGCATGCCCACTAGCGCCGACAGTAGCCACTAGCGCAGGTGCTAGCCCTGATTAGAGCAATTTTGGGAGGCAGTTATAGAAGGCGCTAGCGTAGGCGATAACAAGCGCAGGCGTTATCTCGACACACAAGAGGAATTTTGGTATGGTTTCCTTGGAATGAAAGATACGCACATGGAGAATATTTCCTAATTCAAAATAGCGTCGGCGGTAGCTCCAACTCTATAAAAAGGACCCCGTGGCTCCGTCTTGATCATTCTCTTAGAACCCTAAATTCTAGAGCTTCTTGCCACAACATATAGAGGAAGTTTCAGAGGGATACTCCCACAAATCCATGAAGGCTTAAGGAGATCATTGGAGAAGATTTCAACACGCTTCATCATCGCGACGAAAGACCACATCGACTATGATCATACTCTGCTAGTCTTCATCTAGTTATTCAAGAGATCCATATAGGGAGTTTTTACATTGTTGCTGTTTCTTTTATTTACTCTTTTATACTCGTGCAGTGAATTCGCCTTATGTTGGAGACTAGGTCTGGGTAGGACTTAGGGCAGAAATTTGCCTCGTGTTGGCGACTAGGTTTAGGGTGTAGATCTAGGGAGTGCTTGAGGCCGTATCCGGGGGAGGATTGGCTAGAGCAGCTTGAGGCTGGATCCGGGGGAGGATAGGCTAAAGCCACCGGTTCGTGGGGATACGAGTCGGGATAGAAAACCCAAGAGTCTTACTAGTCGCCTCCGATTTTAGCGTTATAAAAATCCATTTTTGTAATCAATTTTATTAATAGTAATCATGTCTCTCTTTGTGTAATAAAATTGATTTGTTCTTCATTTCTTTAAATTATTTATAATACTCTCTTTCATTTTAAAACAATTTAGATTTTATTCAAAATCACTATTTTGATATACCTAGTTTTTAAGTCTCTACAAAATATAATAAAAAGTTTTAAAACCCTTATTCACCCCCCTCTAAGGGCGCCTACATATCCAATAAATATGAGTATGAGGCATCTCAAAGAGAAATTGAAGAAGAGAGAAAGAAATTCATTGAAAGACTGAAAAAGGGGAAAGATTCTGTGTAAGATGAGCAAATAAAAGAGACAATTCAAATTCCAAGTACTCTATTTGACTCTTCAAAATATGCTGCCAAGAACGCTCAAGCTAAAATCTTGAAAGATAAAGGACAATTTGACAAAAGGGGTCTTGGATGTAATCAAGACATGGAAGATCAGTCATATAAAAAGAAGAAAAAAATTGTGTTCAAGACAGCTCCAACTTCTGGTAACCCACAGTCAACATTCATAGTGCCAGATCCAGATTTAGAAGAGCTTGATCTGGTTGAAATAAATGAGATGACTCCTAAAGTTATCACCATTGGATTCAAGATCAATGATGTCTACGCTAATGCAGAAGCTGACTTGGAAAAATTGTTCAAAGGGCATGAAATAATCTAGAAGTATCCAGAAAAGGCCAAACCAGCCAACTTCAAATATATTGAAGCAAAGTTCAGAAAAGTCTATGATGCATTAGCTACTTTTCTCAAAAAGAGAAATTGGAATATTTCTTTGGGTAACCAACTCTGATAAACACTTATTTCTATTAATCAGATGTGTGAATTTATTCTATTATAATATATTCATATGTACTATGCTTTATTTTTCAAAATGATTGAAATCACTTAAATTTTTTGTAAAATTTGTCAAGATAAATAAGAGGGGATTGTTGGGAAAAACATCCTCTGAATTTATCTTAAAAATTATGTAAAAGTGATTTCATCATCTAGGATTCATTACCCATGTTGTATAGTGAGGGTAATATGGTCATTAGATGTCCTAGGATGTCACACTAGGGTGTCAAAGACCACTCCAAAATAGTGCAAAAATTCAATTATGTAAATTCTGCGTCGACTAGAAGTCGACGCAGCTTCTACTTCAAGTCGAAGTAACTTCGAATAGAAGTACGGATAACTCAGACTGGTAGTTGATGCATCAGTTGAAGTCGACGCAACATCAAAATGTAGTCGAAGTAGAAGGCAGAGCCAGTCAAAGCAACATTGAAGTTGATGCAACTTCAAATTATATTCGACGCTGAAGGAAGAGCTCAGAGTCTAGGCCTTCTGCTCGACGGATATGTCGATAAGGACTCGACACAATGTCAATAACAGAGTTCATTTCAAAGTTGAGGAAGATTTCGAAGCAGTTTCTATTAGAACTCAGAGGTGCGTTGATAAGAAGAAAAATATATTCGACGCAACGTCGAATACAAACACAGAATTAGAATATTTCCTACATTCTATTTTGAAGCTCATTCAGAGGATATAAGTGGAAGTTATTTGAATTCCAACGGGTCATCCATAATCAAGAATGGAAAGAAGAAGTCCACAGATACAATAAAGATATTTTTGGATGTTATTCAAAAAGGTTTGGATGGGCTGCCAATAGAAAAGGAAAGAGAACAATACTACCTCTTGGATATTCTTACTATGGAAATAACAAAAGAAGAAAGAAATTTATCATGATTCGACGGAAGAATAAGGAGACAGAGGAAGAGAAAAATATAGTAATAGTCTTAGAGATTTCAACAAGGCTTCTTCTTCTTCCCTCTTCCACCATACAAGGACAGAGATAACAAAATTCAATTACAGATCGTCTACTACTGGTTTCTCCTCTCTGCTGCAACAAACTGAAAGCACTGGACAAAAACTTAACAATCATTTTCTTCTTCTTACAAAGGATTAATCATATTCAAGATCCAGTCCACTAGCAGTGCCAATAATCCCCAGAGAAATTTGTTGAAAGAGGATTCAAATCAGAAGAGGTACTTCTTCTTCTTCTTCTCTACTTTTACTCTTTCTTTCACCTTATGTAAATTGAGTAAAGAGTCCTTAGAATCCCTCTTCAAAGGATTCAATAGTGGTTCAAGATCTCCTTATCAAAAGATCTAACTTAGTTCTAAGAGTCTCCTTAACAAAAGACTCAGACCTTGGTTCTAAGAGTCTCATTATCAAAAGACTTAGTGATTCTAAGAGTCTCCTTATCAAAAGACTCAGGCACTAGATAGTGTATTCCTACCAAGGTGGTAGAAGAGTTAGAGTACCCATATTTTGGGGAACCACTGTAGATTGTGTCTTATCTATGTTGTGCTAATTTTTTGTGTTGTCCCATATTTATTTTACTCTGTGTTTATTTTATTCTGGATTGGTATTTCTGAATGCATAGTTGTTAGAACTATTATTGTTCTGTGCATTTATTTTGTTAAAAGTTTTGAAACTCTATTCACCCCCCTCTAGAGAATAATCAGAGGACTCACTGTGCACTTTAAATAGGATATGCATGTTCATCTCCCATCCATCATTCATTAGGAGGTATTGTTTCATCTCCTCTTGGATCTATCATAGGAGGTCTTGGTTTATCTCCATGGCTTAATCCGTAGTAGAGGTCTAGGTTCATCTTGGACTCTAAAACCCACACAAATAATAATACATAAGTGGAATAACCATAAATCAATCCATACGAACATAGGTACACTCACCCAAATTCTTACACTAATGGTCGTCGATACCCACTACTCTAGCCCAATCCGCACTGTGGAATCACCAAATTAACATTATAATGGGTTCCAAATTACGCTTCATGGATTTATCAACATAACAATGTTACCCTCATGACTGTCGAAAAATAACTCTTTCTTAATCACTTTCACACCATGGAGTCCACTATGGGCAAAATCATTGGCCACCATCATAATGACACTACTCTCCTAGTCTCTGAACAATAATTATTTCTACATTTGGTTCCTGGTCGTGGAATCCACTAAAGGCCAAATTGTTGGCCGCAAACATAAGGCTTTAACTAGGAATGACTAAAGATCCTCAAATACCTCAACCCCACATAAATTATGACATTTACCTTGCAGTAATTCTCTGACAAGCATACTATGTTATCCAAAATGCAAATGTCATATTAATATCGCTGATCCGGGCCTATGACCATGGGTAAGCTTTAGATAACATGCCTAAATCTGCAATAGTTACCAGATTACAAATGCAATCTCATGTTGGGGACGCAATCCCATGCCACTTGGTTCTAACAAACCAAAAGAGTTCATACCCTCCACTAATTAGTGGAGAAGTCTCTCCTATGCAATGAAAATGCAGATGAAATGAAATATAATGGTCCTAAGACCTGAGTGAGGCACTGTTACCCTTGGAGCTCATTTTGGCACCATGTAAATGTTGCAAGAATGGTAGGAAGATGACCCAAATAGAATGATTTTTGCGGACCCGGCCCTAACTCATCATTTGGAACTCTAGAGCCTCCTATAATGGGGAATCTTCAAAGACCTAGCCCACCTTTTTAAAAATTTCCTCTCCATTACTCAACTCCAATAAAATGAAGAATATGAGCCCTAAATGACACTATCCTGGCCTAATAGACTCAAGGATAAGATCCTAGACATTGGATCCAAGATTCCCCCATCCAATGACTCAAAAAATAGAATTTATTTCTATTTCAGGCTTGTACACGATTTGTCACATGACCTGGACTTGTCATGTGCCTAGTCGTGTATTGTTGTATAGGGCCTGCAGCACACTGCTGGGTTCCTGGACGTGGACACACCCAGGTAAACAACTTGTTTAAGCTGTGTATAGTGTCGTGTCCATAAACATGACAAAATACATGGACATGTACAAGGTCATGTACAGTGTGGGAAGTTGAATTTCATCTCTATTAGGTGCACAACTAGTACAAAACCATGTACATGTCATGTACTTAACCAGGTAGAGTTAAAATGCCCTCTAAATGCAGTCTAACTCCTTGCCAAACCGCATTACACACTATGGACTCAACCATGGTATCAATAATCTATTTTATGGCACGAAATTCATATAATCGTGGTATTACAATTCTACCCTTGTAAATAAATTTCAACCTAAAATTTTAAAATAGAAAACACAATAAAAACTCTTTGTACCTGAGGGAAAAACTCAGGGTATTCCTCATGCATGATTTGCTCTGGCTCCCAAGAGAGTTCCTCGCGCGACCACAATTGTCCCAATGAACCATAACCATCTTTATTGAATCATTATGAACTTTCTATACTTTAGTGTCCTTAATACAAATAGGTCTAACTTTGGTCAATAATCCACTATCAACTAGCACTTTATCGGCCTCAATGGTCTGAGTAGGCTCTTGTACAACCTTCCTCAACAATGAAATATGAAAAACATCATACAATCAACTAAGCTCCGACAATGATGCAAGCTGATATGCATCATCACCAATGCGCTCTATAATCTCAAAAAATCCCAAATATTGTGGTCTTACCTTACTCAACATTGGATCCTCGACACTCCTTTGAATGTATTGATCTTCAATTACACCATATCGCCCACGACGAACTCCACATTGCTATGTTTGAAATTGTAATACTTTACCCTCATACACTAGGAAACTAGCAATCTCTCACGTATCTCCCAAATCGCCGTGTTCGCTTCATTAACATCCTTATGCTTCAATAGCTTTGTGTTGCCCATCTACGCCCAAGCCATGGGCATACAACACTTCCTACCTTACAACTGTTGGGTTTTCTTAAATCAGCACATAAATGCGCATAGCGGAATATACAAACAAGAATAACCCTAAACAATTAAAAGACCTTGCGATTTCATGAGTCAAGAAATAGAAAAACATCACTTTGCTAAATACCTGCATGGGATCGAGTTAATACTCAATCAAGGTGCTCTAACAGGAAATCTGAAGAACAATGGTTGAGTTCCAAGCACTGAAATCGATCGATGCCTCTACGGAAGTCCACACGAGTGAAGAAGAATCCTAGCTTCTTGTCGCACAAGAACAAGGTCGGAGAAGGTGAGCCCTCTGCGTTTCCAACGGATTGCTAGATCTGACATGAGAAAGGCGTCAGCGGTGTCAGCGAGATCGAAGTGGTCGGAACTTTTCCGTTAGTTATTCATGAACTCTCTATTTCTCTGAAGAATCGCAAAAGGGAAAGCAACCAATAAGGCATAAAATCATAATCTATTTATACCCGAGGCGAGAGAGAAAAGCTATCTGCACACCCACGACCAGAATTGGAGAACTGAATTCGTCGAGTAGACCAAAATTGTCGAGACAATTCAACGATTTGCCGAGACAATATAATTCGTCGAGACACTCTCAATGATTCGACGTGATGAATCAAGACGTGTTCCGTCGATACAATCTCGACGATTCGTCGAGTACATCTAATTCGTCGAGATATTTCGACGAATTCAATGAGATGAATCATCACATATGTCGTCGAGACATTTCAACGATTCATCGAGACAATTCGACGATTCATCGAGACGATTTGACGATTCATTGAGTACAATGCAATTCGATGAGACACTCTCGACGATTCATCGTGTACTTCCTTTTCCCGTTGAGACATTCTCGACTCAACTCCAATTGCTCATAGGATTGGTCCTTCACTCATATCCAATATGAGTAAGGCCAACACAATCCTTCCTCCAACTTCTCCAAACACTCTTGTGTGTGACCACATAGGCTCATATCGCGTTGGAAGTGAGACTAAATGCTTGATCACTTCCAGATCACCTTGGAAACACCAACAGTCTCCCACTTGATCTTGAACGTATCAAACAAAAGTCTCACAAACAATGAACGGCATCTAGCAATGCATCATTGCTACCCAAACAATAAGAGTTCATAACTCAACAAGCCTGTCTTGACCAATGTACTAGTGTTGTCATGTCCCTTTGTCCTTTAGATCCAGATAGAACTAGAGGCATGGACCGTATCACCCTCATAATTGTTCAATCCTAGTTTCCTGATCTAGAATAGACTGTCTGAAATTGTTGAGCTCAATATCCTATATTAAATCAACCAAGCATGGCCATGCATTTCTCAGTCTCATTACATCAAGGGGCCCATGGATGTAACTCCTATCATATAGGAGGACAAATCACATATCTGTCCACACACAAACACCCAAATGAATCATAACATACCCAATAACCATCGTTATCATCAACCTTCTTCAAGTAAGACTTTTGATGACATCAAAGTATGCTCTTCCTCACTTGATGAATGCTGTGACTTCAGGTCAAAGAACCACAAATATCATTGTCATATGAGACCTACTTGTGACACGTTCATATAACAATCCACAAAGTAGTCTCATGGTGGGTCTGTCCAGTATAACTTGTTCAATAAAAAGTACTCATGTGATGACTTGATATCACAATATCATGACCCGTGAGAACCGGTCATCAGTCAATGCACATGCTAGTCTTAATGTACTATCATCACCCTTAATTTCTAAGATGATACTCTGACCAGGGACCATTTAAGAATGATGTTTCTAATTAAATATAGGCCCTCACATTCAAGTCACACACTTGAATTCCTATGGAAGCAAATATTCTAAGGGCATCTATTATGCTAATTAATCTATCATATAGAAACAGTTGACACAATAATAAGAATTTTCCATAAATATAAAATAAAATATAAAGTACTATATTCATCACATGAATAAACATCAACCGACAAATATGTAAATTAATCCACAAGTCTCCCATTAGAGATGATCATTCAGATATCTAATACCCATTGATCTAGTATGACAATCATGCTTTCTCTGTGCGAGAGGCTTCTTCAGTGGATCCGCAATATTATCTTCAGTCGGTACTCTGCATATGCTCACATATCCTCGATCGATAATCTCACGTATAAGATGGATCCGCCGAAGTATGTGCTTGGAGTGCTGATGAGATCTAGGTTCCTTAGCTTGTGCAATAACACCATTATTGTCACAGTAAAGAACTACGGGATCAACAATGCTAGAAACTACATCAAGCTCGCTGATGAATTTCTTAATCCACACAGCCTCCTTCGCCGCATTTGTAGTGGCGATATACTCGGCCTCAATCGCAGAATCAGCAACTGTCTCTTGCTTGGAACTCTTCCAGCTTACAGCTCCTCCATTCAGGCAAAATACACAACCTGATTGAGACTTTGAGTCATCCCTATCAGTCTGGAAGCTAGCATCTGAACCCCTTACAACGAGCTCTTCGTCTCCACCATACACCAAGAATACATCCTTTGTCCTTCTCAAGTACTTTAGGATATTCTTGACGGCTGTCCAGTGACTATCACCGGGATCAGACTGATACCCGCTTGTCATTCTCAAAGAATATGATACATCGGATCGAGTACATAACATCACATACACGATTGATCCAACTGCTGAAGCATATGAAGTCAACTTCATGAGGTCCTTATCTTCCAAAGATTTATGACACTATTACTTAGAGAGACTCACACCATGAGACATGGGTAAGAATCCCTTCTTGGATTCAAGCATGCTGAACCATTTCATCACCTTCTCAGTGTATGTACTTTGGGTCAAACCCAACAACTTCTTCGATCTATCTCTATAGATCTTAATACCAAGTATATAAGTCGATTCGCCCAAGACTTTCACAGAAAAATAGTTCCCTATGTTGTTCTTAACAACTTGTAGGGTCGGTATGTCATTCCCGATCAACAGTATGTCATCTACATACAATATCAGGAAGACAACTATGCTCCCACTAATTCTCTTGTAAACACAAGGCTTATCTTCGTTCTTGATGAAACCAAACTCTTTGATTTTCTCATCAAAACGTAGATTCCATCTTTGAGAAGCCTGTTTGAATCCATAAATGGATCTCTACAGCTTGCATATTTTAATGGCTTCATTTGGAGATACAAAACCCTCGGGTTATGTCATATACACTTCCTCGAGGAGGTTTCCATTTAGGAAAGTCATTTTGACATCCATTTGCTAGATCTCATAATCATAATATACAACAATAGCAAGCAGAATTCTGATGGACTTAACCATAGCAACATGGGAAAAGGTTTCATCATAGTCAACATCATGAATTTGCTTGAAACCTTTATCCACTAATCGCCCTTTGAATGTCTGTACATTCCCATTCATGTCGGTCTTCTTCTTGAAGACCCACTTGTACCCTATGGGTGTACCCCTTTAGGTGGTTCCGCGAAGGTCCAAACTTGGTTTGCATACATGGAGTCCATTTCAGATTTCATGGCGTCAATCCACTTCTCGGAGTCCGGTCCACTTATAGCCTCTCGGTAGGTTGCAGGCTCATCATCATGATCCATAAGCAACACATTACCTATTTGAGACAAGAGATATCCATATCTCTCAGACTCAAATCTTGGTCTACCAGATCTACGTAGGACTTGTGTTTCTTGAGCAGGTTCTCCAACTATAACTACTTGCAGTCCTTGTTCAGGTTCCAATTCAGGTTCGTTTTCAGTTTGTGGTTCTTGAACTTCTTCAAGTTCTACCTTTACAGTCTTTCTGGTTAAGAACTCTTTCTCCAAAAAGACGTCAGTCCTTGCGACAAACACTTTGCCCTCATACGGCAGGTAGAAATAGTACCCTTTGGTATCCGTAGGATACCCCTCTAGATAACACTTATCTGATTTGGGTTCCAGCTTATCAGGCATTTGACGTCGCACGTATGCCTCACAACCCCAAATCATAATAAAAGACATACTAGGGCGCTTCCCAGTCCATATCTCATATGATGTCTTTTGAACCATCTTCGTCGGAACTCGATTTAGTGTGAAAGCAACAGTCTCTAGAGCAAATATCCAAAAGGAAACGGGAAAATCTGCATGACTCATCATCGACCATACCATGTCAAACAAAGTACGATTCCTCCGCTCAAAAACACCATTAAATTGCGGTGTTCTAGGTGGGGTGAGTTGTGATACAATACCACACTCTTTCAGATGATCATGAAACTCCAGACTCAAATATTCGCCACCTCGATCATATCATAGTGTTTTTATTATTTTTCCCAGTTGGTTTTCTACTTCATTCTTAAACTCTTTGAACTTTTCAAAGGTTTCCGATTTGTTCTTCATAAGAAAAACATATCTGTATATGCTGAAATCATCAGTGAATGTAACGAAGTAGTAGAACCCACCTCTAGCCATAGAACTCATGGGTCCGCATACATCACTATATATCACACCCAAGAGATTATCAACCCTCTCAGTACAACTAGTGAAAGGGGCTTTTGTCATCTTGCCTAATAAACATGACTCGCATCTATCAAATGATTCATAATCGAATGAGTCCAACATTCCATCTTTATGGAGCTTGGATATGCGTTTCTCATTTATATGGCCTAAAGGACAATGCCAAATATATGAAGGATTCGAGCCATTAGTTTTTAGTATTTTAGTATTTTCTATGTTATAGATTAGCTAATCTAAGTTCAAAACATATAAGCCATTAAATAGTTGGGCTACACCATAACAAACATCATTCATAAATATAAAATAACTATTGTTCTTAATAATGAAAGTAAACCATCTCATGTCTAAAAATGACACAGATATAATGTTTCGAGTTATGGCTGGAACAAAATAATAATTATCGAATTCTATTACAAGCTCTGTAGCAAAGAAAGATGATATACTCCCATGGCAACGACATCAACTCTTGCTCCATTTCCAACGCGCAGGTCTTCCTCTCCATTACCCAACATTCTTCTCCTTCTCATCTCCTGCACATTTGTACAAATGTGAGAACCGCATCAGGTATCCAATACCCAAGATGAAGGAGTAGAATGGTTTACTTCTATAACAAAAATACCTGAAGTGGACACTTCCTTTCTTCTTTTGCAGGTCTTCAAGATAGAGGGGACAGTTCCTCCTCCAATGCCCTGCCTTACCACAATGGTGGCACTTCTCTTCCTTCGCCAAGCCTTTGTTCTTTAGTGCTGAAGACTTGGGATCAAGATATGACTTAGGTCCCACCTTAGTTTTCTTGAATCCCTTGGTCTTGCCCTTGCCTTTATGCACCATAAATATGGGGCTAGCAGGCTTGGCCTTCTTCATATTGATCTCAGCAGTTCTTAATATGCTTAGGAGCTCAGGTAGTGTCTTCTCAATTTCATTCATATTGCAATTCAAGACAAACTGCTCGTAACTGTCCGACAACGATTGCAGGATCAGATCAGTGGCCAACTCTTGGCTCAAAGGAAACCCCAGTCTTTCAAGGTTCTCTATATACCCAATCATCTTGAGTACGTGAGTCCCTACTGGGTCTCGAGCTCTCATCTTACACTGAAATAACGCTCTGGATATGTTAAACCTATCTTGGCGAGCTTTCCCTTGAAACATTTTCTTTAGGTGTCCAACCATCTCGTAACAACTCATGTTCTCGTGTTACTTCTGAAGCTCAGAGTTCATGTTCGCGAGCATAAGGCATTCAACATCCAAGGAGTCATCTCCATACTTCTTGTAAGCATCTTTATCTGCACGAGGTGCAGTAGCGGCTGGCTCCTGGGGGGATCTTCTTCCAGGACATAGAGCTTATCCTTCTCAAGGATCGCTCCCAGGGATAAGGTGGAATGAGAACCACTTGCCATGGATATTCTACAAGGAGTTTTGCAAAGTTAAATTTTAGTACTATATTTTAATTTTTTTTTAATAAGGACTTTTATTAAATACTCCCACTATTTTATTCAAATTGATAACCCTTAATATCAATTCAGAGAGTTTATGCGAGCTACTCTCTAGTGGACAAGATCCGTATTTCACCCCATCATAAGTCAGCTTTGGCTAATCACCCATAATGTGACTATTTAGTTAGATAACATTTGCCAATTTCATCACTATGCAACTCTTGTATGGTTGGTGAATAACTCTTTATTCGCATCCATCATATGGTGCATGCCAACCCTATGCCTCTAGGCACTCAACCTTTGAGGTCACCTAGTTAAGATAGACCCGATGTCGACAATGGGATATCACAATTATTCGCTCGCACCCTTACCAAAATAGATTAATGCACCTTGCTTTGGCAAGCCCACACTTCATCGATCGAGGCAAGAAGAGTGTCATCCATCAGAAGGCATTCAAATACTTAATATTGGATTAAGGGATTTTAAGATACAATCGATGAACATTTCATCATGATTAACATTTAATCATTGTGCACATTCACAAAATAAAAATTACAACATTCATAATCCAAATACATCTCAGATGTGCACAAAATAAAATCATCAACACTTTGAAATAAAGAGCTAAATTTGAACATTTAAAACCCTTTTAAATCTCCAGATTTACATGCATTGGACCTATGAATAACAACTCCACTTATGCAATAGACAAGCTCGTCTCTCAATGTCAGATTCAAAATCTAAGGCATTTGATTTCACAAATCATTTTGAGGGACGGTTACTGCAAAGGAGAAGCAATTTCTGAAACAATGAAATCGCAACGCAATCACATGCGTTCCTGGCAGGGTTCCAAGGGACCGCACCCCTGGTGGGGTCTTAGGGGCAGAGCCCCCAATGGGGTCAAAGGGGCAGTTCCCCTGGCGGTGGCCTCGTTAACCGATTAGTGAGAGGAGTCAAGGGGCAGAGCCCTAGCGGGGTGCGGGGCAGAGCCCCGATCAATTTTTGAAAACACATCACCAGAAACCTTACAAAAATACATCAAACATGATGCTCCAGGAAGAAATCCAGACATTTAGAACACTTCTAAATTTTCGATTTACACACACTAGATCACGAACCTGCCTCTGATACCACTGTTGGGTTTTTTTAAATCAGCAATCAAATGCGCACAGTGGAATATACAAACAAGAACAACCCTAAATAGTTAAAGGACCTTGCGATTTCATGAGTCAAGAAGTAGAAAAATAGCACTTTGCTAAATACCTGTAGGGGATTGATTCAATACTCAATCTAGGTGCTCCAACAGGAAATCTGAAGAACAAGCGTTGAGTTCCAAGAACTGAAATCGATCGGTGCCTCTACGGAAGTCCACACGTGTGAAGAAGAACCCTAGCTTCTTGTCGAACAAGAACAAGGTCGAAGAAGGAGAGCCCTCTGTGTTTCCAACGGATTGCTAGATCCGACAGGGGAAAGGCGTCGGTGGTGGCGGCGAGATCGAAGTGGTCGGAACTCTTCCGTCAGTTATTCGCGAACTCTCTGTTTCTCTGAAGAATCGCAAAAGGGAGAGCTACCACTAGGGCATAAAATCATAATCTATTTATACCCCAGGCGAGAGAGAAAAGCTATCTGCACACCCACGACCAGAATTGGAGCAAACAGAATACGTCGAGTAGACCAAAATCGTTGAGACAATTCGATAATTTGTCGAGACACTCTCAACGATTCGACGCGACGAATCAAGACGTGTTCCGTCGAGACAATCTCGACGATTCGTCGAGTACATGTAATTCGCCGAGACATTTCGACGAATTCAATGAGATGAATCAACACATATGTCATCGAGACATTTAAATGATTTATCGAGACAATTCGACAATTCGACAATTCGTCAAGACGATTCGACGATTCGTCGAGTACAATGCAATTCGTCGAGACACTCGACGATTCATCGTGTACTTCTTTTTCCCGTCGAGACATTCTCGACTCAACTCCAATTGCTCATAGGATTGGTCCTTCACTCATATACAATATGAGTAAGGCCAACAAAATCCTTCCTCCTACTTCTCCAAACACTCTTGTGTGTGACCCCATAGGATCATATCGCATTGGCAGTGAGACTAAATGTTTGATCACTTCCAGATCACCTTGGAAACACCAACAACAACACCTCGAAGGGTGCCATATGGATGTTGGCTTGATAATTCTTGTTGTTGTTGTAAGCAAATTCAATCATGTGGAGGTGGTCCTCCTATCTCTTTCCAAAGCCCAAGGAGCACATTCGTAATATATCCTCCATTGTCTTTTTCAACTTATCGGTCTGTCCATCATTTGCAAACAGAAGGCATGCTAAACTTCAAATTGGTGCCCAACAAGTGATGAATATGCCTCGAATCATTAGACATGAAGTGCCCGTCTCGATCACAAGCGATGCTACGAGGCATACCGTGTGACCAAACTATGTTCTCAACAAACAACTTATCAAGTTTCTCCACTTGATTGCCTTCCAGTTCAGAAAGATTCAAGCAATCAATGATCACCCAGATAGCAACATTGCCCTACTGCGACCTTGGCAAGCCATGCACAAAGTACATCAATATATGATTAAACTTCCATTCTGGAATTGGAAAGAAATTAAAAAACCACTGGGTCATTGACATTCTCCTTCACTAGTAAACAAGTGTGACACTTTGCCACAAACACGACAATGTCTTTCATCATGCCTGGCCACCAAAATAACCTCTTCATATCCATTTACATCTTTGTGCTCCCTAGATGAATCAAGTACTTGGTAAAATGCATCTTATACATTAACTCATCACTTAGTTTCCCAAATCTAGGGATACACAATCTGTCATTCTTCCACAAAAGTCCATCCTCATAAAAAATGGTGTTTAACCCATCCATAGTCTCTGACAAATCACTACAACAAATTGCACTTATAGTAAGGACCTAATTCGTTACAATAAGTGCCAAAATTCGTTACAAAAACTCTTTGGTAACGAAAAAAACTCAAAGTAACGGTCCTCCTCTAAAGCTCGACGCTAAAGGTTATTGTAACGAATGTATGCATGTCGTTACAAATAAAGTAATTGTAACAAATGATACTTTCTCACCAAAAAGAGATTCTTCCTCACAATAAATTGGTCACAATAAATATTATTTCGTTACGAATGTTATTTTTTCCTCAGAAAAAAACAGTTACGATTAAACTATTTCGTTACAAATGTTTTATTTTTTCCTCACTAAAAATAAAATAACTTCGTTACAATAAAGTATAATAAACATTATTTCGTTACAATAGATTAAACAATAGTAACGAAAAAATCGTTACATTTATTTTCCATTCTTCTTACTACAGGCAATTCATTTATATACCAAAAATATTCCATTTCTATTTTTTGTGTACCTGAGATTTTATTACAAATAATAACCTTGAAAACACACATATATTTAATATTTTGTAACAAGATCAACATGTATTTATTCACACCAAAAAGTATTACATAAAGTACAAGTTATTATCATCTCTACTAAAATAATACAATATTACATTACAAGATCAACATGTTTCTAATAAATCTTCCGTCATTTTTCGAAAAATGAATCGTCCATCACTTTCTGACTAATGAATCTTTCGTCACTTGCCGGTCAATGCTCAAGCAACCTACAAATAAAAGAGAGCAATTAAGATCACCCTACAAATAAATGAGAGCAGAAACATCCATACAAGAACGAAGAAAACATGAAAAGTTCTGCACAAATTTGACATACAATATAATGTAGCATCACAGAAAATGTTATTGTGAATAGAACAGGAAATATGTGCAAAAGAAACACATTTGATAGTTTATTCTTAAACACAGAGCATGGAAACAGCAGGCGGAGATGCAAGAACATACAATAATGGATCAGATCAGTGCACAAGCATAATTTATGACATAATGAGTATAAAATGCAATTTCCTTTTCCGATACCTAAGCACAAACTAATTATCATAAAAAGAAGCAGGAGCACCAACAGTGCAAGCACTATCAACCTTAACCCAACTTCTTGACATCACTTAAAAGTATAACGTATTTACATTAGTTTTTGGACATCACTTAAAAGTATAACACATTTACATCACTTCAAAGTATAACATATTTCTCCGATACCATACATGCTACATGAGTTTTTGGACAGGGGTACAGAGCATCTACAACAATACAATGAGGAGAAACAAGATAACCAATATTACCTCCTCATTCTTCACTGTATGAGCTAGATGAGTATTAACATGGATTCCCAGGAAGCCATTAACAACCCTCATACCAGCAACTGCAAAAGGACTGACTCTCAGTGAAGCAGCAGAATAAGCATCAACTCCAGAGTCCGCCCAATTACATATTTTGCAGGATTCGCCTTCTCGAAGCTGACATTTTTGGAGAACCTGTTAGCAGCATGAAGTTTCACCATTTATTGAATGAACATGATACTTGGTATAAGTTCTCTAATAAAAAAAGAGCTAAAAATACAAGAATTCAGAGAAGATGAGTTGTAATGTGGGTTCTCTCAATCAATCCATGGTAAAGAATAAAATTTGGATCACCATGCCTGATCTAAATTATGTTTGACAACATCTTAATCTGCAGTCATGTGCACAAAATTTTGATATCTTGTATAAAAGCTATTCTCAGTTGTGTGCAGTCTATAAGCTCCAGGAAGACAATGGCATTAGACTGGAGTAACACAAGGGAAAGAATTCTACACAACTATAAACTTAACAATTAGATGTTGTTCCTTGAGTAAAGCATATCTTCCTACATACATTGAGTAAGCTTACTTGGATTCTGCTTATCCAAAAATCTCCTACTTAATGAAACATGGAAAGCCTTAACCAAAAATCTCCTACTCAATGATCGAAGACTGCAGGAAGGATTCCAATTCATGCTTATCTTGACAAAAGAAAATAACTTAACTTTAAGAATTATAACAGTTGCACTGAAAAGGTAATTCCATAAGCTCCATAATTTATATGCATCATTAAGAACCTTAAAGTCAACAAACATATTTTTTATAAAAATTGTCATAACAGCCCCGGTAGGAATTATACGAATCAGTAAAAAATGTACAACCCCGATATTCGCCTAGAAGATGGGCCAACCAAAAAACAACGGAGCGAGCCAGAGGCCAGCCGAGTGCTCGCAAGAGGGCGAGCGAGCCAGAGGCTCGCCGAGTGCTCGCAAGAGGGCGAGCGAGCCAGAGGCTCGCCAAATGCTCGCAAGGAGGCGAGCGAGTCAAGAACTCGCCAAACACTCGTGAGTCGCTGGAACCGGCCAAACTACCCTGTCACCCTTGGTGGTCTGCCTTTAGCCTCTCCAAACAGCGGAGTTTGGCTGTTAGCAGACGCATTCGGGGTGCGGATAGTAAAATCAAGAGGCGGAATCCTGCTATTTGCAGGCCAGATAAGAAAATCTATAAATAGGACCTCAAGGGCACCTTTGGGGAGGATCTCACTTCAGCTTCCCTCTCCTTAGGCTTTCTTTGGTTAGCATTTCCAGAGCTCTCCAAGGTGCCCAAGTCTCAGCTTTGGCTTGGGAGGGGAAGCGCTCAACGATCTTCCGGGTTAGTGGAGGGACCTCCTCGCTGTGACTAAGGTCCTAGTCAAATTCTTAATCTTCCGTCCACCCTCCTCGAGGGATCAGTAAGGACTAGCCGCCCCTCATTTCGGTGAGGGCCCCGAACTCCACAGAGACCGAGAAATCGGTTTCAACATTTTGGTGCGGTGAGCGTGGAACGTGGCTGGTTCAAGAAAGTTCCAGAGAAGGGTTATGGCGGGAGATGAAGAGCAGGGCGAGGAGTTCGGCGAGACCCCTCAGGAAGCGATGGCTAGGATGTTCGCGGATTTCAGAAAGGAGGTGCTCGACACCTTGGGGTTCATGGTCACGGATCTGCGAAGTGAGTTTGCGACCTCGGCACCTCAGGCGACCACTCCCCCAACAGCAGTCGGCGAGAGGGCACCAGGAGGAAGGGCTGGAAAAGAAGTTGTCGTCGGCTTAGGCCAGAGCCAGGAAGGACGGGTGCTGTTCGCCAGTCCGGCGAGCTCCGTGCCGACGAGCTCAGCGCTGGCGAGCTCCATTCCAGCGAGCGCGTCACTGGCGAGTGCGCACCAAGAGGAAGCGGCGACTGTCGGGGTGGTTCAGGCGAGCACCGCCCTCGCGAGCACAGTCCCGACGAGCTCAAGTTTGGCGAGCGAGCTTGGGGGACGAGTGGAGCCGGGAAGAGTGGAGGGAGGGGGAAGCCCCTTTTGCGAGTCGGTGCTTTCCGCACCCGTCCCGGGGGGATTTGGAGAATGGGACCGGGTGTACTACAACGGTAGAGATGACCCTGTCCAGCACCTGCAGAGTTTCGAAGACTCGGTCTCCATCAGGCCGATGTCAGATGCTTTCAAGTGTCGGCTCTTCGCCGTCACCCTCAAGGAGAAGGCCAGGGACTGGTTCCGTCATCTCCCCGCAGGATCAATCTACTCGTTCGAGGATTTGCGCCGAAGTTTTTTGCTGAGGTTCTCGACCTCAAAAAAGAGGAAGAAGGACGCTGATTCCCTCTTCGCAATAAAGCAGGGACCCAGGGAGTCGCTGGCTCAGTATGCCGATCGATTCTAGGAGGAAGTACAGCTCACCCAGGAGATGCCTGGGTTTGCACTCCAACTCGCCTTCACGGTCGGGTTGAGAGAGAGTTTCTTTAAGATGGCGTTGAAGAGAAAAGCCCCCGTCTCCTTTGAAGAGCTGATGGAGAGGGTGTCGGAGGAAGTCGCAAGTGAGGAAGCCAATCCGGAGCTCACCAGGAGGCTAGCAAAGCTCAGTGAGCCGGAGGTGAGGCAGCAGGAGGTCAGGAGAAGGGAAGAACCCCGGGCCCCGGAGGGAGAATGGAGGCCACAAGGGGGAGGAGTGCAAGGGCAGGGAAGAGGTTACGGCCCAGGAAGGGGTAACCATGTCGGAGGTCAATGGAGGCCCCCCCAGTTAGGGTGGAGGCAAGGTCCGATGCAGATGCCTCCCCCTCCCCAGCAGGCCATGGCGATTGGACGAGGAGGAGGAAGAGGAAGGGGAAGGGGAGGAGAGGCGGAAATGGCGGCCGCTAGGAGAAGAAGGAATAGGGTGGCAGAGGCCGAGGCGAGGGAAGTGGCAGTGCCATATTGCATCTTCCATGATGTGGAAGGCCACTCAACGGACACCTGTCCGGAGTTCCTAGAAGTGAAGAGGGGCAGAGCGCCCGCGCCACCACAGCAGCAGCCATTAAGGATCGTGGAGGTTGAACCTCGAGAGGGGGAGGATGAAAGGTGTGAGGATAGAGCCGATTTGGGAAGTAGAGGAGGGATCGGGGTGATCCACGGGGGGGGGGGGGGGGGGGGGGGGGGGTCGGGGTGGAGGCGACCCGCAAGGCTAGCCTCCATACCATTTACCGCCGAAGCGTGGCTTCGACATCCACCGCCCCACCCCCGGCCGAAAAAATCGTTTTCACTCAGAAAGACATGCCAGGCTACGAGGACCCATTCTGCGACGCGCTAGTCATCCAGACGGCGATCGAGAACTTCACCGTCTCCCGGATCCTGGTGGACAACGGAAGTTCGGTCAATGTCGTCTTCAAAAAGGCATTTGACAAGATGGAGGTAGAGCCTAGGAGGGTGTTGGCCTCAGATGGCCCTTTGTTCGGATTCTCAGGGGAGAGGAAGGAAGTAGAAGGGGGAGTAGGGCTTCATGTGACCCTGGGTGGGCAGTCCCGAAATTGTCGTTTTGTCATTGTGGACGCCCCAAGCAGTTACAGCGCCATCTTCGGACGGCCACTCATCAGCGCGTTCCGCTGTGTCCCTTCCACCTTTCATCAGTGCCTCAAGTTCAACGACGGAGGGGTTCAGGTGCGGATAAGGGGGGATCCCAAGGTGGCGAGACAGTGCTACGTAACGGCTGTCAACACCATCTCCTGGATGGGAGAAGCTGAGGAGTGGGATAGGATGATGGGGAAGGCGGCCGAAGCCAGAAGTATGGAGGTAGCCGAGGAGAAGATGGAGGGAGATGAAGTCCATGCCCAGGAAGGGGTAGCTGAGGTACCCCGGGCGGAAGGAAAGGAAGAAGAAGAGAAGGCCCTGGAGGGATGGGCGGAAGAGCTGATGGTGGTAGAGAAGGAAGTCGAGGAGGAGACCCAGGCTCCCACTTGTGCCGAAGAGGAGAGGGCTTGTGGAGAGCAGTCCCGGTTGGAGGCTGTGGACGAGGTCGTGGAGCTCGAGGTCACCACCCGGCTGGGGGTGGTGGAAAAAGTCCGGGTCAGCGGAGAACTCAGCCCAGGAGATCAAGCGGAGATTCTGGCTTGCGTACAAAAGAACGTGGACGTCTTCGCTTGGAGCGCCGCGGAAATGCCCGGGATCGACGCGGATGTGGCGTGCCATCGCCTCAACCTCGACCCCGGCGCCCGCCCCATCCGTCAGAAGAGGAGGGCCATCGCGGACAAGCTATAAGGGCCCATCCGCGAGGAGGTGGGCAAACTCCTGCAGGCCGGGTTTGTATCGGAGATCCAGTATCCAGGCTGGGTCTCCAACGTCGTTATGGTAAAGAAGGGAGGAGGTAAGTGGCGTATGTGTATCGACTTTTCGCTTCTTAATAAATCATGCCCGAAAGATTGCTACCCCCTGCCCAGAATCGACGCGCTGGTTGACTCAGCCATTGGTTTTTCTGTAATGTCTTTCTTAGATGTTTTTTCAGGTTACCATCAAATCCGCATGCATCCCCCGGACATCAAGGATGTTTCCTTCATCACGGGGGATGGATGTTATTGCTATAAGATGATGCCCTTCGGGCTCAAGAACGCAGGGGCTACGTACCAAAGGATGATAGATAGGGTCTTCCGTGAGCAGAAAGGAAGAAATTTAGAAGTCTATGTCGACGACCTCATGGTTAAGAGCCGAGACCTTGAGACTCACCTCCGAGACCTCGAAGAGACATTTGGGACCCTGCGGCGGTACAAGATGAAGCTCAATCCCTTGAAGTGTGTCTTCGGGGCGAGCCGAGGGAAGTTCCTGGGCCATTTGCTCACCCCCGCAGGAGTGGAGCCCAACCCGGACAAAGTTAAAGCGGTGATGGAGTTGGAGTCACCGAGAAATCCGAAGGAGGTTCAGAGCCTTACGGGGAAATTGGCTGGGCTCAGCAGATTCCTCTCCAAGGCGGGGGAAAAGTGTGCACCTTTTTTCAAAGTACTGCGGGGAAACAAGAAGTTTGAATGGACCCCGGAGTGCGAGAAGGCCTTCCAGTCTCTGAAAGAACAGCTCACCCAAACCCCTCTGCTCCAGGGACCGAGGCCAGGAGAAGACCTATCCCTGTACCTGGGGGTAGGGTCCGAAGCAGTAAGCTCCGTGTTAATCCGGGAGGAAGGGAAGAAACAGTTCCCTATCTACTACGTCAGTCGAGTGCTGAAGAAGGCAGAGCTCCGGTACCCGATTTTGGAAAAGTTGGCCTTCGCATTGGTGGTGTCAGCCCGGAGGCTCAGGCCTTACTTTCAAGCCCATTCAATTAAAGTAGCGACGGACCACCCGCTCCGCAAAATCATGGAAGGGGTGGAGCACTCAGGAAGGTTGGCAAAGTGGTCCGTGGAGTTAAGCGAATTCAATATCACGTTCGTACCCAGGACATCCATCAGGGCTCAAGCGGTGGCAGACTTCATGGCCGACTATGCGGCCGAAGTGGGGGAGCACGAGCCACCTCCCCCAGAAGCATGGAAGATGTTGGTGGACGGAGCGTCGAGAAAATACTCCTATGGAGGGGGAATAGTCCTGGTGAGTCCTCAGGGGACTCGGATTGAGCAAGCCTTAAACATCCATTTCCCAATCACCAACAACCAGGCTGAGTACGAAGCAGTGATAGCGGGCCTTCGGCTGGCCCGAGAACTGGGTGTGCAGGACGTGGAGGTCTCCACGGACTCCATGGTGGTAGCATGCCAGATCAAAGGAGAGTTTGAAGCAAAGGACCCAACCCTCCTACTATACCTGGAAAAGGTTAAGGGGGTCATTGGGCAGTTCCGCACCTTCTCCATCAAGCACGTGCCGAGGGAGGAGAGCACCCAGGCGGACTTCCTAGCCAAGTTCGGTCCCCGAGCGGGGGGGACGACTTCGGAACTCTTCCGGCCCTCCATCGAGGAAGGAGAATTGATGGAGGTGGATCAACAAGCCTCGTGGATGGATCCGTTCATCACCTTCCTATCCTCCGGGCAGTTCCCTGGAGAGGATGTGGACAAGAGACGCTTCAGGTATAAGTCCGCCTATTACTCTTTGCATGCAGGGGGGCTATATAGAAAGACCCTCTCGGGACTCCTGGCCCGTTGTGTCTCCGAGGAGGAGGTCCCGAGAGTGCTGGAAGAAATCCACTCCAGGGAGTGCGGCAGTCACTCCGGGAGTCGGACCCTGGAAGGGAGGGTGTTGAGGCAAGGCTACTTCTGGCCCACTCTCAGCAAGGATGTGGCAGAGTTCGCAAGAAAGTGTCAGAAGTGCCAGCTCTATGCTCCGCTCCAACTCCTCCCAGCTCAAAGGCTCCGGACCATCACGGCCCCCTGGCCCTTCGCCATATGGGGGCTGGACCTGGTCGGCCCCTTTCCCCAAGCCAGCGGCCAGAGGAAGTTCCTGCTAGTCATGATCGACTACTTCTCCAAGTGGGTAGAGGTGAAAGCACTTGCTAAGGTAACCTCTCAGGTTGTAAGGAATTTTGTGTGGGGAGAAATAATTTGCAGGCATGGACTCCCTCTAGCTATAGTGACGGACAATGGGCCGCAGTTTAAGAGTGAGGAGTTTGTCGGCTTCTGCACTCAGCTCGGCATTGACCTCAGGTTCGCTTCGGTCCACCACCCGAGGAGCAATGGGCAGGTGGAGGCGGCGAACAAGATAATCGTCAACCTGCTAAAAAAGAAAGTGGAAAACCTTCGAGGAAGTTGGGTGGAACAGCTACCCTCCGTCCTCTGGGCCATGAGGACTACTCCGAATACCGCCACCGGGGAGACTCCATTCAAGCTCTCTCACGGGTCCGAGGCCGTTCTCCCCATAGAGTTTGAGGTGAAGACCCCCCGGGTGATCGCCGCGAGCAAGGGGGATGAAGAGTGGCTGGAAAGTAACAATGCAGAGCAGAGGCTGTCCTTGGACCTGGTGGAAGAACTCCGAGACTTGGCTACCATCAGGCAGGAAGAGGTCAAGCGGCGGATGGCTCGATATTTTGACAGACATATCCGGATAAAACACTTTCAGAAAGGAGATCTAGTCCTGAAGAAAGTCGACGCGGCCGGCAGAGGGGCCACGGTGGGAAAGCTTAACCCCAACTGGGAAGGTCCATATATTGTAAGCAGGGTGCTCAAGTCGGGAGGGTATCATCTCCAGGATGTGGAAGGAGTACCCCTCGACCGAGCCCGAAGTGGGGATGATTTGAAAAGGTTTTACCCTTAAGTGCTTTACTATGTTGTTTAATGAATGTCTTACTCCTTTTTTTATAATGCTTATAACTACTGCCGTGCCGACATGACTAAGTCTGGATATGATGGTGCTGGAATGCCCCAGATCGATTTTGCTCCCGGGCTCTCACTAGACGGGGGGTTCAGGTTGATCTCTGGAGAGGCTGGCAAAGTAACAAGGATTGGTGCTGGAATGCCCCAGATCGATTCCGCTCCCGGGCTCTCACTAGACGGGGGGTTCGGGTTGATCTCTGGAGAGGCTGGCAGAGTAACAAGGTGTTGGGAAAATGATTTCTCTTAACCCCTAGAAATGAATTCTAAGAATGAAAAAAACAAGGCTAAGTAAATATGCGTCGAATAGTATTCGACGTTTCCTTCAGGTTGAGTCGAAGTAACTCTAGGAAGATTTCGACGTAAGTCTAGTCGACGCCACTCTGATTTCTAGTCGACGCATCTAGTGAAGTCGACGCACATCTGTCGACGCACCTTCCTAATTTTTCTCTCGACGTCCAGAAAGGATGCTCTCGACGCTTGCGTCGAATAGTAATCGACGCACGTCGATTTCCATGACAGAATTTAAATATGCGTCAGATCTCTTTCCTTCTTTCAATAGATCTGATTTATATGGAATAAGTGTCAATATTGTATAGCCGTTCTGAATCATTCTTTCCTTATATCTGATTCTTGGCTAATTTGATTTAACTTATTTGGATATTATTTGAAATCTGAATTGGTTCTTTCCTTCTACAGAAATAAATATTATGGAAACATTTTCATCTTTCTATTTTTCTGACTGCCAATTAATTATCCTCCTATAGCATTATTTTGAATACACAGAGCTATAAATAAAGAGGAGGTCGGCAGAAAATGAGAGTTGAGTGATCCACCACATACATTTTGAAATAGAGGAAAAGCTCCCAAGAGAAAAGAGAGAAATTGAGAAAAAGCTCTGCAGCAACATTCAACCACTTCTTCTTCTTCTGCTTCTGAAATCACACTGCTGCAAAATCTGATAGCTCTCACAAAGAGAGAAAGTCTGCAAATCTTCTTCTCTCTATAGAAGAAAGATTCAATTCACTTCTTGTGCTTCCAATCTACTTGCTAGGAAGAAGATTCATTCTTGTCCTTATATCTTTCCTGCTTTCTTTCTTACATCTAACATTGTAAAAGAGTTTTTAGAATCTCTCTTCAAAAAATTCAGTGTACTGGTTTTAAGAGTCTCCTTGTCAAAAGACTCAGTTGGCTCTAAGAGTCTCCTTGTCAAAAGACTCAGGGTGGTTCTAAGAGTCTCCTTATCAAAAGACTCAGTACAAGATAGTGAATTCCTACCAAGGGGGTAGAAGAGTGGACTACCCAAAGTTTGGGGAACCACTATATTTTCTTGTGTTGTGCTGTGATTTATTTTCTTGCATTTACTTTATTTTCTTGCTTAATTCTTGTTGGTGTGTGGGAAGCTCTAATCTGTGATTATACACATATATATATTAACTTTGCACAAAATATTTTTAATCTCTATTCACCCCCCTCTCTAGAGAATTCTAGTGAGGTTAACTGTGCACTTTCAATTGGTATCAGAGGGAGGTTGATCTAAAAAGGATAACTCCTTGATCAAAACGATCTTACCTCTCATATATATATATATATATATTTTTCAAAACTATTTTATCATATGGCACAAATCAACGATTATGCTTCCACCAGACCACCAATTTGCAACCTGGAAAAGTTTGCACTTTGGAAAACAAGAATTAGAATTTATTTAAACTCTATTGATAATGAATTGTTTAATGTGATCTTGACAGGTCCCCCCAAGCCATTCAGGAAGGATTCAAGTGGAAAAGTGACTGAAACACTTGTTCCAAGAGCTGAATGGACTGAAGATGAGAAGAAAGCCCAAGGACATGATGCCAAGGCTATGAATATCCTAGTCTCAACCCTCTCAGATGAAATTTTCCAAAAGATTGCTGATTGTGAGTCAGCTAAGGAAGTATGGGAAGCTCTCACCAAAATGGTAGAGGGAAGTGCTGATGAGAAAAAGGATAGAAAGGCACTACTGATCTCCCAATATGAAAAATTCCAAAAGAAAGAAAGTGAAAGTGTTGCTGACATGTATTCAAGATTCAGCCTCATAGTCAATGAATTGAGAACACTTGAGAAGGACACATCTCTCACTGAGATAAATGATAAATTGCTGACTTGCTTTCCCAGCTCTTGGGATTCAAGAATCTGGCCAATCAAAGACTCCAGAAGTCAAAAAGAAATATCAACAAATGTTCTCTTGGGTAAATTAAAATCCTATGAACAACTGTTGAAAACCAGAGCTGAGAAAGAAAAGGCATCTCCACTCTCAAAAGAAAAGAGTATTGCATTGAAGGCTGTTGAAGGTGAATCATCTACTGATGAAGAGGAGCTAATCAGCTTGCTGGCTAGGAAGTTCAAGAGGTGGATCAAAACAGAAGGATCCAGAGGAAGAGACTCAAAAACCAGGTATAATAAAACTCCTACTAAAGAGATTATCTGTTACACTTGCAGGAAACCAGGACACATTGCCCCTGAATGTCCTAAGGAGAACAACAACAAGAAAGATCTGAAAAGAACAGATCTAAAGAAGAAAAAGAAAGAAAAAGGATTCATTGCTCAAACCTGGAGTGATTCAGAATCTGAAGGAAGCACCTCATCAGATAATGATCAGGAAGAGGTCAAGCAAAAGGAAACATGTCTGATGGCCACTGAGAAGCTTGATGCTACATCTATGGTAAATATACTTAATGATTTTTCCTCTACTGATTTCAAACAAAATTTCAAAGAACTATGTTTAGATATAATCAAATCTGAAAAAGAATTAAAAGGATTAAGAATTGAATTAGGAAATCTAAAACAGGTAAATACAAACCATAAAAATTATAAGCTCAATCTAGAACTCTCAGAAGAGAAATTAAACAAAATCTATTCGGACAATCTAACACTAAGAAAAGAGCTAGCAAAGGCTAAAGCCTTTGAGGACTCTCTAAATGGAAGAGGCCAGAAGCTCAAGAATATTTCCGAAAATCTCACTAATAGATTTAGACAACTAAAACTGAATACTAATGAAGCATCTAAATCTCAATCATCCAGCAAACCTGTCTGGAAACATCCCATTCACTCCACTAGGGAGAATCATCAAACAGGAGTAAGATCACAAGTGAGTCCAAAAATAACCACTGTTTTTAATAAACCAAATCCCATTACAAATAAAGGAATCTTAGGAAAATATCCTCACAAAGAATTTGAACATGCGTCGAATACTATTCGACGTGCGTCGAGTTCTAATCGACGCTTACACCAAAATGCGTCGACTTATACTCAACACAACCTCTCTCATACTTCGATTGAGAATAGACTCAGAATGAAGAAAGCGTCGACTTCATATCGACGCAACCAGAAACCTACGTCGAATTTATATCGACGCAACCATAAGTATACGTCGAATCCCTATCGACGCAATGAATCAGACAGAAAATCTTCTGTTTCCAAACAGATCTCTCAATCCATGTCCTTCTATTATGAACATTATTTCTGTGATATCATCCAAGAAGATTGGTATGATAAGCCAGTACCCCATAAGAAGGAAGGATATCCTAAAAAACCCACTTATTCCTTTATTAAATCTTTTACTAATAAAAGAGAGGGACCCCAGCTCAGCAGGGTCTAAACCAATGTTTAAACTTTTATGTGCAGATGTATCACATCTCCAGGATGGCGTAGTACTTGGACAGTGGATGCTCCATGCACATGACAGGTTGCAAAAACCTATTAATCAACTTTGAGGATAGACTTGGACCATCAGTAACCTTTGGAGACTCTAGCTGTGGCCAAACCAAGGGATTTGGAGATTTCAAAGAAGGGAAAGTCACCTTCAAGAATGTGGCAGTAGTCAAAGGACTAAAACACAATCTGATTAGTATAAGTCAGATATGTGAGAATGGTAAGTATGAGGTAAAATTTACTACACAATTCTGCCATATTATAGATGTCAAGACTAGTGCTACAGTACTAAATGGAATTAGAAAAGGGAAAGTATATGTAGTGGACTTTAGCTCTTCACCCACAGAAGTTTGCTTATTCAACAATATTATTGATAAAAATGAATTATGGCATATGAGACTAGGTCATCTAAACAACAAAACAATCAGTAAACTAGCTAAAAATAACCTAGTCAGAGGCTTACCAAAGGGTAGGTACTCTAAGGATTCTCCATGCAGACCTTGCCAACTAGGAAAGCAAACCAAATCATCCTTCAAACCCATTGGTAAGGATGACTCTCCCAGGTCTTTATACTTACTACACATGGATCTCTTTGGTCCCATATCCACTCAAAGCTTAGGTGGAAAATCCTATACCTTGGTCATTGTTGATGATTATTCTAGGTTTAGCTGGGTATTCTTTCTAGGAGTTAAATCTGAAACCCATAAAATTCTCTCAAAATTCATAAGACAGATTCAATCTGAGTTCAACACAAATGTTTCAATTATAAGAAGTGACCATGGGACTGAATTTGAGAATCAGATGATTTGTAGTTTCTGTGAGGAAGAAGGTATTAAACAAAGCTTCTCAGCACCTAGAACTCCCCAACAAAATGGAGTTGCTGAGAGGAAGAATAGAACCTTAATAGAATCAGGTAGAACCCTGCTTGCAGAGTCAGGATTACCAAAAACCTTTTGGGCTGAAGCAGTCAACACTGCAAACTATGTTCTAAATAGAAGCCTCATACACAAAACTAAATCAAAGACTCCATATGAGCTCCTGAAAAATAAAACACCCACTGTTAAATATTTTAAAATTTTTGGATGTACTTGCTTTATTCTAAACAATGGGAAAGATCATCTTGCCAAATTTGACAAGAAGTCTGATGATGGAATATTTCTGGGATATTCATCATCTAGCAAAGCATATAGGTGCTACAATAGAAGAACTCTTAAGATTGAAGAATCCATGCACATTGTATTTGATGAAACTAACATGCTGCTTAAGGGGGAGGAAACTCCCACCAGTTCTGTTCCACAGGAAAACAACAGCATAGAAACCCAGCTTGAGCAACTAGCTCTAGAGAACACAGAAAATGGAAAGGAAAACCAGTTAGAGGAACCAAGTGAGGAGTCTGAACAAGAAACCTCAGAAAAGAGCACTCAAGACCCTCCTCCACAAGAGGACATGGTTCAGGAAGAACAATTGAACAATGATCCCATTGAGAATGAAGTACAACTGACAAATTCAGGCAGAACAGGAATCAATTTGAAAGATCATCCACAAGCTCAAGTGATTGGAGATCCCAATACAGAAGTAAGAACAAGACACCAAGTCTCCAATGGGATGATGCTCCAATGCTTCCTATCACAAGTTGAACCAAAGAAGTTTGAGGAAGCAAATTGTGATCCTCACTGGATTATGGCCATGCAAGAAGAACTAGGCCAATTTGAGAGAAACAAAGTATGGAACCTAGTTGAAAGACCAAGAAACTACCCTGTAATTGGTACAAAATGGGTATACAGGAACAAACTAGATTCCACTGGAGTAATTGTGAGAAACAAGGCAAGACTTGTAGCACAAGGATATAGACAAGAAGAAGGGATAGACTACCACCAGACCTTTGCTCCAGTAGCCAGATTAGAGTCAATCAGGCTCTTTCTTGCCTATGCAGCCTTCATGAAGATGAAAGTCTACCAAATGGATGTCAAGAGTGCTTTTCTAAATGGAGATCTGCAAGAAGAGGTATATGTGGAGAAACCACCAGGTTTTGTTAATCCTTCTTCTCCTAACTTTGTTTATAGACTTAACAAAGCATTATATGGTCTTAAGCAAGCACCTAGAGCTTGGTATGAAACTCTATCAAATTTTCTTTTAGAAAATTCCTTTGAAAGAGGAAAAGTAGACAAGACACTATTTACTAGAACCCATAAAAACCAACTCCTTCTTGTTCAAATATATGTAGATGACATCATCTTTAGCTCAACCCATCCTAAACTATGTAAAAGATTTGCTAATCTTATGCAATCTAAATTTGAGATGAGTAGTATGGGTGAACTCTCCTACTTCCTAGGACTACAAGTAAAACAAAGTAGTGAAGGAATCTTTATCTCACAATCAAAATATACTAAAGAGCTAATCAAAAAGTTTGGTATGGAATCAACATCTACCATGAAAACACCCATGACAACCAATGCCATTATAGAAAAAGATGATAAAGGAAAATCAGTAGATCAAAAGACTTATAGGGCCATCATAGGATCCCTTTTATATCTAACAGCTAGCAGACCTGACATCATGTTTGCAACTTGCATATGTGCTAGATTTCAGGTTGATCCAAAGGAATCCCATCTCACCTCTGTAAAAAGGATTCTTAGAAACCTAAAGGGAACCCCTGACCTAGGACTATGGTACTCAGCAGAAACTAACTTTGAATTAATAGGTTTCTCAGATGCAGATTATGCTGGTTGTAGGGTTGATAGAAAAAGCACATCTGGTACCTGCCAATTCCTAGGATACAGATTGATCTCATGGTTTAGTAAGAAACAAACCTCAGTCTCAACCTCAACAGCTGAAGCTGAATACATAGCTGCTGGGAGCTGTTGTTCACAAATCCTGTGGATGCAAAATCAGCTACTTGACTACAAATTGGAAATACATAACTCTAAGATATATTGTGATAGCTCTAGTGCTATATCCATAGCATCCAACCCAGTCCTTCATAGTAGGACCAAGCATATAGAGATTAGACATCACTTCCTTAGAGACAATGTTGAGAAGGGTAAAATAACTTTAGAATATATTTCCACAGACAATCAAAGAGCAGACATCTTCACAAAACCCTTAGATGAAACTAAGCATAACTATTTCATAAACACCTTAGGAATGCTTGATGGAAGCTTGTAAACACCACTGATAGGGAACTCTAAAGAAATCAGACAATCTAAGAAAATCTCTTGAAGATACGTCGAATACATATCGACGCTCCGTCGAGACAAAATCGACGTTGACACCGACTTCCACCAGATAATGCTACGTCGATCCTTTATCGACATACCGTCGAGTTCATATCGACGCAAGACTATGAACACGTCGATTGAACACCAGGCTGGCCACTCTCCACGCAAACGTCGACATTCATTCGACGTAACGTCGACTTCAAGACAAAATTAGAATCGAATCCTTACTTCCTTTTTTGACGATTGGATTACCTTGATTTCTGTTTCCTTTCTCGACGTTTCATCTCCTTTAAATAGTACTTCGTATTTCATAACAAATACCTCTCTGGACCCGCCAAAACTGCGTCTTCTACCTCTCTCTCTTCCTGCATCAATGGCGCCTATTCCTGTTCAAACTGACCTTATCAAAGCAATGAACGATGCTCTGGAAAATCTCCTCAACGACTTCCAGACACGTCTACAAAACTTCTCCAATGAATGTGCCAATATGATCACCACCTGTGAAGCCAAATTGGCCACCCTATCTGCATCTCTTCCTGAGCTTCATACCCTTATTCGAGAAGAACCTCTGTCGCCACAAAGGTTTACATCCTTCCTAAAGGATATAAACCAGGGGGAGAGTTGCTCCAGAAACCCCTCTTGCCAGGTTTTTGATCTCAACTAAAAGCTCAGGTTTAAATCTCTTCTCTCCAACACTAAGTATTCCCTCTAACTCTTTTATAGGCTCCACTCCTCTCAAATCACCCTGACTACACTTTCATCAAACATTTTGGTGAATCCTCCTCTTACAACACTGAAGGGGAGCATGCTGTGGATTCAGCATTCAGAACTGATGATCCTTATAACCAGGGGGAGATTCCTGTAGTAAAGGACCCAGTAATCCAGGGGGAGGAAGAAGCAGCCACCTCAGATGATTGGAATGGCCAGGTATGGATTAATGCACCCTCCTGTGATGAGGAACAACAACATCATTCTCCTGGCTTCTCTGCCAGTTACATCAAGCTAAAGACACCTCTGCTTGAGGACATCCCTGCAACAGAGCTTGGAGAAGACAATCATCCCTTCACAGAAAACACTCTACCAGAAATCTTTCCTCCCTCTACTACAGAACATCTAAGAACTCTTCATAAAATAGCTCCCTCTCCACCCAAAGAGAAAACTCCTCCTTCTTCTCTACCTCCTCTGCTACCTCTACCTCCACAAGCAGCAAGACTCCCTAAACAGATCATATCTAGGCAAAGTCCAGGAGGACAGATAAAGAGAAAAAGGGAAGTCACTCCCCACTGGCAAAATTTTTCTAAAGAAGAAAGGAAGGAGTTTGCAAAAGAAAAGAAGTATAGAAAAGCATGTGAGCAAATAAAAAGATTTGAAAAGATGCCTAGTATCTGTCCTAACAGTCCTGTCAAGGAGTACCATGATCCTGACATGGAAAAGAGGCATGAAGAGATAAGAGAAAGAGAACTGTATGAATATGAAGCAGCTAGAAAAGAAGTGGAAGATAAAAGGAAAGCTTGGATGGAAAAGATTAACAAGAGAATGACTAAGGAACAAATCCTTGCTGAATCTTCTATCAAAATTCCAAATAAGTTGTTTGATATTGAAGCTTATCAAAAGAAAAATCCTCAGGCAGGGACTATCCTGGATAAGGGTCAAAAGGACAAGAAGGGTATAGGATGTACAGAAGATACATACATTCCCTATAAAAAGCCATCAAGACCTGCAAAGTTAGATTCCTGGAAAGGGAAAGGAAAAATGACTGAGAGTCCTATGAAACAGGAATCAGAGAAGAAAACAAAGTTTAGGCCAAAGGTTGATAACAAAGGACCTCCTGAGCCCAAGCCTGCACAAAAAGAATCTCACAACATTACCATTGAGATGATTGATGAAAATGCAGCAATCATCATCAGCAAAGGCTACTCCATAAATGACACTATTCCTGATGGTGATAAACTCTTGGAAAAACTGCATACAATCATCAGGAATGTTCAGGAAAGACCTGATAGAGCTAGGGGATACATTTTTGATGTCATTCATGACTTATCTAGGAAACTTTATTCTGCTTTTGTCAACTTCATGTACAAAAAGAAGTTTCTAGTTTAATTCTTGTGAAAGACAAATACTTGACATGTGCTTTCTTTTCCTAATCTCTTTCCTTCTACTCAATATATTTCTTATCTTTACAAATGCTGTGCTGGGTTAATTTCCCTCTAAATAGGGTTAAGACAAATAGGGGGAGATTGTTGGGAAAATGATTTCTCTTAACCCCTAGAAATGAATTCTAAGAATGAAAAAAATAAGGCTAAGTAAATATGCGTCGAATAGTATTCGACGTTTCCTTCAGGTTGAGTCGAAGTAACTCTAGGAAGATTTCGACGTAAGTCTAGTCGACGCCACTCTGATTTCTAGTCGACGCATCTAGTGAAGTCGACGCACATCTGTCGACGCACCTTCCTTATTTTTCTCTCGACGTCCAGAAAGGATGCTCTCGACGCTTGCGTCGAATAGTAATCGACGCACGTCGATTTCCATGATAGAATTTAAATATGCGCCAGATCTCTTTCCTTCTTTCAATAGATCTGATTTATATGGAATAAGTGTCAATATTTTATAGCCGTTCTGAATCATTCTTTCCTTATATCTGATTCTTGGCTAATTTGATTTAACTTATTTGGATATTATTTGAAATCTGAATTGGTTCTTTCCTTCTACAGAAATAAATATTATGGAAATATTTTCATCTTTCTATTTTTCTGACTGCTAATTAATTATCCTCCTATAGCATTATTTTGAATACACAGAGCTATAAATAAAGAGGAGGTCGGCAGAAAATGAGAGTTGAGTGATCCACCACATACATTTTGAAATAGAGGAAAAGCTCCCAAGAGAAAAGAGAGAAATTGAGAAAAAGCTCTGCAGCAACATTCAACCACTTCTTCTTCTTCTGCTTCTGAAATCACACTGCTGCAAAATCTGATAGCTCTCACAAAGAGAGAAAGTCTGCAAATCTTCTTCTCTCTATAGAAGAAAGATTCAATTCACTTCTTGTGCTTCCAATCTACTTGCTAGGAAGAAGATTCATTCTTGTCCTTATATCTTTCCTGCTTTCTTTCTTACATCTAACATTGTAAAAGAGTTTTTAGAATCTCTCTTCAAAAAATTCAGTGTACTGGTTCTAAGAGTCTCCTTGTCAAAAGACTCAGTTGGTTCTAAGAGTCTCCTTGTCAAAAGACTCAGGGTGGTTCTAAGAGTCTCCTTATCAAAAGACTCGGTACAAGATAGTGAATTCCTACCAAGGGGGTAGAAGAGTGGACTACCCAAAGTTTGGGGAACCACTATATTTTCTTGTGTTGTGCTGTGATTTATTTTCTTGCATTTACTTTATTTTCTTGCTTAATTCTTGTTGGTGTGTGGAAAGCTCTAATCTGTGATTATACACATATATATATTAACTTTGCACAAAATATTTTTAATCTCTATTCACCCCCCCCCCCCCCTCTAGAGAATTCTAGTGAGGTTAACTGTGCACTTTCACAAGGGTTGGTGCTGGAATGCCCCAGATCGATTCCGCTCCCGGGCTCTCACTAGACGGGGGGTTCAGGTTGATCTCTGGAGAGGCTGGCAGAGTAACAAGGGTTGGTGCTGGAATGCCCCAGATCGATTCCGCTCCCGGGCTCTCACTAGACGGGGGGTTCAGGTTGATCTCTGGAGAGGCTGGCAGAGTAACAAGGGTTGGTGATGGAATGCCCCAGATCGATTCCGCTCCCGGGCTCTCACTAGACGGGGGGTTCAGGTTGATCTCTGGAGAGGCTGGCAGAGTAACAAGGGTTGGTGCTGGAATGCCCCAAATCGATTCCGCTCCCGGGCTCTCACTAGACGGGGGGTTAAGGTTGATCTCTGGAGAGGCTGGCAGAGTAACAAGGGTTGGTGCTGGAATGCCCCAGATCGATTCCGCTCTCGGGCTCGCACTAGACGGGGGGTTCAGGTTGATCTCTGGAGAGGCTGGCAGAGTAACAAGGGTTGGTGCTGGAATGCCCCAGATCGATTCCGCTCCCGGGCTCTCACTAGAGGGGGGGGTTCAGGTTGATCTCTGGAGAGGCTGGCAAAGTAACAAGGGTTGGTGCTGGAATGCCCCAGATCGATTCCACTCTCGGGCTCTCACTAGACGGGGGGTTCAGGTTGATCTCTGGAAAAGCCGGCAAAGTCGTGCGTAGGTTGAGCAGGTAAGATAAGATACTCAGGCCAGGGGATTCTGGCTCGCAAGCGACCCCAAGACCCGGGCAGGGCGAGAACAGAGGACCACTCGCGCACGAGGATCATTCACGACAGGGTAATAAAGTCGATGGCTCGCAAGGTCACTCGCAAAAGGTAGCGAAGCGAATAAAGAAAATGACCCGAGAGGAGTCCGTTCTCGCGACGAACCACGGATACCGGAGGAAACCCGCCAGTGGCGAGTGCGAGTGGGGTAGGTGAGAGCGACCCAGGTATAATACAACGAGAAAAGGCCGCCGACAAAATAAAAGCGAGTGCGAGCGGAGCGGGGTAACAATGGACCCACTCATAATTTTCCCTATGGAGCGAGCCAGAGGTGCGAAGCGGGCCTGGCTTCACCTCGATGATGAAATTAGGCGGGCCTATCGAGCGAAATCCCTAAGCAAGGGAAAGTTCAGAGATGAAGTAGTTGTTAAGATATTGAGACGCGAGCACATAGAAGCATAAGCATAGAAAAATAAAATCATGCGAGCATGAACAAAATGCGAGTGCGCGTAAGGAATAAAAAAGAAATGACATTCAAAAGATAGACAAAATATTTCTTCTTCATTGCTCAAAAGATGTTCACAATGAACGGCGAACTCGTTGGTCAAAACAAAAGATTTACATGTGGAAAAAATTAAAAGCATCAAGGCTGTCCGCCGAAGAACCCTTCAATCGCTCCCTCGACCCTCCGCCTCGGAGATGGGCGCGAACAAATCAGGAACGACTTGCTCCGCGGTGAACTCCATGGCATCGGGGATGATCATGCCCGCCCCCTTGAGAATGTCGAGGACAAGCTCCGCGATCTCCATCGACCTCTTGCGGTCGGCTTCCTTCTCTTCCCGCGATTGACCGCGAGTCCCAGTTCGCGAAGGAGGAGGAGGTAGCGCCGCCGAGGCCAGGTCGTGGATCTGGGCCATGAGACAAGTGTTCTCCAACTCCAAGTCAGCGATCCGCGCGTGGAGCTGACTGACGGACTCGGCGTCCTGCAAGAGGTGGGTTAGCGAAAGTAGAATGAAGCCAAACTGGGAGAGACGTCCGCCGAGCAATACTTACCAACCCGCCTTGAAGGCTGGCGAGGAGGCCCTCTAACAAGGCCTCTTTACCCTTGAGTTCCGTGACTTCATCCGCGGACCTCTGAAGCTCGACTTTGAGCTCCTTGATCTCCCTGTCCGCTGTGAGGTACCGACGACCCACCAAGTGTGTTAGCTCCGTCGCCCGGAACTGGGCTCGCATCGCCTCGTACACGATCCCTCTCGGCATGAAGGACCGAAAGAGGGAGGCGTCCTCGCGACCATAGAGACCAAAGGCGAGGGCGAACGCCTCACCCCCGGCCTTGCCGGCCTCTACCCAGGAAGGGAGCAGAGAGGAGCAGGAGATCTTGTTCTGATCAGGGTCCCACGCGAGTATCGGTTCGCCTACCGCATCTACCAGCTTCATGCCGAGCCCGAAGTTGGTATGGCTCGACGGCTTGGGCCGAACGACAGCCTCCCCTGGCTCGCCCCCCTCTTTGGCGAGCTCCTGATCCGCAGACGGAGAGGGGAGGTCGGGCTCAGACAGGTCCACAACCTCCTTCGCCTTAGCAGCGGAGGGAGTCTTTCTGGGTTTCTTCCCCGCCCCCTGCGAAGTAGGCCGGCGTTGGGGGGGAAGACGCTTCTTTTTCAATGAGGAGCTCGGAACATCGCGGCAGGCCTCGACGGCCACGCGCGCGAGCGAGCCGGGAGAAAGAGTGGAGGGAGGCGCATGAGGAGGATTGAGGGGGAGATCGCGTTCTCCTACAAAGATAACGAGCGTTAGACGATCAAAAGAAAGAGGATCAAGAAAGTGGGCGAGTTCAAGAAAAACCTTCTCCCGGAAGGACGGGTGGCAGGAGGTCCACTCGCTCTCGGAGGAAGGCGACCTCGAAGTTCTTCCCTTTGAGGAACTGATACAGTGCCACGTCGCAACCACCTAGCGAGATCGGAGGGCGGTAGGCAGCCTCGTCTCGCTGGATAGGGGTGTATGAGATGTTACCGAAGGGACCCTTCACCAGGATGAACTTTTGCGTCCAGTAATGAGTTTTGTTCACTGTCTCGCAGACGGTAACATGCTGCTCGCAAAGTGAGCCGTTCCGTCCCTGTTCGCGCGGAATGAGAAGATCTTGCGGAAGGCGAGGAGGCTGAACTCGATCCTCTCCGCCCTGAGGTAACTGGCGAACGCGACCACCACGGCGATCGCGTTCGGCGTCAGCTGGCATGGCAGGACGCCGAAGTACTTTAGCACCTGGAAAAGCCGACAAACATTAAGCGCTGTTCGCAAAGCAATTCAGGGAAGCCAAGGGTGAGAAATAGACGATACCTGGCGCACTTCCGGCCAGAGAGGGAGTCGAAACCCATTTTCGAAATGGGCAACAGGAATCGCGAGCTCGTCCGGGTGCGGGTCGCTGAGGGAATCCCTATCAGTAGGGCAGCGAGCCGTGAAACCGGAGTGGATGAACTGGTCCACGGCGGCCCGATATTCCTCCTTCGTGAGATTGGCGCAGTAAAAAATGCCGTCGAGGAAGGCCTTGGCACACTTGGCTCGCCCCTCTGTTTCCGCCTCGCCAACCATGATGCGTAATCCGCCGAATCGCAAAGGTCGCAAGGATGAGCAAGATCTGCGAGAGAAACAGAAAGAGAAAGAGCGCGAGGAGGAAACAGTAAATGCGGTGGTTGAAAGGAAAAACGGTCGGCTATTTATAGGAATAAGGAAGGCGGGAAGAAGCCGAAGCGTCGATATCTGCGGATAGCGGATTCGCGCGATACTCTCCCGCCTCCAGGGGCCCAATTCGCTCCGTGCGGGTCGACCGCCTGCAAAAAAGCTTCTCTCTAGTAGCGAGCTAAGACCAAAGGATGAATCACAAGCATGAAGCAAGGGAGGTACGCGCAGGCGAGTAAAAATGTGTAATTCGCAAGAACAAGCCAAGCAAGATAAAAGAACAACATGAGAAACAGAAAAATAAAAGACTCGCAAGCGAGTCGAAATATTGTTATTACACTCATAAATATTGTTCGCGGCCCCTCCTATTGAAGAGAAGGGGGAAAGAAAGACAATAGAAAAGCAACGAAGAGCCTCAATAACGCAACCACTTCCAGCGACCGCGACCCCGGACACCAGAGCGAGGGGGGACTCGCGGGTAATGATACTCGCGGAGTGACCTGTTCGCCTGACCCGTCAGCCGCATGTAGTCATCGATGCGAGCAATATACACCCCGGGGGAGGTCGCGTCGCCCTGATCGGTCGGACGTATCTCAGCGAGAGCACGCGCGTTCGCGTCCTCCATCGCGGCGAACCTCTCTTCATTGGCGAGCCGGTCTAACCGATTCTGCTCGTGTAGATCCCTTAGTAGGGTGGTATGCTTCTGAAATATCTCCGTGACCCGCCTCTTCATTCGCTCCGGATCGCTGGGATCCCCCAAAAAGTCAGCGACCTGGCTCGGCGAAGGAGGTGGGGACATCTCCAGCGCTCCAGACTCTGACTCGGAGAGAGGGGTCATCGGGTTACCTGCGAAGTAAGAGTCAGCGGCAAATAGAAGATCAACACTCAATGACAACAATCTAACCTAGTGGAGGAATTGGAATACTGGGCCGCTGGCGGGAGGTGCCCGGCTGACCCCGGAATGCCTCAATAAAGGCAGGGGTGAGGGCCTTACCCAGACCAGTGGCGAGCGCGGGTCTGGAGCCGAGTCCAGGCTCGGCAATCAACGTCCCTCATGGGCTCCTCTGACCCAGGACGCCGAATCCGGGAGTGGAGATCTTTTGATTCGGCAATCCCTGCGAGCTCGCTGGAGGAGGAATTTGATCCTCTGGCACCGCGAGGAAAGACACTGCATGACAGGTAAACACGACTTAGCGAGTCAAGGAATGTAAGAGAAAACGGGGTAGTTCGCTCACCGCGTTGCGAAGGCGAGTCCTGTCTATCAACGACCCTCGTATCCGCGAGAAGAACGTCACCCCCACCCGTAGAAGAGAGACGGATCTCCGTGTTTGGCCTTCCCGATTCGCTCTCGTCCGGAGGATCGTTCTGCGAATATGATAAATAAAGATGAAAAGGGAGAGCAGCAAATAAGCAGCTGGGCGATAATACCTGAGAGGCGCGCTCGTCATCCGGAGAATACGGCGAAGAGGAAGGCCCGCCCCCGCCAGTCGGGCGCCGAACGGCCTTTGCCGTCCTTAGGGAAGGGGGAGGCGGAGAGCGTCGCGGAGAATTCCAGGAGGCAATGACAGCGGTCTTCCCCTTCTGGGGCGCCTGCGAAGCCTTTAGGCGGGCCAGCATCTCTTCCTTCTTCGACATTGCGTCAGGGAGCGAGGGACCAAGTAAGAAAGGCCAGAAAAAAATGAAAAGTTCAAATGTCGGCCAAGGAGAGTGGTATTTATAGTGGTGGACATGGGACCCACCAAAAGATTCTCGCCACGTCACCAAGGGGCCGGCGAATATCAAGGGTTGGATGGTTCTTCGCGAGCCTAAAGAGCCTCGCGAAGAGCGGGGATTGTGTACAACCCCGATATTCGCCTAGAAGATGGGCCAACCAAAAAACAACGGAGCGAGCCAGAGGCCAGCCGAGTGCTCGCAAGAGGGCGAGCGAGCCAGAGGCTCGCCGAGTGCTCGCAAGAGGGCGAGCGAGCCAGAGGCTCGCCAAATGCTCGCAAGGAGGCGAGCGAGTCAAGAACTCGCCAAACACTCGTGAGTCGCTGGAACCGGCCAAATTACCCTGTCACCCTTGGTGGTCTGCCTTTAGCCTCTCCAAACAGCGGAGTTTGGCTGTTAGCAGACCCATTCGGGGTGCGGATAGTAAAATCAAGAGGCGTAATCCTGCTATTTGCAGGCCAGATAAGAAAATCTATAAATAGGACCTCAAGGGCACCTTTGGGGAGGATCTCACTTCAGCTTCCCTCTCCTTAGGCTTTCTTTGGTTAGCATTTCCAGAGCTCTCCAAGGTGCCCAAGTCTCAGCTTTGGCTTGGGAGGGGAAGCGCTCAACGATCTTCCGGGTTAGTGGAGGGACCTCCTCGCTGTGACTAAGGTCCTAGTCAAATTCTTAATCTTCCGTCCACCCTCCTCGAGGGATCAGTAAGGACTATCCGCCCCTCATTTCGGTGAGGGCCCCGAACTCCACAGAGACCGAGAAATCGGTTTCAACAAAAATAGTTATATGATCAGATAAAAGCTGTTAGTTTGATTGGCAGCTAACATGTCCACTGAACCCTGTAAAGGAGGAAAAAAAGATGATTATTTATTTAGACCCACTTACCTGCATAATGCACACTCAAAGTCCATCAAATATTTGCATAAATTTAAACTGAGAAAAGTTGTCGAGGAGAAAACTATATAATCCACTAGTATGGAGGCTTTTTGCCTCACAAAACAACATTCATCCAACCAATAGATGGAACTTAAAAAATTAAAGGTTAAAGAGAAAGAAAAGGGAAAAGGACGATGTCCAAAACTGAAGCACTAGTAGAAGACTGACCATAAAAAATAGATATGAGATAGAATAATAACATGAAATCCTTCAATGAAATGGAATCAACACGTCCAATAACCAGAAATCACTCACAAAATGTTCAAATTGGAGCTTCTTGACCGCAATCATATCAAAAGCTCCGCCAAAATCTTCCTTGTTCTGTGCCCAAAAATCAATGGAAAGTTAAACTTGAGTCCAATATGACTATAATGTAAATGGTAAATAGTAATATTTTCAATAAAAAGTCTTCGTATCTCCAAATATGAAATAGAAAGAATAATATGTCCACTGCCGAAGAGAGCAGTGATAGTCATAAGCTCATCCCATGACACTATCATCAACCAACATATTGACAATCGCAGTTGAACCGACCAAAGCAAATTATGCACTCACTAAAGGTAAATTGGTCATTGAAAGCACCAACAGTTGAATGCAAAAAGGAGTTAAAAGTGGTTTAAAAATAAAGGAAAAAATGTAAATGAGCATTTTGAAAACCACATCAATTCATAACTCATCAATTAATACAAAAATGATAGAAGAATAAATCAATGTTGATGAAAAAAGACCAAGAACGAATGGTGAGAAGACCTGGAAGGGGGAGCCGGCGTCCCTGGTTAAGGAGAAGGGGTGGAGGATGATGTCCCTAAACCCATATCTCGGTGGAGAGCCTGGCTTCGTGAATGCGGCGGATGGATGGCCATCAAACTTCGATTGGAGGTAGCGGAGGCTTGCAGCGATGGGAAGAGGCGGTGAGTGACAAAATCATGCGGTGGGGTGAGGTCGCACATGATTGGGGTGAGGTCGCACATTATTTGCTTGAGTTGGATTTTTTGTATCTCACATATATAGTGATCTCTTGTAGTTTCAGTTGATCTGTTTCTAATTATGCACTGACATGTTGTTGTTGGGTTTCTAATTATGATATCTGGCATTTTCTCTTGAATGAGTAATATAATAATTAATAATCCTTTGACTCCATTGTTTAATATTAAAATCAATTCTACATGCATATTTATTTATTAATGATTTGTTGCATGAGTAATACCTCTGAAACAATAGAAACTACAAACAATGAGTTCTAAAAAGTAGCAGTTTGCAAGCTCCTGAGTCCCCGTTAGTATGAACTGAAAAAAAATGTAGAAGAAGTGCATGTGACTAACTTTTATGAACGGTACAAGATCAGATTGAATAGGATAAGCATTTACAGTGAATTGATTTGGAACTGAGAAACAAACTGGAACTGTGCCGAAGTATTTCAGTTCAGTTCAAGACCTTGGGTATATGGGTGAGTTTCAGTTCCAAACAAAAGAAACCGGGACTATATAACTCTGTTTTTTTTAGTGAAATCGACTGAACTTACACAAGTTGCACCCCTACATCTACATTAAGAAAAAAATCGAAAGAAGAGAAAATAGCAAATCGCTGCAATAGAAACTATCTTCAACAAAGGCTTATAAGCCCTTTAAAGTAGACCTTCGGCTTAACCAGTAAAACATCTAACCTTTCTGTTTATTTGGCACAATTATATAGCAATTCAGAAATGTGGAATCTCCTATGGTTTTGAAACAATCAGAAAATTAATTCGACAATTTGAACATGTGCTAACGAATTACCTCGCCCCCAAGAAGTGTAAACCTAGGAATAATGGTGAGAGCTGTTTCTAAGAACTCGATGGCCCTGGCATACATCCCCTTTCCATATGCCTTCGTCCCTAGCTCAAACATTAGCTCTGCTGTCTCCCTTCGCTCAGCCTGCTCCTTAGCCAGCTACTCTTACAATATATTATTAAAAAAAATCAGTCTTCGCGTTCTTAAGCCCAACAAAATCCTCAAATTCCACTGTGAAACGGGAAAAAAAAACGACCGACCTTCTCGAGTTCACGACGGACCCGCTCGCGCTTCTCCTCCTCGTCCCCATCCTCACCGCCCCTCTTGCCCTCCTTTTCAGCAGCGTCAGGGGATCTGAGGCTATGCAGCTCCCCCGTTAGCTTCTCAAGCTCTTTTGAAAGAGTAGTTGGCCAAAGACGCATCGGTCTCAACATCGGTGCAGAGACGCGTGACTCCGAACTCCCCTCGACCGAACTCGCGGCCGAGGCGATAGCGGCGGAGCAGACAAATGTGAATAAGAATAAAACCCTAGGCGGAGAGCGAGAGGCGCAGATAAATGAAGTTGTCGGAGGAGGGAAAACTATGACTTTTCAGATTTCATTTTTAAAAAAAATATTTAATCCTGCGACAAGTGTATAGTTTTAGTTTTCAATTATATTTGAACTAATATTAACTAATAATTATATTATTTAATCACTATTATTTATATATTTTAGGATTAGTTAAGCTAGCACGTTCGGACAAAATGCCGCCCGAGAAAAAAAGCACCCGGGCGAAAATGCACGTCAGGACAAAAAATGCACCCAGGAAAAAAATATGCTCTGGAAGAAAATATTCCGGGAAAAAGTGTGAGTGTGTGTGTGTGTGTGTCTGTGTGTGTGTGTGTCTGTCTGTGTGTGTCTGTCTGTGTGTGTCTATGTCAGTTTGCGTCAGTTTGCGTCAATTTGCGTCAGTTTGCGTCTGTTTGCGTCAGTTTGCGTCTGTTTGCGTCTGTTTGCGTCTGTTTGTGTCTGTTTGGGCTCTGTTTGCATCTGTTTGTGTCTGTTTGGGCTCTGTTTGCATCTGTTTGTGTATGTTTGTGTCTACGTGTGTGTGTGTGGGGGTGGGGGGGTGGGGGGTGGGTGTGTGTGTGTGTGTGTGTGTGTGTATGTTCTTGTGTGTGTTTGTGTCGTTCTGTGTCTATGTTTGTGTGTCTGTGTCTGTGTTTGTGTGTCCGTGTCTGTCTGTGTTTGTGTTTGTGTGTCTGTGTCTTTGTTTGCGTGACTGTGTCTGTCTGTGTTTGTGCCTATGTGTGTGTGTATGTGTGTGTGATCTCTAGCTATGTGTGGATGTGTCTGTGTGTCTATGTCTGTTTGTGCATGTGTGTGTTTGTGTGTCTTTGTCTATCTATATATATGTATGTGCCTGTTTGTGTCTGTCTGTGTAAGTATCTGTGTGTATGCGTCTGTGTTTGTGTGTGTGTGTGTGTGTGTCGGTGTCTGTGTGTATGTGGATGTCTGTGTTTGTGTCTGTGTGTGTGTGTTTGTGTGTGTGTGTCTGTCTGTCTCTGTGTGATCTCTAGCTAGCTATGTGTGATTTGTTACTGTGTGTGTCTGTGTCTATGTGTGTTTGTGCATGTGTGTGTCTGTGTCTGTTTGTGCCATGTGTCTATGTCTGTGTCTTTGTGTGTGTGTGTGTGTGTGTGTGTGTGTGTGTGTGTGTGTGTGTGTTTGTGTCTCTCTGTGCATGTGTGTGTATGTGTCTCTGTGTGTTTGTGTCTGTGTGATCTCTAGCTATATATGTTTGTGTCTGTGTGTGCGTCTATGTGTGTTCGTGTGTGTGTATGTCTGTGTGTACAATAATGAGATACAATAAGAGGAGGAAATGACCAGATGATTATATATATATATAACGGTAATATATATATATATATATGAATGAAATTTAATGTTAATTACTATTACAATTAATTAAATTAAGATTAATATTCAATTAATTTTTATATATCCTAATGTATATAATAATTTTATAATAAAGTTTTATAATAAATTTTTATATATCATTAATAAAGTTTTACGTTAATATGCAATTAAGTTTTATATTAATGTTTTATATTTTAATTTGAAATTAATATTTATATTTACTAAATTATATATATAGACATACGAGTATCTTCGTACGGGCTACACCCATGCTCGATGCGCGCTCTCTGCCGCGACAATACCCTGGCAGCGTCGACGTCACTACCTTCGTCCAAACTCTCCCGCTCTCGGACGCTCGTTCAACTGACAGTGCATATAGGAAGCGCCCATGCACCACGCGACATTACCCCCGCCTCAATAGTACTACTGTCACAACGTGATGACACTCGTGCAACTCGCAAACCCCCACACGCGAAAATACCCATACCGCAATAGTACCACATGTCTGTTTTTAGACTTAAAAGCAAATCTTATTTAAAAATTAATTAGTGTTAACTTAATTATTGAACAAAGTGTTTTATTTATCGATATGACATGTATTTATGATTTTTTTATATCTATTTTCATTAAATCACGTGTCTTCTAGCAATCGATATGACATGTACGTGTTTTCAAACTTTAAGTTTATATGTTTTTTTATTTAATGTTTTTGCTTTAGTACACGGGGGTCTCTGCCCGCCCAATCGCGATGAACGTGTACTGTCGCGCGGGCCACAAGGACCCCCTGTGCACTGCATGTCACTCGTGTGTGTGTGTGTGTGTGTACAAGTTTATCACTAGCTAGGTAAGTAGATGCAACTGGGTTAATTACGGGACTATTAGCGATTTTGCTATTACAGTTTGTCTAAATAGATAAGAAATAATTAACAAATTTAAAGTTATTATATACTATCTTTATTTTTATTATGAATTTATATTAAAAAATAGTGTCATGTTTTCTTTCATTTTAAAATTTAATATATTTATTGTAACAAAATTTTGGTTACAAAAAATACTAATTATGTGTCTGTGTTTGTATGTGTGTGTGTGTGTGTGTTTGTGTCCGGTGAGAAAATTAAATTAATATTCAATTATTTTTTATTTAGTTGATCGAGCGCCTGAGAGCGGACGAAATTAAGCGGGGTAATTCTTACTTTTAAAAAATACATAAACGGATAAACCTTATTTAAAAATACATAAATCTTATTTAAAGCTCATGTGCACTGTCGGGCAATGTCGAGGTGGGGGTATTGTCGAGCGGGGAACATGGGCCTCATGTGCACAGTCAGTTGATCGAGCTCCTGAGAGCGGACAAAATTGAGCGGGGGTAATTCTTATTTTAAAAAAAACATAAATCTTATTTAAAAAGTAAATTTTATTGAACAACACGTTGTATTTATGAATTGATTTGACATGTATTTATGAATTTTATTACACATTTATTTTCATTAAAGCACGTGTCATCCATCAATCAATATATATATGACATATATTTCCATTAAAACGCTAGGTCCCGAGCAAAAAACGTGTGCGCTGACAAATTTATTTATGCTCCCGAGCAAAAAAGATAGAGCTAGTGCAATGCGCGTGACTGAAAAAAAACGTGTGCTCGGGAAATAAAACGCGCATCCGAGTGAAAAGCACGTGCTCGAGCGAAAAATGGGCGCTCGAATGGTACAGTTATTTCACCCCTGCGCACAATGAAAAAATGTGCGTGTATGCGAGGCCAGTGCGCGATCGTTATTTTTATTCAAAAATTATATTAATATGTTTTAAATTTTTTGATTTATTTTGTGCAAAATTTTATGGAGGGAAATTTCCCTCCATATATTTCATTAATGTGAGAAAGGAAATAGACAAAACTTAATAAATTAGAGGAAGAGAACGGCGCGCGGCGACGACCGAGAAAGAGAACGACGATGGCGGCGGCCGTGGAAGAGAGAGGCGACGACGGCGGCGACCGTCGAAGAGAGGGGAGACAACGGCGGCGGCCGTACGTGAAAGACATTGCTACAGCTCGCAAATGGATGTTTGTGTGTTTGGTTGTTCGTGTCTGTGTGTGTGCATGTGTCTGTGTTTGAGTCCTGACACATGCAATACGCGCTAACTCTCAAGCAAAAAAAAGGAAAACTACACGCACGAGAGTGCATTTGTGTGCGCGCGAGAGTGCATTTGCGTGTGCACGAGAGTGCACGTGCGTGCGCGCGAGAGTGCATTTGCGTGCGCGCGAGAGTGAATTTGCGTGCGCGCGAGAGTGCATTTGCGTGCAGAGTGCATTTGCGTGCGCACGAGAGTGCATTTGTGTGCGCGCGAGAGTGCATTTGCGTGCGCGCGAGAGTGCATTTGTGTGCGCACGAGAGTGCATTTGTGTGCGCACGAGAGTGCATTTGCGTGCGCGAGAGAGTGCATTTGCGTGCACGCGGGTTCGTGCGTGATTTTATTTTAATTCCAAAATTATATTAAAAAATTAATGTCATATTAATTTGCATTCATTTTTATATTTAATATATTTTTAATTTTTAGTTTTGTTTTGTTCAAAATTTTATGGAGGAAAATTTTCATCCGTATATTTCATTCAGTCATATGAGAGAAAGATAGAGCTGCATGGGAGAGAGGCAGAAAAACTTTTATAAAAAGTTAAAGATTTATAAAAAAACCTCGTACGCCCAAAAATACATGTCGCAATAGTACCACATATCTGCGACAGCCGTGCACGGATGTTTGCGAGCTGTAGGAGTACTGTCGTCGCGTTAGAGCACTATCGAGGCGGGGTACTGCCGCGCGCATACAAAATTTTTTTTTTTCAAAAAAAATAATAATTCAAAACTTTGATAATAAAATAGTACAAAAATTGAAAATAAAATATGATATATTTTTTGTAACAAAACTTTAATAATAAAATATTACTATTAGTAAGGACAATGTCTTTGTCACAAAAAACTTTCATGATGTGGTTACAATTGATACTTATTGTGAGAAAAGTTTTCTATTTGTAACGTAACATTAGTGTTGTTACAAATACTTACAGTTATAGTAACGAATTAATTATTATTGTAACAAAATTTAAAATATTCGTTACAAAAAAGTACTTTTTTGTAACAACAACAGAAATTTGTTACTAAATATAACTATTAGTAACAAACTGTGTTTCAGTTGCATTCCAGTCCTTACAACAGGTGCAGTTTGTTGTAGTGAATAGTCATGCATGCTCTCATCAAGCTCCAAAGCCTATCGAACTTAATCTGCAATGTCGGATTGGACCTCCCTCCAATTCAAGCATACAGTAACCATTACACTCTTATCAAAACAAGTGATCTCTAGACCTTCCAAATCATGAGCTAGACGATCATCGTGAGCCAAAATACACCTTGCTTGTGGTGCCTATCATCTCAATGCATTTGCAATGACATTCCCCTTCCCATGAGTGTAGTAAATATTAAAGGTGTAGTCCCCGAAGAAGTCCATCCACTTCCTCTACCACATATTTTGCTCTCTTTGATTCAATAGATACTTCAAACTCTTGGGGTACGTGAATATGTAGATTCATGTCATACAAAGTATGTTGCCACTACTTTAGAGTGAACACCAAGGCTTCTAACTCCAATTTGTGGACTGGGTAGTTCCTCTCACGCACCTTCAACTGAAAAGAACCATAAGTTATCACCTTCCCAAACAGACACAACATGCAGCCCAAACCACACCCTGAGGTCTCACTAAACACATGATAGCCTTCCGTCCTGCATGATGAACACAAATTCACTACAAAGATCAGTCGGCTATTCAATTCCTCACAGGATCGTGCACACTCCATTGTCCAAACAAACCTTTGTTCCTTCCTGGTCAATGTGGTGAGAGAAAGTGCAACCCTCGAGAAATTTTCCACGAAGCCCTTATAGTAGCTAACAATTCCAAAGAAGCTTTGGACTTCTGCCACATTCATCAACTCAAGTCAATCGCATATCGCTACAATATTCAACGAGTCCACTGTAATGCCCTCTCCACTAACAACATGACCCAGGAATGCCATAGATGATATCCAAAACTTGCACTTGGAGAATTTGACGTATAGCTGATGCCTCCCAAGGATGCTCAAAATTGCATGTAGGCGATCTGCATGTTCCTCCTCCGATCTCGAGTAAACTAATATGTCGTCGTTGAAGATAATGATAGACAAGTCTAAGTACTCTCGGAGCTTCATGTTCATCAAATCCATGGATACTGATGATGCATTTGTAAGCCCAAATGACATCAAAGTGAAATCATATTGGCTGTAGCATGTACTGAACACCGTCTTCGGGATATCACACTCCTGTATCCACAACTGGTAATATTTTGATTTCAAGTCCAACTTTGTGCACATAGTATATCCAACCAACTGATCAAACAAGTCATCGATATGAGGGATCAGATAATTATTTTTCTCTGTCAACTTATTCAACTTCCTGATAATCAATGCATAGTTGCTAGCTACCAATCTTCTTTTTCATGAAGAGTATCAGTGCACCCCAATGGGAAGAACGCATGTGTATATAACCTTGCTCTATGAGCTATTGCAGCTGAAATTTTAACATTGGCATATACTTTGGAGTCATCTGATAAGGCATGACACAGGTTTGACACTAAGACACTAACTCAATGCAGAAATCAATTTCTTGTTGAGGCGGAGCCCATGGGAGCTCATCAGGAAAAACATCTGCGCACAATGCTACCACCGACACATCACCTAAACTAGTCTTGCGATCTAAAGATTCCAACAAAGTGAAGAACAACTCCGAACCTTTCCAAATTGCCTTAACCGCCTGAAGGGAAAACATATGCCTCCAAGTCAATGTCTTAGTCTCTAATCTGGACCATCACACCAATCTTCATATTCATTCTCATCGTGTAACCAAAAGGCAGTTGCACATCCAACCTACCTTCGCCAACACATACAACACTGCAATTTGCAATATAAGATCCTCTGACATAAAGGAGTATGATGCGCCTGTATCAAAAGTGTTCTCTCCAAATAGTTGAAAATTAACATGAATCCTAATCACAAACCTATAAGTCATATAACCACACATAAGGTATAAATAAATTAAAGTTGTGCAAGCTAAATAATAATTCATACTTGTCACAACATTATTTTGTCGGATGGCCTCCTATTGTATAAGAGTGTACACTCTCGGCTGGGTTGGGGATACTGGGAAGCGAAAGATTCCAATGCCTTCTCTTTCTCCATGTAGCTTTGACCCTTAACCCGAGTAACCTCCACCACTAAGCTCTCCATATTTAGATGACCATTCCGACAAATCGTGACACGTGCCCCACCTTCCTGCATGTGAAGAAGGTCAAGAGGCCTCATGCAGTAGCTCCTAAGAAATAATGGAGGGAGCCACCTTAGTATGATGTGACTTCCTTTATTGCTTCCTGTTTCAGTCTTTATCTAAGAGGGCGACACCATGTACTCAGAACTATTAGCATTAAAACCTACCCCGCGTTGGACTTTCTCTAAGTCCATCTCAAGTGCTTTAGTAGTCTCCACTAGTGTGCAGAATCCAAGGGACTTGGGTCCCACTAGCCCCAATCTAAAGTTATTTCGAAGACCTCCATAAAACATATGAATCTTGGTGATACACAAAAAATAGATATATATACGCAAGTGTACATGTCAGATCAAGTAATATAATGAAAGTAAAGATCGTTCGCACGGAGAAGTGACTAATATAACGCTTGCAAGAACTAGTTTAGCCTTTTCTTTAAATTCAAGTAGACTGAATGGATTGATTTTGTAAATGGATAATGCAGTAGAAGATGAAAACTTAATCCGAAAGATTTAATATAAAGATCATAAACTCCATAAAAATAGTTCATCAAACATTCATAAAGGAAATTAAGACAAACATCATCACAACAAGTAATAGTACTCTCATCATACAAGACCTAAAAAATTAGTTCATGACTGTAGAAACACACCATACAATTAGAAGGATCTTACTAGACATGATGATAAAAGTTCAAAATGCTGCAGGAAATCACCCATATTTTTGCAAAATTTGTCTTGATGTAGAACCGATGTGCCCTCCTCTCTTCTCCAAATGGAAAATCGATCCTCCCTTGTAAAACTGTTGCTCCTTTTATATTTTTTCGCCCCTTTTTGAAGCCTCTCATCGTCTAAATCAAAGCCCTCTTTCAATTTCGTAACCGATGCAAAATTTAAATTTTAAAATTTGAAATTCACTTTCGCCTTATTGCAACATCCTGTAAAGTTGTTGCAACAAATTTCTGAAACTGTGTAACTGCTCCAATCAGAGAATAACCTGTTGCAACATAGTTATATTTGTTTGTTGCAACATGTTTCTCAGACTCCAAATCAATTTAGCTTCATTTCTTTAAATGTATTTCTACAATAAAAACATAAGAAAATGATGATAATACCCAATCTTAGACCAAATATAAAATTAATCACATTCCACACTGTTGGTACCAAAAAATGTACCTCCAAAACTCACACTAAGAGATGGTTGGGGGGGAACTGTGGAGTGCAGGTTACTTAAGACGAGAGACGGGAAAGAGGAAAAGCGAGAAGAGAAAATCTACTCGGATTAACCACAGAAGTCCAATACAGGGGGGGACTAAAAACAGAGCAGGATTTGAGGTAGAAAAGTGACAGAATTCGAGACCGCTTACACAGGTTGTAAGCTGGGCCTCGAAGTCAAAAGACCCTTTTCAGGTACCCCTACCCCTCTATTTATAGACGCTGAAGCTGCCCGAACGGGCAAATCCAAAAATTACGGGCTGCCCGGGATACAGGAGAGTCGGGGCAGAGAGTGGGGGTGCTAATAACAAAAAGAAGAAAAAAAGGTCCAGACCACACGGTCTTGCGGTCTGACTGGATCTTGATCTCTTGGCACTTAGACGAATTCTTGAGCTGGTGAGACGCGGTCCAGGCGGTCTCGCAAATAGGAGACCGCCGAGCAGGAGCTGTAGGCTGAGCCAGAAGAGGCGATATGGACGGTCTCGCAATTTTGAGACCGCTGGGAAGGTCCATCCTGGCTGAGAAGAGAGGTCGCGGATTTTCCAGGCAAACATAATCCCCGCACATTTTTAAGTTGCGCTGGAACTTCGAAAATGTTAGCTTTGACCGCTGAGACCGCGACCGTCATAAATGCGCCCCGGGCTATAAATACCGCTTCCTGGGCTTGAGAAATCATAATTTCCTGAAAAGCAAGCAAGCTTAGCTTATAAGCGGTCACATAAAAACTAGATAGAATTGACCTCTACAATGTTGTCTTTGCTGTCCGTTCTGGGTCAATCGTCCTCAAAAGGGGACTCCCCAAAGAAGAAGAAGATCGCCACTTCGAAGAAGGTGGTGAAGGTTGACAAGATTGTGGCCAAGTCAAGCGCACCGAGGGAGACCGCGCAAGCTTCTTCGCTGAAAGCACCTGTTTCACCAAAAAATACGGTCTTACCTCATAACACCGCTGCTGCTTTATCATCTGGCTCCTCAGAGCCTGAACTGATTCTTCCTAAACTTTCAATTTCTTTCAATTATCAGAAAACTGTGGAAGCCCTTGGTCAGACCGCCGTACAACATGACGAGATCGCCTCTAAAGAAGATATCTTGGCTGGAATGCGTGAGAAGAAAGCTGAGGCGGAAAAGCTTAGGCAGAGGATCGCTGAGGTCCAGGATGCTGAAAAAATGAGCAAAAGGAAAAATTCAAATCCTCCCGACCCAAGCGCTAAGAGGTTTAAAGGCACAGAATTGAAAGACGCGGTCGCTCCAAAGGCGATCACATTTCCTGAGAGCAGCGGTCTTAAGGACTCCATGGTTGATCTCACAAAGGTAGGTGATGCGATCGATCTCTTTTTCCCTTCTGCGGTCTCCACTTTTTCAAGGGAGGCGGACTCTGAACTAATCGCCTACCTTGATGAAGTTTCTTCTAACGACTTTTCTTGTTCGTCATTGCAGGTGCTCGATCCCTTTGAGGCCGAAAATCTCAAGGTGACTACTGCTGAAAGAGAGATCACGGAGAAGGAGAAAGAGATCGCCGCTGCGAAGATCAAGCTGAAAGAGGAGAGGGAGAAGAGAGATCGAGAGGAAAAGGAGAAAAAGGAAAGAGAGGAAAAAGAAAAAAGGGAAGAAGAGGAGAGAGCAGCTCTGCTTGCTGCCGAGCAGAGGAAGGAGGAGGAGAGGAAGAGAAAAGAAGAGAGAGAGAAGGAAGAAAAAGAGAAGCAAGCGGCTCTGCTCACTGCCGAGCAGAAGGAAGAAGAAGAGAGAAGAAAAAGGGAAGAGGAAGAGAAAGAGAAGGCAGTTCTGCTCGCCACCGAGCAGAAGAAGGAAGAAGAAAGAAGAGAAAGAGAAGAAAAGGAAAACAGAGAGAGAGAAAAGGAGGCTTCTCTGGTCCCTGCGGAGCCTCAGGAGGTGGAGATGGAGGCGATCTCGCTGACCGGTGAAAAGAAGAAGAAGAAAAAGAAGAAGGTTTTGTTGGAACATGGTCTTCCGCATATCCTAGGTTTGAGAATAATAAATCCTATGTGTATTTGATCTTGTGTGTTTAAGTGTGCACGAAAACAAAGTCCATATGACTCAAGGATTACATAAGAAGGTTGTCCCCAAATTTGAGCCATCAAATCCAAAACTCCCACTAGCGCCGGCGGTAGTACCTAGCGCCCGGCGCTAGCGATGAATAGCGCAATTCCGGGAGCACATATAGAAGGAGATAGCGCCTGGCGGTAGCCGATAGCGCAGGCGGTAGTGCGGAGCACGGAAGGCAAGAGAGAAATGTTTCCTCAGATTGAAGATTCTGTCGCGAATATGTCCTAATATGGGATAGCGTCGGCGGTAGCACTAGCGCAGGTGCTAGCGCTAAGGCTATAAATAGGAGTCCTCTTCTCTCGTTTCGGAGACATCAGAGAGAGAGATTGAGTGCTAGAATTCTAGAGGCTGCCTTGGCCGAAAGTTGATGTCCTACCAAACTTCTGTGAATTTCTGAAGGAGAATCTCTTCACGCCGGATCCAAACGAAGTCCGCTTCTACAATGCTTATTCTACAGCGGATCTTCATCTCCAACTTCAGAAGTTCATCAAGAGGGAGTTTTTATTATTTTCATTTCATATTTCTTGTAAACGGTTAGAGAATTCGCCTCGTGTTGGCGACTAGGTCTGGGTAGGACTTATGGCGGAAATTCGCCCAGTGTTGGCGACTAGATCTAGGTTAGGTCTAGGGGGTGCTCGAGGCCATATCCGGGGAAGGGTTGGCTAGAGCGGCTTGAGGCCGAATCCGGGAAGGATAGGCTAGGGCCACCGGTTCGTGGGGATGCGAGTCGCGATAAAAAATAAAAAGAGTTTATTATTATTCGCCACAGATTTCTAGCGTTATAGAAATCAACTTTTGTAAAACCTTATTTCATATTAATAAAACATGTCTCTACTTTATTTCAATTGTTTTACTTGATTTCTCATCGTCTTAATCACGCATTATTTCAAAGCTTTTCAAAATATAATATAAATTTTAAAACCCTTATTCACCCCCCCCCCCCTCTAAGGGCGCCTACCGATCCAACAAGTGGTATCAGAGCGAGATTTTATTCCAATCGGCTTAACAATCGGGAATAATGGCATCTCATGATCTCGCTTTTCCGGAAGGTCAAGGAGTTAGTCGACCACCTCTCTTTTCTGGGTCAGATTTCAACTATTGGAAAAATCGAATGATGTGTTTTCTTATGACCATGGATGTAGAAGTATGGAACATGGTAGAAGTTCGGTACTCTCCTCCTACAACTGTAGTGGGAGAGGCGACATTACTAAAACCTAAAGATAAATGGGATGATAACGATAAACCAAGGTGTAAAAATAATGCTAAAGCAATGAACGCTTTATATTGCGCCTTAAATAGGACTGAGTTTAATAGAATTTCTGCATGCATAACTGCTTATGATATTTGGAATCAATTGGAAGTTACTCATGAAGGTATATCATATGTGATAGATGCAAAGCTATTCCAACTGGAATCTGAATATGAAAAATTCAGGATGGATACCGAAGAGGACATCAACTCGATGTACACTCGCTTCACCAAGATCGTCAATGCTTCAAAGGCACTTGGAAAGATCTACTCAGACGGGGACTTGGTGAGGAAAATTCTTCGCTCTTTACCTCTAAGGTTCAATCCAAAGGTGACAGCCATCTCGGAGTCGCACAACTTAAGAACGCTCCAGATCGAGAACCTTATTAGGAATCTCAAAACCCATGAGGTAGAACTCCAGATTCAACACGATGAATACAACAAAGAGCCAAAGAAAAAGGCGCTAGAACTAAAATCAAAGAAGGAGAGCATCGAAGATGATGATGAAGATGAAGAAGGTCTCCTGGTGAAGAACTTCAGGAAGTTCATCAGGAATCCGGAAAGAAGGAACACATTCCGGAAATACTTCCAAAAGGATGCTCGACGAAAGGGATCTTCCTCTTCATTAAGGAAAGGAAAAGGAAGCGACGATGAAGAAGAAAGACCACCACCGGAGTGCTACCACTGCAGAAAGACCGGGCACATTCGGAGCCAGTGCCCGAAGTATCAAAAGGAGCGAAAAGAACAATAAAAAGCAAAAGAGAAAAAGAAAGTATTGAAAGCCGCAATTTGGGATGATTCTTCCTCTGAAGAGTCAAACGAGTCTGAGTCAAGTAGCGAGGAGTAAGCAAACTTATGCTTAATGGCAAAAAGCAACGATGACGACACCAGTGTTCTTAGCGACACTGAGGTAACTCCTCCTACCTTCGAAGAACTCTATGATGAATTTGTTCTAACTTGCAAATCCTATGATCAAAGTATAAAAGATAATATTATATTAAATCGTGAAAATGAATCTATTATCAAAGAAAATCATAAGCTCACAAAAAAATTGATTTCCCTTGAAAAGAGAAAGGTTTCATGCCAAGAGTGTAAGCACTCTTTACTTAAGGCAAAAGAACTTGAAGTTTCTCTTTCTAAGGCCCTCTCACAAAACAAAACTATTGCAAAAGAAAAAGGGGGCATAGAGAGAAAACTAAAAACCTCTCTTTTACAAATTGAAAATAACAAAAAGGGCTTTGAAAATAAATGTGTTATGATTGTACAAGAAAATACATTTCTTAAAAAACAAAATCATGACATCAATATAGCCATAAAAAATTCGGGATTGGTCAAAAATCCTTGGATATGATTTTGGGAAACCAATGTTATGGTTCTGGAAAATTTGGGGTCGGATATCAAAGTGAGCCCTACCGCCCGGCGCTAGCCACTAACGCCGGCGGTAGCTCAACAGTTAAAAAATCTCATGTTTTTTCTAATGTTCAAACATCATCCAATTATTTCGTGTGCAAATTGTCTTAAATTTGGACACACGTCTAGCTCTTGCAGGAATATAAAACAACGATCGTTAAAACAAATCTGGGTACCTAAGAAATCCACTTACTCTATGGGTGGTACCTCTTGGGTATCTGGATCTTTACTCTCATCTTCTCTCTAGATTTGCAGGAAGGCTAAGGAAACGGAGGACATGCGGTACTTGGACTCAGGCTGCTCCAAGCACATGACGAGCAACAAAGCAAAATTCCTTAGCCTAGAAAAGAAGAAAGGAGGGATCGTAACGTTTGGCGATAACGGTAAAGGAAGGATCATGGGAGTAGGTACAGTGGGTAACGAATCGTTTCTTATCTCAAATGTTCTTTATGTAAAAGGATTAAAACATAACTTAATATCTATAAGTCAACTGTGTGATAAAGGATTAGGCATATTATTTGAATCATCCACTAATCTTTGCAAAATATTTAATCCTAAAATAAAAGATGTGTTACTAACTGCACCTAGAATTCACAATGTTTACATAGTTTCGTTTCATGATCTTTCCAAATCATCCATAAAATGTTTTATAACCAAAAATGATGAATTAGAACTATGACATAGATGTTTAGGTCACGCTAGTAGAAAACACATTTTAAAACTAGCAAAAAGGGAATTGATTAGAGGTTTGCCTAAATTGAATGAAAATTTATCTTCACTATGTTCTCCATGCCAAAAAGGAAAATTTACAAAATCATCTTTTAAAAGAAAAAACAAAATTTCTACTTCAAAACCATTGCAATTAATTCATATGGATCTCTTTGGTCCCGTTAACACCGCAAGTCTTGGTGGTAGAATATATACTTTCGTTCTAATAGATGATTTCTCAAGACATTGTTGGACTTTATTTCTCTCTTCCAAATCTTATGCGTTTTGCGAATTCTCAAAATTATGTACTCGTATTCAAAATGAACTAGATTTAAAAATAAAATGCATTGGCTCAGATCATGGTAGTGAATTTGAAAATGAAAATTTTAAATCTTTTTATGAAATGTTAGGGATTAAGCATGAGTTCTCCGCTCCACGCACACCTCAACGAAATGGTGTTTTAGAAAGGAAAAATAGGACAATCCAAGAACTAGCACGCACCATGTTATCTGAATACAAATTACCTAAGTCTTTTTGGGCCGAAGCCGTACGCACATCATGCTATGTAATGAATAGAGTCATGCTTCGCCCATCACTAAATCTCACACCGTATGAACTATATTATCAAAAGAAACCTAACGTATCATATTTTAAAGTATTTGGTTGTAAATGTTTTATTCTTAATACAAAAGATTCTTTAGGAAAATTTGATGAAGGAATATTTCTTGGATATTCTTCAACCAGTAAAGCCTATAGAATATTTAACAAAAGATCGAGCAAGGTTGAATAGTCTATTAATGTTAAATTTGATGAATTTATTCCGTGTGTAGAAAGTCTTCCTATAGGTACAGATGATGAACCTTTGCCATCTTTGGAGCACGACGAAGAGGAACCTTCCAAAGAAGAGGAGCAGAAGTCCAAGGAAGATGAATATGTACCTCCAAGCATTTTGAACTTCTAAAAAAATCATCCAAAAGAGCTAGTCATTGGGGAACCTTCTACTGGGGTAAGAACACGATCTTCTCTTCATGAAACGTTTTCAAATATTTGCTTTGTTTCTGAAATCGAACCTAAAAACGTTTCCACCGCTTTAAATGACGAATTTTGGTTTTTGGCTATGAATGAAGAGTTAGATCAATTTGAAAGAAATAAAGTTTGAAATCTAGTAGATTGACCATCTATTCATCCAGTTATCAGCGTAAAATGGATCTTTAAAAATAAATTAGATGGTGAATCTAGGATTATAAGAAATAAAGCACGCTTAGTTGCTCAAGGTTATTCTCAAATCGAGGGGGTAGATTTTGAAGAAACTTTTGCACCCGTTGCTCGCTTAGAATCTATACGAATATTTTTGGCATTTGCGAGTTTTAAAAGAATACAATTATTTCAAATGGATGTTAAAAGTGCCTTTTTTAAACGGGTTTATAAAAGAAGAAGTTTATGTAGAACAACCCCCCGGTTTTATAAATGAAAAATTTCCTAATCATGTTTACAAATTAGAAAAAGCGCTTTATGGTTTAAAACAAGCGACCCGTGCATGGTATGATAGACTTACATTGTTTTTGTTAAAGCACGGTTATGTTATGGGAAGTGCCGACAACACACTCTTCATTAAGCATAATAATAACGATCTAATTATTTTACAAATATATGTTGATGATATCATTTTTGGAGCCACTAATGAAGAGTCTTAGTAATGAAAAATGAATTTGAAATGAGTCTTGTAGGAGAACTATCATATTTTCTTGGTTTTCAAATCTCACAACGAACTGATGGTATTTTTATTTGCCAAACAAAATATGTTCACGATATGCTTAAACGATTTGGATTTGAAAATCTTAAACAAGCTTCTACTCCTATGAGTGCTTCTTTAAAACTAGGAAAAGATGATCTGGAATTTCCATTGATCAATCGTTATATAGAGGAATGATAGAATCTCTTCTTTACTTAAGTTCATCTAGACCAGATATAATGTTTGTCGTATGTTTATGTGCTCGCTTTTAAGCCAATCCAAAAGAATCTCAATTAAAAGCGGTAAAACGTATTTTTCGTTATCTATTAGGGCTTGACAAAGAAATCTCTCTGACATAGATTAATGACAAGCTCCTCATGTTCTTCCCAAGCACATGGGACTCTAGAATCTGGGCTATTAGATATTCTAGATGCCTCAGAGAGATCAAAACAGATGCTTTGCTGGGAAAGCTCAAATCCTATGAGCTTCTACTGAAGAGCAGGGCTGAGTCAGAAGCCCAGGAAAGAATATCAACTCCTAAAGAAAGGACTCTTGCATTAAAGACTGCTGAAGCAGAGTCCTCCACCACTGAAGAAGAAAAGTTCAACCTCTTGGCCAAAAGATTCAAGAGGTGGGCCAGGACAGAGGACTCCAGAAGAAAAGAAAGGAGTTCAAGCAAGCCAAGGTATGATAAAACTCCTAAACATGAGATTATTTGTTTCTCATGCAGAAAACCAGGACACATCTCTACTGAATGTCTTGAGGAAGAAAAGAACAAGAACATCAAGCAGAGGAAAGAGCACAAGAAAAAATCCTTCAGCAGGAAGGATAAGAAAGGAGGGAAAAGTTTCATAGCTGAAACCTGGAGTGATTCAGACTCTGAATCAAGTTCCTCCTCATCTGATGATGATGAAGAAGATGGACCAGAAGAAGCATGCCTAATGGCTCTGGAAGACTCCTCTGCTGAGAATGAGGTAACAGTCTTTGATAACTTTGATTTCTCATCAAGAGATTTTAAAAATTGTTTTAAAGAATTCTATCAAGATTTTATTAACAACCAAAAGGAACTTACAACAATTAGATCAGAACTAGAAGATTCTGCAGCGGGTGTAGAGGAAATCACAGCACCTGAGGTGCCAACAACAGAGATCATTCTAGTGAATGAGGATGAAGTCCCCACTATTACTGAGCAAGTGATTCCTCAAGAAGATGAGAGTCTCCTAGATAACTCAACTAGATCAAGGATGACCTTAAAGGATCATCCTCCAACACAAGTTATAGGAGACTAGACAGTGGGATTCAAGACAAGGAGACAGCTTACAAATGAAACAATGCTACAATGTTTCTTGTCTCAGTATGAACCCAAGAAGTTTGAAGAAGCAGACAGTGTGTAAGACCCTTTTTTTTTTTTTTTGCAAAAACCACCGGGTCTTAGGCCCAGAACCGCCGTTTTGTGGTGACACCTTTGCTCGGGAAGGTCGTCACTACAAAACGCCGATCCTGCCGGCCAAATCGATCACAAGAAAAGTAAGCTATCATGAATAAAGCAAGCAAAACATGTCCACATCACATATAAATAAATCATCAAAAGATGTCCACAACCATAACTGAAAGAACGGAGAATAAGATAACTAGGGCCTTGCCCAATACATCAAAGCCTCACTACATGGATCACTCGCGGAAGTAAAATAACTAAATCAACACTCACGGATCCTGTCATCTGAGCTCCTGAGCTAGACTGCCCCGCCTCCATTTGCACCGGCCTCTGGTGCTGCTCCGTCGCCGCGGTCTCCTAAAATGATAAGGTCCACCGACCGTCAGTCATAAAGACTCAGCCAATTCCCCACCCCTCCCCCCAGGGCTCCTAGGCACCGGATGGAAAGGAGGAAGCGGAGGACAAACAAGGGGTAGGAACAAATGCAGGTGACAAGGTAATATCTACTCTACACAGGTGATATATATATATAAATGAAACAAAATTGAAACAGCAGGGTAAAGTAAAGGGAAAACAGTAAAGTGCAAAAGTAGAGGCAAGTAAGTATTATAATATAAACCATTGATTTATAGGAATGCCCATACAAACCTATAGACCAAGGGGTCGTTTAGCAAGGCCTATCGTATAAAAAGTCCCATACCAATTTATACGATAGGTGTCAGGGGTTGAATGCAATGATTATGCTATGTCATGCAAGTATGTGATTATGCGGTGATCAAACAAGTGCAACTCACCCACTACGACTCTATGCGCATAGACCTTTAGTTCCCTCTTTTTGGAGCGAGCTAGACTCCTCAGGATACTCCCGTAGTGGCAAACGGAAGCGGTGGGTTGGGCCTCGCCCACCTCTAGGTTGGTATATGCACTACCCGACCTAGACCTATCGTACGCCTCCACAAAACCCGCAGAGCGTCTGCGTACTCTTACTGACTGGACCGCCAGACTTTTATGGCTAAGTGTAAATACCACACTTGCCGAGCCCAAGTGTTAACGTCGGTGCAACGACCGCCAACACGAAGGACCCACCACCTTATGCACATGCAAATTATCTTCCAACAATACCGAGCTACAAGCTCCCCGGGCTAACCCGCCCGTCACCAATAAATATCTCAGAAACAAAAGATCACCGGACTAAACCGGCTAGACTTCCATATGCACTCCCTCAGAGTGACTTTCCTGCCTTAGAAACTCAGGTGCTAAAAGAAGCTAACAAGAAAAGACGATCTTTCGTCAATTCCCGGACGACCTAGCCGAGGGTGGCACCCCACCACCCTAAGACTTACCAAACTCCAACTTCTCTAGAGACCCATACAAAACACAAGGCTACCACCCATCCTTCATCACTTCAGACCCTAGACAACCAGATTGACCTCTAACCCCAAAGTTGTCAAATTGCTAAACGCAGACCACCCTTAACGTTTTGATGCTCATGAAGAGAGGTACACTAAATATCCAACTTCTTGACCCAAGGGATTTACTGGGGCCCCATACTACCTACCTCAGATCAAATCTAGGGTTTCATAATTTCCCATTAATAATTGTATTTTAAATAATTTTCCAAATGGCCATATTACTAAGGTTTGAACTACAAGTATATTTTTCTGACCTCCAACACCCACTCCAATTTATTCATAATTCAAGGGTACCTAATAAACAGTATATATAAAGTTTTAGGGAAAACCAGCAAGATTTATTATTTTTAGAAATTCCAAAACACAATTATTTCCAATAATTTCCAAAGGAGGTACCCTCATATGAACTCCAATCCTTGTGCAAATTAACACAGTGGTGCTTATTAATAAAATATTTAATCCTACAAAGTTTGACCATGCTATTCAGAGGGTATGTTTGTAATTCCATCCAAGGATATATTTGCAATTTCTTTCAAAATGAACTATAGGTACCAAAAATATTGATCTATAAATTATGAGAAAATTACAGTGGATACATATTGATATAAAAAGGCAACCAGCAAAGTTTCATGCAATCTCAGAGATTTAATATCCTAAAATTGATCATCCCAAAAATTGCCCACAATGTGAAATATTACAATTTAACCCTCCAAGAGTTTACTCATGTTCTAACCAATTCTTCCAGAGATATATGACATTAAAACCATGATTATGACAGAAGATGGTAAATTGATAAATACTATTTCTCCCTAAAACCTCAAACCCTAAATAATTACAAATCTACCCTAGAGTTTATTACTTATGATTGGCAACTCCAAATCCCTCCAAACTCCTACAGTAGCATTCTCTGGTCACTAAGGCCATCTACCCAAAATTTCAAGTCAAGCCACTGAGGTTTGATCCCTCTTCCTTCATTAACCTCTAATTGCACCCCTTTAGGGTTTAGCCTAGTGTTAGGGTCTAACCTTCTCCAATAGCTCTAGTAGGAACTCCAGAGATTTATAACCTCAAAAACAAGTGGGTGACAGAAGATGATGATTCCCTAAGTGTTATTTCTTCCTAGAACCCCAAATTCCAATTATTTACAAATCTACCCAAGGATTTATTACCTAGGTTAGACAACTCCAAATCTCTTCAAACTCACAAGGGAGTCTTCTCTGGTCACTAAGACCTACCCACCAAAACTTTAGGTCAAACCACTAGGGTTTGACCCTACTCCCTTCATTGACCCCTATTTGCACCCCTTAAGGGTTTATCCTAGGGTTAGGGTCTAGGCATCTCCAAATCCACTCAAAGCTACTCCTTGAGGTGTCTCATACCTCCCAAGGCAGTGACCAAGGTCACCCCATCAATCAGTGGGAGGAAACCCCTCCACACTCCAAAGTTCTCTTATGTTTACTTTTGCCCTAAACATCACCTTTAAGCCAACTATTCTCAAGGGAACTCCCTACCTTGCCCATACCCATACCACTCACAATACTGACCATAGGTCAGTGGAAGACCACCTAAGATTCTACCAATACTTGGTGAGGGGTGGAATTCCAATGGGTACCTATTTGGGGTGCAAATAGCAATTTAGCCCCTTTTTGATTTACTAGGGCAAAACTCCTCCAATGGCCACCAAACTTGGACCATAGGTTGGCATGGGAGAGGGTGAGGTGCACCCCAAATATGGAGCCAAAAGACCTTGTGGAAAGGTGGGGGCACTCACCCAAAGTTTTGCCCAAACCTAGGGAGCCTAAGGCTATTTTGGTGGAATACCCTACTAAAACAACTCCATAAATCATGATATTTTAACCAGGGCCTATACATACCCCTTAGGACCACCCATCCAAGTTTGGAAAGGTTTTGAGGTGTTTAGGACACCTAATTAGGTTAAACTAGGACTATTGGTCTTTCCCAAAAATTAAGAAGAAAACTCCACCAATCCTTGTGATCTTTGGACATGAGCTAGGTATGCACAAGACTAGACTACACCCCAAAAATCAAGTCATTTGGAGTTATATAATGGGGTGGGCATCAAAAATGAGTTCTGATTAGCCCTAAAGACAGCCTCCACTAGAATGAGTGCTGAGCCCTAACCAGAACTCCAAATTGAGTGATTTCAATTTTGTATGAAACTAGACTCAAAGGGCTACAATTTATATGTTGACCACTTTTTATGATTCAGCCTCTAAGTATTTTTCCCAGATTTAAATAGGAACTGCATGCTTGATCACAGAATTAATAAGAAATGAACTAAGGTTGCACGAATCGTAAAGCACATCGGATGGCGCTGGGTCATCGTCCCCAGGGAATCAACGGCACAGATTTTACGCGCCTGGGCCGCCTTGATAGGTGATTTCCCGGCCACCTGAGTGCCGCCCCGGCCGACCAACGCCACCACCACCTCCGTTGAGGTGGGGGCCGGCGATGAGCGGTGTTTGATCGGCCGGAGGTGGCCGGAATCGTGTTCTGTAGGAGGATGCCCAACCCGATCAACGGGGGGCAAGGTCGGCTTGATTCCCGGCCAATTGGCCACGGATCGAGCCGCCGTCGATTTAGATCTAACCCTTAGAGTTCAGGGAGGAGAACGGGACCTGTTGGAGGGCTTGCCGTCGGGTCAATCTTGAGTACACCATGGGAGCCGCCGTCGGTTGAGAAGCCATGCCGATTCCCTCCTATAGTGCACGAAATTCTCTGGAAAGCTGGGGGTTTCTCTTCTCTCAGGTCTCTGAAGGTGAAGGGGGGTTCGATTGGGGGTGGTGATGGCTTTAAACATCATTGCCATTAAAGCCCCCCTTCGGTTACATCAAGGACCGACCCCCTCTTCCTCTCCCTGCCTTAATCCCCCTTTGTAACTGATGGAAACTCCTCCTAATCGGCTGAGGAGTTGAATGGAGGCATCAATTGGGGGAGCCAAGAGGTGGAACCTCTTAATGGCCATGAATGGCCTCTTCTCTCTCTTCCAAAAATGGTGAAACCCCCATTTTCTCTCTCCTAACCACCATGGTCGGTTTCTACCCTCTCTCCTGAGTTTAGTGAGGGTCCACATGGGCTGGTTGACCACCCAATTGAGCTAGCCCAAAGAGATTGGGTTAGGTTTGAGCATTTTGACCTAAATTGGGCAATTTTGACTTTTGGCCAAATTGGTCAATTGGGGAACCCTAGGATGGGGCTTTTGGGTTCAATAGGTTCTAAATTAAGTTTAGGAACTAATGGTGGAGTCAATTTGGTCATATGGTTCTTGGTTGACCCAATCTAGGGTGATTTGACCAAAATAGGCTAATTTGACTTTGGTCAAATTGAGCCCTAGGGTTGACTTGGTCATGGGGCTTTTTGGTCCACTAGCTCCCCTATGACATGATAGCCCTATGGGTGAGGTCAATTTAATGTGGTGAAGGTCAATTGGGGTACTTTGAGAAGAAAGGTCATTTTGACCTAAAAAGGGCATTTTGGTCAATTTGCACCCCTGGGGGTCCCATGATGGGGCTTTTGGGTCCATTAGGTCTATAATGGTATTATAAACCTAGGAGTGTGATCAATTTGATATGGTGGGGGTTGATTGGCTCTAAATGGGCTACTTTGACCAATTTGAGGGTTTATGTTGACTTTGGTCAAATTGGCCTCTTAGGTTGACTTCAATGGGCCCTTGGTGCCCTAAGGGGACCCCTAAAGGGTTAGGGACACTAAGGTGGGGTCCAAGGGTTAAGTTGAAGCACTAGATTCCAATCCCAAGCTTGGAAGATGGGAATTGCTATTTGCAGACCAAGGTGGCTCCTTCCTCCTTTCCTAAGTTCTCAAGGTTAAAAGGCTCTTCCTATGGTTTTGTCATGGCTTAGTCATGACAAAACCAACTTAGGGGTCTAGCAGTTTGGGGGATGTTACAAATCCCAATACATAAAAAAAAAATTTCGTCCCCGAAATTCAGACAAGCCTATGGGGGTTTCTACTAGAGGAAAAACTGTAACATCCCAGAAAAGTAAGTTGTACCTGTCGTAAAAAGCTGCGGATATTTTTGCTGCATCAAGTCCAGTGGCTCCCAAGTATGTTCTTCCTGTCCATGATTCCTCCACAGGACCTTGACCAGTGGAACCTTCTTGCGCCGCAAGACTCGTAGCTCTGTGTCGTCTATCCGAACCGGCTCCAAGTGGATCGATCGATCTGTAGCTACTGGCCCCTCAGAAGTAGACACCTGCTGCTCAGGCCGAAGTAAAGCCTTCCTAAGTGAAGAGACGTGGAATACGTCATGCAGTCCCTCCAAATCCGGCGGTAGCTCCAGTCTGTAAGCCAAGGGGCCGATCCGCTCCAGGATCCTATAGGGTCCCATAAACCTTGGACTGAGCTTCTTCCGGCCGCGAACCCTCGAGACTCCATGCATCGGACGTATCTTCAAGAAAACCCGGTCTCCCACCTGGAACTCCACCATACGATGACGCGCATCGTAATACTTGGCCTGCCTGCTCTGGGCCTCCAGCATCCTATCTCGAATCAACCTCACCTGGGCCTCCGTGTCCTCCACGAACTCTGAGCCAAGAGCCTTGGGGTCCTCATCCTGAATCCAAGATAACGGTGTCCTGCACCTCCGTCCATATAATGCCTCGTAAGGTGCTCTGCCTATGCTAGCCTGGTGACTGTTGTTATAAGAGAACTCGACCAACGGCAACAGTCTCTCCCAAGGCTCCCCACGGTCTAGAATGCAAAGACGCAAAAGATCCTCCAAGGTCCGATTGGTGCGCTCCGTTTGTCCGTCTGTCTGGGGGTGAAAAGCTGTACTGAAGGTCAACCGGGTGCCTAGATAGGCCTGCACCGCTCTCCACTCCCTTGACGTAAAACGTCCATCTCGGTCGGAAACTATCGTCCTTGGCACACCATGATAACGGATAAACTGCTCCACAAACTTTCGAACCAAAACTCTGACTGAATCATCCTTCCTGATCGGAATGAATCTAGCCACCTTCGTCAACCTGTCGACGATCACCCAAATCGAGTCATTCCCCGTACGAGATCGGGGAAGACCATGAATAAAATCCATCGCTATATCGTCGAACTTCCACTCCGGCACTGGGAGTGGCTGCAATAATCCTGCGGGGTTCCGACACTCCGCCTTCACCAGCTGGCAGGTCTCGCAGTGGGTCACAAAATAAATGATATCTCTCTTCATACCCGGCCAGTACATGGTCCTCTTCAGATCTGCCGTCATCTTGGTAATACCCGGGTGCACTGAATACCTACTGCAGTGAGCCTCTGTCATAATATCCTCCCGAATCTGACCTCCTGCTGGTATATACACCCGACCTCTAAAACTCAACAGGCCGTCCTTCATCGAATAATCTCCAGCTGAGCCTTCCTCCAAGGCTCTGAATATCGGCTCCAGCTTGGCATCCTGCCTCTGCCCTTCCCTGATGCGGTCTCGAATGTCATATGTGGCACCAATCGCCGCTAGGTACTCCTTGTACAGCTCCGGATCATCTTCCGATACCAGGGAGATCTGCATATCTTCGAACATTCGCACCAACTCCATGGCCATCAGCTTAGGCTCTACTCCTGATGTGGTAGCTCTCCTGCTCAGAGCGTCTGCTACTACGTTTGCCTTCCCTGGGTGGTAATGCATCGTATACTGGTAATCTGATAGGAACTCCACCCATCGCCTTTGTCGGATATTCAACTCCTTCTGCGTATCTACATACTTCAGATTTTTGTGATCTGAGAATATGTCGCAGTGGACCCCATAGAGGTAGTGTCGCCAGATCTTAAGAGCGAATACGACTGCTCCCATCTCCAAATCATGCACTGGGTAGTTCCGCTCGTGGTCCTTCAACTGGCGGGAGGCATAAGCTATCACGTGCCCGTTCTGCATCAGAACGGCACCCATCCCCTGATAAGATGCATCCGTATACACTTGAAATCCTTCCTTCCCCGACGGAAGGGCAAGGATGGGAGCTGAAGTGAGCCGACCCTTCAGCTCCTGGAAAGCTGTCTCGCACTGCGGCGTCCAAGTAAAAACAGCATCCTTTCTTGTCAGAGAGGTAAGCGGGAGGGCTATCTGAGAGAATCCCTGAACGAACTTCCGGTAGTAGCCGGCAAGTCCCAAGAAACTTCTTACGTCGGTGGCCGTCTTCAGCGGCGGCCAGTCCCGTACTGCCTGAACCTTTGCTGGATCTACTGCCAAGCCTGCTCCACTGATGATGTGGCCCAGGAAGGCCACCTCCTTCAACCAGAACTGGCATTTACTGAACTTAGCATATAACCGATGCTCCCGCAGCTTCCCCAAGGTTAGTGCCAAATGCTGCGCATGCTCCTCCTCCGTCCTCGAGTAGATGAGGATGTCGTCGATGAACACTATGACAAAGATGTCGAGGTAAGGCTCAAACACCCGATTCATCAAGCTCATAAATGCTGAAGGTGCATTTGTGAGCCCGAACGGCATCACCGTGAACTCGTACAATCCATACCGGCTGCTGAAAGCCGTCTTCGGGATGTCCTCCTCTTGGATCCTTAGCTGATAATATCCCGATCTCAAATCCAGCTTCGAGAAGCAGTGGGCTCCCTCTAGCTGGTCAAAGAGCTCGTCTATCCTTGGCAGAGGGTACGTGTTCCGCACCGTCAGCCTATTCAGAGCTCTGTAATCGATGCACAGTCGGAGCGTCCCATCCTTCTTCTTCACAAATAATACCGGAGCTCCCCAAGGTGAGGAACTCGGCCTAACGAACCCGGCTTCCACCAGCTCCTGCAGCTGGCTCCGAAACTCTACCAACTCCTTCGGGGCCATCCGATAAGGAGCTTTGGACACCGGCTTGGCCCCTGGCACCAGCTGAATCTGAAAATCCTTCTCGCGGTGCGGTGGTAGCCCAGGAAGCTTCTCCGGAAAGACATCCGCAAAATCTCGAACTACCGGGATGCTAGGCACTGAGTCCTTGACTTCAGTCGCCTCGAAGAGCACCTGGTAAACCTCGTCTCCCTGCAGGTGGGCCTTAACGGCCTGAATGGACGATAAAAGGAGACGAGAGGTAAGTTGAGTACCTTCGAACGCCACAACCCCGTCTTTATGCTCTAGCACGATCCGCCTTGCCGGGCAGTCAATCCTTGCCCGGTTTTCATACAACCAACTCATGCCCAGGATCAGGTCGTAATCCCTCATCTTCAGAACAGTTGCCGGGACTTCGAACAGTCTTCCCCCAATCTCCAGACTTATTAGGCATGCTAAATTTGTTAAGACCTCTGATCCGTCCGGAAATCTCACTCTCCTATAGTCGCTTTTGAGGTGCTTGACTTGGTCTAGGTCTTCGATAAACTTGGCCGAGACGAACGAGTGCGAGGCACCCGTATCGAACAAGGCAAAAGCAGGTTTGCCGAAAATGGAAGCTAAACCTGAAGGGTTTGACGATTGGTTCAAAGCTAAGGTAAAGCTGAAACTTTCAAAACGTTAACTATTTAAAAAAATCAAAAGCGGCAAATACCTGCGATGACCCTTGCCGGGTCCCTGGGCCTGGCCAAATCTAAGGCATAAGCCTGCTCTCTGTAGTGCCTCCGATCGTCACCCTGAAATCCACGGCCTCGACCACGTCCTCGGCCTCCGGGATGCTGACCCCGAGGTGCTGCCTGAGGTGCTGGAAGAGCATTCCTTTGGGGGCAGTTCCTCTTGATGTGGCCGACCTGGTGGCAGTGGTAGCATTCCGGAGGTTGCCCACCTCCTCCAATCCTTGGCATTTCCCTCATCTGCAGAGGCTGAGGAGTCAAAACTACCGGCTCCCTTTGTTCCTGCCTCTCCCCCTGACGGGGTCGGACCTCCGTCCTTCCTTCTCCAGCGTCTCTGTTTCTCGGCTGATCTCTCCTGCCATTTCTTCCCTGGTCCTCCATGGGTCTCTTCCTCCCACGAACAACTTGCTGGTCTCCTTCCAGCTTCTTCGCCATCTCCAGAATCCTGGACATACAACCGTCGGAGACAAAAAGGAGGGCCTGCCTCAACTCGTCACGGAGGCCCTTATAGAATCTCTTAGCATATCCCGCATCGTCCAGTTGGTAGGATACCGCAAACCGGGACAGGTGGGTGAACTCCTGATGGTACTCCAGCACTGATCTACTCCCCTGCCGCAACTGCAGAAATCTATCTTCCAAGTCATCTCTTGCCGACTGCGGCACAAAATGCTCCAACAACGCCGCTTTGAAATCATCCCAAGCAACATCTGCTGCCTCTAATCCCGGGTACGATGTAGCCAGGAACCTCTTCCACCACCTCTTAGCATGGGATTCCAGGCATGAAACCACCAGTGGCACCTCCATGTCTGCCGGGCACTGGATTCCTGACAACATCTCCTCCATGATGTCTACCCATTCTTCGGTCCTCACAACAGTCTCCGTCCCGATGAATGCTGGTGGGGAGAGACCCCGAAAGATGCTCAGCCAGTTGGCTCCAGGGTTTTGCTGAGGAGCCGGTGCCTGCTGTGCTCTGAATGTCTCCAAAATGGCAGTCAGAGTCTGCCCCAACTCCGTCTGCTGGAACGGGGTAGGAGCCGGTGGTGGTGGAACGACGTTCGGAGTCGGCGGGACTCCATGCTGCGGTGAAGGTTCCGTTGCCGGCTACACAAGAAAGATTGCACTTATAAGGGACTTAGCTAAAGGGAAGGAAAATTTCAGTTATAAGTGGAATTTTACATGTGATTTCCCTTATGGGCACACCATTGCTTCCGCTGCTAGTTTGTCCGCAAACTAAGCTCGCGCGGGGTGGCCCAGGGTTTGTGGACTTCTTTTCCTTGGATCGATGTTTGCTCTGATACCACTTGTAAGACCCTATTTTTTTTTTTTTTGCAAAAACCACCGGGTCTTAGGCCCAGAACCGCCGTTTTGTGGTGACACCTTCGCTCGGGAAGGTCGTCACTACAAAACGCCGATCCTGCCGGCCAAATCGATCACAAGAAAAGTAAGCTATCATGAATAAAGCAAGCAAAACATGTCCACATCACATATAAATAAATCATCAAAAGATGTCCACAACCATAACTGAAAGAACGGAGAATAAGATAACTAGGGCCTTGCCCAATACATCAAAGCCTCACTACATGGATCACTCGCGGAAGTAAAATAACTAAATCAACACTCACGGATCCTGTCATCTGAGCTCCTGAGCTAGACTGCCCCGCCTCCATTTGCACCGGCCTCTGGTGCTGCTCCGTCGCCGCGGTCTCCTAAAATGATAAGGTCCACCGACCGTCAGTCATAAAGACTCAGCCAATTCCCCACCCCTCCCCCCAGGGCTCCTAGGCACCGGATGGAAAGGAGGAAGCGGAGGACAAACAAGGGGTAGGAACAAATGCAGGTGACAAGGTAATATCTACTCTACACAGGTGATATATATATATAAATGAAACAAAATTGAAACAGCAGGGTAAAGTAAAGGGAAAACAGTAAAGTGCAAAAGTAGAGGCAAGTAAGTATTATAATATAAACCATTGATTTATAGGAATGCCCATACAAACCTATAGACCAAGGGGTCGTTTAGCAAGGCCTATCGTATAAAAAGTCCCATACCAATTTATACGATAGGTGTCAGGGGTTGAATGCAATGATTATGCTATGTCATGCAAGTATGTGATTATGCGGTGATCAAACAAGTGCAACTCACCCACTACGACTCTATGCGCATAGACCTTTAGTTCCCTCTTTTTGGAGCGAGCTAGACTCCTCAGGATACTCCCGTAGTGGCAAACGGAAGCGGTGGGTTGGGCCTCGCCCACCTCTAGGTTGGTATATGCACTACCCGACCTAGACCTATCGTACGCCTCCACAAAACCCGCAGAGCGTCTGCGTACTCTTACTGACTGGACCGCCAGACTTTTATGGCTAAGTGTAAATACCACACTTGCCGAGCCCAAGTGTTAACGTCGGTGCAACGACCGCCAACACGAAGGACCCACCACCTTATGCACATGCAAATTATCTTCCAACAATACCGAGCTACAAGCTCCCCGGGCTAACCCGCCCGTCACCAATAAATATCTCAGAAACAAAAGATCACCGGACTAAACCGGCTAGACTTCCATATGCACTCCCTCAGAGTGACTTTCCTGCCTTAGAAACTCAGGTGCTAAAAGAAGCTAACAAGAAAAGACGATCTTTCGTCAATTCCCGGACGACCTAGCCGAGGGTGGCACCCCACCACCCTAAGACTTACCAAACTCCAACTTCTCTAGAGACCCATACAAAACACAAGGCTACCACCCATCCTTCATCACTTCAGACCCTAGACAACCAGATTGACCTCTAACCCCAAAGTTGTCAAATTGCTAAACGCAGACCACCCTTAACGTTTTGATGCTCATGAAGAGAGGTACACTAAATATCCAACTTCTTGACCCAAGGGATTTACTGGGGCCCCATACTACCTACCTCAGATCAAATCTAGGGTTTCATAATTTCCCATTAATAATTGTATTTTAAATAATTTTCCAAATGGCCATATTACTAAGGTTTGAACTACAAGTATATTTTTCTGACCTCCAACACCCACTCCAATTTATTCATAATTCAAGGGTACCTAATAAACAGTATATATAAAGTTTTAGGGAAAACCAGCAAGATTTATTATTTTTAGAAATTCCAAAACACAATTATTTCCAATAATTTCCAAAGGAGGTACCCTCATATGAACTCCAATCCTTGTGCAAATTAACACAGTGGTGCTTATTAATAAAATATTTAATCCTACAAAGTTTGACCATGCTATTCAGAGGGTATGTTTGTAATTCCATCCAAGGATATATTTGCAATTTCTTTCAAAATGAACTATAGGTACCAAAAATATTGATCTATAAATTATGAGAAAATTACAGTGGATACATATTGATATAAAAAGGCAACCAGCAAAGTTTCATGCAATCTCAGAGATTTAATATCCTAAAATTGATCATCCCAAAAATTGCCCACAATGTGAAATATTACAATTTAACCCTCCAAGAGTTTACTCATGTTCTAACCAATTCTTCCAGAGATATATGACATTAAAACCATGATTATGACAGAAGATGGTAAATTGATAAATACTATTTCTCCCTAAAACCTCAAACCCTAAATAATTACAAATCTACCCTAGAGTTTATTACTTATGATTGGCAACTCCAAATCCCTCCAAACTCCTACAGTAGCATTCTCTGGTCACTAAGGCCATCTACCCAAAATTTCAAGTCAAGCCACTGAGGTTTGATCCCTCTTCCTTCATTAACCTCTAATTGCACCCCTTTAGGGTTTAGCCTAGGGTTAGGTCTAACCTTCTCCAATAGCTCTAGTAGGAACTCCAGAGATTTATAACCTCAAAAACAAGTGGGTGACAGAAGATGATGATTCCCTAAGTGTTATTTCTTCCTAGAACCCCAAATTCCAATTATTTACAAATCTACCCAAGGATTTATTACCTAGGTTAGACAACTCCAAATCTCTTCAAACTCACAAGGGAGTCTTCTCTGGTCACTAAGACCTACCCACCAAAACTTTAGGTCAAACCACTAGGGTTTGACCCTACTCCCTTCATTGACCCCTATTTGCACCCCTTAAGGGTTTATCCTAGGGTTAGGGTCTAGGCATCTCCAAATCCACTCAAAGCTACTCCTTGAGGTGTCTCATACCTCCCAAGGCAGTGACCAAGGTCACCCCATCAATCAGTGGGAGGAAACCCCTCCACACTCCAAAGTTCTCTTATGTTTACTTTTGCCCTAAACATCACCTTTAAGCCAACTATTCTCAAGGGAACTCCCTACCTTGCCCATACCCATACCACTCACAATACTGACCATAGGTCAGTGGAAGACCACCTAAGATTCTACCAATACTTGGTGAGGGGTGGAATTCCAATGGGTACCTATTTGGGGTGCAAATAGCAATTTAGCCCCTTTTTGATTTACTAGGGCAAAACTCCTCCAATGGCCACCAAACTTGGACCATAGGTTGGCATGGGAGAGGGTGAGGTGCACCCCAAATATGGAGCCAAAAGACCTTGTGGAAAGGTGGGGGCACTCACCCAAAGTTTTGCCCAAACCTAGGGAGCCTAAGGCTATTTTGGTGGAATACCCTACTAAAACAACTCCATAAATCATGATATTTTAACCAGGGCCTATACATACCCCTTAGGACCACCCATCCAAGTTTGGAAAGGTTTTGAGGTGTTTAGGACACCTAATTAGGTTAAACTAGGACTATTGGTCTTTCCCAAAAATTAAGAAGAAAACTCCACCAATCCTTGTGATCTTTGGACATGAGCTAGGTATGCACAAGACTAGACTACACCCCAAAAATCAAGTCATTTGGAGTTATATAATGGGGTGGGCATCAAAAATGAGTTCTGATTAGCCCTAAAGACAGCCTCCACTAGAATGAGTGCTGAGCCCTAACCAGAACTCCAAATTGAGTGATTTCAATTTTGTATGAAACTAGACTCAAAGGGCTACAATTTATATGTTGACCACTTTTTATGATTCAGCCTCTAAGTATTTTTCCCAGATTTAAATAGGAACTGCATGCTTGATCACAGAATTAATAAGAAATGAACTAAGGTTGCACGAATCGTAAAGCACATCGGATGGCGCTGGGTCATCGTCCCCAGGGAATCAACGGCACAGATTTTACGCGCCTGGGCCGCCTTGATAGGTGATTTCCCGGCCACCTGAGTGCCGCCCCGGCCGACCAACGCCACCACCACCTCCGTTGAGGTGGGGGCCGGCGATGAGCGGTGTTTGATCGGCCGGAGGTGGCCGGAATCGTGTTCTGTAGGAGGATGCCCAACCCGATCAACGGGGGGCAAGGTCGGCTTGATTCCCGGCCAATTGGCCACGGATCGAGCCGCCGTCGATTTAGATCTAACCCTTAGAGTTCAGGGAGGAGAACGGGACCTGTTGGAGGGCTTGCCGTCGGGTCAATCTTGAGTACACCATGGGAGCCGCCGTCGGTTGAGAAGCCATGCCGATTCCCTCCTATAGTGCACGAAATTCTCTGGAAAGCTGGGGGTTTCTCTTCTCTCAGGTCTCTGAAGGTGAAGGGGGGTTCGATTGGGGGTGGTGATGGCTTTAAACATCATTGCCATTAAAGCCCCCCTTCGGTTACATCAAGGACCGACCCCCTCTTCCTCTCCCTGCCTTAATCCCCCTTTGTAACTGATGGAAACTCCTCCTAATCGGCTGAGGAGTTGAATGGAGGCATCAATTGGGGGAGCCAAGAGGTGGAACCTCTTAATGGCCATGAATGGCCTCTTCTCTCTCTTCCAAAAATGGTGAAACCCCCATTTTCTCTCTCCTAACCACCATGGTCGGTTTCTACCCTCTCTCCTGAGTTTAGTGAGGGTCCACATGGGCTGGTTGACCACCCAATTGAGCTAGCCCAAAGAGATTGGGTTAGGTTTGAGCATTTTGACCTAAATTGGGCAATTTTGACTTTTGGCCAAATTGGTCAATTGGGGAACCCTAGGATGGGGCTTTTGGGTTCAATAGGTTCTAAATTAAGTTTAGGAACTAATGGTGGAGTCAATTTGGTCATATGGTTCTTGGTTGACCCAATCTAGGGTGATTTGACCAAAATAGGCTAATTTGACTTTGGTCAAATTGAGCCCTAGGGTTGACTTGGTCATGGGGCTTTTTGGTCCACTAGCTCCCCTATGACATGATAGCCCTATGGGTGAGGTCAATTTAATGTGGTGAAGGTCAATTGGGGTACTTTGAGAAGAAAGGTCATTTTGACCTAAAAAGGGCATTTTGGTCAATTTGCACCCCTGGGGGTCCCATGATGGGGCTTTTGGGTCCATTAGGTCTATAATGGTATTATAAACCTAGGAGTGTGATCAATTTGATATGGTGGGGGTTGATTGGCTCTAAATGGGCTACTTTGACCAATTTGAGGGTTTATGTTGACTTTGGTCAAATTGGCCTCTTAGGTTGACTTCAATGGGCCCTTGGTGCCCTAAGGGGACCCCTAAAGGGTTAGGGACACTAAGGTGGGGTCCAAGGGTTAAGTTGAAGCACTAGATTCCAATCCCAAGCTTGGAAGATGGGAATTGCTATTTGCAGACCAAGGTGGCTCCTTCCTCCTTTCCTAAGTTCTCAAGGTTAAAAGGCTCTTCCTATGGTTTTGTCATGGCTTAGTCATGACAAAACCAACTTAGGGGTCTAGCAGTTTGGGGGATGTTACACAGTGATCCCCACTGGATATCTACTATGCAAGAAGAAATGACTAAGTTGGGGAGGAACAAGGTTTGGACATTGGTTGAAAGACCAAAGAATTACCCAGTCATTGACACCAAATGGGTATTCAAGAACAAAATGGACTCAATAGGAGCCATCATCAAAAATAAGACCAGACTTGTGGCCCAAGGATACAGGCAAGAGGAAGGTATTGACTTTAACCAGACATTTGCCCCAGTAGCAAGGCTGGAGGCCATCAGAATGTTTCTGGCATATGCTACCCGCATATATATGTAATGCTTTAATTTAAGATCTAACCTCCACTGGTTTTCTTTTAAAATTAAGTAATTTCTGATTTCCTAGATTTTGATTTAATAGGAATTTAATAAAATAAATTGCTAGCTGTTATTAGATTCTAAGAATTTTAAAATAAAAAAGACATAGCCTGATAGCTTCTTTCTATAGAATCCCCTTAATCAGAAGAGACTCACACTTAGTGCTTTGATTATTTCTGATCTATGTAATCTGAGTAGAATGCTCAACTAGATTTTTGGAGAAAATCTGGAAGAATGTGAAGTCCACCTGACTTTGCTTTTGAGACAAAAAATTCAAAAGAATCATATAACTGCTGTTTTAATTATAATTTGAGTAAAAAATATTAAACAGTTAAAACAAAATTGCCTTATAGATAGATAAGTTGGCCTTTTTATTTCATTAAAGTATAAATTTGAAAATTTTCTTTGATTTTGTTGAACATAAAATGTTTCTTTTTCTTTAAAAGTCTGTTTAAACTTATCAGCTTTAATAATTTGTTCTGCTGATGATTTTAAATTTTCTTGAAGTTTATTATATTCAGAAGTTGAAATATTTATTTTTGTTAACTCCTTTTTAATTTCCTTTTCAGAATTTATTAAACCTGTATGTGTTAACTTAAGATCTGATTGGTGATTTTCAGATTTTATTAAATCTGTACCTGATGATGTGAAAACAGATTTAAAAGTATCAGAGGTAAAAATAAGATTTGAAGATACCTCTTTTACCTTTTCTGAAACAGATTCAGATTCAGATTTGTAGTTTGAGCCATATATTGCCATCATACAGAAATTTCTGGCTTTTTGTTCTTCTTCTTCTTCACTTAGAGTTGAAGATGGTTCTGCATCAAAAATGATGTTAGTGGAAGAAGTAAAGGTGGATTCATTTACCATCCTTGAGAGGGAGTTCCAGATGGTCCTTGCTGAAGTGCAATTATTAACTCTTTGATAAATCTCATTTGACATTGATTGAGCTAATATCTTCATGGTTTGCATCAACACTGATCAACTTTTCTTGATCATCAGATGAAGAGATTGAAGATGGAATTTCTGTCAAAACAGATTTGTAAATATCTTCATCTATGACATTCATATATAGTTTAATTCTAACTTGCCATAAATCAAATCTATCCAAATTACATATTGGTGGATCTGAAAATGAAAAATCTGCAAGTGCCATTTAGAAAAACCCTTTTACAAAAAAAATAAGAACTAAGTGATCTTTGTGATTTTAGGTGTTAGCCTGTGTGTAAAATCAACCTGCTTTGATACCAATTGAAATGAGAGTTTTAGTTCTTATATATTTTAAAAGATCTTGTTTAAGTTTACTTCAAAATAAGTGATATATATATGTGTTTGCTGAGTAATAAAATCAAACAGTAAGTAAGCATAAGTAATCACAGCAAAACAGAAATAAAAACATAAAACAAAGCACATCCAGATGACACAAGAATATATAGTAGTTCCCCTCAACTGGGTACATCTACTCTTCTACCCACTGGTAGGAATCCACTGGAGGTTGTTGATAAGGTGCCCTCACACCAAGGTGTTTTTGTTCAGGTGTCCACACACCAATGGAGGTTTGATCAGGTGCCCAAATCACCTATAAGCTTTTGATCAGGTGCTTATAAACCAAGATGCAGGTTTTTGCTAAGGTGGCCTGTCACCGGGAGTTAACTTTTGAAGGGAGTTATAACCCTTTACAAGATGAGAGAAATAAAGAAAATAGAAAAAAAGTTATGATGTTCTTCTCTTTGCTGAGAAGACACTTGATGAAGATGATGTTGAAGAAAGCTCCGCCTGTCTGATTTAGTTTAGATGACGGCCTTGTGGATGGAGCTCCTTCTCTAGATTCCAAATCCTCTTTTCTTCTTCTTGCAGTTTTGATCCTGAGCAAGTAATGGTGATTGGTGTCTCAGGATATAGATGATCTGCAAAAGAAGAGTTAGGTAAAAAGAAGATATAATATATTGATCAGCTTCTTCTTTTTGCTCCTCTGTTTCTCTCTTCCTCTTTCTTTTCCTGTACAACAATATTGATATGTTTTGTGTCGTTCTTCCTCTTTCTCTGTTAGTTGTTCTATATCATATTCTGCTACTACTCATTCTTTGATCTTCCTCTGTATATTTAATCTGAGACCTTTCGGCTTCTTTGAATTCTTGCCGACGGAAGAGGAAAGAAAATAATATCTCTTTCATTTCCCAGATCCTCGAGCAGAACAATTTCCTTCTTTAGCTTGCTGCAACGACTACAACATTTATTGCTTCTGCCAACGGCTATATCATTTAATGCTTGCACGACTGTAATGTCAGATCAGCAATATATATATATATATAAATAATAAATATTGCTTTAATAAAGTTGACAACATATATATATATATATATAATATTTTAGTCAAGCTAAATGATATAAAATAATACTGCAGATATTTCGTCAAGCCGAGCTTCAAGTTCGTCGAGCTCGTCATTTGATTCGTCGACCTGATCATTAAATTCACTGTTCTGAACATCTGCTGAATATTCGTCGAACGCAGACTTGAGTTCGTCGAACGGAAGAATTTCGTTGACCGCTGAGACGGGCTGGATCGTCAACCGCTGAATATTGAGTTGTTCGTCGAACGCAGACTTGAGTTTGTCGAACGCAGACTTGAGTTCGTCGAACGCAGGATTTCGTCGACCGCTGAGCTGGGGTCTGTTCATCGACCGCTGAGATAATCTGTTCGTCGACCGCTGAACCAATCTGTTCATCGACCGCTGAGCTGAGGCGGGATCGTAGAGCGCTGCTTGGATTTCGTCGAACGCAGCTTTGAACCTTTTCGTCGACCGCAGAGTGCCGTTCGTCGAACGCAGATCGTCGTTCGTCGAACGCAGAGAACATATGTAAATTTAATTCTTCTATTATTTTTCAGCCAATTAAATATATATATTTATATTTCTTAGTATATTATATATATACATTCTTTTCAAACTTCTAACTTAATAGGATATGATCTAAGTTATAAGATAAATTATGATATAAACTTAGACATTAAAGGTGGATCCTAACTCAAATCAAAATTAAGGTTTCAACAATCTCCCCCTGTTTGAGTTGGGATCATAATCCAAATTAAGACTAGGTTCTAACAATTTGCCCCAATAGCAAGGCTGGAGGCCATCAGAATGTTTCTGACATATGCTACCCACATGAAGATCAAAGTCTATCAGATGGATGTAAAGAGTGCATTCCTCAATGAAACTCTTCAAGACGAAGTATATGTGGAGCAGCCCCCAGGTTTTGTCAATCCTACTTTTCCCTCTTTTGTGTATAGATTAGATAAATCATTATATGGTCTCAAGCAAGCTCCAAGAGCTTGGTATGAGACCCTATCCACTTTTCTTCTAGAACACTCTTTTGAAAGAGGGAAAGTGGATAAAATACTCTTCATCAGAGCACATAAGAATCAGCTATTACTAGTCCAAATATATGTAGATGATATTATATTTGGGTCAACAGATCAATCTCTCTATAAAAGATTTGCTTCCCTAATGCAGTCAAGATTTGAAATGAGTAGCATAGGGGAATTATCATATTTCCTTGGTCTTCAAGTAAAACAAAATGCATATGACATTTTCATATCCCAATCCAAGTATATCAGAAAGCTCATCAAGAGATTTGAGATGGAAAATGTCTCTGTTATGAAAACCCTCATGGATACCAATGATGTTTTGGATAGAGATGAACAGGGTAAGTCCTTTGATCAGAAGACTTATAGAGCAGTCATTGGCTCCCTTCTCTACTTAACAGCTAGCAGACCTGATATAATGTTTGCTACCTATATATGTGCTAGGTTTCAGGTTGACCCAAAGGAATCACACATGAGTTCTGTAAAAAGAATACTCAGGTGTCTAAAGGGAACACCTGAACTTGGCTTGTGATATCCAGCTGAATCTGGATTTGAATTAATTGGCTATTCAAATGCAGACTATGCTGGATGCAGGTTGGATAGATAAAGCACTTTAGGAACATGTCAGTTCCCGAGTGCTAGACTAGTTTCATGATTTAGCAAGAAGCAAACCACAGTCTCCACTTCTACAGCTGAAGCTGAGTACAATAGCTGTAGGAAGCTACTGCTCACAAATATTGTGGATGCAAAATCAGTTGTTGGATTACAACTTTTCCCTTGACAATTCCACAATATACGGTGACATTTCTAGTGCTATTTCAATAGCTTCCAATCCTATTCTCCACAGCAGAACTAAGCACATAGAGATAAGGCACCACTTTCTCAGGGATAATGTAGAGAAAGATAAGATCAACCTTCAATACATATCTACTGACACTCAAAGGGCTGACATCTTCACTAAGCTACTTGATGAAAGTAAACACAATTTCTTCATCAATGCACTGAGAATGCTTGATGGAGCATTATAGGTCACACTTATTATGTATAATAATATATTTTCAGAAGAAAGTTATTGCTGGGAAAAACAACAAAGATTTTGAAGAAAAACAAATCATTTAATCAGAGCTGCGTCGAATTCAAATCGACGTACCGTCGACTTCTACTCGACGTCAGCCTCGAGAGCATTATGGGACAGCTAAGTGGAATAGCACTCGACGTAACGTTGAATATATATCGACGCTTACGTCGACATCATAATTGATGGTTATATTTCGGAGCCACGTCGACTTCAGCTTGACGTAGCGTCGACTTGACAAAATACGCGCCCAGAATATATTTTGGCGCGCTGAGTTCAGATTTCTTGTCAACACCGCTTCGAATATAACCCTAAGTTGCAACGATTCATCTACTCAAAGCAACTTGGACATTTGATTCTATTGTGCTTTTTGAATCTCTCTCCCTCTCTTTCCCTACTTCGTCTCTCTCTCTCTGTTTCGTGCAGGTACTCGCAGTACAACAATGGCATCTCCTCAAGACATTGCTGATGCAGTTGATCAAGCCTTGGAGACTCTTCTCTCACATTTTAGCTCTCTATATCTGGACTTCTCAAAGGGTTGCTATCGCAAGCTCTGAAGACTCCGAGTCATAGGAGTTAGACTTGGAGGTCAAAAACCTGTTGACAGCTAAAGTTTTTAATCTAGGTTTCAATTTAAATGATGTTCACCCTAAAACAGAAATTGATCTGGAAAAACTATTCAAGGGTCATGAAAGAATACAGAAGAATCCAGAGAAAGCTACCCCTGCAAATTTCAAATATGTGAAAAGAAAATTCAGAAAGGTCTATGAGGCTTTATCTACTTTTCTTAAAGGAAGGAAGTAGACTTTTCTTTGGGTAAACTCTGGTAAACACTTATTGATATTAATCAAATGCTTTTCTGTTTGCCAGCCCATCTAGTTATTTATTCTGTGTTTATGATGTCTTGTTTGTATTTCTGCTTACATAAAAGGAATGTGTAAAATCACTTTAAATAATCTGTAAATTTTTTTAAGATAAATAGGGGAGATTGTTGGGAAAAATCCCTTGGATTTAACTTAACAAATTATCTAAAAGTGATTTTAACTCTTAGGTTTTAATTACTCATTGTATAGTGAGGGTAATTTGGTCATTAAATGTCTTAGGAAATCACACACAACTTGGAGTGTCAAGATCAGAGCAATACAAGCATAAATTGGGTTGAGTTAACAATTGCGTCGAATAGTATTCGGCGCAACTTCGACTTCATGTCGACGCAACTTCGACTTCATGTCGACGCAACTTCGACTTCATGTCGACGTAACTTAGACTAGAAGTCCACACAACTCAATCTTTCTGTCGAAGAAGATCAAGTCGACGCTACGTCGAAAGGATGTCGGCGCTATGTTGAAAGGATATCGACGTAGATAAAGGAGCATGTCGAAGTTGTCTTTGAAGTCGACGCAGCTTTGACTTCAACTGAACGCAGAAGGAAGAACCTATTGAAGCCATCTGATGTCGATGCAACGTCAACTACAATTCGACGCAGATGATGAAGTTGAGAGTCAAGTCTTCAACTCGACGGCTACATCGATAAGTAATCGACGTAACGTCGATACCTGAGTTCAACCAGAGCTTGAAGGAATTTGAAGCTGCTTCTACAAGAACTCGAAGGTGCGTCGATAAGAGAGAAAGAGAAATCAACGCAACGTCGAATACAGTCTGAAAAAGGAAATCTTTTCAGCTGTCATTTTGGGACTCTCTCTCATGGCCCACAATACTGAAGACCATTCTACAACGGCTCATTTATGGTCTAGAATAGAAAGGAGCAATAAAGAAGACAACAAAAGCTTTCTTGGAAATGATCAAGACAGTTGGCAGACGAGTCGTGAACAAATGAGGAAAGGAAGAGAAATTGTCCAGGTCAATACCTTTTCAGCACACTCTAAAAGAGGAAAGGAATTCAAATTAAAGGATAGATAATAAATAAGAAGATTAGAAAGAATCAATCAAGGCATTCAACACAGGTTCTGCATCTTGTCGATTAGGGTTCTCCTTCTTCTCCTTCCTCCTAGAACCCTAAAAGACAGTGAATAACAAGAACTGCCCTCTCTCAGTACAATGAAAAATAGAAGGCTGCTCATTCATCAAATATCATACATCAGCCAAATTTCAATAGAAGAAAGAGATAAGCTCTGAAGCTCATAACCTCTGCAAATCATCTCTATCAAAAGCAGGGGTTCATCTTTAGCAGATCCAGAAAAAAGAAAACTGAAGCAAAAGGCTTCATCAGAATTTTGATAGCAGAATTCTTCTCACTACTTCTTCCTTCTTTCCTTCTCCTTTTTCTCAACTGTAAAGGAGTTTTAAGAATCCCTGTTTCAAAGGATTCAGTGGTTCAAGATCTCCTTATCAAAAGATCTGTGGTTCAAGATCTCCTTATCAAAAGATCTGTGGTTCAAGATCTCCTTATCAAAAGATCTTTGGTTCTAAGAGTCTCCTTATCAAAAGAGTCAGGCACAGGTGGTGCATTCCTACCAGGTGGTAGAAGAGAGGAGTACCCACATTTTGGGGAACCTCTATAAAATTCCTTATGTTTGTGTTGTGCTTTTCTGTGATGTCTCATTTACTTTCTCAGCATTTACTTTCATCAATCTTTATTTTATTTATTATGCCTGTGGTTTTGGTTTGAGTGCATAACACCTTAGTAAGTTTTATTGTCTGTACAGTTAAGATAGAAAAATTATTTAAATCTCTATTCACCCTCCCCCTCTAGAGGATTCTCAGAGGCACACTGTGCATTTTCAGTCCGGCTGGTTTTCAAGTTCTTCGGGCTTATTCCCGCACAGGTGAACCCTAACGCCATCAGCGCTCTGGTGGCATTTATCTGTTACATGCGCGAGGAGCGAATGGAGTTCGATATCACCGCCTTCCGCAAAATCCTCACATTGAAGGAGACTCCTGATGGAGTCGCCTTCTTCTCCAGCACTTGCGTGAAGATCTCAGAGACCTACAACAAAGTCCACAACTGGACTGATAAATTCGTCTTCATGTGAGGCGAGTTTGGGAATCTTTCATTCACGCCGGTCCAGAGGAGCGAGAGCGTTTACAAGCCACCTCGCGTGGAGGGGGACGCCCTCGCCATCTACAATTTATTGAGGGGGAAGAACTTTGACGTCATCTACTTACGACGCCATATTGATCAACTCGTCTTTGTCCTCCCAGGAACAGGTTAGCCTAGGCGAGCACTCGCCATTTTGTTTTTCCCTGCTCTCATTTTTGGGTAGTAGACTTACATTCTTCTTTAATAGGTGAGTGCTCGCTTCCGGTCCATCCACCCTATGAAAGCTCCAGGGAGCCGACTCGCGAGGTTCGTCCCGCCCATTCTTCTGAGACCATCATCCTAGATGAGGGCGAGGCGACTCCTGCCTCTAAGAAAGGTTCTCCCGGACACCGCCTCGGCAAGCGATCTGAGGCAAAAAAAAATAGAAGTCTGGGAGGGCGATCTCGTAGGAGGACCTACCCGAGGACCCCGCCACGCACTTCAACTTCAGTCTTGGCATGAGGAAACCCGATCTGAAGGGGGGATCCTCTCTTATCCTAGGACGACTCGCGAAACCGGGTCGTCCTAAGCTCGCGCCATCCCTCTTGGATGGAAGACCAAGCGCCATACGACGATTCCTTCAATGTTTTATTCGGCCTCTATGGTTGTGATGGCTCAGAGGTACTCGATGAGACCCTCATTCGCGAGTTGGCGAACCGCGGGTGCTGGTTAGCCCTTTGCACCGCGGAGCTGCTTCACTAAATAGTCAGGCAAGCACTCCAAAAGAATAGGAAGCTTCGTGTTGAGAGCGAGGCTCGCCTGGAGGCCGAGGAGAAGCTGGCAAAGGTTGGGCAAGGCCTGGCCGCGAACAAACCCAAGATGCCTTCTCGATGAGGTACGTTTTTCTTCTGGCCCCTAGCTCGCACATGTGTTGGTTTCTTTACTAAACATGCTCTCTTACAGGATGTCGAGCTCGCGCTGGTTCAGTGAATCTCTGCATTGGAGGAAGAGCTAAAGGGGGCGCGGGGCAAATCCGACGTTCTCAGGACTCGCTCGCCGAGGCGGAATTCAGACTAGAGGCGAGTCAGCTCCGAGTGGGCGGGGAGTCATCCCGCTCTATCCAACTTCTATAGTTTGCCCCTGTCGAGGTGGAGACGAGCAGGAAGCTGGTCACCTCGACTATCAAGCTCACGCTAGAGCGCCTCCGGCGCTTTGATGCCTTGACCGAGGAGGGGTCAAAAGTCAACCTCCAACCCCTCCTCCCGGAGCTGTTTCGCGAGCCAGAGAGCTCCTCCTCATATTCTGGGTACTCGCGCCATTCAGACGAGGGCCATTCCGGCAAGTTCGGAGGTGAACATCAATCAATGTAGCCCACCCCCGTGACTTTTTTTCTCTACCCCTTTTTGTCAATATAACCGGCGTACACACCCTTCTTTTGTTTATTGAATATGAACATTTCCATGTGCTTGTGTACCCAACATACTCGCCCTTTATGTTTTCTGTGAAATAAAAATGATTTTATGCTCTACATACTAGGCGTTATTGCCTTCTTTTATTTCTGTAACATGAACATTTTTAGATAATGTAGTTGCGTACTCACCTTATGTGATTTGTGTGATAATAGAATTACGCTCTACATCACGCTTACTTCTAGTGTGCACGACGCGAAAATGTTTTAGACTCTTAGCGTTTGAGCGGGTTGAATGTCGTCTCGTCCCTTTCAGAAAGGGGTGGGGTCTGCGCGCGTGTCGAGCGAGGGGATCTCGCGCATTCGCCTCGCCCTCATCTCAGGTCGTCGGGAGAGTCCAGGACTGACCTTGTTTAAGCCCTAGAGATTTGATTTTCAAGTGTCACCTCTGGGTTGTAATTGGAACGGATGACCCGTCTCGAGGGGGAAAGTAGCCATCAGCGTACCGGAGGGGAGCTAAGCTCTTCCATTTGTGTAGAGGTCTGGTCTAGGACAACAACACTCTTGAGGTCTTTGTCATACTCGAAGGGGCAAGTATCCAACATGCCGGAGAGGAGCTGAGCTTTTCCACTCGTGCAGAGCCCTGGTCTACAACAACAATGCTCTCGAGGTCTTCATCATACTCGAGGGGTAAGTAGCCAGCGTGCCGGAAGGGAGCTGAGCTCTTCCACTCGTGTAGAGGCCTGGTCTACGACAACAATGCTCTCAAGGTCTTTATCATATTCGAGGTGGCAAGTAGTCGGCGTGCTGGAGGGGAGGTGAGCTCTTCCACTCGTGCAGAGGCCTTGTCTACGGCAACAACGCTCTCGAGATCTTCATCATACTCGAAGGGGCAAGTAACCCGCATGTCGGAGGCCCAAAGGGGTCACGGGCTCAGCGACGCCCTCAGGTCACGAGCTCGTTCTGACGTGACCTGATTCAGTAATTTCTGACGGTACACGACATGAGGTCGTGAGCTCTCTGGTGTCATGCCCCGCGTCGCACTCGTTCAGCCCGTGACCAGCTCTAGTTCAGTATTAAGATTACACGCCCCTAGGTCAGGCCGTGACCTAAGGGCGTGATCCGTCCAGAAACCGTAGAAGACAGCCAATCACGCCCGATTTCGAGTCGTTTCTTCTCGCGCTAGTCACACCCTAGAGTCAGGACGTGGACCTAGGGTGTGACTCATCAAATTATGATGAAAATTGGCAGTTTTTATAGAATGTTCTCGGGCTTCTATTTGATGATTTTCACCAAGTCACGCCCCCATGTCAAGCCGTGTACCTGAGACGTGTACTTGAAAATTTTCACCTATAAAAGCCAGCCATGTCCAGAAGTCAAGGAGTTCAGTTTTTATGTTGTTTTAGGCTATAGTTTATTGTTTTATGTTGTTTTAGCTACTCTTAGTTTTCTTTCAAGTTGTAAAAATTTCCTATTATTTGCAATTTCAATTCAAGTTGTAATTTATTTTTCTCTTCTTCTTCTTGTTAATCATGTCTTTCTTTATCTCTACTTGTAATTCACAAATCATGATGAGTAGCTAAGCTCCATTTAACACTTGATCATGATAAGCTTTGGAATAAAATAGTCATGTTTTGATTATCTTAAATTTGCAAGCTCTCTTTATTATTAGCTTCGATTTATCTTTGATTTATTTTATTTTGATTTCATATTTCTGGTATATAATAGTCAATTCATGATTCGTATTCTAGTTGGCCGAGAGGTCCGTGCATATGAGATCACTCAAAGATAAATGAAATTGCATGCACTCCTCGAGTGGGGAGGACATAAATCTTTTGGATTGGAGTCAAATCCAATAGTGGGGTTCACCGTTTAAAGCAAGTTTAGGGGTTTCGACTGATCGAGAGATACTATCATATTTTGGGAACCTCCACGGTCGAAGTATTCTAATTAGAAGCTTGTAAAATTATCTTTTATAAAGTTTATTTTGTTTCAAAGAGATTCTAGATCAAGTGTTATTCTTCATAATCATCAAATTTCTCTTTAGTTTAATTGTTATTTCTATTCTCTTTCAAAACCAACCCAAATTTCCATCGATAAAATAATAGTTTTCTTTGTGTGTAATAGTACTCGACAAACCCGAGAAAACGACACTTGATATTTTTATTAAAATATCTTATACTATAAAATGATAGGTACACTTGTTTAATCCATTTATTTTTGGATCGCTGCAAAATAGTTATCACCGACTAAACTGGACTCCCACCAGATGAAGGGAATTTCTAAGCCTAGGGATGGGTGATATGATGGTGACAAAAGCACCAAATCGTGTGTTGCTAAAATAATGAATATTTTTGTATTTATTATGTTTGATGAAGACGAGAGGGTAGTGGACTACAAATCTGCTAAGGAGATCTGAGAGTCTCTTTTAAAAAAATTGGAAGAAAGTGCTAATGAGAGAAAGATAAGAGATCTCTTCTCATCACACAATATGAGAACTTCAAAAAAAGTCCTAAAGAGAGTGTCTCTGAGATGTATTCGTGATTCAGTATGATAGTCAGTGAACTTAGAGGGTTGGACAAGAAAATCTCTACCACTGAGATAAATGACAAATTATGTTGGGGTGAAAAGCGTCCCCCAACTCAACACTCAACAAAAACAAGATGGGGTGACTGTGAGTGGTTGGACACTTTACTGTGAGTACCGGGACCCAGGGGCCGACGAGTACTAAATGTCGTGAGTACCAAAGCAAGGGGAGAAGGATGTCGCTTGCGGTGAGATTAGATTTCACACATCTGGGTCAAGTTGTCTCATGGATCAGAGGCCTTGATCCCGATAGAATTTGAGGTCAGAAGCCCGCAAGTGGTGGCAGTAGAAGGCGGTGACGAGTGGAGGTTAGAGAACGAGGAGGCGCAACAACTCTTGTTAGACTTCATTGAGGAGCTTTACGATCTGGCGTCGATTCACCAGGAAGAGGTCAAGCACGGGATGACCAGATACTTCGACAAACACATCTGGGTTAAACAATTCGAGAAGGGAGACCTGGTCCTCAAGAAGGTGGTCAGCCGCAGTCTGAAAAACTCCATTCAAACTGGGAAGGTCCCTTCATGGTCCTTGAGGCATCGAAGACAGGAGGGTATCGAATACAACACTCGGAAGAAGAGTCACTCAGGAACACTTGGAGTGGAGATGACCTAAAGCGCTTCTATCCTTAATCATATCATAAATTTTTTGAAATTGCCTCGTGCACTGTTGAATTTAGTTCTTTATAACAAGCATGATGTTTGTTCGTTTTGATGTAAGTGAAATGGAACGATGTCACGCGAGGGTCGAGCCTCCGAAGTGGTAGTATGATGAAGACCTCGAGAGCGTTGTTGTCGTAGACTAGGCCTCTGCACGAGTGAAAGAGCTCAGCTCCCCTCCGACACGCTAGCTACTTTCCCTCTCGAGTATATGATGAAGACCTCGAGAGCATTGTTGTCATAGAACATGCCTCTGCACGAGTGGAAGAGCTCAGCTCCCCTCCGACATGCTGGTTACTTGCCCCTTCGAGTATGATGAAGATCTCGAGAGCGTTGTTGTCGTAGACAAAGCCTCTGCACGAGTGGAAGAGCTCAGCTCCCCTCCGGCATGTCGGCTACTTGCCACCTCGAATATGAAAAAGACCTTGAGAGCGTTGTTGTCATAGACCAGGCCTCTACAGGAGTGGAAGAACTCAGCTCCCTTCCGACACGCTGGCTACTTACCCCTCGAGTATGATGAAGACCTCAAGAGCATTGTTGTTGTAGACCAGGGCTCTGCACGAGTTGAAAAGCTCAGCTCCCCTCCGGCAAGTTGGATACTTGCCCCTTCGAGTATGACGAAGACCTCGAGAGTGTTGTTGTCGTAGACCAGGCCTCTGCACAAATGGAAGAGCTTAGCTCCCCACCGGTACGCTGATGGCTACTTTTCCCCACGAGACGGGTCATCCATTCCAATTACAACCCAGAGGTGACACTTGAAAATCAAATCTCTAGAGTTTAAACAAGGTCAGTCTTGGACTCGCCTGGCGACCTGAGATGAGGGCAATGCGAGTGCGCGAGATCCCTCGCCCGACACACGCGCAGAACCCACCCCTTTCTGAAAGGGGCAAGACGACATTCAACCCGCTCAAACGCTAAGAGCCTAAAACCTTTTTGCGTCGCGCACGCTAGACGTAAGCGTGATGTAGAGCGTAATTCTATTATCACACAACACAGAAGGTGAGTACGCACCTACATTGTCTACAAATGTTCATGTTACGAAAATAAAAGGCGAGAACGCCTAGTATGTAGAGCATAAAATCATTTTTATTTCACAGAAAACATAGAGGGCGAGTATGTCGGGTACACAAGCACATGGAAATGTTCATATTCAATATACTTACCTGAGTCAGAAATTACTGAAATTACATGTGTCGCCCTCAGGTCAGAAATTACTGAACCAGCTAGTCACGGGGTGAACGAGAGCGACGCCCTCAGGTCACGTCAGAAATTACTGAATCTGATGAAAGGCGAACTTATCTTTTTGACCATTACGCATACAAAATCTAGTTGTGCATCATAGTGAGCCCAAAGGGGTGGAGCGGTAACAAGCAGGTGATAGTCACCAAGAATCTTATATTGCTTCAATTTTATTTCTTCCGACTACTTCCATTTGCTCTTAATGGAAGAATACACCCTCTTTGTTGAAAAGGTGAAGTAAGCACAAAAAATCTTCAATGGAAAGCTTGGAAGGTCTCTTCTCACCAAATCCTCCATCTTCCAATATCCTTAGAATCTTATGTTTAAACCTGAGAATTTTAGTTGAATTTTGTCCCTCCAACTCTAAATTTCTTGTGCCTAAGTCACCACTGTCATATTCATTATCTTCATTGACATCATAATCACTTACCAGATCTTCAAATTCAAATGTCTTGCAACTTATGCTACTTGATTGTGACTTTTCATATAACTCGATAATTTTCTTCTTTTGCTTAAAGATGGAGCGAATAGTCTTGTTTCTCTTACTAAAACAAGTCCTAGTAAAACCTGACCACTCATCAAGATTTATACAAGGTCTATTCAGTTTAGGCTGAATCTGAACAAGGGAAGAGTCAATCTTGGGACAAGGTACAAATTCTTTCTTGCTAACATTCATTAGAAATTTAACCGATGCCACCAATCCAACATTCACAGCTAACCTGTTGAAATCTGACTCTCCTGGCTTAGCAAGAAGACGACGAGCAAATTCTTTCTGTAGCAGTAAGGTTGCACTTCGAAAGCAAGATTTATGTGAGTTGAGAAAGAGTTTTGCTATTAATGGGGAAGATATTCCATATGGAATATTAGATACGCAGAGATCAAAATGAGGAAGCTCCATCTTCAGAACATTTCCTGTGATAACCTGGCAATGAATTAGAGAAATCAGATGCCCCTTCTTAAAATACATAAAAATAATTCAATCGTGCGTAGTATTAACTTTTCAAAGAATACAAGTGGAAAAGCCTTACAGTAAGCTTGTCTTCGAGCCCTAGTTGACCAATTCGATTACGAAGGGCATCAACCATTCTCTCATCAATCTCAATAGCAATGACCTTTTTGGCAGACTCAAGCAGTCTAACAGTCAAATTTCCTGTGCCGGGGCCAATCTCAAGAACAGTGTCAGTAGGCAAAATCTTAGCTTTTAGAATAATAGAATCAAGAACATGTGGGTTGGTAAGAAGGTGCTGCCCTCGACTCTTGAGGAGATAGAAACGTTCTCCTTGCCACCCCACTTTTTGCATATGCTTGTGATGATATCCTCCAACCACTTGTTGCCTGAGTAATAATTGTAAAATAGGAGGGTGAAGTTCTAACTTATTGAGGAGATATGTTTGATGTTTTGCAAGCAGTAGCACACAATTAAACTTGGAATGAGAGAGTACAACAATGAGCAACATTAGGTTGCAATTGCAATCACTAAGAGGCTTTTAGCAGGCATAAAGATACTTAGGATGCAAAAATACTCTTGCAAGAAACCGCAAGATATTTACAATGCATCAACTTTTGCGAGGGAAACGATACACAGCGGTTTGATCCAATCTTTGGTTTTTTCAGGCAGCAGAACTCCTAGAGAATTCTAATGAATGCTAATTAATTGTATGATTTGCTTAAATATTATTCTTCTTTAAAAATATAGTAAGTACAAGAGTATTCCCAATCAACTCAATAGTGAGAAAAAAATCCTGAAGCAGAATGCAAAAAAGATTAGTTAATTGTTGTACTACATGGAAAAATAAGAAGATTGAAACAAAATGTCATAACTTCATATGTTTCTCCTTGGGACTAATAATACCAGGCACATTATGCCCGTGAAAAGATAAATAACAACAAAACATAAAACCAGCAAACTGCCTAAAACACAAGTGGCACTTCATGAGGCTCCTAATCAATACACTGCAAGCGCACTTGTAAGGTGCCCTTTTCTTTGACATGAATCACCTAACAACGAGCAAAGTGCTCAGTGACAACAACTAAAGCGATACTGCTACAATTCATCTACAATATATAACAAAAAGAGTAAGATAGTTGGAAGTACTAGGAAAATCCCACCTGAAACCAGGCCCTTCATAGGAATGCAATTTTCTTACAGATACAATGTTTTCATTGGAGCAGGATCTATCACTAACAAGTTCATTTTTATGAGCACCGCGCGGAGCTCCAAACTGTTCCCTTCTTGTTTTCTATCATTTACAGTTAGCGGTGTGCCAAGCAGGTTGGGCCTTTCATTGTCTCCCTCTACATCATGATCTTCAACACATTGTTTTCACACACCTTTCCATTGACAAGACATGGCCTGGAAACCAAAACATCAAGGCTTTCCAGATGATAATTTCTCACATGAATGGTGGTATTGGTACATGTCTGATACGGATACGACATCCTGGACACGAGTCTTCATCTATTGATGTAGCCCTAAGGGGCATTATCATAAATTGTATGTCCCACTTCCCTATATAAGGGGGTGGTAGTGTCTCTTATTATGGATCTTTTTGAAGACATTGTGAGTGTTAGGCACTCCTAGGTGAGAGAGGCTCTTAGGGGGGACCATCCCTCAAGAGTTCGAGTCGAGCTTGTCTCGACATTTGTATCTCTATTTTGGTGTTTAATCCTACAATTTTTCGTACTTGATAGTGGCAACTATCAATTGGACCGACCAGCCGCTCATTTAGGGTTTCGGCCGAAACCATAGTTGGACTTGCATTCTGGTTCCAGGCTGCCTTTTCCGTTCCCCCCCCCCCCCCCCCCCTTCCCCGATTCCGTTGATTCCAATTCTCGCTCGGCGCAATTACGCGCCTTCCGACCTGCTCGACTCAGCACCGCGGCCCCGATCTAGCACGCCACCTCGCCGTCGGTCACACATCCTTTCCCCATTCCCACATGGACCACCTCCGCGCGTCCTCCAGTCCCCCACATGATGTCCAGCACCCCGGCGTATTTTCGGCGCTCCCTCGTCACCCACCGGCACCCCGGCGACTTTCGTCCTCCCTTGGGATCTTCCTCTGTAGTCGTCCACCGGCACACACAATCACCACAATTTCGGCGCTTCTCGCCGTTGCGCCGGCCTCCGTTCCACCCTCATTCAGCCCCACAGCCTGCGGTCTCCCTCCCGCACCTCTGTTCCATGCCCCGGGCTCGTTCAATGGCCCTCCACGCTGATGAGGACGCCTCCGCCACTGCCTCTGCTGACACCCATCTCTTGTATCAACTCGAAGCACAGCTTGAGGATCACACCTCCTCCGAGAGCTCGTGTCCACGGCGGTAAACTGCCCACCGGCCCCTCCGCTGCCATCACTACAACCCCTCAGCCCGTCCAAGACTACATGGGTTTTCTTCACCCCGCTACAAACATCCACCTGGCCCATCTCGATCGGATCGAGATCTCTGTGTTCGACGGCACCGATACACTCAGTTGGATTGTCTGCGCCGAACAATTCTTCGACTTTCAGTCCACCCCCGCTAACCAGAAGGTTCCTCAGGCCACTATCTATATGGAGGGTCGACACTCAATTGGGTGCGTTAGACGCGCCAGCTGGTCTCTGACCTCTCCTGGTCCACACTGAAAGAGGAACTCCTCCGCCACTATGGCGGCCGCCAGGCGGGAATAACCTACGAACGCCCCAGCTCCATGCGCCAGTCCGACAAAGTGGCCACCTACATTAATGAGTTCATTGAGGTCGCCACGCACGTACCCGGTATATCCCCCGACCATTACATGGGGTACTTCCTTGAGGGTCTACAACCCCACCTTCGGGCATGCCTATGGGTTCACAATCCGACTACTCTTCCATGCGCCGTGGAGCAAGCTCGTTGCATCGACAAGGAACTATACACAGTCCAGCCGACCTCCTCTTCACAGCCACCCCACCAGCCACCGTCACTGTCGTCGTTGCTGCCGAAACCTCTGGCGCCTCTTCCTCGCTTGGATCACCTTCCCCCGCATGGCCCCCCGCTGCAAGGCCCGCCTACGCCGCCGCTAGTTCTATCGTCCCTTGCCGCCCCGACGACCCCACCGCTTATCTCACAAGTAGCACCTCGATCTTCGTCGCACGGGCCTTTTCTTTCACTACCAGCAACCATACTCTCCCATCCACGTTTGTGCTTTCAAAGACTTGTGCGTGCTGGTCGGATCTGAAGACAATGGTCCTGACTTCAGAGACTTGAATCCTCTAACGCTCGCAGGATGACCCTTACGGACCTCGACCTTGAGGACAAGGTCTTTTTCATAAGGGGGGTGTTGATATGGATACAAACTCCTGGATACGCGTCTCCCTCTGTTGATGTAGCCATAAAGGGCATTATCGTAAATTGTATGTCTCACTTCCCTATATAAGGAAGTGGTAGTGTCTCTTATTATAGATCTTTCTGAAGACATTGTGAGTGTTAGGCTCTCCTGGGTGAGAGAGACTCTTAGGGGAAACCAGCCCTCAAGAGTTCAGGTCGAGCTTGTCTCAACATTTGCATCTCTATTTTGGTGTTTAATCCTAAAATTTTCGTACTTAATAGTGGCAACTATCATCCCTTGACTTGAATTCCAATTGGATACAACTCATCCATTTCTTCTACTTGTTATGTTTTGAAATAAAAATTGTCAAGAGACTTGACAAGCTATATGTGAACCCCTCGTTCACAATTACTCGTATCTATCGGTTAGGGAGTTTTTAAGATAAAGATAAATCATAAAGAATATCTATTGATTAGGGAGTTTTTAAGATAGGGATAAATCATAAAGAATGTTCTTTGCAGTTTAGAAAACAATCTCTATAAGAAATAATAATATAACATTTTACTTTAATGGCTTTGAAGTCACGTACATCTGAGTGAACCAACTCTAATGGATTTGAAGTTCTTTCGATAGATTTAAAAGACTTTGAAGAATTTTTTGATTACACACAAATCTCATATATAGAGCTTGGAGAAATATTAATCTTTGGAATGAGATTTAATAATATCATCTTTTTCATGCAATCGAAATTAGCATCTCTCAATCTAGCATGTCAAAAAACATCAGAAAAATAAGAAATTACAGATGAAGAAATTTGATTAACTTTCAAATCAGCAATATTCAATTTAAATAATTTTTCAGATATTGAGGGTTTTTCAATAAAAATATTATTAAGAGAATACAACATTATTCGACCTCAATACAATCTTATAGCACCTCTCCACAAACAAAGATCCACTCACTAAATTCTTCCTAACTCTCGGTGCATAGAAAACATCATGCAAGACAATCTTCCTAGATGTCATCCTAAGATCCACTGACCCGTAATCCAAGGATTTGTGTAGAAGATGTATCACTTAGAATCGCGCTTCCTGCACTGAAGTCTTGAAAGGCGGCAATGCAAGAACGATTAAAACAACTATTAACATTTGCTCTGAAATCAAGCCTCTAATTGGAAGAACAAGGAGGCTAGAAGTGTAATATAACTTGAAGATAGATTGATCATGTGTTTGGATCATATTGTTCTGTGGCTTGGCCACATGCTAAGTTATTAAAGGCGCAAGGCGCACCGAGGCGCAAAAGACCCTGGAGCCTAGGCGCAGGCCTGAGGCACGTGAGGCGCAAAAATGGGAAAAAATAAATCAATGAATTGGGCGCCCAATTCATGGAAAATCAACAAATTGGACGCTCAATTCGCGGAATTTCTGCGAATTGGGCTCCCAAATCGCTTAATTTATGCGAATTTGGCGCCCAATTCGCTGATTTTCCATGAATTGGGCGTCAATTCGCAGAAATTCAGTGAATTGGGCGCCCAATTCATGGAAAATCAGCGAATTAGGCGCCCAATTCGCTGATTTTCCATGAATTGGGCACCCAATTCACTGAATTTATGCAAATTGGGCGCCCAGTTCGCTAAAATTCAGCAATTGGGTGCCCGGGTGCGCCTCGGGTGTGCCTTAGGTGCGCCTCGGGTGCGCCTCGGGTGCGCCTCGGAGCGCCTAGGCGCGCCTCAGGCACATCGCCCGCCTAAGCCTTGCTGGGGCGCAATGGGGTGCGCCCGGTGGGCCCGGCACCTCAGGCGCGCCTAGGCACGCGCCTTGATAACTTAGGTCACATGTGGTTTGCCGGTCACAGGTTCTGTCTTCTTATAAGAGCAGTTGGTAGACAAATGATTGTTCGGTTGCAGAAAAAACATCATTTCCCTTTACAAAGCACAATTTTCCTTTTACCGGGGTTTTGGGAGGTGTGACCAGGTTTGAGAAGGTTGGGTTTCTGATGACGGAAACTTGAGCGGAAAGGCTTTTTATGGTTCTTACTCTTAGGTTTTAAGTTATGGTCAGAAAAAGGGTTACCATGACATTTAGTAAGGTTAACTTTAGATGCATAATCTTTGGGAGCTTTGGAGTTATTGTTCTTATGATCTTCCTCTATATGGATAGTATTTTGAACTTGAACAGAAGAGAGGTTTGTTTTATCATGTCAAAGTCTAATGTTAAAACCAAACCAAGAATCGGGAAGAGAATTTATAAGACATGCAACAAGATAATTTTCGGATAAGATTAAATCGTCGGCTGGAATCTTAGCAACCATCTCATCAAGTTGGTGGAGTTTGGAGTTGATAGGATCGGAGGTATCTATCTTAAACTTGTGGAGATTGGAGACAATGTAGCGTTTTATACCCGCATTGTCGAGGTTATGACGCACTTCAAGTCAATAACATAAATCCTTAGTCGTATGATATTGAAGGAAATATCGAAAAGGTATTCAGATAAGGCACTAAGGAAAAGATTTTGCCAATGATATTTTATATCTACTGAATCTCGCATAGGTAAGTGTCTAGCATGGGTTTTAGTAGTATTGGCACTAGAAGATGAGAGCGGACAAAATAAGTCACAAATTGACTATTTTATGACTTGCAAAATGGATAAAAAGATTTGTAAGATTTGCAAAGTCATACCAGGAGAAATTTTGACAACGCAACATAAGCTAGTGGTGTTGGATGTGCAAATTAAATATAGTAACTTTAAGAGAAAGATAAAAGTGTTGCCAAAAATTCAGTGGTGGAACTTGAAGAAGGAAAAATATGTTGCTTTCAAGGCAGCGGTTTTAGAACAACTAGTTGATGATCCTTATGTTGATTCTAGTGTCAAATGGGAAGTTATGTCTTCTCATTTAAGGACAAGTGGAAAGAACGTACTTGGAGAGTCAAAAGGTCATGCGCCCACAAAAAAAATCTTGGTGGTGGAAAAAGGAAGTGCAAGGCAAAATGAGGGCAAAGAGGGTCAGCTACAAAATATTATATGTTTGTAGGAATGATGAAAACTTGACAAAATATAAAGTCGGCAAAAAGGAAACTAAAAATGCAGTAAGTAGTCAAGCTTATGAAGAATTTTACAAACGACTAGATACCAAAGATGGAGAGCGTGATATATATAAAATTGCTCGATCTAGAGAGAGGAAGATAAGAGCTTTATGTCAAGTTAAATGCATAAAAGATGAATCAGATACGGTTTTAACGGATGATGTGGTTATTAAAGAGTGGTGGAAAAGATACTTTTATCAACTATACAATGAACTGAACTTGGAAGAGTTAAGTAAATCGGAGAAGTATAGAAACATAATTTTTTATCGTAAAATTCAAGCATCAGAGATAGATGACGCTCTGAAGAAGATGAAATATGGAAAGGCGGTTGGGCCAGACGATATACCCATTGAAGTATGGAAATTCTTAGGAAGGGAAGGAATTTTATAGCTTACAAGTTTCTTCAATAAGATACTGAAGACAGAGGATATCAGACCAATGGAGAGAAAGTATTTTGGTACATTTGTATAAGAATAAAGAAGATGTACAAAATTGTGTCAATTACAGGGGAATTAAATTAATGAGTCATACTATGAAACTATGGGAACGAGTAATAGAGAGAAGAGTTAGACGAGAGACTAGCATCTCGGAGAATCAATTTGGATTCATGCTAGGGAGGTCAACCATGGAAGTTATACATCTCTTGAGGACACTCATTGACAACTATCGGGAAAGACAAAAAGATTTGCATATGTTGTTTATCGATCTGGAGAAGGCTTATGATAGGGTTCCAAGAGAGGTCTTGTGGAGAGTCTTAGAAAAGATAGGTGTAAATGTATCATATATTGACGTAATCAATGATATGTATACAAATTCAGTGACCAGAGTGAGGACATCTGGAGGATTAACACAGGAATTCCCTATCGTTGTTGGCTTACATCAAGGGTCAGCTTTAAGCCCTTATCTCTTTACCCTTATCTTAGATGAGCTCACCGGACATATCCAACAAGCAATACATTGGTGTTTATTATTTGCAAATGACATTGTTTTGGTCGATGAGACACGCGAGGGTGTAAACGCAAAACTTGAATCTTGGCGAGACACTTTAGAAAAGGGTTTTAGGTTGAGCAGGACAAAGACGGAGTATATAGAGCTTAAATATAGTAGTGCAAAAAGGTCGGATGACTTCGTCATTAAATGGGGTGACCAAGATATTTCCCGTTGTGAGTGCTTTAAATATCTGGGATCGATAATTCAAAAAGATGGAGGTGTAGATAAAGATGTGATACATAGAATCCAAGCAGGTTGGTTGAAGTTGAGAGGCGCGTCTGGGATCTTATGTGATCGTAAAGTACCATTAAAACTTAAAGGCAAGTTTTACCGTACTACAATTAGGCCAGCAATGCTCTACGGTTCTGAGTGTTGGGCAGTGAATGGTGTACATGAGCAAAAAATGGGAGTTGCCGAGATGAGAATGCTTAGGTGGATGTGTGGTCACACGAGACTGGATAAAATTAGGAATGAATGTATCAGGGATAAGACATGAGTGGCGCCAATTGTAGAGAAAATGCGAGAAGCTCGTTTAAGATGGTTCGGACATGTACATAGGAGACCATTAGAAGCACCTGTTAGGCATTGTGAGAGTTTAGTCACTGGACATGTTAAACGGGGGAGGGGTAGACCAAAAAAGACTTTGAATGAAACAATAATGAAAGATATGATGTACTTAGGCATTAGTGAGGCTATGATTAAAGATAGGGCGCAATGGCGACAAAAATTCCATATAGCCGACCCCAGTATGGTGGGATAAAGGCTTGAGTGTTGTTGTTGTAGTTGGCCCTAGAAGATGAGAATAATGGAAGGAAAGTGGCGACTACAGTTTCAGCACCAACGGGTCTCAGTTTCTACCGTTGGAGGATCGATTAGGTTGATAATAGTCAAGGGTAGTCAACCTATATTCGACTTGAGCTTGTCAACGACGAAAACCGTTTACATTAAATTTCTCGGATTTGATGTTGGAGTCATCGGTGTTGCAAGATGTCATAATAAAATGCTGAAATTTAAAATATAAAAATAAATTGCAGCACATATGAAAATGAAAGCATACATGTTCATTCTCATTATTTAATTTTATTATCTTGTTATTTTTTGACTTCCCAAGGAGTATCCAATGACGGGTTATCACTGGTATTATGCGGTTTGTGAGATGATGGCCAAACACGACTCTTTGGCAAGAGGTTAATGATGTAGAAATAGCAACTTCTTTAGATTGTTGAAATATTTATAATATATTTACTAAAAATAGTATATTTTTCGTTTTAAAAATATTATAATTTTAGGACCTATCACATAAGAAAATTTTAAAAATATTGTAAATAAAGTGATTAAAGAAATCGAGTCTGGGTAAGGTGTGTGATCATTGGCCTAATGAAGTTACATCACCCTCCAGCAGGGCTTTTAACTGATGTTCAATTCTCCAAGGTACAACACCCGGCTAAATTCCTAAAATTTTGATGTGCGCGGACACCGAAGAAGCACTGAGCACCCGAACCTCCACTTAATAAAGCAAACGCAAAGATGAAAGCATAGCAGCAAGAAATAACAAAACAGAAATCTGTAGGTGTACCATTTTTTAGATAATACCTCATATATAAGGAGTCTAGTAAAAACCGCAATTATTTATCTCATAATTAATTTGCAACAGTTATATTAAGTAAAATCTTTGTACGAAGAAACTAATATTTTTGAACATTAAAGTATTAATTAGAAATTGTCATAAAACGTAATCCTAACGGATATAAAATTGATTGCAATTAGCAAAAACGGCCCACAGAAAACGTGTATAATAAAAGCGTGCGGGATCAACGAGTAGAAATCAATGATCGTCGAATACCATTACTAATGAAAAACCACAAAGAAAATGTCATACTACGAAATGTTCTTGACGCATGTCGATAGCTGATCGACGAGAAGAAAATGCAGGGAAGTAATTGAATGAATAGTGAATTCTATTCGACTTAAAAATATCATAAAGTAGCGGTCGACGAACAACAACCGCTCGGTCGACGAACAACAACCGCTCGGTCGACAAACGACCTCTGTTAGCGAAGGAAGAAACTCGGTCGGCGATCGACAAATGCTCAGTCAGCGATCGGCGAATGCTCAGTCGGCGATCGGCGAATGCTCGGTAGGCGATCGGTTATTCCCCGATCGATGAACGTTAACTGAAAGTCAACAAATCAAAAACTATGATTTCTCTCCAATAATTATAATTCCCTCCAAATGGTTTTGAATTTTTCTCATCAATTGATGTAGAGCCCAAACACCAAACTCACGAAGGCTTCAGGAAATAATAATGATGAAATGATAATAAAAATCAAACAATCTCTCACAAACGCGAAAAACAAAAAATGAACTTTATAAAATATAAGATTATTATTAATTAAATAGACATTTGTTTCATCAAGTTATATTTAATGCAATTGATGTAGCTGATGTAGGTGGAATGGTTACATTGAACATACACTTTTTACTTATTTTCTCTACCGAAAAATATAATGTGTCAGAACATTTGAATTATAATCTTTTAATCAATCGATTAATTAAGCAAACAAAAGATTGGTTGTTCATTGATTATGGCGGTGAGCGTTAATGGTCATACGCGGTTCTTGATTTTCATAGAGGTTATTAAAGTTCATCCTAGATCCCAAAGTCGCGGCCTCACGGCTACCTCCACATAGGTTGCACCTGAAAAGATGTTTCGTAATTAATATCTCACAAAAAATATGTCTTTGGTAACCATTAAGATCTATGAGTTCATCCAATATATTATGTAGAGCATTACATCATAGGAATCGGAATAAGGTTTTCTTAATATTTTAAAATTAGTGCTCCCAACTACGTTAATCAACAGTTCGTTTCTACAATACAACAACAACACTCAAGCCTTTATCCCACTATAGTGGGGTCGGCTATATGGATCCTTTGTTGCCATTGTGCCCTATCTTTAGTCATAATATCACTAATGCCTAAGTACATCATGTTTTTCCTTATAGTTTCATTCCAAGTCTTTATTGGTCTACCCCTCCCCCGTTTAGCATGCCCAGTGACTAAACTCTCACAACGCCTAACGGTGCCTCTAATGGTCTCCTTTGTACGTGTCCAAACCATCTTAATTCATATGATCTCCAATATTGAACTTAATTCATAGGATCTCCAATCATATAGGTTGGATATCCATCATTGATAGCAAACCATGTAGACTTAAGTCACATTCCTCTCGATGACAACAAGATCTCTCATCGAGACAATCTCTTGGTAAAATTATCAGTCATATTCAATTCTGACTTTGCATAGTTGAGTGATATCACTTCTTTTTATTCTCTGTTTCACTGATTTATACATGATTCTCGTGAAATTATTCATTTTAGAATTGGTAATATTAGAATGTAATAAACTAGCAGAAATAGGTTTAGGACAAATAAAAATTTCGAAAAGTATATTCTTAAGTCATTCGGCTTCTGTACAAGTCATATATAAGGCTATGAATTCTGATTTCATAGTACTCATAGGTATAACGATTTGTTAGGTAGAAGCAAATAAAATAACAGCTTCTCTAAGAAAGAAGACATATCTTATCGTAGACTTAACATCTAATGAATTAGTTACACAATTGACATCTGAATATCCTTTTAGTACTTCAGGTAAGCTCATATATACTAGGCTATAATCAATAGTTCATATCCTAGTGAATGTTATCCAATGTTCACTACTAGGATTACTATTATACTTACTCAATCTGCTTATGGTATTTACCTCGGATCCGGAGGCCTGGAGAATGATCAAAAACATCATCAAAACAGTCCGAACTGTCAGATATTCAGTGTCCGCCTGGACCGCTCTATTTGTTATTCACAAGACAGAAGATCCCTCTTCGACAGCTCAGGCGGTCGACCATTCAGAGCCCGTTCGGGCTATCGTTCTGGCTATCTGCGAGCCAGATAGCGTCCTCTTCAACAGCCTGGGCGGTCACGACTTCAGTGTTCACCCGACCTAGCAGCTGAAGTTATTTGCATGCCAGATGATCTTTTCCTTGATAGTTTGGGCGGTCACGCCATCATTATCCGCTCAGCCTATCACCCTGTTCAACTCAACATGCAAATACAGTTCAACGCCTGAAGCTCGCACGGACACCTCCGTGGTGACCGCACGGACTAGCACGTTAAGCTATTTGTGCACCATGTACTTTCTCATCTCTGTCCGGTTCTCCTGCAACTCGGGCATCCCGTTTTTACTTTGTCTTCCTGTTCATCTCTGTCGGATTCTCCAATAACTCGGGTAGCCCGTTTTTATTGTCTTCCTGTTCGGGCATCCCCTCCCCCACCCCCACCCATTGGTATAAATAGGGGTGAACAGTACCTTGAAATGGATCCCGAATCCTGCCAGAGCTAGCAATAGCTTGTTGCGAACTCGGACCTGTGGCTTCCTACTGCTGTAAGCTCTACCTAATCGTGGTCTCTCATTTTGTAATCATTTTACAGTGCACAATAAAATCACCCGCAACAACGAGTTGCAGTTGCGGGAAGTCTCGGTCTCGCCGCTCGACGGCATCCTCTCCTTCCCTTCTCAGCCATTCATAACGACCTCAAAGTAATCGACCGCTCTCAGTATGCCCTTTGTCCCTCTCTCGGCAGAGCTTAGAATCACGGAGAGTATTTTCCGCATTAATAGAACGAACACGCGACCTTTAGATTAGAGTTGATCGAGGAAACAGTTTGGTCCACATGGATAATCGCAAACACCATTGGTGTTGATGCAAAAATTGCACCTCCACAACGACACGTTAGGGGGAGCTAGGGGGAAGGAGAAGACTGAGAGTTATCGGTTACTTTGCGATCAGAAGATGCCAGAAAGCGATGGGTCGTCGAGCGGCAAGACCAGACTTACCCGCCGCGGAGAATGCCTCTCTTGCGGCGGGCACTTGAATTGATTTGAAACTTGCGGTTACAAAAAGTGGCTAAACGGGCGGTAAGCGAGTAGCTCACAAGGGACTAGATTCGAGACCGCTTCCACATGAGGCTAGCTTCAGGATTCAAATCAGCATGCCTTATGGGTACTGCTCACCCCTATTTATATATGCGGAGGTCTGCCCAAACAGGCAGGTCCTAAAAGTACGGGCTGCCCGGGATACATGAGAACCGGGCAAGGGTGAGAAGATACAGAGCGAGAAAAGAACTCTGACCGCGCGGTCCGGCGGTCAGACAGGCACTTGGTCCTGGCTTTTCCTTTAGGAGATGCTGGAGAGAGCGGGACGATCTGGGCGGTCACCAAACTTGTGACCGGGCGGACTGGTCTGGAGGAGAGCTGAGAACTAGTCGCGGGATTCCAGGAAAACAATTGGTGTCCACGCGAAGGGTCTCGCCCCGACTCAGGGGGCGCAACCTCTATAGAATTTTAAGAGGAGACTCGAGAAATCACAGTAAGAGACCGCCTAAAAGTTTGAGGCGATGATGTAGGTAATCGCCCAGTTGTCTCAGAAGATAACATCTCATTCAGGGGGAGCCGCGACTCCTCTTGACTGCCTGTCCGCTCCTATGACCGCGCCGCCTTTGCAGCCTTAAGAGAAAGAGTTCGCCGTTGGTCGTCGCAGCTTCTTCAGGGCAGCATCACAGTCTAGCCCAACTAGAGTTCTAAATTTTCAGGAATGGTATGGACACCCTCTTGTTGTTGAGAAAGACGAGCCTTCTCCTTTTACTGATTTTATCTATTGGGAGCCTGTCCCGAATGGATTTAGTGAGCCACACCTCTCTCGGTTGACCGGGAGGGAAGATCCATATAGCCATCTGCAGGTCTTCGAGTCTACTACTTCGATGAGGACCCTCAGGGACGGGATCTGCTGCATATTGGTTGCCACATCTTTTGATAACAAAGCAAGGGAGTGATTTTACAAGCTTCCCTCCGGCCCCTCCCAGTCAGTAAGTTCATTCGGAGATATCCGAAGAGAAGTTCTCTTGAGGTTCGCTACCTCAAGGAAGCAGAAGAGTGGCATCAATCCTTCTTCTAAATCAGGAAGGGAGTGAATGAAACTTTGGCCAACTTCGTGGACCAGTTTCAAGAAGAAATTCTTGGCATTCACGATGTGGATCCCGCTATGTATCATGTGGCTCTCACTTGCGACCTTCAAGATGGTCTTTTCGAGTTTGAAGTGAGCATGAGGACACCTAGCTCCTACCAGGAGCTGATTGACATGGCAAATCATTTTATAGAGGGAAAGACAACCAACCCCGATCTGATCTCCTCCATCAGACAGCTGATCCGAGAGAAGCAAGGAGGAACGTCTTTTGCTAAGCCTCCTGTTGTCCATCAGCGACCCCCAAAGCATCACTGCCAAGAGTTCTTCCCACCGCCAGCACAACGTGGGAGGAACTTCCGCCATCATCGCCATCATGTTCCTCATCAGCAATTCCAGCAGATAAGGCCTCAGCGACCTCGTTCCCCTCAAAGGAACAGGCTTGCTCCTCCTCAGTTAGTCCCCCCATTCATAACAGTCGTCATCTTCTCAATCCAAACCTCCACCATCAGCATACACTGCCCAGGGTCAGGATGATTACTCGCAAGAGTCATACACTGACCTCATCCTCCCCATGGAGGAGGTCGTCCACATCCTTCAGAAGCAACCTGACTTCAGAAGGACACCCCCTCTCAAGTCCGACTTGAGAAACTGCAACCGTGAACCCTTTTGTGAGTTCCATAAGGAAAGGGGGCATCATACGGAGAACTGTCGGGCTTTCCGTAACCTTGTCAAAAAAATGGTAAAAATCGGCAAGCTGCAAGATTTGGTCGTTCTCAAGTCGGATGACAATCATGCTTCTGGCAAGGGCAAAGAGAATGTCGAAGTCCATCTCCAGGGCCAGTGGGAGTGCATTGAAGTCGAAGGCATTGGCTCCCTTGGGAACGTCAATTGCGTTAGCGAGTGCATCGAACTCAGCGATGAAGGCCAACTGGGCCAGATTAACTGCATTCACGAGGGGCGGTGCTGGTCTAGAGTCCTCACGCAAGGCTAGCATTGGAAGGGTCTTTCTCCAGGAGGTCGTTGCAACCTCATCATCTGCTCCAATGCGGGGAGACGTCATCATAAGCCAAGACGGTCTCACGAAAACAGTCATGGAGAACTACACGGTGTCGAGAATTCTAATAGACACCGGTGGCTCAGTCAACGTTTTTTAAGCCTGTCTTTGAGGCCATGAAGGCCGAGAAGCCTCTCCAACCTAGCGATGGTCCTCTCTACGGATTCTTCGAAGAGAAGAAGGAAATTGAAGGAAGTGTCACCCGCTCAGTGATAGTGTGTGGAGTAACTAGTTATGCTACTTTGGTAGTTGTAGATGCCACCAACAGCTACCTATCTTCGAGCGGCCTATTCTTAATGAGTATCAAACAATAGTTTCTACCTTCCACCAAGTCATCAAGTTCGTTATGGAGGGAAAACAGTTCCGGGTCCGGAGTGACCCAAGGATCACTAGACAATGCTATGTTGAATATGTTAACATGGTCGATGTCTCCCCTCCTATATCCATAGTTGCAGCTGAAGTTTCTTTGTGCATTGTTGCCGAGGAAAGCTGCGAAGTCGCGGAAGCTGAGTCCGCCGAGGAAGAGTCTATTGCTGAAGCAGAAAGAGATGATCCTCACCTGGAACCTGCCCAGGTCATCCAAAGTAATCATGTTGTTGGAGGACATAGAGATCGAGTGTTCTCCATCAATGTTGAGTTGAAAGAAGAGGAGAAAACTGAGCTGCTCACTTGTCTCCTCAAGAATCTCGATTTCTTCGCTTGGTCGGCAGCTAACATGCCTGGGGTAGACCTCGATGTCGCCTGTCATCGACTCAACATTGACCCATCAGTCAGGTTGATCAAGTAGAAGAAAAGGGTCGTGACGACTACTCTCGAAGAGCCCATTCGGTAAGAAATCTCAAAGCTACTGAAGGCCAACTTCATCCAGGAAATTTAATATTCTTAGTGGATATTAAACATTGTAACGATCAAAAAGGTCAACAATAAGTGGAGGATGTGTACAAACATTACTAGACTAAATAAAGCATGTCCCAAAGATTGTTACCATCTGCCTCGGATAGATTCTTTAGTTGATTTCGTGGTAGGATACACTTTCATGAGTTTTCTAGATGTATTCTCCGGTTATCACCAAACTAGAATGCACAAACCCGATGTCCCTCATTACTCGTTTATTACTAACGACGGGTGCTTCTGTTATCGGGTAATGCCTTTTGGGCTTAAGAACGTCGGAGCCACCAATCAACGCATGATGGATTATATGTTCAAAAGCCAAAAAGACCGCAATTTAGAAGTGTGCGTGGACGACCTCTTGAACAAGAGTAAAGTGTTCCACGCACGCATTGTTGATCTCCTAGAGACGATCACTACTCTTCTAAGATTCAAGATGAAAATAAAATCAACCCCACCAAGTGCATCTTTAGGGCTAGTAAGGGAAAATTCCTGGGACATCTCCTAACCCCCTAAGGACTCGAGCCCAATCCTGACAAAGTAAGAGCGATTCTAAACATGTTACTTCCAAAGTCACCAAAAGAAGTTCAACAGTTGGGAGGTAGAATCACAGGGTTGAGTAGATACATATCTCGTTCAAGAGATAAATGTGCATCATTCTTCAAAACCCTTCGTAGAGCTTCAAAGTTTCAATGGGCCAAGGAGTGAGATCAAGCATTCAACGAACTCAAGAAGCAGTTAACATCGACTCCACTCCTTCAGAGTCCTCGCTAAGGGGAAATTTTGCTAGTATATCTCAGTGCCGGTTCCTACGCGATCAGTTACGTGCTAGTCCGGGAGGGCAAGAAGAAGCAATATTTGGTTGACTACCTAAGCAGAATTCTCAAGGATGCTGAGACAAGATACTCAAACCTTAAAAAGTTAGCATTGGTTCTTGTTATATCAGCCTGGAGGCTCAGGCCATATTTCCAAACTCATATCATTCAAGTGGTCACTGATCTCCCCCTCAAGAATATTTTAGAGAAGTCAGAACACTCCTGCAGGTTAGCCAAGTGTGTTATAGAGCTAAGCGAATTTGACATATCTTATGTGTCGAGGATGGCAATAAGGTCTCAAGTGCTAGCGGATTTCATGGTCGACTTAACAGAGAAAACTGCAGAATGAGAAGTCAAGACACCTTTGTTCTGGACTATGTTTGTGGATGAAGCCTCGGGCAAGACTTCATCAGGAGCAGGAGTTATACTCATCAACCCGAATGGGGTTCGATTAGAGAAAGCGGTCAAGTTCTACTTCCCAACCACCAATAACCAAGCAGAGTATGAGGATCTCGTTGCTGGTCTAAGGTTCGCTAAAGAGTTTGGAGTAGACGATATCGAAGTTCGAACATATTCATTAGTAATGGCGTCTCAGGTCAAGGGCACATTCGAGACCAAGGATTCAATTCTTAAGCAATACCTCTTGATACTTAAGAAAGAGGTCAGTCATTTCAGAAGTTTCAACATTCAGCATATACCTTGGGCTGAGAACTCAAAAGCAGACGACATAGCAAAGTATGGTCTCTTTTCAGGAGGAACCATCACTGGACTCTTTCATTCATCTATTGAAGAAGGGGAAATCATGGAAACTGATCAGCGGTCATCTTGGATGGACCCTTTCATCATTTATCTGTCGACAGGGAACTTTCATCCATCAATCACCGACAAGAAGCGATTCAGACTAAAAGCTGCTCATTATTACCTTCTCTCGGGCATTATGCATAGAAGAACCTTTTTATCACCTTTGGTAAGATGCGTCTCTGAAGAAAACGTTCCCGTCGTCCTGCAGGAAGTTCACTCTGGAGAGTGCAGAAGTTGCTCAGGAGCAAGAACCATGGCGAAGAGAATTCTAAGGCAGGTTATTTTTAACCACAGATGAGAAAATATGCAGAACAGTTTGCAAAGAGTTGCGTGCAATGTCAAAAAATTGCTCCCCTTCAGTTGCAACCAGCTCAACGCTTGCGGTCCATCATGAACCCTTGGTCGTTCGCAGTTTGGGGTATGGACCTCTTGGGGCCTTTCCCAATGGCAAGTGGTCAGCGTCGCTTCATATTAGTCCGATTGACTACTTCAGCAAATGGATAGAAGCGAATGCATTGGCAAAAATTACTACTAAAGTTGTGAAAAAATTTATTTGGGGCGAGGTCGTTTGTCGGCATGGGATTCCAATGGCTATCATTACCGACAACGGTCATCAATTCAATAATTCAAAGTTGATAAACTTCTGTGAGCAAATTAGTGTTGAGTTACGTTTCACCTCAGTTTACCATCCAAGGAGCAATGGGCAAGAAGAAACTACTAACAAACTGATCTTAATTATCTTGAAAAAAAAGTCGAGAACACTCGTGGTAATTGGGCAGAGCAGCTATCGTCAGTGTTGTGGACTCTGAGGACTACTCCGTCGTCTCCTACTGGTGAAACACATTTTAAGCTCCCTCATAGGTCTAAGACACTCATCCCAATAGAGTTCGAAGTGATGAGTCTAAGAGTTCTCCTGTCAAAACAGGGTGATGATGACAGGATGGACACTAATAATGAGGAAATTATATGCAGTCTCGACTTAGTTGAAGAACTAAGAGATCAAGTTGTGGTCAGGCAGGGAGAAGTAAAAAGAAGAATGATAAAATACTTTGACAAGCATGTCAGGGTGAAGCACTTCGTCATCGGTGACTTAGTAATGAAGAAAGTCGATGCAGCGGGTAGGACTACTTAGGTTGGCAAACTGAACCCGAATTGATCAGGTCCCTTCATCGTCAAAGAAGTATTAAAAGGCGATGCTTATCGTCTTTAAGCTTATGATGGAGGAGACATCTCTAACATATGAAGTGAGGATGATTTGAAGAGATATTATTCTCAATCAAGAATATCCTTTGTACTCCAAATTCTATTTGTTGGGGCAGAAAATGTCTTCCCCAAGTTCCACAGCACCAACAATCAAAAAAATGAGTGAGGGGACTGCGAGTGACCGATTACTCAAATTGTGATTGATCAAGCAAAATCCTAGAAGGAGCCGACAGCTGCGAGAACATATATGTTGTCACTGAACCTCGAGTCGAAATGGGACTTAAAATATTCGTGGATGGGCTAAAAATAGATTGTGACCGGAGGAGGTGAAGGAAAAAAGAAATGCCACTAGCAGCGGGGCCAGATTTCCCGCAATTGCAACTCTTTGTTGTGGGTGATTCTATTGATTTGGAAAATGATTCCAGCTTATCATAAGGACGCTTCAAAGGACTCGAAAACCCGTTGCAAGGGTACTCGCAGAGACCGGGACTATGTTGCGCGAGTACAGGAGCCTTTGGCCGGGTTTTCCAATGTGCCCTTTCAGCAGCTGTGTCCCCTCCCCCCACCCTCCGATTTGTAGGCGCGCGGGGGGGGGGGGGGGGGGGGGGGGGGGGCTACCCGCGGGCAGTCTCCGAAAGTATGAGATGCCCGCTTAAAGAATGTAAGAAAAAAACCAAGTGCAAGGAAGCTTTGGCGGCTGGCGAGATCCTATACAGGTGCCAGCAAGTACGAATCGGGTGCCGACGAGTATGAATTTGGGTGTCGCCGAGTTCAGACAGTTGCTCGAGAAAGAGGTTTCTCCCTCAATCTTCTTGAACAACGGCTCCGCCTATAAATAACGTCTACGAGAGAGATTCCGCCATGGGTCTTCTCTCCGCCAATAAATATTCCAACCCTTGACTTGCTCATTAACTTTGGACAACGGCTCAATTTTCTCCTCTAGCTGTGCAGTACAATTGCCAGTTATTACGAGAAGCAAGACTATGACAGTAGTCGCTATTCGCGAGTTCATCATGGCCAAGAAGGAGCAGAAAAAGTCAAAGCGCTCTCCCTTGGCTACGGATTCTGATGAGACGAATATTTCTGCTTCTGTTGCGACTTCTCATGGAGTGATCCAGGTTTCAACCACCTGTTTCAACCACCTCAGAGGACCGTGAGATGCGTACCCCTTGCCATGGAATTGGAGGTCCGAGTGCGAGTCTGAGTCCCTCGCTCAGTACATTTTATGAGCTCTACTTTGGTGAACATGAAAGATCGGAGGAACTCGCGGATATTGGAGGAAAATCTGTTGACTCGAGCGAGGACCAGGTTCCGCTTTCACAGATCTTCCCTCTCGCTAAAGGGGAGAATGCCAAAGAAGATAGGAAGGCGGATGAGGGTAGTAGCAAGAAACCGAAGTCAGACCTAGAGATCGCGATACTGGAGATTGAGGATTAGAAAATGAAAATTCTTCTGGATAAGGAAAAAGTCGATGCCGAGACTGCGGAACTTGCTAAAGAAGAAGCAGATCTTCTCGCACTTCAGCGGCAAGAGGCAGAAGATGCGGAAAAGGCCAAGGCATTGAGACTTAAGCGCGATCAAGATGTTCGCGATCGCATCAAGGAGGCGGAGGAGCGGGTTACAAAGGGCAGTGAGGACGCGGAGAAGAAGAAAAGAGAGGAAGAGACGGCCAATGTCAGGGGAAAAAGCATCGCCAATCTGGGCGAGAGCGAAAAAAAAGATGTTGCAGACTCTGGCAAGGTAGTGACGGAGGACAAGAAGAAGAAAAGAAAATTGAATTCTCCGAAGAGACGGGCCCTGGCCTCGAAACAGAGTGTCCCAGGGGCGGTGAGTCGGTTAGCCAGGGAGCCTGTGAATACTCCTTCAGATAAAATCTCTCTTCCTTGGATAGAACCTTTAGGTGTCTATTCCAAGGCTAGGACAACGGAGGATGCTGGTCTTTCCAATGCTCTGGCTATGGCGCAAACTGCTCTTGATTCTGGGGGGTATACCCTCCTTTTATTAGCACAAAAGACTTGTCGTCGGAGCAAGCCCTTGTGCTTCAGCGAGATCTTGTCGATAAGCAGATGGCGGCGAAGGAGACAAAATTGACCGAGATTGATTTAAAACAGCGTGTGATTTCACAAGTCGGAGAGATGAATGTGAAGTTTTCGCATGCGCAAAAACATCCACCAAAATGAAGTATCATATACAATGATGGCAAGATTCTTGATGATGAAATCGTGAAGCGTCGTCGTTTGCTAGAGGAAAAGGATGAGAAGAATAAGCTTGTTGAATCTGATCCTGCAAAGCCTACTACTTCTAGAAATTCCTCCAGAAAAAAGAGAAAAGAGCTCATTGCTCCGGAGTCAGCTCCTTCAGTGGGATTGCAGAACAAAGCATCCTCTGCCAGCAACGGTGCTTCCCTTGTTCACCCTGAGTCAGCTCCCCCTGCTGATTCTTTGAAATTTGCCCTGTCTGCAGGAACAAAAAGACGTGGTGATGACATTCCTCCGACTGATGTCGCCAATTGTCACGCGAATACCTCTGGTTGATCTCGCTTGTTTTGTTGTCATCATGCGTAGTGGCCTTCACTGAGCTTAACGTGACCTTTTTCTATTTACATACATGAGATCGATTCCCGAGAATGTCCCTCCGCAAGATTGCGCTGATCGCCTGAAAGCAGTGTTTCAACGAGCTCTTACTGAAGATGAGAAGCTCTGGAGGCGGATCCGCTCGGTGGAGGGGAGGTTTGAAGGGTATGATAAAAAACTGGAGGCTCAGAAGAGGGAGATTTCTCGGCTGGAATATAAGCGGACATCTCTTTCTGACGAAGTTGTGCGGCTGCGAGGTCTCTTAGAAAAATAAACTCAGGTTCCCTCTGCAACGAATACAGCCTGTCCTAGCACGCCGGCGGGAACTCGCATGGAGAGAGACGTTGGGAAGATACGCTCATTGGTAAATCAGCTTTGATTTTACAGGGCTCAGGTGGATATTGTGTCCTGTTAGCTGTCGGACATTGTTGCGCACTTCTCTTAATGTATAGTTTTCCTTTTTCCCTTTTCGGCAAAGCGAACTCGTAGTCGCTTAAAGATATTCGCATTTCAAAACACTTTCTTCCTGTTGTCTGTTTTGCTTATGAAAGTTTACTTGTTCGTAATTTTCGGTTTTGAAATCCTTGTTTTCGCGATATCACTTTGGGATATTCGTTGCTACTTGTTTTGACTTTCTCAGGATTGGTACCTTTCCTGTATTAAGATTTGACAGGTATCACGGGTTCTAGGAAAGTGGGCAGCGAGTTCAAGGACCTTTGGCGTTTTGACTTTCGATGCAATATTCTATAAATAGGGGGGTCCTCCCCTCAATTCAGAACTCAGGCTTCCGAAAGTCTTGGTTATCACCCAGTTTCTATGAGTACGAGTTGGGAGGTGCAGCGAATACACCGAGATGGGGCCGAAACGAGCGCTAGAGAAGGTGAAGGCTACTTCTGAGAGGACAAATTGTTGGGCGCTTTAAGAAGCACACATTCCCTGCTTCAATGGAGAACTCAGCGAACTCGGTGCTATCCTCACAAGATATCCCTTACCCGATGGGGTGAAGGCGAGACTTCCATCCCGTGGTGAGAAAATTAATCATCCTCCTGAGGGGGAGGTCGTTATCCCTTTTGATTCTTTTACTTATGGTCTCCGACTCGCGCTGTGGCTAAAAATTGTCGAAGTGTTTCATCACTATGGGGCCGTTTCGGCTCAACTAGTTCCGGTGTCAATGTTGGTATTAACATTGTTCGCCATTTATCTCCGCCTGGAGAGAGTGTCCTGGAAGATTAACATTTTTAGAAATCTCTTTCGGGTGAGATCAACCAGAGAAGGGCCAATCTTCTTCGGGGGGTAGCGAGTATGGGTGTTGAATGCCCCTAACAAGATTCACTTCTGGGTGCAGCATTACGCATTCTTCAAGGGTGATCTCGATGCACTTGTCTTCGAGCCTGCAGAGAGGACGGAGAAAATGTTCGTTGCCACCTCCCCGGGCGGGATTGAGATGGAGATAGCGGACTTTATTTCCAACAATCCGTTGGACGTCGAATATTACATGTCCTGAATAAGTTAAGTCGTTAATTTTGATCCTGCAGAATGTTAGATCGTACTTAGCGAGTTCCCTTTGCACAAGTGTTAGCGAGTTCTCATTTTTTGTCCTCTATTGCAGCCCATCTTGTTCTTCCACCTCCCCGAACGGAGAAAATGTTCGTTGCCACCTCCCCGGACAGGATTGAGATGGAGATAGCGGACTTTATTTCCAACATTCCGTTGGACGTCGAATATTACATGTCCCGAATAAGGTAAGACATTAATTTTGATAACGCGGAATGTTTTAAGCACTTAGCGAGTTCCCTTTACAAAAGTTTTAGCGAGTTATAATTTTTGTCCTCTGTTGCAGCCCATCTTGTTCTTCCTCAGAATCGTCCTTATCGTCATGAGGGATATTTAGATCCAGAGAATGATCCTACAGAGATTGCCAAGAAGGATTCTGCGAGAGATAGGAGGCGGCGATATTTTATGAGTAATCGGAAAGAGATCCCGGAGGTTGGCGAGTCCTCTTCCAGACCGAGGACGCGATCTCGGGCGATTGATGAGGAATCCAGGCCGAGGAGCTGGTGGATTCAAAGGGACAACCTTTGCTTGAATGGGACGAGGAGACACATCGCTTCTCTGTAAGCTCAATGCTCCCCTCTTATAGGACTTCGCCAGATGTTTTCGAATTCGCCCATTTGCTTTACACTAAGGAAGAGATAGATGATCTGATGACAGTGATTTACCAAATCTCCCTAACGTCATGACGAGGCTCATGATGCGGGGTCTCGTTGTCGCTCATCATACTTCAGCCCAGATAACCCATTTGATAGAGAAACTCTGTCGTGAAAGGGGGCAAAAGTTGGCGATCTGGGAAGAGAATAAGGTGAGGGTTTAATCTATATATACCACGAACACTTACCTCTTATACTTTTGCTTGAGCTGATGGCGAATATTTTATCATTGTAGGTGTTGCGGTGAGAGCTGAAGAAAATAAAATGTAATACATTTAACCCAAATTATTCCAGAGGTCTGAGGGAGGCTAATAAGCTTGTGTCGGATTCCTCCGATGATATCATTAATGGGCTTAGGAATAGAAAATCGTTAAAAGATGAATGTGATGATATCACTTATACTGCCTTATTTCCGTACGTTGTGAATTTTGACTTATAAAGCAGCAGCGAGTCAGAAAGTGAAGAAGAAGGTCCGCCAATGGTAGCGGCGGCGGCAGTGGTGGCGGAAGTGAAGATGATCATGGTTATTCTCAATCAGAGTAACTGATTGTTTTTATTTTTGTTTCTTGGGGTACTTACGGGTGATATTTTGTAACGGCGACTACTCGCCTCCTCATTTTGTGAAAACTTTAAAACAGTAAAAAGAGAATTTAACTGTATGGTTGAATTGTTCTATTTCCTTTCCATGTCTTGCGAGTATCATAAATATGAGCTCAAATGTGTCTAGAATATATTCTATTGATCGAGTAACGACAATTTTCCCCGATGCTTTTGAAGATAATTAAGAACGTATTAGATAGATATCCAGATATCTCGAGTACTCTGTCGTTGTTCTCGTTGTATCTTTTCACCATAAACTTAGGCTGGTACGTCATAAATTTAGGGTAGGTGCTTCATAAATGTTGAGATTGTACGACATAACCGCGTCTTGACTCTAAAAATAGCAGGGCCATTCGACTGCTTTAAACATATTGATGAAGTACTCGGGAAGTTTCGGTAGGTCGGGCGAGTACTTCTTAGAAAAGATGCTCGGATGGCTACTGGACCAAATGGGTAGCAAGCTCTGGAAAATGAGGAAAAATATCCCTTCTCCCAACGAGTCAAGGTTTAGAGTTTGGGGTTTAAAGCAACTTTTATGGAGACCTTCTGAGCGGTCAGGCAACCTGAGCCCGAGCCTCCTCCTTGCACTATATAGTGGCAAAGAGTCTCAAATTCCCCTTGCACTATATAGTGGCAAAGAGTCTCAGATTCTCTTTTGCCTGATTTGGAAAAGTGTTGGAGTGCCTCTTTTCCTTTGTTCTACAATGGAGGAGGTAAACTCGCAGCTGGAGGGGAAGGCTTGAGCACTCTGAGCTCTCTCTCTTTCCAAGAGGGTATTCACGCCCTCCAAAATCACAGGCGATCCAGGAGGTTGATAGTCGAGAGGTTTTAGGTGATTGTGACGATCCATTGTTGTTGCCTAGGATCCCTTGCCACAGTCTCTGGTGAGTCTGAATGGAAGTGATCTAGCTATGTGGTTTCAGCTGGAATTGCGAGATCATGGTCGCAGTAGATTCAGTGTTTTGTAATCAGTAAACTGTTGATGACCCAGAGACCTTTTCTGCCACCAGTGAGCTCGTTCTTTCATCCCGCGCAGTTATAAGACTTCAAGAGAAAAAGAGGTTGTGAGATCTGAGTCGACATGTTATATCTTTCTTTTTCTTGTATAAGAACTTGATGGCATCTTCTGTAGCTGCGAGTACCTGTGTCATAGAAATCATGTAATGCCTTTGAACTGATGAATGAAAAGTACCTTTTATCTTATTTTTGTCAGCTGAGTACTCTCATGATTATGTTTTAATGTTCTAGCATAGCGACTACCAGTGGATAATATTTCATTTTTTCTGTATGGAGCACCATAGATATGTCATAGGAGCACCAAAACCATACATTGTTTGTCTTGTAGACTCATCATCTTTTGTAATGAATACAGGAAACGAGCACTAAATGAATATCTGGATGTTTGTCGGATACGCAATATACGAATACTTCATATCTAGCGAGTGCCATATAAACCGATAAATTCTCCATATGTGATGATTCTGTACAGCGAAATTCTTGTACTAAATACTGAAAAAAATTACGGTCGCGTGGCTTGTGAATACTGTTGGAACATGCTTTACACATCTCTTGGGTTGAGAATAACAAATCTCATTGTATTTGATCATACTTATCATGTGTTTATAGTGTGCAGGAACTCCAACTCTCAAGCCCCCATGAGTACGAAAAAGAAAGACGACGATTCTCTATCATTACGACGCTCTGCTGCTAACGCGACGCGTTAACGTTGTCGCTGGCGGTAGCGACGGCTTAATTGGAAATATCGTCGAGATGACAATATCGTCGAGAATGGAATATTGACGTGGCTCATATATAGCAAGTCCTACCGCGGAGCGTTAACGATACCGCTGGCGATAGCATCGGCATATTTGGAAACAACGTCGAGATGGCAATATCGTCGAGAAAGGAATATCGACGGGACACTGATATAGCAAGTTCTATCGCGGCGCGTTAAGGCTAACGCCCGACGGTAACCTATGGAAGTCCCGCCATCTTGCTGCTGATTGAGGAGCTAAAGAGGAAGGAGATCCGACGGCAAGGAAAGATATAACGCTAATGCGGAGCGTTAGTATTACCGCGGGGCGGTAGAAGGGGTTGTCAATTTTGAAGCAAGAATGTTGCCAATGATGACTCAATCCGTGTGCCAGCCTATTGCCTAAAGAGGCTACCGCCCGGCGGTAGCACTACCACTGGCACTAGGATCCGAGTCTATTTAAAGAGCGGTCCTCCTCCTTTTAGCGGTGCTGATTGACGACGCAGGAAAGCTACAACTCCTGAACTTTCGTGAGAGTCTCCTCCTTGCAGTCAAGAGAACTCCATTAACGTTCGTAAACGCAAAGAACTCCATTAACGTTCGTAAACGCAAAGAACTCGAAGAAGGATTGATCACGCTCATTCTACACGAAGGCCGTACGCATCAACTCCAACGATTACTTTGGCACGCCCCTGAATGAACTGCTTGAAGAATTTTGGGGACTTCCTCCTCTGAAAAGCACCTTGCGAGTGGAGATAAAAATGTTTTGCGATATAAGATCGAGATAAGAAAATAATGGGCCGCTTTCAGTCTGAATCTCCTTTTGTCATGTATCGAAGAGCATACTCCCCGGTTGAAAGATAGTGAATGAATGGATCCATCCACGAGGGATGCTGGTCAATCTCCATTATCTTCCCTTCTTCAAATACTGGATGAAAAAGTCCTGTGGTGGTTCCTCCTGAAGGAAGTCCACATTTCTCTATCTTGTCAGCTTCTGTATTATCTACTCGAGGTATGTGATGGATATTAAATGTTTTAAAGCTCTCGATGTCCGTCTTCACCACTGCTAGATATCTCTTGAGTATTGAATCCCTCGTCTCAAAGGTACCCATTACCTGTGAAGCCATTACTAGAGAATCGGTATGCACTTCAATATCCTCCACCCCCAGTTCTCTTGTCAACCTCAATCATGCGATGAGCGTCTCGTATTCTGTCTAGTTTATGGTAAGAAAGTGTAGCTTGACAGCTTGCAAAATTCGAACTCCATTTGGATTAACTAGATCACCCCAGCTCCCAAAGAATTCTTGTTAGATGCTCCATCAACATATATTGCCCAGACTAGGGGAGTTGAGACTTTTCTTTCCAGTCTCTCCTCTGCGAAATCCACTGTTTTAAATATCCTCCGACATGTCTGATATGTCCTTTTTGAGGGTAAAACGATATTTTTTTCCTAAAGATCGATTATGTCCTTTTGTAAAATATAGATCGATATATTCAAATTTTTTCGATATATCGGCCGACACGACTTTTGAACATATCGTCTGATATTTTATTTCAAGTTATGTTAGAAGTCTAGCAGTATGTCTAAATCACATATATATTATATTATGCATGTTTAAATCAATTAGACTTATTATTTCGTTCTTTTAATGTGTTATTCTTATAATCAATTTTGTAAAATTATTTAACACTATTTTTCTCATTAAATATTACAAAAAATATGAAAAAGTTCAGCATAATTATTAGTTGTTATTTATATTATTTTAACATAAACTTACTAAGCATGAAAATACTTATCAATCAAGGATATTTAGCATGGCAAAATTCTCCTCGAGTGTGGCAACTAAATTTTGGGTTAGATCTAAGGAGGCCTCCAGAGAGGAGAGGCTTGAGGCTAAGCTGGGGGTGGATTAGCTAGGGTTAGGCGTGAGGCCAATCTGTGGTATGGATTGGCTAGGGCCAACTGGTTCGAGGTGCGAGTCGGTATAGAAAACTAAAATAGTAAGAATTATCGAGTTGATCTTAGCATTAGGATAGGGTTTAATATTTTGAATGTTTTCTTTTACTCATGCAAGTTAAATTAATTTCCTCTACATAGGTATTTCTACCGTGCAATGTTTTTTTATCATTTGTAAAAGAAAAAACTATATATATTAAGATTTAATTTAAATGATTTAATCTATATTTTTTGCGGTGCTAAATCTCTTATATTATTTCATGTCTTCGAGAAAAGAAAAATCTATAATTTTTAATATTTCTTATTCACCCCCCTCTAAGGAGGCATATCGATCCAACATTTATCCCTTATTTTTTAACATAATATTTAGTAACAAGGCAAGTCTTATGCTTCTCTATAGAACTATCTGGCTTAAGCATTCCCTTAAAGAGTCAACTACATTCTTTGATTTTGCTACCAGGAGATAGATCGATTATAATCCACGTTTAAATCTTCAATATATAGTTAATTTATATATTAATAGCTTCCTTCAAAAAGGGAGAATCGGATTAAGTCACGGCTTTCCCATATGTGTTAGGATCTCCTTCAATTAAATATGTAACGAAATCCTCTCCAAATGTCCTTACGATTATAACTCTTTTATTTCATTTAGGTTCATCAACTTCTAAAGGGTCTACAAAAGAAGAAGCTTAGGTAGAGCAACTAAAAGTTAAGATGAGTTATTTAATTTATATGAAAATTTTTATTCAAAATAAATTGCAAACATAGTTTCTAAGATAGTATTATTACGGATCTCCCTAGCGTAGGAGTTAGTATTGAGAAATCTATTAGCACTACTATTGAATGCATATCCAATAGAGATTGAGTCTATGGGTTTCGATCATATCTTATTCCTTTTAAGCTCAAGGATGGCTACCCTAGCTAAATGTAACACCTCCACCACAACGACCGTATAGTATGGGTCCGGACGGGCCCCACAGTATACACCCATCATAATATCAGTATTATAAAGTGGTAATAAGAAACAATCTAAGAAAATAATTAACTACGGGTACAACACAGTGGAAATGAAAACCATAAACCATAGTGTACACATCTATTAAAACATGTACTCAAATGTCTTTGGCCTTATGGTCTTACAACATATTATCCAAAATATGTAAATCCCTAAGCTACCTCAACTCGTAGGCCGACAAAATATACAAAGGAAAAATACATCAAAAGAGGAGAGGGGGAAAAGAAACACTTCATAAGGCATTGGAACCTTGCCCTGCAACCAAATCAACAAAAGTCGTACACTAGGGTCTACTATGAACTGAACACAACTACATAATAACCACACTCCTCCCGGTCGTCCTAGCAGACCCCGGGAAACCACATCACCCTACACAACAAGTGAACATTTTGTATGCATATGAAAAAACATATAAACAGGCATAATAAGCACTACTCTACGTATCACAAACAACAACCAAGTCTCTCGGTTGAGCATCAAAGTAAAAGGGTCTATCATGCAACATGTATGGAATCCGGTATTACCCACGGCATCCTAATCATGTATATGAGTCTAACAGACCATCAAACACAAACATATCACACACGCGTCATCTACTCGTGTAAATCTACACTTCATAGTGTACAACGAGTATGGAAGCAATATATCCTAATACAGTCCCAACGTCCATTACCCATATGTCAACACGTCTCAGATTATGCACGTAGGCAACATGAGTAAAGTCTCATGGTCTATACGGAGGCATTACCCAAGAATTCTCTCTATGCTTCTATCATAGCTAATCAAACATTTATGCAGACATCATGAGTAAAGTCTTCTGGCCTATACAGTGGCATTACCCAAGAATTCTCTCTACGTTTCTATTTAATCATGTATGGTGGCATCATGTGTAAGGTCTTTTGGCCTTATTGGGCGGCAATACACATGAATTCCAAACGTCTCTGGGATGGTACCCAATTCGTATACGGTGACATTATGAGTAAAGGCTCATGACCTTATATAGTGGCAATACTCACAAATTCACTCACTGATACAATCTTAACACTATTATAAGTGTGGCAGCGTATGAATTCACGACGACTCATCTACGGCGGCATCATACAAATTCCCAAAAGTCGTAACATTTCCAACAACTCATTCACTAGCATAAGCAATCTCGTGTCGTCACATTTCAATTATTAGGAATCTCACGTGCTCACCTTTCCATAACCTCAACGTCCGCTATTCTTACAGAAATTGGACATCACAACAACATTATAGTCGTAACCGCACGTCTACTAGAATTCCTAATGCAACGTCAATCAATCATCATCAAATCGAGTTGCGGACCTCAATTTGGCTTCACCCACAATGCCTAATCGGTTAATTGATTCCGGATTTCTAATACATTGATGTCGGGGATGCAATCTCACGCCCCGGTGATTCACAATGAACTGTTTCCACCCCAAGCCCTCTAATTAGAGGCACTAGGTACCACAAATCACATATTCAAAGTATTAAAGAAAAGATGCAAGATACTCATCCTAAAGCCAGGGAAGAGAGGAGTCGTTACCTTTTGGATTTTCCACCCGCCTAAAAACATTAAAACGAACGGGTGAAGATGAGCGCCCTCGAATCCTCTCCGCAAATCCGGTCTCAGCTCGTCGAACGAATCTCCGACTCGGCTCTAATGGCGGAAGTGATCTCCTTCTTCCTCTTCTCTCTCTAACTTAGGAGAGAGAAAGGGTTGGCTGAAATGAGGCTCTCAAACCCTCCAAATTGACCTAAAGGCCTCAACTCACCATCCCCACAGTCGAATCTTTAAGATCAAAATCGAACGGCTCAGAAAAAGCACATGAATTTGTTCACGGGCCCATACACGGCTTGGTACCCGGCCGTGTGCCAGGCCATGTAGCTCTCAGGATAAAAATCCCCACACATGTTCATTTTTGGGCATGTACACGCCCAGGTACACGGCTTGATCCCAGGTCGTGTAGCCTGACACGGCTCATTATCCGACTGTGTAGATCTCCTCTACACAGTTGTGTAGCTCTCGGGAAACTGAGGGTTTTACACGATCGTGTGTCGGGCCGTGTAGAGTTTGTTCTGCTATATATGAGCTCCAAAACACCTCGATACAATCCCCAATTTTCATGGGAATTCCTTAAGCCTCTTAGGTCCCTTATGACCTCTTTTAATTTGGATTTTCAAGGTGTTAAACTAAACACTTCCACACTCAAAGAATATAAAGGTTAGACTTTCTTAATTTGAGTAACTCAAAAGGAGATTTCTAAATATGTTTTGCGGGAATCCTATTAAGAATGAAACAAGAGGTAAGCAACGTTTCTCTCCAAAGATTTTCTAGGGCACCGGACTCAACTAGCATGAATAGATCATGTTCATTAAAGTATGATTTTTATGTTCTACTACGCCATTTTTATGTTCTGCTACACTTGAATAATCTCATGTTTTTGGAAATTTTGAGTTAATTCATTCGAAGTATATTCTCCACCTCGATTGGATCTAAGGATTTTAACGGAGAATCCTAACTAGTTTTCTACTTTGGCTTTAAACATCTTAAAGTATAAAAATACTTTATCATTAGTTTTTAATAAATATATGTAATAATATTTTATAACATCATCAATAAATATTACAAAATATTTATTTTCACCTCTAGTAGGTTAGTGGTTCGAGTCACGCACATCCGAGCGAATCAACTCTAATGGATTTGAAGTTCTTTCTATAGATTTAAAAGATTTTCTAAAATATATTGGTTGCACACAAATCTCATATTTAGATCTTGAAAAATATTAATCTTTAGAATGAGATTTAATGATATCTTTTCATACAATCGGAATTAACATTCACAATCTAGTGCACCAAAAATCAAGAGAAGTACAAAACATCACAGATGAAGAAATTTGATTAACTTTCAAATCAACAACATTTAATTTAAACAATCTTTCAAATACAAAGCTTTTTTCAATAAAAATACTAATAGTCAGTACAATTTTATTCCACTCCAATATAGACCCTCTCCACAAATAAAGATTCACTCACAAAAAATTTTATAACTCTCAACACATAGAGAACATCACGTAAGGCTAAAGTCTTCTCGGATTTGATCCTAAGATCCACCCGCCCGCGTCCAAGGATTTGTTTGAAAGATGCATCACCTAAAATCATGTTTCCTCAACTCTTGAAATGTGGCAAAACGAATGATCAAAACAAGTTGAAAGTATGCTCCGGAAAAAACACACCAATTGGAAGAAAAAGTAAGAAGAAGACTAGGCGTGTATTCTAACCTGAAAATATATTAATCTGGTGCTTAGAACATATTGGCATATGGCTTGACCACATGTGATTTGCCGATCACAGGTTCTGTCTTCTTGTAAAACAATTTGTGTGCAGATAATTTGTTCAGCTGTAGACAAAGCATCATTTCCTTTTACCTGGGTTTTGGGTAGAGTGACCAGGTTTATGATGGTTGGGTTTCTAATGATAGGAAACTAGGCTGAAAGTATTCTTATAATTCTTAACCTTGGGTTTTAAGGGATGGTGAAAGGAATGGTTACTATAAGATTCAGTAAGGTTAACTTTAGGTGCATGCTCTTTAGGAGCTTTGAAGTTATTGTTCGATGCTCTTCCTCCATGCGGATAGCATTTTGAACTTGAACATAAGAAATGTTAATATGATCATGCCTAAGCTTAATGTTAAAATCAGACCATGAATTATGAAGAGAATCTATAAGGCTGTTATAAGAAAATTTTCGGATAAGATTGAACTATCGGCTCGAATCTTAGCAAACATCTCATCAAATTGATGGAGTTGGGGTTGATAGGTTTAGAGGTATCTATCTTGAACTTGTAGAGGTTGGAGGCATTATAATATTCTATACTCGCATTGTCAAGGTTATAGCGCATTTTAAGTACATACTATAAATCCTTAGTCGTACGATATTAAAGGAAAACATCGTAAAAACTGTCGATTAAGGCACTTAGGATCCGATTTCAGCAAGAGCGTTCTATATCTACCGGATCTCGCATAGGCAAGCTTTTAACATAGGTTCTAGTAACATTTGCACTAGATAACGGAAGGGAATTAGTAAATGCAGTTGTAGCATCAACGGATTCTTGATTTCTACTATAAGAGGATCAAATATGGCTGATAATAATCCAAGGGTATTCAGCCAATATTCGACTTGGGCTTGCCAATGGAGAAATTGTTTCCATTAAAATTCACGAGTTAAATCTCGGATGAGATATCGGAGTTACGAGATACCACAATAAAAGCTGAAATTTAAAATACAGAAAATAAATTGCAACACATACGAAAATGAAATTATACATGTTCATCCTGGTTATTTGATTTTATTATCTTATTATTTTTGGGCATTCCAGGGAATACTCAATAACAGGTTCTCACTTGTACTAGCGGTTTGTAAGATGATAGCCAAACATGGCTATTTCGCAAGAGATTAATGATGTGGAAATATCATTTTTTTAGATGGTTGGAATATTTATAATATATTGACTGAAAATGGTATATTAAGAAATTGAATTTGGTAAGGCGTGTGATTACCCTAAAGAAGTTGCATTACTATCAGGTAGGACTTTCACCATATGTTTACTACTCCATATTATAACATTCAGCTAGATCCAAAAAACTTCGATATGAGCGGACACCGAAGATGCACAAAACACATGAACTTTCATTTACTAAAGCAAATGCAAAGATGAAAGCAGAGTATCAAGAATGAGTAAAACAAAATTTGTATGTGCAGCGTTTTTAGAAAATACCTCATATATAAGGAGTCTCATAAAAAATGCAAATACCTATCTCATAATTAATTTGCAATGGTTGTATTATGTAAAATATTAATATAAAGAAACTGATATTTCCAACATTAAAATATTAATTGAAAATTGCCAAAAACGTAATCCCAGCGGATATAAAATTGATTGCAATTAGCAAAAATGACCGACAAAAAAGCTTATAATAAAAGACGTGTGGTCGTCGAGTAGAAATCGACGATCGTCAAATATCATTCGACTAATGAAAAACCGTAGAGAAAATGTTGTGCGTTGAAATGTTCTCGATGCACGTCGATAGTCGATCAACGAGAAGAAAATGTTGGGAAGTAATCGACGAATGGTGAATTCTATTCGACTTATAACTATCAGAAAGTAACGGTCGGTAAGCAGTGACCGCTCGGTCGGTGAGCAACATCGGTTATAGATGGCAGAAACTCGGTCGACGATCGGTGATTGCCCGGTCGTATCACCCGGTCAGCGAACGTTGACCGAAAGTCAGTAAAATCAAAAAATATGATTTCCCTCTGTAGAAAAGTGCGGAACTTTGTATTATATTTCCTCAAGTATCAAATACAATGTATGAATACATATATATATATATGAGGGAGAAAAAGAGAGGAGTCTCTTATACACGGTGTGGAACTAAAGCAAAGAGAGAAAAACCAAGAAATTAAAAGGGCTCATAAATGGGCCTTTACATGGACTCTTCTAACACTCCCCCGCAAGATGGAGCGTACAAGTCGTAGGCACCCAGTTTGGGCAGGAACTGATAAAATAGGGTACTTGGTAGGGCTTTGGTGAGAATATCAGCAATTTGGTCAGTACCTGGAACATGCTTTAATTCTAGCTTGTTCATTTGAACTTTCTCCAGGGTGAAGTGACAGTTCACTTCAATGTGTTTCGTTCTTTCGTGGAAAACCGGGTTCTTAGCTATGTGTATAGCGGCTTGTCTGTCACATAGTAAGATAGCTGGTGAGGGAAGTTTTATTCCTAGATCAGCGAGGAGACTTTGAAGCCATGTGAGCTCAGAGACAACTGATGTCATCGAACGGTACTCCGCTTCAGCTGAAGATCGAGCAACCACAGCTTGTTTCTTACTACGCCAGGTAACAAGGTGACCTCCAAAGTAGGTACAAAATCCACTGGTAGAGCGCCGATCATCCAGGGAACCAGCATAATCTGCATCAGAATACGCAACCAAAGTCGGAATAGAAGATGAGGTTTTGTATACCAGCCCTTGACCAAGGGCTGCTTTTAGATATCTTAGGATGCGTTCGACGGCCTGAAGATAAGACATTAGAGGGGAATGCATAAACCGGCTGACAACCCCAACAGCAAAGGATATATCTGGTCTCGTGACCGTTAGGTAAATCAGTTTTCCAACGAGTCGTCGATAGTATTCTGGATTTGGAAGAGCAAGATCAGCATCAGAGGTATGTGCATACAGTTTGTGATTGACATCCATAGGAGTGTTAATCAGCTTGCATCCAGAGTAGCCAGCATCCTGAAGAAGATCGAGATAGTACTTTCGTTGAGAGAGGATAAGTCCATCAGGACGTCTCGCGATCTCAAGACCAAGTATCAAAGGTTCCCCAGATCTTTTGTTTGAAAAACGGAGCTAAGGTGTTGTTTAACCGCTTGTATTCCCTTTGAATCATCTCCAGTGATTAGGATGTCATCAACATATACCAACAGAAGAACTGTTCTTGTTGTTCGATGTCGAGTGAACAGAGAGAAGTTTGTCGAGCTCCGAGTGAAGCCAACTTCCCGAACAGCCTTACTGAACCTGTCAAACCATGTCCGAGGGGATTGTTTGAGACCATAGATTGAATTCTTAAGGTGACAAACTCGGGACTCCCCCGTGGTCTCAAACCCGGGAGGTTGTTACATGTAGACTGTTTCTTGTAGGTCGCCATTTAGAAAAGCATTCTTGATATCCAGCCGATGTAAGGGCCATTGGCGATGCACAGCCACGGAGAGGACACAAACTGTGTTGAGCTTGGCCACTGGAGAGAATGTTTCCTCATAATCGAGACCTTTGTTGGGTAAAACCATGAGCCACCAGCCGGGCTTTCAGACGGTCAATTGCCCATCAGGAGCATGCTTGATGACAAAGACCCATTTACACCCAACAGGAGTCTGGTCTGGAGGGAGAGGGACCAGGTCCCATGTCTGATTAGCCCATAGGGCTGTCATTTCTTCTTCCATGGATACTCGCCGGTTTGGATGTTCGAGGGCCTCCTCCACAGAGTTAGGTATTAAAATAGAGGATAAAGAAGTAGCAAAGGTTTGAAGCTGTGGGGATAGGCGATGTAAGGATACATAGTTCGCCAAGGGATGAGCGGTGGAGGCCGGTGACGGATCAGCAGAGCGTAGAGTGTCAGAGGTTGAAGTCGACTGCATTGGGGCAACGGAGTGAGGAGGGCGACAAATGTAGACACGGATAAGAGGTGGCTTGTGGAGAGGAGGAGCCGAGTCAGGAAGGAGTAGTGGTAGAGTAATGGTAACGGGAATGACAGGTCGAAGGAAGGATTGTGGTGGAAGAGGTGGGGTTGGGGAGGAGAAGAAAGGTTGATCCTCCCGAAAGATAACATCAGCAGAAACGGTCACTTTGCAGGTAGCAGGAGAGTAGCAGACGTGGTCTTTCTGAGTTCGTGAATACCCGACAAACATGTGTTTGGCCGCCCGGGGAGCCAACTTGTCCGTGGACGAACCAAGTAGGTGAACGTAGCAGGTACAACCAAATATGCGGGGTGTGAGAGAGAATGCCGGAGTGGAGGGGAAAAGGAGGCTAAACGGAGTAGTATTCTGGAGGACGGAGGAAGGTAGGTGGTTAAAGAGATAACACGTCGTGGACAACGCAAAGTTCCAATAGGCTTTGGGTACCCGCATGTGAATCATGAGAGAGCGAGCAACATCGAGCAGATGTCTATTTTTACGTTCAGCAGCGCCGTTTTGTTTGAGGGTATAGACACACGACGTCTGGTGAATGATCTCAAATTCAAAGCAGAGATTAGTAAATTCATGGCTAGTGTATTCGTGAGCATTATCTGTCCTGAGAGGTTTATGTTTTCGGAAAACAGCGTGCGAATCTAAAGAACAAAAGCATGGAATACACTGGGAAGCTCGGAGCGATCACGAAGTAAAAAGAACCATGTTGTGCGAGAATAATCATCAATAAAGGTGATAAAATAGCGATAACCAGAGATACTGGTAATTTTGTACAGGCCCCAAACATCGGAAAATACTAAAACAAAAGGAGCAGAGCTCCGAGTACAATGAGAAGAAAAAGAGGAACGATGTTGTTTCCCCAAAATACATGAGTCACGATTAAAAGCAGGAAGAGAGATATCTGGAAGAGCCTTCTGAAGGACTGGAAGAGGGGCATGCCCAAGATGTTGATGCCAATCAACGGAGGAGACTGAGGAGAGGATGGTAGGAGAAACATCAAGAAAGTAGAGCCCGTTTTGCAGTCGTCCCTTACCAATGATACTCTGCGTCCGTCGATCCTGCATCAGAAAAGAAGAAGAGATGAATGTTACTGAGCAATCCAAATAGACAGTGAGGCGACTGACAGAAAATAAATTAAACGTGGAGCACGGGACATAAAGAGCCGAGCGGAGAGAGAGGAATTAAAGAGGATATCAGCAGAGTCGGAGACAGGAACGGTGTTGCCATTGGCCACTGTGATACACTTAGGATGCGAAGAATCCAATTATTGATGTGGCTTCAGCGATGTGATATGGTGAGTAGCACCTGAATCCACTATCCAGCGTGGACTAGTGAAGAGACAAGTGATACCTTCATTGGAGATGGAGGCAGCGGAGGCAGCGGAGGCAGGCGGGCGGCTGAGCATGCCGTGGAGTTGCTGGAGCTGGAGGCGGGCTTCTTCAAGATCAACACGAAAGGCAGAAGGACTGTCGGCAGTAACAGAAGCAATCGGACGAGGAGGAAGACCATGTTTGTGGTAGCAAGTCGCCTCAATGTGTCCATCCCTACCACAGAAGGAACACTTAGGACATGACCGGCAACCGCGACCCCTTCCCCGAGACCCTGAACGTCCTCCACGAGCAGGAGGAGGGAGAGATAGTAATGGCGCAGAAGATTGCTGAAGGAGGGCCGGTGAGGGAGATCCAGTAGTATCAGGAGGTGGTGATACCTTTAGCAGCATGGAGCACACATCAGAGAGTGAGGGAATAGCAGCAGACGAGAGGATCTAAGCTCGAATGCTCTGAAGATGAGGCGGGACACGACCCATCATCATGGCAATACAAACTGCTTCCTTCTGAGCATGTTGGGCAGCGAGATCCATAGTAGTGGGCTGATGTCGGATCCAGACTTCAGCCAATGTCTTAGCCTGAGTAACAAATGAGGTCAAGTCGGCAGCACCGTCAGTGTCAAGAGTTCGAAGATCCGTGATGATGTCATATAGGTGTTGGAGACTGTCCTTGCTGGAGTAAAGAGGATGGAGCTCGTCCCACATTGCCTTGGCCGTCTCGTGATACATGGTCATGCGGTAAGGTTCGTCATCAAGGGAGTTGAGAAGCCAAGTCTGAACACGGTCATCATCCTGTAGCCAGTCATCCGTAGGTGCAGAAGGAGGATCCTTAGTGAGATGATGCAGAAGTCCCTTAGATTGAAGTACCCTTCTGACAGAATGCACTCATTCAACAAAGTTCTTCTTCCCAGTAAGGGAGATGGTGGTGATCCTCAACTCATCACGCACCTCAGGAGCAGGAACCAAGCGGACTGTAGGAGAAGATGCAGGCAGCTCTGAAGATTCGATCGAGGATCCCATAGAGTCACAGCGGTTAGAGAGGCGACTAGACAACGGGCACAGTCGCAGTAGCGAGCAGGGGCAGCGAGCAGAGACCGCAGCGAGCAGGGACCGCAGACCGCTGAGAGGCGGAGACCGGTGAGGGCATGACAAGTTGGGACCGCGCGAACAGAGAGACCGCTGAGAGGCGCGAGCAGGGACCGTGCGAGCAGGGATCGCGCGAGAAGGGAGACCGCGCTAGCAGAGAGATCGCGCGAGTAGGGAGACTGCTCAGAAGCGGAGACCACTGAGCAAAGGGAGACCGCGCGAGCAGGGATAGCAGCGAGAAGGCCAGGAGGGGCGGGGAACGCGCGAGCATGGAGACAGCTGAGAGCAGGGAGACCGCTGAGAGCACGACGAGCGAGCAGGGAGAAGGCCAGGAGGGGAGGGGCCCACTTGTCAGAAGGGAGAAGGCTATAAGAGAGCCGAGGATATTGAGGAGAAGAGGTATGCGGAGATCGCAGGGGAGCGGCGGATTGAAAAACAGGAGACCGCAGGGAGCTGCGGTTTGCAGGGGCAGGCGACTAGAGGGAGACCGTGCGGTTTGAGAATCTAAGACCGCGCGAGGAGAGGAGTTCGCAGAGAGCAAGCGGTTACGAAAGATTAATCGCAGATTTGGACCGATGGCTCTGATACCATGTAGGAAAGAGCGGAACCTTGTATATATTTCCTCAAGTATCAAATACAATGTATGAATACATATATATAGGAGGGAGAAAGAGAGAGGAGTCCCTTATACACGGTGTGGGACTAAAGCAAAGAGAGAAAAACCAAGAAACTAAAAGGGCTCATAAATGGGTCTTTACATGGACTTTTCTAACACCTCCAATAATTAGGATTCTGTTAAACGATCACATTCACTCAGGCGGACCCCCTCGGCGGAATTCATGGAGCGTACATATGGAAGCCCATGTGATAAATTGTAATTAATTAGTATATTAATTAATAGTATTGTGTGTATATATATAAGGGGGAGAAGCTTAAGGTTGTGGGATCCCGATGGATCACAAGTGTATGGGCTCTCTCTCGTCCTTTCTCTCTCTCTCCTCTCTATCTCTCCCTTATGTATCCCTTATGCAATGCAATGCTCATCATTTTGAATCGCTCCATGTCTCTCATGCGCGCATCGCTTTGAGTGGATAGATCATCAAGATTCATGTTCGCAACAAGTGGTCCGACCTGTCACATTCCGGTTGTGGTTTCCATCGCCAGATTCCCATCAGCGCTTCCTCCGTCCGTCGTCACAATGTCCTCCGTCCAACCTGCCTCTCTTCACCCGCTACCAATGCAGCCACCGAGAATCAGTCCTCGGCCTGGCGCCTTAGCCATGTATGCGCACATCAAGTCCACCTGCGTCGCCCGTGTCGGTGGGCGTGTTCACCAAGTCCCGAGCCCCGACAGCTGCTGCGCAACTTGCGCTGAACCGCGACCCACCGTACTCGACGCGCCCCCAGTCACGGGCGTGACTGGATGGGCGTATTCACCAAGTCCCGAGCCCCTGTCGGTGCTGCGCAACTTGCGACAAACCGCGGCCCACCGTACTCGACACGCCCCCAGTCACGGGGGGGGGGGGGGGGGGGGGGGGCGTGTTCACCAAGTTTCGAGCCCGACGCAATCCCGCCAGATTTTCTCCAGCCAAAGTCAACTAAATATTACACGCCCCCAGTCACGGGAGTGACAGGGGTCGTGTACTTTGCAAAAAAAATTCTATAAATTCCAACAGCTCCAATGAGTTCAGGGTCCGGATATTTTGAGTAAAGAGGTGTTGTTAGTTGTTAATCATGTTGTTTTTAAGCTTTTATTCCTTATGTTATCATTTTCTCTCTCTTCTTTTCAAGTAATCTTCTCTTAAATTTTCATGCAATATCTATTAGTGAACTTGTAATCCCTTTTTACTATTGTTGTAGTCTCTCTTTCTACTTATAATCAACTTTGATCATTAATAAAATTCTACTTTTCTTTTTCTTAATCTCTCTCTCTCTCTCTTAGTTAATTTTCATGCAATGTAATTTCATGTCTTTCTCTTACCCCTCCACCATAATTAACTAAACTCTCATTAATACTCGATCGAGAAGATCCGAAGATGAGATAATCAAGTTATGGTCCTTAAGCTCTTCTTTTCTCTTTAAGTAAGCACTTTTGATTTACCCTTGACTTTTAAAGTAATAAGGTCATATTTTCGATATATGATTTTCACTTAGGTTTTCATACTTAGTTAGCCGAGAAGCTCAAGTATGAATCGATCAATCAAGGGTAAAGAGAGTTGCACGCACCCCTCGAGAGAGGATAATATGAACTAGAAAGAGAATGCTTGAATCAATGAACCACTAATACAATCCGGAGCGAGCTCCAGCCAACTCTCGGAGGTTGGTTCCTCCAAAGAGCTTCTCTCTAATGAGAGCCCAAAAGACTTATGATCAAAAAGATAACCTAACTCCCCAAAACCACCTCCTTATATAGGGAGGGGGGCTCACATCAACCCTAATAACCTTTAAGAGAAAATACTAATAATAATGATACGCCGCGTGCACGTAACAATACACCCCGTCAGAATAACGACCTTGACCCCAAGGTCGGCACGCCGCACGCCGATCAATAATGATATGAACGCGGTGGGGATGTCGTCGATATGCCCGGGGAGTCTCCTGGTAGTCCGTCTGAGAGCAGCAGGGCGTCGAAGTCGGCGGCGGTGAGCGCGGCCACATCGTCGCCGATGAGGACGCAACACTCCTTCACTGAGCACGCATGACCAAGAGAGTAGGGTTGTTTGCAGCGGAAGCACGGACCCTTGCTTCGTAAGTCGTTGTACTCCTGATTGGTCAGGCGGTGTGTAGGGACAGGACGAGTGGTGGTTGGGCCCATAATTGGTGGCCGGGGTAGGGGAGGTGGCAGAGGTGGAGGTTTGGGATGGGTCGAGAAGTAAGGTTGGGAGGGATGCCTGGAGGAAGGTGATGGGTACGGAATCTCGCCGGACGTCGCGAGGAATTCCGCCTCCACAAGGGGGGAGGTTGATGGCTTGGTGGACCGTTAATGGCTTGAGGGTGCGGAGACGGGGGCGGAAGTGGGGTTGCAAGTCGTTCATGAAGAACCCCAAGTAATTGTCTGGGAGAAGTCGGGGAACATGAGTGAGCAATTCCACGAAGGCATTTGAAAGTGCACAGTTAACCTCACTAGAGTTCTCTAGAGGGGGGTGAATAGAGATTTAAAAATACTTTGTGCTATTATATATATATATATGTGTGTAATAATCACAGATTTATGCTTCCCACACACCAACAAGAATTAAGAAAGTAAAGAAGAAAAATGACAACAAGAAAATCACAGCACAACACAAGAAAATATAGTGGTTCCCCAAACTTTGGGTAGTCCACTCTTCTACCCCTTGGTAGGAATTCACTAACTTGCACTGAGTCTTTTGATAAGAAGACTCTTAGAACCAGACTGAGTCTTTTGATAAGGAGACTCTTAGAACCAAACTGAGTCTTTTGGTAAGGAGACTCTTAGAACCACTACAACTGAATTTTTTGAAGAGAGATTCTAAAAACTCTTTTACACAGTTTAAAAGTGAAATAAGAAAGAGAAGAAGTAGTAGAAGAATAGAATACAATATATATAAGAAGGAATCTTCTTCCTAGCAAGAAGATTAGAAGCACAAGTATAGTGAATATGATCTCTCTTCTATAGTGAGAAGGAGATTTGTAAGTTTTTCTCTCTTTTGTGAGAGCTTTCAGAATTTGCAGCTGAATGACTTCAGAAGAAGGTGAAGATGAAGGCTTTTTCTTTTGCTGCAGCACACTATCTCTTTTCTCAATTTTCTCACTCTTCACTTGGGAACTCTTCCTCTTTTTCAAATGTATATGGTGGATCACTTCTTGTTATTCTCTGCCGACCTCCTTCTTATTTATAGCTCTGCTTGAAAGATATTGCAAAAGGAGAATAATCAATTAGCAGCAGAGAATTAGAAAGAGATTTAGAGTTTCCATAATCAATATTTCTGTAGAAGGAAATGAATTCATTCTGATTTCAAATAATATCTATAATAGTCTTAATCAAATTAGCCAAGAATCAAATAGAAGGAAAGGCTGATTCAGAACGACTATAAAAGAATAATATCATTCCATAAAAAATCAGATCTACAGAAAGAAGGAAAGAGATCTGGCGTGTTTTTGAATTACATATAGATATCGACGTGCGTCGATTACTATTCGACGTAAACGTCGATTTCATCCTGGCTGGACGTCGAGAGGAGAATAAGGAAGGTGCGTCGACTTTATCAAATGCGTCGACTAGAAGTCAGAGGTACGTCGACTATGATTACGTCGAATTCTTCTAAGAGTTACTTCGACTCATCTTGAGAGAAACGCCGACTATATTTCGACGTTGCGTCGAATACTATTCGACGCATATTTACTTAGCCTAATTTTTCATACTTAGAATTTATATTCTACTCATTTCTAGGGGTTAAGATAAATCATTTCCCCAACAATCTCCCCCTATTTGTCTTAACCCTGTTTAGAGAGAAATTGTATCAGTATTTAATCATCATAGCAAAGCATTTATATAGAGAAGAAATATGCTAAGTAATCAGAAGAAGATAGAATAATAACTTTCATGTTTAGTTGACTAATCAGCATTTAAGCATAGACAATTGTTAAAATAGAGTATATCATCATTGTTCAGGGGTAGGAGGAGTTTTTCTTTTTCTAGTGAATACTTTTGTGGGTTACTCCTTCTCAGCAGCAGGTGATTCCCTCAGCTCCCCCTGAGTCTCAGCAATTTGCTCCCCCTGAGTCAAAGTAGTTTGCTCCCCTTGGGATGGACTTTCCTTTGAGCCTTTTGCTTCTTCTTCAGTTTCTCTTTCATTTCCAGTTTCAGGTATACCGGCATCTGGCTCCTCCTGAGCTTCAGCTTCAGCATCATTCTCTGCTCTACTTGCCTCCCCTTGCAATAGATCCACTTGTTGTGCAGCTTCTCTTGCTATGATCAGTACATTTGATATCTGCTCTTCAGTATGTAGCTCTGATACTACTTCATTCCCAATGGTCTTGAGTAGAGCTAAACTATCAGATTTTGAAGAATGAGGGATTTTGTGAGAGGGAGTTTTGTGGCTGGAGAGCTGCTCTTCATCTAACTTCTCCCCCTTCTTAACCTTCTTGGCCAAGGAGGTTAAGAAAGACCTGGAGACCTTAGAGGAAGAGAGTTTCATACCAGGCTCTAGGTGCTTGCTTAAGACCATAAAGTGCTTTGTTAAGTCTATAAACAAAGTTAGGAGAGGAGGGATTTACAAAACCTGATGGTTGCTCCACATATACCTCTTCTTGAAGGTCACCATTCAAAAAGGCACTCTTGACATCCATCTGATAGACTTTCATCTTCATGAAAGCTGCATAGGCAAGAAAGAGCCTGATTGCCTCCAATCTGGCTACTGAAGCAAAGGTTTGGTTGTAGTCTATTCATTATTCTTGTCTATATCCTTGTGCTACAAGTCTTGTCTTGTTCCTGACAATTACTCCAGTGTAATCTAGTTTGTTTCTGTATACCCACTTTGTATCAATCACTGGGTAGTTTCTTGGTCTTTCAACTAAGTTCCACACTTTGTTTCTCTCAAATTGCCCTAGTTCTTCTTGCATGGCCATAATCCAGTGAGGATCACAATTTGCTTCCTCAAACTTCTTTGGCTCAACTTGTGATAAGAAGCATTGGAGCATCATCCCATTGGAGACTTGGTGTCTTGTTCTTACCCCAGTATTGGGGTCTCCAATTACTTGGGATTGTGGATGATTTTTCATATTGATCCCTGTCCTGCTTGGATTTGTCAGATGCTCTTCTTCCTCATTAACAATGGGATCATTGTCCACCTGTTCTTCCTAAACCATGTTTTCTTGTGGGAGTTGGTTTTGATTGCTCTTCTCTGGTCCTTCTTCATGCTCTTGTTCAGACTCCTCACTTGGTTCCTGTAGCAGGTTTTCTTTCCCAGTGTCTTTGTTTTCTAAAGTCAGTTGTTCAAGCTGAGTCTCTATGCTGCTATTTTCCTGTGGAAAAGGATTGGTGGAAGTTTCCTCCCACTTAAACAGCATGTTAGTTTCATCAAATATAATGTGCATAGATTCTTCAATTCTGAGAGTTCTCCTGTTATAGCATCTATAAGCTTTGCTAGATGATGAGTACCCAAGAAATATTCCATCATCAGACTTCTTGTCAAACTTGGCAAGATGATCTTTCTCATTATTTAAGATAAAGCAGGCACATCCAAATATTTTGAAGTATTTAACAATGGGTGTTTTTCCCTTCAGGAGCTCATATGGAGTTTTTGACTTAGCTTTGTGTATGAGGCTTCTATTTAGAACATAGTTTGCAGTGTTGACTGCTTCAGCCCAGAAGGTTTTTGGTAATCTTGATTCTGCAAGTAAGGTCCTTCCTGATTCAATTAAAGTTCTATTCTTCCTTTCAGCAACTCCATTTTATTGAGGAGTTCTAGGGGCTGAAAAACTTTAATTAATACATATATCCTCACAGAAACTACTAATTGACTGATTTTCAAATTCAGTCCCATGATCACTCCTGATCATTGAAATATGAGTATTGAACTCAGATTGAATCTGTCTTATGAATTTTGAGAGGATCTTATGGGTTTCAGACTTAGCCCTCAGAAAGAATACCCAGCTGAACCTAGAATAGTCATCCACAATGACTAGAGTATAAGATTTTCCACCTAAGCTTTGAGTGGATATGGGACCAAAGAGATCCATGTGTAGTAAGTAGAGGATCCTAGGGGAGTCATCCTTACCAATTGGTTTGAAGGATGACTTGGTCTGTTTTGCTAGTTGGCAAAGTCTGCATGGAGAGTCTTTAGAGAATCTACCCTTTGGTAGGCCTCTGACTAGGTTATTCTTTGATAATTTACTAATGGTTTTGTGGTTTAGATGACCTAGTCTCCTATGTCATAGTTCACTTTTATTAATAATATTGTTGAACAAACAGACTTCTGTGGGTGAGGAGCTAAAATCTACTATATATACCTTCCCTTTTCTAATTCCATTGAGTACTATGGCACCAGTTTTGATATCAATAATATGGCAAAATAGTGTGGTGAGTTTTACCTCATACTTACCACTTTCACATATCTGACTTATACTTATCAGATCGTGCTTTAGTCCTTTGACTACTGCCACATTCTTAAAAGTGACTTTCCCTTCTTTGAAATCTCTAAAGCCCCTAGTAGGCCTCTGACTAGGTTATTCTTTGATAATTTACTAATGGTTTTGTGGTTTAGATGACCTAGTCTCCTATGTCATAGTTCACTTTTATTAATAATATTGTTGAACAAACAGACTTCTGTGGGTGAGGAGCTAAAATCTACTATATATACCTTCCCTTTTCTAATTCCATTGAGTACTATGGCACCAGTTTTGATATCAATAATATGGCAAAATAGTGTGGTGAATTTTACCTCATACTTACCACTTTCACATATCTGACTTATACTTATCAGATTGTGCTTTAGTCCTTTGACTACTGCCACATTCTTGAAGGTGACTTTCCCTTCTTTGAAATCTCTAAAGCCCCTGGTTTGGCCACAGCTGGAATCTCCAAAAGTCACTGGTGGTCCAAGTCTATCCTCAAAGTTGATTAGTAGGTTTTTGTATCCTGTCATGTGCATGGAGCATTCACTGTCCAAGTACCACACCAGCCTGGAGATGTGATACATCTGCACATAAAATTTTAAACATTAGTTTGGACCCTCCTAAGCTGGGGCCCCTTCCTCCCATCAGTGACAGGTTTGATGAAAGAATAAGAGGGTTTTTCAGAATATCCTTCCTCCTTTAGGGGTATTGGCTTATCATACCAATTGTCTTTGGTAATATTGCAGAAGTAGTGTTCATAATAAAAGGAAATTGATTGAGAAGACTTTTTGGAAGAGGAGACATTTCTGTTAGATTGGTTGCGTCGATATGAATTCGACGTATGTTTAAAGTTGCGTCGAGTGGAAGTCGACGCTTCCTTCATTCTGTGGTTACTTCTAGTCGAAGCATAGAAGAGATTGCGTCGATTGGGAGTCGACGTATTTTGGTGTCTGCGTTGATTAGAAATCGATGCATTATTTGAGTTGCGTTGAGTAGAATTCGACGCACGTCGATAATAATTCGACGCAAGTTTGCTTCTTTTCTGAGAATATTTTCCTATGATTCCTTCATACATAGTGGGACTATTTTTGTTAAACACAGTGGTTGTTTCTGAATTTTCTTGTGATATTTCTCCTGTCAAATGATTTTCCCTAGTGAAGTGAATAGGATGTCTCCAGACAGATTTGCTGGGTGATTGAGGTTTGGGTTCAGTGTTATATTCAAGTTGTCTAAATCTATCAGTGAGATTGTTAGAGATATTCTTGAGCTTCTGACTTCTACCATTTAGAGAGTCTTCAAAAGCTTTTGCCTTTGCTAGCTCATTTCTTAGTGCTTGATTTTCAGTATTGATTTTATTTAGTTGTTCCTCTGAGAGTCCTAGACTGAGCTCATAGCTTTTATGTTGTGTATTTGTTTGTTTGAGATTGTTTAGTTCATTTCTTAGTTCCTTTACTTCTTTCTCAGATTTGACTAGATCTAAACAGAGTTCTTTGAAACTATTCTTGAAATCAGTGGAAGAGAAATCTATATCATCAAATATATTTACCAGAGATGTATCTTCAGGTTTTTCAGTAGCCATCAAGCAGGTTTCCTCTTGCTTAGCCTTTTCCTGAATCACTCCATGATTGAGCAATGAATCCTTTCTCTTTCTTCTTCTTCTTCTTTAGATCTGTTCTTTTCAGATCTTTCTTATTGCTGATCTCTTTAGGACATTCAGGTGCAATGTGTCCAGGTTCCCTGCAAGAGTAACATATAATCTCTTTATTAGGAGTTTTGTCATACCTGGTTCTTGAGTCTCTCCTTCTGGATCCTTCTGTTTTGATCCACTTCTTGAACCTTCTGGCCAGTAGACTGATCAGCTCTTCATCATTTGTAGAGGGTTCTCCTTCAGTAGCCTTCAAAGCAATGCTCTTTTCTTTTGAGAGTGGAGAAGCCTTTTCTTTCTCTTCTTTCTCAGCTCTTGTTTTCAGCAGCTGTTCATAAGATCTTAATTTACCCAACAGGACATCTGTCGAGATTTCTTTTTGACTTCTGGAGTCTTTAATTGGCCAGATTCTTGAATCCCAAGAGCTAGGGAAACAAGTCAGCAATTTGTCATTTATCTCAGTGAGAGATATGTCATTCTCAAGTGTTTTTAGCTCATTTATTATGAGGCTGAATCTGGCATACATGTCAGCAACACTTTCATTTTCTTTCTTCTGGAAGTTTTCATATTGGGAGATAAGTAATGCCTTTTTATCCTTCCTCTCATCAGCACTCCCTTCTATCATTTTGTTGAGAGCTTCCCATATTTCCTTAGCTGACTCATATTTAGCAATCTTTTGGAAGATTTCATCTGAGAGAGTTGAGACTAAGATATTCATAGCCTTGGCATCACATGCTTGAGCTTTCTTTTCTTCATCTGTCCATTCAGCCTTTGGAGCAAGTGTTTGTGTGTCCTTTCCACTTGAGTCCTTCTTGAATGGCTTGGGAGGACCTGTCATGATAACATCAAATAATTCTCCATCAATAGAGTTTAGATAAATTTTAATTCTTGTTTTCCAAAGTGCAAACTTTTCAAGGTTGCGAATTGGTGGTCTGGTGGAAGCATAATCTTTGATTTGTGCCATGTGAAAAGATATAGTTTTCAAATATATATATATATATATGAGGTAGGATCTTTTTGATCAAGGAGTTAACCTTTTTAGATCAACCTCCCTCTGATACCAATTGAAAGTGCACAGTTAACCTCACTAGAGTTCTCTAGAGGGGGGTGAATAGAGATTTAAAAATACTTTGTGCTATTATATATATATATATGTGTAATAATCACAGATTTAGGTTTCCCACACACCAACAAGAATTAAGAAAGTAAAGAAGAAAAATGACAACAAGAAAATCACAGCACAACACAAGAAAATATAGTGGTTCCCCAAACTTTGGGTAGTCCACTCTTCTACCCCCTTGGTAGGAATTCACTAACTTGCACTAAGTCTTTTGATAAGGAGACTCTTAGAACCAGACGGAGTCTTTTGATAAGGAGACTCTTAGAACCAAACTGAGTCTTTTGGTAAGGAGACTCTTAGAACCACTACAACTGAATTTTTTGAAGAGAGATTCTAAAAACTCTTTTACACAGTTTAAAATGTTGGATTGGTCGGCGCCCTTAGAGGGGGGTGAATAAGGGTTTTCAAAAACTTTAGATTTTATTTAGAAAACTTTGAAATATTGCAATATTAAAACAAGAAGTCAAGTAAAACAAAAAGAGAGACAAGCTTTATTGATATTAAATAAGTTTTACAAAACTTGATCTCAATGACGCTAGAGATTGGAGGCGAATAATAAAAGCTCTTTTCGTTTTCTATACCGACTCGTATCCCCACGAACCGGCTGGCTTTAGCCGATCCTTCCCCGGATACGGCCTCAAGCCACTCTAGCCAACCCTTCCCCGGATATGGCCTCGAGCACCCCCTAGACCTACACCCGAGACCTAGTCGCCAACACGAGACGAATTTCAGCCCTAAGTCCTACCCATACCTAGTCGCCAACACGAGGCGAATTTACTAAACGATTACAGAAAAGATGTGAAATAAAAAGACAATAATATAAAAACTCCCTCTATGTAGATCTCTTGGAGAAGTAGACGAAGACGCAGAGTGTGATCGTAATCAATGCGGTCTTTCGTCACGAAGATGAAGCGTGTTGAAATCTTCTCCACGGATCTCCTTAAGCCTTCATGGATTTGTGGGAGTATCTCTCTGAATCTTCCTCCCTATGATATGACACGAAGCTCTGGAGTTTAGAGTAGTAGAAGAGTGAGGAAGACGGAGCCAATGGGTCTTTTTTATAGCCTAAGCGCTACCGTCGGCGCTACCGCTACCGCCGGCGCTATCCCTGATTAAGTAACATTTTGCGCGGCAGGATCTTCAATCCGCGGCAACATTTTGCACTATGCCTCTTGTGCGTCATGCTACCGCCAGCGCTAGTAGCTATCGCCGGGCGCTAGTTCCTTCCAAAAACACTGCCGGGATCGTGCTAATCATCGCTAGCGCCGGGCGCTATCGCTACCGCCGACGCTAGTGGCCATGTTGGAATTCTGGCCTCAATTTTGGGGACAACTATCCTTGAGTCATGTGGACTTTGATTTCCTGCACACTTAAACACACAAGATCAAATACACATAGGATTTGTTATTCTCAAACCTAGGAGATGCGGAAGACCATGTTCCAACAAACTCCCCATTTTGATAATAACAAATTCATTAATGATAAATCAAAGCATTAATAAATAAGCATGATGAAACTATACTTGTGTGTGTGTCTGAGTGATGACTTAGGATAATTATTGATTTTAGCATTTAGAATTGCTCCCCCTAAAACATGCTCCCCCTAAGTGAATGCTCCCCTAATATGTAAGCTATCATCTGAATTTGTCATGTTGGGTTTATGATAGCGGATTATATTTATCATGTTAGTTCTCCCCCTTTTGTTATTAGCAAAAGTGGGTAGGGAAACAAAGCACCAAAAAAGTTTGTAAGTAGAAAATAAGGCATGATCGAGCTTTTGAAGTAAATGATAAGGAGTTTTAGAATTGTTTTTCATTTAAATAGATCAGAGTTATAAGCATTACAAAATTTTTCATAGAAAGAAATCAGAGTTTTTAGCATAAAAAAATAATAATTTTCCCTTTATATAAAAGTTTTAAGCATAAAAATAAGGATTTCCAAATAACCAATCTACCCAGACAATATGTCTACACCCTAGCCCCGTACTAAGTGACGGATGGGCTTGAGGAGCTGCAAACATGCCGTAGGTTGGGGTGTTAGTCCCATATGCAAACACTAGACAAAACTCAACCTAGCACTCTTTCCCCCCAGTGTCTCGCAAGGCCCCACTGGAACCCTCCCCGGTTAAGGACAAGACATGACTAAAGATAAGTTTATCTAATGTCTACAACCTTACGCCCCCGCTATGATAAGATATGAAGTCACGGATAATAGTTTTTTGAAACATGAAGCTTTTAAATCTAATGGGAAAAATCATAATTGAATTTTTTTGAAATAAAACTTACTTAGCTATATTGAAATTCATGAATGTATCAGAGTTTGAGCATTGCGGAAGATTTCGAAAAAGAAACACCATAATATTAAATAAGAGTTTAAGTTAAAAAAGGAGATGTTTTTGAGTTTCAAAACTAACTTTATAAAGATAAGAGTTGAAGCATTTTGGAAGAAAGAAACAACATCCTTTTAGCAGTGTTTCACTTGTTGGAAGAGCGTTTAGCATACACGTTTATATTATAAATCAGAGTTTGTTACTATAAAAATGATATGCGTGTTAGAACAACCAATATAAATTCTACCAAGCAAGTCTACCACTTGTTTTTAAGAAAAAAATTGAGATTTAAGACTTGATATAAGCATGAAAGTGCAAGGTAAAAGTTATATGGTGATGATGCGGAAGACTTGTAGAAATACATGAAACATCTTATTGTAATCAAGAATAATCCATAAAAAGATATATGAGTTTAATTTCAAAAAGAAGATGTTTATGTAAATCATGTTTCAATGAAAATCTTTTATGGTTGACAAAAATAACCAAGCATGAAATAATATTATCACAAAGAGATTACTACAATGTAATTTCAATTCACTTTCAAATCATACCAAACATTATAGAAAACATGCTAGGTTATCTAGTGCATTTCATAAGTAAAGAGTAATATAGAATTAGCATTAGGATCCAATACTCATGAGAAGAAGTGTTATGGAAGATAATGATGTGCACATAACCACTTTTCTTAATTTTTAAGAGTGCAAAATAAGGAGTGTAGGTAAGATACTTGTGCAATTTTAATCCATTGTACTAATACAAAAACATACACAAGTATTCTTAGATTAAACACATATGTAGACAATGCCAAAAAGGGTGAGTGAATAAATATCATTATCAAACATAAAACATTTACTCATACTTAGAGGCATGATAAGCTTAGTTCTACACAACCTTTAAAATATAATTGATGCACATATTAATAGATATATCAAAGCATGATGAAAACAATGTTCAACGTAGTTTGAAAAGATAAATTGCAACATTATAGAATTTCTAAATAATAGATTAAATCATGCTTGATTTTTCACAAAAATCATACAGTTTTTTTTATAGTTTTAAAGTTTTATATTTTTGTATTTGATTTTAGCAAATAAAAGCATATTTTTGTAATTTTTGCTTTTGTAATTTTTATATTTGATTTTTGCATAAAGATGAACTTTAAACAAAGGAAACAACACAAGCGAAAAAGAAAAATATATTTTTTGTAATTTGGTTTTTGTAGTTTTGTATTTGATTTTTCAAAAAATAAAGAAAAACAGAAGTGCAAAACTAAGTAGAAAATATAGATTTATATATTTTTAGGGATTTTTCGAATTTTAAAAGATACAGAAAATCGAACATAGACGCAAACGCCTGCGGTAGCGCTAGCGCGGGAGACAGTGAACGATTTTTTAGGATTTTGGAAATTTTAATTTTGGATCTTGATTAAGTGTCATAATAGTAGTTTCATGCTGAAATTTCAGATTTTTAGGAAATGTCTAGATAGTGCAAATTTCATGAAACATTAGCGATTTTGTATATGACTTTACCAACTAAACTTTGTAAGTGATATATTTCATTATATCTCCATTTTAATATTTTTAAGGCTTATATTTACCAATGTAGTTTGAAAATGATATGAAATGTAAGCATGAGAGGTCATGAATGAACAAATCAAATATGCATGATTTTAGAGATTAACAATAATGTTTATGCACAATCATACCATGGATAAGCCCTAGATGAGAATACTCAGCTTGTATATCTTGGTAAATAAATAAAGCCTAACATAGACACAAATATTCTTTAGGCGACAATGTTAGTATGATAAGTTTGAGATTAATGTTATACCAAGGTTTGTTGATACAATGTTTCAACTTATAGACCTAGAATGGAGTGACGATTTTATTTGATTTGATATCAAGATGATTCAAAGGTCTAAACTAGAAATAAATCGCAATATACACTAACCATTATAATATCAATTGTCATCAGTTAATATATCAATTATAATTCACATAAATGTGATAGAAATAATTATTTTTAGAAGACTTTTGATATGACTTATGATGTTAGAGAATTTTAGCAAAGGACATCAATAGATCATAGTGGTGTTTGTGAATTCTATATTCATTATAAGATAAATTCTTTCAATACATTTTAGTGATTTTTCTTTAATTAAGAATTTTGATTGAGATCTTTGAATTTTCCTTTAGATCAAGTTATTTCACTAAACCACTTGTTGGTGAAGGCTAAGAATCTTAATAGCCAAATAACCGGATTTAATTTGAAATATCTTATAGCAAATTTAGAGTTTGATTCATATGGATAATATAAGATATTTAGAAGCAATGAATATAAGAATAAAAGGTAGGTCATCAAAATAAAATATGATTTTGAATTTTAATCAATTTGATTTTATGAATATATTAAGCTTTTAAGAGATAAAATCATATCTTTAATACTGTATAGGATGACCATGACATGATAGTTCAAAAGAAATAGGAAAACAAGAAAAATTAAAAGACATGAAGGCATATCATGAAGTAGAACTTTATATATTTCATTTTGAAAGGATTCTACTTCATGCAATTGATGATACCTAATGAATAAGAGATTTAGGTATCCAAAGGGGACCAAGTGTGGTGGTTCCTTTGGGTACCCAAATATATCGTGTATGTTTGTGGGTAGTTAGTGATGAATGGGTCCTTTCATGTGAAGTTAATGTTTCATTTTTAATTTTGGGCCTCCATTCAAACTTTGGTTTAATGTTATTCTTATATGTCAAATTTCCATTATGATAATCTTTATATTGATGATTATGATTGTAATGATTATTGAAAGTATTTTTCATAGGAAATTTGTGAACGTTTAATTTTTCGTTGGGAGAAGATTGATATTGTAAATGATGATGATGATAGTGTTTTGGAATTTCATTTACAATCTTTTGATGTTTTTTATTCCCATTGTTTGGTTTATTCATATTTTGAGATATCATATTTAACTTGCTTTTAGAGTTTGTTTGATATTGAGAATTTTTCTTTAAGATTTCCTTAAGCAAGATAATTTTATTTTCTAATTCATTGTTCTTAAGTTTCAAGTTATGTCTAGCTTTGCTATACGCAATTGTGCTATTTTTAAGAGTAGAAACAATTGAATCAATATGGTTTTGGTATTCATTTCTGTATTCCTCAAATGTTTCATTCATCACTTCAATTTCAATTTTATAACTTTTGCATGTAGCACAATCACCTTTTAAAGATGAATTTTCTAAAGATAATTTTTCATTATGTTCTTTTATACAAATAATTTCTTTTTCAAGTTCTTTAAGTTTTTCCTTAAAATTATCACAATCAAAACAAGGTTTTGTGTTTTCAAGTAAAGGACAAGATAGTGAAACCACATCACAATTAGATTCTAAATTAACATTAGTTTTTAATCTCTTATTTTCTAAACGTAAATATTTATTAGTAATTTTCAATTTCTTGATCTTACGTTTAGCAGTTTTTAGTATATTGAAACTAGAAATGGAAGTTATCACACAAAAAGAAGATTTTGACTTTCTTACAGCGCTTTTGGTAGAGGCAAAATGTGTGCATGAAGTTCCTTCGTTATCTTTTGCGCCTTCCTCCATCATAGATGAATTTTCATCTTCTTTTTCTTTTGATGTATTGCTCTCTTTTTCCAAGTTAGTTTCCATGATTTCCATGGCTTTGCAACGAGAGAGATCTTCTTGAATAGTAGTGGATGCTTGTATGTTCTTCTCCTCCTGTGTTTGATCTATACCTGCGAGAGGAAAATCATACATTTCTTCAAGAAATTGACATACTTTGTATGCACTAGAAAAGCAATATATTAATTTGAAAATTTCATTTTATAGAGCACAAAATAAATAATGTTTGGCTTTTGCATTTAGTTGACGTTCTTTTTTATTTAATTCATCCGCAGGTCTTACAATGTCTAAATTCCATACTTCGATATCTAAAGTCTTAATAAATTTTTCAATTAAAATTTTCAATCCTTTATAATTTCTCCCTTCGAATAAAGGTGGTTTAGGAGATTTTTCTTCTTCATAAAAATTTACCCCACTAGTAGAAGCGAGATCATGAGACGCCATTATTCCCGGTTGTTAAGCCGATTTGGAATAACACCGCTCTGATACCACTTGTTGGATCGGTCGGCGCCCTTAGAGGGGGGTGAATAAGGGTTTTCAAAAACTTTAGATTTTATTTAGAAAACTTTGAAATATTGCAATATTAAAACAAGAAGTCAAGTAAAACAAAAAGAGAAACAAGCTTTATTGATATTAAATAAGTTTTACAAAACTTGATCTCAATGACGCTAGAGATTGGAGGCGAATAATAAAAACTCTTTTCGTTTTCTATACCGACTCATATCCCCACGAACCGGTTGGCTTTAGCCGATCCTTCCCCGGATACGGCCTCAAGCCGCTCTAGCCAACCCTTCCCCGGATATGGCCTCGAGCACCCCCTAGACCTACACCCGAGACCTAGTCGCCAACACGAGGCGAATTTCAGCCCTAAGTCCTACCCAGACCTAGTCGCCAACACAAGGCGAATTTACTAAACGATTACAGAAAAGATGTGAAATAAAAAGACAATAATATAAAAACTCCCTCTATGTAAATCTCTTGGAGAAGTAAACGAAGAAGCAGAGTGTGATCGTAGTCGATGCGGTCTTTCGTCACGAAGATGAAGCGTGTTGAAATCTTCTCCACGGATCTCCTTAAGCCTTCATGGATTTGTGGGAGTATCTCTCTGAATCTTCCTCTCTATGATATGGCACGAAGCTCTGGAGTTTAGGGTAGTAGAAGAGTGAGGAAGACGGAGCCAATGGGTCCTTTTTATAGCTTAAGCGCTGCCGCCGGCGCTACCGCTACCGTTACCGCCGGCGCTATCTCTGATTAAGTAACATTTTGCGCGGCAGGATCTTCAATCCGCGGCAACATTTTGCTCTATGCCTCTTGTGCGTCATGCTACCGCCAGCGCTAGTAGCTACCGCCGGGCGCTAGTTCCTTCTAAAAACACTGCCGGAATCGCGTTAATCATCGCTAGCGTCGGGCGCTATCGCTACCGCCGGCGCTAGTGACCATGTTGGAATTCTGGCCTCAATTTTGGGGACAACTATCCTTGAGTCATGTGGACTTTGATTTCCTGCACACTTAAACACACAAGATCAAATACACATAGGATTTGTTATTCTCAAACCAAGGAGATGCGGAAGACCATGTTCCAACATAAAAGTGAAATAAGAAAGAGAAGAAGTAGTAGAAGAATAGAAGACAATATATATAAGAAGGAATCTTCTTCCTAGCAAGAAGATTAGAAGCACAAGTATAGTGAATATGATCTCTCTTCTATAGTGAGAAGGAGATTTGTAAGTTTTTCTCTCTTTTGTGAGAGCTTTCAGAATTTGCAGCAGAATGACTTCAGAAGAAGGAGAAGATGAATGTTTTTTCTTTTGCTGCAGCACACTATCTATTTTCTCAGTTTTCTCACTCTTCACTTGGGAGCTCTTCCTCTTTTTCAAATGTATATGGTGGATCACTTCTTGTTATTCTCTGCCGACCTCCTTATTTATAGCTCTGCTTGAAAGATATTGCTAAAGGAGAATAATCAATTAGCAGCAGAGAATTAGAAAGAGATTTAGAGTTTCCATAATCAATATTTCTATAGAAGGAAATGAATTCATTCTGATTTCAAATAATATCCATAATAGTCTTAATCAAATTAGCCAAGAATGAAATAGAAGGAAAGGCTGATTCAGAACGGCTATAAAAGAATAATATCATTCCATAAAAAATCAGATCTACAGAAAGAAGGAAAGAGATCTGGCGTGTTTTTGAATTACATATAGATATCGACGTGCGTCGATTACTATTCGACGTAAACGTCGATTTCATCTTGGCTGGACGTCGAGAGGAGAATAAGGAAGGTGCGTCGACTAAGGTGCGTCGACTTTATCAAATGCGTCGACTAGAAGTCAGAGGTACGTCGACTATGATTACGTCGAATTCTTCTAAGAGTTACTTCGACTCTTCTTGAGAGAAACGTCGACTATATTTCGACGTTGCGTCGAATACTATTCGACGCATATTTACTTAGCCTAATTTTTCATACTTAGAATTTATATTCTACTCATTTCTAGGGGTTAAGATAAATCATTTCCCCAACAACATTAATGTACGAGTCAATGGAGCCGGTGTGACGGACCCCGCAAAGTCGCTCGATCATGGGGCCGGAGTAGCGGTCGTCATATCGCTGAATCAGGGCCTCGGTGAGATCTGTCCAGGTGAGGGAGGGAGAGGTCTAGCGGAGCCAGCGGACCCAATGGAGGGCAGACCCTTCCATGCCGATAAGCGCGGTGGAGACCCGTTGCGTCGAAGGGGTCTGGTGGATGTCGAAGAACTGTTCGGCGCGGGCAATCCACCCAAGGGGGTCAGTCCCGGTGAATGTGAGGATGTCAGGTCCACGGTACGGTGGAGTAGGTAATTCCACCACTGCGGGTGTATCGGGGATCGTAGTGCTGGGGGATCCCGCAGCAGAGGTGGCAGGAGTCCCGGAGAGCTGGCTGGGTTGTAAGTTCTGGAGCATGGTCAGTATCGATGAGAACTGCTCGGTCTGTGCCTCGAGACGCGCGTTGATGGCGGCGAGGGAGTGTTCGAGGGATTCCACGCGGAATTCCATCCGGCCCTTTGGCATATGAGGACGACTGCGCCGAGCTGGAGGGTGGCAGGAGAGTGTCGGAGCCTAGGAAGGGGTTCTAGCAGCGGATGATCGCTGCGGAATAGCAGGCGGCGGCGGAAGAAACGAAAGCAGCAGATCGGGGCGTCTACGAGCGGCGCGGGGCTTGCAGACGAGGGCGCTTGCGGCGGATCTGGGCGCGGTGCGTCGAATCTAGGCGTGGTGCGTCGAATCTAGGCGCGGTGCGTCGGATCTGGGCGCGGTGCGTCGGATCTGGGCTTGCGGACGAGGGCACTTGCAGCGGTGGGACGCGGTGGATCTGCAGAGGGCTGAGCAGGAGTGCTAATACAGCGGCGGATCTGGGCTTGCGGTGGTGGGGCGAAGCGGTCGGAACGTGAGAAATCGGCGTCGGATCTGGCGAGCGGATCTGCAGAGGGCGGATCAGGCTTGCGGCGGATCTGGCGAGCGGTCCTGGGCGAGACGTGCGAGCGTAAGGGCAGCGGGATTCGATTCTCCGGCGGCTGTAGCAGCGGGCGGAACGGCGGGTCGAACCAAAAATATGAACTAGAAAGAGAATGCTTGAATCAATGAACCACGGATACAATCCGGAGCGAGCTCCGGCCAACTCTCGGAGGCTGGTTCTTCCAAAGAGCTTCTCACTAATGAGAGCCCAAAAGACCAATGATCAAAAAGATAACCTAACTCCCCAAAACCACCTCCTTATATAAGGAGGGGGGCTCACATCAACCCGAATAACCTTTAAGAGAAAATACTAATAATAATGATACGCCGCGTGCGCGTAACAGAGGATGACGTAAATCTGTCGGATTTGAGTCAAATCCAATAGTGGGGTTCATAACGTAAAGCGAGTCTTAGGTATTCGATTATAGAACGAGAGTTCGGTCGTTTTTTCCCTAAACTCAGTTGGGCACTTCCTCGAGAGAGGAATGTTCATGCTTCGGGAACCTCCACGGTCAAAGTATTTTACTTAAAGAGAATTAGATTTTTTTTTTTATTATTCTCGAGCCGAGGTGATTCAAGATCGAGTATTAATCTTTTAATCATTGCCTAAACCCTTCATTAATTTGCAATCTATTTCTCTTTTTAGATAAGTAAAACAACTCACAAAAATCGATTGATAAGATAATAGTGTTCTCCTCGAAGTAGAAGTAATCGACGCTCCCCGGGAAATACGACTTTGATATTTTTATTAAGTATCATATACTATAAACGATAAGGTACACTTACCTTCATCGGATATAGAATTGGAGAACATCATCAACAACCATTTCATATAACACCATCGAACAATTTAAGCTATCAAGAGGCTTAAGGTTGAGGGATCCCGGTGGCACACAAGTGTATGAGCTCTCTCTCTTCCTTTCTCTCTCTCCTCTCTATATCTCCCTTATGTATCTCTTATGCAATGCAATATTCATCGTTTTGAATCGCTCCATCTCTCTCGTGCGTGCATCGCTTTGAGTGGATCGCTCATCAAGATTCATGTTCGTAACAGATTCCCTCCAAATAAATTTTATTTTTTCGCAATTGATGTGGAGCCCAAATATTAAACTCACAAAGGCTTCAGGAAATAATAATAAAATCCTAAGTTCCTAATGTAACGGCCCGTAACCGCCACAGAGTAACAGTATTAACGGTAAGTAAAAATTATAATAATCATTCTGCTGATAAGTGGGGCACTTCAAATATCAGCATATCCCTCATGATCTTCGACCCTTAAAAATTTTCTACTAAGTTGTTATACCACACATGATAAAGTCCCACTTATTCTGCTTTACGCTTAGATCCTAAAAAATTTAGAATGAAAAGGGTTAGTCTTTACATAAAAGACTAAGCGAGGAAATTTACTTCTTTAACTACTATACATGTAAAACACATGTTAAATACCAATAGTGATATGATATTTGCTTTTACACAGTATAAACAATCAGACAGTCAATAACGGCTAACATTCTTTACTGTTTATTTGTTTTCAATTCATTTAGTTAAGGGGTATTGTATATAAATATTCAGTCTTAGGCCTATTATACTAGGTCGAACTTAGTGCGTACAACTCGCATAAATCCTATTAATGCCCAACTAAGTTGACCCAAATATTTAATCCAGTGCGCACAACTCGCTTAAGACTTTTAAGGTTCAACTTGATTTATAACAGTCTACAGATACCCTTAACTTTTGCATCGATGCTTTCAAAGTAGTATTTTGTTATAGTAATTGTCATTTATGTTCTTTAGTTTTCCATACAAAAATAACATTATAACGAGGATAAGTTAATTGATGAAACTACGAGAAAGTAGAACATAATTAAGGAAATAAACCCTCACATTGAGTTTCTCTTTTCCTTTGTCCTTCCTCGGATAATCCTCACGTCTATCGGGTGACGCCATCTTCTTCGTATCTGCAAGTAAGCCTCAATTGAATATGCTTCAAGTCTTTAATTAATTATGGTGTGGAGTCTAAGGGTGATGAAGGATAAAAGATTTCGAGGGAAAAGAAAAAGGATGCCTAAATTTATGTTGTGTCTGGCATTATAATTGCATGGTTAGCTTAATTATCCCTTATGCCATAAAGTGAAATCCATTCCATATTTCATCACATGACATTTCAACATCATCAAAATGCGTAGTCACACATTCCTACAACCGGTCTCCTCAAAATTCCCAATTGCGTGAACATATAGTATTTAATTTCAGCAAAAACCTTCATTATTTTAATATTAAAATGATGTTAATCAACTATAAATTGAAGGGTAAATAATCAATAGTTACAGTGGGCACATTTAAAATTGAATCATTCTATGCATAAACTGCCCTTAAATGGGGAAAAACAGCATCCCCAAAATTAAATATAGTAATTGCAGCACTTCCCATTTACAATACAGCATTTCTAAGAAGAAAAACAGCATTTCCATCCATTCTACATGATTTTCCAGCAATCTTTCAGCACAATCTCTACTATTGACAGTCTTAATCATGCTTCCCACCAACTCTAACAAGGTTAGTATCAAAACCCCATCAAATCCTATAAATTTCTTCGTAACAACGCTTAAATAGTTTGCATGCAAGTCCAAATCAGTAGCTTATAAAAATTTCTACAGCACACCCTATAATTGTATAGAATATATAACGTTAATTCCTAACAATCCTCCAAAGAAATATCATTTTTCATGCCACCATAATTTTCTATAACTAACTCTGAAATCTTTTCATTTAAAATCTCTAACATCAAACTAGGTTATTCCAAACTTACATAAAAGAGAAGAGAAAGAGGATGAGGAGAGCTTACAGCGTGGAAACAAATGAAAGTTTAAAGGTTTGGAGTCCTAAGCACCAAAATCCAATTTCCGATCACCGGCCAAAGGGGGACGGCTAGTAGGCGGAGGAAGGCCTTCCCTTTGTCGAATCCAAGGGAAATCCCATCAGAAAAGGGCCTAATCCGGCGAGCAAGGATGGGAGAACTTGGGGCTTCCGATAGCCCTAGGCGAGAGCAGCATTCACGGAAGAAAGGGTGCGGGATTTTGGAATTCACAAGAGGCTCGGGAATGGTTATCCTCTCTTGAACCGGTCCAAGTGCCACCGCCTAAACCTAAAAGGGTTTATTTTTGGTTTAATTAAAAGTTATCCTCTCTCAATTTCATCAATTTTCCTTATTGCACACCAATTTGCCTATTAGCACACCAATTTCATTAAGTTACTCTATTAGCACACCAATTTCATTATTTGCACACCGATTTCATTATTTGCACACCAATTTCATTATTTGCACACCAATTTCATTATTGCATACACTAAATGTTCAATGAAATAACTATGATACACAAAATGATGTATTTAATAATTGTTGGGGCGACATTTCTTAATGCTCCTTTTACTTTATTTTTCTCATACATAATTCTATATAAGATTTCATTCGTTTAAGATTTGGGTGTTACAATTACAACCCTCCATATAAAATTTCGTCCTCGAAAATGACATACCTTTAAAAAGTTGGAAATAGGACCCACAATAGATCTTCTCGCTCCCATGTGGCTTCACTTTTTGGGTGGCCTTTCCACCAGACCTTTACAAAATTAACATTTTTGTCCCGCAGTTGCTTGGTCTGCCAGTCAATTATTTGGTAGAGTTTCGTTGGGCTTGATAGATTAGGTTCAAGTTGTACATCTATAGCGGAAATTATCTTATTTGGATCGACAATATATCTTCGCAGTGACGATACATGGAAAACGTCATGTAAATTTTGCAGTTCATTTGGCAGTGCCAATCTATAAGCCATTTCTCCAATACGTTCAGTAATAGGAAAAGATCCTACATATCGCGAACTTAATTTCCCAATCATCCGCAGTCGAGATAAGCCTTTAAATGGTTTAATTTTTAAGCATACTTGATCGCCAACATTAAACTCTACTCGACGATGTCGGGCATTATAGTACTTCTGTTGACGGTCTTGTACAATTTTTATTCTTTTTTAAATAAATAAGATCTTTTCTTGCATCTTGTTCATCTTTTCCTTATTGTATATTTTCTTTTCACCATCTTCTGACCAACTAAGAGGAGTTCGGCATTTTCTACCATATAGGACTTCAAAAGGAGCCATTTGAATTATCGATTGATAACTATTATTATAGGAAAATTCAGCTAGTGATAAATATTTTTCCCATGATCCCTTTAAGTCCAAGACAATCATTCTCAAAAGATCCTCTAATAGCTGGATAGTACGTTCTGATTGACCATCTGTTTGCGGATGAAAGGCGGTGATGTACAACAATTTTGTTCCCAAAAGTTTATGCACAAGTTTCGAAGTATCTGAAGTAAATCGATCATCTCTGTCTGAGACAATTGTGCGTGGTATTCCATGAAATCTAACAATAACATCAATATATTCATCTACCAATCTTTCAGTTGGTCCGCCTTGCTTTGCTGCAATGAAGTGTGCACTCTTTGTCGGTCGATCAATAATCACCCATATCCCATCATTTTCATGCTTGCTCCAAGGTAATCTCCACACAAAGTCCATTGCAATGTCGTCTCACTTCCATTCTGGAATAGGCAATGATTTTAAATAAGCTCCAAGTTTCATATGCTCTGCGTTCACTACTTGGCAGGTATGACATTTAGCAATGTATGTAATTACATCCTTTTTCAATCCTGGCCACCAAAATTCTTGTTTTAAATCGTGGTACATTTTTGTACGACCAGGATGAATAGAATATGGTGTATTATGCACTTCATACAAAATATCATTCCTCAATTATCCGCATTTAGAATACAAAGTCTATCATTCAAGAATAATAATCTGTCTTTCTCAGCAAAGTTTTTTTATTGTCCATTCTTTACTTTCACCAACAAAGTTACAAAGAAGGGATCCTGAGATATTACCTTCAAAGTTCTTTCTTTAATCGGATATTGAATTTGCATTTGAAACAATTGAGACCGCTTATCTTCTGACGTAAACATAAGAGATATTTCCATCCTCTGTAATTCGTGAATCAACTTCTGGTTATATTGATTTATTGTTGCCAATGTGACTATACCCTTCCTACTTAAAGCATCAGCTACAGTATTCGCCTTACCTGGGTGATAGTGGATATCAATCTCGTAATCTTTAATGAATTCTAACCAACGCCGTTGCCGGAGGTTCAATTCCTTCTGAGTAAAGATGTACTTTAAATTCTTATGATCGGTGAAAATTTCACATCGGATCCAATGCAAATAGTGACGCCATATTTTCAAAGCAAAGACTACCGCTGCCAATTTTAAATCATGAGTTAGAAGTTTTTCTCAGCATCTTTTAATTGCCTGGAAGCATAAGCGATAACTTTCTCATGCTGCATTAGAATACAACCAAGACCTTTATAAGAAGCCTCACTGTATATATCTGAAACCCTTCTGATCCTGAAGGCATTACCAAAATAGGGGCAGTTGTCAACCTCTCTTTTAATTCTTCAAAAGCAAGCTAACAATCCTCATTCCAAATGAAGGATATATTTTTCCTCGTCAATTGAGTCAGTGGTAAGGCTAATTTAGAAAATTTCTTACAAATTTTCTGTAATAACCAGCCAACCCAAGGAAGCTTCTCACTTCTGTTCAATCTTGTTGGGGTCCACGGGTAATACTTGTTCATTAATAACATGTCCCAAAAAGGATACTTCTCGTAACCAAAATGCACACTTAGAAAATTTAGCATATAATTAATGATCTTTTAATGTTTGCAAAGCCAATCGCAAATGTTGTGCATGTTCCTCTTCAATTTTGAAATAGATCAAAATGTCGTCAATAAAAACAATAACACACTTATCCGATATTACTTAAATACCTGATTCATTAAATCCATAAACGCAGCAGGGGTGTTTGTCAGTCCAAATGGCATAACTACGAATTCAAAGTGTCCATACCGGGTACTGAAGGTTGTTTTGTACATCTTCTTCTTTCACTTTCAACTGGTGATAACCTGACCTCAGATCAATTTTTGAGAATACCGTCATGTGTACTAGCTGATCAAATAAATCATTGATGCGAGGAAGAGGATATTTAGTTCTTATTGTCAATTTATTCAACTCTCTATAATCAAAACAAAGGCGAAGTGTTCCATCCTTCTTTTTCACAAATAAAACGGGGGCTGCCCAGGGAGAAGAACTGGGACGAATAAAGCTTTTCAACTCCGCTAATTCTTTTGGGGCCATACGGTATGGTGTTTTAGCTATTGGGGTTGCTCCTTCAATGACAGAAATTTTAAATTCCACTTCTCTGGTTGGAGGTACTCCTGGCAATTCATCGGGAAAAACTTCAAGAAATTCCCGAACCACTAGTACCACTATAATATCTTTCTTTTCTTCCTTTGTCTCTTTGATCATAATTAACATTGTTTCACATCCCTTGCGGATTGTTTTCAAAGCCTTCATGGCAGAGATTAATGTTTTTGATACTTCTGTCAATTCTTTAAATGATACCAAGCTTTGATCGGGGCACACAATTATAAGTTCTTTCGCCTTACAATTAATCACAGCTTCATGTCTTGATAACCAATCCATACCCAAAATGATATCATATTCTGTGATTGGTAAAACTGTCAAATCTACTTCCAGGACTTTTTCATTGATTTTAATTTGCATTCGAGCTCGCATTTGTGTAGTCATTATATGATTGTTGGGAATTATCACATGTAAGATATTATGTGTTGAATATGGTTGTACTTGTAAAGTATTCAATATACGTGTTGAAACAAAAGAATGACTTGCACAGTATCAAATAACACCTTCAGTAATCGCTTGTATGCATAAATCATACCTGTGATGACAGTGTCATCAGCCTTAGCTTCCTGTTCCCCCAGATTGAAGACACGAGGCTGAATATGTCGTTCTTCACGGCCAGGATGCACTGGTGCTGAAGTGGAGGCAACTGATTCACCTTCCTTCATAGTTCCCATCTGATATACTCGTTGAGGTTGTGCTTCAGGGGCTCCCTTGAAACTTCCCTCCTTTGCTTGCCTCTTGGGACATTCATTTTGTCGATGTCCTGGCTGGCGACAAATATAACAAATACCAGTGCCAAATAAGCATTGCCCTTTATGCACTTTCACACATTTTTCACATTTCGTTGCAGATGATTGGTTCGCACTACCCGTTGTGGTTGAAGGGGAAGGTTGCAACCACTTTTTCTCATTCCATGAAGATCCACTCGATCTACCTGAAGATTCCTTACTCGATCCTTCCATTGGTCTCTTATTCATAAACTCCCTTTCTTTTCTGAGTTTTCTCCATATCAATTTCAGTTAAACGAGCCTTCGCAACAAGACTATTGTAATTTGTAAGCTCAAAGGGCACCAGATATGTACGAATATTATCTCTGAGTCCTTGCTGGAAACGGCGACATCGCTCTGCTTCTGTTGGAGCTAGAGATCCCGCATAAAATGCTAAGTTTGAAAATTCCGCTTCATACTGAAGTACAGTGCGATTACCCTTTACAAGACGAAGAAATTTCTCCTGCAATAATCCTTTCTCGGATGCGGGCACGAACCAGTTAGTAAATTCTTCTACAAATTCCTTCCAAGATATTTTAGTAATTCCCCTTGTACAACCCTCATATTTTCCGAGCCGGTGTGACCCGACGTGAGTAGGGTCGTTGGTTTACCCGTAATTCGTCGAGACCAAGTCGGAAGTTAAGGTGGCCGAGAGAAGCAGGTCGACCTCTCGGAGATGACCAAGACCGAGCAAAGCTAGGGAATGACCCGAGGGAGGGAAAATGACTTAGCAAGGCAAGTGGGGGAAGTTCCCCCACTCGCACCATCTTTTGGGCGAGTGGGGGCAGCCCCCCACTCGCCCGTCCCCTCCTTAGGGGGGCGAGTGGGGGCAGCCCCCACACTCGCCCGTCCCTCCTTAGGGGGGCGAGTGGAGGCATCCCCCCCCCCCCCACTCGCCGCATCCCCCTTAAGGGGGCGAGTGGGGGCAGCCACCCCACTCGCTCGTCCCTTCTTAAGGGGGCGAGTGGGGGCAGCCCCCCCACTCGCCGCATCCCCCTTAAGGGGGCGAGTGGGCCCCCCCCCCCCCCCCCCCCCCCCCCACTCGCCCGTCCCTTCTTAAGGGGGCGAGTGGGGGAAGCCCCCCCACTCGCCGCATCCCCCTTAAGGGGGCGAGTGGGGGCAGCCCCCCCACTCGCCCGTCCCTTCTTAAGGGGGCGAGTGGGGGCAGCCCCCCCCCCCCCCCCCCCCCCCCACTCGCCGCATCCCCCTTAAGGGGGCGAGTGGGGGCAGCCCCCCCCCCCCCCCACTCGCCGCATCCCTCTTAAGGGGGCGAGTGGGGGGCAGCCCCCCCACTCGCCCGTCCCTCCTTAGGGGGGCGAGTGGGGGCAGCCCCCCCACTCTCCCATCCCTCCTTAGAGGGGGCCTAAGTTATCAAGGCGTGCGCCTAGGCGCGCCTTAGGCGCCGGGTGCACCAGGCGCACTCACGGGCGCCTAAACAGGGCAAAGGCGAGCGAGCTGAGCTAGGCGCACCTAAGTTATCAAGGCAGCCCCCCCACTCGCCCGTCCCTTCTTAAGGGGGCGAGTGGGGGCAGCCCCCCCCCCCCCCCCCCACTCGCCGCATCCCTCTTAAGGGGGCGAGTGGGGGGCAGCCCCCCCACTCGCCCGTCCCTCCTTAGGGGGGCGAGTGGGGGCAGCCCCCCCACTCTCCCATCCCTCCTTAGAGGGGGCCTAAGTTATCAAGGCGTGCGCCTAGGCGCGCCTTAGGCGCCGGGCGCACCAGGCGCACTCACGGGCGCCTAAACAGGGCAAAGGCGAGCGAGCTGAGCTAGGCGCACCTAAGGCGCGCCTAGGCGAGCGCCTAGACCTCACCCAAGGCGCAGCCTAGGCGCGCCTAAGCCCGAACCCGGTTTAAAGGGAGGACAGGGCTCGGTTTAGGTTCAATTTATTTAGGGTTTTAAGTCTCCCGCAGCGGCTTATTCGCCATTTCTCCCGCACGCAACTCCCGCAGCGGCTTAATCGGCATTTCTCCCGCACGCATCCCCCGCAGCGGCCAGCGGCGTCTTCAGGCGACTTCTTCTCTCTCGCTCTCTACGGCTGGAAGTGGAAGGTTCTTCTCTCCCGCTATCTTTCTCCATCTTCACGCACGCATTTCTCCCGCAGAGTGGTTCCTGTTTTTGCTGAGTTAATAAATTTTCTGCATGGCTATATTAGGAGTATATTTTGATAATCAATCGGTAAACAATAGAAAGCTCAATTCTTACAGCACACACATATTAGGTGTATGTTTTGATAAAAAATAATAAGTTGCAGCTATAATAAGGTGTATGATTTGGATTTGCAGTGATCTCTTATATGTTCTATTTTCATTTTGAGGTTTTATACAGTTGTGATATGGTGAGTTGGTTCTTGGAGGGTACTTCCATCTTCCTAGTAATTTCTGGACATTGCCTTAGAAATGAATTCCTTGAGGTTTATGCTAAATCAGTAAAACTTGCTATTTCTTTTCTCCATATTCAGGCGGCTGAAAGGTTCCCAACTTCCCATTCATGTTTTTTATTTTAAAATCAGTAATAATAAGCCCATTCCTGTTATCATTTCAAATTTCAACCCCAAACTGCCATTGTAACTGAATGTAGGTTTGATTATATATTATTTGCTTGTTCTGATTTTTTTTTTCTCTTCTTTTTTCCAATGTCTTAAACTTGATTGCTAACTTGCTATATAATAACTTGCTATTTTATTTTATTTATGTGCACTAATTAACTTATAAATATGGTTTAATAGGCTTAAATGGATGCGACTCATGCTAGTGGTTCTGGTTCATCCAGTGTACATTCACGGATTGATCCAGGGTGGAAGTATGTTCGTCAGACATCCACGGTCAATAAAAATGATTTAATTTGCAATTTTTGTGAGAAGGTCACAAAGGGTGGCATTTATCGTGCTAAACAACACATTGTTGGGGGATTTAGGAATACTAAAGCTTGTCTCAAATGCCCACCACATGTACGCACCGAAATACAAGAGTTTATGGAAAAGAAAATGAGTTCAAGCAACACAGAAAAGCAAGCATTCCCTGACTTTGCAGACATAGATACTTTTGGAAGTGATGAAGAGATGGATGACAATGAAATGAAGATTCGTGGAAGCGGTCCAAGCGGTGTGTCTAAAAAACCCCGAACCAAAGGACCAATGGATGTTTTTTTTTTGCACAAAACATCGAGAAGATGCAAAAAAAGGGCCAACAAAAACAAATGAAACAAAGTACTATTAATGAAGTGTGCAAGAAGGAAATTAGAGGGAGGGCTTGCAAGAACATAGCTCAATGGATGTACGATGCAGCTATTCCATTTAATGCTGTTAATTATCCTAGTTTTTCAGTGATGATTGAGTCCGTTGGACAGTTTGGGGTTGGAATGAAACCACCCAGTTATCATGAAGTTCGTGTGCCCTTGTTGAATAATGAAGTAACTGAAGTGAAAAGTATGATGAAGAGTTATGAGAATGAGTGGAGGTTGTACGGATGTTCTATCATGGCCGACGGATGGACAGATAAAAAACAAAGAACTTTGATAAATTTTTTGGTGAATTCACCGAAAGGAACTTTTTTTCTCGAATCTGTTGATGCATCTGATTATGCGAAGACTGGAGAAAAAATGTTTGAATTGCTGGATAGAGTGGTGGACTGTGTTGGAGAGGCGAATGTTATTCAGGTTGTTACTGATAGTGCAAGCAACAATGTACTAGCAGGTAAAAAATTTAATAGTCATTATTTACTTAATTTTAAACATTAATATTTATTTGCTTTTTTTACTTTGTTTGTTTAATTGATGTTAAATAGGAAAATTATTGGAAGCAAAACGACCGCATTTATATTGGACGCCATGTGCTGCTCATTGCATCGACTTAATGTTGGAGGATATTGGGAAGATGCCTACTATTAGTAGAACAATAAAGAGAGCAATGACCATCAATAGTTATATTTATGTTCGCCCTGGACTTGTCAGCATGCTTAGGAGCTTTACAGGTCAAGTGAAGCTTGTTAGACTTGCGGTGACGAGGTTTGCCACTTCTTTCCTGACACTTCAGCGCATTCACAAGCAGAGGACCAATCTTAGAAAGATGTTCACCTCACCTGAGTGGACAACAAGCAAGTGGGCAAAGGAAACAGAAGGTAAGCAGGTACATGGTATTATACTAATGGTCTCTTTCTGGAGTACTATTGTATATATTTTGAAGATTTTTGGACCTTTAGTTCGAGTTCTAAGATTGGTAGATGGTGAGAAAAGACCTGTCATGGGTTATATCTATGAAGCTATGGATAGAGCAAAAGAGACTATTATTAAGTCTTTTAATGAAAAGAGGAAAAATACAAGGATGTCTTGGAAATTGTGGATAGGAGATGGGAAAATCAGCTTCATAGACCATTGCACGCAGCGGGTCATTTTTTAAATCCAGAATTCTTTTATTCAAACCCTGAAATTGCATTAGATGGAGAAGTTATGAGAGGTTTGTACGACACAATGCAAAGGATCATTCCAAGTCATGGCGATCAAGATAAAATTTTGGATGAACTGAGTCTATATAGAAAGGCTGAAGGGTTATTTGGAATGCAATTTGCAATTCGGCATAGGAAAACAAAGTCTCCAGGTAAATAATTTACCTTTTATTAAAACATATTTATTTATTAAGAATGAATTATTAATTTGTAGATTTTCATTATATTTGGCAGCTGAATGGTGGCAATCTTATGGAGCCGATACACCTAATCTAACTAAATTTGCTATAAAGGTTCTAAGCCTTACTTGTAGTTCATCAGGATGTGAACGTAATTGGAATTTTTTTGATCATGTAAGTCCTTAAATTTTATTTTCGGAGATCAATATCATTATATGATTAATTGTTTTATTGTTTATTTGTTGATGTGGCAGGTTCATAGCAAGAAAAGAAATAGGCTAGCTCAACAACGCCTAAATGATTTGGTGTTTGTGAAATACAATCGAGCGTTGCGGCGGCGATATGATTCACGTGATCGTATTGATCCCATCTCATTGAAAGATATTGACGACAGCAACGAATGGTTGATGGGAAGAATGGAGGAAGACGATGAGGCTGAGCATGACGAAGAATTGGTTTACGATGATGATATATTGACTTGGGGTGCAGTTGCTAGGGCTACTGGAGCAGAAGAGGACATCTATCAAACACGTTTATCCAAAGGCAAGAATGCGATCCAAACAAGTGCAAGGATAGTTGAAAAGGGGAGCACATCTAGGAGGAGGGCTCCTACTCAAATAAACCTTACAGATGATGTCGATGAAGACGAGGCTGAGTACAATGAAGAAGAAGAAGATTATAGTGAAGAAGATGAAGACATAATTTATTCAGAGGAGTAGATAGTGACTTCTTTGATTTCATTATGATTTTGGATGATGTTAGATTGTGATAACTTATTGGTTTTGGTCTTTTGGATGATGTTTATGACTTTTTTCTTATTTCATTATGGTTTTGATTTCATTATGGTTTTTGATTTCATTATGATTTTGGATGATGTTTGATTTCATTATGGCGTAATCTCCAGAAATTCATTTCTAATTATTTTGCAGGATCAGTAGCTAGTACTTTTGTTAAGGCAATGTCAATGATATCAAGACGCACATATGCAACATATGAGGTATCAGGTATGCATAATTTAATATTCTTTTTTTTTGCTGTGAGTTGCACTTAATGAGTTAAATAGTCTTTAATTTCCTTATAATATAAGTATATAACATGGTTACACTTAAACATGCACATGAAGTCATGAACACATGTGCTAATGTGCCTGCAAATATACACAATTTGGTCTTTTGTTTTCTAAATGACCAAATATCTCCTTTTACCTAGAAAGTAAGTATATGTTTGTTTGATGTTTTTCTTAATCATAGGGATGCCTTTCTTTATTTTTTGGGCCTCACATGCGACAGGCGCGCGCCTGCGCCTTGCGCCTTGCGCCTAGGCTCCAGGACCCCTTTGCGCCTTGGTGCGCCTTGCGCCTTCGATAACTTAGGAGGGGGCGAGTGGGGGCAGCCCCCCACTCACCCATCCCTCCTTAGAGGGGGCGAGTGGGGGCAGCCCCCCACTCGCCCGTCCCCTCTTTTTTGGGGGATTTTGGCTATCCGCAGTCCGATTTCGGCTATTCGCAGTCCGTTTTTGGGAAGGTCTATAAATAGACCCCCATGGGCACCTTGGGAAAGGTTGGTTACTACCCCCTCCCTCGCGTGGTCTTGTGAGCAAGCACCCCCCCTCTCTACCTATCATCGAAGGTTGGCGGTGAGGTGGTTCTCAGTGCCCTCCAAAGTGCCCAGGCTCAGCATTGGCTTGGGAGGGGAAGTTCCTTGAGAGCTTCCGGGTATGTGGTGGGACCTCCACGCTGCAGCTTAAGGGGTCCGTTTGTGGACTTAGGTGTTCTCCAAGGGCAAGGTTTCTCAGTTCTTAGCGATCAGTCAAGGGTCTTAGCTTGGGTCAAGTATGGGCTAGCCGCATCCCCCTTTCGAACGCTGAAACCGGGTTACTGGTTTCAACACCCCTGGTGACAAACTTTCCTCTCATCACTGCGCCCCGCCACCTCTTTGCTTCCCCCTCAAATAAGAACGTAACTATATCTTTCTTGCCTCTGAACAATGCATGACTTAAAAATAGTTTCTATCCTTAGTATCCAATCTTCAGTTTCTATCGGAGTTAAGCCTCCCCTGAAGGTGGGGGGCTTTAATTCCAGGACGTGCTTAAGTTACGTCTACCTGACGTTGTGGTGGCTGATTCAAAGGGTCAGCAGAAGGTAATACAGTGGGAGTATCCCTTGCTAGCCGGATTGCTTCTCCCATTGCTCTATGCCTCTTGTGCGTCATGCTACCGCCAGCGCTAGTAGCTACCGCCGGGCGCTAGTTCCTTCTAAAAACACTGCCGGAATCGCGTTAATCATCGCTAGCGCCGAGCGCTATCGCTACCGCCGGCGCTAGTGGCCATGTTGGAATTCTGGCCTCAATTTTGGGGACAACTATCCTTGAGTCATGTGGACTTTGATTTCCTGCACACTTAAACACACAAGATCAAATACACATAGGATTTGTTATTCTCAAACCTAGGAGATGCGGAAGACCATGTTCCAACATAAAAGTGAAATAAGAAAGAGAAGAAGTAGTAGAAGAATAGAATACAATATATATATAAGAAGGAATCTTCTTCCTAGCAAGAAGATTAGAAGCACAAGTATAGTGAATATGATCTCTCTTCTATAGTGAGAAGGAGATTTGTAAGTTTTTCTCTCTTTTGTGAGAGCTTTCAGAATTTGCAGCAGAATGGCTTCAGAAGAAAGAGAAGATGAAGGCTTTTTCTTTTGCTGCAGCACACTATCTCTTTTCTCAGTTTTCTCACTCTTCACTTGGGAGCTCTTCCTCTTTTTCAAATGTATATGGTGGATCACTTCTTGTTATTCTCTGCCGACCTCCTTATTTATAGTTCTGCTTGAAAGATATTGCTAAAGGAGAATAATCAATTAGCAGCAGAGAATTAGAAAGAGATTTAGAGTTTCCATAATCAATATTTCTGAAGAAGGAAATGAATTCATTCTGATTTCAAATAATATCCATAATAGTCTTAATCAAATTAGCCAAGAATCAAATAGAAGGAAAGGCTGATTCAGAACGGCTATAAAAGAATAATATCATTCCATAAAAAATCAGATCTACAGAAAGAAGGAAAGAGATCTGACGTGTTTTTGAATCACATATAGATATCGACGTGCGTCGATTACTATTCGACGTAAACGTCGCTTTCATCCTGGCTGGACGTCGAGAGGAGAATAAGGAAGGTGTGTCGACTAAGGTGCGTCGACTTTATCAAATGCGTCGACTAGAAGTCAGAGGTACGTCGACTATGATTACGTCGAATTCTTCTAAGAGTTACTTCGACTCTTCTTGAGAGAAACGTCGACTATATTTCGACGTTGCGTCGAATACTATTCGACGCATATTTACTTAGCCTAATTTTTCATACTTAGAATTTATATTCTACTCATTTCTAGGGGTTAAGATAAATCATTTCCCCAACAACATTAATGTACGAGTCAATGGAGCCGGTGTGACGGACCCCGCAAAGTCGCTCGATCATGGGGCCGGAGTAGCGGTCGTCATATCGCTGAATCAGGGCCTCGGTGAGATCTGTCCAGGTGAGGGAGGGAGAGGTCTAGCGGAGCCAGCGGACCCAATGGAGGGCAGACCCTTCCATGCCGATAAGCGCGGTGGAGACCCGTTGCGTCGAAGGGGTCTGGTGGATGTCGAAGAACTGTTCAGCGCGGGCAATCCACCCAAGGGGGTCAGTCCCGATGAATGTGAGGATGTCAGGTCCACGGTACGGTGGAGTAGGTAATTCCACCACTGCGGGTGTATCGGGGATCGTAGTGCTGGGGGATCCCGCAGCAGAGGTGGCAGGAGTCCCGGAGAGCTGGCTGGGTTGTAAGTTCTGGAGCATGGTCAGTATCGATGAGAACTGCTCGGTCTGTGCCTCGAGACGCGCGTTGATGGCGGCGAGGGAGTGTTCGAGGGATTCCACGCGGAATTCCATCCGGCCCTTTGGCATATGAGGACGACTGCGCCGAGCTGGAGGGTGGCAGGAGAGTGTCGGAGCCTAGGAAGGGGTTCTAGCAGCGGATGATCGCTGCGGAATAGCAGGCGGCGGCGGAAGAAACGAAAGCAGCAGATCGGGGCGTCTACGAGCGGCGCGGGGCTTGCAAACGAGGGCGCTTGCGGCGAATCTGGGCGCGGTGCGTCGAATCTAGGCGCGGTGCGTCGGATCTGGGCTTGCGGACGAGGGCACTTGCAGCGGTGGGACGCGGTGGATCTGCAGAGGGCTGAGCAGGAGTGCTAATACAGCGGCGGATCTGGGCTTGCGGTGGTGGGGAGAGGCGGTCGGAACGTGAGAAATCGGCGTCGGATCTGGCGAGCGGATCTGCAAAGGGCGGAGCAGGCTTGCAGCGGATCTGGCGAGCGGTCCTGGACGAGACGTGCGAGCGTAAGGGCAGCGGGATTCGATTCTCCGGCGGCTGTAGCAGCGGGCGGAACGGCGGGTCGAACCAAATAATATGTGCTTGAATCAATGAACCACGGATACAATCCGGAGCGAGCTCCGGCCAACTCTCGGAGGCTGGTTCTTCCAAAGAGCTTCTCTCTAATGAGAGCCCAAAAGACCAATGATCAAAAAGATAACCTAACTCCCCAAAACCACCTCCTTATATAAGGAGGGGGGCTCACATCAACCCGAATAACCTTTAAGAGAAAATACTAATAATAATGATACGCCGCGTGTGCGTAACAGAGGATGACGTAAATCTGTCGGATTTGAGTCAAATCCAATAGTGGGGTTCATAACGTAAAGCGAGCCTTAGGTATTCGATTATAGAACGAGAGTTCGGTCGTTTTTTCCCTAAACTCAGTTGGGCACTTCCTCGAGAGAGGAATGTTCATGCTTCGGGAACCTCCACGGTCAAAGTATTTTACTTAGAGAATTAGATTTTTTTTTATTATTCTCAAGCCGAGGTGATTCAAGATCGAGTATTAATCTTTTAATCATTGCCTAAACCCTTCATTAATTTGCAATCTATTTCTCTTTTTAGATAAGTAAAACAACTCACAAAAATCGATTGATAAGATAATAGTGTTCTCCTCGAAGTAGAAGTAATTGACGCTCCCCGGGAAATACGACTTTGATATTTTTCTTAAGTATCATATACTATAGACGATAAGGTACACTTACCTTCATCGGATATAGAATTGGAGAACATCATCAACAACCATTTCATATAACACCATCGAACAATTTAAGCTATCAAGAGGCTTAAGGTTGAGGGATCCCGGTGGCACACAAGTGTATGAGCTCTCTCTCTTCCTTTCTCTCTCTCCTCTCTATATCTCCCTTATGTATCTCTTATGCAATGCAGTGTTCATCGTTTTGAATCGCTCCATCTCTCTCGTGCGTGCATCGCTTTGAGTGGATCGCTCATCAAGATTCATGTTCGTAACAGATTCCCTCCAAATAAATTTTATTTTTTCGCAATTGATGTGGAGCCCAAATATTAAACTCACAAAGGCTTCAGGAAATAATAATAAAATCCTAAGTTCCTAATGTAACGGCCCGTAACCGCCACAGAGTAACAGTATTAACGGTAAGCAAAAATTATAATAATCATTCTGCTGATAAGTGGGGCACTTCAAATATCAGCATATCCCTCATGATCTTCGACCCTTCAAAATTTTCTACTAAGTTGTTATACCACACATGATAAAGTCCCACTTATTCTGCTTTACGCTTAGATCCTAAAAAATTTAGAATGAAAAGGGTTAGTCTTTACATAAAAGACTAAGCGAGGAAATTTACTTCTTTAACTACTATACATGTAAAACACATGTTAAATACCAATAGTGATATGATATTTGCTTTTACACAGTATAAACAATCAGACAGTCAATAACGGCTAACATTCTTTACTGTTTATTTGTTTTCAATTCATTTAGTTAAGGGGTATTGTATATAAATATTCAGTCTTAGGCCCATTATACTAGGTCGAACTTAGTGCGTACAACTCGCATAAATCCTATTAATGCCCAACTAAGTTGACCCAAATATTTAATCCAGTGCGCACAACTCGCTTAAGACTTTTAAGGTTCAACTTGATTTATAACAGTCTACAGATACCCTTAACTTTTGCATCGATGCTTTCAAAGTAGTATTTTGTTATAGTAATTGTCATTTATGTTCTTTAGTTTTCCATACAAAAATAACATTATAACGAGGATAAGTTAATTGATGAAACTACGAGAAAGTAGAACATAATTAAAGAAATAAACCCTCACATTGAGTTTCTCTTTTCCTTTGTCCTTCCTCGGATAATCCTCACGTCTATCGGGTAACGCCATCTTCTTCGTATCTGCAAGTAAGCCTCAATTGAATATGCTTCAAGTCTTTAATTAATTATGGTGTGGAGTCTAAGGGTGAAGAAGGATAAAAGATTTCGAGGGAAAAGAAAAAGGATGCCTAAATTTATGTTGTGTCTGGCATTATAATTGCATGGTTAGCTTAATTATCCCTTATGCCATAAAGTGAAATCCATTCCATATTTCATCACATGACATTTCAACATCATCAAAATGTGTAGTCACACATTCCTACAACCGGTCTCCTCAAAATTCCCAATTGCGTGAACATATAGTATTTAATTTCAGCAAAAACCTTCATTATTTTAATATTAAAATGATGTTAATCAACTATAAATTGAAGGGTAAATAATCAATAGTTACAGTGGGCACATTTAAAATTGAATCATTCTATGCATAAACTGCCCTTAAACGGGGAAAAACAGCATCCCCAAAATTAAATATAGTAATTGCAGCACTTCCCATTTACAATACAGCATTTCTAAGAAGAAAAACAGCATTTCTATCCATTCTACATGATTTTCCAGCAATCTTTCAGCACAATCTCTACTCTTGACAGTCTTAATCATGCTTCCCACCAACTCTAACAAGGTTAGTATCAAAACCCCATCAAATCCCATAAATTTCTTCGTAACAACGCTTAAATAGTTTGCATGCAAGTCCAAATCAGTAGCTTATAAAAATTTCTACAGCACACCCTATAATTGTATAGAATATATAACGTTAATTCCTAACAATCCTCCAAGGAAATATCATTTTTCATGCCACCATAATTTTCTATAACTAACTCTGAAATCTTTTCATTTAAAATCTCCAACATCAAACTAGGTTATTCCAAACTTACATAAAAGAGAAGAGAAAGAGGATGAGGAGAGCTTACAGCATGGAAACAAATGAAAGTTTAAAGGTTTGGAGTCCTAAGCACCAAAATCCAATTTCCGATCACCGGCCAAAGGGGGACGGCTAGTAGGCGGAGGAAGGCCTTCCCTTTGTCGAATCCAAGGGAAATCCCATCAGAAAAGGGCCTAATCCGGCGAGCAAGGATGGGAGAACTTGGGGCTTTCGATAGCCCTAGGCGAGAGCAGCATTCACGGAAGAAAGGGTGCGGGATTTTGGAATTCACAAGAGGCTCGGGAATGGTTATCCTCTCTTGAACCGGTCCAAGTGCCACCGCCTAAACCTAAAAGGGTTTATTTTTGGTTTAATTAAAAGTTATCCTCTCTCAATTTCATCAATTTTCCTTATTGCACACCAATTTGCCTATTAGCACACCAATTTCATTAAGTTACTCTATTAGCACACCAATTTCATTATTTGCACACCGATTTCATTATTTGCACACCAATTTCATTATTTGCACACCAATTTCATTATTGCATACACTAAATGTTCAATGAAATAACTATGATACACAAAATGATGTATTTAATAATTGTTGGGGCGACATTTCTTAATGCTCCTTTTACTTTATTTTTCTCATACATAATTCTATATAAGATTTCATTCGTTTAAGATTTGGGTGTTACAATTACAACCCTCCATATAAAATTTCGTCCTCGAAAATGACATACCTTTAAAAAGTTGGAAATAGGACCCACAATAGATCTTCTCGCTCCCATGTGGCTTCACTTTTTGGGTGGCCTTTCCACCAGACCTTTACAAAATTAACATTTTTGTCCCGCAGTTGCTTGGTCTGCCAGTCAATTATTTGGTAGAGTTCCGTTGGGCTTGATAGATTAGGTTCAAGTTGTACATCTATAGCGGAAATTATCTTATTTGGATCGACAATATATCTTCGCAGTGACGATACATGGAAAACGTCATGTAAATTTTGCAGTTCATTTGGCAGTGCCAATCTATAAGCCATTTCTCCAATACGTTCAGTAATAGGAAAAGATCCTACATATCGCGAACTTAATTTCCCAATCATCCGCAGTCGAGATAAGCCTTTAAATGGTTTAATTTTTAAGCATACTTGATCGCCAACATTAAACTCTACTCGACGATGTCGGGCATTATAGTACTTCTGTTGACGGTCTTGTACAATTTTTATTCTTTTTTAAATAAATAAGATCTTTTCTTGCATCTTGTTCATCTTTTCCTTATTGTATATTTTCCTTTCACCATCTTCTGACCAACTAAGAGGAGTTCGGCATTTTCTACCATATAGGACTTCAAAAGGAGCCATTTGAATTATCGATTGATAACTATTATTATAGGAAAATTCAGCTAGTGATAAATATTTTTCCCATGATCCCTTTAAGTCCAAGACAATCATTCTCAAAAGATCCTCTAATAACTGGATAGTACGTTCTGATTGACCATCTGTTTGCGGATGAAAGGCGGTGATGTACAACAATTTTGTTCCCAAAAGTTTATGCACAAGTTTCGAAGTATCTGAAGTAAATCGATCATCTCTGTCTGAGACAATTGTGCGTGGTATTCCATGAAATTTAACAATAACATCAATATATTCATCTACCAATCTTTCAGTTGGTCCGCCTTGCTTTGCTGCAACGAAGTGTGCACTCTTTGTCGGTCGATCAATAATCACCCATATCCCATCATTTTCATGCTTGCTCCAAGGTAATCTCCACACAAAGTCCATTGCAATGTCGTCTCACTTCCATTCTGGAATAGGCAATGATTTTAAATAAGCTCCAAGTTTCATATGCTCTGCGTTCACTACTTGGCAGGTATGACATTTAGCAATGTATGTAATTACATCCTTTTTCAATCCTGGCCACCAAAATTCTTGTTTTAAATCGTGGTACATTTTTGTACGACCAGGATGAATAGAATATGGTGTATTATGCACTTCATACAAAATATCATTCCTCAATTATCCGCATTTAGAATACAAAGTCTATCATTCAAGAATAATAATCTGTCTTTCTCAGCAAAGTTTTTTTATTGTCCATTCTTTACTTTCACCAACAAAGTTACAAAGAAGGGATCCTGAGATATTACCTTCAAAGTTCTTTCTTTAATCGGATATTGAATTTGCATTTGAAACAATTGAGACCGCTTATCTTCTGACGTAAACATAAGAGATATTTCCATCCTATGTAATTCGTGGATCAACTTCTGGTTATATTGATTTATTGTTGCCAATGTGACTATACCCTTCCTACTTAAAGCATCAGCTACAGTATTCGCCTTACCTGGGTGATAGTGGATATTAATCTCGTAATCTTTAATGAATTCTAACCAACGCCGTTGCCGGAGGTTCAATTCCTTCTGAGTAAAGATGTACTTTAAATTCTTATGATCGGTGAAAATTTCACATCGGATCCAATGCAAATAGTGACGCCATATTTTCAAAGCAAAGACTACCGCTGCCAATTTTAAATCATGAGTTGGAAGTTTTTCTCAGCATCTTTTAATTGCCTGGAAGCATAAGCGATAACTTTCTCATGCTGCATTAGAATACAACCAAGACCTTTATAAGAAGCCTCACTGTATATCTGAAACCCTTCTGATCCTGAAGGCATTACCAAAATAGGGGCAGTTGTCAACCTCTCTTTTAATTCTTCAAAAGCAAGCTAACAATCCTCATTCCAAATGAAGGATATATTTTTCCTCGTCAATTGAGTCAGTGGTAAGGCTAATTTAGAAAATTTCTTACAAATTTTCTGTAATAACCAGTCAACCCAAGGAAGCTTCTCACTTCTGTTCAATCTTGTTGGGGTCCACGGGTAATACTTGTTCATTAATAACATGTCCCAAAAAGGATACTTCTCGTAACCAAAATGCACACTTAGAAAATTTAGCATATAATTAATGATCTTTTAATGTTTGCAAAGCCAATCGCAAATGTTGTGCATGTTCCTCTTCAATTTTGAAATAGATCAAAATGTCGTCAATAAAAACAATAACACACTTATCCGATATTACTTAAATACCTGATTCATTAAATCCATAAACGCAGCAGGGGTGTTTGTCAGTCCAAATGGCATAACTACGAATTCAAAGTGTCCATACCGGGTACTGAAGGCTGTTTTGTACATCTTCTTTCACTTTCAACTGGTGATAACCTGACCTCAGATCAATTTTTGAGAATACCGTCATGTGTACTAGCTGATCAAATAAATCATTGATGCGAGGAAGAGGATATTTAGTTCTTATTGTCAATTTATTTAACTCTCTATAATCAATACAAAGGCGAAGTGTTCCATCCTTCTTTTTCACAAATAAAACGGGGGCTGCCCAGGGAGAAGAACTGGGACGAATAAAGTTTTTCAACTCCGCTAATTCTTTTGGGGCCATACGGTATGGTGTTTTAGCTATTGGGGTTGCTCCTTCAATGACAGAAATTTTAAATTCCACTTCTCTGGTTGGAGGTACTCCTGGCAATTCATCGGGAAAAACTTCAAGAAATTCCCGAACCACTAGTACCACTATAATATCTTTCTTTTCTTCCTTTGTCTCTTTGATCATAATTAACATTGTTTCACATCCCTTGCGGATTGTTTTCAAAGCCTTCATGGCAGAGATCAATGTTTTTGATACTTCTGTCAATTCTTTAAATGATACCAAGCTTTGATCGGGGCACACAATTATAAGTTCTTTCGTCTTACAATTAACACAGCTTCATGTCTTGATAACCAATCCATACCCAAAATGATATCATATTCTGTGATTGGTAAAACTGTCAAATCTACTTCCAGGACTTTTTCATTGATTTTAATTTGCATTCGAGCTCGCATTTGTGTAGTCATTATATGATTGTTGGGAATTATCACATGTAAGATATTATGTGTTGAATATGGTTGTACTTGTAAAGTATTCAATATACGTGTTGAAACAAAAGAATGACTTGCACAGTATCAAATAACACCTTCAGTAATCACTTTTATGCATAAATCATACCTGTGATGACAGTGTCATCAGCCTTAGCTTCCTGTTCCCCCAGATTGAAGACACGAGGCTGAATATGTCGTTCTTCACGGCCAGGATCCACTGGTGCTGAAGTGGAGGCAACTGATTCACCTTCCTTCATAGTTCCCATCTGATATACTCGTTGAGGTTGTGCTCCAGGGGCTCCCTTGAAACTTCCCTCCTTTGCTTGCCTCTTGGGACATTCATTTTGTCGATGTCCTGGCAGGCGACAAATATAACAAATACCAGTGCCAAATAAGCATTGCCCTTTATGCACTTTCACACATTTTTCACATTTTGTTGCAGATGATTGGTTCGCACTACCCGTTGTGGTTGAAGGGGAAGGTTGCAACCACTTTTTCTTATTCCATGAAGATCCACTCGATCTACCTGAAGATTCCTTACTCGATCCTTCCATTGGTCTCTTATTCATAAACTCCCTTTCTTTTCTGAGTTTTCTCCATATCAATTTCAGTTAAGCGAGCCTTCGCAACAAGACTATTGTAATTTGTAAGCTCAAAGGGCACCAGATATGCACGAATATTATCTCTGAGTCCTTGCTGGAAACGGCGACATCGCTCTGCTTCTGTTGGAGCTAGAGATCCCGCATAAAATGCTAAGTTTGAAAATTCCGCTTCATACTGAAGTACAATGCGATTACCCTTTACAAGACGAAGAAATTTCTCCTGCAATAATCCTTTCTCGGATGCGGGCACGAACCAGTTAGTAAATTCTTCTACAAATTCCTTCCAAGATATTTTAGTAATTCCCCTTGTACAACCCTCATATTTTCCGAGCCGGTGTGACCTGACGTGAGTAGGGTCGTTGGTTTACCCGTAATTCGTCGAGACCAAGTCGGAAGTTAAGGTGGCCGAGAGAAGCAGGTCGACCTCTCGGAGATGACCAAGACCGAGCAAAGCTAGGGAATGACCCGAGGGAGGGAAAATGACTTAGCAAGGCAAGTGGGGGAAGTTCCCCCACTCGCACCATCTTTTGGGCGAGTGGGGGCAGCCCCCCACTCGCCCGTCCCCTCCTTAGGGGGGCGAGTGGGGGCAGCCCCCACACTCGCCCGTCCCTCCTTAGGGGGGCGAGTGGAGGCATCCCCCCCACTCGCTGCATCCCCCTTAAGGGGGCGAGTGGGGGCAGCCCCCCCCCCCCCCACTCGCTCGTCCCTTCTTAAGGGGGCGAGTGGGGGCAGCCCCCCCCCCCCCCCCCCCCCCCCACTCGCCGCATCCCCTTTAAGGGGGCGAGTGGGGGCAGCCCCCCCCCCCCCCCCACTCGCCCGTCCCTTCTTAAGGGGGCGAGTGGGGGAAGCCCCCCCACTCGCCGCATCCCCCTTAAGGGGGCGAGTGGGGGCATCCCCCCCCCCCCCACTCGCCCGTCCCTTCTTAAGGGGGCGAGTGGGGGCAGCCCCCCCACTCGCCGCATCCCTCTTAAGGGGGCGAGTGGGGGGGCAGCCCCCCCACTCGCCCGTCCCTCCTTAGGGGGGCGAGTGGGGGCAGCCCCCCCACTCGCCCATCCCTCCTTAGAGGGGGCGAGTGGGGGCAGCCCCCCACTCACCCATCCCTCCTTAGAGGGGGCGAGTGGGGGCAGCCCCCCACTCGCCCGTCCCCTCTCTTTTGGGGGATTTTGGCTATCCGCAGTCCGATTTCGGCTATTCGCAGTCCGTTTTTGGGAAGGTCTATAAATAGACCCCCATGGGCACCTTGGGAACGGTTGGTTACTACCCCCTCCCTCGCGTGGTCTTGTGAGCAAGCACCCCCCCCCCCCCCCCCTCTCCCTATCATCGAAGGTTGGCAGTGAGGTGGTTTTCAGTGCCCTCCAAGGTGCCCAGGCTCAGCATTGGCTTGGGAGGGGAAGTTCCTTGAGAGCTTCCGGGTATGTGGTGGGACCTCCACGCTGCAGCTTAAGGGGACCGTTTGTGGACTTAGGTGTTCTCCAAGGGCAAGGTTTCTCAGTTCTTAGCGATCAGTCAAGGGTCTTAGCTTGGGTCAAGTAAGGGCTAGCCGCATCCCCCTTTCGAACGCTGAAACCGGGTTACTGGTTTCAACACCCCTGGTGGCAAACTTTCCTCTCATCACTGCGCCCCGCCACCTCTTTGCTTCCCCCTCAAATAAGAACGTAACTATATCTTTCTTGCCTCTGAACAATGCATGACTTAAAAATAGTTTCTATCCTTAGTATCCAATCTTCAGTTTCTATCGGAGTTAAGCCTCCCCTGAAGGTGGGGGGCTTTAATTCCAGGAACTGCTTAAGTTACGTCTACCTGACGTTGTGGTGGCTGATTCAGAGGGTCAGCAGGAGGTAATACAGTGGGAGTATCCCTTGCTAGCCGGATTGCTTCTCCCATTGCCCGTGCCATATCCGCAACCTGGAGATTTATTCTTTGGTCTGTCTCACTTTCAGCGGATATCTCTGGCTCTGCTCGAGCCCTCCGAATAGAAAACTCGTGTTCCTGTGGGGCGGGAAATAATTAGCTTCCAAATTATGAACATGTAAATGTTTCTATTCTGTACATTAATAACAATACTATTTGTGGGATCACGCTCTATCGAAACCTACCTCTGATACCATTTTCTGTAACGACCCGTAACCGCCACAGAGTAAAAGTATTCATTTTAGTTCAATTAAGCATTTAACAGTAAGCAACAACTTTTTTATGCCACAAATGAGTATTGAAAGCAAAGTACAGAAAAAAATTCTTATTCCAAGTAATTTACATTGTTACATTTCCAAACTGTCCACAACAACATATACATGTTAAGTCTCATTTAACAAAAACTATAATAGACATTCTGCTGATAAGTGGGGCACTTCAAGTATCAACAGATCCTAAAAAATTTAGAATGAAAAGTGTTAGTCTTTACATAAAAGACTAAGCAAGGAAATTTACTTCTTTAACTACTATACATGTAAAACACATGTTAAATACCAATAGTGATATGATATTTGCTATTACACGGTATAAACAATCAGACAGTCAATAACGGCTAACATTCTTTAATGTTAATTTGTTTTCAATTCATTTAGTTAAGGGGTATTGTATATAAATATTCAGTCTTAGGCCCATTATACTAGGTCGAACTTAGTGCGTACAACTCGCATAAAGCCTATTAAGGCCCAACTAAGTTGACCCAAATATTTAATCCAGTGTGCACAACTCGCTTAAGATCTTTAAGGTCCAACTGGATTTATAACAGTCTACAAATACCCTTAATTTTGCATCGATGCTTTCAATGTAGTATGTTGTTATAGTAATTGTCATTTATCTTCTTTAGTTTTCCATACAAAAACAACATTATAACGAGGATAAGTTAATTAATGAAACTACGAGAAAGTAGAACATAATTAAAGAAATAAACCCTCACATTGAGTTTCTCTTTTCCTTTGTCCTTCCTCGGATCATCCTTACGTCTATCGAGTGACGTCATCCTTCTTCGCATCTGCAAGTAAGCCTCAATTGAATATGCTTCATGTCTTTAATTAATTATGGTGTGGAATCTAAGGGTGATGAAGGATAAAAGATTTCGAGGGAAAGGAAAAAGGATGCCTAAATTTATGTTGTGTCTTGCATTATAATTGCATAGTTATCCTAATTATCCCTTATGTCATAAAGTGAAATCCATTCCATATTTCATCACATGACATCTCAACATCATCATAATGCGTAGTCACACATTCCTACAACCGGTCTCCTCAAAATTCCCAATTGCGTGAACATATAGTATTTAATTTCAGCAAAAACCTTCATTATTTTAACATTAAAATGATGTTAATCAACTATATAATTGAAGGGGGTCCATAAATAATCAATAGTTGCAATGGGCACATTTAACATTGAATCATTCTATGCAAAAACTGCCCTTAAATGGGGAAAAACAGAAGCCCCAAAATTAAATATAGTAATTTCAGCACTTTCCATTTACAAAACAACATTTCTAAGAAGAAAATCAACATTTCCATCCATTTTACATGATTTTCCAGCAATATTTTATGTCTTTCACAGCACAATCTCTACTATTGACAGTCTTAATCATGCTTCCCACCAACTCTAACAAGGTTAGTATCAAAACCCCATCAAATCCCATAAATTTCTTCGTTATAACGCTTAAATGGTTTGCATGCAAGTCCAAATCAGTAGCTTATAAAAATTCCTACAGCACACCCTATAATTGTTTAGAATATGCAACGCTAATTCCTAACAATCCTCCAAGGAAATATCATTTTTCATGCCACCATAAATTTTATAACTAACTCTGAAATCTTTTCATTTAAAATCTCCAACATCAAACTAGGTTATACCAAACTTACATAAAAGAGAAGAGAGAGGATGAGGAGAGCTTACAGCGAGGAAACAAATGAAAGTTTAAAGGTTCGGAGTCCTAAGCACCAAAATCCAATTTCTGATCACCGGCCAAAGGGGGACGGCTAGTAGGCGGAGGAAGGCCTTTCCTTTGCCGAATCCAAGGGAAATCCTGTCAGAAAAGGGCATAATCCGGCGAGCAAGGATGGGAGAAGTGGAGAACTTGGGGCTTCTGATAGCACTAGGCGAGAGCAGCGTTCACGGGAGAAGGGGGTGCGGGATTTTGGAATTCACAAGAGGCGCGGGAATGGTTATCCTCTCTTGAACCGGTCCAAGTGCCACAGCCTAAACCTAAAAGGGTTTATTTTTGGTTTAATTACAAGTTATCCTCTCTCAATTTCATCATTTTTCCTTATTGGCACACCAATTTGCCTATTAGCACACCAATTTTATTAAGTTCCTCTATTAGCACACCAATTTCATTATTTGCACACCAATTTCATTATTGCATACACTAAATGTTCAATGAAATAACTATGATACACAAAATGAAGGATTTAATAATTGTTGCGGCGACATTTCTTAACGTTCCTTTTACTTTATTTTTCTCATACATAATTCTATATAAGATTTCATTTGTTTAAGATTGGGTGTTACACCTAACAACTTAAGCAATGCTGCTACAATTCATTTAAAATATATAATAAAAAAGTACGATAGTTGGAAGAAAGTGCTATGAAAATCCCACCTGAAACCACGCCCTTCGTAGGAATGCAATTTTCTTACAGATGCATTGTTTTCTTCCCTGGAAGACGATCTATCGCCGACAAGATTATTTTTATGAGCATTTCCACTGAACTCCAAACTGTTCCCTTCTTGTGTTCTATCAATTACGGTTAGTGGTATGCCAAGCCGGCTCATTTTATTGTCTCCATCTACATCATGATCATCAACACTCATATTGTTTTCACGCTCCTTTCCATTGACAACACATGGCCTGGAAACCAAAACATCAAGGTTTTTCAGATGATAGTTTCTCATAGGAATGATGGTATTGGTACATCCCTTGACTTGCATTCCAACTGGATACAACTCAGCCATTTCTTCTACCTGTTATGTTTTCAAATAGAATCTGTTAAAATACTTGACAAGCTATATGTTAAACCCTTTTTCACAATTACTCATAATCTATCGATTAGAGAGTTTCTAAGACAAGGATAACTCGTAAAAATGCTCTTTGCTGTCTAGAGAACAATATCGAGAGAAAATAACAATAAAGCGTGATTTTACCGCGTCATGGTCTTCATACTGGTCGGCGCACTTGTTCTCTTCATCGGAGATTCCAAGGGGATGAAATTTGGAAGAAGATTTACTGGGATAGGAAGAGAAAGTAGCGATCGAAAAGAAGGAAACCGATGATTTACATTCGACGGGTTCTCCATATAAGACGCTCCTCGACGAGTACCTATGGAAAAGGGAGTGCCGTTGTATCTCGAAACCTTTTACTATGGCAATAAGAGGAACCGTCGACAAACTGAAGCGGCGGAGAGGGGCGGGGCAAGACATCGTCCGTGACCCGAAGAAAAAAGAAACGAACTGTTTGGAAATCGCAGCATTCAGGCTCTGTTTTGTCACGGACGCAGCAGAATTACGGCCCGTTTGGCAAGTGAATGCCGTAGTTATGTATCGATATTTGTGAATGCTCCAGTTTATCTAGGCTGCTTTGGTCTCAAAGGAATTTAGAGGTGGAATTCGAATTAAAATTAATTTAAATTCGGCAGGAATTGGAATTTTTGTAGTAATTGAAATTAAAGTTAATTATAATTCTATTGTTCTGCTTAATGCTGAATTTCGGTCACATAAATTGGAATCAGCAATTCCGATGTTCGGTTGTATATAAAAATTAAGAGGCAGGAATTTAAATTTAAAATTTAAATAAGTTATCAAAATAAGTACGCATTCGATATTAGATGAATCACACATAAAGTCCAGATACATAAATATAGAATATAAAAAGGGTCGCACAAAGTCCAGATATATATATATATTAAAACAAAAAACTAATAACGTTGCTCGGTAATGCTATCAATCTTCAAGATGCAATCGAAGTCATGTCTTCTTGATTGGCATCGGTAGAGTCATGAACATGTCGCTCTTTGCTTCGTCAGCGTTCAAGATATTGAAGGCTTTGATGATTTCATTCTCAGTCAGATCTGGAATAACTGCAATAGCTGCATATATCTTGTCGACTCTCGAAAGTTGTGGCGGTGGCTGAGTAGGCACGCTGCTCTCCTTTTCCAAGTTCCTTGCAATTGAAGTAACAGCATCTGCAATAATATCAGTTGCAGTAGCACACTTCTTCTTCGGTCGTGGCTCTACCTCCTCAGCAATATCAGTTGCAATATGTTCATCCGCGGTTTCTTCTATGTTGATCTCATTCATGGCTTCAGATGCAGTCGCTGCAAGAGCTTCAGTAGCTCTATCTACCCCGCACAACATTGTCAAGTCGCCCAATTTATAATCACTTGCTTCGATAATTCTTTATAGATGGATGTGCTTATAAATTTAAAAGAGATTAGCATATTATCTTTTCCTTATTTTATCACAACATTGCATTCTTCCTTCACTGCTTGGATCGCAGTTGTGAATGCAATGCCTTTCCAACTATTTGTCGCCTTGTTGCCCATAGACTGTTGTTCGAGGAGAGCAGTGGATAAGGCGCAATCCATTTGCGATGTCCAGTGAGCATAACCATTCACTTTCTTTCGTGGCTTTAGTATTCTTCTTATCCATTGATTAGCTGCATAACATTCATATGCATAAATTAATTAAACATGTTATTAGCAAACAAAAAAACACATGTCAGAATCCTCAAGGCCACCAACAGCTAATGATCTTGAGTTTATAAACAGTTAATGAATCGCTAATGAGTTTATAAACATATGCATATTATAAACAACTAATGAAGGCCACCAACAAAAAATTTGTTATGCTCTGAACAAACTCTAGATCGTGAAGGCTGTTGGATCGGTAGGCGCCCTTAGAGGGGGGGTGAATAAGGGTTTTAAAAACTTATGTTATATTTTGGAATACTTGAAATAACAAGAGATCAAAATAGTCATTTTGAATGAATATCTAAATTGTTTTATAATGAAAGAGTAAGAAATAAATAATTTAGAGAAATGAAGATTAAATCAATTTCATTAAAAAAAGACATGATTATTATTGATAAAAATTGATTACAAAACTAGATTTCTATGACGCTAGAAATCAAAGGCGAATAAGTGAAAATCCCTTTCTGTTTTCTATCTCGACTCGTATCCCCACAAACCGATGGCCCTAGCCTATCCTCCCCCGGATATGGCCTCAAGCCACTCTAGTCAACCTTTCCCCGGATATGGCCTCGAGCACCCCCTAGAACTAACCTAGATCTAGTCGCCAACACGAGGCGAATTTCAACCCTAAGTCCTACCCAGACCTAGTCATCAACACGAGGCGAATTCACTAAACGATTATAAGAAATGATGTGAAATAAATAACAACAATATAAAAACTCCTTATATGGATCTCTTGGAGAAGTAGACGAAGACCTGCAAAGTATGATCGTAGTCGATGCGGTCTTTCGTCACGATGATGACGCGTGTTGAAATCTTCTCCACGGATCTCCTTTAGCCTTCATGGATTTGTGGGAGTATCTCTCTGAACCTTCCTCTCTATGTTGTGGCACGAAGCTCTGGAATTTAGGATCTCAAGAGGATGAAGAAGACAGATCCAAGGGGTCCATTTTATAGCCTCAGCGCTAGCGCCTGCGCTAGCGCTACCGCCGGCGCTATCCCGGATTAGGCATTATTCTGCGCGGGGGAATCTTCAATCTAAGGAAACATTTCTCTCATGCCTTCTGTGCTACGCGTTATCGCCTGCGCTATCCTCTACCGCCAGGCGCTAGCTCCTTGTATATGTGCTCCGAAATTGCGCAGATCATCGCTAGCGCCGGGCGCTAGGTGCTACCGCCGACGCTAGTGGGCATGTTGGATTTGTTGGCTCAAATTTGGTGGCAACCTTCTTATGTAATCCTTGAGTCATATGGACTTTGTTTCCTGCACACTTAAACACACAAGATCAAATACACATAGGATTTGTTATTCTCAAACCTAGGAGATGCGGAAGACCATGTTCCAACAAACTCCCCCTTTTGATAATAACAAATCCATTAATGATAAATCAGAGCATTAATATATAAGCATGATGAAACCTACTTGTCTGTGTGTGAGAGTGATGACTTGGGATAATTATCGATTTTAGTATTTAGAATTGCTCCCCCTCAATACATGCTCCCCCTAAGTGAACGCTCTCCTAATATGTAAATTATCAACGGTGATTATTTATCATGATTGTTCTCCCCCTTTAGTTATTACCAAAAGTGGGTAAGGAAGCAAAACACAAAATTTTTTGATAATATGATAAAGGCATGATCGATCTTTTAGAGAGAAGGAAATAATAAGGAGTTTTAGAATAATTTTTATAGGAATAGCTCAGAGTTTTTAGCTTCAAGATGAACAATATAACATTTGCCAAGTATTATCATGTTGGTTCTTCGCCTTTATATAAGAGTTTTAAGCATAAAAAAATAATGATTTCCAAACAACCAATCTACCAAGACAATATTTCTACACCCTAGCCCCGTACTAAGTGACGGATGGGCATGAGGAGTTGCATACATGTTGTAGGTTGGGGTGTTAGTCTCATATGCAAACACTAGAAAATACTCAACCTAGCACTCTTTCCCCCCAGTGTCTCGCAAGGCCCCACTGGAACCCTCCCCGGTTAAGGACAAGACATGACTTAGAGGTTAGGTAATCTAATGTCTACAACCCTACGCCCCCGCTATGGTGAGATATGTAATCATGGGATAATAATAATTGGAAACATTTGGCGTTTGAATCTAATGATGAGTTAATAGCCTATGAGTTTATATTTTTATTTGAATTTGTAAAGAAAAGGTCACATAGCTAATTTGAAATCCATTAATAAATCAGAGTTTTAGCATTACAATATTTTCATGTTTAGAGCAACCAATATAAAGTTTACCAAGCAAGTCTGCCGCTTGTTGAAAGAAAGGAATTTTAAGATTCAAGTGACGATGCACACACAAGAAAAGACTTTAAATAAGCATGAAAGCGCAAGGTAAAAACAATTATATGGTTATGTTGCGGAAGACTTATAGAAATACAAGAAAACATATTTTTATAAACATGACAATTCATAAGAAGATATTTGAGTTAAATTCCAAAAACGAAGATGTTTTTCTAAGGCTTCGTTTGGGGCGGCGTTTCGCCGCCCCGTTTGGGGCAAACGGAGCTGGTAGGCGGGAAAACAAACGAAGCCGCGTCTGCGTTTGCCGCGTCTGGACCCGCACCAAGGAGGAAAAGGCGGGCTGTCGCTCCGTCTCGAACCTCCGCTCCTCCCCTCCAGTTCCAATGCCGCCGTTCCATCCGCCGGGTAGAGACGCCACCGCAGCGCCAAACGAAGCCTAAATCAATTTGCATTTAAAATCTTTAAGTTAGACAATAAAATAACCGAGCATGAAATAATATTTTCAAAAAGAGATTACTACAACGTTATATTAATTCACAAATTCAAAACATACAAAACATTGTAGAGAGCATGCTAGGTTATCTAGTGCATTTATATATAAAGAGTGGTATAGAATTTTGCATTAGGATCCAATACTCATGAGAAGAAGTGTTATGGAAGATAATGATGTGCACATAAGTGTATTTTGAATAGAGTAAACAAATGATTTAATCAAAAAAAAATACAAAACAAATGTAGAGTAAAGTGCACAATAAAACATAAATAATTTTACTTCCACACACTTCAATGCACATAGAAAAAAATGTACAACAACTAAGGTGTTTTGCACACACAATGCTCATTAAGACTTATCAGGGTGCAAAGTAGTGCTTGGGGGATCACACACTTTATTTTTCAATATTGATTTCTGTGTGATCCGGTGTACTTAAGAATAAGTGGGTTTTTTAAAAAATGAAGGTTTGCACAAGACACTTTACTATTCTTTCCAAGGTGCTCAACCTCACAATGCTTATTAAGACTTATCAGGAGGTTCAAGTAGTGCTTGGTGGAGTTATCTTTGTCAATTTATTTCATGATTAATTTTTGTGTACAAAGTTCTCTGAATACACTTGTTTTGCAAACCAATGTAATTTGAAAGCACAACCACTTTTCTTAATTTTTAAGAGTGCAAATAAATGTAGTGTAGGTAAGATACTTGTGCAAATTTAATTCGTTGTACAATTACAATACACAAGCAAGTATTCTTAGATTAAAAGCACATGTAGACTTTGTCAGAATAAGTGAGTGAGTTAGTATCATTATTAACCATAAAGCATTTACTCATACTTAGAGGCATGCTACGCTTAGTTCTACACAATTTTTACAATACAATTTGATGCACAAATGAGTAGATATATCAAAGCATGATATAAACAATGTTCAAAGTAGTTTGAAGGAATAAATTGTAACATTGTAGAAGGTCTAAATGATGGATTAAATCATGCTTGAGTTTCACAATAAAGTCCATACAGTATTTTTGATATTTTTGAAAAATAATTTTAATTTAAAGTTTGAACTCTTATAATTTGATCTTGGACTTCCCGAGGTCTACCCTGTGAGATGTTCGCCCGGTACTAGGAGATGTGATGGGATGATAGCCCAAATCTCCCTTTCGCAAGATACATGTAAATAGAAAAGTTAAGTTGAAAATAATAATTTTTTATACTTGTTTTTGTTTTATATTTTTGTATTTGATTTTTGCATATAGAAATGGAAATCAAACACCTAACCAAAGAATGGAAGTAAGAAAAAATATTTTTTGTAATTTGGCTTTTGTAATTTTGTATTTTAATTTTTCAAAAAATTAATTATAGGCAGAAATGCAAAAATGAGTAGTATATATAAAATAATATATTTTTAGTGATTTTTTAAAATTACAGAAAATCAGACACTTGAGCTAGCGCCGGCGTTAGGTCCTAGCGCCTGCGTTAGCTCACAGAGAGTGCTTATTTTAATCATATAGCCTAGATTTTCTTCGATTTCACTTCCGATTTTGCTTAATTATGTTTGTGCAATGTAAGACCTGTCTAATGAAGTGAAGAGACGAGAAGAAATCGCAAAAAGTTGTGAAAGTTAAAATTTTAGAACATGAGTTTCATATTCATTAAAGCTCCATATTCATTAACTTTAATTCTTGAGTTTTGCACAACCATTTAAGTTTAATATTATAGGATATGCAAACAAAGAAGACATGATTGAACAAAACATATATGCATGGTTTTATTGATAATAGATTGGTCATTTATTAATGAAAAAGTTGACTTTTACTTTTGATTTAATTTGATTTGCAAACTTCATTTAGGCTTTTAGGGGACAAAATCAAATCTCAAATATTATATTAGATGACCATGCCATGATATATATTATCTTATATCTTCATTTTGATGTTTCTAATGCTTATATTAATCAATATAATGTATGTTGAAAATGATAGGAAATGTAAGCACAAGATATCAGTTCGAATAAACCAAATAAGCATGATTTGAATGATTAGTACGAGATGATGTTTTGCAGAGAATATCATAGATAAGCCCTAGATAAAAGTACCCAGCCTATATATCTTGGTAAACATATAAAGCCTAACATAGACACAAATATTATTTAGGTGACAATGTTAGTATGATAAGTTTGAGATTAATGTTATGCCAAAGTTTGATAGTGTTTCAACTTATAGACCTAGAATGAAGTGAAGATTCTATTTGATTTGATCTTATTAATATCAAGATGATTCTAAGGTCTAAAATAAATCACAATACAAACCAACCATGATATGTAATTATAATATCAATTGTCATCATATAATTCATATAAATGTGATAGAAATAGTTGTTTTAGAAGATTTTTGATATGAGTTATGATACATGATTTTAGAGAATTTTAGCAAAGGACATCAATAGATCATGGTGGTGCATGTGAATTCAATATTCATTATAATGATAAATTCTTTCAATACATTTTAGTGATTTTCTTTTTAATTAAGAATTTTGATTATATTTGTGATTTTTGATAGGTGGACAGTAGTGATGGTTTAGATCATCAAGGAGTGAATCACAATACATTTTTTTGAAAAAGAAAAAGATCATATTAAAAATTGAACTTTCTTTTAGATCATGTTATTTCTCTAATTTTTTATGACGGCTATAGTGCTTAATAGCCCAATAACTTGATTTAATTAAAATATCTTATAGCAAATTTATAGTTAATTTTATATGAATAATATAAGATATATATAGGCAATGAATATAAGAAAGAGAGATAGGTCATCAAGAATAAAAATATGATTATGAATTTTGATTAATTTGATTTATAAACTCATTAAGTTTTAAGAGATAAAATCATATTTCCAATAACATATAAGATGACCATTATATGTTAGCTTAAAAATAAGAAAACAAAAAAATTTAAAAGACATGAAAGCATATCATGAAGTAGAACTTTGTATATTTCAGTTTGAAAGGATTCTACTTCATGCAATTGATGAAACTTAATGAACAAGAGATTTAGGTATCCAAAGAGAACCATGTGTAATGGTTCCTTTAGGTACCCAAATATATTGAGATGATTTTTGGGTAGATGAGTATGAATGACCCCTTTCAAGTGGAGTTAATGTTTCATTTATAATCTTGGGTCTCCACTCATACTTAGGTTTAATATTGTGTTTTTGCATCAAATTTCCATTGTGAATATTTTTATTTTGAAGTTTATAATTGTGATGATTATTGAAAGTATTTTTCATAGGAAAGTTGTGAACATTTAATTTTATGTTGGGAGAAGATTGATGTTGTAAGTGATAATGATGATAGTATTTTGGAATTTGATTTTCAATCTTTTGAAGTTGTTTATTTCCATTGTTTGGTTTATTCAAATTTTGATAAATCATATTCAACTTGCTTTTGGAGTTTGCTTAATATTGAGAATGTATGTTTTGAGAATTTTTCTTTATGATTTCCTTAAGCAAGTTAATTTTAGTTTCTAATTCATTGTTCTTAAGTTTCAAATTATGTCTAGCTTTATTATAAGCAATTGTGCTATTTTTAAGAGTAGAAACAATTGAATCAATATGATTTTGATATTTATTTCTGTATTCCTTAAATGTTTCATCCATCTCTTCAATTTCAATTTTATAGTCTTCACACTTAGCACAATCCTTTTTCAGAGAAGGGTTTTCTAAATATAATTTTTCATTTTGTTCTTTTACGAAAGTAAACTCTTTTTCAAGTTCCTTGAATTTTTCTTAAATATTATTACAATCAAAACATGGTTTTTTATTTTCAATTGAAGGACAAGATGGAGAAACCACATCACAATTAGATTCTAAATTAACATTAGCTTTTAACCTCTTATTTTCTAAACGTAAATTTTTATTAGTAATTTTCAATTTCTTGTTCTTACGTTTAGCCATTTTTAGTATATTAAAACTAGAGATAGAAGTTATCACACAAGAAGAAGATTTAGACTTTCTTACAACGCTATTGGAAGAGGCAAAATGTGAACATGAAGTTCTTTCGTCATCTTGTAGGCCTTCCTCCATCATAGATGAATTTTCATCTTCTTTTTATCTTGATGTATTGCTCTCTTTTTCTAAGTTAATTTCCATGATCTCCATGGCTTTGCTACGAGAGAGATCTTCTTGAATAATAGTGGATGCTTGCATGCCCTTCTCCTCCTGTGTTTGTTCCATACCTGCGAGAGGAAGATCATACATTTCTTCAAGAAATTTCCATACTTTGGATGCACTAGAAAAATAATATATTAATTTGAAAACTTCATTTGATAGACCACAAAATAAATAGTGTTTGGCTTTTGCATTTAGATGACGTTCCTTTTTATTTGATTCATCCGCTGGTCTTACTATTGCTAAATTTCATGCTTCGATATCTACAGTTTTAATAAACCTTTCCATTAAAATTTTCTACCATTTATAATTTGTCCCTTTAAATAAAGGTGGTGCTAGTGTTTTTTCTTCTTCATAAAAATTTGCCCAACTAATAGAAGCGAGATCATGAGACGCCATTATTCCCGGTTGTTAAGCCGATTGGAATAAAACCTCGCTCTGATACAACTTGTTGGATCAGTAGGCGCCCGTAGAGGGGGGGGGGGGGGTGAATAAGGGTTTTAAAAACTTATGTTATATTTTGGAATACTTGAAATAACAAGAGATCAAAATAGTGATTTTGAATGAAGATCTAAATTATTTTATAATGAAAGAGTAATAAATAATTAATTTAGAGAAATGAAGAGTAAATCAATTTCATTAAAAAAAGAGACATGATTATTATTGATAAAAATTGATTACAAAACTAGATTTCTATGACGCTAGAAATCAAAGGCGATAAGAGAAAATCCCTTTTTGTTTTCTATCCCGACTCATATCCCCACGAACCGGTGGCCCTAGCCTATCCTTCCCCGGATACGGCCTCAAGCCGCTCTAGCCAACCCTTCCCCGAATATGGCCTCGAGCACCCCCTAGACCTAACCAAGATCTAGTCGCCAATACGAGGCGAATTTCAGCCCTAAGTCCTACCCAGACCTAGTCTCCAACACAAGGCGAATTCACTAAATGATTATAAGAAATGATGTGAAATAAATAACAAAAATATAAAAACTCCCTATATAGATCTCTTGGAGAAGTAGATGAAGACCCGCAGAGTATGATCGTAGTCGATGCGGTCATTCGTTACGATGATGACGCGTGTTGAAATCTTCTCCACGGATCTCCTTTAGCCTTCATGGATTTGTGGGAGTATCTCTCTGAACCTTCCTCTCTATGCTGTGGCACGAAGCTCTGGAATTTAGGATCTCAAGAGGATGAAGAAGATGGATCCAAGCGGTCCATTTTATAGCCTCAGCGCTAGCGCTACCGTCGGCGCTATCCCGGATTAGGCATTATTCTACGCAGGGGAATCTTCAAGGCGAGGAAACATTTCTCTCATGCCTTCTGTGCACCGCGCTACCGCCTGTGCTATCCGCTACCGCCAGGCGCTAGCTCCTTCTATATGTGCTCCAAAATTGTGCAGATCATCGCTAGCGCCGGGCGCTAGGTGCTACCGCCGGCGCTAGTGGGTATGTTGGATTTGTTGGCTCGAATTTGGGGGCAACCTTCTTATGTAATCCTTGAGTCATATGGACTTTGTTTCCTGCACACTTAAACACACAAGATCAAATACACATAGGATTTGTTATTCTCAAACCTAGGAGATGCGGAAGACCATGTTCCAACAAAGGCCACCAACAACTAACGATCTTGAGTTAATAAACAGGTAATGAGTTTATAAACATATACACATTGTAAACAGCTAATTAAGGTCACCAACAAAAAATTGTTTATAACATATTATAAACAAAAAATTTATTCCCCCAAGAAGTGACTGATACTCATTAAACATGTTCATCGGCAAGCTATCTATAAATTGAGTTTACTCAGGTATTGCTTGAACTGAGCCCACGACATCTGCGTACTCATAGTTGTCGCCACCTAAATCTTACTGTAATATTTCCGCATCAACCTCAGCAAGTAATCTAGCATCTGTTAGAAATTTTGTAAATAAAATATTTATTTATAATATTTTATTGGAGCCTAGTATGGTGTTTGGTGTTTGGCTCATCATATGTGATGAAAAGCTCCAAAACCAAATTCGAGGGAACCTTTCATGTATGAAAGGATGAACCCAATAGTCTCACCATGCCTATTTCCATTCTGGTGAATATATATATTAGTTCACACCTTCTTATTTGTTCAAAAGAACATAATGAGAAACTATGAACCACACACGCGCGCGCAGACACACCGCACCAGTCCGGATTTGGGATTTAGGATATGGGGAACAATTAAATTGAATTATATTTTTTGTACAAAATAGTTTTAGTATTTTTATTCGAAGTTGCGTCGAATAGAAGTAGGAGCTGCGTCGAGTAGACCTCGAAGTCACGTCGACTAGCTCGCTTGTAATTGGAGTTGCGTCGAATGGAACTCGACACACCCAACCCACGTCGATAAGAACTCGACGTAGCGCCGACTCGCGTCGATAAGTTCTCCGTCGGCTTGGCCTGCGTCGATAAGAACTCGATGTAGCATCGAGTTGCTTCGAATAGAACTCTGTCATTTTGACTTGTGTCAATAAGAACTCGACGTAATGTCGAGTTGCGTCGATATGATTTCGACGCAACATCGAATTGAACTCGACGCGACCTCTGTCATTTTGCGTTCTCTCTGCGCAATTATTACGCATAATTTCTAACCGTTCTTTTATGTTTTTTTCTCGTCATTACTCTTTACGTTGGAAATCTTCCATGTTTATGTGCACGATTATCGCCTTCCAATTATAACCGTTGGAATTAATTACATGTTATTTTTCCGAGACTCCTATATAGGAGATTTTCTGAATCGTTTTCTGTACTGACGTTTTGTGCTTTCAGAAATCTTCTCTCGTGCTCCCTGTTCTTCCGACGAACTTCTTCGTGCTTTCTTATCTTTACATTTGCTTCATCAAGTGGGAGTTCGGGTGCTCTGTGCTTCTTCGGTGTCCGCGCACATCAGAGCTTTCGGGATCTAGCCGGGTGTTGTACCTTGGAGGAGTGAGCATCGGTGAAAGCCCTGTCGGAGGGTGGTGCAACTTCTTTAGGGCAGTGATCACACGCCTTACCTAGGCTCGATTGTAAACTATATTGATCTCTTATTTATTTCTCACCTCCTTCATGCAATTTTATTAATATTGCTGATTTATATATGTATATATATATCTGCTAGCCTGTAAAAGTTTTAAAACCAAAAATATAGTATTTTCTATATTAATATAGGAATATATGAAAATTATTCCACCAATCTAAAGAATTTGTAGAACATATCACATAATTTCTTGCGAAAGGGTCGTGTTGGGCTAGTCATCCCACAAACCGCCTAGTACCTTCAGAGCCCGTTATTGGGTATTCGTTGGGAAGTCCAAGAATAATAAGATAAATAAAATCAAATAATAAAAAATGATTATCTCTATTTTCTTATTTACATGTACTGTTATTCATTATATGTATTTTAAATTCCAAAAATCTGTAATGACATCTAGATCGGAGGATTCTGTTGGGATCAAACCCGAGAAATTTAACGGAAACGACTTTCGTCGTTGGCAAGCTCAAGTAGAATATTGGCTTAACACTTTAGTTCTTTTGTCTGCCATTTTTGATACTCCTACTGTAGAAACAAAAAACCCCAGCACTGCAACTACAGTCGGTTCCTCTCTTCCATCGTCTTTCATCTTCCAGTGCAAATACCACTAGAACCTATGTTAGACATGTTCCCTATAGAGATCCGGTAGATATAAAATATCATTGCCGCAACCGAATTTTTAGTGCATTGTCCGACAGCCTCTACGATGTTTTCCTTCAATATCGTACAACTAAGGATTTGTGGTATGCTCTTGAAGCTCGCTATAACCTTAATAATGCGGGTATAGAATGTACAACATTTCTAACCTCCATAAATTCAAGATTGATGCCTCTAAGCCTATCAATCCTCAACTGTATCAACTTGATGAGATGTTGTCCAAGATCCGAGCCGATGGCTCAATTCTTTTCGAAAATTATTTAGTAGCATGTCTTATTGATGTTCTTCCTGATTCTTAGTCTGGCTTTAGCACTAGACTTCGTCATGACCAATCCAACCTCACTTATGTTCAAATCCAAAATGCTATCCGTATAGAGGGGGAACATAAGTCCAAGAGTTCTAAGACCCCAAAAGACCATGCTCCTAAACTGAATCTCACTGAAGCTCATGTCAACCAATCCTCTTACAATCACTTCAAAGGTAAGGGAAAAATTCATAAGAAACCTTTCCGTCCAGGTTCCCGCCATCAAAAACCCAATCATCCCAAGCCTGGTCCTTCAAACAAAAACCCAGGTAAAGGGAAGTGGTGCTTCATCCGCAGCCGCACAAATCATCTGTCTACTAATTGCTTCTACAAGAAGATAGAACCTGTGATTGGTAAGTCTCGTGGTGACAAGCCTCAGGACAACATGATCCAAGCACCAGATCAACCTATCTTCAGGTTAGATTATTCTCCTAGTCTTCTTCTTACTTGTTCATCAGATTAGTGGCTTGATTCCGGAGCAAATGTTCATACTTGTTTTGATCGTTCTTGCTTTGCCACCTTTCAGGACATTAGTGGAGGAAGCGTGATCTTAGGTGATGCTTCTTCGGCATAAATACTTGGATGCAGGCGAGTGGATCTTAGGTTGACATCCGGGAAGACACTAGCCTTGCAAGATGTGCTTTATGTGCCAAGAGTTAGGAAGAATCTTGTGAGCGGATCCTTGCTAGTGAAGAAGGGTTATAAGATTGTCTTAGAATCTAATAAAGTTGTAATAACATTTAATGATAATTTTATTGGCAAAGGATATATTTGTGATGGTTTATTTAAATTAAATGTTGCTGATTTAGAAATAAATCAGATTTCATCTTTTATTGTCTCAAGTACAATTTCTGATTTTTGGCATGCTAGATTAGGACATGTGAATTCAGATTGGATGAAAAGAATGATGACTTTAAATTTAATTCCTAAATTTAATATTACACCAAATGTTAAATGTGAAATATGTGTGCAATCCAAATTTTCTAGAAAACCTTTCAAATCAGTAGAAAGAACTTCGAAACCATTAGAGTTAATTCACTCGGATGTGTGTGGCTCGAACCGCCAACCAACTAGAGGTGGAAATAAATATTTTGTAACATTTATTGATGATTTACTAAATTTTGTAACATTTATTTATTAAAAACTAAAGATGAAGTATTTTCTTACTTTAAGATTTTCAAAGCGGAAGTAGAAAAACAATTAGGATCTTCAATCAAAATTCTTAGATCCGACCGAGGTGGAGAATACACTTTTAATGAACTAACCCAATTTTGCCAAGAACATGGGATTATTCATCAAGTGACTGCCCCATATTCTCCCCAATCTAATGGTGTAGCTGAACGGAAAAATCGGACCTTGATGAACATGGTCAATGCCATGTTAGCCGAGTCCGGTGCCCCGAAAAATCTTTGGGAAGAAGCGTTGCTCACTTCCTCTTTCATCCTAAATAGGATTCCTTCAAAACATAATGATAAAACTCCTTTTGAGTTATTTAAATTAAGGAAACTTAATCTCCAAATTCTTCGAGTGTGAGGGTGTTTGGCCAAGGTAGCAATTCCTAAACCTAAATGAAAGAAAATAGGACCTAAAACATTAGACTCCATGTTTATAGGTTATGCTTCCGATAGTAGTGCTAATAGGTTTCTTATAACCAACTCTCTAATTAGTGAAATCTCAAATAACTTTATTATAGAAGCTAGAGATGCCGTCTATTTTGAAGATAAATTCTCTTATAAATTAGACAACTCATCTCAACCATCTTCTAGCTCAGTTCAACCTTCCTCTAACATAGATTCATTAGAAATTGATGAACCTAGAAGAAGTAAAAGAGTTAGAACTGAGAGAAATTTTGGAGAGGACTACTTCACCTACCTAGTTGAAGGAGATTCTAATTCATATGAGGAAGCTATGACCTCATATGATTCTCCATTTTGGAAAGAAGCCATAAATGCTGAAATTAATTCTATTCTAGAAAATAAAACTTGGATTCTAAGCGATCTTCCATCGGGTACCAAAGCCATAGGTTGTAGATGGATTTTTAGAAAAAAATTAAATCCGGATGGATCCATAGAAAAATATAAGGCTCGCCTTGTTGCTAAAGGCTATGCACAAAAACAAGGGATAAATTATTTGGATACCTATGCTCCCGTGGCTAGGATTACATCCCTTCGTGTACTAATAGCCTTAGCTTCAGTCCATAAATTAATCATTCACCAAATGGATGTAAAAACGCCTTTCTTCATGGAGACTTAGATGTAGAAGTCTATATGACTCAACCCAAAGGTTTTGTAGTTAAAGGACAAGAAACCAAAGTATGTAAGCTAATTAAATCTCTTTATGGTTTAAAACAAGCACCTAAACAATGACATCAAGAATTTGATTCCATAGTATTATCTTTTGGATTTATATCCAATGAATTTGATAAGTGTATTTATGCAAAACATGAAGGAAATGAATATGTTTTATTATGTCTCTATGTAGATGACATCTTAATTTTTGGAAGTTCAATTAAAATTATTAATAATATCAAAATTAACTTATCATCTAAATTTGATATGAAAGATTTGGGAGAAGCTAATGTCATTTTGGGAATGAAATTAGCTAAATGTGATTCTAGTGTTTCATTATCTCTTTCTCACTCGATTGAGAAAATGTTACATAAATTTAATTTATTTGATTCTGCACCTGCTTCTACTCCTTATGACGCTAGCATGAAACTTTGTAAAAATTTAGGCGAGCCTATTGACCAACATAGGTATGCACAAATGATAGGGTCACTATTTTATATTGCTAATTGCACGAGACCCGATATCTCATATGTTGTAGGCAGGCTTAGTAGATATACTAGTAATCCAAGTGATGACCATTGGGTAGCATTAACTAGAATATTTAAATACCTTCGCGGAACTATTGATTATAGTTTAGTTTATTCAGGTTTTCCCGAAGTACTAGAAGTTTATTCAGATGCCAATTGGGTTACTGATTCTTTAGATGTTAAATCAACAACCGGTTATGTTTTCCTCCTTGGAGGAACCGCCATTTCATGGGCTTCAACCAAACAAACCGTGATTTCAAGAAGCACTATGGAATCTGAGCTTATAGCTAGACACTACATGTGTCGAAGCCGAATGACTTAAAATTTTACTTTCTGAAATTCCTTTAGTAGGAAAACCTTTACCTGTTATTTCTTTGCATTGTGATAACAAATCCGTAATTGATTTAACTGCTTCAAGTAGTACTAATGCTAAAATGAACAAGTTCATGAGAATCAGGTACAAGTCTGTGAAGCAAAGAAGGAAAGAAGTGATATCACTCAATTATGTAAAGTCAGAATGGAATCTGGTTGATAATCTTACCAAGGGATTGTCCCGAAGGGAGATATTATTGTCATCGAGGGGAATGAGGCTTAAGCCCACATAATTTGCTGCCAACGGTGGATACCCAACCCATGTGATTGGAGATCCCATGAAGTGGGTTCAATGTGGTAGAAACGAAGCCGTTGACGTGGCGTAGTTGGGAGCACAAATTTAAAAGGTTGAGAAAACCTTCTCCCCATTCCTATGATGTTGTGCTCTACGTAACAATTTAGGATGAACGTTTAAGTTCTTAATGGTTGCCAAAGGCATATATCTGTGCGAGATATTAGTTACGAAATATCTCTTGAGGCACCACCTATGTGGGGGTTGTTGTGAGGCCGCAACTTTGGGATCCGGGCTGAACCCAAAATAACTCTTATAAAAAATCAAGGAATGTGCATGACCATTAACGCGCTCACCGCCATAACCCAAGAACAACCAATCTTTTGTGTGCTTATCTAATTTACCGATCAACAATTTATAATTCAAAGCCTCTGACACATTATACTCTTCGGTAGAGGAAATAAGGACTAAGTATAGGTTCAAGGTAATCATTCCACCTATACCCATTTTGATTGATACAACTTGATAAAGCAAATTTGTATTTGATTTTATTTATTATTACTAATATCATAACTTATGAAGTTCGCTTTTGGTTCTTCGCTTTTGTGGGGGATTGTTAGAAATTTTGTAAGTAAAACATTTATTTATAATATTTTATTGGAGCCTAGTATGGTGTTTGGTATTTGGCTCATCATATGTGATGAAAAGCTCCAAAACCAAATTGGAGGGAATCCAAATCTTGGAGGGAACCTTTCATGTATGAAAGGATGAACCCATTAGTCCCACCATGCCTATTTCCATTCTTGTTGGTGAGTATATATATTAGTTCACACCTTCTTATTTGTTCCAAAGAGCATAATGAGAAACTATGTGCGCACGCACCGCACCGGTCCATATTTGGGATTTGGGGAATAATTGAATTGAATTATATTTTTTGTACAAAATAGTTTTAGTATTTTTTATTCGAAGTTGCGTCGAATAGAAGCCGGATTTGCGTCGAGTAGAACTCGAAGTCATGTCAACTAGCTCACTTGTAATTGGAGTTATGTCTAATGGAACTCGACGCATCCAACCTGCGTCGATAAGAACTCGACGTTGCATTGACTCGCGTCGACAAGTTCTCCGTTGGCTTGGCCTGCGTCGATAAGAACTCGACGTAGCGTCGAGTTGCTTCGAATAGAACTCCGTCGTTTTGACTTGCGTCGATAAGAACTCGACGTAATGTCGAGTTGCGTCGATATGATTTCGACGCAGCTTCGAATTGAACTCGACGCGACCTCTGTCATTTTACGTTCTCTCTGCGCAATTATTACGTGTAATTTCTAACCGTTCTTTTACGCGCTTTTCTCGTCATTACTCTTTACATTGGAAACCTTTCACATTTATGTGCATGATTATCGCCTTCCAATTATAACCGTTGGAATTAATTACATGTTATTTTTCCGAGACTCTTATACAGGAGATTTTCTGAATCATTTTTTGTACTGACATTTTGTGCTTTTGGAAATATGCTCTCGTGCTCCCTGTTCTTCCGACGAACTTCTTCGTGCTTCCTTTTCTTTACGTTTGCTTCATCAAGTGGGAGTTCGGGTGCTATATGCTTATTCGGTGTCCGCCCACATCGAAGCTTTCAGGATCTAGCCGGGTGTTGTACCTTGGAGGAGTGAGCATCGGTGAAAGACCTGTCGGAGGGTGGTGCAACTTCTTTAGGGCAGTGATCACACGCCTTACCCAGGGTCGATTCTAAACTATATTGATCTCTTGTTTATTTCTCACCTCCTTCATGCAATTTTATTAATATTGCTGATTTATATGTATATATATCTGCTACTCTGTAAATGTTTTAAAACCGAAAAATATAGTATTTTCTATATTAATATAGGAATATATGAAAATTATTCCACCAGCATCACTATTTAATCTCCTCACCAATAAGAAATTATGAAGGATGCAACAAGCGTTTATAATTTGTACCTGTGATAAAGAAAAAAATTTGGAAGTTAAACAAGAAAACAATTGATTGAACATGTCTTTAAAAACTCACACTTACTTGCACTTTAATATCGTAGAAGGATGGGCCACGCAAAATTGTCCATCGTTTCTTAAGTAGGCCAAAGGTCCTCTTGATAACATTTCTAGCCTTTGAATGACGTAGATTAAACAACTCTTTATAGTTGGTTGGATTGTTTCCATGTGTGGCCCACTCTTAAGATGGTATATGGTCGACCTATATGGAGCAAGGTAGTCTGGACCATTTGCGTATCTAGCATTCACAAGGTAGTATTTATGAACTAGCACTACAAAGTGATCAACTCTTTCAAGCGCATTACATAATACTCTGGAGTCCGATGATGACCCCTCCCATCCAGGAAATACATAAACAAACTTCATGTTGGAATCACAAACTCCCATGACGTTTGTTGTTATGAATTGTTTTCCATTACGATATCTTCCTTGATGCTTAATGAGAACGGTTACTTCGATATGGGTTCCATCTATAGCACCAACACAGTCTTACAAGATTAAAAAATATATATAACGTAAATGAAAAACAACATTTTATATGAATGTATGACGCAAACGACTTGCTCATCGAAAAATGACGTCATCTTTGTGTTGTTGTTATATCAGGAAGCTTGATAAATTCGGGGGATAACTTCAGAATAGCCCCTAACACATTGTTGAAATGTCTATTTATTATCAATAGACTGAAGATATGTTCCACCAACATCTCGGGATTTCTTATTATGTGCTAACACATACATGAATACACTGACAGATTCTTTCACCGAAACATTTTGTGTATCTCTCATTAAGTTGCAGTGCACAAGAATGTTGCATAGGGCTTCAAATGAGATTCGATTCATACGCAACTGGTTGAAACAATTTATATCTGGTCCATTGTACAATCAATTGAACAATGGCTTGCGTAAGATATTTTTAGCTCAGATTCCATACGATCTCTGCATATCTAAGGTTTCAAAACAATGATCGACGTAGCAAGAGCCGCTGCAAGTGCTGCCATCCTACGTCTACGATGCCTTTTTATTTCATCCATCCACCACACTTAAAAATGAAAACATAAACATATAGCTGAAAATGAATCCCATTTATCACATATTGTAATCAATGTTCCAATATTCAAATGCTTCATTTTCTTATTTAGCACCTGATTAGTGAAGTGTTGTAAAGAAAATAAATCCATGCATATAGAAACATTGGCTTGAAGAAGAGAAGAACTCAATTGAAAAACATGAGAAGAGGAGACAAATTCAACTAATCCAAAGAGGATGGCTCTGAATATAGTATAATTGTTCATGCATATAGCACCTAATTGTTCAATTTGAAAAACAAGAGATATAGAACTAAATTCATGCATATAGCACGTAATTGTTCAGTTTGAAAATGTATAATGATTATAATCTACAGTAGAAAGCTTGTTGTCGTCTCCGGAGAAGGAATCGAAATGCCGACGACTGGAGAGGTAACGTCGCGTGCGAGAGAAGAAGAAAATTGGGGTCGCTCACGGAATCATGAAGTCCGACCTGTCGAGGTCGAAAATGGGAGGAAGACTATTTGACCTATTTTGATTCTAAAAGGAAATGTTGGGAATTCCGATTCCCATCAATTATTAGGACAAACGAACAACGGAATTGGAATTGGGAGCCCAATTCTAATTCCATTCACTCAATTTCGTCCAAACGAACGAGCTCTTAACTAAAATAATCCACGTTTATGGTAGCAGAGTTTTTGTCCAAAGTTACTCGAGCAAAAATATCGCACAAAATGAGGCTTTAGGTTTTTTTAGCTTGGTTACAGCGCTGGGAGAAGCAGTGGTGTAAAATAATGATGAAAATTGAGGTTTATTTCATAGTAGTGGCAAAATCGTTGAAAACTATTTGTAAGAACAACGTTTACAATATTGTTTAATAAAATATGTGTATATCATCAATTTTATTAATGTTCATAAAATAATAAATTATTAACGATTTTATATTATAACTACTATTATTGTAGGTCGCTCAGCGCTCCCACGGACCGGAGAAAACGGACCATCTTAGCTCGAGACTGAGACAAGCGCGTAAATAGTCAAAAAGAGAACCAACAACGGGACAATGAGACGTCTTACGTGAAAAAACCCAGAAAGGGAAAAAATAACTTGGCCAGTTTTGACAAAATCCACCAGTTGCAGTAGGTTACAAGAGTTAGAGTTCTTAGGTGGGTGACATGTCACCGCTCCTTTACAATTTCTTGAGAAAAAACTAAGTCTTCAGAAGCACTAACAGGAGTTGTATTTGGAGCAGATCCTCCCCAAGTAGCATGAGATGTGAGCAGGGGAGATGAACGGAGAGTCAAGTCTTCGACGAAAACCTCCGAGCTCTGTCTTCTCCTTTTTTCTCAGTCCCTTCAAATAACTGAGGTTTATTGCAGAGTGGTGGCAAAATCACTTAAACTATTTGTAAAAATTATGTTTACAATGTTGTTTAATAAAATATGTTTATATCAACAATTTTATTTATGTTCATAAAATAATAAATTAATAACGATTTTATTTTATAACTACTATTATTGCAGGTCGCTTAGCGCTCCCACGAACTGGAGGAAACATACCGTCTTAGCTCGAGACTGAGACAAGCGCGCAAACAGTCAAAAAGAGAACCAACAGCAGGACAGCGAAACGTCTTACGTGGAAAAACTCAGAAAGGGAAAAAACCACGGGGCCAGACCCAGTTTTGACAAAATATACTAGTTGCAGTATGTTACAAGAGTTAGAGTTCTCAGGAGGGTGACACGCCACCCCTCCTTTAGAAATTCTTGAGAAAAAATTAAGTCTTCAGAAGCACTGATAGGAGTTGTATCTGGAGCAAATCCTCCCCAAGCAGAACGAGCTATGGACAGGGGAGATGAGCGGAGAGTCAAGTTCTCGACGGAAAAACTCCTAGCTCTGTCTTCTCCTATTTTTCTCTGTCCATTCAAATAAAGTTCTGAGGGCCGTTTATAGCTTTTCTGGGCGGCGCACGGGTAATTGCACTCTTCTGGATGCTGAACGGGTGAATAAGAATGCACGATTTTGGTCACCTAGATCACCAAATTTCGGATATGACGACCTTGCCTCCCGGGCGGCCCGGGCAAGTCGGGCGGCCTGGGCAAGTCGGGCGGCCCGGGCAGGATCGCCGGCGAGACAGTGGCGGCGATGGCGGCGCCGTGGTGGCGACATGATGATGGCGGAGGCAAAGGAAGAGGGGGGGGGGGGGGGGGGGGGGCGAGGGAAGCGTGTGAGGGTGCGCATGTTGGGTTTCTCAGGCATCACATGCACAACGAAATATTTTCTAGAAACCCATAGAAAATGACAATGCACAACCCAATAGATCAAAAACATAGTTCACACCTGCGTTGGAATCAAATTCCGAGAAGAATAACTGTTGTGGGAGAACCATAACGTAGAATAAGATTCACGCCTCTACGAGTATCCGCACGAACGCTGGAAGCTCCTCGCCATCCGTCCAACGAACTCGGGATGGAAGATGATCGTCCATCTTTGTCTTTACGGAATACTCAATTTATTTTCAGGATAGGATGCGACTTCATATTCTTCAGCACTCGTTTGAGTCGTACTCAAATGACCTGATTGAAAAACCCTAAAAGTCGATATTTATAATAGTTTCACAAATTGCCTTTTTATGCGTCGAAAGGGAGAAATTTGTACATCGAGTTCTAATTCATATGTCGGCGTACGTCGACTGCTATCTCATAGTATAAGTATAGAGCTTCAATTCACTTGTCGATGTACGTCGACTTCACAAGTGGACATACGCCAACTACTATTTAATAGTATAGAAAAATGGTTATTCGCATACCAACTCAATGTATGTCGACTTCATAAGTCGTTATACCTCGAGTACTATCGAGTTACTCACAACTTGACATACGTCAATGTTGGTGCAAAATTTGTCGCCCAACTTTTTACCCTTAACAACCGGTTTGGGGAGTCTGGTGAAGAGATCGGAGACCGCAATCAACCGGTTACTAACGCGTAGGGCCTGACGAACAGATCACAAAGAAGAGAGTGTCGCTAGTAGCGGTGGACACCAAATTTACCCGCAGTGGAAAATACCACTTGCTGCAGGCAATGTTATTGCACAAGGATCTATTACAAGCTATTACAAGTGTATGCACGCACTGGAAATAGAACGCAACCGAGAGACATAACTTGTAACCCCACCTACAACATGGTAGATTCTAGCCCAAGTTTCGTGTCCCTCACCAAGTACCCCTGATCCCTTATTTATACTTGTGGGTAGGCTACTTGGCCGCCTGGGAGCATTTATTGCTTCATTAAATTCTTAACTACCCGAGGTACACGATGGGTCAGGTAGCGAGAAGAGAAAAATAAAGCCCACGAGTATGACAGGCCGTAGCCGCGCACACTATTTCTAGCTGAGAAGAGAGGGTCGAGCGGACTCTGAAAGGTATCTGCTGCTGTATAATGCGTAATTCGTCGAGATCAGAAATGCAAGAGGACAGCACAGAAGACCTCCCCCACCTGGGTGAGTGCAGAAGACCTCCCCCACCTGGGCGAGTACAGAAGACCTCCCCCACCTGGGCGAGTACAGAAGTCCTCCCCCACCTGGGCGAGTACAGGAGACCTCCCCACCTGGGCGAGTACAGCAGACCTCCCCCACCTGGGCGAGTACAGGAGACCTCTCCACCTGGGCGAGTACAGAAGACCTTCCCCACCTGGGCGAGTACAGGAGACCTCCCCACCTGGGCGAGTACAGAAGACCTCCCCCACCTGGGCGAGTGCAGAAGACCTCCCTCACCTGGGCGAGTGCAGAAGACCTCCCCCACCTGGGCGAGTACAGGAGACCTCCCCACCTGGGAGAGTACAGAAGACCTCCCCCACCTGGGCGAGTACAGGAGACCTCCCCACCTGGGCGAGTACAGAAGATCTCCCCCACCTGGGCGAGTACAGGAGACCTCCCCACCTGGGCGAGTACAGAAGACCTTCCCCACCTGGGTGAGTACAGGAGACCTCCCCACCTGGGCGAGTACAGAAGACCTCCCCCACCTGGGCGAGTGCAGAAGACCTCCCCCACCTGGGCGAGTATAGGAGGCCTCCCCACCTGGGCGGTTATCCACAGCTCATTTCTACCCCGTTCAGAAGACAAGAGCGGTTATCCGCAGCTCATTTCAGAAGGCGGGAGCAGCTAATCGCAGTCCATTTGGATTTGCCTATAAATAGGACCCCAAGGCACAAGTAGAAGGCACCTTCACCCCCCTAGGGTGGGAGAGTACACTGTCTGCCTCTCTTGTGCCAAGCTCATCATTGGCTTTAGGAGGGGAAGTTCCTATAGACTTCCGGGTATGTGGCGGGACCTCCTCGCTGCAGCACACGAGTCTTGTTTATAGCCAGGTTGGAGTGGTTTTGTATGCTGTCTAGTTTCTTATCACCTTGTCTCGGGTGGGTCGATAACTAAACGAGTAGCCTTTGGTCACCCCCAAGTCTCGAACAGTTGGACCGGTATCCGGGTTCCAACATTTTTGGTGCGGTGAGCGTGGACTATGACCGGAGTAAGAAACTTTAGTGTGAGACCTCACGGTGAGCCTTGATGAGAAAGGTCCTAGGCGAGTACCAGTTCAGGCGAGTACAAACTCAGGCGAGTACCAGATTAGGGGGGCTCAAACTGAGGCGAGTACCAGTTCAGGCGAGTACAAACTCAGGCGAGTACCAGATTAGGGGAGCTCAAACTGGGGCGAGTACCAGTTCAGGCGAGTACAAACTCAGGCGAGTACCAGATTATGGGAGCTCAAACTGGGGCGAGTACCAGTTCAGGCGAGTACAAACTGAGGCGAATTCCAGCTCAGGCGAGCTCAATCAACTCGTAGGTGTTCCACTCGCAGATACTGCCTACAGGTGTTCCACTCGCAGATACTTCCTACAGGTATTCTACTCGCAGATACTCTGCCTACAGGTGTTCTACTTGCAGATACTCTGCCTACAGGTGTTCTGCTCGCAGATATTCTGCTTGCATGTGTTCTACTCGCAAGGTGCAAGACAACCTAATATAGGTGACCCCTGTCCGCTGACCGGGCAGCGAAACCCCAGAAAACTCTTCGTAGGGGGTCATAAGGCCAAAGCTGGCACTTGTATTGCCCTCGTTTTCACCTCTTTTATTGCTAACACATTTTCATACATAGTAAATATTAACACTCATGGGTGCTTTGGTAAAACCCCTGAGTGCTTTCACCTGATTTGCATATAGTGTGACTTTGACATCTTGACCACTATGACAACTGTCACAGAGGGATCCATATGACAGGGTCATGGTAGAGAGTATATTTCACGAGTCCTTTCTACTTTATTCCGCGAATTCAACTTGCGAGGTATTCACTTCAACAATTCAGGTGTTTTTCTATATATCCCGCGAGTCCGTACTCGCGAGTTCATCACTTCAGCAACTATGGTGGTCTATTAATTCCGCGAGTCCGTACTCGCGAGGTCATCACTTCAGCAACTATGGTGTTCTATTTATTCCGCGAGTACGTACTCGCGAGGTCATCACTTCAGCAACTATGGTGTTCTCTTTAGTTCTATCTTGAGAGCTGATACTCAGCGAGTTCATATTTTCATGGTATTCTCTTTGGTTCCGCGAGTTCCTACTCGCGAGAATGTATCCAACTACTCATCTCTACAAGATTCAGAAGAAATCTATATTCGGCGAATGCTTACTCGCGATGAGTGTTCTTATTTGGGATGATCTTATTCAACAGCTTATACTTCCTGATGAAAACTCAAAGGACAATTATTCATAACTCACTTTGGCGAGGAAAAGTCATCATGAATCAGGTCACGCAAAACTCATTCTTCTTCTTGTTATTCACTACATATAACAATATTGATCTATCTATTGCAAAACTCTTAAGAATTAGATCCGGCATCCACTCGAAGTGGTATGATATATTCAAAAGCATTTTAGGATGTGTGATCTCACCTCTCCCCTTGAAACTTTTGGTCGAGCAATGAGATGACGTCTCGGGTTCAGTGCGCCATCCTAAGTCCAAGCCTCTGCATTGCCGGCCGAGATCAACTCCTCCCTTGAATGTTGGCCAATCTGCCCCTCGAGTACCGACTCTCTTTGCCCGTGCACTAGTTACTAGGGGAGAGAGTGGAACTATATTCTCAGGTACTCTAAGTATGTTGAAGTCCTCGAGATGTGTTGTTGCCGTAGACCAGGTCACTGCACGAGCTCCTCTCCTGCATACCGGCTACTTTCCCCCTCGAGTGAGTTGAAGTCCTCGAGATGTGTTGTTGCCGTAGACCAGGTCACTGCACGAGCTCCTCTCCTGCATACCGGCTACTTGCCCCCTCGAGTGAGTTGAAGTCCTCGAGATGTGTTGTTGTCGTAGACCAGGTCACTGCACGAGCTCCTCTCCTGCATACCCGCTACTTGCCCCCTCCAGTGAGTTGAAGTCCTCGAGATGTGTTGTTGCCGTAGACCAGGTCACTGCACGAGCTCCTCTCCTGCATACCGGCTACTTGCCCCCTCGAGTGAGTTGAAGTCCTCGAGATGTGTTGTTGCCGTAGACCAGGTCACTGCACGAGCTCCTCTCCTGCATACCGGCTACTTGCCCCCTCGAGTGAGTTGAAGTCCTCGAGATGTGTTGTTGCCGTAGACCAGGTCACTGCACGAGCTCCTCTCCTGCATACCGGCTACTTGCCCCCTCGAGTGAGTTGAAGTCATCGAGATGTGTTGTTGCCGTAGACCAGGCCGTAGCACTGGGCTCCTCCCCTGCAGGCTGGCTACTTGCCCCCTCGAGTGAGTTGAAGTCATCGAGATGTGTTGTTGCCGTAGACCAGGCCGTAGCACTGGGCTCCTCCCCTGCAGGATGGCTACTTGCCCCCTCGAGTGAGTTGAAATATTCGAGAAGAGTGTTGCCGTAGACCAGGTCACTGCACGAGCTCCTCTCCTGCATACCGGCTACTTGCCCCCTTGAGTGAGATGAATGTCCTCGAGAAGAGAGTTGCCACCTAGTCAACGCTAAAAGCCTAAAATGTTTGGCACCTCCCCTAGTTGAGCCTCGCTCCTGGAGGGTGTCTTCTCTTCTCCACCTCCAGTTGAGCTCGCTCGTCTAGCGAATGGCCTGGAGGGTGTCGAATCTTCTCCACCTCCAGTTGAGCTCGCTCGTCTAGCGAATGGCCTGGAGGGTTTCGACTCTTCTCCACCTCCAGTTGAGCCTCGCTCCTGGAAGGTGTCTAATCTTCTCCACCTCCAGTTGAGCTCGCTCCTCTAGCGAATGTCCTGGAGGGTGTCTAATCTTCTCCACCTCCAGTTGAGCTCGCTAGTCTAGCGAATGGCCTGGAGGGTGTCGACTCTTCTCCACCTCCAGTTGAGCCTCGCTCCTGGAAGGTGTCTAATCTTCTCCACCTCTAGTTGAGCTCGCTCGTCTAGCGAATGTCCTGGAGGGTGTCTAATCTTCTCCACCTCCAGTTGAGCTCGCTAGTCTAGCGAATGGCCTGGAGGGTGTCGACTCTTCTCCACCTCCAGTTGAGCCTCGCTCCTGGAAGGTGTCTAATCTTCTCCACCTCCAGTTGAGCTCGCTCGTCTAGCGAATGGCCTGGAAGGTGTCTAATCTTCTCCACCTCCAGTTGAGCTCGCTCCTCTAGCGAATGGCCTGGAGGGTGTCTAATCTTCTCCAACTCCAGTTGAGCTCGCTCGTCTAGAGAATGGCCTGGAGAGTGTCGTCTCTTCTCCACCTCCAGTTGAGCCTCGCTCCTGGAGGGTGTCGTCTCTTCTCCACCTCCAGTTGAGCTCGCTCGTCTAGCGAATGGCCTGGAGGGTGTCGAATCTTCTCCACCTCCAGTTGAGCTCGCTCGTCTAGAGAATGGCGTGGAGGGTGTCGACTCTTCTCCACCTCCAGTTGAGCTCGCTCGTCTAGCGAATGGCCTGGAGGGTGTCGAATCTTCTCCACCTCTGTCACAACCCGCATTTTCCCAAGAATATAATACATATTATCAGAGCAAGGGGAAAATACGCGTCGTGATGCCACGCCTGCAGGAGACGACTACAGACGCTCAGGCAAACACTCCTTACGATAAATTTATAAAAGACATATATGTGTTTATATTAAAAAGAGAAATTTTCATTATTAACTTAAGACCGCGTCCCTCGGTCCGGTGGATCATCTAGTCCACAAGTAGAAAACTATATATACGCAGCGGAAAAATAGGTTTATTTTTAGCCTACATGAGCATGAAGATGAACATCCCAGAAATAATATGCATATATCTATGTTTAATATAGTAAGAAAAGATTTTCTACGATCTTCAAAGTACGTGACATTTATTTAAAACCATGATATGCAAGAATGACATTTTTATACCCAAAAGTAACTAATGCATTCTAGCATAAAGCTTCCCAGAGAGCAAGTAGGTAAACAATTTGAAAGTAACAGCAAAATAACTAGCAAGTAAACTAGCACAAGAAGAGATTCATACGGGCGTCAACAACTGACACGAACCCGCAGGAAAGAAGGAAAAACAACCAAAAGAACTGCCCCTTACATACTAGAGAGGAAGGGCCTCTACAGGACAGCTAAACGACGCCGCTCTAACTCCTGTGGCAGCTAAAAACCTGAACCTGAGACATTCATAAGAAAAGAATGCCTCAGCCCAAGAGGGTGCAAGAAAACCAAGATTAGCAGTAAGAGAAATAAGATAGTGCAGAAAGGAAAACTAAGCAGGTAAACATCTACAATCTTACAACAACCCGAGCCAGCTCAAACGAGTGCACTCGGTAAGAAGAAAAGCCTGCACCAGAAGGTAAGTCAACACAATCAAAGCCCACCACGTGTCCGCCATTGCGGCTCAGATGAGATAGTCATACATATACTATCATAATACACATATATAAGCATATGTGCTTAAGAACTTGAGACTGATCAGCTCGAGGGAAAAGCGTCCCCCAAAAGAAGGTACTGCGACGGTGGTATCTTCCACCAACGCCCGCAGCCCAAAACCCGGGTCGTGGTCCTCTATCCACTGCCACCCAGAAACCAAATCCGGGTGGTGGTACTCTATCCACTGCCACCCAAAACCGAATCCGGGTGGTGGTACTCTATCCACTGCCACCCAAAACTACCCACCGTGCAAGGCTTAAGACAAATGTTCTAAATAATCAAATTAAGTTTCAATTAAGACACGGGACGTAACCCGAGATACCAGCACCATAGCACCCTAAGGATAGGGTCACAAAGAAATAAACACTACTCAACGATTCATTTGAAAACACTTGGTGAGTCCAAACTTGACTCCCAACGAACTCCTCGAAACCGTGCAATGAATTGGGCACGACAAGACACCATAAATGATCACTTTTCTGAAAGAATGAAAGTTTCAATAATTGGAACGGGTGAAGAGCTTGAAACCCAAAATGCAACCACACAACTATCCACATTAGCAATAAATGATTTCGTTGTGTCATCGAGAACTAGCAAAAGAAATTCCCAGGGAGTTTAGCATCTAATTTCCCGTACCCGTCGGGAATTAGATAACAAACTCCCAGGGAATTTAACCGGCTAGACCATCTGAACATCGCCCACAAAAGAACAGTGCAGGATTTGGAGATTTACCGAGCAAGACCACTTATGCTTAACTAAACAGATAAGTCCAAGATTTAACCAATAACATAAAGACCAAGGAGAAACCCCGCATAAAACTAAGAGTTGACAGGCTCAAACTCTCCCAATAGAATGAAATCTCTAGCATATAGCCTAGGAAATTTAACTTTGCATAAACCTAAGTAAATACCTAGCCCTCAAACTTAAACCCAGAAAATTTACGAATCGGTAATTTACTTAAGTTTATACCAAGAAAATTTCCTAGCGTATAGGCGCAGAGTTTTATATATCAAGTGTTTATTATCATAAACCATGGGAATTTACAAAGAACTTCCAACATAACAACATGACAGCAGCCCCCAATAACAGGAATAGAAAAAGAAGACATAGCAGCAGCCCCCCAACATAAGCAAACGGCCCCACAAATTAACAAGGATACAAGGCAGCCCCCTCAAATTAACAAGGATACAAGGCGGCCCCCAATAACAGGAATAGAAAAAGAAGACATAGCAGCAGCCCCCCCAACATAAGCAAACGACCCCACAAATTAACAAGGATACAAGGCAGCCCCCTCAAATTAACAAGGTTACAAGGCAACCCCCAATAATGATCCAAACAAATTTTGCCAACAGAAATTCAAGCACAAGGCAGCCCCTATAATGATCCAAACAAATTTTGCCAATAGAAATTCAAGCACAAGGCAGCCCCTATAATGATCCAAACAAATTTTGCCAATAGAAATTCAAGCACAAGGCAGCCCCTATAATGAAAAGAAATCAGGATTATACAACCAACTCCAAGGTGATATGAATTCAAGCATAGCAGCCCCCTAAAAGAAAAGAAATCAGGAATAAAGTTATCTAGATTTTAGACTCCCAGAATTAGCCCAGGATCGGACAGAGCATCCAAGGCTTAGCCAAGAACTTAACAGGCAGCTAGCATCAGAAGACAGGACCGATACATGGGCCTAAAAGCAAGCCTCCTATAGCATGTAGCCCAAGTAAAACTCTAAAAAAAAAACCAAGCATCCACCGGCCCCCATATCCACAGGAAACAAGGAACACTATACAATTATGCAATCTGGAAAGATAACTAACAGCCACCAGCCCGACATAATTAAAGGCAATTAAAACTTCTGGAAGGGGGGTACCCCAAGCAGCTTCCCCACCCGGGCACAAAAAGTCATGGTTTTTCTATCATAGAACTCAAGGATCTGCTAGCATAATTGCCCAAGCCTGCTATCAAAATTAGAACAACAAAAAAAAGAAATCTGCTGGTATCCCAACACTTCCAAATCAGGAATTAGCACATAAAGAAAATCTGCTAGCATACCCCCAACAATTGCTAAGAAGGAATTAGACCAAAAGAAGAACACGACCATCATACACCAACAAGAGCTCAGGGCCACGATCGGTAAAGCAACAGGGGAGTAAAATGCCCAGAATTTTAGCCTTCAGAACCCAAACCATTAGGTTCTTCCAACAAAAAAAAACAACTTAGATTAGGCCAACAGATACAAGAAGGCAAAGTCCAGCGAATCCAGATAATTAGCAGAACAAACCTCTCTATAGCCAGACCAATTTCAGTTAAACCCAAGGAGGAGAAATGAAAGAGAGAGTGAAGAAAAGTTTTCTTGCCTCAACAATGGCAACCCGCCAGAGCGCGACGAGCATGGAAGGAGCCGCCCGGTTCCATAGCCCCGGCGACGAAGACAAGCCCCGGCAACCACGATCCCTCCTCCTCCGACAGCTCCGGCGCAGCTCGACACCAATCCGACGCAAACCCTAACCCTTCGACAACTCGCCGGCTCTACGGGATAGGGAGGAAGGGAATTGGCTCACGATGAAACCTCCAGCAAAAGAACCCAAGCCCTTCTATATCCTTTATCAATGATTTAATTAACTTAATTTAATTTAATTTTTTTTTACATAGCTTTTACTCATATACATATATTAGGTATATATATATATGCAAACTTTTACACAAAAACCTTATACATATAAATTTATATAATGCACATATATGTAAGCAACTTTATACAAGCCTATGCATAAATACTAATATATATACACATTTATATATGTATATATACACATATACATACATATATCTGCATGCACGACTCCACCTAGAGAGAATTCACCAGACGACGATGACGACGAAAGGTAACGCCCCTACGCATCGACACCCTAAATTAAATCTCGCTTGCGAATAATTATCATAAATTCCATATGTTTTAAATAAAATAATTATAAGAAAAAACCCGGGGCGTTACAGTCACCCCACCAAGGAGGAAGTTTCGTCCCGAAACTTAGAATCAAAACTTAGAAGGCATCGAATGAAAGGTATGAAGGGAGAGGTAAACTCACACTCGCTAGAAAGGAACGCTAACCGAAAAGGGCTAGGAATGCGGATGCGGATATGACTACCCCAAAAGAAAAGGACATTACCAAGAACTCGATATGTCCAGACCGAGAACAGAAAACAGATCGCGGGACACCGGACTCGCGGATCCCCAACTGAAGGAAGCCTAAATGAAGATCAGCTTTCGAAAATACCGAACAACTTGCTTTTTCACGAACAAGACGAGAGCACTCCAGGGCAAAGAACTAGGCCAGAAAAAGCCACACTGCAACCACTCATCTAACTGAGTGCGCAACTCTCGCAACACAAGCGGGGCCAAATGGTACGGTGCCATAGCAAAAGGACAAGTACCCAGCTCAAGGTCAGAAACAAACTCCTCAACTCGCGCAGGTAGAAGAACTAGGGGGATTAACTGGGAAGACATCAGGGGACTCCCGCGCCACAGGGAAAACCTCGATACACAACAAACTGAAAAAGGTTTCTAGCATAGAAACAAGGTAAGCAACGCCATAAAAACTAAAGGCTCCTGGCACACACCGCGGAAATAACCGGGGAAAACATAGCGCGGAAAACCAAACACGCTCGAGGGTTGACCGATGTCCAGCTCAAAGACCAAACGCTTTACCTTGCGTTGGATAACAACATCAAACCTGGACAACCAGCCCAAACCCAAAAAAAATCACGACGAAGGCCCAAATGAGGATAAGATGCTTACTCAGTACTCAATCTTACGTCTCCAGAACATAAACAGACTCTTTGACATAGAAAAGATTAGGCCGAACATAAATATCGAGCTAGGGGCCAGATAACCAAAACACAAACTTTCACGACTGGCTCACGTGAAACACACCGTGAACACTAGGGAAAGAAGCAGGAAAAATACAGCTTAACTGCAGATGTTCTGATGCACTCAACTCTGGCATCAGAGAAACCATCAAGAAACCCATGCCCCCAACTACGAGCTCTAAATTAGCACTCCGCTAATTGCAAATCTCTCATAACACACCTGAGCCAACTGTAGCTCTCCACGGATAAGTGATACCGCTACGCTCGAATCCACCCAAGCTTCCAAGATCTGCCTCAAAATGTTGACAGACACAACATTTAGATATAAGCCTTACTAAGCCAACTTGAACTTCCTACCACCAAACCATTTCCTTCAGATCACGATACATTCCTTTTGAAATCAAAATGGTAGGCAACGCTAGAACTTTATGCTTCGCCACAAATCCTTGCCCGAATATCCTCAATAGCAGGAATATAATATTTACTTCTAAATTTCTACGTGATCATATCTTTCTTCAGAAGTCCAGAAAATCTTTGCATTAGGATTAACCCCGAATGAAACACAATTCCAATTTATAAAGAAAAACTCTCCCAACCCTAAGCTGGTCAACAATAATATTGCTTCCAACGGTTGCCAATGAAATTCTCTCTGCCAGCTACTACACTAGAACACTAATGATGAGTGTAGGGTAATTCTTCCTATAAAATTTCAAATTCCATGAACCATTCGCAAGCACAATCCCTGTCTACGCCAGAACAGAACACCCAAACCATGATCAAAATTCACGACAAGGTCTTCTAAATTCAACACTTCCAAATCAACCTAACGATGACCGCCTGCAAAGCTCTATAGCCAAAACATCGAGTAAAACTCAAATAAAAAAGAAGGCACGCTCAACATCCTCTACCTTAACTCGCACAGAATTGAGATAACAAAAATCCAAATCCACATTCGCAAGACAACGAATAAACTAGGTCAAAACCTTAACCTGAAAACACCTCAAAACACCTAGCTTAAGACGCAACAGCTAGGAACCAGAATTTCCTAACTCGATACAGATCAGAAAGGAGTAGATACTTGCTCTTGCTGTTACCTTGCTCTGGGAATTTATGAAATGATGTTATGCTAAACTTAGGATGATACACCATCATCCTATCAACTTATGTGCATATAAAATAATGCATGAATGCCAAATTTTATTCCAAATCATGTGTGTACAAGCGTCATCATGTATGTCTTTAGCTTGGCACGTGTGCAATGCTATGTTATGATGTTTATGCAGTGCTATGCAATATAAAAAGGCCTTATTGCATGTTATGAGCGGCGTACACATGCGATCTTATGCATCCCATACTACATATTATCGCATGTAACGAAAAGGAAAATCTAATGGACACGCATGCGACCTACGTTATGCATCCCATACTACATAACAGTCGTATGTTGTCACCTATGAGGATCCATATACAAACACATATTATGCATCCCATACTACATAATATGCCCCGTGTACTTCTTATCATGCTATGAGTGTAGTGTTCATGCTTCAGCCAAGACATACTGATGACCCTTCGGTGTGTGTATGCAATGAATGACGATTCTCACCAGGCGGTTAACCGGGCAACCAAACTATCACAGCAACCCGGCTAACCTGGCTCTGATACCAACTGTCACAACTCGCATTTTCCCAAGAATATAATACATATTATCAGAGCAAGGGGAAAATACGCGTCGTGATGCCACGCCTGCAGGAGACGACTACAGACGCTCAGGCAAACACTCCTTACGATAAATTTATAAAAGACATATATGTGTTTATATTAAAAAGAGAAATTTTCATTATTAACTTAAGACCGCGTCCCTCGGTCCGGTGGATCATCTAGTCCACAAGTAGAAAACTATATATACGCAGCGGAAAAATAGGTTTATTTTTAGCCTACATGAGCATGAAGATGAACATCCCAGAAATAATATGCATATATCTATGTTTAATATAGTAAGAAAAGATTTTCTACGATCTTCAAAGTACGTGACATTTATTTAAAACCATGATATGCAAGAATGACATTTTTATACCCAAAAGTAACTAATGCATTCTAGCATAAAGCTTCCCAGAGAGCAAGTAGGTAAACAATTTGAAAGTAACAGCAAAATAACTAGCAAGTAAACTAGCACAAGAAGAGATTCATACGGGCGTCAACAACTGACACGAACCCGCAGGAAAGAAGGAAAAACAACCAAAAGAACTGCCCCTTACCTACTAGAGAGGAAGGGCCTCTACAGGACAGCTAAACGACGCCGCTCTAACTCCTGCGCCAGCTAAAAACCTGAACCTGAGACATTCATAAGAAAAGAATGCCTCGGCCCAAGAGGGTGCAAGAAAACCAAGATTAGCAGTAAGAGAAATAAGAGAGTGCAGAAAGGAAAACTAAGCAGGTAAACATCTACAATCTTACAACAACCCGAGCCAGCTCAAACGAGTGCACTCGGTAAGAAGAAAAGCCTGCACCAGAAGGTAAGTCAACACAATCAAAGCCCACCACGTGTCCGCCATTGCGGCTCAGATGAGATAGTCATACATATACTATCATAATACACATATATAAGCGTATGTGCTTAAGAACTTGAGACTGATCAGCTCAAGGGAAAAGCGTCCCCCAAAAGAAGGTACTGCGACGGTGGTATCTTCCACCTACGCCCGCAGCCCAAAACCCGGGTCGTGGTCCTCTATCCACTGCCACCCAGAAACCAAATCCGGGTGGTGGTACTCTATCCACTGCCACCCAAAACCGAATCCGGGTGGTGGTACTCTATCCACTGCCACCCAAAACTACCCACCGTGCAAGGCTTAAGACAAAGGTTCTAAATAATCAAATTAAGTTTCAATTAAGACACGGGACGTAACCCGAGATACCGGCACCATAGCACCCTAAGGATAGGGTCACAAAGAAATAAACACTACTCAACGATTCATTTGAAAACACTTGGTGAGTCCAAACTTGACTCCCAACGAACTCCTCGAAACCGTGCAATGAATTGGGCACGACAAGACACCATAAATGATCACTTTTCTGAAAGAATGAAAGTTTCAATAATTGGAACGGGTGAAGAGCTTGAAACCCAAAATGCAACCACACAACTATCCACATTAGCAATAAATGATTTCGTTGTGTCATCGAGAACTAGCAAAAGAAATTCCCAGGGAGTTTAGCATCTAATTTCCCGTACCCGTCGGGAATTAGATAACAAACTCCCAGGGAATTTAACCGGCTAGACCATCAGAACATCGCCCACAAAAGAACAGTGCAGGATTTGGAGATTTACCGAGCAAGACCACTTATGCTTAACTAAACAGATAAGTCCAAGATTTAACCAATAACATAAAGACCAAGGAGAAACCCCGCATAAAACTAAGAGTTGACAGGCTCAAACTCTCCCAATAGAACGAAATCTCTAGCATATAGCCTAGGAAATTTAACTTTGCATAAACCTAAGTAAATACCTAGCCCTCAAACTTAAACCCAGAAAATTTACGAATCGATAATTTACTTAAGTTTATACCAAGAAAATTTCCTAGTGTATAGGCGCAGAGTTTTATATATCAAGTGTTTATTATCATAAACCATGGGAATTTACAAAGAACTTCCAACATAACAACATGGCAGCAGCCCCCAATAACAGGAATAGAAAAAGAAGACATAGCAGCAGCCCCCCAACATAAGCAAACGGCCCCACAAATTAACAAGGATACAAGGCAGCCCCCTCAAATTAACAAGGTTACAAGGCAGCCCCCTCAAATTAACAAGGATACAAGGCAGCCCCCAATAACAGGAATAGAAAAAGAAGACATAGCAGCAGCCCCCCCAACATAAGCAAACGACCCCACAAATTAATAGGGATACAAGGCAGCCCCCTCAAATTAACAAGGATACAAGGCAACCCCCAATAATGATCCAAACAAATTTTGCCAACAGAAATTCAAGCACAAGGTAGCCCCTATAATGATCCAAACAAATTTTGCCAATAGAAATTCAAGCACAAGGCAGCCCCTATAATGATCCAAACAAATTTTGCCAATAGAAATTCAAGCACAAGGCAGCCCCTATAATGAAAAGAAATCAGAATTATACAACCAGCTCCAAGGTGATATGAATTCAAGCATAGCAGCCCCCCAAAAGAAAAGAAATCAGGAATAAAGTTATCTAGATTTTAGACTCCCAGAATTAGCCCAGGATCGGACAGAGCATGCAAGGCTTAGCCAAGAACTTAACAGGCAGCTAGCATCAGAAGACAGGACCGATACATGGGCCTAAAAGCAAGCCTCCTATAGCATGTAGCCCAAGTAAAACTCTAAAAAAAAAACCAAGCATCCACCGGCCCCCATATCCACAGGAAACAAGGAACACTATACAATTATGCAATCTGGAAAGATAACTAACAGCCACCAGCCCGACATAATTAAAGGCAATTAAAACTTCTGGAAGGGGGGGTACCCCAAGCAGCTTCCCCACCCGGGCACAAAAATTCATGGTTTTTCTATCATAGAACTCAAGGATCTGCTAGCATAATTGCCCAAGCCTGCTATCAAAATTAGAAAAAAAAAAAAGAAATCTGCTGGTATCCCAACACTTCCAAATCAGGAATTAACACATAAAGAAAATCGGCTAGCATACCCCCAACAATTGCTAAGAAGGAATTAGACCAAAAGAAGAACACGACCAGCATACACCAACAAGAGCTCAGGGCCACGATCGGTAAAGCAACAGGGGAGTAAAATGCCCAGAATTTTAGCCTTCAGAACCCAAACCATTAGGTTCTTCCAACCAAAAAAAAAACAACTTAGATTAGGCCAACAGATACAAGAAGGCAAAGTCCAGCGAATCTAGATAATTAGCAGAACAAACCTCTCTATAGCCAGACCAATTTCAGTTAAACCCAAGGAGGAGAAATGAAAGAGAGAGTGAAGAAAAGTTTTCTTGCCTCAACAATGGCAACCCGCCAGAGCGCGACGAGCATGGAAGGAGCCGCCCGGTTCCATAGCCCCGGCGACGAAGACAAGCCCCGGCAACCACGATCCTTCCTCCTCTGACAGCTCCGGCGCAGCTCGACACCAATCCGACGCAAACCCTAACCCTTCGACAACTCGCCGGCTCTACGGGATAGGGAGGAAGGGAATTGGCTCACGATGAAACCTCCAGCAAAAGAACCCAAGCCCTTCTATATCCTTTATCAATGATTTAATTAACTTAATTTAATTTTTTTTTACATAGCTTTTACTCATATACATATATTAGGTATATATATATATGCAAACTTTTACACAAAAACCTTATACATATAAATTTATATAATGCACATATATGTAAGCAACTTTATACAAGCCTATGCATAAATACTATTATATATACACATTTATATATGTATATATACACATATACATACATATATCTGCATGCACGACTCCACCTAGAGAGAATTCACCGGACGACGATGACGACGAAAGGTAACGCCCCTACGCATCGACACCCTAAATTAAATCTCGCTTGCGAATAATTATCATAAATTCCATATGTTTTAAATAAAATAATTATAAGAAAAAACTCGGGGCGTTACAACCTTCAGTTGAGCTCGCTCGTCTAGCGAATGGCCTGGAGGGTGTCGACTCTTCTCCACCTCCAGTTGAGCCTCGCTCCTGGAGGGTGTCTAATCTTCTCCACCTCCAGTTGAGCCTCGCTCCTGGAGGGTGTCGACTCTTCTCCACCTCCAGTTGAGCCTCGCTCCTGGAGGGTGTCGTCTCTTCTCCACCTCCAGTTGAGCCTCGCTCCTGGAGGGTGTCGTCTCTTCTCCACCTCCAGTTGAGCCTCGCTCCTAGAAGGTGTCTAATCCTCTCCACCTCCAGTTGAGCTCGCTCGTCTAGCGAATGGCCTGGAGGGTGTCTAATCTTCTCCACCTCCAGTTGAGCTCGCTCGTCTAGCGAATGGCCTGGAGGGTGTCTAATCTTCTCCAACTCCAGTTGAGCTCGCTCGTCTAGCGAATGGCCTGGAGGGTGTCGACTCTTCTCCACCTCCAGTTGAGCCTCGCTCCTGGAAGGTGTCTAATCTTCTCCACCTCCAGTTGAGCTCGCTCATCTAGCGAATGTCCTGGAGGGTGTCTAATCTTCTCCACCTCCAGTTGAGCTCGCTAGTCTAGCGAATGGCCTGGAGGGTGTCGACTCTTCTCCACCTCCAGTTGAGCCTCGCTCCTGGAAGGTGTCTAATCTTCTCCACCTCCAGTTGAGCTTGCTCGTCTAGCGAATGGCCTGGAGGGTGTCTAATCTTCTCCACCTCCAGTTGAGCTCGCTCGTCTAGCGAATGGCCTGGAGGGTGTCTAATCTTCTCCACCTCCAGCTGAGCTCGCTCGTCTAGCGAATGGCCTGGAGGGTGTCTAATCTTCTCCACCTCCAGTTGAGCTCGCTCGTCTAGCGAATGGCCTGGAGAGTGTCGTCTCTTCTCCACCTCCAGTTGAGCCTCGCTCTTGGAGGGTGTCGTCTCTTCTCCACCTCCAGTTGAGCCTCGCTCCTGGAGGGTGTCGTCTCCTCTCCACCTCCAGTTGAGCTCGCTCGTCTTGCGAATGGCCTGGAGGGTGTCTAATCTTCTCCACCTCCAGTTGAGCTCGCTCGTCTAGCGAATGGCCTGGAGGGTGTCGACTCTTCTCCTCCTCCAGTTGAGCCTCGCTCCTGGAGGGTGTCTAATCTTCTCCACCTCCAGTTGAGCCTCGCTCCTGGAAGGTGTCGACTCTTCTCTACCTTCAGTTGAGCCTTGCTCCTATAGGGTGTCGACTCTTCTCCATCTTTTTTAGTTGAATTTGCTCAGCCAGCGAAGGGCTTGAGAGGGATACTAAGTGACATATCATCTAATGCCCATCTCTCCGAACCACGGGTCCTACATTGTTTTTTTGAGCTCGTATCGAGCTAAAAAAAAGCGGGGATTGTGTATAAACCGTAATTCGTCGAGATCAGAAATGCAAGAGGACAACACAGAAGACCTCCCCCACCTAGGTGAGTGCAGAAGACCTCCCCCACCTGGGCGAGTACAGAAGACCTCCCCCACCTAGGCGAGTACAGAAGACCTCCCCCACCTGGGCGAGTACAGGAGACCTCCCCACCTGGGAGAGTACAGAAGACCTCCCCCACCTGGGCGAGTACAGGAGACCTCCCCACCTGGGCGAGTACAGAAGACCTTCCACACCTGGGCAAGTACAGGAGACCTCCCCACCTGGGCGAGTACAGAAGACCTCCCCCACCTGGGCGAGTGCAGAAGACCTCCCCCACCTGGGCGAGTGAAGAAGACCTCCCCCCACCTGGGCGAGTACAGGAGACCTCCCCACCTGGGAGAGTACAGAAGACCTCCCTCACCTGGGCGAGTACCGGAGACCTCCCCACCTGGGCGAGTACAGAAGACCTCCCCCACCTGGTCGAGTACAGGAGACCTCCTCACCTGGGCGAGTACAAAAGACCTTCCCCACCTGGGCGAGTACAGGAGACCTCCCCACCTGGGCGAGTACAGAAGACCTCCCCCACCTGGGCGAGTGCAGAAGACCTCCCCCACCTGGGAGAGTACAGGAGACCTCCCCACCTGGGCGGTTATCCGCAGCTCATTTCTACCCCGTTCAGAAGGCAAGAGCGGTTATCCGCAGCTCATTTCAGAAGGCGGGAGCAGCTAATCGCAGTCCATTTGGTTTTGCCTATAAATAGGACCCCAAGGCACAAGTAGAAAGCACCTTCACCCCCCCTAGGGTGGGAGAGTACACTGTCTGCCTCTCTTGTGCCAAGCTCAGCATTAGCTTTAGGAGGGGAAGTTCCTATAGACTTCCGGGTATGTGGCGGGACCTCCTCGCTGCAGCACACGGGTCTTGTTTATAGGCAGGTTGGAGTGGTTTTGTATGCTGTCTAGTTTCTTATCACCTTGTCTCGCGTGGGTCGATAACTAAATAAGTAGCCTTTGGTCACCCCCAAGTCTCGAACAGTTGGACCGGTATCCGGGTTCCAACAGCTGTGACTTCCTCGAGGAGTCACATCAAATATGTGTAGCGGAATATACAAGAACAACCCAAAAGAGACATATGGATCTTGCTAAAATCATGAATCAAGAAATTGTAGCAATAACAAAATTACCTTTACGCGATTGAGTCAATACTCAATCAGATGGTTCAAGAAAATTCTTCTTGAAATCAAAATCCTATTCCGAGTTCTTCCTTTGTGCTTCATTCGGCTCTATGCGGAATGGACTGCTCGTCGGAGGAGTGAGTGTAGAAATAAGACCACACATCTATAGAAGTCCACACGAGCGAAGGAGAACCTTAAGTTTCTTGTCTAACAAGAGCTTGGTCGGAGAAGGAGAGCCCTCAATGTCTCTACAGATTGCTAGATCCGACAAGGAGAGGCGACAACGGGTCTATAGGAATAGAAGCAAGATCGACAAAACCTTTCCTATCAGATCTCAAGAAGCGGCGATGGGATAGGGACGATCAGAATCGTGATCTCCTTCGTTGGTCGCTCTCGGTTCTTTCTCTGTCGGGAGCATTGTTAAAACCTAAAGTCTTTATCCCTTTTATACTCACGAGTACAAGGCAGACAAAAGGGTTCTCTATCCATAGACCCAGACTAAAACATGATATATAGTTTTTCGCCGGGTTCAGGAATTCGTCGAGACAACTCGACGAATTCATCGAGATAGTCTCGACGAATTCGTCGAGACAATCTCGACGAAACCGTCGAGACAATCTCGACGAAACCATCGAGACAGTCTCGATGAATTTGTCGAGACATCTCGATGAAACCAATCATTCGTCGAGACAGTCTCGACGAACTGAGCAGTGCCAGTCTTTCGTCGAGACAGTCTCGACGACCTCGGCGAGATATCATGATGAATCTTTTTGAAAATATATCTAGTGATCCTTGACAATAACAATGAAAAACAAGCAGTTTTTATAAAGTACAAAAAATAACAATATCACAACCCTCTAAAAGAATTCGACCACAAACCCCTTAAATGAAATAACATTCGATTTCAATGCTTTATATCTTTATAATGCCCTAAAATGTCTTATCACCAAGTTTCAATATTTTCCAGAGAATAATAAACCCTTAAGTAAATTTTTCCACAAATCGTTCACATAAAGGGTTTATGAAAGAGGTACCATATAGATCATCTTAAAAATCACAACAAAATTACCAGAGAACTTAAACACTAACACAAGCTAGCTGGCAAGGTTTCATGATCATCCTAGGTCATATGAACATGTAACTCCTTTTAATAAGGAGGTGCCTTAAATAATTCTTAATTAGATATGAAGGATTAAAAGTCTCCAAAAATTCCAAAGAAACTACCTAGGGCTTGAAACCACCCTTTGAACCTCTCTACCAAGTTTTAGGTCAATCTAAGGACATATGAGCCCATGTCCTTCAATGGGTTCGATAAATAACCCCAAGTTTAGACCTAGGATTCTAGGGTACAACTAATTCAAATTACCCCAAATCTTGGGAGGAGGTATTTTATGTGATATTAATTCAGTGGCCAAGGTCTCTCACCAGTTTGATGAGACTTGACCACTTAACCCAACAAGTGCACTTTTGACCTTTTACCCTTAGTTTGACCAATCTTGGGACAGTGAAATACCCAACCAAATCAATTCCAAATGGGATGAAATTTTTACCAGCGACATAACATGGTCCTAAGGACTACCCACCAAAATTTGGTGGTGTTTGGAGGTCTCTAGACCCTATAATTATTTACTACATGGATTATTAAATTTTTGTTAAAACCTTAGAAAAATGTCCTCCAAAAATTCTCATTTTTAGATATGTTAAGGGTGTGGGTGCAAACAGCCTATGTTACAATTTTCAAGGAATTTGGATGAATGGATTGATGGGGGCACACAAATCAAGCTCTGGTCAACCCTATGTACAGGTTGCACCATTTTGAGTGTTGCAATCAAACTAGTGGGCCAAATTGGCCCAAATCAATTTTAAATTAATGTAGACATCAGTGGCTATAAGTTTGGTATAGATCACTTTTCCAGGAGAGGGCTCTAAGTATTTTCTGTAATTATTTTTAACTACGACCATTAAAGGAACAAAAATAGGAATATCAAATATATTATTACAAAAACTTGCACAGATCTTAAAACACAAACGAAGGGCATCCCTTCATCTTCTCCAATCAGCCAACGACCACGGTTGGCCCGTCCTGTAGCAACTTGGGAGGTGATTTCCCGGCCACCTAGACGCTCTCCCGGTCGGCCAATGCCTCCACCACCTTTGTTGAGGTGGCAGCTGGCGATGCACGGTGGTTGGCCTGCCGGAGGCAGCCGAAATAAGGAATTTAAACAAGGGAAGAAAGCTTGAACACAAGCTTCCGGCCATGCCGATCCAAGACCAATTGGCCCCAAATCTAGTGGCCAAAATGATGAGATCTACCCACTAAGAAATAGATGAGAGGGGAGGACATGAATTGTTGCTTGTAGTCGTGCCGATCGCCGGTCCGCCATGGTTGGTCGAGAGCTCTTGGGTGCCATGATGGTAGGAGCTTAGGTTGGAAAATTCTTCTAGAAAAGTGGGGGAAACTCATTCCCTTCACCTCTTGAGCCCTTTTATAGACCCAAATCCTGGTGGGGAGGAGATGAAGCTTGGGATTCCTCCATCAACACCATTCATGGTGAAAATTTCGGCCATCTCCAAAGGTCACCCATTTCATCACCCATAAGAGTGGGAAAACCCTTTAATGTTCTTCTAATTGATGGGGGGAATGAATCCCCATCAATTGGGAGGACTTTTGGACTCCCTTGGCCATGAATTTGGCCAGCAAAATGAGCCCCATCCGCTTCCCATCGATTTATCTACCGCCGACGCTAGTACTAGCTCCAGCGCTAACATCTCGGCGGCGTAACGCTCGCCGGTTCGGCAACCGCTAGGCGCTACCGCTACCGCCAGTGCTAGTGCTAGCGCATGTGCTAGCGTTTCGACGGTATTTGGTTCATCTCAGCGGTTCACCTAAACCACCACTACTGTCAGCGCTAGCCGCTAGCTCCGGCGCTAGCGCCGCATTTAATACCCTCCTTCTTTCTACGGTTGGATAATTGGGGTATTATGAGTGGACCCCCCCTATTGGGATTGACACATCATGGTGGGGTCATGGGTCATGGTGATGCCTTAAGGCCAACCCTAGGCTTGGTAACTAGAAATCACTATCTGCAGACCATGGTGATTTTTGCCTACAACCTAAGATCTTATATTCTCTTTGCGCATCCTAGGGTTTTGTCATGACCTAGTCATGACAAAACCGTCCTAGGGGTCTAGTCGTTCGGGGGATGTTACAATTGGAGTAAGGACTGAAGATTTCACTCAGCTCTGCTTTAAGGATGCACCAGCAGTCCATATATAACAGAAGACAAACACTACTGTCAACTGTTGTAAGCTATACATAAAAACCATTTGAAGGAACTTTATTGTTTTGAGCTTGTAGGGCACTGTGCCTGATATTGTAGGGTTGTTGAACCTGAGTAGTAGGGATGTTGAGCCTGAGGTTTGTAAGGCTGTTGAGCCTGAGTTGTAGGGCATCTTGCCTGAGAAGTAGGGCTTCTTGATAGGCCCGAGGTAGGAGGTCAAGGGGATCTCTGAGCTGTAGGAGTGGAAGCACTCTGAGTGGTAGGGCTGGTTGGCCAGAGGTAGGGCTTGGAGCAAGCCTGAGAGATCCCGAGGGATCTGTGTTGTAAGCTCTAGGAGCTGAGATTGGAGAAGTATGCCTTGGCTAACACACTTTTAGAAAGGTGTAGAGGGAAAGCGGACTACCCATAGACACACTATCTTGGGGAACCAATATACACACTTGTGTGCTTTCTGTGTTTGCTTGTTATTTTGTTTACTAGTAACAACAGTTAAGTAAAAAACCAAAGAGACCTATTCACCCTCCTCTAGGTGAATTAGACTACATACCTATAAACTATCAAGTGGTATCAGAGGTAGGTTGGTCAAAAAGGACTTAATAGTCTGACCAGATCCTACATAGGTGTAGTCAAATCCTAATCCAATGGCTACCATTGGAGTTCAGAAGGAGACAGAGTCCATGAAGCTGCCAATATGCAAAAAGGAAACCTTTGGCATCTGGAAGCAAAGGGTTAGTCTCTTCATGGAGGAATCAGACCCTAGGATTTATATCACTGTCGAGGAGGGCCCCCTTCTTATCACAAAGCCCTCCACCATTGATCCTCCTAGGCAGGTAGGCAATTCATACACTTAAATGACAAGGGATGAGATAGCATTGGCAACAATGGACAAAAGAGCTGAAAACATTATAGTCAATGATATTGATGATTCAACATTCCAGAACTTGGTACACTATGAGACTACCAAGGATATGTGGGATACACTGATAGTGTACATGGAAGGGACTGAAGAGGTGAGGGATGATAGGAAATCCCTCCTCAATTAGGAATATGAAGCCTTCAGGAAGCAGAGCTTGGAATGCATAGCTGATTGCTATGAAAGATTCTTCAAAATAAGAAATGAGTTGAGGACCTATGATAGGACCTTCACTCATTATGAGCTAAATGACAAATTCCTAAGATCTCTAACTAGAGATTGGGATACCAAGATATGTTCCATCAGGGAGGTGGCAAAGCTGGGTGAGACTTCTCCCCATACTCTGTTTGGAAAGCTGTTCTCTTATGAGATGCAGCTATCTTCTAGGAAGGAGGAGGAAACATCCTCCAGGCCTCAGGCAAGGGAGAGGACTGTGGCCCTCAAGGCTGATGGATCCAAGAAGAGCAATGCAAGGATGCCTACACCTCCAAGAAGGGCTGCTGGCTCAGAAAATTTTGAGTCCAGCTCATCTGATAGCAGCTCTTCTAATGGGGAGTTTGCTGCCTTCTCAAGGTATTTCAGGAAAATGATGAGGAGGAAGAAGTGGAAGAACAAACCTTGCTCCTCCTAACATCCCAGGAAGGATCTCAACAAATCATACAAGCAGCTCCCCAAAGGGGACAAGTATGATTCTAAACATGTTAAACAAGTTTCATCTAAGGTGATTTGTTATTGCTGTAGTAAGCCTGGACATGTCATTGCTGACTGTCCAGTCAAGAGGAAGGAGAAGGATGATAAGAAATCCTATCACCAGAAGGGAAGGAAGGGAGAAAAGTCCTTCATATCTAAGAAGGACAAGAGCTAGAGTGAATCTGACTCATCTTTCTCAGACTCAGAAGAAGAAGAAGCCTATATTGGGCTGTTTGCAGCTGAGGAAGATGAGAACTTTCCTGCTGCAACAGTGGGCATTTGGGCCCCTCTATCACATTCAGACAGTGATATAGTTGAGGATGAAGATGCAAGAGAACACCATGGCTTAATGGCCATAACAGATGACGATGAAGATAGTCAGTACATTCCTGACAAGGTACCTACTCTTCCCCCTTCTTCTGAGTATGAGTCAATGCCAGACTCTGAACCATGCTCATTAATTGATGAAATTGATTCAGAATCTGAAGTGGATGTCAATTAACTGATTGACAAGTATGATGCTTTATTAGATGCTCTGAAAAAGAGCAAGAAGCTGGTCAAGAGGCAAGCTCAAGAAATTGTTTCCCTTAAGTTGGCTAAGCAAGATTGCACCGAGTCACCTACTATGGTGGCTCAGATGAGTAGAGAAATAAGCCAACTCAAGGGGATAATAGTTGTCCAATTAAGCACCATTTCCCAAAAGAACAAGGTCAACAAGGACCTTGAGGAGAAGCTTCTCAAAGAAAAGAGCCTAGTGGCTCAATTCTCCAAGCCAAAATCAGTGCTTCCAATTATTGACACCTTTTCTTCTCAAACTAATAGGAGAGGACTAAGGTTCAATAAATTGGAAGTGGGTGAAGGAAGTGGAGAAAAGAGCAAGGCTAAGGCTAAGCCTCATACCACCTTTTAAAACGTATTACTTCCCTCTAACAGGTATGACCATGACAACATGTATGGTCACTGGAAGAATGGGAGTTCCTATAGGAAGGAATGCACTCCTTCCCATAATAGAAGAAAGGGCATGTGGATGAGTATTATGAAGGCTCCCTATGAAGAAATTAAAATGGCCCATGCTAGACCATTTGTTTTTGGTACTTCAGCTCCATCATTCAAGAGTAAGGAAGCAAGCTCTTCCAAGTTCATTCCAGCAAAGCACTTGGCTGCTGTCAAACCTGTAAACAGTCCTAACATCTCAGTGTCTGATGCTATCAAATCTCGCCTAGCTTCCAATCCAAGGAAAGCTGATGTCATTAAGATAAAGGCTGTTAAGACTGTCCATAGGTTAACCTTCAGCCAGATCATTGCTGAAAGGAATAAGAAGAATACTGCTGTCTCCCCCCTAAACACAAGCATATTAATGCTCATACCACCTCAAGTTATGTTCAGAAGAGAAGATACAACATTCATGAATGTTGGTGTTGTGGTAAGGTGGGACACTTTACCATAGATCGTTCGCACAATCCCAATGTGCCAAGTGCAAAGAAGATCCTTTTTGCAAAGGTTGCAGCAGGTGTGATGCCATCCTTTCATGCTAACAAGAGCCTAGGACCCAAAATTAATTGGGCTCCTAAGGGTAATTAAATTCCTTCTTGCAGGTTAGTTCACGTACCATCCTTGGGCAAATATGGTGCTTGGACAGTGGGTGCTCAAGGCACATGATAGGTACCAAAAGTCTTCTACAGGAATACAAAGCTGTGAACAATGGACCTAAGGTCATCTTTGGTGGATCAAAAAAAGGCATCACCAGAGAATATGGTGTCACAACCCGCATTTTCCCACAAATTTAACAAATATTATCAGAGCAAAGGGAAAATACGCGCTATGATGCCACGTCAAGCAGGGGACAACTACCGACGCTCAGGCAAACACTCCTTACGATTATTTTATAAAAGACATAAATGTGCTTGGATTAAAAAGAGAATTTTACATTTTTGCTTAAGACCGTGCCCCTCGGTCCGGTGGATCATCTAGTCCGCAAGTAGAAAACTATACATACGCAGCGGAAAATAGGTTCATTTTAGCCTACATGAGCATGAAGTTCAACATCCCAGAAATGATATGCACATATCTATGTTTAGTATAGTACGAAAAGATTTTCTACGATCTTCAAAGTATGTGACATTTATTTAAAATCGTGATATGCAAGAATGATATTTTTTATACCCATAAAGTAACTAATGCATCCTAGCATAAAGCTTCCCAGAGAGCAAGTAGGTAAACAACCCGAAAGTAACAACAAAATAACTAGCAAGTAATCTAGCACTAGAAAACTAAATCTATGGGCGTCAACAACTGACCCGAGCCCATAGAAAACAAAGTACAAGCCTATAACTGAATAAAAGGAACAACTACCTCACGACCGAGAGGGGAGGACGAACCACTGCAACTAACTGCAGCTCTAGAGGACACCAACTCTACTAACCGAACAGCTACGGCTCCGAGCCTGAGACATTCAAAAGAAAAGAATGCCTCAGCAAGAAAAATACAAGAAAACCCAAGGTTAACAACAATCAGAAATAAAGATTTCAGAAAGGAGGACTAATCAGATAAGCATCTATAATCTTAGAACAACCCGAGCCAGCTAAAACAGTGCACTCGGTAAGAGGAAAAGCCTGCACCAAAAGGTAAAAGCCAAAACAATCAAAGCCAACCACTGGTCTGCCATCGCGGCTCAGAGGTGGTGGTTATACACATACTATCATAATACGCATATATAAGCATATATGTTTATAAGAACTTGAGACTGATCAGCTGAAATTAAAACGGTGGCGGTCCTTTATCCTCTGCCAACCCAAAAAGCCAAAACCGGGTGGTGGTACTCTATCCACTGCCACCCAAAAAGCCAAAACCGGGTGGTGGTCCTTTATCCACTGCCACCCAAAAAGCCAAAACCGGGTGGTGGTCCTTTATCCACTGCCACCCAAAAAGCCAAAACCGGGTGGTGGTCCTTTATCCACTGCCACCCAAAAAGCCAAAACCGGGTGGTGGTCCTTTATCCACTGCCACCCAAAAAGCCAAAATCGGGTGGTGGTACTCTATCCACTGCCACCCAAAAAGCCAAAACTGGGTGGTGGTCCTCTATCCACTGCAACCCAAAAGCCAAAACTGGGTGGTGGTCCTTTATCCACTGCCACCCAAAAAGCCAAAACCGGGTGGTGGTCCTTTATCCACTGCCACCCAAAAAGCCAAAACCGGGTGGTGGTCCTTTATCCACTGCCACCCAAAAAGTCAAAACCGGGTGGTGGTCCTTTATCCACTGCCACCCAAAAACTACCCACCGCACAAGGCTTAAGACAAAGGTTCTAAATAATTAAATTAAGTTTCAATTAAGACACGGGACGTAACCCGAGATATCAGCACCATAACACCCTAAGAATAGGGTCACAAAGAAATAAACACTACTCAACGATTCATTTGAAAACACTTGGTGAGTCCAAACTTGACTCCCAATGAACTTCCCGTAACATTACGATGAATAAGGCACAACAAGACACCATAAAAGATCGCTAACCAAATGCAGGACAACTCAAAGAATAAAGCATAGCTTCATAAAAAGTCTCAACAACAGGGCTTAAAATGCTTGATAACATCGCTTAAGATACCCGGGAACACCCGACAAAAGAACAAAAAAATATATGAGGAAACAATTCAGAATAAGCGATGAAGTCGACAGAAAAACTTATCAAAAGTTGACAGGAAAACTTAACAAAAGTTGACGGGAAAAGACTTATATCAAAGTCGACGAGAAGGACTTATATCAAAGTAGACGAGAAGGATTCATATCAAAGTCAACGAGAAGGACTTATATCAAAGTCAACGAGAAGGACTTATATCAAAGTCAACGAGAAGGACTTATATCAAAGTCGACGGGAAATTAACTTCATAAAAGAAGAAATAATTGCACGATCTTAGAGCGAGCAAACTTCTCTAAACCTAGAGAAGTCTTATCAGACTACCTGATAGCATAACTAAACAGGTATAGAAGCTATCCAGATTCCAAGGGGACGACAGCAGGAATCAAGAACCCAGAACACCAATAAGACCCAAAAAGGGAAACACAATAGCCACTAACCTAAAATCAACAGGTTAGGCAGACAAGGAAGAAGAAATGACTGAAATGGAGGACTTCCAATCACCCAGTAACATCCAGCCAAGGGGACTACTACTACATGAAGGACACAACCCACAAGAGAGCCCAGTATAACTAAGTTTCAGGAAACACAGTCATTAAGGAGAAGGACTGCTATTTGCAGCCCACAACCACTAAAAAGAAATCTTTACATTCAACCAGATTGCTAAGACAGTGAAGAGGAGGCATTACCCTTCACTGAGAAAGTTAACACAAAAAGTTACAGGGAATACTGAGTCTGGAAAGGGTTTAAAATACACAGAAGTAAAAGGCAGATTACACAGAAAACCAGGGAGTTCTGGACAGAAATTCTGGACAAAAAGGCTAGAAAAATCTGGAACTACACAGAGAGAACTTCTAAACCAGTCTAAGGTATAAACAGGAATCAACAGGCACAAGAAGAAACTTGATTTCCGAGAATACACAGAAAATGACTTTTCCGAGAGAATCTATCAGAACACAAGGAAGACCACAGACATAACTTCACTTGCAGAAAAGGGGGAGAAACAATCATTAAAGAGGAAGAGGAGCAAAACCAGGAAAAAAGTAATTAAAAGAGAAGGGAACAGGCAAGAGATGACCTCATCAGCTAGGCTACTAGTGCGAGACTATGAGTGACTTTATAATTTAACCAACATTTAAATATGATTGCCGAACTTGACAACCGTATTCTCTTATATCTAGGGCCGTATAACCAGGGTGATTGAAGGCCATGAAGTAAGAATAAACTCGAGCTATGAGTCGACTACGCAACTCGAATTATCGAGGCTTACAACCCGAAGGCGGTCCACCAGTTATATAACAATAATTGAACGAAATATCGAGAATAAGATTTTCTTTATAAGGCAACCCCCAAATTAAAATTTCAGAATAACACTATATGTATGTAGCTAATAGAGCCATAGATGTAAAAAAACAGCCCCCTCGACAAGGGAAGGAGGATCATAGATATAGCAGCCCCCTCAACAAGAAATGGAGAGTTATATATATATAACAGCCCCCTCAATAAGAAAAAGGAGGATTATATACATAGCAGCCCCCTTTAACATAAAAAGAGAAAACATAAGTATAGCAGCCCCCTCCCCAAACAGATCACTATAAGGCAACTCTCCCAACATAAAAATTTCATTAAAGCAGCCCCCAAACAGATCTCTATACCTACGATGGTTTGTAAATCCAAACTAAAACCAAGCATAGCAGCCCCCATTGAACAATATTTAAGAAGTAGCCCCCCAACAAAAATTTTAAGACAAACCCAACTGGAATTATATAGCAGCCCCCAACAAATCCAAACTAGAATTTTATATAGCAGCTCCCAAAATTAAAAGCTTAAAAAACCCAACTGATTGAGCATAGCAGCCCAAAGTAAATCCAGCTTAAAACGACAAACCATAAACCATTTCAATCAAGGAACGAAGGGGGGAAGAAAGAGAGGCGGTTTTCTTGCCTGAATCGGGAGCCGACACCTCTCGCCGAAACGAGAACCACGGCCGGGAGGCTTCACAACCACTGCCGAAGCCAACGAGAATCCTCCGCAACCCCGCTCCGGCGACGAAACAAGCCCCCATTGATCACAAACCTCCCTTCACCGACAGCTCCGGCGTCACGCGACACTCGCCCGATGGAAACCTAACCCTCCTAGGTAGTACAGAAAAAGGCACGGGAAGGGGGTGAAAATGGGAGCAGCTCCTGCCGAATCCTAATATACATATATATGAATATGCAAATATATGTATATATAAGCAGATATATATATATACATATACATATATATATATGTATATATATACCTATAATTCTGTAAGAAAAAAAAATTGCCTATACGCACTCACGTAATTACCTAGCATCAAACTCACCGGACGGCGACGCACACAAAATGGTAACGCCTTCTAGCATTAACACTACACAACGATATCTCTAATATTTAAACCATTATTATTACCATAACCCTACTCAAAATTAATTATAAGAAAAAACCTGGGGCGTTACATATGGTTTGATTTCAAATGACATAGTCTCCATCACAAGGGTAGCTTATGTTGAAGGGATGCAACACAACCTTGTAAGCATAAGTCAACTATGTGACTTAGGCTATGCCATTGAATTCCATAATGATAAGTGCTTGATCAAAAAGTCACATGACATAGAGATCATTCTCTTAGGCACTAGGCGTGAGAATGTTTATTGCTTAGATTTTATTTGCAATTCTTCTTATCTCCTGTGTGTCTTATAGCAAATGAAAGTGAATTTCTTTGTGTTCAATGGCACAAGAGACTTGCTCACATTAACTACAAGATAATGTATAGGCTGTTTTCTAAAAACCTAGTTAGAAATAGTCCAAAATTTGAAATGTGTTAAAATTTGTCCATGTCATGCATGCCAAATGGTCAAGCAAACAAGGGCCACCTTTAAAAGCATTGGCTCCAAAGACACTAAAAGATGTCTTTATCTATTGCACATGAACTTGTTTGGTCCTTTGCCAATTCAGAGCCTAGGTGGGAAATTGTATACTTTGGTGTTTGCTGATGATCACTCAAAGTATACATGGGTATTCTTCCTTAAGAAGAAATCTGATACTTTAGATGTCTTTTAAACCATGTTAAGGCAATCCAGAATGAACTCCAATGATCTGTGGTCAAGACTAGAACTGACCATGGTACAGAATTTCAATCTAGGGCAATGACAAGGTTTTGTTAAGAATTTGGTATCACCCAAGAATTCTCCTCCCCAAGGACTCCACAGCAGAATGGTGTGGCTGAGAGGAGGAATATGACCTTGATAGAGGCTGGGAGAACACTACTTAGTGACTCCTCACTCCCGGAATATTTCTAGGCTGAGTTAGTCAATACTGCTTGTTATGTTCTCAATAGAGCATCTATTAATAAGGCCCTAGGAATAACCCCCCTATGAGATACTTAAAGGCAAACAACCAACTATTTCATACTTTAGAATCTTTGGTTGCAAATGCTACATTCTAAATAATGGAAAATCTCAATTAACTAAGTTTGCTTAAAAAATGCAAGTAGGGGTTCTTGTTGGATATAAATCACATAGCAAGGCCTGTATAGTATTCAACAAGAAAACTCATGTTGTAGAAGAGTCTATGCATGTAGTTTTTAATGAGACCAGCGTGCTCTACAAGGGCTGGCCCAGCTCTCCTATTTTGATAGGTAATGAACAACAAATGCAAGATATGTCTCTCCAAGACATACCCAACTCAAGCAAGGTCAATTTAGAGGTAGTTATCCCCGAAGTTGAAGTTCAGCATGATGCTGATGAGCCTGCTGCTCAGGAAGAAGAGCTGCAGATTGCTGAAAGGTTGCAGGTAGTAACCAGGCACCTAAGGGATCATCCAATTAACCAAATAATTGGAGATGTTAACCAAGGAGTGGTTACCAGAAGCAGGGCTTACAATGAAGCCCTATTCTTGAGCTTTCTATCACAAATGGAGCCCAAGAAGTTTGAAGAAGCGAATGAAGACACCTTCTTGATTCAAGCAATGCAAGAAGAGCTGCTTCAGTTCAAGAGGTGCAATGTGTGGAAATTGGTGCCAAAACCTCAAGGACACAATATCATTGGCACCAAATGGATCTACAGGAATAAGCTTGAGTGAATGGCACCATCATCAAGAATAAAGCCAGACTAGTGGCCAAAGGGTACATACAAGAAGAAGGTATTGACTTTGATCAAACCTTTTCCCCAGTTGTAAGGTTAGAAGCAATAAGGCAATTCCTAGCCTATGCTGCCCACAAAGGGTTCAAAGTGTACCAGATGGATGTCAAATCAGCATTCCTGAATGGAAATCTAAAGGAAGAGGTATATGTGGAGCAGCCCTTAGGTTTTGTTGATCCTACCCTCCCCTCTCATGTTTATTTGCTTAGGAAAGCTCTATATGGTCTAAAGCAAGCCCCTGGGCTTGGTATGAGACCTTGTCTAGCTTTCTCATCAAGAATAAGTTCTTGAGTAAAATGATAGATAGCACATTGTTTGTTAGGGAAACAAAGGGCAAATGTTTTATAGTCCAAATTTATGTTGATGACATAATTTTTAGGTTTATAGATGACAACCTTTGCAAAAGGTTTGCCAACCTTATGAAGGGGGAGTTTGAGATGAGCAGTATGGGAGAGCTCAAGTACTTTTTAGGCCTCCAATTGAAATAGTATGATGAGAGAATTTTCATCTCTCAAACCAAGTACACTGGGGAGCTTATTAAGAAGTTTGGGATGGAATTAGCATCCACCATGAAAACTCCCATGGGGTCTAATATTTCCTTGAACAAGGATGAAAAGGGTAAGCCCTTTGATGAATCCATGTACAGGTGCATAATTGGGTCCCTGTTGTATCTAACTGCCAGTAGACCAGACATTATGTATGCTACATGTTGTTTGTGCTAGGTACCAAGCATTCCCTAAGGAATCTCATTACTCAGCTACAAAGAGGATTTTTAGATACCTTAAGGGCAACCAACACCTTGGCTTTTAGTACCCTAAGAGCAATGACTTTGAACTAATTGGATTTTCAGATGCAGACTTTGCAGGTTGAAAGGAAGATAGGAAAAGCATAAGTAGAACTTGTCAATTCCTAGGAAGAAGGCTGATATCATGGAGCAACAAGAAGCAGACTAGTGTGGCAATATCCACAGCTGAATCTGAGTACATTACCGCAGGAAGTTGTTGTGCACAACTTTTGTGGATACATCATCAGTTAGAGGATTATAACCTCAAGGTGAGTAATTCTCCCCTATATTGTGACTCATCCAGTGCTATCTCTATTGCTAAGAATCCCGTCTCACATAGCAAGACTAAGCATATAGAGATAAGATATCATTTTATTAGAGAGCATGTTGAGAGTGAAGAAATATGCCTTGAATTTGTCCCCACTGACAAACAAGTAGCTGATATCTTCACATATCCATTGGATGAGCAAAGTTTAATGCTTTTAAAATTGAGCTTGGCATGTTGAATTTAGAATAGATCTTATTCTGACAATTTGTATGTATTGCTCATGATGTTATTCCCTATCTTTAATACATCATGTAATCATGTTTAACAAGCCTTGATAGGAAAAGTAACTATCTAAATAAATGGTAGTATGTTTAGGTCTTGACACATGCCTAAAGTTCATTGCTTTCTGAATCTGGCATGTTTAGGAACAATGATAGTGAAATCAGCTGAAACAGCTGAGCAGGTTTCAGCTGAACCGCTGAGATAGCTGAGAAGATCTCAGCTAACCCGCAGAGACAACTAGAACTATCTCAGCGATTGGCAATACTTTGTCTCAGCGGATAACAACTCCGTCTTAGCGGTTCCGCTGAGATGGGCTGGCTAAATGAAAATATGCCATAATTGACACATAAGCAATGTAAAATCAACCAATTTGATTAAGCCTAATCAACATATATACTTAGGGAAAATCTTAACCTAAATTAAGCCCATATAAATATCAAAATGTTGATTAATTTAGCACATTTTCAATTAACCTAGCCGACGAGACAAGCCCTTCTACCTCCCGTCTCAGCGACCTAACCATTAGAAGAAATGGCGCCAAAGATGGCAAAAGAGCTGCATGAGGGCTATGAAATAGTTCGAAATTGATTCATGCATGCTCCGGAAGAAATAAAAGAAGTGATTCAACTTTTTTCAGACCAAGGACTTGAATATGTACTCTTTGAACCAACCTCAATTCTCAAAACTGAAGTTCTGGAATTCTTATCCAATGCCAAGATGTCCTCTTCAAATTCCTCTATCAAGGAAGGATAGGAAGCATGAAGATAAGAATATCTCCTAAGAAAATGGAGATGGCCCTACAGTTGACCTCTTGTAGTGAAGAGGAGGAAGATGGCATTTCTGAACAAGACAATGTTCAAGCACTGCAATGGTGCGAATATAGTGATGCCAAACATGGGTCACTAAAGAGGAAGTTCTGTAACCAGAGAGGCAAATTGCTCTCTGATATTGTTGGCAAGGCCATCTTGCAAAGCCAGGCTCTCATGACACCTTCTCAAAACACATGTTTGATTTGATGTCAAGAGTTATTCTGAAGAAGAAGACTTCTTGGGTTGAGGTGCTATTTCTAAGGATAAGAGAATGTCTGCAGGCCCCCAACCTAGGCAGAATTCTCTCACTCTACCTTCTAAACACCTACCCAGAGGAATTTAACAAGTCCAAAGGAACAAACTTACATTATATCAAAAGGATGGACATCAAAACCTTGGATAGGTTCTCAAGAGTCCTCCCCATGAGCCAACCCTCTGAGCTCAAGGAAAAGAAGAAAAGCTTAGTCAAAGGACTAAGAAAAGCTTAGTCAAAGGACTAAGAAAAGCCAGAATAGTCTGCTCTGATTCTAGGTCAGAGGCAGAAGAGAATGTTCCAGCTGAGGACAATCAAGGTCCAGCCAACAGTCTTCCAAAGGATGACCAGGAAGGAGAACATGACACTGAAGGTCATGTAGACCATGCTGCTGAGAAAGAGCATGATAAGGAAAAAGATGATGCTGATATTGCTCCTGCTGATCTTCAGGGTAAGATTGACTTAGTAATATTCAATCTAGAGCAAAGAATTAAACTAATCCCTTCTTAAACAACAAACTTCTGGGGAGATTATCAGGACAATGATAATGCTCCAAGTGAGGGGGAGCAAGAAAGAATTGCTGAAGAAGAAAAAAGGAATTTATCAGGTAATGTACATGTCAGTAATCCCACTGATATTCACACTAATATTAATGCTAATGATGATAGTAATCTAAATGTAGATGGTAAAGATGATAATGCCCCAAGTGAGGGGAGCATCAGAAGAATGCTGAAGAAGCCAAGCAGAATGCTACCATGGATCAAGATGAAGGCCAACCTTATGCTAATATTGAAGAGATCTTACCTGATCCAGTTGAGGGGGAGCAAATCCTTGCTCAGGTTGTGGGGGAGCTGGATATTATATCTGATGTCCCATCCACATTAGCAATATCACATGACAAGCTGCTCAGCTCCATTAGCTCACTAATTGAAGGTCAAATGATTTCAATGAAGAATTACATTGACAGTTCAATAATCTCTCTAAAGAAAGAAATCATGGCTGAGGTCAAAGAGATCAAGGAAGACACTGCAATCCTTAATAAGCAAATGACAAAGTGGTTTGATCTGGCAGAAAAGTCAGTGCTCTCTCAGTGCACTATCCTCAGATCAATGGACAAACAACTACAAATGTCTGAGCAAGATATGTCCTATGTAAAGAATTATGTAAGCAAAACAAATGAGGTTATAGAAAAAAACCTCTAATCTTATAGAAGAGTATGTCTGGAATACTGCCCCACAATGATTAGTGAGGCAGAGAAAATGAAGGATGAGATAAAATCTGATTTTGAAAATATCTTCCAGACCATCTCAAGTTCTGTAGCAGTTGCCTCCCAGACCATAGAAGCTAAAATAGTTGAAGAAGACAGAAAGGGGGGGGGGGGGGGGGGGTGGACAATGCTGAGACCAATTCAGAATTGGCTCTCCAAGTGCTATAAGGAACCAGAATTGCCCTGAACCTGCCACTGCTAGATAATTACAAAAAAGAAGACTTTGACTTTGAGGGGCAGGCTAAGATTTCTCAAAACATTCAATTGGCAAAGAAAAGAAAGAGAGAAGGAGTATTGCTAGCAGAAGAATTTATGGCTAAGCAAAGGGAAGAGCATGGCAATGACCCAGACTATGAGTATTGGAGTGAGGACTCCAAGAGCATCATCCTGAATGCCTGACTAAGCCATGGTCAAGTGTGCAAGGATATTGATAGAATCTATCCAGCTGAAGAGTGGATTAAACATCTAGAGAGAAACACTCACAAGGATAAAATCTTCAAGGAAAATCTAGTAAGAAAGAACAATCCAAAGAGAATGCCTTCGGTATCTCAAACATTTGACCTTCCCACTGGTGATGAATCTGATGAACTATCAGGGGAAGAGACAAAGAAAGTTCTAGAAATTATGCAATTCAAAAAGGAGTAAGCCATTAATTTGAAGAAAATTGATCTGGGAGAAGACTACAGATTTCTTGCTGACATAGTAGGAAAGGTGTTACTCTACAAAATTTCTGCTCATGATGCTATCCCCAAGCAGCAGTTGCAAATTATGGGTGTTTTAGTTCTGGGAAAGAAGATAAACTGGGTGAGATGCCTCCTGAAGTTGATTGGGCACAAATATGCGCACAAAAAAAATGCATATATGAGGATCATGAGCCAGGTGCTCTTACACCATTATCCAATGGTGTTCAAATCCAAAGGAGTGCCCGTTCCTCCAGGAAAAAGAATGAATATGGGGATATTCTCTAAGTGTACCAGGCAGATTCTGAAACCTGGTCAGTCTGCACATTCACCTCCTCCTTCTCCACCTCCACCAGACACAGAGTCAAATCTCCCAAATCCTCAAAGGGATAATCTTCTTCAACAGGACATCGCAACAACTCAATAAGATACTACCCCAGATGCTGATCCAGCCCAGTTTAGCCAGATTAGTCCATGCATTCCTACCACAGAACCTACACCTCAGGTCCCTCTCCAACCTCATCATCAACCATCCACTATCATCAGAGACATTCAGCCTGCTCATCCAACACCACCATCATACCATATTTCTCCAGAAGTATATCCACCCCATTCCCCAATCCATCAAGACTTTGAAGATTTCTTAGAGAACATACCACCACCACCTTCTATGTCTACCACACCTACCTCTTCCATTGACATTGAGCAAGTCATCTCTAAGGCAGTAGGCATGGCCTCCAACACATTTGCTGACCTACTGGCCAATCAAGCCAGAAGATTTGATAAGAAATACTCCTAAATGGAGTCTGAAATCCTAGATTCAAAGAGGTCTCTCCTGTGTCTCAAAGAATTTATATCCTCCTCCTTGGTAACAAAAGAGTTCTTAACCTCTTTTATCAGCAAGGTTAAGAAGGGGGAGAAATTTCAGGAGGAGGAAAGGAATGATCAAGAAAAAAATGGCCAGGAGAAGGACAATGTTCCTGATCAAGATAAACTGACTTTATTTCAATCAATAAGGTCAGGGTCTCTAGATGCAAATATTCAGGGGGAGCCTCTCACAGTCCCTCAAGATAATCCTGTACCAAATCAGTGGGAGCTTCCTACAACATCTCAGGAACCAGCTGGAGAATTACCTGCAAAAAATCAGGAGCAGTTCCCATCAACTCAGGGGGAGCTCTTAGTTGATGATCTTCTTTTACTTGAAGTATCAAAAATTGCTCAGGAAGCTACTCAGAATGCTGAAGAAAATGCACAATCTCAGGGGGAGCTTTCCAAAGATGATGAAATCAATACAGTAGCAGATTGGAATCTTAAAGAAGAGAATGAACCACTTACATTTGCCACATGGAAGGTAACTCCAAAAGTATTCTCTAGAAAAAGGAAAACTCCTGAGAAGGAAAATTGAAGCTTAGGTATTCTGTCAATATTACTTCTTAAAGCAAACAGCTGTGAGGAACAATATAATTACTTGACAAAGTATGAAATAGTCTATGGTTCCATTCTATCATATTTTATTATCTATGTATGTCTTGCTTGTATTTCTGTTTATGTCAAAACTTGTGTAAAATCACTTTAAATCAATCTGTAAAATTTGTTAAGATAAATAGGTGGAGATTGTTGGGAAAAACTCCTTTTGATTTAACTTAACAAATTAACTATAGGTGATTTTACTCCCTAGGATTATTACACATGCTGTATAGAAAGGGTAAACTAGTCATTAGATGTCTTAGGTTGTCATACTCACCTTAGAGTGTCAAGACCAGGTCAAGAAAAACACAATTGAGTTGAATTAGTACTTTCACCGAATACAAGTCGATGCAAATTCGACTTGATGTCGACGCAACTCAGACTAGAAGTCCAAGCAACTCAACCTCTCCGTCGAAGTATATCAAGTCGACGCTACATCAAAAGGAAATCGACGTAAATGAAGGAGCATGTCAAAGTTAACTTAGAAGTCGACGCAACTTCGACTTCAACTCAACACAGAAGGAAGAGTCTGTCGAAGCCATCTAAAGTCGATGCAACTTTGACTTTAATTCGACGCAGACGATGAAGTTCAAATCCAAGTATTTAACTCGATGGTTACATCGATAAGTAACCGCCGCAACATCGACATCTGAGTTCAACCAGAGCTAAGGAGCAATTTGAAGCTACTTCTATAAGAACTCAGAGGTGCGTAGATATGGACAAAGATGAAGTTGACGCAACGTCGAATACAGTCTGAAAAAGGAAGTCTTTCCAACTGTCTCTCTAATACCTTTGCAGAAGGACCACCATATTAAAGACAGTTCTCCAACGGCTCAATTGTTCCCAAGAAAGGAATGAAGTATTCCATAAGGGCAAAATCATTCTTGGAATGATTTTCAAATATGATGGACGGGTTGGGAACAAAAGAAGAAAGAAGAATTCATGAATTCCTTCTCAGGTCTGTCCAAAGTTAGAAAGAAAACTCAAGGATGGACAATAAGTAGGATGAGAAGAGAAGTATATAACCAGATCATTCATTACAAACTGCTTGTGCTGTCGATTAGGGTTTTCTCCTTCTTCCTCCATCAACCCTAAGAGATAGAAAGAAAATACAAGTGCTCTCTCTGCACATGAAATATACAGGGCTTCTTCTTCTTCTTCTTCTACATCTCACAGCAGCCAGGTTATAAGAAGCTTTCAAAGAAAAGGATCTGATAAACATAACCCTTGCAAATCATCATAATCATAAGCAAGGGTTCATCGTCAGCAGATCCAGTGAAAAGGAAACAGAAGATGAACTTGAGAAAAGCTTCTAAAGAATTCTGAGAACAGAATTCTTATCTTCTTCTTCCTTAATTCTTTTCTTTCTTCTCCAAACTGTAAAAGAGTTTTAAGAATCCCTCTTCCAAAGGATTCAGTGGTTCAAGATCTCCTTATCAAAAGATCTGTGGTTGTAAGAGTCTCCTTAGCAAAAGACTCAGTGGTTCAAGATCTCCTTATCAAAAGATCTTTGGTTCTAAGAGTCTCCTTATCAAAAGACTCAGACACAGGTTGTGCAATCCTACCAGGGTGGTAGAAGAGAGAATTAGCCACATTTTGGGGAACCTCTATAAAAATTCCTGTGTCTTTTGTGTGTTAATTTTCAGTGTTGTCCCATTTATAGCTTACAACTTTTCTATTTTATATTTACAACATTTAATTTATTCTGCCTTTTGGTTTTGCTGAAGTACAATACCTTAGTATTTTTATTGTAAGCTCAGTTAGGATATAAAATATTTTAAATCTCTATTCACCCCCCTCTAGAGAATACTCAGAGACACACTATGCACTTTCACTTTCAGGAGTAACTACTTCAGAATTATTTCATCCAGCTATTGAAGAAGGAGACATCATGTTGATTGACTAACGACCATCATGGATGGATCCTCTTGTTCTCCATCTCTCAAGTGGAGAATTTCATCTGGCAGTAAAAGATAAGAAGCGATTTAAGTTAAAAGCAGCTTATTATTATCATGTTGCAGGGATCCTCTATAGGAAAACTTTTCTCTCGCCTTTGGCAAGATGTGTCTCTGAAGAGGAAATTCCAATTGTTCTTCGAGAGGTGCATACATGAGAGTGAGACAGTCACTCTGGAGATAGAACCTTAGAAAAGAGGATTCTAAGGAAAGGTTATTTCTGGCCCCAAATGAGGAAAGATGCAGAGAAAAAAAATGTGTTCAATGCCAAAAGTTCGCTCCTCTTCAACATCAACCAGCTCAACAACTGAAGTCAATAACAACTCCATGGCCATTTGTTATTTGGGGAATGGATTTGATTGGACCTTTTCCCTTGGATAGTGGTCAACGCAAGTTAATTCTAGTGATGATCAATTATTTCAGCAAATGGATCGAAGCAAAGGTGCTAGCTTAAACTACCACTTAAGTTGTGAGGAATTTTATCTGGGGAGAGATAGTATGTAGACATGGAATTCCAATGGCAATCATCATAGATAATGGTCCACAATTCAATAACTCAAGTCTTATAAATTTCCGTGATCAAATTGGCACTGAGTTGCGGTTTGCTTCTGTGCATCATCCTCGAAGTAATGGTCAGGTAGAAGCCGCCAATAAACTCATAATAAATCTTTTAAAGAAGAAAGTTGAGAATCTCAGAGGCAATTGGGTAGAGAAATTACCTTCGGTATTGTGGGCTCTGCGGACGACTCCAACCACAGCTACCGGAGAAACTCCCTTCAACCTATCTCACAGCTCAGAAGCTCTCATTCCCGTTGTGTTTGAAGTTAAGAGTCCATGGGTATTACTATCTCAACAACATCAAGATAGCTGGATGGAAGGAAATGATGAAGAGTTGAGATGCAATCTTGATATCATTGAAGAACTATGGGATACAATAACCATCAGGCATGAAGAAGTAAAAAGGAGAATGGCCAAATACTTTGACAAAAATATTTGAGTTAAAGAGTTTGTTGTTGGTGATCTCGTCCTCAAGAAGGTTGACGCAGCAGCAAGGTCTGAATCCGTTGGAAAGCTTAATCCAAATTGTATAGGGCCATTCATTATTAAAGAAGCGCTCAAGAATGGAGCTTATCGTCTCCAAACTTATGAAGGGGAAGATCTATCTCACACTTGGAGTGGAGATGATCTTAAATGTTTCTTTTCTTAGAAACCTGTACTCTTTCCCTTCTCTTTCTGTCCCTTTTTTGGAAATATTAGGATGACATGGTTGTAATCTCTTGCATTATGTGAATTGGAAAGGAAGCATCAAGGATATTTTGACTAACTATCAAAGGCTAAAGATCTTACCAAACGAGATATCGATGGATCCTACTCACTGCCCCCTCGACTTGAAGCTCGAGATGTAAATCTACCATGACCATAAGTAGCGGGGAGATTTCGCACTTATGTAGTAGTAGCTCGCAAAGCTCGTGCGGAGGAAATTTAGGATGCCGGGTCCTCGCTAACATCTGACAGACCTCTGCATCAAGGGAGGTCCGAGTGAATGTTTAGCTATGTTATGCATTTCAGGACATCGTTACTACCTTGATGATCTTTCAAGGAAAGCAATGTCGGTATGGCCTCCGCGGCATAACCATACCTGCCCTATGAATCATCATGTCCTGTAACCCTCGAATACTCATTGGTGTAAGGATAGCCAAGAGGCAGCCGGTTGCATCTATTGCCATTATCAAATCCTTCGAGTGCTAGGGTGTTACAACTTCAATGATCTCTTGAGGAAAGCAATGTTGGTATAGCCTTCACGGCATAAACACACCTGCCCTTTTGATCATTTAGAGTTATTCGCCTATCTCCTCTTCCTCTCAGTTTATGGTGTTACAATCTTAATGATCTCTTGAGGAAAGTAATGTCGGTATAGCCTTTACGCAACCGCACCTGCCCTTTTGATCATTTGGAGTTGTTCACCTCTCTCTCTCTCTTTCTCTCTTTCTAAAAAAATATTAGAATTGTGATGATCCCTTGAGGAAAGCAATGCTGGCTTAGCTTTCAAGCACGGCCGCATCTGCCCTTTCGATCATTACAGATTCTCTCAAAACTTCTTATTTTTTCTTAATGGGTGGTCTGAGGTTTGTGGAGACCGCTAGTCTTAAAGTGCTCGACTATTTTTGAAACGGGGCGGTCTAGAGCAATTGGGACCGCCGCCTAAGTTCTTCAGAACTCTGTAAAATCATAAGTGATCGGAAATATTAGTAAATGTTTATGTTTCAAATCTATGGAAAGGCTGCCTGGAAAACTTGAGGTTGTCACCAGGTTTCTTCTAAGTTCTTGTCTTAAGAAAGCAGGATCATTTATAACTTTTCTAGTATCTTCTCATATCAACCGACCTGGTAATATGAAGACCATATAACTACCCTCTATAACGACCTACAAGCTATGAGTTCGCTGGTTATCTGCCGTGAAAGGGTGATTTTTTCTAAATATCATCCAGGGGAGGAGCGGTCTAAATTATTGAAGATCACATCTCTTATTCTTACCAGAGGTTATTCAGAATTAATATTTGTGGATTATAATCTTTTATCTCTGCAGATCTTTAAAGCTGAGATCGCTATATGACAAGCGATCTAATACAGTTGTTTTACAATTGAACTCACACAATTTCTCATCATCCCTCAAGTGGTTTAATAAATATGAGACCGTTATTATTGATTATCATATTCTCTTAATCATTATGAAACATTCCCCTTACATGATTGTTTATTCAAGCTCAATGAAGACATAAAGCATTGAAATCGAATGCTATTTCTATCTCGTAAAGTCTAGACCGCCGAGACGAAGATTATTGTTGAGATAATTATCAATGAGATGCGTGAGGCCTCAAATGATGAAGATTAGTTCGCTCGCAAAAAGAAAGTGATCGATATAAATACAGGAAAATAATATAATCATTCATCTACAAGAGTGGTATGTCAAAATTCTATTTATATATCATAGTTTGGTTACATTGATCGACCGGTCTCAATACCGGTGATCGAATAAGAATGACAGATACAAAAGAGAATCTATCAGCCCTTCGATCTCTTCAGAGACAGCTCATCTGATTAAGAAGAACTAGTCTCCTCTGAAGATTCTTCTGAATTCCCGGGAGAGATTTTAGAGCCAGAACTTAAGCGTGCAGCAGAGCTTATATCATTGCCTTCAACGAACTGGCTTCCACTCGCTTCATCTCCCTCGATATCAACATCTTCTTCTCCTTCTTCTTCTCCTTCTTCAGCAGCGATCTCACCTGTAGTGATCGATTGTTCATGTATAACTCATGCTGCGTCGGGAAAGAGATCGACGAATTTAACATCTTTAAATTCATCAGTGAAAGCACTGCGAGCACGAAGCTCTAAGATCGTCTACTCTGCGGTCTCTTTCACATGATGCATTAATGCATTCTATAAATCTTGATTCTCTGCATCATATGCAGCTCTCTTTGATTGCTGCAAAAGAAAAAAATGGTTAGATCTTGCGGTCACAAGAAAAGAAAAATGGAAACTTCAGGTAAAACAACTTTACATTTAAATCTTCCTGCAGGCGTTCGATATCCCTTAGGGCATCTCACAGAGATCACCCCATATGGTGGTTTATGACCTTGCTCCTAGCAGTCGTTTGCACGCAAATATTAGGATGTAAGTCGGTCTCAATGTGTAGGCCTCCCTAGCATTGCATTTTCCATAAAGAGCGGCAGTGACCACGAAGGAATGGTGCGTCAGCTTTCCACCCCAAGTAGGGAGTGTTGGTGTTTCTAAGGTGATCTGGAAGTGATCAAGCATTTAGTCTCACTGCCAATGCGATATGAGCCTATGGGATCACACACAAGAGTGTTTGGAGAAGTTGGAGGAAGAATTGTGTTGGCCTTACTCATATTGGATATGAGTGAAGGACCAATCCTACGACTTATTGGAGTTCGGTCGAGTCAACTGAATGCTCCACAGGTATTATGAATATTGTATGGAGCGTATTGGCAAGTTTTCGAGACGAGTCGTCGAGAATGTCTTGATAGCTCTTACCTCAGTTCGTCGAATGTATGAATCCACGTTGATTGGACGAATCCATGTTGACTAGATGAATCCATTTTGACTCGACAAATCCATGTTGATTCGACGAATCCATGTTGACTCGACGAACCCGACGAATTCATGGTGTCCCGACGAATTCATGGCTCGATGAATTCATGATCACATGATGAATTCTGTGTTTACTCGACGAATTCATGATCACTCAACGAATTCTGTATTTACTCCAATTCAAGTCGTGGGTCTGCGGTTATCTTGTTCTCTTTCGCTTGGGTATAAATAGGACCCAATTTATACCCTAAAATTGTGATCAGCCTTTTGCGACTATGAGAAGAATGACGGAAGCGTTCCGATGGTCTTGATTCCGTAACCCGATGCCGCCTCTTCCTGTCATCGGATCTAGCAGTCCATGGAAGACGTAGATGGCTCTTCTTCTCTGACCTAGTTCTTGTGCGACAAGAAGCTAGGGTTCTTCATCGCTCATGTGGACTCCCGTAGAGGCACCGATCCATTTCTGCGCATGGGACTCAATGATTGTTCTTCGGGATCTCATTTGTGGAGCACCTTGATTGAGTGTTGGCTCAATCCCCTTCAGGTATTGCAATGTGTTGCTTCTCCTATTTCTTGATTCATGAAATCAAAAGTTCCTTGAACTTTTTCGGGTTGTTCTTGTTTGTTATTTCTGCTGTGCACATGTGATATGCTATCTACATATGATGTATAGAAAACCCAACAGTGGTATCAGAGGTAGGTTGCGATCTAATGCGTGTAAATCAGAAATTTTGAAGTGTTCTAAATGTCTGGATTTCTACCTAGGTGTGTGGATTCTGATGAAGTGTTCTAAATTGGAACCCCGCCAGGAACACATGTGATTGCATTGCGCTTTCATTATTTCAGGAATTGTTTCTCCTTTGCAGTAACCGTCCCTCAAAATGGTTTGTGAAACCAAATGTCTTAGATTTTGAATCTGACATTGAGAGATGAGCTTGTCTACTGCATAATTGGAGTTGTCATTCATTGGTCCAATGCATGTAAATCTGGATATTTAGAAGAGTTCTGAATGTTCAGATTTAACCCTTTCATCAAAGTGTTGATGGTTTGTGCACTGGGATGTATTTGGATTATAAATGTTGTTGCATTTCTATTTTGTGACTATGCACAGTGATTAAATGTTAATCACGATGAAATGTTCATCAATTGTATCTTAAAAATCCCTTAATCCAATATTAAGCATTCGGGTGCCTTCCGATGGATGACACTCTTCCTACCTTGATCGATGAAGTGTGGGATTACCAAAGCAAGGCGCATTAATCTATCTTGGTAAGGGTGCGAGCAGATAATTATGATATCCCACTGTCAACATTGGGTCCAACTTAACTAGGTGGCCTCAAAGGTTGAGTGCCTAGAGGCATAGGGTTGGCATGCTCCATATGATGGATGCGAATAAAGAGTTATTCACCGACCATACAAGAGTTGCATGGTGATGCAATTGTCAAGTGTTGTCTACCTAAATAACTGCATTATGAGAGGAACGCCAAAGCGGACTCATTTTGTTGGTGAAATATGGGTCTTGTCCACTAAGGGAGTAGCTCGCATAAACTCTCCAAACTGATATTAAGGGTTATCAGTTTGAATAAAATAGTGGAAGCTTTTAATGAAAGTTCTTATTAAAATAAAAATGTATTTTGAAATACAGTAAAATAAAAATGTATTTTAAAAAAAATGTATTTTGTAGAATATCCATGGCAAGCACCTCACACTCCTCCTTGTCACTGAGAGCCATCCTTGAGAAGGACAAGCTCAACGGGACGAACTTCCTTGACTGGTATAGAAACCTGAGAATTATTCTCATGCAAGAGCGCAAGCTCTATGTCTTGGAAGGGGAAGACCCTACAGAGCTGACCAAGAATGCTCCGCGAGCAGACAGAGATGCTTACAAGAAGTATTAAGATGATACCTTATATGTAGAATGCCCCATGCTTGCTACCATGTCCTCTGAGCTTCAGAAGCAACACGACAACATGTGTGGTTATGAGATAATCGAGCACCTCAAGAAAATGTTCGAGGGGCAAGCTCGACAAGAGAGGTTTGACATATCCAAGGAATTATTTCAGTGCAAGATGGGAGCTCGAGACTCAGTAGGGACTCACGTACTCAAGATGATTGGGTTTATAAAGAACCTTGAAAGACTGGGTTTTCCCTTGGGCCAAGAGTTGGCCATAGATGTGATCCTACAATCGTTGCCAGACAGTTATGAGTAGTTCATCTTGAACTATAACATGAATGAAATAGACAAGACACTGCCCGAGCTCCTAGGCATGTTGAGAACTGCCGAAAATAATATGAAGAAAGTCAAGCATGTTAGCCCTATACTGATGGTGCATAAAGGCAAGGGCAATACCATGGGATCTAAGAAGACGAGGATATGATCTAAGTCTCATCTTGATCCCAAATCTTCTGCACTGAAAAGGAAAGGTATGGCGAAGGAAGGAATGTGCCACCACTGCGGTAAGGCAGGGCATTGGAGGCGGAACTATCCCCTCTATATTGAGGATTAGCAAAAGAAGAAGGGAAGTGTGACTTCCACTTCAGGTATTTATGTTATAGAGATAAACCTTTCTGCTCCTTCATCTTGGGTATTGGATACCGAATGCGGTTCTCACATTTGTAAAAATGTGCATGAACTGAGAAGGAGAAGAATGCTGGGTAAAGGGGAGGTATACCTGAGCGTCAGAAATGGAGCAAGAGTTGATGTCATTGCCGTTGGTGTCTATCGTCTTTCTTTGTCCACTGGGCCTGTAATAGAACTAGACAATTATTATTTTGTTCCAGCCATAACTAACAACATTATATCCATTTCATATCTTGACATGAAAGGTTTTTGTTTATAATTAAGAATAATTATTGTTCGATCTTTATGAATGATGTTTGTTATGGTGTAGCCCAATTGTTTAATGGTTTATATGTTTTGAACTTAGACCATTCGATCTATAATGTAGAAAATACTAAAAGACTAAAAACAAATGACTCGAATCCTATATATCTCTGGCATTGTCATTTAGGCGATGTAAATGAGAAATGCATATCCAAGCTCCATAAAGATGGAATATTTGACGTATTTGATTATGAATCATTTGAGAGATGTGACTCATGTTTATTAGGTAAGATGACGAAAGCCCCTTTCACTAATTGTAGTGAGAGGGCTGATGATATCTTGGGTATAATACATAGTGATGTATGTGGACCCATGAGTTCTATGGCTAGAGGTGGGTTCTACAACTTCGTTACATTTACTGATGATTTCAGTAGATACGGATATGTATATCTTATGAAGTATAAATTCAAAACCTTTGAAAAGTTCAAAGAGTTTAAGAATGATGTAGAGAACCAACTGGGAAATAGGATAAAAGCACTCCGATCTGATCGAGGTGGCCAATATCTAAGTCATGAGTTTCGTGATCATCTGAAAGAGTGTGGTATTGTATCACAACTCACTCCGCCGGAACACCACAACATAATGGTGGTTTTGAGAGGAGGAATCATTCCTTGTTAGACATGGTGCGATCGATGATGAGTCATGCAGATCTGCCCATTTCTTTTTGGGGTTTTGCTCTAGAGACTGCTGCTTTCACATTAAATCTAGTTCTGACAAAGACGGTTCAAAAGACACCATATGAGATATGGACTAGGAAGCGTCCTAGTATGTCATTTATTAAAATTTGGGGCTGTGAGGCATACGTACGACGTCAAATGCCTGACAAGCTGGAACCCAAATCGGATAAATGTTATCTAGTGGGGTACCTTAGGAAGACCAAATGGTACTACTTCTACCTGCCGTCTGAGGCCAAAGTGTTTGTCGCAAGGACTGGTGTCTTTTTGGAGAAAGAGTTCTTATCCAGAAAGACTGCAAAGGTAGAACTTGAAGAAGTTCAAGAACCACAAACTGAGAACGAACTGGAATTGAAACCTGAGCAAATACTACACGAAGTTGTAGCTAGAGAGCCTGCTCAAGAAATAGAATTCCTACATAGATCTGGTTGACCAAGATTTGAGCCTGAAAGATATGGATTTCTCATGTATCAGATAGGTAATGTGTTGCTTATGGATCATGATGATGAGTCTGCAACCTACCAAGATGCTATGAATGGACCAGACTCTGAGAAGTGGCTTGAGGCCATGAAATCTGAAATGGACTCCATGTATACAAACCAAGTTTGGAACTTGGTGGAACCACCTGAAGGGGTACGACCCATATGGTGCAAGTGGGTCTTCAAGAAGAAGACCGACATGGATAAGAATGTACAGACATTTAAAGGCCAGCTGGTGGCTAAAGGTTTCAGGTAAATTCATGGTATTGACTATGAATAGACATTTTCCCCTGTGGCCATGGTCAAGTCCATCAGAATTCTACTTGCTATTGCTGCGTATTATGACTACGAGATATTGCAAATGGATGTCAAAATGGCTTTCCTTAATGGAAACCTCCTTGAGGAAGTGTATATGACACAACCCGAGGGTTTTGAATCTCCAAATGAAGCCACTAAAATCTGCAAGTTGAATCGATCCATCTATGGATTGAAACAAACTTCTCCAAGTTGGAATCTTCATTTTGATGAGAAAATCAAAGAGTTTGGTTTCATCAAGAATGAAGACGAGTCTTGTGTTTACAAGAGGATTAGTGGGAGTATTGTTGTCTTCCTGATATTGTATGTAGATGATATACTGTTGATCGGGAATGACATTCCAACCCTGCAAGTTGTTAAGAACAACCCAGGGAGCTGCTTTTTTATGAAAGACTTGGGCGAAGGGACTTATATACTTGGTATTAAGATCTATAGAGTTAGATCGAAGAAGTTGCTGGGTTTGACCCAAAGTACATAGATTGAGAAGGTGCTGAAGCAGTTCAGCATGCTTGAGTCCAAGAAGGGATTCTTACCCATGCCACATAGTGTGAGTCTCTCTAAGGACCAGTGTCCTAAATCTTTGGAAGATGAGGACTGCTTGAAGTTGATTCCATATGCCTCGGCAATTGGATCAATCATGTATGCAATGTTGTGTACTCGACCCGATGTCTCATATGCTTTGAGCATGACGAGCAGGTATCAATCTGATCCTGGTGATGGTCACTGGATAGCTTTCAAGAATATCCTAAAGTACTTGAGAAGGACAAAGGATTTATTCTTGGTGTTTGGTGGAGAGGAAGAGCTCGTTGTAAAGGGTTACACTGATGCTAGCTTTCAGACTGAAAGGGATGATTCAAAGTCCCAATCAGGTGTTGTATTTTGCCTTAATGGAGGAGCTGTAAGCTGGAAGTGTCCAAGCAAGAGACGGTTGTCGATTCTACGACAGAAGCCGAGTATATTGCTGCATCGAATGCAACAAAGGAGGCTTTATGGATTAGGAAATTCATCGGCGAGCTAGATGTAGTTCCTAACATTGTTGATCCTGTAGTTCTCTACTATGACAACAACGATGCTATTGCCCAAGCTAAGGAACCTAGATCTCATCGGCGCTCCAAGAACATACTTTGGTGGTTCCATCTTACTCGAGAGATTGTTGATCGAGGAGATGTGAACATTTGTAGAGTACCGACTGAAGAAAATATAGCAGATCCACTGACAAAGCCTCTTGCGCAAAAGAAGCATGATAGCCATGTTAGATCAATGGGTATTAGATACATGAATGATCATCTTTAGTGGGAGCCTTGTGGATTACATGTTTGTTGGTTGTTTATTCATTTGATGAATCGTGAATTGTACTATGTATTTTATTTTACATTTTTGGCAAGTTCTTTTATTATGTCAACTATTTCTATTTGATAGATTATTTTACATAATTAATGCCCTTAGAGTGTTTGCTTCTATAGGAATTCAAGTGCGTGACTTAAATATGAGGGCCTGTGTTTAAATGAAGCTTCATTCTTAAATGGTCCCTGGTCGAGGTATCATCCTAGAAATTAGGGCAAGGATGAGACCATAAGACTAGCATGTGCGTTGACTGATGACTGGTTCTCACAGGTCATGATATTGTGATATCAGGTGATCACATGGGTACTTGTTAGGAACAAGTTATACTGGACAGACCCACCATGAGACTACTTTGTGGATTGTAATATGAATGTGTCACAAGTAGGTCTCATGTGACAATGGTGTTTGTGGTTCTTTGACCTAAAGCCAGAGCATTCATCAAGTGAGGAAGGGCGTACTTTGATGCCATCTAAAGTCTTCCTTGAGAAAGGTTGATGATAAAGGTGGTTATTGGGTATGTTACGAATCGTTTGGGCATTTGTGTGTGGACAAAAATGGAATTTGTCCTCCTCTATGACAGGAGTTACATCCATGGGCCCCTTGATGGAATGAGACTAAGAAATGCATGGCCATGCTGGGTTGAGCCAATATGTGATATTGAGCTTACCACTCTCTTAAGGTCTATTCTAGATGAGGAAACTAGGATTGAACAACTATGAGGGTGACACGGTTCATGCCTCTAGTTCTATCCGGATGTAAGGGACAAAGGGACATGACAACACTGATATATTGGTCAAGACATGCTTGTTGAGTTATGAACTCTTATCGCTTGGGTAGCAATGATGTATTGCTAAATGCCGCTCATTATTTGTGAGACTTTTGTTTGATACGTTCAAGATCAAGTGGGAGACTGTTGGTGTTTCCAAGGTGATCTGGAAGTGATCAAGCATTTAGTCTCAATGCCAACGCGATATGAGCCTATGGGGTCACACACAAGAGTGTTTGGAGAAGTTGGAGGAAGAATTGTGTTGGTCATACTCATATTGGATATGAGTGAAGAACCAATCCTACGACTTATTGGAGTTGGGTTGAGTCAACTGAATGCTCCATAGGTATTATGAATATTGTATGGAGCGTGTTGGCAAGTTTTTGAGATGAGTCGTCGAGAATGTCTCAACGTCTCTTACCTAAGTTCATCGAATGTATGAATCCATGTTGACTCGACGAATCCATGTTGACTCGACGAATCCATATTAACACGACAAACCCGACGAATTCATGGTGTCTCGATGAATTCATGGCTCGACGAATTCATGATCATTCGACGAATTCTGTGTTTACTCGACGAATTCATGTCACTCGACGAATTCTGTATTTACTCCAATTCAAGTTGTGGGTCTGCAATTATCTTGTTCTCTTCCGTCTGGGTATAAATAGAACCCAATTTATACCCTAAAATTGTGATCGGCCTTTTGCGACTCTGAGAAGAATGACGGAAGCATTCCGACGGTCTTCATTCCGCAACCCGACGCCGCCTCTTCCTGTCATTGGATCTAGTAGTCCATGGAAGACGTAGAGGGCTCTTCTTCTCCGACCTAGTTCTTGTGCGATAAGAAGCTAGGGATCTTCATCACTCGTGTGGACTCCCGTAGAGGCGCCGATCCTTTTCTGTTCTTGGGACTCAATGATTGTTCTTTGGGATCTCATTTGTGGAGCACCTTGATTGAGTGTTGACTCAATCCCCTTCAGGTATTGCAATGTGTTGCTTCTCCTATTTCTTAATTCATGAAATCGCAAGTTCCTTGAACTGTTTTGGGTTGTTCTTATTCGTTATTTCTGCTGCGCATATGTGATATGCTATGTACATAAGATGTATAGAAAACCCAATAGGGAGATCGGTTGAAACTTTCATATTTTTGCCTTTTGCACCCCACTTGAGAAGAGGCTTTCCTTTGGTATCTTTCATCTTCTTTGAAAAGCCGATCAAAGGAAATGGCTCCCTGGCGGTCTCAGATTCACCTCCGAACCCCGTGATCTCGCATTCAAGGTCTCGCTTCTTCCTTTGCTCCCTCTGGGTAAGCACTTCTGCTAGTGCCAAAGGGTCGGCCGTGGGAACAATGAAGGCCGCTGAAAAGAAAATAGTTAGAGAAAATAGAAAAAGAAGTTATGCTGAGATCGCAGGAGACCGCAAGTAAAACTGCTTACTTTCTTCTAGAGAGACCACAGCGATCTGAGGCTAGATTGCCAGATAATGAACAAGATCAAGGCGCTTGCCCACCAAGAAAGCCTAAATATTACGCTCGCTTTCTGAGAAAGTCTTGAGCTTCCTGAAAATCTTCTCTGCCCTTGGAGATGGTTGGCTTCTAATACCGCCAAGATCGCCCTCAAAAATTAAGTACCTCTCAGTCCAAAAGGGGACCTTGTTGGGGAGATTCAAGACTTTTATTCCATTACATGAAAAATACACCGATCCTTTAAATTCTTCTTTTTTCTGCGCTTCTTTCAGCGACTTCACGGTGAAGGTCACACGGAAGAGAGCCGTGGAAAATTTAATTCTCTCCGATCTCAAGTAATTTACAAAAAAGTTCATGAGACCGATGGAGTTGGGAGGTAACTGGGCGAGCACAAAGCCATAATATTCCATCACTTCAAGAATTTCCCAAGGAAGAGGGAATTTCAGACCGTATTCGAAGTGATCGATAGGAATAATATATTTGTTATCTTCTCGAATGTTTAGTCCTTCATCCTCTGTCGGCGGTCTCACCATGATCTGATTATGAGCCATATGTTTTCCCAGGAAAGCTAATTATTCATCTTTTGAAATCCTGGAAGGCTTGTGATCGGCATTTAAGAAGGTCTCAGCAGAAGAATCTCGGACGGACACCATTATGAGAGTTCGTTGAGATCGATGTTTCGGGCGCATTCAAAAAAAGCATAGAATGAAGAAACTTAAGCCAGCTATTTATAGGGCAGGAAGGGTGATATCGTAAACATTACTTTTTATAAGGCCGCCCAGGAAGCACACCAGACCGCTGAACCTGCTTGAGAATTAAAATACAATATGCAATAACTTCGATCTCAAAAAAAGGAGATCACAATAATCATCTAATAGGCAGATCAGAAATCACAGAAATAAGCAAAGTAAAGAGATTGGCATTGCAACAATTAAAGAGACCGCATAAAATGAAAGTCAAATTATCGCAATATATATTACAAGGCTAAAATTGTTCATAATTGTTGTCTCAAAGACCGCTCAAAATTAAGAATAAATTTTTATCTCCTTGGCTGACGTTTCCTTCCTATAAAGGCCGCGACATCTTGCATTTCGTTAACAGCGGACAAAGCGGCCGCCAAGCTTTGATTTGCTGACATTGCAGCGCGATGAATTTTAGTGACCTCCATGTCTACCTGCTCCATCCGAATAACCATGATTTCTGAGGTCGGCCTTTCTTCTGGGTGGCCGCCAGAAGTCCCTAGCTTCATCATCGTGGGAGCAGAGCCAACTCTAAGAGAAGCGACCTCAGCGGTCAGCGCAGTGGATTTACCTTTATAATAATCAGCATCTCGCTCTGCCTTCCGAAGTGCCATGGTAAGGTCGGCAACCTTCAGTTCGCTCTCCTCGCAGACTTGCTATTCCTTGGCTCGCAACCTTTCTTCAAATTCAGTGGTCAGTGCCCGGAGCTGATCGTCGTGAGCCCGATCCCGAGCTCGTATTATTCTAACATCCTTAAATATGGGTGTGTGACATCAACGAGTTGAGGAGGAAAAACTAGTGGTTGCTGCTGAATTTCACCCTCTTCAGGAACTGGATCGGTCTCATCAACATCTACAATCAAAAGAATAGAGCAATTAGCCCAGCTACATACAAATAAAAAACAAAAGAGTTCGCGTAAGAAGAATACTCAGAAAGAAATCAAGACTGCTGTCATGCAAGGTATTTGTAATATCTCTTGTGACCACAGGGTCTGCGGTCAGCAAAAGGCGGTCTGATCCTCTTAATCTCTCAAGGTTCATTCTTTCTAATTCCCTCTTCTACGACTTCTCTCCTTCTTTTTGCCTTCTTTTTAAATCTGCATTGCTAACGAGGATGTCCTCAGTTTCAATAATGACGATCTCTCGCCGCTCTTTTGGAGATCTAGGTCGAAGAGCAGGTAAGGGAAAAAATTCGAGTGGTCTCATGGCTGGTTTTGCCTTACCAGTTTGCAGGGCGGTAACCGCTGTAGCGCGATCTGCCACTTCTTTGTCCAACTGAGCATCCATGTTGGATCTTGAGGCACCCTTAGAGGGGGGGGGGGGGGGGTGAATAAGGGTTTTAGAAAACTTTAGGATTTTAAGAAGACTTTTAATATTTTATATGTATTATAATGAATCAAAAGTAAAGTACTAGAAATTGGAAATGAAATCAATTTTATTAAACAAGTAAAGACATGATTATCATTTATAAAATTGATTACAAAATCTGATTTCTATGATGCTAGAAATCAAAAGCGAATATGAAATACTCTTTTCATTTTCTATACCGACTCTTCACACTAAGAACCACTTGGCTTTAGACGATCTCTCCCCATATACGGCCTTAAGCTGCTCTAGCCTTTCTATTCCCAGAAAGGCCTCGAGCACCCCTAGATCTACTCCCTAGTCCTAGTCGTCGTGTGGAAAATTCCTCCCTAAGTCCTATCCAGACGTAGTCGCCGTGTGGCGAATTCCCCCTAAGACACACACGGACCTAGTCGCCGTGTGGCAAATTCTCTAACTGGTTACAAAGATAAAAGTAAATACAAAAGACAAATAAGAACTCCCTATGAGGTATTCTGAAGGAGACGAAGAAGAATCGCTGAAGATCATTGAAGTCCAAGCGTGTGTTCTTCACGTTGAGTTAGCGTGTTGATCCAAGCCTCCTTTGAATAGGTCTCATAAATAATTCAGAGTGCTGGAATAGGGCTCCTTAGAATCAATAGTTGAAGAAGATGAAATCCACCAATTTATAGGGCTGGATGCTAACGTCATCTTTAAGGGTAACGCCTGGCGTTGACCCAATATATAAATGTTTTGATGGCTCAGATCTTCAAAATAGGAAGGAGATTCTACACTTTAGGAAACATTAATTTTTGGCAACCCTAATGCTGGCATTGAGGCTAATGCTGGCGTTAGGTCAGATCATTCCTAAACTGCTCCTTCAATCACGACAGCTTCCCTCTTTGCCACATTCGTCTTGGTGGGAATGAGAGTCAATGCCGGCGTTAAGACCCAATGTCCGGTGTTATACTACATTCTTCTTTTCAACTTGTGGGAAGGGACAGACCATCAATACATCATCCTAGTGTCATATTTGTTCAAGACTGCATGTTAAAAACACAATGGCAAACAAGATCAAATACAAGTAGGATTTGTTATTCTCAAATCAAAGGGATGCGGAAAACCGTGTTCCAACAATCTCCCCGTTTTGATAATAACAAATCCAATAGAGATAAATCAGATTCATATATAAGAGATGTGTTTTTAGAAGGATATATGACACTAAGCAATATAGAGACATTAAAAAGAATTATAATTATAGATTGTTTAAAATGTGCTCCCCCTACTTAAGTGCCCCCCTTAGTGTATGCTCCCATAGACTAGATGTATGCCCCCCTTAATCTAGTGAATCCTACTACTTTAATCATTATGATTTATCATCTTATGGGTGGAGTGAAACAAAGCTAGAAGAGAGAAGACAAAAGGTGGGACATAACAAAGAGAGGATTAAGAGTTTTGTTTAAACATAAAGTAATTTGTGATTGAGCTAAGGGAGAGAGTAGCAGAGTGGAAAACGGATATGATAAGCGTGAAAGAACAAGAGATAAAACAACATTCCATGTTGTTAACCAAAGTAATTCTACCACCTGTTTTTCAAAGAATTAAAAAAAAATACAACTTGTTGAAAGAAAAGCAATATAGTTTGACAAACACAAGTGAAGAAAAACCATAGAAGTAAGCATGAGAAAGCATGGAAATAACAACATAATCAAATTAGTAATGCGGAAAGAGAGATCACAATAACCAATAGTAGCATTTTTGTTATAGTTTGACCATTCCAACAATATTGCTAGTCTCTTCACATTTGAGCTTTAACTTTGAAAAGTTTCATAACAAATAGGCAAACATTATTTAACATATTCAAAAAGATAATGACTACAATGTAACTAATTCGTATTTCAAGTAAGGAAAACATTGTAGAAATCATGCATTGCAATCTAGTGCTTTTACTTAAGCTGTTAGAGAATTATGTAATTTTGCATTAGGATCCAATTCTCTTGAGTAGAAGATTTATGAAAAATAATGATGTGTGCATAAGGCGTTTTGATAAAAGTATACAAGTGAAATAATCAAAACACATGACATATATAATGAAATAGAAAAAAACAATATTAAGATTGTAATCTTGGAATTACATTTACACATCAATTCTAGAATAAAATTTCAAAGCACAATAAAATAGTACAACTACCAAGGTGCTTCGCCCACACAATGCTCATTAAAACTTATCAGGGAGCGAAGTATTGCTTGGGGGATCACATAAGCTTTGTTATAATTTTTTTAGTGATCCGGTGTACAAATAGAAGTGATAATAAAAATATGTTTGCACAAAACACTTTACAATTCTTTCCAAGGTGCTCAACCTCACAATGCTCATTAAGACTTATCAGGAGGGTGAGTAGTGCTTGGTGGAGTTATCTTTGTCATTTTATTTCATATTTTTAATTTTGGGACAAAGGTCTCCGAATTCACTAGTTTTTACAAACACTAACAATATTGAACCAACACTTCTATATGTGCAAGAAATTTATTGTTTGGAAAGAAGGTGTAGGTAATATAGACATTCAACTTAATTTGTTAAAGCGATTACACTACACAATCATGCAAGACTAAGATTATGAGCACATGTAGATTACCAAAATAATGAGTGAATGAATCATTAATTAGCATAAACCATTACTCATACTTAGAGGCATGCTAGGAAATCATACATAAATTTATATAGACTATTTCATTGCACATAATCAGATTAAGGTCAAGCCATGACAAGATAAAACAATGTTTAGGAAATTTGAAATTAAAATTAGACATTGAAGACAATCTTTAAGTGTATGCCTAATAAATTTTGACCATTTGAAACAAAGCAACTAAGATGTTTGCTCTTGTGAAGTCATATAGCCAAACCATAATTTTGTAAATACTTAAAACAAAACTAATGACAAAAGCATATTTGTGAGCATTTTGGAGTTATTAAATTTTTTTGAATTTTGGAATAAAACTAACAAATTAATAACAAAATAATTTCAAACCAGAGAAAAGAAATTGAGAAAATGCATTAGAAAAATACCAGAAATAGTTTAGAAAAAACAGAATTTCAATTAGGCCAAAAAAGCTAATGCTCGGCGTTAACTACTCAACGCCCAAACAGAACACTGTTTTTTGAAAAAAAAATCTTTGGAATAGGGAGTATGTATATAGACCTTCTCAGTGTAGAAATTTCAGACTTTTTAGAGATCATTAGAATGCTCTTTAAGCATGTATTATGTTTATTAAAAAAATGGTTTTTATATCTTTAATTTGGTTTTGATTATTCTGGAAATGAACACATAATTAAGGTGTAAACATAGATATATAATGGTATACAAATGGATTGGCAAAAAAATGCAATTTTAGAGAGAAAAGGTGATAACGCTAGGCGTTATACACAACACTGGCGTTGAGTGCACTTTATATAAAAGCCCCAAATCCGAGTTCTTTTCCTATTTTCTGCATTTCAAGCCATTTTTCTTCAGGTTTCGCCGACAGTTCCTTCTCAGATCTAGGTAAAATCCATGTTTTTCTTCTTATATTATTTGGTTAAATCATTTCTCTACCCCTAATTAATAATCCTTTGAAGTATTGAAGTGTTTTATTATAATATATGGTAGATCTAGGATTTTGAGATCTAGGGTTTTTAGTTTTTGAGTTGTAGAGTTGGTTTTTTGAGATTTGTCACAAAGATGATAATTTGCTTTAAGTTTGTAGGTGTTTGGGGTTCTATTGGTGATTTTTCCTTTATTCTTCACCTTGTAAGAATTTTTTCGAGTTCTTAGAGTGAGTGAAGGTCAGCATTGTATAATGGAGGTGATAGGAAATCTGACAGCATGCATCTGACATTATCATTAATGCTGGGAATTGACTAAAAACAATTTTTTGTTGATTGTCTGTTGTGTCTAAATGTGCAGGTTATGGCTGCTTCCAGTTCATATGGTGTTTGTGCCAAAAAATCTTCTGCTCGTACACCACAGGAGTCTTATCATTCTTATGCGGGGATTTAAAAGGCCACCGTGGGTGTAGGCATGGTGTTGTAGATAGACCTCCCCCGACATGCACTTATTCAGAACCTCCTGGCTGCATCAGGAGTATTATCAGTGATTTATGACGATTATTTTTCTACAGATTTTGTTCGGGAGTTCTATAACAATTTGTTTGATCTGTCGGAGACAGAGCTCAACGAAGGAGTGATGTCTATGATGTAATTTGAAGTTATCCATATAACTCATGAAGACTTGAGGAATGAGTTTGGATTAGTGGAATGTGTGAATCATCTGGATGTGGTTGAAAAGTATCGGGCCGTGTGAGATTGGACACAAGTTTAGTCGGTTTTGCATGGGAAGGAGAGTAGAGAGTGGATTACCGATGTATCTTCACTTAGGGAAGAAGCATTCATTATTCAAGATATTTTGCATCACACTATAATGTTGAAGTCCGGAGATACTAAGAAGATCACTACATAGCTTAGTATTGTGACTTATCATATTATACAGAAAGAAAGTTTTGATGTGGCAGATCTTCTACTTTCTCAGATTTAGTATACTTTCAAGTTGAAAGATCTGAGAAGGTATCGTCTTAACACTCTTCCCTTAGGATGACTCATACAATGGGTGGTGATGGTGAAGTATCAATATATAACTAGGCAGAATTATATCAACGATCTTGTCCCAGAGCTTTACTCTACTTCAATCATTCGAGTTCCTCGGCCATGAGATGTACCATCATCTTCTCGACCACCCCTTGGACGAGGAGTCTCACTCTGTGATAGGAATCAGGAGCATCAGGAGTCGTTTGAGGAATTCAGCGAGATCATGACGCGCTGTATGTCATAGATGGAGAGGATAATGCTGTATATGGTCAAGACCCTGAAGTTGAAGACAACACCGACAGAAGATAGGGAGTGGGATGTTCCCGTAAAGGATCCGCCATGCCACTCGACTCGCCATACTCTAAGGTCAAGGGATCGAGGAAGTTCAGTACTGAGGTGACAGATTCTATTAGTGAGAGTAGAGAGTTTTAGGAGTTTCCTATTATGTAATAATATTTGTTTTAACATTTGGACAATTAAGTCTAATGCTAGCGTTAATGCTTGCGCCCAGCGTTATCAGTTATCATGAATTTTCGATTTTTCTTATTTTAGTGTACTATTTCTTTGCTGTGTTTTGACTTTGTTTAGGTTTTCATAGTTATGATTTTTATTGCTCTAATAGGTCTCCTCACAACCTTTGGTGGATTTGATCATGTTACATTAATTAAAAAAAACTTCAAAATGGCCTATTAAGAAATGCATTAGCTTAACAATATTGGTATTCAGGTTATTTAATGAATGATCTTGTAAAGATAAGAAAAAAATATTTAAAAGACTTTTTATTTTTAATCATGAATATGTAAACTTTTCTTGATAGACAGATAGTGATAATTTCCCTTTTTCGGATATTGCAAGAGAACTCATGAGTCAATAATTAATTTGATCTTGGCTAGACTTTAGTTGGACTTAGCAATTTATAATGGATCTTGGACTTCCCGAGGTCTACCCTGTGAAGGGTTCGCACCGGTACTAGGAGATGTGATGGGGTGACATCCCAAACTTCCCTTTCTCAAGATATTTAAGTGTTATTGGTTGCTACCCAAACAAAATATTTAAAATTTATAGACTCAAAATTTTCTGAAAGAGAAACATGAAGTTCATGATTTTATTAATTTAGATAAATAACTCATAACAAATTTAGAATTTGATTTATATGGATAATATAAGATATTTATTGATAATGAATATAAGAAATATAGATAGGTCATCAAAATAAAATATGACTTTGAATTTTGATCAATTTGATTTATAAACTTATTAAGATTTAAGAGATAAAATCATATTTCCAATAATATATAAGATGATCATTACATGATAGTTTAAAAAAAATAAGAAAAGAAAAAGAAAAAGAAAAAAGACATTAAAGCATATCATGAAGTAGAGATTTGTATATTTCATTTCGAAAAGATTCTACTTCATGCATTTGATGATACCTATTGAATAAGAGATTTAGGTATCCAAAGGTGACCAAGAGGGATGGTTCCTTTGGGTACCCAAATATAATGTGATGGTTTGTGGGGAGATAGTGATGATTGGGTCCTTTCATGTGAAGTTAATATTTCATTTTTAGCTTTGGGCTTCCATTCAAACCTTGGTTTAATGTTATTCTTATACATCAAATTTCCATTATGATTATCTTTATCTTTAAGCTTATAATTGTGATGATTATTGAAAGTATTCTTCATTGGAAATTTTTTGACCATTTAATTTTATGTTTGGAGAATTTTTCTTTATAATTTCCTTAAGCAAGTTGATTTTAGTTTCTAATTCATTATTCTTAATTTTGAAATTATGTCTAGCTTTATTATAAGCGATTGTGTTATTTTTAAGAGTTGTAACAATAGAATTAATATGAGTTTTATAATCATTTCTTAATTCTTCAAAAGTTTCATTCAACTCTTTGATTTCAACTTTATAGTTTTTGCACATAACACAATCACTTTAAAAGATGAATTTTCTAAAGATAATTTTTCATTATGTTCTTTAAGATGCCCTTTTTCATATACCTTGAGCTTCTCTTTAAGAATATTGCAATCAAAACAAGGTTTTATATTTTCAATTAAAGTGCAAGGTGGAGAATAATCACACACATCAATCTTTATTTCTACATTAAATTTAGCTTTTAAGTTTTTATTTTCTAAATGTAATTTTGAATTTGAATTTTTTAATTTCTTAATTTTATGCTTAGTAGTTTGTAGCAATTGTAATGTAGAAATAGAATTACAAAAGATGGAATTTGATTTCCTTACAGCGCTTTCGGATGAGGCAAGATTTGAACATATGGTTCCTTTGTCATCTTTATCTTTCACTTCCGTAAATGTTTTGTTATCATCCCTTCCGCTTGATGTGCATTCCATGGATCCTTCAGGAGATGATTTTTCATCTGTGCAAACTTGTATGTTCTCCAATTCTTGTGTTAGTTCCATACCTGTGAGAGGAAGACCACTAGAAAAACAATATATCAATTTGAAAACTTCATTTGATAGACCACAAAATAAATAGTGCTTGGCTTTTGCATTTAGATGACGTTCTTTTTTATTTGATTCATCCATTGGTCTTACTATTGCTATATTCCATGCTTTGATATCTAAAGTTTAATAAACTTTTCCATTAAAATTTTCCACCCTCTATAATTTCACTCTTCAAAAAAGTGGTGCAAGAGATTTTTCTTCATCATAAAAATTTTCCCCACTAGTAGAAGCGAGATCATAAGACGACATTATTCCCGGTTGTTAAGCCAATTTGGAATAACCTCGCTCTGATATAACTTGTTCGATATTGAGGCGCCCTTAGAGGGGGGGGGTGAATAAGGGTTTTAGAAAACTTTAGGATTTTAAGAAGACTTTTGATATTTTATATGTATTATAATGAATCAATAGTAAAGTACTAGAAATTGGAAATGAAATCAATTTTATTAAATAAGTAAGGACATGATTATCATTTATAAAATTTATTACAAAATCTGTTTTCAATGACGCTAGAAATCAAAGGTGAATATGAAATACTCTTTTCATTTTCTATACTTCCTCTTCTCACTAAGAGTTGGTTGGCTTTAGCCGATCTCTCCCTAGATACGACCTCAAGATGCTCTAGCCTTTCTAACCCCAGAAAGGCCTCGAGCACCCCTAGATCTACTCCCTAGACCTAGTCGCCGTGTGGTGAATTCCTCCCTAAGTCCTACCCAGACCTAGTCGTCGTGTGGTGAATTCCCCCTAAGCCACACATATACCTAGTCACCGTGTGGAAAATTCTCTAACCGATTACAAAGATAAAAGTAAATACAAAAGGCAAATAAAAACTCCCTATGAGGTAATCTGAAGGAGACAACGAAGAATCGCTGAAGATCGTTGAAGTCCAAGCGTTCATTCTTCGCGTTGAGTTAGCATGTTGATCCAAGCCTCCTTTGAGTCCTCCTTATGAAATTGAGTGGGAGAAGTGGTCTAGAAATTTCGGCCCTCACAAATAATTCAGAGTACTGGAATAGGGCTCCTTCAAATCAATAGTTGAAGAAGACAAAATCCACCAATTTATAGGGCTGGAAGCTAACGCCGGCGTTAAGGCTAACGCTTGGCGTTGACCCAGTATAGAAATGTTTTGATGGCTCGGATCTTCAAAACAGGAAGAAGATTCTGCACTTTAGGAAACATTCATCTTAGGCAACCCTAACGTTGGCGTTGAGGCTAAAGCTGTTGTTAAGTCAGATCATTCCTAAACTGCTCCTTCAATCACGACAACTTCCCTCCTTGCCACATTCGTCTTGGTGGGAATGAGAGTCAATGCTGGCGTTAAGTCCTAAACCCTGGCGTTATACAAAATTCTTCTTTTCAGTATATGGGCAGGGCCATACCATCAATACAACATCCTAGTGTCATATCTGTTCAAGCCGGCATGCTAAAAACACAATGACAAAAAAGATCAAATACAAGTAGGATTTGTTATTCTCAAATCAAAGGGATGCGGAAAACCGTGTTCCAACAATCCAGGTTGGCAGAGGTATTTGTCAGACCGCTGGTCAACGCGGTCTTCTCTATTTTAATCTGCCGAATTCTTTCTATCTCCCCTCCTTTCTCCTTGATGATCTTCTTCTTTTTCCTTTTCTCCCTCTCTTTCCTATGGAGATCTGCGTCGCTCTTTCTTCTTATTTTTTCTTGTCAGCGACGATCTGCGCTGATTTCGCTTTTTCTTCCTATTTCTTCTCGGCTGCGTTCTGTGCTACCTTTGATTATTCCTCCTTCAGCTTCTCAGCAGCGACCTGTGCTTCCCTTGCTTCCGCCTCTTTCTTCTGTTCATCAGCGATCTGCATCGATTTATCCTCCTTCTCTTTCTTTTCCTTCTCTTCCCTCTCTTTCTTCTCCGTCTCATCCCTTTTCCTAATCGCCTCTTCTGCGATCTTCTAATTTCGCTCCTCGGCGGCCTCTCGAAGGCTCTCAATTTCGAAAGGATCGAGCACTTGGGAGGTCGAGCGTCAAGGCCGTTAGAAGAATCATAATCAAGATAAGCAATCTACTCTGGGTCCGCTCCTCCATAAGAAAGATAGACTACAAAAGAAAAAAGAAGATCGCTTTGTCTTGTTACCTTCTCAGAAGTCTTGACAAGAAGTGTTAGACTCGCTACTTCAGGAACTAAGACCGCCCCTTTGGCGGTCACCACTTTACTATCCTCATTCTTTCTTTTCTTGCTAACTTGACCAGAAGGACTTGTGCCTTTTCTTTTCTTTCCTATCCCAGCTTGATGTTGATCAATGATCTGTTGCCTCAATCTTTTAGTTGAGGCCACCTGCTTTTGCAATCAGGTTTTTATAATTTCAGTATATGCGTACTCTCTGATCTGTTCAGCGGCCTGCCTGAGAGCTTCCTCAGATTTTTGGTAGTCAAAAGTGATAAACACACCTGGAAGCTCAAGCACAGGAGGTCCAGAATAGGTAGCCGACAAGTCTACAATCTTCAAGGCCATCAAGACCGTGTCCTCCGGCAGTTCAGTCGGTTGTTTCTCAGGAGCACTGGCGATCTCTTTCTCCATTTTTACTTTTGCAGTTTCCTTGGGAGGTTTGACCTCTAGAGTCTTCTATGAGCTGACGACCTCTTTCTTCTTCCCTTTTGGAGAAGGCGTCGTGGGAGTTCGCTTAGAAATTCTGTCCAGAACGCTCAACATCTCAGCATTTGTATCGGACTCAAAAGTAGTGACCGCTTAAAAGTCAGCTCGCAGCTCTTTTCAGAAGTTTCTGGACTCTGGGGCCCTTATGTTGTATTTATAGTTTTCCCTCGCATTTATGGCGGTCGTGGTCTCAGCGGTCAAAGTAAAATATTTCTGAAGTTCTAGCGAAACTTGAAAATGTGCGAGGATCATGTTTGCCCACAAATCCGTGACATCTCCTCTCTAGTCAGAATGGACCTTTCCAGCAATCTCAGGGTTTGAAGACCGCGCAGATTGCCAGCCTTTGGTCTTGTTTTCTCGTCTAAGGCACGAGCGGTCAGGCTCTATTGAGACCGCTAGACTGGGCGTTCGGGTCTTTTTTCTCTCCTTTTGTTATTATCACCCCTTACCACTGCCCTGCCTCTCATGTATCCCGGGCAACCTGTGTAAGTGGTCTCGAATTCTGTCACTTTTCTACCTCTTCCTCTGGCCTATTTTAGACTTCCATCATGTAACCTCTCTTGAGATTAACTGAAATAGTTTTTCCCGTCAGAGGTCTCTCCTCTGGCATCTTCAGTCTCAAGTAACCTGCACTTCACAGTCTCCCCCCCGTGACTTTGTAGTGTGATTTTTAGAGGTACAATTTTTGTACCAACAACTAGCACTTTAGCTAAAGTTATTAAGCATAGGAATAAAAGAATCAAAGAGTTGGAGGATAAGCTCCTAGTGAAAAGGAAGATTGTGGCTAGTTACACCAAGACATAAACCAATCTTCCCTTGATTGATGGCTTTTCTCAAACCAACAGAAAGGGTTTATTCTATGGTCAAGGTGAAGACAGTGGGAAATCTTCTCAAGGAAAGATAGTCTTTAGAAAGGTGATCATACCCACTAATTCTCATGATCACTGTGGCATTTATTGATGCAAAGAGATTAAGGCCCCGTTTGGTTCGGTGGATTGACACCAGTGCGGCTGGCGGAAACCTCCGTTTATGCTAAAAGTAGAGTTTGGTTCGGCGGCTCCTGTAAACCGAGTTTAATAATAGACGTGGTTTTCTTCTATCCTCGGAACCGCGCCCCTGAGCTCCAGTCGACCGCGGCCGCGCCGTTTGCGCAGATCTTTTTTCCCGCCGTCCATATCCAAAGTATGCGGAGGATGCGGGAGGCGACCATCTCTGGGAATTGCTTCTTGCGTCGGCGGCGCTTCCACTAAAGAGACGGCGGGGTGGAGAGCAGGAGGTTGAGGAGCGCCTCTGCAGAGCTGCTGATCTCAAACATTTTCCATGGAACTTCGCCGATGGGGCCGCTAACCCTCCGACCGAGTTTGATCGAGATGGGATCCGGGAGCATAGGTAGGCGATGGCTGCATGTTGCTCCAGTGGCTGCGCTCTCCTACAGCTGCTCTCTCCAGCGGCTCCGCTGCTCTTCGATCCGATGATGTTGTCGCAACTCTTCCCCGCTCTCTCCGGCGGCATTGTTTGGGTGTTAAAACAATTTACCGGCGACCTATTGTTTTATATTAAGGTAGGACATTATTTTTCTTATTATTATAATTATTATTTGTCTTTTAATTATTATTAGTATTATTAATTTTATTAATATTCTTTGTATAATTATTATTTGTATTTGTATAATTATTAGTTTTAATGTTGTTATTAGTATTATTATTATTTTAATTCAATGAGTGCGAGCATAGGTGTCGAGCTGATGAGCAGGTTCACACGGGGGACGAGAAACATTGTTTTTGTCTTGGTTATCATATTATGAAAAAAATACGTTTTCACCAAAAAATTTATTTTGTTCTCAAACAAATTTTTCAAAACTTTGTTTTGCAAACTCCATTTCACCCAAACAGATTTTAAACAAAACTCAATTTTTAGAATCAGCACTTATTGAAAACTCCATTTCAGATCAGCAGATTTCCATCAGCAACAGCCCAACCAAAAGCACCTTAAGAAGACAGAGGGTGGTATTAAGCTCCCTTCTACTTGGCTGAGCACGAGACAAACTTTTCTTGGGAAGAGTACACAATCTGCACCCCAAAAGAATCTTCCTATTAGAGCCTCCAAAAATTCTCATGGTGGGGGAAATTCTTCAGCTCCCAAGAAGGGAGGGTTTGCTACCAAGCAACAACTTAACCCAGCCAGATCCAGTACAATTAGAAAATCTAGATATAATCAATTTGAATGTTGGTGTTGTGGGAAAGTAGGGCATTTTGCCTTTGAATGTTGGTTCAATCCAACTTTCCAGAATAATCCCCACATGAGAATTAGAAAGCAAGTTGTTAATTTTCCATTTAGATCATTTTCTAACAAGCACCTAGGACCCAAGAGAGTATGGGTTCCTAAGGAGGTATAGCTGTCTTGTAGGTATGTACCAAAACCACCGAGACTCTTGTGTTGTATTTGGAGAGTTGGTGTTCCAGGCACATGACTGGAACTAGAAGCCTCTTGAAGGAGTTTACACTTGTAGAAGATGGACCCAAAGTCAAATTTGGAGGATTTGACAGAGATGTAGTCAAAGGCTAAGGTAAGATCACTAATGGTAGTATCACTATCACAAGGTTAGCATATGTTGAAGGGTTACAACATAACCTTATAAGCATAAGACAACTATGTGACTTGGGATATACTATTGCCTTCCACAAGGATGAGTGCCTGATCAAGGATTCTAAGAATGTTGAATCTATTCTAGCAGGCACTAGGCGTGGCAATATTTATTCCTTGAATTTTATTTGCATTAAAAAGAATGAACATGTATGCCTTGTAGCAAATGATGGAGTGTTTGCCTGTGTAAAGTGGCACAAGAGACTAGGCCCCATTTATTAAGAGTTTCTTAAGAAATTAATGACAGAAAATTTGGTAAGGGATGCTTCTAATTTGGATTGTTTAGAAAAGAGTCCTTGTCATGCATGTCAAATGGGCAAGCAAACAAGAACTTCATTCAAAAGCATACATGACAAATAATCTACTAGATCCTTATACCTTCTGCACATGGACCTATTTGGCCTTATGACAGTTCACAGCTTAGGAGGAATGGCATATACATTAGTTATTGTTGATGATCACTCTAGATTTGTCTGGGTATTATTTTTAAAACACAAGTTTCAAACCCTAAGTACATTCAAGAATTTTGTCAAACAAATTCAAAATGAAATAAATAGCTCCGTGGTCAAAATCAGAAGTGATCATGAGACTGAATTTCAATCTAATTTAATAACCAAATTTTGTGAAGAAGAAGGTATCTTGCAAGAATTTTCTTCTCCCAGAACTCCCCAATAGAATGGGGTGGCTGAGAGGAAAAATAGAACTCTCAATAAAGCTAGTAGGACCATGCTAAGTGACTCCTCACTCCCAGAATACCTTTGGGCTGAGGCAGTCAATACTGCATGTCATGTGCAAAATAGAGCAGTCATCAATAAGAACCATATCAAGACTCCTTATGAGCTGATTAAAGGTAAAAAGCCAACACTAGCTTAATTCAGAATCTTTGGAAGTAAATGCTATGTGCTGAAGAATAATAAGCATTGCATTACCAAATTCTCTAAAAAGAGTTATGAAGGTATCTTTGTAGAATATAGCAAGCATAGCAAATCCTATAGAGTCTTCAATAAGATTGCTCTTACAATTGAAGAATCTATTCATATAATTTTTTATGAGAGAAGCATGCTGCATAACCCTCTAATTAGTTCATGCAGTACAGGAATTGAAGCTGGACTGGACAGTCTGAAAATCAGAGAATAAGAGACTATTAAAAAGGAAGAACTTTCCCCACAGAACTTTATTCCAGAAAGAGTAGAAGAAGCTACTAAAAATACAATTTCTTAGAATGGTAATCCTGAAGTAGCAGCTGAAGAAATTACTGAAGTGGAAGAACCTCAAAGGTTGTTGCCAATAACAGGAAGACATCTCAGAAATCACCCAATAGACCAGATAATTGGTGAGCTTAATAATGGAGTTAGAACCAGAAGTAATGCTCTGAATGAAATCTTGCACCTCAGCTTTTTATCTCAATTTTAACTAAAGAAATTTGAGGAGACCAACCAAGACCAATTCTGGGTTATGAATATGCAAGAAGAGCTCAACCAATTCAAGAGATGCACAGTTTGGAAGCTTGTCCCAAGGCCACAAGGGCATAATATCATTGGGACAAAGTGGGTTTATAGAAATAAGATGGATGAAGCTGAAGTGATCATAAAAAATAAAGCAAGACTGGTAGCTCAGTGATATAGGCAGGAGGAAGACATAGATTTTGATCAAACATTTGCTCTTATAGCTAGATTGGAGGCCATCAGACTTTTTCTAGCATATGTTGCATTCAAGGGCTTCAAAATCTAACAAATGGATGTCAAATCAGCATTTCTGAATGGAGACTTGAAGGAGGAGGTCTATGTAGCTCAACCACAAGGTTTTATCTCTCCTACCCATCCTGATTATGTCTACTTTCTACGAAAATCCCTGTATGGCTTGAAGCAAACACCAAGGGCTTGGTATGAGACATTGTCTACCTTTCATCTTGAAAGCGAGTTCTCAAGAGGGAAAATAGATAAGACTCTTTTCTCGAGAGAATTGAAGCATGAGATCCTTTTGGTCCAAATATATGTTGATGACATTTTATTTGGATCATCTGATGGGAATCTTTGCAATAAGTTTGCTAAGCTCATGCAAAGTAAATTTGAGAAGAGAAGTATGGGAGAGCTCAAATATTTCTTAGGTCTTCAAGTAAAGCAATCTGAGGAAGGAATTTACATTTCTCAAACCAAATTTACCTTGTATATCATAAAGAAATTTGGAATGGAGAACTCTACCCCTATGAGAACTCCTATGAGATCAGATGTGTCTCTAGACAAGGATGAGAAGGGGAAACCCTATAATGAGTCCATGTATAGAAGCATAATTGGCTCATTGCTCTACCTTATTGCTAGTAGGCCAGACATCATGTTTGCTTCATGTGTCTGTGCAAGGTATCAAGTGAACCCCAAAGAATCTCATTACTCAGCAGCCAAATGAATTTTGAGATATCTGAAGTGTACTCCCAATCTAGGACTCTGGTATCCTAAGTCAGATGACTTTAAGTTGTGTGGTTATTATGATGCAGACTTTGCTGGGTGCAAAGAGGACAGAAAAAGCACTTCAGGAACTTGTCAGTTCTTGGGGAGAAGGCTTGTGTCTTGGAGTAGCAAAAACCAAAACAGCATTGCTATCTCTACAACTGAATCAGAATACATTTCTGTTGGTAGTTGTTGTGCACAACTCCTTTGGATTCAACATCAATTAGAGGATTATAATTTGCAAATAAAGAGAACACCTCTCTTTTGTGATTCCTCTAGTGCAATATCTATTGCTAAAAATCATGTGGCACATAGCAGAACTAAGCATATTGAAATTAGATATCACTTCATTAGGGAGCATGTGGAAAAGGAGGACATCTGCCTTGAGTATGTCCATATAGATAGGCAGATAGCTGATATTTTTACTAATCCCTTTGATGAGTCTAAATTCAATCAATTCAAAATTGAATTGGGGATGCTAAGTTGTTAAATTGGGATTGTTGTACTCCATACTTTCTTTACTGTAGGATTTTATTTATATTGTGAAATGGCTGGATCTATTACAAGGTCCACCCTAAAGAAGTCTAACAATTTAGCTTCGAAGACAGAAATTATAGAAAGTTTGGCTAAGGCATAAGTGGAAAATCGTCTAGAGAAAATTAGCTTAGACAAAGAAAAATTGTCTTGATGGTCAAGACAACATTGCTAGTGTCTCGATGACAAAATTAATGTGATCTCGAAGACATTATTGACGACAAAACCCAGTCAGGCTGACAAAATGACTTCAAAAGTCACGTGAGCGTCATAATTACGCCGCAATTACAAGCTTTTCAAAACAATTCAGGAAGATTTCATCTGGTACGCGCCTCTTTACCTTCCAAAAGCATAATAGTATATATTAGATAATGTGAAAGCATAGAAATTGCGCACACATAAAATCCTAGAATCCCCACTTCATCTTCTTCTTCTTGATGACTTCCTGAAACACGCATGGCACCAAAAATGGCAGATAAGAAAGTTCTATATGGAGGAGAGTTAGTAAAAGATGACTTCAAAGGTACTTGATGAAAAACTTGACATGGTAATTACCTTGATATATGCTTCAGATTAGAGTATATTCTCACTGAGCTGACTCGACTATACTACACCGCACTGTCTGAAATATAGGAAAATGCCCAAATTAACAAGGTAGGAAAAGCAATTCTCACCACTGTGTCTGGAGAATATATAAGAATCACTGCCATAGCCCTGGCCAATGCCCTTAAACTAACTATTTTGGATGAAAATGAAGAAGAAGAATCAGTCAGTCTTGAGGACTTCTTGGAAGGGTATAAATGGTGTGGCCTTGATGGCAAACATTATGGAAGCATTCAGAGAAATGAGATGAATGTAAGAGGTAAGCTTTTATCAGACATTATTGGGAAAGTACTATTGTGCAAAGCTGGGTCACATGATAGAATCTCTAAAGATATGTTTGATTTGATGGTCAGAATCATTCTTGAGAAGAAGACTGTCTGGGGCAAAGTCTTGCTTGACAAGATCAAAGAAAGCCTGAAGGCACCCAACTTTGTCATAATCCTTTCATTATACTTAAAGCACTCCATTCCTCAATATTTTAATGAATCTGAATCAATACCTCTCCATTATCTGAAAAGAATATATATGAAGACTATCGGCAGGTGGGAAAAGAAGTTCACCAAAAAGCTAGTAGGTGAACCTTCCTCACAAAGAATTGATGTCCGTCAAAGCCCTGCAAAACTCCCACAAATAGCTCAAAACTCTCCATCTCCTATAGAGGGGGAGTCACTAAGAGAAGATAATGCAGTGATTGACAGTGATCCAATACCTCAAGAGGAGGTGACTCCAGAAGATGTTCTAACAATTGCTAAATAGGGTGTAATTAATGTGGAAGTTGATGAGTCTGAGAAAAGTCCAAGTGGTGGACATGAAGTTGTTGAAGAGGTGGAAAATTCTGACAGATCTTTGGATGAATTTCTAAATGATGATATGCATCAAAGCACTCCTGAGAATTAATGTGAGCAGCCCACTGACATCCCTGCAACAATGGAGGGGGAGTCTACTGTTCATGTTAAACTATAGCCCTCAACTCCAAGGATAGTAAATGAGCAACATTCTTCAATCTTCACAGCCCCCACAACTACATCTACTAAATTCATATCCCAAATGGAAGCCCTATTTGAAAGGCGGAGAATACACTTTGAAGCATATGCCAATAGTGTCGTCACAAGTTGTAAAGATGAGCTATCTGCCATGATAAATGTTTTGAAAGAGGACATACAACATATAAATCCTCAAAATGCAAATGTGTATCATACTGCTGCAAATGCTGTTACTAACACAGGAAACGAAATAGTCCATATCAGTGAAGCAACTTTGCTAATTGGACAACAGTTTAACATTGTGCTTGATGGAATGTCTACTCAAAGAGATAATCAGTAACCCATCATTCAAAATTAGGATGTGACCTTCACTGACTTAGAAGATGTTGTTAATACTATACTTCAAAGGATATCCACTAGTACTCAAGTCTCTCATGAGCTAGTAGATAATGTTGGTAAACTCTACTCTAACAACTTCAAGTCACCCAAAATCAGCTCTCCTCGCTTCTCACTCACTCTCTTAGAACTACACAAGGCACTCTCATGGATGCAGTTGGCAATCTTAATGCCCTTCTCTATAGACAACTTCAAAATTCCCAGGCCTCACTCTCTAAAGAAATATTTTCAGAAGCCAGAAAGGGGGATATCATGTCAAGTCATCATGTCATGTGGCTATCATATGAAGTAAGATTATCAATGGATCTTGATCCAATAGATTATAGGATTGCTTATCAACATCCTATTCTAGAAGGAAGTCTCATCCCTGAAGGACCTTCAAATGTGCCAATGAAAAAAGACCTTCCAGAGCAATATCAATAGCCTGACAGTTATCAAGGATATTTTATTGATGAACCTGTCAATGGTAGTGGGCAAGTCAGAAAGGGAAAAAGACCTCATGCTGATAATGAAGAATAAGAAGCTAAGAGAAAGTGAATGGAAGAAGTCAAGAAGAATCCTAATTTTGAAGAATGGAGCCCTTGTTCAAGGGATATTATCATAAATACATGGACACTGTACCAACAAGGAAAGCATGACAGAGGCAAATTCTACAGCTCTGAAAAATGGCACAAATATGAAATGGGTAAAGCTGGCAGAAGAGATTATTGGAACAAGGTTAAGATGGGAGATACTTCAGTGCCTACTCATGCCCCTATTAGATATCATCCTAAGACATACAACTATTTTGAAAGGAAAAGCAAAAGTTGGTTGAAGCTAAGCAATCTAAGAAGGCTGGATCATTTGGAAAAGGGAATGTTCTTCAGGAGGATTGATGAAAAAAGGATTTTAGGAACACAATGCACATTTCTTAGTTTTACATTCTTGTTTAATATTTATTTATACTTCTGGGACAATATTAATCAATATATCAAGTGCTTTAAATTTTGTTTGATCTTTATTGAATATATTTGTTAGTCAAGCTTATCTATAATTCTAAGTTCTAGCTTCTTCAAATAGGAGGAGATTGTTTTGTATTGTGCCCTCAATGTTCCTAGATTTGAAGAAGGAACACAAGTATAGATAAGGAAAGTTATTTTTGATATGTGTCTTAGTTCATGATGTGATAGACATATCAAGACTATATTCTAAGTATCAATACTATAATAGAAGTGAAAAATCACTAAGTCAAACATCGGCTTGAGCCTTAGCAGACAAATCATTGAGACAGAAAGCATATCGTCGAGACAGTCTCGACGATATCGTCTTGAAGAAGCTATATCGCTGAGAAAGCTAAGTCAAATCGTGCAGACAGTATCATGACAATATTGTCTTGAAGAAGCCTTATCGACTCGAAGATTAAAGATAAGTCATGTAGAAAGAAACATCTCGATGATATCGTCTAGAAGAAGTCATATCGTGTAGAAGATTATGTTAAGTCTTGAATAAAGGAGCATGTCAACGATATCAGATTGAAGACTTCATATCATCTAGATGATCAAGACGATATCGGCTTGAAGACTTTGTATCATCTAGATGACCAAGGCAATATCGGCTTGAAGGAAGTTTATCGTCTTGACAGATGCAGAGCTGCATTTAATGCACAAATTTTCTTGGAAATTATTATACAGGGAATGTGCACGCCGCCTATCTTGTGCACCAATCAAGGAATAATTAATGATATATTCTTTGCAGATCTAGCCATTGCACAACAATTAAAGAAGAATATCAAATACTTCTATATTATGCAAGTTCCAAAAATGGCAAAGCATTTATCACATATTATTCTGCCGTTTCAGTCTATATTCCTTAATGGCCCAATTAATAATGGAATAAATTATTGAGGGCTTTTATGCATAAGTGCAGAGGAATATAAATAGAGAAAATTTTGAAATCAAAATATAGTTCTTTTGCCCTTACTCTCTTACTCTCACACTTACATTCAGAAAGGAGAAAAGTGCTGAACAAGAAGTCTTCATTGCTGTGCTGTGAAGACCAAAGAAAGAATCATCTTCCCAGGTTAGAAAAGATAATCTGATATTTTCAACAGAAGATTCTCAAGAAAGCTTTGGTGATCCAAAAGATCTCTGAGGCTACATCTGCTAGAAGAAGTCCATTCAGTGAAAAGCTTTATCTCTGAATCCTTCTCTTCTGCAACAGCAAAACAACCTTTCTCATTCTGTAGGGTTCTGTGTGAGCCTGAGTTTGGTAGGGTCTTGGTGAAGATTTGAGTGTTTGGTAGGACTTGTAAATTCTGAGTTATTGGTGGGGTTTTTGTAACCTGAGAGTAAGCTTTTTTGTGTGAGAGTTGAGGTAGGATCCTTTGTGATCTGAGTTGTAAGATCTGATGTATTGTAAATGAGATCTGAGTTTGGAGAAGTTGCCTAGTATAGCATATTGCTAGATAGGTGGGAGGGTCAGTGGACTAACTCTTGACATATTGTCTTGAAGGGAACCATTATAAATCTCTGTATGTTTTCTGGTTTGCTTGTGTGATGTGCTAAATATTTTAAAGGACTAAATAACCTTGAAAACAAATAATCACCCCTCTAGGTGTATTTTAATCAAACCCGAATCTTTCACCATCTTCTCCGGTAAATGACAATCTGGCCATGTCCAATGCAAATAACTTCTTGCTTGGCGATAAAGATGAGTGTAGAATCCTCTCATTGAAGTTCTTGGATGATGTGAAGCGGCCTATGGCAAAGCCCTAGCAAATGGTAGAGGAAGATGGTGATGGAGCTCCCCCTTAGGGTTTGCGGCGGAATATAATCAGTGACCTCAAAGACCTAAAAAATAGGAATTAAATAGAAAACATGTCATAAAATCCTCTGCACAGGACCTAACACACGGTCGGAGACAACCATGCGTGAAGGAATCGCACAGGCCGAACAAAAAGCATAATTTTTTAGACAAAAACAATCTGCTCGTGCGTTTTACTCACGCACGGTCAATAGTGCCCGTGTATGAAGAAAACGCACTTGCAGAAATAGAACGACAATTTTTCAAGATTTTGAGAGAAATGAAAATGCACGATCAACCAGATCATGAGTGAAGCATAAACGTACGACCGTGCGAACTGGAAAATTGCAAAATAACATGATTTTTTAGACAAAAGAGAGAAGCTCATGCGATTTTTCTCACGCACGATCAAAACTGACTGCGCGCGAACAAACACATGAGCTGGGGTAGATCACTAAATTTAGGCATTGTAGGAATCGCACGGTCGCAAAAATTATGTGTCAAGGAAACACACGACCTTGCGATATCCCCAGGTTAGAATTCCAATAGAAAGAAGATCTGCCCACCTGTAATGTAAACCAATAAGCTGGGACTTAGACCACCAGTACACATAAATTGTCAAAAATAACAAAATAAAGACATGGGGCGCCCCATGTGCTTGCCCCCAGTAGCATAGTGCAAAATTGAACACCATAATGGGACAAAATGTGCACTTCATGTGAGAAGAGTGAACAACTGAAATATAAGCAATAATGAACTAAAAGTGAAGTGCATGTGGGTGAAAACGAGCCCAGATGAGTCCGAAAAACCCTAAAAATATCGGACTCATCAGTTATTGTCGGCACTAGCTACTGAGACTGCTGAGATTGCTCAGATCATCGAGCACCTAAAAAGTCAGCTTGGAGGGGGTCGTCAATTTCTGGGTAAACAATCAAGTTGCATCTGATCATCATGTGAGCATGTACAAATGACATCCAATCATTCTGTAAGCATTGTATATGATTGACTTTGACATGAATCAAAAGGTAGTAAGGTCCGAAATGATTTCACATCTTGGTGAATTACTTAGGCTACCCAAAATAAGGGCATAATTCAAAAAATATTTAACATCCCACAAACAACTAGACCCCTAGGAGGGTTTTTGTCATGACTAGGTCATGACCAAGCAGTAGGAAGACCAAAAGGATCATAAGAACCTAGGTAAGTAAGTGAAATCACCTTGATCTACAAATAGCAATTTCTGGTTACTTAGTCGAGGGTGTGAATTTTGGGCCTCAAGTTGAATATCTGACCCCACCATAACACATCTAACCACATATTGATTTTCTTGGGTCACTTAGGGCCCATTGGGGTCAACAAAAGTGGTCAAGTTGATCAAAATCAACCCTAACCCTATATAGGTTAAAATAGCCTATTAAGGACCGATTAGTCTCCAGTTGGTAAAATTGACATCACCCAAACCTTCATAGCCCTTAAGGGAGGTCAATGGGTCATTAACAACCCATTGGATCCAATCAAATCCATGAATGGGGCCAAAACCAACACTTGGACCCAAAAAACCCAATTTGACCTAGTTAGGTTAAAGTGACTCAACTTGACCCAAATTGATCACACCAAGTCACAATTGGCCTTGGGTGGTGTCAAGGGACCTATGAACATCCATTTGGGTCAGTCACACCACCTAAATTGACCTAGGGTTGGGTTAACCAATTAGGGTTAATCAAGCCCAAATTGGGGAAATCAAGCCCAAGGCTCAGTCTAATTGGGTTAAGCACAATTATGGTGATCCACTAAGCCCTCATGACTGAAATTACATGGATTACCATCCAATTTATAGAGGGGGTGACAAGGAGAGAGAAAATGGGAGTTTCCCCTAATTTGAAGAGAGAAAAAGAGGCATTCATGGCTTTGAATGCCATGAGTCACTCAATTCCTAGCTCAATGGCTCAAATTCATCCGCCTTAGTTAATTTGGGTGAGATTAATGGCTTTTCCCGGCCTCCTAGAGGAAGAATTCAAAGGGTATCAAGATGGACAAGAAACCCCCATCATGTCCTTTAATGACAATCAATGTTGTAACCTCCCCTCCCTCAATTGAAGCCTTTAACACCTTCAGAGGTCGGAGAGGAGTGAAACCCCCATCTTTCCCGAAGAAATTGAGCTCTCTAAGAAAGGATTGACAATGTCCCCCAACGCTACCCAAGACTCCATGGTAAACTGTCGATCGACAGGGAAAACGTCCACCACACAGGTCTGATCCCCTTCTCCTCCCTTGGTGCTTAGATCTCAATCACTTTGGGGCTTGATTCAAGCCAAATCGGGCTTGAATCAAGCCTCCAAAAGGAAGCGTTTTTGAGCTTCTTTTTCCTACCATAAATACCTCTTCTGGCTACCCCCGACCTGCAAACGACCGTTAATCGTCGGCCACCACCTCGACGAAGGTGGTGGTGGCAATGAATGGCCGGGATAATGCATGGGTGGCCGGCAAATCAAGCCTAAATATCACCCAGGATGGAAAATTGTGCACCGTCCAACCATTTAGGACTATGAACCCTGACCGTTGGATCTACGTGATGTGTTATACGCAGACCAAAATGAAATAATAGATATATTATTTACATTATGTCACACAAAATGCAATGGATGCTATTATATATTATAAATACTTACTAGCCTCTGTTGTAAAAGTCGTCAACATAAAATATGTGGTTCTTGAGGTCTAGTTTAATTTTAAATTTGTTTCATTCAAATTGGCCCACAGGATCTCCCTCTATAGCCTTTTTGGTGCAAGGTGTCCCAAGGGCTAACTAGAAATTTATTTGAGTTCCCCCATTGATCCACTCAGTCAAATGGCCTGAAAGTTTGACCATTGGCCAGGCTAGCCATGGCTCACTTCCTATCCAAAAATTTTATTTTTTGGAGATTATTTTTTATAATTTTTGTTATAATTTAATAATTCATAATTGGCTTAAATATAGGGTCTATGGAAATCCAAATCCCCCAAATCTCTGGTGAATGGCTTGTGAGGACATTATATGGTCATGGTAACAATATCAGCCCATTTTGGTTTTATTAGACTTGGAAAACAAGTATCCAATCATGGTCACCTAGTGAAAGTTAACTCTAGTCTACCAAAAAGTGCACTTTGTGAACTTAAGTGGCCATCCCTCACCCAAATATAATGAAACTCTGGTCACCACTTTATTGTCACATGAAACACCACCACAAGTAATTTTAGAAGGTTTAGGGTTGGAATACCAAAATACCTAGTTCAACCCCTAGGGATACACATTGGTGTTAATGAAGGGAAATGGGTCATATCTCCATGGATGGGCTTGAAACATTGTACATAGTTTCTTAGGGTGATTAAACACCATGGATAATTTTTTTGGAATTTGTAGAGACATTATCACCCACTGAACATTTAATATTTAAATTGTTGACTTTCATTTCAAGTGCAAATTATATGGTCATATATTTTAGGAAAGTTATGAAACTTGGTATGTGAACTTTTCATGATATTATGAGTCTCTGGAAATTTTATTATAATTGTTGGATAAGGTAATTTGGTAGTTCCTTCACAATATGCCAAAAGTTAGTTTCCATAATTTGAATTATTTATGTGGTTATATGATTTTAGGAAAATGTGAAATTTGTTCAGAGAGTCTCCAGGGTTATTATGATGCTATGAAATTTTAATTATAATTATTGGATGTGAAAGTACAGTGCTTCATTTCAAAATTGACAAAATTTAGTTCTCCTAAAATAATTAATTATGTGACCAAAATGATTTGTGAAAAACATGATACTTGGCCAATAATGCTTTTATGTCATTATGATGCTCTACAAAGTTTGTTATAATTATTAGATGAGACTATGTAGTGGTTCCTTCACAAATTGATTTAAATTTAGTTTCTTTGTAATAATTAATTAGGTAGCTAAATGGAATTAGAAAAATAAAAATTGGCCAGTGAGCTTCTCTGGTCAATATAGAGCTCTGGAAATTTTATCGTAATTTTTGGATGGACATTTACTATACTTTGTTCATACATTTGTTAAAAGTAGCATTTGTGATTTATTTAAATTATATGGGATCATGATCTTGTAAAATAGCCATCCTCTGTTGGAGGACATTTTAGGCTTATTAGAACCCCTGGAAATTAATTCATGTCATTTGGGTAAAAGGAAGATGAAGTTCCTTCACAAATTTGGTTTATGCCTTAATTATTCATATAATGATTTCCATGGAATAATCGGGGACAAAAATATAAATTACTGATATTTCTTCAATGTAGACCATAACCAATCTCTGGATGTGTGGTTCATCATATGAAAACCTTGGGGACATGTAGGACCTTTACGTCAATCTTTCCCCTTTTGATTGAAGTGGTCCGCGGATAACCAAGAAGGAGTTCTGGGGTTTTGGAGTCTTTCCATGAGTCCTTGGGTAGAGATTCTTCAGTGGGAGGTTGTATAGGTCAACTTTATGGTGGAAGGGGGCAAAAGTCCCTTCAAGGCCTCCCCTAGTTGTGGGTATGAGTTGTATACTCTTAAGTGGAGTGTTGGTGTTCAAGAGAACATTAATACTTTCGGTGAATCTTAATCCATTATAGGACACTAGAGTAACATAAGAGAGTGGGTGTTGGGTAGTCACCAATAAAATTAAATATCTTGTGAAAGGGAGTTTTGGGGTGTCCTCTTATCGTGCCTCCTAGTACCATTGCAAGCCCCTCACAGGGTAGACCTCAGGAAGTCCAAGACCAACCCTTAAACTGATAGGGCATGATAACAAGGAAAGATTAATCTAAATAATAAGTTATCAAGTACACATACGCATACACCACTTTATAATGGGAAGATAATTTTGGTTGGTCTAGTCCTGCGACCATTGGTCTCTGTGTGAGTTGAATAAAGGAATGTGATGCAAGTTGTGGCTTGGTGTTGTTGAAATGGACTGGTTAGTCTGGTGGCCCGGTGGCTCAAGAATTCAATTGTAACATATTTTCTTGTGCATATAAGTGCTGAGTCATCGGTATTGGGTAGTCGTTCACACTGACGTCAGTATGTTGGCTCGACAAGTGTGAGTATTCATTTAGCTAAGAAAAGATTGGTGGATTCCAGCATTAGTACAATTTGTAGCACCTGTCTATGTGTACCGAGTAGTACATAAGGTCTAGGTTAGGTAGTGTGAATACCGGCCTAGGAGTTGGGTGGCCCAACCCACTATCTCCATTTGCCACTACGAGAGGTACCTGAGAGTTTAGCTAACTACAAATTGGGGAACTAAGAGTCTGTGCGTGCAGAGTCGTGTGGGTGAATTGCACTGGTGTGAAACATAATCATTAAATCTTGCATATCACTTCATATCATACATAGTATTGCATAAAACCTTTACCCCCATCATATAAATTATTATGAGATCTTTTATACGACGGGCCTTGCAAAATGACCCCTTCACTTATAAGTTTGTATGTGCATTCTTATATGTTAAGGTTACTCTTTTTGTGATGGTAGTTAGATGATTTACAATTTTACTATACTACTTCATTATTGTCCTTTATTTACTACTACCTTACTACTGTACATTATAATTGTGTAAGTAGGCCCTGTGATTAGATAATTTTGGTATATACTTCCTGCTAGTTAAGACCACCGCCATCTGCTTGTACTTTCTGCTCTGATGTCCCTCCTCTTCATTCCTCTCGCTCGGTGCCTAGGAGTCACCGGGGGAGGGGTGGGGGATCCTGGCTTAGTCTTTTGACTAACGGTCGGTTGTGACCAAACACCACAGGGGCTCCGATTAGGAGACATGGAGCTACCCCGGGAGATCCAGCACAACCAGGGTATGATGCAGGAGGAGGTGAGACAACCTAGCTCGGGAGAAGCAGCAATGACAATGGGTTCTGTGAGTGATTAGCATCTATTACTTCCGTGAGTGTCTGTAGTGAGGATCTTATGTACTGAGCGGAGCCCTTTAATTTTCAGCTTTCTTTCATGCGGGCTACTAGCGATATTTTATATATCACAATGTGATTGTGGACTAAGTCAAATTTATATATTCTTTCTTAATTTCTCTGTGATGTATGGTTGGCCTGGATGTTGAATTTGCCGGCAGAATCGACGTCTTATAGTGGCGACCTTCCCAAGAGTTAGTGTCACCGCAAGGCGACAATTTTGGGCATAAGACCCGGTGGAATTTCAAAAAAAGAGGGTCTTACAAAATAATAAACTAAATCAAATCAACTCCAAGGCCTTACAATTTCTACTAGAGATCATTCATAACAAGTTTATTTCACAATAAAATCTTGATATCTTATAACACCCAACAAGCCATATTAATTTCGTTTACTTCATCAGGTAACACTATTTAAATAAACCTACAAACTTAGGAAAATTGTGCTCCAAAATTCTAATAATTTTTGGAGCTCTTCCTATGGTGGGTATGATGATATGTATATACTCTCAAGTCATTTGGGGTAATTATCCAGAGAGGATTTAAAAATGTAAGCTTCTACTATCCACACATCAAGCATGCATGACCCCCTTTATGTGTCAAGCATTACAGGGTAATATTATTGTAAATCCCTATTCTAAATGCCCCAATATTTTATCATGGACCACATATAGTCTAAAGATAATGCCATAAACATTTTGGCATATTACCGATTGATTTAACCCTTTTAATTTCCCTAATATCCCTTGTGAATATAATTCAAATAATTACAAAAACTATAGTAAAATTTTCACCAAAAATTCCCAAATTTACATGAATGGTTTATCATCATATCAATCAATCATGTACAAAATTTCATCATCATCAGAGTTATATTTTGAGAGGAATGCAAAAAACATTGAGATCATTATATTTGTTAGCCCGGAAGTCCGCGACCTCTCTTTTTCGGTCACAATGGTCAGTTCCAGCGGTCTCAAATTTGAGAGATCGCCCAGACCTCCTATCTCCTCTCCAGCTTTTTTCCTAAGGCATAGACGGTCAGGCTCCAGGGAGATTGACAGACCACGCGGTCTCGGCCTTTTCTTCCTTTTTGTTATATGCACCCCTTATCTCTACCCCGACTCTCCTGTGCCCGGGGCAGCCTATAATTTTTGGATCTGCCCATTTGGGGAGCCTACACATCTATAAATAGAGGGGTAGGGGTACCAGAAAAGGGACTTTTGCTTTGAGCCTCCAACTTGCAACATATGCAAGCGGTCTCGATTTCTGTCGCTTTTCTACCTCTCACCCTGACCTGTTTTAGACCCCCTCTGTAATCCTCTTTGAGATCAATCGAAGTAGTTTTTTTCTCAGAGGTCCCTCTTCTAACATCTTCCGTCCCAAGTAACCTGCACTCCACAATCTCCCCACATCTCCTCTAAGTGTGACTTTTGGAGGTATAATTTTTGTGCCAACAGAACGAACACGTGACCTTCAGATCAGAGTGTTAGTTGAAGTCAGTGGACAGATACAATGTCAGATCGCGAAGTTCAGCCCGGTCAGATTGCCGGCGGTCTCCCATCTTTAAGTAGTGCGACCTCCCTAGAAGCCCTTGAGCTTCGCGTAGAGCTTTACCTCGTGCAAGCTCGCCAAAAGGCCACTCAAGCTCGCCAGGAGACCGCTCGACAGTTTGAGTCCATAAACCAGATGATGTCCGTGCTCTCCCAGAGGTTGATGCCTCAGGCCGATCAGGTCGCGACCCCTGATCTCCTGGCCGCTGGTCACCCTTCAGACCGTGCGACCCCTCAGCCTGATGCTCTCATGGGGTCTCAAGGGGAAGAGCTTATTACCCATCAGGCATTCATTAGGGGAGCAGCCCAGGGATCTCCAGCTTAAGCCCTGAATTTCAAAGAGGATTATGTTTATCCTCCAGCTCCTGCTGCTGTCATTCCAGCTCCTCTTGGTGTTTTCGAGGCAGAGGAGCCCTCTCCTTTTTTTGATAGAATCTGTTGGGAGCCAATTCCCCATGGATTTAGAGAGCAAAGACTACCGATGTTCACCGGAGAAAGCGATCCCAGCTCTCATCTTCATGCTTTTGAATCTGCAGTTGTTCTGAGGTCTCTCTCAGATGCGATGAGGTGCAAGTTGTTAATCACCTCTTTAGATGGGCAGGCAAGGGTGTGGTTTTATAATCTACCTCCATAGTCCATCTCCTGCTTCACCATCCTGAGGCAGGAACTTCTTTTGAGGCTCGCCACCTCGAAGAAGAGGAAGAGTGGTCCTGCAACCCTCTTCAATATTAAGCAAAATGAAGGCGAGACTACAGCTCGCTTTATTGACCACTTTCAGAGGGAAATTCTTGGAATATGGGATGTAGATCCCTCACTGTATATGATAGATCGGATAAATGGCCTGCAGGAGGGACCTCTTAAGTTCGAGGTCACTACTAGAGAGCCAAGCTCTTATCAAGAGCTGATCGGCATTGCGAATAGATTCATATAAGGGGATGTCAACAACCCCACCTATGTTTCCAATCTAACATAGAAAGCCGTCGAGAAAGGATCTTCAGGTTTCTTTCCGGCCCCTTCATCATCAAAGCCCACGAAATAAGAGTTCCAACCTCAAGCCTAGAGAGGAAACAACTTCTGTCATCATCGTCCATACCAGGGGCAACAACAGTTTCAGCCTCAAGTGCCTCTGCTGCCAGCTCTAGTTACCCAAGCTCCCCAACAAGTACTAGTCCATCAAATTCATTTTATTCAGCGCCTCTCCCTCCGTCTTCTCAACCATCTTATAATGATTCTTAAGAGTCTTTCACCGAGCTCAACATCTCGATGAACGAGGTAGTCCAGGTCCTCCAGAAGCATCCTTTTTACAAAAGGCTTGCCCCCATGTAATCAGATCCGAATTACAGAAACCTCTCTCTTTACTGTGAACATCATAGAGAGAGAGGTCATCTGATCAAAAATTGTAGAGCTCTCTGAATGATGGTGGAGAAGCTCGTGAAGGAGGGAAAGTTGCAGGGGCTGGTGCAGAAAGGTGATCCCTCCAAGGCCTACACCTCAAAGAGCAAGGAGTTGGCAGAGGTTCACTTGGAATGCGAAGAAGTCAACGACGTTGGCCCCCTTGACAACGTTGGTTATCCTAGTGAGTGCGTGGATGCAAACGATGAGGGAGCTTTAGGCTATCTCTTTTGCATCCATGGAGGAGCATGCCTAGAATCCTCAAAGAAGGCTAGTCTCGCGAGGGTCATCAGATCAGAGGTCACTGCTACCTCATCCTATGCTCTAGTCCAAGGGACAGTTACCTTCAGGCAAGAAAATCTTCCTCCAACCGCCAATCCTTTCAATGATGCAATCATTATTAAGGCGGTTATCAAAAATTATACAGTCGAAAACATCTTGATTGACACCAGAAGCTCTGTCAATCTCCTCTTCAAGCTGTCCTTCGAAGCTCTGGAGACCAGAAAAACTCTCCTTTACACTGAAGGGCCTCTCTATGGCTTCTCCGGGGAGAATAAGAAGGTAGAAGGGAGGAATAGTCAAAGCTTGTCAAGTTCATAGTCATTGAAGCTCCGAGTGTAACACCCTGCCAGTACAGATAGTATAACAGTAGGTCCGGCCGGGACCCCACGCAATACAAACCACACTAGCTAGGAGTTAAAAGGTGATAAACATAAAAGTAACAACTAAACGAGGGTACAACACGTAAACGGAAGCATTAATTAAACCATTCAAATAGAATTGTCCACTATCATAGGAATGTATCCTGAATAAGAGTTATGGCCTTAAGGCCTTACATTCATCCAATGCACAAAACTCCAAAAGCATACATCGGCACGCAGGCCGGCCATACATGAATAACAGGAAAAGGGCTGGCCTGCGAGGGCCAACATTGCAAAGGGCCATCGCCCGCTATTTCCCGCTAGGCTCACCTGCACCTGCATAAGAACATTCCACCAAGCGGTGGCAAACAAAGTAACGGTCAGCACAGCTGACCAAATTATAATGACCCCACCCCTTTTCCGGGGCGGCGGAGCTTCTACCCTGCAAGCAAGCCATACTAGCACAAGTACTAAATATAAAGAAAGTGCAAACTACACAAGGTGAGGTTTCAAGCACAATCAATCTTCTAGGTTGAGCATCAAAAGAGAGGGGAACCTAGGTATGCACATGATGTTGGTTGGGTTCACCCGAAGGTTCCCCACAACCGCCTAAGCAATCGCAAGAGGCTAATCATAACATCCATTTCACAAAACACTCCACCGTAAGGGCCACAACCTTGGGTGGAAACAAGAGCTTTTGGTCGGTCTAGGTATGACACCTTCCACGACCTCTCCCATGATCACACGGCTTTCCTGAGGAAGGGACCTCTTACCGATCTGCATGGAAACGGGTTCGGTTTAGCTTTGCCCGTGCTCTAATCGTCGCGATCTATCGCACGACGCGGGTACGGCTTCGCCTCGGCCCGTAAGGGTTTAGCACTTTCAAGTGCTACACTAATTATACGCTACGCACCTAACCCCTTCACAAGGGTCTAGGTTTCACGAATACTCAACAAGGGAGGTGCAATACGCTCCGCATCAATTTCGTGGTGAAGGTTTGCCTTCAACCAAACTCAAAGCATGGGGCTTTCGTTAGCATCTTCACAAGACGCCTATACTTATTTCCCGCATTACTATAGATGATTTCACAGAGTCATTCTCCGGCACGCATTCTAGGCCTAACCTAAATGCAACGTCGCAAATCAAGCATCACCGATTCGGGCTCACGGCCACGAATAGGCTTCACACAAAATGCCTAAATCCGCACGACTACCGGATTTTCTACATGCAATAATGCCGGGGACGGACACAATCTACCCGGAGTTCCGAAGAACTTGAGGAAATCCTACACTTCACCCATTTGGTGAAAGGGATTCCTCATGCAAGCATAGAAAGAGGAATGAAAGGACAAATACAAGTCCAAAGTTTGGGAGGAAGAATCGTTACCCTAGTCGCGTACTTTTTCGCCATAGATCCGAGATTCTACACGGAGAGAAACGACCGCACCGGGCTGCACTCTCCAAATCTGGAAACGGCTCGCGAAACGGAGCTCCGGAGCTCCGTCAATGGCGGGATCTACCTTCTTCTTCCTTGACTCCTCCTTCTTTCTCTAGGGTTTGGAGAGAGAATGGCTTAGAGAATATGAGGGTTTAACCCCCTCTCATCAGCCCTAAAGGTCTCCCGCAACTAAACCTAGCCGTTGGATCAATTTCAAAAAGATTTGGACGGTCCGATCTTCTTCTTCGCTCAAAATTGCGGAACAGAATAAACAGGGCGCACGATCGCTGGCGCACGATCACTGGTCGTGCGCGAAGAGGGAAATGGTCGTGCGCACTGTCCGAGACAAAACTCGATTCTCTTCTGAATTAACGCACGATCGCTGGCGCACGATCACTGGTCGTGCGCGAAGAGGGAAATGGTCGTGCGCTAAGAGCAGAAAGGGAAGATTTAGCCTGCTTCAAGTGCAACACTACCACTCCACCTACTTCGCTGAACCACGATTTTTGGGGTGTTACACCGAGTAGCTACAATTCCATCTTTGGAAGACCAATTTTGAATGAATATCAAGTAGTGGTTTCTACCTACCACATCGCCATGAAGTTTGCCTTGAATAGCAAGCAGTACCGGGTCAAAAGCGATCTAAAGAAAGCCCGAGAATGCTATGTCAAGTCGGTCAATGTGACCGAATCTTTCCCTCCTCAGGTAGCTGAGATCTCTTCAGCCTCTCAATTCTCCAATCCCGCCGAAGCGGCGGAAGAGGTCATTGAAGAAGAAACAAGAGATGGGGTTCGCTTGGAACCTGCCCAAGCAACTCAAGTTATGCCCATCAGTAATGAAGATGAGAGCAAGAAGCTCTCAATCAATGCTGGATTGCCTGAAGCTGAAAGGAGTCAGCTATACTCCTGCCTTCTGAAGAACCTGGATATATTCGCTTGGTCATCAGATGATATGCCGAGATTTGATCCAGACGTTGCTTGTCACCACCTCAACATCGATCCAAACTTCATTCCTATCAAGCAAAAGAAAAGAGCGGTGGCGGTGACCTTAGTCCAACCCATCTGGGAGGAGGTTGAAAAGCTCCCGAAGGCTAAGTTCGTTCAAGAAATTCAATACCCGGATTGGGTGTCAAATGTTGTAAAGGTTAAATAATCTTGGGGAAAGTGGAGGATGTGTGTTGATTTCACAAAACTTAATAAAGCTTGCCCGAAAGATTGCTATCCTTTGCCTCAGATAGATTCATTAGTTGATTCTGCGGTAGAGTATTCTTGCATGAGCTTTTTAGATGCATTCTCTGGCTATCACCAAATTAGAATGCATAAACCCGATATTCCTCACACCTCATTCATCACGAATGACTGTTGTTTCTGCTACCTCGTAATGCCTTTTGGGTTAAAGAATGCTGGTGCTACCTATCAGAAAATGATGGACACAATTTTCAAAACTCAAAAGGAAGAAATTTAGAGGTCTATGTCGATGACCTTCTATTAAAAAGCAAGTCCTTCTCAACTCACCTTAGCGATCTAAACGAAATGTTTGCAACCCTCCGAACCTTCAATATGAGGTTAAGCCTGTTGAAATGTGTCTTCGTAGCTAGCAAAGGGAAATTTCTTGGCCATCTCCTCACTCTCGAGGGATTGGAACTGAGTCCTGATAAGGTTAAGGCTATTTTAGAAATGTCACCTCCCAGATCTCTCAAAGAAGTTCAGCAGCTGGGTGGGAGGATGGCAGGTTTGGGTCATTTTATCTCTCGCACAGGAGATAAAAATGCTCGTTTCTTCAAGACTCTCTGTGGAGGAGCTAAATTTGAATGGATAAAGGAATGTGACGATGCTTTCAACCAGCTCAAGAAACAACTAACTTAAACTCCTTTACTCCAAAGCCCGAGAGAAGGAGAAGATCTCTTCTTGTATTTTGGAGTTGGCTCTGATGCCATCAGCTCCGTGCTAGTAAGAGAAGAAAAGAAGAGGCAGTTTCCATTTTACTATGTGAGCAAAATCTTAAAGGATGCGGAAACTCGTTATTCGATCCTTTAGAAGTTGTCCTTGATATTCGTGATCTCAGCACGGAGGCTAAGACCTTACTTCCAAGCTCATTCAATTTAGGTTGTCGCCGATCTCCCATTAAAGAGTGTGTTGGATAAGCCAGAACACTCGGGTAGATTGACAAAGTGGGCAAAAAAGCTCAATGAAATTTAATATCTCTTATATTCCCAGAGTAGCAATCAAAGCACAGGTGCTAACAGATTTCATGATCGATGCAAAGGAAGTTATCTCAGAGAAAGAGGTTTGAACATCTTTAGCATGGATGATCTTCGTCGATGGAGCTTCAGGGAGAAATTCATTTAGAGCCGGAGTTGTTCCGATTAACCCAAATGGGGTTAGACTAGATCAAGCCCTACAGTTCTACTTCCCAACAACGAACAATCAAGCGGAGTATGAAGCCTTACTCGCTGGTCTTAGATTTGCAAGAGAGCTAGGAATTGAAGATGTCCAAGTCAAGACTGATTCTCTAGTAATGGCATCTTAAGTGAATGGAACTTTTCAGATCAGAGAGCACGTTTTGAAGCAATACCAAGCCCTAATAAAGGGTGAGATAGGAAAATTCAAAAGTTTCACTATTCAGCACATTCTAAGGGAAGAGAATGTGGAAACTAATGAGTTGGCTAAGTTTGGTCTCCTTTGAGGAGGAACCACATCGAAATTGTTCCATCCAGCTATTGAAGAAGGAGAGATGATGCAGATAGATCAACGTCCATACTGGATGGATCCCTTTGTCCTTTACCTCTCAACTAGAGAGTTCCACCTGGCAGTAAAGGATAGGAAGAGTTTTAAATTAAAAGCAGCTTATTACTATCTTGTTGCAGGAGTACTTTACAGGAAGACCTTTCTCTCCCCATTGGCAATGTGTGTCTCCGAGGAAGAGATCCTGGTTATTCTGTGGGAAGTTCATTCAGGAGAGTATGTTAGTCACTCAGGATCTAGAACCTTAGAGAAAAGGATCCTGAGACAAGGATACTTCTAGCCTCAAATGAGGAAGGATGCGGAAAGGTTTGCAAAGAAGTGTGTTCAATGCCAGAAATTTGCTTCTCTTCAGCATCAACTGGCTCAACAACTCAAATCGATAGCAACTTCATGGCCATTTGCAGTTTGGAGTACGGATTTGATCGGACGTTTTCCTTTTACAAGTAGACAACGCAGATTCATTCTAGTAATGATCGATTACTTTAGCAAGTTGATCGAGACAAAAGCATTGGAAAAAACCACTACTCATGTTGTGAGGAATTTTATCTGGGGAGAGATAGTATGCAGACATAGAATACCTATGGAAATCATCATAAATAATGGTCCTCAATTCAACAATCCCAATCTTCTAAATTTTTGTGATCAAATCAGCACTGAGCTGCGGTTTACCTCTGTACATCATCCTAGAAGCAATAGTCAGGTAGAAGCTGCCAGTAAATTGATAATCAACCTCTTGAAGAAGAAAGTAGAGAATCTGAGAGGCAATTGGGCGGATCAGTTACCTTCAGTGCTATGGGCTCTGAGAACGACTCCAACCTCAACTACTGGAGAAACTCCCTTCAAACTATCTCATGGCTCGGAAGCTCTCATTCCAATTGAGTTTGAAGTAAGGAGTCCAAGGGTATTACTATCTCAGCAGAATCAAGATAGCTAGATAGAAGGAAATGACGAAGAGATAAAATGCAACCTTGACCTCATTGAAGAGCTAAGACATACGACAAAAATTAGGCAAGAGGAGGTAAAGAGAAGGATGGCCAAGTACTTTGACAAGAATGTTAGAATCAAAGAGTTTGTTGTTGCGGCAACAAGGTCTAGCTCGGTTGGAAAGCTCAACCCAAATTGGTCAGAGCCATTCGTTATCAAAGAAGTGCTCAAAATGGTGCATATCATCTTCAAACCTATGAAGGGGAGGAGCTGGCACATACCTGGAGCGGAGACTATCTCAAGCGTTTCTTTTCTTGAAAGCTTGTATTTGTTCTTTCTTTCATTCTCTTTTGTTTGCAAGCATTATGGTGGGATGATTGTAACCTATTGTATTGCATATATCAGAAAGGAAGCATTAAGATAGATTGTTATCAAAGGCTAAAATCCTACCAAGCGAGACATCGACGAATCTTACTTGTTGCCCCATCGACTTGAAGCTTGAGGTGTAAATCTACCATAACCATAGGTAGCGGGGATGTTTACCCAGAAATTGGCGATCCCCTCCGAGCTGACCTTTTTCAGGTACTAGGCATTTTCGGAGCTCCCGGGCGGTCTCGCCCTTCCCGGACAAGCTCCTTCTTTTCGGAAGGTCTCGTCCCTGCCGGGCGAGCTCCCCCCTCCCGGGCGGCCTCTACCGTCCGGGAGGTCTCTCTGTGAGGTCACCTTCCGGGCAACCTCTCTCTGTGAGGTCGCTGAACTGGGCGACCTCTCCCCGTGAGGTCGCTAACCGGGCGACCTCTCCCTGTGAGGTCGCTAGCTGGGCGACCTCTCCCTGTGAGGTCTCTAGACGGGCGACCTCTCCATGTGAGGTCGCTACCCGGGCCACCTCTCCCTGCGAGGTCGCTAGCCGGGCGACCTCTCTCTGTGAGGTTGCTAGCCGGGCGACCTCTCCCTGTGAGGTCGCTAGCCGGCCGACCTCTCCCTGTGAGGTCGCTAGCCGGGCGACCTCTCCCTGTGAGGTCGCTAGCCCGGCGACCTCTCCCTGTGAGGTCGTTACCTGGGCGATATCTCCCTATGAGGTCGCTAGCCGGGCGACCTCTCCCTGTGAGGTCGCTAGCTGGGCGACCTCTCCTTGTGAGGTCGCTAGCCGGGCGACCTCTCCCTGTGAGGACGCTAGTCGGGCGACCTCTTCTTCTATCTTCCTGGCGTTGACGTCATCAACTTCTAGAAGACTCCACCCTGGGCCTATAAATAGGCCCCCATACCTCTTCAGAAAGGACACCGGTCGAGAGGTCCAAATCCTGCGGCTAGACCACTCAGACTGCACCTAATAGCGGACTGTCCGACGACCTCTTAACCGCCGGGCCGGGTGGCCTCATCAGACAGGCCGCACGACCAAGAGCTCTTCTTCTCCCCTCTTCACTCGTGACTCAAGTATCCAGCTGCTCGCGGCCTCCTCTTTTCTACTCGCTGCCCTAGCGTCGATCGTGGAGGTACAAATTTGGCATCAATAGGGTAGATTTCGCACCTATGTAGTAGTAGCTCGACAAGCTCGTGTGGTGGAATTATAGGATAGCAGGTCCTTGCTGACATCTGACACACCTCTGCATCAAGGGAGGTCTAGGTGAATGTCCAGCTCTGTCATACATTTCAGGACATCGTTACAGTCTTGATGATCCCTAGAGGAAAGCAATGTCGGTGAAAATCCTCAGTATGACCGCACCTACCCTGCTGATCATCATGCTCTGTGACCCTCGAATACTCATTGGTGTAAGGATAGCCAAGGAGCAGTCATTAGTATCTATGACCATTGTCTGAGCCCTTGAGTGGCTAACGTGTTATAATCTAAATGTTCTCTTGAGGAAAGCAATGCTAGTGTAGCCTTGCAGCAAGACCGCACCTGCCCTTTTGATCAATTAGAGTTGTTCACCTCTCTCTTTCCCTCTCTTCTTATGGTATTACAATATCAATGATCTCTTGAGGAAAGCAATGTCGGTGTAGGCCTGCAGCATGACCGCACCTGCCATTTTGATCATTTTGGTTTGTATACCTCTGACCATCGAGGTCTCTTCTCTTCTTAGGGTATTACAATATCAATGATCTCTTGAGGAAAGCAATGCCGGTGTAGCCCTGCAGTATGACCGTACCTGCCCTTTTGATCATTTTGGTTTGTATACCTCTGACCGTCGAGGTCTCTTCTTCTTCTTAGGGTGTTACAATCATAATGATCTTTTGAGGAAAGCAATGCTGGTGTAGCCTTACAGCATGACAACACCTGCCCTTTTGATCATTTTGAGTTATACACCTCTCAAGTCCTTTTTATTGAGAATAGGCGGTCTGAGGTTTTTAGACCGCCAATTTTTGGGGCATCTGACAATGTTATAAAGGGGCGGTCTAGAGAATTTGTGACCTCCGCCTAAGTCCTTTGGTATTATAATAAGAGGCGGTCTGAAACATCTAAGACAACCTTTTATAATTTTGTGGTTCTATTCAACGGAGGGGCGGTCTGGAGTATTTGAGACCGCCACCTGGATTTTCATATGAATACATATGTTAATAATTGGTTTGAGGTATCTAGTGCCATCAATTACAAAACCATTCTAAAAATATATTCTCATAATTAGCGGTTTGAAAAATTGAGACCGCAGATTAGATGCTCCTTTTACTTATCTTTCTCTGGAGGATATGGGGATTTTCATGAGTTCTCTTCTATAAATTTGTGGTCTGGAAGAGTTGAGATCGCCAGTCATCTGTCCTTAGCAAAGGATGAAGGGTTTGATTGAGTAGCAGGGAATCAACCTGGATTAAATGCTCATTGATGAGATCTCTCCCCTATACTTCTATTAAGTAGCGGTCTGAAAAGAGAAGACCGCTGGTTATCTATCTTCAAAGGTCTGAAAATCCTCATGGTCTGGTTATCATCTCCGGAGGGAGCGGTCTAAATTGTCGGAGACCGACATTCATCTCTTGCTCGAGTATCAAAATAATTTGGAATGTCCAAAATCATTGATTATGAAATGTTACAGTTCAATAGCTCTGCAGATCGAGCGGTCTGATGAAGAAGAGATCGTCATTATGAACTATTGTACTCAATATGAATTGTTATATAGAATTTTCTTATATACAACTATTTTTTCAAGCTCAGCGATACCTAAGTCATTGAGATCGAATGCCAATTCTACCTTTAAAGAATGTGATCGCGTATAACAAAAATTATCGTGCTACAAGTCCATAGACCGGTTGCTGTCGAGTGGGATCGGGACTTCTCTACTAAGGATTGCGATGAGATCACAAATGGTAAGATTGATACAAGCACAAAAGAGTAAGGAAAATATTCACACAAGAAAGACAAGTATGCAAAAAATTGCTTTTCGTTTCATTCTGAATATTTACATGGTTCACCCGGTCTCAATACCGGCTATCGTAATTTGAAAAGGAGAGAATTACAATATATAAAATCAAGTCTTTTAACTTCTCTTTAATTTCTTTGGAGACCGCTCGTCTGATGATAAAGTGTCGGTCTCTTCAAAAGACTCCGAGCTTTTATTTGGAATTCTTGACCCATAACTCGACGCCGCAGTAGAGCTTGTATCATCGCCTTTGACATAACGGCTCCTACTCACTTCATCTACGCCTCCACTAATCTCAACATATTCCTCTTCTTCAGCGGTCTCGACTGCAGTGACCGATTGCTCGTCTATCAATCTTGCCGCATCAGGAAAAAAATCGGCAAATTTCACTTCCTTAAATTCTTCAGTGAGACCGCCTCGATCACTGAGTTCCATGATCATTGATTCCGCCATCTCTTTTACATGTTGCATCATGGCATTATAAAATCTGGATTTTCCGCATCGTAAGTCGCTTTCTTTAATTGCGGCAAGAAGAAACCAATCAGGTCGCGCAGTCACAAAAAGGAGAATGAGAGGTCGCAGGTAAAGTAGTACTTACATCTAACTCTTCCTGCATACGCTCATTATATTTTATGGCTCCTCGAAGAGACCGCCCCATGTGGTGGTTCAAGACCGTGCTCCTAGCGGTCACTTGTGCATAAACATCAGGGAGCATTTCGATCTCAAAATTATATGCATCCATGGCATTTCTTTTTCCATAGAGGGCGGCGGTGACCGCAAAGGCGTGGAGGGTCAACTTTCCACTCCACATGGGGAGGTCGGTAGACACCTTCACAATTTTACCTTTAACGCCCTACTTGAGGAGGGGTTTTCCCTTGGTATCTTTCATCTTTTTCCCAAAGCCGATCAAAAGAAAGGGCTCACCGACGACCTCTGCCTCTCTACGGAGCTCCGCGGTCTCACGTTAGAGGTCTCTCTTCTTCCTCATCTCCCTCTGGGTGATAACCTCTTCAGTTGGTGCCACAGGGTCGACTTCGGGGACCGCAAAGGTCGCTAAAAGCAGGAAAAAGTGTTAGAGAAAATCAGGCAAACCTGATGAGATCGCAAGAGACCGCTAGGAACATCTTACTTTCTTCAGGAGTAATTTTGGCGACCTCTGGCCAAATCGCCAGATAGTGGAGGAGATTGAATCTTTTGTCCACTAGGAAGGCCAGGATCTTGATTTCCTCTTCCATGAGAGTTTTGGGAGTGCAGAAAACTCCTTTAGCTCGGCGAGATGACGTGCACTTGAGACCGCTGAGATCGCCTTCGAACAATAAGAATCTCTCTATCCAGAAAGAGATCTTATTCCGGAGGTTGATCACCTTGATCCTGTTGCAGGAAAAATAGAGGAGACCCTTGAACTCCTCCTTGTTCATTCCCTCCTTCAGCGACTTAACAAAAATGGTCCCGCGGAATAGATCAATCGTAAATCTTATTCTTTCCAATCTCAGATAATTAATAAAAATGGTCATGAGACTGATTGAGTTTGACGGGAGCTGGGCGAGCACTATGTCATAGTACTCCATCACCTCCAAGACCTCCCAAGAGAGGGGAAATGTCATACCATAATCGAAGTGATCGATTGGGTTGAAAAACTTATTCTCCTCTCCAAAGTTCAGGTCTTCTTCCTCTGCGGGCAACCTAACAACGATATGATATTGGACCATATGCCTCTCCAGAAAGTTCAAGTATTCTTCTCTGGAAAGGCGACATGGCTTGTCATCGGCCTCAAGGAAAATTTCAGCAGCTAATGCGCGAGCAGTCACCATTTTGGAGTTCGCTGAGATCGGTGCTTTGGGTACATTCAAAAAGTGTGAAATGAAGAATCCAAAGCCTGCTATTTATAAAAGTTGAAGGATATTTTTGTAATGATTGTTTTTTTCGGAGACCACCCAACAAACACGTCAGATCGCTGAACCTGCATAAGTTGAAAAATAACAAGCAATATGGTCGATATCAAGAAATTGAGACCGCAACATTTCCAAGCAACAACACAGAAATAAGCCAAGTAAAAGAGATCGACATCACGTCAAGTTGAGAGATCGCATAAGAAGAAAGTCAAATCATCACAATACATATATTACAAATTTAAAACATCCATATTAAATGTTCTGAGACCGCATAGGTTTAACAGCTAAAATCTATCTCATGTTTGGTCATTTTCTCCCTACAAAAGCTGCAATATCCTGCATCTCATTGATGGCAGTCAGAGCGGTCGCCAAACTATGATTTGCTGACATTGCAGCTCGATGGATCCTCACCATCTCTTTGTCTACTTGCTCAATGGGAACTACAATGATCTCAGAGGTCAGTCTCTCTTCAGGGAGACTGGCAGAAGTTCCCGACTTCATCGTCATTTTAGCGGGACCACCTCTGAGTGTTGCGACCTCAACGGTCAAGGCGGCATTCTTCCCCTTATAATATTATGCATCCTTCTCAGATCTCCGGAGTGTTTTGTTGAGCTCGGCAAGCTTCAACTCATACTCCTCGTGAACTCGCTTCTCGTTGGCGCGCAACCTCTCTTCAAAATCTGCAGTCAGAAACCGGAGTTGATCGTCTTGCGCCCTCTCCTGAGCTTGCATAGTGCAGACATCCTCAAACATTGGCTTGAGAATGTCAGCGAGTTTTAGAGGAATCACCAGCTTTTGTGGGATCTCCCCTTCTTCAGGAGTCTCTGCGACCACATCAACATCTGTGATCAAAAGAAGAGAATAGTTAGCTCAACTACAACAGCTCAAAAATAGAAGAGTTTACGTGAAGAGATTACTTGGAAAGAAACCAAGACCGCAGTCATGTAAGGTACTTTCAACATCTTTTGTGGCTGCAGGGTCTGTGGTCAGCAAAAGGCGGTCTGATCCCCTTAAGCACTCAAGGTCCGTTCTTTCCAACTCTCTCTTCTGCGACCTCTCTCCTTCTTTCCTTCTTCTTCTTAATTCTGCATTGCTGGCGAGGATGTCATCTATTTTGATGATGACGATCTCATGCCGCTCTTTTGGAGATCTAGGTCGAAGAGCAGGAAGAGGAATATTTTTCAGCGGTCTCACGATTAGTTTTGCCTTACCAGACCGCATGGCAGAGAACGCTGTCGTGCGATCTGTCATTGCCTTATTTAGCTTGGCTTTCTGGGCAGCAGAAAGATTTGTCAGACCGCCGGAAAGTGCGGTCTTCTCCTTCTTGATTTGCTGAACCCTTTCCTTTTTCTCCTATTCCTTCTATTCAGTGAGCTTCCTCTTTTTCTTCTTCTCCTTCTTCTTTTCCCCTTCCTCAGCAATCAATGCGGCCCGCTCCTCCTTCTCCATCTTCTCTTTGTCTGCAGCAACCTTTGTTGTCTTCTCTTCATCCTCTTTCTTCTTCCTCTCGACGGTGATCATCATCGCTTTCTCTTCCTTTTCTATTATTCCTTTTTCTACAGCGACCTGCGCCGCCTACTCCTCGTCTTCTTTTTTCTTCTTCTAAGCAGCGACCATCGTTGCTTTTTCTTCCTTATCTCTTTTCTCCTTCTCAATAGCGTCCTGCGCGGCCTTCTGCTCCTTCTCCTTTTTCTCCCTCTCTTCTTTCCCCTTCTTCTCTTCCTCATCCCTCTGCCTGATCACTTCCTCCGTGGCCTACTTTCTTTTAGCAGTCTCCCACTTTTCGGCGGCCTCTCGAAGATTCTCAGATTCAAAGGGATCGAGCACCTGCCTGATCGAATGAACAAAGTTGTTAGAAGAGTCTTCCTCAAGGTAAGCGATCAACTCTGAGTCCGCTACCCTTGAAGAAACCAAGACTGTAGGAGGAAAAAGGAGATCGGCCTGCCTACTTACCTTCTCAGAGACATTCGCAGGGAGATGTACAAGATCGCCATCTTCAGGGAGTGTGATCGCCTCCTTGGCAGTCACTTCTTTATTCCCAGCACCTTTTCTTTTCTTGGAGGCCTGAACAGGAGAACCTATTTCTTTTCTCTTTTTTCCTTTTGCTGCTTCTTGTTTCTCTCCGGTCTGCTTCCTGAGTCTTTCTGCCATTGATTTCTTCTCTTGCATCTGAGCTTTGATAGCCTCAATAAAAGCGGTCTCATTGGTCTAGACAATGACCTAGCTGAGTATCTCATCAGACTTGTGGCAGTCAAAGGTGATGGAGACATCTTGGAGATTCAGCACAGGAGGCCCCAAGGAGTTAGTCGACAAATCAACAACATTGGAGGCCGGCAAGACCGCATCTCCCTTCAACAATTATGGCTGTTTTCCTTCCAGGGAAGAACTGGTGATCTCCTTCGCCGCATCTGCTTTCACCGAGGCCTTGGAGACCTTGACCGCCAGCACCTTCTTGGATCTAGAGGTCTCTTTTCTTTATCCTTTCCCGTTGGAGAAGTAACCTTGGGCGCCCCATTGATCTAAGCCCTCTTGGTCAGGCGAGACAACATGCTTGCTTTTTAGAGGTCGCTTTGGTCTGAAAAGAAGTGATCGCTGACCATTCAAGCTCGCAGTTCCTTCCAAAAAATTCTGTTTTCTAAAGCCTTGAAGCTGTATTTATAGATTCTCGTACATTTATGGCGGTCGCGATCTCAGCGGTCAAAGCAAACATTTCCGAAGTTCCAGCGAAACTCGAAAATGTGCGGGGATCATGTTTGCCCGGAAGTCTGCGAACTCTCTTTTCTGGTCAGAATTGTCAGTTCCAGCGGTCTCAAATTTGGGAGATGGCCCAGACCGCCTATCTCCTTTCCAGCTTTTTTCCTAAGGCATGGATGGTCAGTCGACATGGAGATTGACAGACTGCATGGTCTCGGCCTTTTCTTCCTTTCTGATATCTGCACCCCTTATCTCTACCCTGGCTCTCCTGTACCCCAGGCAACCCGTAATTTTTGGATCTGCCTCTTTGGGCAGCCTCCGCGTCTATAAATAGTGGGGTAGTGTTAGAACATGGTTTTCCGCATCCCTTTGATTTGAGAATAACAAATCCTACTTATATTTGATCTTGTTTGCCATTGCGTTTTTAGCATGTATGTTTGAACAGATATGACACTAGGTTGCTGTATTATTGGTCTGGACCTACTCACAAACTAAAAAAGAGGGATGTGGTCTAACACCAAGCGTTAGGTCTTAACGATGGGCGTTGACTCTCGTTCCCATCATAATGATTTTGGCAAGGAAGGAAGCAACAGTGATTGCAGGAGCACTTTAGGAATGTGATAATTTATTGAGGGTATAGTCTTAGATACCTAGAGGGGGGGGGGGGGGGGGGTGAATATGTTTCTTTTATTTTAGGCTAGCTGTTTTCTTAGTTTAGGTTAGCAAGTTATCAATCACAAAAAACACTCATGGATTTATAGAGGTTCCTCAAGACATGGTGCCTTGAGTAGTCCTCTTTCCCCCTTCACCTTTATAACAATGAGTTAGACAAGGCCAACTTCTCCAAACTCAGCTCCAAGAGCCTACAACACAAATCCCTCAGGATCTCTCAGGTTTTCCCAAGCCCTACCTCAGGCACAACTACCCTACCTCAGATCACACAATGATCCTACACTCAAGCTGACCTCTCAGCTCTACAGCTCAGGCAATACAACAATACAATCTCAGAACTATTAAGTCCCTACCCACTCAGGCACAGATGCCCTACAAGCTCAGAACTATTAAGTTCCTACAGGAGTAATAAGGTGGAATTACAATCAGAAGACAAGAGATGATGATCTTCTTCTTCTGAACAACAGCTGTTGCAGTCTTGAACCAGGGAGGAATAGGAATGCCCCAACCTGATTCTTCTTGATCCTTTCCTTTAGATGATGGGCTGGATCTGCTTGCTCTTTCTTGAGTTGAACAACAAGAGCAATCTCTTCTCTCCTTGCAGCCTCAAGTAATCATAAAATGAATCTTCAAGGTTGCCGACAATGGAACAGTAATGTTCTTTTCTTTTTGTGTGCTGGAGAGTAATCTTTCAAGATGGATCCTTACAAAGCCCTAACATATCCTTTTTATACGCAGATAGTCTTCAACGACTCTTAGCTGTCCATCTCACAGGTATGGGAGTGATTGGTTGACGCTAAGAAGCTTTTCTGCAACTTGCGCCAACAGCAGAACCCGCCAGATCATTTTGAAGTTGTCTCAATGGTTGGGCTGAGATGGCCTGCTGTCACAGCGGGTACTTCTATCTCATCTTAGCGGATCAGCAGAGATAGAGAGTCATCTTAGCAGATTTCTGCTATCTGCAGCTCAGCAGGCCCAGACACCTTCTCAGCGGCTGCTGGCCTTGTCTCAGCGGTTTAGTTAAAACTGAGAACTAGTCTCAGCGGTTCAGCTGAGACTGAGAGCTAGTCTCAGTTGCTTAGACAATAGACCTACTGAACATACATCACACCATGGCATGACCTGTTCATGCATGATCATTAAGAAGAATGTGGTTCATTAAATACAACTTGCACTTAGCATTGAGTGTGTGGCTTCTTCAAATTAAGGAAAACATTGAGGGTCATATTCCCAACAATCTCCCCATATTTGAAGAAGGCAGAACACCCTCAAATGCTAAAGTACATACAATACAAATATTTGTCATACAACTTCATAATATGATAATCATTATATCATACACATATAGACATTGTTATAAAATTTAGGATAAAATTATAACACAAGATATTTATGCCAAGTATGTCACAACCATAGTTTAACAGTACTATAATATGATTAAGTACACATTTTCGTGCATTACAGATTAACTCAATCAATAACAGTAGAGTAAACTTTTAACTAAAGCTCAGAGTAGTTAATGACATGAGGTGATAACTTCACCATTCCATTCAAAAGCAGTTCAGATAGAGTAATAAGTCATAGTTTAATTTGCATTCACATATTCACAAGATGTTTATACTTTCATTTAGAGTTTTCTTTTCTTAGAAGAAGAGCATTCAGGAAAATCAGTAGCTGCTTCTTTTCCTTTAGCTGAGGCCAGTTGGTCTGCTACAGCATCCATGTTTTCAGCAACCATTTCTTCTTGAACTGGAGGCTCCTTATCTTCAGCAGGTACATCCATGTCTTTAGGGAGATTTGTGGCTGTGTTCTTTTCAACATTTGCTGCTTCAATCTCAGCTATCTTCCTCTTGTTCTCTTGCCTTTTAAAATATAGAAAAGGCTTTGGGATGTATTTAGAAGGCATCCTTCTTGGGTTATCTTTTCTTACTAGATTGGTTTTGAATACTTTATCTCTTTTTGTGTTCCTCTCTAAATGCTTTATCCATTCCTCAGATGGATATAGCTTATCAATGTCTTTAACTATTTGTCCATGGCTTAGCCAGACATTTAGAATAATCTCTTTGGATTCATCACTCCAGTATTCAAAATCAGGGTCTCTACTGTGTTCATCCCTCTATTTGGCCATGAATTCCTCAATGAGCAATACATGCTCTCTTTCTCTTCTCTTTTTCAATCTCTCATTTTGTGTTATTGCCTCTTGATGAGGGAAATCCCAGTCTTCTGCCCTATTAACATCTAGGATAGGAAGATTCAGATCTATCCTTGTACCTTGTAGAACTTTCAGTGTGAGGTCAGAATTGATGACTGCATCTGTATCCTCCCCCTTTCTGGCTTCTTCAAATATCTGCTGATGTAGATCTTGTTTACCTGTATAGATTGTGCCATACAGGGTTTAGAAGGCATTTTCAACATCAGAGTGAAGCACCTCTTGCAGTTTGCCTATTTCTGAATTGAAGTGAGAGGCTGTGAGTGAGGTTGCAATGGATTGAGAGACATTGGCAATGTCAGCTTTCAGGTCATCCTTGTTCCTGTCAGCTTCTTGATCCAACTGCATGGCAGTGGAATAGATATAATCTTGAAGATGGTTTGTTGATTTCTCTATCACCTCATCTGTTTTGCTGACATAGTTTTTGACATATGACATATCTTCTTCAGATAGTCTGAGCTGTTTGTCCATGGACCTTAGAATTGTATTTTGAGTGAGTACTGTCCTCTCAGTAAGTTAAAACCACTTGGTCATCTGTTTGTTGAGCATGGCAGTGTTTTCCTTTATCTCCTTGACCTCAGTCATGACCTTAGCTTTCACATTCATGATGGACTGATCAATGTATCCCCTGACTGATGTAACTGATTGATCTACATGTGTCTTCATGGAAGTTAGGTGAGACTGTAGCAGCAACGAGATAACATTGAGAAGATTCTCATTAGAGGAGTTGGAGGTGGAAGCTTGCTGAATGTTTATCACTGGGGCTAGGGTTCTTGGTGAGCTTGGAGGATTGATAATATTGAGCACTAAAAGGACTGGAGGTTCATGCAGGACTGCAGCTGGGGCATCCACCAGCTCAGCACTTGATGTCATTTCATCAAGGTGATCAGGGGGGAGCTGATCATCATCCATATCATCTTTATCATTATTTCATTGCTCCTCCCCCTCAGAGAGAGCATCCTTGTCAGATGAGTCCAGGAAGGCTGAGACAATTAGTTGAAGTTAGAGTTAATTACTTTGAAATTCTAAAGATAAGAGTGTCAGACTTACCAAGAACATCATCTTTTTCAGCATTTGGCCCTTAGTGCTTCTCCCCCTCAAATGGTGCACTGAATGCTCCTTGTGAAGGTAATGACCATAGGGCTAGTTCATTATCAGGATTGTTTCTTATTCTTTCTTCAAGATTGAAGATAAATGTGTCAATCTTACCTTGTAAATTCTGAGGTGATGGTCTTGTGTCCACATCAGCCTCATTGATTTTTGTAATATCAATGAGGGATGGTTCTTGTTGATTCTCCCCCTCAGTTGGGTCACTTATTTGTCCTTGAGGAACTACAATCCACATTATTCAAATGTCAGAATTGACAACCTAATTGGTTGGTTATGATCTATTAATTTAATGAGAGGTTTGAGTTTTCAAAGAATAGTTACCAGGTGGTATGTTTGTGTCCAGCTGCTATGGATGGAGAATGTCTTCCTGTGGAGCATTCTTGGCAAAAGGGCATTGGGGGCTATCACCACCATCATCATCTTTATCTGAGGTGTCAGACTCAGAACTTGACAGTATCAGCCTAGTTTTCTTAGAGGATTTGGTAGTTATTTTCTCTTTTCCTTTAACCTCAGAGGGCTGACTCATGGGAAGCACCCTTATAAACCCGTCTAATGTTTTGATGTCCATTCTCTTAAGATAATGAAGGTTTATTCCTTTGGAGTTGTTGAACTTATCGGGGTAGGATTGGATGAGATACAAGGACAGGATTCTTCCCAAATTGGGAGCTTGCAAGCATTACTTGATCATTTGGAAGATCACCACTCCCCAAGATGTTTTCTTTTGAGTATTATCCTGGCCATGATGTCAAACATATATTGTGAGATGGTGTCATGGGATCCAGGTTTGCAGAGTAGTGTTTTGCCCACAATGTCTGATAGCAGCTTCCCACTTTGATTGAGAATTTCTTCTTTAATGATCCAATCTTGGCATCATTGTATTAAGTCCATTTCAATGCTGTCTTCTTGTCCTTCTTAAAAATTTCTTCCCCTTCACTTGAACTGTAGAAGGTAGATGAAAGGCTTTCTCTATCTTGGCTGGGGTTACTTTTATCCTCTCTTCTCCTATCTTGGATTTGTTGGATGACTTGGAGGAGGATAATCTGGCATTGTTGAACCATTCCAGAACTTCAGTTCTGAGAATGAGGCTGGGTTCAGAGAGAAGGAATTCTAGTCATTGGTCTTCAAGGAGTTGAATCACTCCCTTGATATCTTCAGAAGCATGGACAAAGGCATTTCTGACAATCTCATAGCCTTCAAGAAGATCTTTAGAGCTTTTGGGAGCCATTGATGTGGAGGGAGTATACACTGGGATGAGAGAGAAGGTGATTCGTCTCGACGGATGGGAAGGAAGGGTCGTGTACCTCTCATTAACAAGATGGACTATTTATATGACCTAATATTTTGGTATGATTAACCCTTAAAATTAGGTTTAATTTCTCTTATAATTGGAAGAGGTAATGTGTCAATTGAGGGTTGCATTTAGAATCAATTTAATGAGATCAACCCGTCTCAGTGGAACCATTGAGACGACAACCTAGCCGCTAGGATAGAGCACTGTTAGCCGCTGGGACTAATTTAGCCATCTCAGCGGATTAGCTGAGACTTTTCCCAGCTGTCTCAGTGGTTCAGCTGAAACAGACTATTCTGTTTTAGCTGGTCTTACTACCTAACCATAATTGAGATATGATTGTTTGAAGGCTTAATCATGTCACTAATAGGGTTGATGTGTCAACACTTTAAGTTACAACAAGTCAAGCATTATATTATACATGATTGAAAGAGTGAAGTATTTTACACTATTCAACATTTAACATTCCTAGTTCAATTTTGAAAGAATTAAACTTGGACTCATCCAATGGCTTTGTGAAGATATCAACAACTTGATTGTCAGTTGTGACAAATTTAAGGCAGATATCTTTATATTCAACATGTTCTCTTATGAAATGATACCTTATCTCTATGTGCTTGGTCCTGCTATGTGAGACGGGATTTTTAGCAATAGAGATTACACTGGATCAGTCACAATAAAGAGGAGACTCACTTACCTTGAGGTTGTAGTCCCCTAGCTGGTGTTGAATCCACAATAGTTGTGCACAACAACTCCCTACAACAATGTATTTAGACTCAGCAGTGGAAATAGCCACACTTGTCTACTTTTTGCTGCTCCATGATATCAACCTTCTTCCTAGGAATTGACAAGTGCCACTTGTGCTTTTCCTGTCTTCTTTGCAGACTGCAAAATCTGCATCTGAAAATCCTGTTAGTTCAAAATCATTGTTCTTAGGGTACCAAAGGCCAAGATGTAGGCTGCCCTTAAGGTATCTTAAAATCCTCTTTGCAGCTGAGTAATGTGATTCATTAGGACTTGCCTGGTACCTAACACACACACATGTAGCATACATAATATCTGGTCTACTAGCAGTTAAATATAATAGGGATCCTATGATACACCTGTACATGGATTCATCAAAGGCCTTGACCTTCTCATCCTTGTCTAGGGAAATGGAGGACCCCATGGGAGTTTTCATGGTGGAAGCTGATTCCATCCCAAACTTCTTGATAAGCTCCCTAGTGTACTTGGTCTGAGAGATGAACATACTCTCATCAGACTGTTTCACTTGGAGGCCTAAAAAGTATTTGATCTCTCCCATACTGCTCATCTCAAACTCCCCCTGCATGAGGTTGGCAAACCTTTTGCAGAGGTTGTCATCAGTAGACCCAAATATGATATCATCAGCATATATTTGGACTAGGAGACACTTGCCCCTTGTTTCCCTAAGAAACAATGTACTGTCTTTCTTTCCCCTCAAGAACTTGTTCTTGATGAGAAAGTTAGACAATGTCTCATACCAAGCCCTAGGGGCTTACTTTAAACCATAAAGAGCTTTCCTAAGTAAATATACATGACTAGATATGGAGGGATGCACAAAACCTGATGGTTGTTCAACATATCCCTCTTCCTTCAAGTCACCATTAAGGAAGGCTGATTTGACATCCATTTGATACACTTTGAACCCCTTATGGGCATCATATGCAAGGAACAGCGTAATTGCTTCTAACCTTGCAACAGGGGCAAAGGTTTGATCAAAGTCTATCCCTTCTTCCTATCTATATCCCTTGGCTACCAACGTTGCCTTGTTCTTTATGATTGTGCCATTTTCATCTAACTTGTTCCTGTAAATCCATTTGGTGCCTATAATATTGTGTCCTTGAGGTCTTGGCACCAACTTCCAAACCTTGCATCTTTTGAATTGCAGGAGTTCTTCTTGCATTGCTTGAATCCAAAAGGTGTCTTGGTTGGCTTCTTCAAATTTCTTAAGCTCCATTTGTGATAGGAAGCTCAAGAATAGGGACTCATTATGAGCCCTACTTCTGGTCAGCACACCTTGGTTCTGGTCTCCAATGATTGGTTCTCTTGGATGATCTCTTAGGTGCCTTACTACAAGAGGCATTCTGTCCTCAGCTTGCTGTAACATTTCTGCTGGTTCAATATGGTCTTTAGCACCTTGGACCTCTTCAACTTCAGGGATTGATGCATCTAGATATGCCTTGCTGCTGCTGGGTGTGTCTTGCACAAACATCCTTTCCATGTCCTTCTCATTTTCTGTCAAAATAGAAGAGCTAAACCAGTCCTTATATATTAGGTTGGTCTCATCAAATACTACATGCATAGATTCCTCTACAACATAAGTTTTCTTTTTATACACTCTATAAGCTCTACTATGTGAGCTATAGCCAACAAGAACCCCCATATTGCATTTCTCTACAAACTTTGTTAATTGAGATTTTCCATTATTTAAAATGTAGCATTTGGAGCCAAAGATTCTAAAATATGAAATTGTAGGTTGTTTGCCTTTCAGAATCTCATAGGGGTAATTCCATGAACCTTATTGATGGAAGCTCTATTGAGAACATAACATGCAGTATTGACTGCCTCAGCCCAGAAGTATTTTGGGAGTGAGGAGCCACTAAGCAATGTTCTCCCAACTTCTATCAAGGTCCTATTTCTCCTCTCAGCCACACAATTTTGTTGTGGCGTCCTTGGGGAGGAGAACTCTTGGGTGATACCATATTCTTGATAGAACCTTGTCATGGCTTCAGATTGAAATTCTGTGCCATGGTCAGTCCTAGTCCTGACCACAACACATTGTAAGTCATTCTGAATTGCTTTGACATGATTAATAAAGACATTCAAAGTACCAGACTTCTTCTTAAGGAAGAATACCCATGTGTATTTTGAGTGATCATCAACAATCACCAAAGTGTACAACTTCCCACCTAGGCTCTGAATTGGCAAAGGACCAAACAAGTCCATATGCAATAGATATAAACATCTTTCAGTGTCTTTGGAGCCAATACTTTTAAAGGTGGCCCTTGTTTGCTTACCCATTTGGCAAGCATGACAGGGACCACTTTTAATACATTTTAAATTGGGACTATTCCTAACAAGTTTTTTAGAGAATAATCTATACATTGTCTTGTAGTTAATGTGAGCAAGTCTCTTGTGCCATTGAACACAAAGAGACTCATTCTCATTAGCCATAAGACACACTGATGAAACAGAATTACTGCAAATAAAATCTAAGCAATAAACATTCCCACTCCTAGTGCCTGAGAGAATGGTCTCCAAGTCATTAGACTTTTTGATCAAGCACTTGTCATTGTGGAATTCAATGACATAACCTAAGTCACATAGTTGACTTATGCTTACTAGGTGTGTTGTAACCCTTCAACATAAGCTACCCTTGTGATTGTAACTATGCCATTGGAGATCATACCATATCCCTTGGTGATTCCTCTTTCAGATCCCCCAAAGATAACTTTGGGTCCATTCTTCACAGCCTTGTAGTCCTGTAGAAGATTTTTTGTTCCTGTCATGTGCCTTGAGCACCCACTATCCAAGTACCATATTTGGTTGTGACTGGTACTTGAACTATCCTGCAAGAAGGAGTTTAGTTACCCTTAGAAGCCCAAGTAGCTTTGGGTCCTAGGTTCTTGTCAGCATGATGAAATAACCTCACACTAGCTGCACCCTTTGGAGGAAGGCTCTTCTTTGCACATGGCACATTGGGATTGTGCCAACAATCTATGGCAAAGTGTCCCACTTTACCATAGTACCAACATTCATGAATGTTGTATCTCCTCTTCTGAACATTTCTTGTGGGGAGTGCAGCTCTGTGCATATGTTCAGGAGGAGAGACAACAGCGTTTCTCTTATTTCTTTGAACAAGGATTTTGCTGAAAGTTAATCTGGGGACAATATTAGTAGTCTTTGTATTAATGGCATCATCTTGCTTTGGCTTTTGGGCAATGCAAGTTTTGATGGCATTAGACACTGAGCAATTAGACATGTCCACTGGTTTGACAACAATCATGTTCTTGGCTGAATCAAATTTAGAAGAGCTTGCTTTCATATTCTTGAATGAAGGGGCTGATGTGCCAAATACAAATCGTCCAGGTTGGGCCATTTGAATTTCCTCATGAGGAGCCTTCATAGCACTCAATCCCATGCCCATTCTTCCTTTATGGGAGGGATTATTTTCCTTCCTATAGGAACTCCCATTCTTCCAGTGACCATATATACTTTCATGGTCATACCTGTTGGAAGGGAGTAACACCTTTTGAAAGGTGGTTTGAGGCTTAGCCTTACCCCTGCTCTTATTTCCACTCTCTTCTCCAACTTCCATATTATTGAATCCTAGTCCTCTCCTATTGGTTTTAGAGGAGAAGGTGTCTATAATGGGAAGTACAAATTTGGGCTTGGAGAATTGAGCCACCAGGCACTTCTCTTTCATAAGCTTCTCCTCAAGATCCTTGATGACCTTGTTCTTCAGGGATATGGTGCTCAGATGGGTGATTATTATCCCCTTTAGATGGCTAATTTCCCTATACATTTGACTCATCTTGGTAGATGATTCAGTGCATTTATGCTTTTCCATCTTAAGAGAATCAATCTCTTGGGCTTGCCTCTTGGCTAGCTTTTTGCTCTTTTTCAGAGCTTCCAAGAGAGCACCATATCTGTCAATCAACTGATTGGCATCTTCTTCAGATTCATTATCACTTCTATCAATTGATAAAGGGATTTCAGTATCTGCACCAATCTCATAATCAGATGAGGAGATTGAGAGAATTAATACCTGTTCATTTTCAGAGATGTTCTGACTGTCCTCCTCATCAGTGAAGGCCATGAGGCCTTGCTAAACACTGTCCTCTTCATCCTCCTCTAAATCACTATCTGAGTGAGATAAAGGGCCCTGATTCCAATTTTGGCAGCAGGATAATCATCTTCCTCTTCTGCTGCAAACAACCCAATATTGGCTTCTTCTTCAGCATCTGAATCCGAGGATGAGGATTCATACTCACTCCAGCTTTTTCCTTTCTTTGCAAGGAAGGATTTATCACCCTTCCTATCCTTTTGGTGGTGATGCTTTTTATCACCCTTCTCCTTTCTTTTTACTGGACAGTCAGCTATGACATGTCCAGGCTTACTGCAGCAATAGCAAATGATGATATTTGAAACATGTTTACTAGATTTAGAATCATACCTGTCACCCTTTGGGTGTTGCCTTTCAGATTTGTTGTAATCTTTATTGAAGTGTGAGGAGGAGGTGGGCTTGTTCTTCCACTGCTTTTCCTCATCATCTTCTTGAACTGCCTTGAGAAGGCAGCAAACTCTTCATCAGAGGAAGAGCTATCTGAGGTGCTGATTTCAGATTTCTCAGATTCAGCAATTCTCCTTGGAGGAGACACCATCCTGCCCTTGCTCCTCTTGGAGCTTTCTACCTTGAGAGCCACAAATCTCTCCTTTGGGTGAGCCCTCTAGGAGGCGTCCTCTTCCTTTCTAGCAGATAACTGCATCTCATAAGAGAGCAGCTTACCAAATAATGTGTGAGTGGGAGTTTCACCTAGTTTGGCCACCTCCCTTATGGCACAAATCTTTGTGTCCTAATCTTTAGTTAAAAATCTAAGGAACTTCTCATTCAGCTCATAATCACTGAAAACTCTCTCATAGGTTCTCATCTCATTGACTATATTGAATAACCTCTCATAGCACATAGAGATGCCCTCCTGGCTGAGCTGCCTGAAGGCTTCATACTCTTGGATGAGGAGTGACTTTCTATCATCCCTCACTTCTGCCGTCCCTTCCATATATACTACTAATGTGTCCCACATTTCCTTGGCAGTAGTACAGTGTACTAAGTTTTGAAATGTGGAATCATCAATAGCATTAACTATGATGTTCTGGGCTCTTTTGTCCATAGTGAACATGGTGAGTTCATCCTTGGTTAACTCATTGAAAGGCTTGTCCACTTTTCTGGTTGGATCTATTATGGAGACAGTTTGGAAGGTGAAAGGACCTTCCTTGACAGTAACATAAATACTAGGGTCAGATGCTTTCATAAACAGTCTAACCCTCTGCTTCCATATGCCAAAATTAGCTTTGTTGCATATGGGCAGCTTCATGGAGCCCATCTCCTTCTACATTCCATTGGAGGCCATTGGATACAGATTTTAAGACTAATCCTTGTAGGATCTGGTCAGACAGTTAAGTCTTTCTTGACCAACCTACCTCTGATACCACTTGATAGTTTATTTAGGGTATAGTCTTAGATACCTAGTGGGGGGGGGGGGGGGGGGGGGGTGAATAGGTTTCTTTTATTTTAGGCTAGCTGTTTTCTTAGTTTAGGTTAGCAAGTTATCAAGCACAGAAAACACTCAGGGATTTATAGAGGTTCCTCAAGACAGGGTGCCTTGAGTAGTCCTCTTTCCTCCTTCACCTTTCTAAAAAGGAGTTAGACAAAGCCAACTTCTCCAAACTCAGCTCCAAGAGCCTACAATACAGATCCCTCAGGATCTCTCAGGTTTTCCCAAACCCTACCTCAGGCACAACTGCCCTACCTCAGATCACATAATGATCCTACACTCAAGCTGACCTCTCAGCTCTACAGCTCAGGCAATACAGCCCTACAATCTCAGAACTATTAATTTCCTACACACTCAGGCACAGATGCCCTACAAGCTCAGAACTATTAAGTTCCTACCAGAGTAATAAGGTGGAATTACAATCAGAAGACAAGAGATGGTGATCTTCTGCTTCTGAACAACTGATGTTGCAGTCTTGAACCAGGGAGGAATAGGAATGCCCCAACCTGATTCTTCTTGATCCTTTCCTTCAGATGATGGGATGGATCTGCTTGCTCTTTCTTAAGTTGAACAACAAGGCAATCTCTTCTCTCCTTGCAGCCTCAGGTAATCAGAAAATAAAGCTTCAAGGCTGCCGACAATGGAACAGTAATGTTCTTTTCTTTTTATGTGCTGGAGAGTAATCTTTCAAGGTGGATCCTTATAAAGCCCTAACTTATCCATTTTAAACTCATATAGTCTTCAACGGCTCTTAGATGTCCTTCTCACAGGTATGGGAGTGATTGGTGGACCCTAAGAAGCTTTTCTGCAACTTGCGCCAACAGCAGAACCCGCCAGATCATTTTGAAGTTATCTCAGCGGTTGGGCTGAGATTGCCTGCTGTCTCAGCGGCTACTTCTGTCTCATCTCAGCGGATCAGTTGAGACAGAGATTCATCTCAGCGGATTTCTTCTATCTACAGCTCAGCAGGCCCAGACACCTTCTCAGCGGCTCCTGGCCTTGTCCCAGCAGTTCAGCTGAGACTGAGAGCTCATCTCAGCGGTTCAGTTGAGACTGAGAGATGGTCTCAATTGCTTAGACAATAGACCTACTGATCATACATCACACCATGGTATGACCTATTCCTGCATGATCATTAAGCAGAATGGGGTTCATCAAATACAACTTGCACTTAGCATTGAGAGTGTGGCTTTTTCAAATTAAGGAAAACATTGAGGGTCATTTTCCCAACAGAATGATCTGACCTAACGCCAGTATTATCCTCAACGCCAGCATTAAGGTTGCATAAAATAAAAGTTTCCTAAAGTGCATAATCTCCTTCCCGTTTTGAAGATCCGAGCCATCAAAACAGGCTCAAAAAAGGAGGAATACGTTACGTAAGATCTTCAAAAAAGGCTTTTCCTCCAAAAGAGAGAAAAAGGAAAAATCAACCGACGACGATGAAGAGAGGCCTCCTCTCGTATGCTTCCATTGCAGGAAAACCGGACATATAAGAAGCCAATGCCCAAAGTACTTGAAAGAACAAAAAGAAAAGCGGCATAAAGGAAGAGAAAAGAAGGTTTTGAAGGATGCAACGTGGGACGACTCTTCATCCGAAAGTTCAAAGGAGTCAACTTCAAGCGACATTGATGAGGCAAATTTGTGCCTTATGAGGAGGAGCCATGAATCAACGGACAATGATTGCAATGTCCAAAGCGACATTGAGGTAATTCCTAATACTTATGTGACCTCTATATTGAGTACATGAAAACATGCAATTTTTTTAGTAAAAGTCTAAAAGATCTTAATCTCCTAAAAACTGAAAATAAAATTCTTTTAAAACAAAATCAAAAATTAAATATGGAAATAAAAACTTTGGGAAAAGAGATATGGTCTAGTCAGGAAAATGATCATAACTTAGCAAGAACAAAAATACTAGAAAACGATCTTTCTTAGGCTCTCTCCAATATTGAATCTCTCACAAAACAAAAGGGAGACTTAGAAAGAAGTTTAAAAATTCTCTTTCTCAAACAGAAAATGAAAAGAATAATTTTTCAAAGAGGTGTGGAAACTTAGTAAGTGAAAATTTTGCCTTAAAATCCCGAATCGATGATCTTAATATGGCAATAAACAAATTCGAGGTTGGCCAAAAATAACTGGACATGATTTTGGGCAACCATTGCTATGGTTCTGCAAAGTATGGGCTGGGTTATGGTTCAGGAAGCTACCGCCCAACGTTAGCTCTAGTTCCAGAAACAAAAATTCTTTTTATGATAATATTTATGTCACCCCTTCCACTTCTGTGTCTACCGGTAAGGGTCAACAAAATTCTCCGAAAAAGGTCTCATCTCCTTATGTTGCATGTGCAAATTGTTTGTTGTTTGGCCACACCACGGACTCTTGCTGGAAGAAGGGAAATCACACTTTAAAACAAATCTGGGTACCTAAGGTCACCACCTATATTATGGGTGGAACCTCTTGGGTATCGAGATCTTCACTAACATCTTCTTTTTAGGTATGTTGGCAGTCAAAGGACAAGGAAGACATGTGATACTTGGACTCAGGATATTCCAAGCACATGACGAGCAATAAAGCAAAGTTCCTTTAGCCTCACAAAGAAGAAAGGAGGAACGGTGACATTCAGTGACAATAAAAAAGGAAGAATCTTAGGCACCGGTACAGTGGGTAACGACACTTTCTCTCTTACAAACATCTTATATGTTGAAGGCTTAAAACACAACATAATTTCTATTAGTCAACTATGCGATAAAGGTCTTAACGTGTTATTTGAGTCTTCTACTAATTTGCGCAAAATTATAGATCCTAAGACTAATAATATTGTACTCACTGCACCAAGAATACAAAATGTCTATTTAATCTCGTGACCATCTAATCATCCCGTTGTTGGTGTAAAATGGATTTTCAAAAACAAATTAGATGGTGAATCTAGGATTACAAGAAATAAAGCTCGCTTAGTCGCACAAGGTTTTTCTCAAATCGAGGGGGTAGATTTTGAAGAAACTTTTGCACCCTTCACTCGCTTAGAATCAATACGAATATTTTTGCATATGCAAGTTTTAAAAGGATAAAATTATTTCAAATGGATGTTAAGAGTGCTTTTTTAAATGGGTTTATAAAAGAAGAAGTCTATGTAGAACAACCCCCCAGTTTTATAAATGAAAATTTTCCAAATCATGTTTATAAATTAAAAAAAGTGCTTTATGGTTTAAAACAAGCGCCCCGTGCATGGTATGATAGACTTACATCGTTCTTGTTAAAGCACAATTATGCCATGGAAAGTGTCGACAACACACTCTTCATTAAGCATAAAAATAACGATTTAATTATTCTACAAATATATGTTGATGATATCATTTTTGGAGCCACTAATGAAGAGTTGTGTAATGAAGTAGTCTTAGTTATGAAAAATGAATTTGAAATGAGCCTTGTAGGAGAACTTTCTTACTTTCTTGGTTTTCAAATCTCATAATGAAATGATGGTATTTTTATTTGCCAAACAAAATATGATCATTATATGCTTAAACGATTTGGATTTGAGAATCTTAAACAAGCTTCTACACATATGATTGCTTCATTAAAACTAGGAAAAGATGAATCTGGAATTTCTATCGATCAAACTTTATATAGATGTATGATTGTATCTCTTCTTTACTTAAGTGCATCTAGACCGGATATAATGTTTTTCGTATGTTTATGTGCTCGCTTTCAAGCCAATCCAAAAGAATCTCATTTAAAAGTGGTAAAACGTATTTTTAGATATTTATTAGGGTCATCTAGATTAGGATTATGGTACCCGCACAATGATTCATTTACATTGCATGGCTATTCCGATTCAGATTACGCCGAATGTTCACTAGATCGAAAAAGCACTAGCGGTACTTGTCACTTTTTAGGACCCTCATTGGTAGCATGGTCTAGTAAAAAACAATCTTCGGTTGCACTCTCCACCATGGAGGCCAAATACATCGCTCATGGGAGTTGTTGTGCACAAGCTTTATGGATGAGCCAAACTCTAGAGGATTTTGGTTTTCATCTCAAAAATATTGATCTCAAATGTGACAACAAAAGTGCCATAGATCTTACAAATAATCCCGTATACCACTCTAGATCCAAACACATAGATGTTCGCCATCACTTCATTAGGGATCATATTAAGAAAGAGCATGTAAAAATAAGTTTCATTGGTACAGAATCCCAACTTGCAGACATTTTCACAAAAACTCTCCCCGATGCTCATTTCAACATGCTTCAACTAGAATTAGGAGTCTTAGATATATCAAATTGAAAGCCATCGAATGTTATCTCTCCCCAAAATTGAAAAAAAAAACACTAACGCTTGGCGCTATCAATAACGCCCTGCGTTAGCATGTATATCTGAACTTAACAACTCTTTCTACCTATTCATTTATATACTTATATATATATCTGTTTTTACATCTTAATTACTTTTTCATTGCCAAAAAAATAAAAAACAAATATAAAATATAAAAAACCATTTTAAAACTACCAAAAATATGCTTAAATAGCCTTCTAATCCTCTCCAAATTCTTTGAAATATCTACACTGAGAAGGTCTATATACCTACTCCCTATTCCAAAGGAATTTTTTTCAAAAATCTCAAAAAATAGAGTTCTGATTGGGCGTTGAGCAGTTAACGCCAAGCATTAGCCCTTTTTGCGAAATTGAAATTATGGTTTCTCTACACTCTTCTGGTATTTTTATAATGATTTTTTTGTATCTTTTCTTAGTTTTTGAAATTATTTTGTTATTAATTTGGTTGTCTTATTCCAAAATACAAAAAATTCAAATAATTCAAAATAATCAAAAATATGTTTTTTGTTATTTGTTTTGGCTTTAAATATTTACAAAACTATGGTTTGACCATAAGCCTTCACAAGAGCAAACTTCTTAGTTATTTTGTTTCAAATGGTCAAAATTGATTAGGCATACACTTACAGATTATCTTCAATGTCTAATTTAATTTCAAATTTCCTAAACATTGTTTATCTTCATGCCTTGACCTTAATCTGATTATGTGCAATGAAATAGTCTATAGAAAATTGTGTATGATTGCCTAGCATGCCTCTAAGTATGCGTAATGTTTATGCTAATCAATGATTCATACACTCACTATTTTGGTAATCTACATGTGCTAATAATCTTAGTTTTGCATGATTGTGTAGTGTAAAAGTTTTTAACATATTAAGTTGTATGTCTAAATTACCTACACCGTCTTTCAAAAATAAATTTCTTGCACACATAGAAGTGTTATTTCAAAATTGTAAATATTTGCAACAACAAGTGAATTCGAAGACCTTTAGCCAGAAAATATAAAAATATGAAATAACATGCCAAATATAACTCCACCAAGCTCTACTCACCCTCCTGATAAGTCTTAATGAGCATTGTGAGGTTGAGCACCTTGGAAAGAATTGTAAAGTGTCTTGTGCAAACACATTTTTATTATCACTTCTATTTGTGCACTGGATCACTAAAAATACAAATTTTTATAACAAAGCTAATGTGATCCACCAAGCAATACTTCGCTCCCTGATAATTCTTAATGAGCATTGTATGGGCGAAGCACCTTGGTAGTTGTACTCCTTTTATGTTCTTTGAAATTTTATTCTAAAATTGATGTGTGACAGTAATTATAAGATTACAATCTTAATATTGTTGTTACTATTTCATTACATATGTCATGTGTTTTGATTATTTCACTTGTATACTTTTATCAAAACACCTTATGCACGCATCATTGTTTTTCATAAAGCTTCTACTCATAAGAATTGGATCCTAATGCAAAATTACATAATTATCTAAAAACTTAAGTAAAGGCACTAGATTGCAATGCATGATTTCTACAATGTTTTTTTTACTTGAAATACGAATTGGTTACATTGTAGTTATTATCTTTTTGAATATGTTAAATCATTCTTGCCTATTAGTTATGAAAATTTTAAAAGTTAAAATGTGAAGAGACTAGCAATATTGTTGGAATGGTCAACCTATAACAAAAATGCTACTATTTTTGTGTGTTCTATCTTTCCGCATTACTAATTTGACTACGTTGTTTTTACCATGCTTTATCATGCTTACTTCTAATGTTTTTCTTCACTTGTGCTTATCAAACTATATTGCATTTCTTTCAACAAGTAGTATTCTTTTTATACATTAATTTGAAAAACAAGTGGTAGAATTCCTTTGGTAAAAACATGAAATGTTGCTCTTTCACGCTTATCATTTTTTTACACTGTTCTACTCTCTCCCATTAGCTCGATCACGACTTATCTTATGTTTAAATAAAACTCTAAATCCTCTCTTAGTTATGTTCCAACTTTTGTCTTCTCTCTTCTAGTTTTGTTTTTAACTCCACCCTCTTTTGCTAATAACAAAAAGGGGAGAATAAAATGATAAATCTTAAATGATTAAAGGAGTAAGATTCACTAGATTAAGGGGGAGCATGAATCTAGTCCATGAGGCATACACTAAGGGGGAGCACTTAAGTAGGGGGAGCACAATTTAACAATCTATAATTCTTATTAATGTCTAAATATTGCCTAGTGTCATACATCCTTCTTAAAACACATCTCTTATATAAGAATCTGATTTATCTCTATTGGATTTGCTATTATCAAAAGGGGAGAGATTGTTGGAACATGGTTTTCCGCATCCCTTTGATTTGATAATAACAAATCCTACTTGTATTTGATCTTGTTTTCCATTGTGTTTTTAGCATGCAGGTTTGAACAGATATGACACTATGTTGCTGCATTATTGGTCTGGACCTGCTCACAAACTAAAAGAGGGACGTGGTCTAACGCCATGCATTAGGACTTAACGCTGGGCGTTGACTCTCATTCCCATCATAATGATTTTGGCAAGGAAGGAATCAACCGTGATTGCAGGAGCACTTTAGGAATGATCTGACCTAACGTCAGTGTTAGACTCAACGCTAGTGTTAGGGTTGCATAAAATGAAAGTTTCCTAAAGTGCATAATATCCTTCCCATTTTGAAGATCCGAGCCTTCAAAAAAATTCTATACTGGGTCAACGACAAGCGTTAGCCTTAACGCCGACGTTATCCTTCAGTCCTATAAATTGGTGGATTTCATGTTCTCCAACTACTGATTGAAGAGAGCCATATTCCAGCACTTCAGAGACTCTGAGAGGGTCGTATTTTCCATACCATCATCTCCCACACAAATTTGAGAGAAGAATTCAAGGAGGATTGTATCAACACTTACTCAACGCGAAGAACGCACGCTTAGACTTCGAGATTATTCGGTGAGTCTTCGCCATCTCCAGAACTCTTCATAGGGAATTTTTCATTTGTATTTTGTAATTTGTTTATAACTCTTTTCATAACAATCGTAGAGTAAATTTGCCTTATGTTGGCGACTAGGTCTGGGTAGGACTTAGGGAGGAATTCGCCTCGTGTTGTCGACTAGGTCTAGGGAGTAGATCTAGGGGGTGCTCAAGGCCTTTCTGGGGATAGAAGGGATAGAGCGACTTGAGGTCGTATCTGGGAAGGATAGGCTAAAGCCAATCGAATCTTGGTGAGAAGAGTCAGTATAGAAAACAAAAATAATATTTTACTTTATCGCCTACAATTTCTAGCATTATAAGAAATAAAATTTTGTAATCTTATATTTCAAGTTTATAAAATCATGTCTATCATTTATATTACTTGATCTCCTCTTTTTGTATGGTTTTATCGTTTAATTTAATCTCTTATCATTTCAAGTATTTTAAAATATAACAAAACTTTTTAAACCCTTATTCACCCCCCTCTAAGGGCGCCTCAAGATCCAACAGGTAGGGGTACCAGAAAAGGGAATTTTGCTTCGAGACTCTAGCTTGCAACCTGTGCAAGCGGTCTCGATTTCTGTCGCTTTTCTACCCCTCACCCTGACCTATTTTAGACCCCCTCCTGTAATCCTCTTTGAGATAAATCGAAGAAGTTTTTTTCTCAGAGGCCCCTCTTTTGACATCTTCCATCCCAAGTAACCCGCACTCTGCAGTCTCCCCACATCTCCTCTAAGTGTGAGTTTTGGAGGTACAATTTTTGTGCCAATAATATTTGTGACAACATTTTCAAAATACTATCTAGGGGGATACAATGCACCAAATATTTCATTCTACGCCATTCTAGAAAGATCTTTCCAAGGGATACAACTTCCATGTTGAGCTCCAGGTCCATATTGTACAACCCTGTATTCATTGAGTGGGCCCCTAGGCTCCAGAGGGCCAAAAGGATGAGCAAAGCAAAGCATACAGGTCGGGAAGGGAATTTGCCCAGAGCATCAGAAGGGCACTAGCCCAGATCAAGAGAGGCAGACAAGTTTCAGGGTGAGTGCAAGCCTCATTCGCTGAGAACTCGCCCGCTTTGGTGTCTGGATGCACGGACCTCTAGGCAAGTGAGGGGCGGAACCCCACTCGCCTAGAAGAGCAAAGATTAGGCGAGTGGTGCCCTCACGGATCACTCGCCCAACAAGATCTATGGAATTCAATGTGTGAGAAGCCTGGCGAGTGGTGTCTCTACAGACCACTCGCCTAGAAGGCTTTGGGGGTGAAGTTACCCTGCTACCCTTGGTGGGTTGCTAATAGCCCTTCAAAACAGCGGAGTTACATTATTAGCAAACCAGTTTGGGGTGCGTTTAGTAAAACCAAAAGTCGGATGTACGCTATTAGCATACCAGTAGAGGAAAACTATATATTGACCATGAAGGACACCTTTGGAGATGATTCCAGTTTTGGCTTGTTCCTCCTTAGGACATCTTTGGTTAGCTCCTCAGGCACTCCAAGGTGCCCAACTTCAGCATTGGCTTATGAGGGGAAGCACTCTAAGTTCTTCCGGGTGTGTGGTGGGTCCTCCACGTTGCAGCCAAGGGTCTGTGTCTAGTTCTAAATCTTTAGTCTATTCCCACCACGGAATCAGTAAGTGCTAGTTGTCGCCTCTTAGGGGTCTGAACCCCTCATTGGGATGAATCTTGGTTCCAACATTTTTGGTGCGGTGAGCGTAGAATGCAGCTAGTACAAGAAATTACCATGGAGGTAGCATGACAGGAGAGGATGAGCGAGACGCCGGACACGACGGTTTGCCACCATCTAGCTCTCCTATGATGGTAGGGATGCTGGCAGATCTTCAAAGGGAGGTTCTCTAGATGATCAACCTCGTCTTTGCCGCAGTGCAAGGTGATTTCGCGACCTTAGTGCCCTAGGTGGTCCCACCACCGGGGATATGCGAGAATGACTTGGGGAAGAGGGCGGGCAAGGAGACAGCTGCCGAGGCGCCAGGGCGAGACCTCGCTGCGCGAGAGCTTTTCCGCACCCCGACGAGTGCTACCCCGATGAATGCGATCCTAGTGAGTGAGAGCCCAGTGAGAGCAAGTCAGGTTATATAGCTCGTAGGGCAGGTCGATCAGGCGAGAGCGGAGAGCGGGGCAAGCCCGTTCTGTGAGTTGGTGCTCTCTGCACCACTCCTTGATGGTTTCAGGGAGCCAAGCATGATGTTCTTGTTGGATCGATAGGCGCCCTTAGAGGGGGGGGGGGGGGGGTGAATAAGGGTTTTAAAAACATTAGATATATTTTGTAATACTTGAAAAAACATTGATTATTAAACTAGAGAAGATCAAGACAAATCAAGTGAAGTAAAAGTAAAGACATGATTTTATTAACTTGAGAAGTATGATTACAAAACTTGATCTCTTATCGAAGCTAGAAATCAAAGCTAATAGAAAGACTCTTTTTGTTTTCTATACCGACTCGTATCCCCACGAACCGGTTGGCTTTAGCCGATCCTTCCCCGGATACGGCCTCAAGCCGCTCTAGCTAACCCTTCCCCGAATATGGCCTCGAGCACCCCCTAGACCTACTCCCGAGACCTAGTCGCCAACACGAGGCGAATTTCTGCCCTAAGTACTACCCAGACCTAGTCGCCAACACGAGGCGATTTCACTAACCGTTACAAAAGATATGAAATAAAATAACAACAACAATATTAAAACTCCCTCTAAGAAACGTCTGAAGTCGGAGATGAACGATCGCTGTAGAATAAGCGAGGTTGAAGCGATCCCTCTTTGGATGTAGCGTGATGAAGTCCTCCTTCAGAAACTCTCTAAGCATTTGGTGGGAGATCAACTCTCGGTCATATAGGGCTTTGGAATTCTGGCACAAGACCTCTCTCAGGAATCAGCACGGCACACGAGAAGTGAAGGTTTCATTATATAGCCTCAGCGCTAGCGCCTGCGTTAGCGCTACCGCCGGCGCTATCCCATATTAGGACACATTCTGCGCGGCAGAATCTTCAATCCGAGGAAACAATTCTCCCTTGCCAACTGTGCTCCTCGCTATCGCCTGCGCTATCGGATACCGCCTGGCGCTATCTCCTTCTATAAGTTCTCCCGGCAATTGCGCTTTAAGCCTATATTTCATCGAACGGGAATTCGTCGAACGCCGTTAAGAGTTTGTCGAATGAATTTTCATCGAGCGGCTTCAACATTCGTCGACCGGAAATTCGTCGAACGGGCTTCAATGTTTGTCGAATGACAGTTATGAGCATTTCGTCGAGCGCCGCTTACAGTTCATCGAACGACAGCTAGCGCCTGCGCTAGTACTACCGCCAGCGCTAGTAGATGTTTTGGATTTGTTGGCTCAACTTTGGGGGCAACCTTCTTATGTAATCCTTGAGTCATGTGGACTTTGTTATCCTGCACACTTAAACACACAAGATCAAATACACATAAGATTTGTTATTCTCAAACCTAGGAGATGCGGAAGACCATGTTCCAACAAACTCCCCTTTTTGATAATAACGAATCCATTAATGATAAATCAGAGCATTAATATATAAGCATGATGAAACATGCTTGTGTGTGTGTGAGAGTGATGACTTAGGATAATTTATGATTTTAGCATTTAGAATTGCTCCCCCTAAATACATGTTCCCCCTAAGTGAATGCACTCCTAATATGTAAGCTATCATCTTAATTTAGCATGTTAATTTGATATTTTGATAGCAGATTATATTTATCATGTTAGTTCTCCCCCTTTTGTTATTAGCAAAAGCGGGTAAGGAGACACCACTTAAAAGTTGATAATAAGATAAAGGCATGATCGAGCTTATAGAGAGAAGGAAATAATGAGTTTTTTGAGTAATTTTTATAGATCAGAGTTTTAGCTTAAAGAGGTAATGATTTCCAAATAACCAATATACCCAGACAATATATCTACACCCTAGCCCCGTACTAAGTGACGGATGAGCATGAGGAGCTGCATACATGCCGTAGGTTGGGGTGTTAGTCCCATATGCAAACACTAGACACAACTCAACCTAGCACTCTTTCCCCCCAGTGCCTCGCAATGCCCCATTGGAATCCTCCCCGGTTAAGGACAATACATGACTTAGAGGTTTTAAATAACTATTTTGAAATCCATTAATGAATCAGAGTTTTTAGCGTAATAATATTTTCATAGAAATAAATCAGAGTTTTATATAAAAAAGTTCCATGTTAAAAGCAAACAATATAATGTTTACCAAGCAAGTCAACCACTTGTTTCAAGAAAGGAATTTGAAGATTCAAGTGATGATGCATTCAAAATGAAAGAATTTAAATAAGCATGCAAGCGCAAGGTAAAACAATTATATGGTGATGATGCGAAAGACTTATAGAAATACAAGAAACATCTTATTGTAATCAATGATGATCCATAAAAAGATATATGAGTTTAATTTCAAAAAGAAGATGTTTTTGTAAATCATTTTTCAATTAAAATATTTAAGTTTGATAATAAAGTAACCAAGCATGAAATGATGTTATCAAAAAGAGATTACTACTATGTTACTTTAATTCACAATTTCAAAACATACCAAACATTGTAGAAAGCATGCTAGGTTATCTAGTGCATTTCATAAGTAAAGAGTAGTATAGAATTAGCATTAGGATCCAATACTCGTGAGAAGAAGTGTTATGGAAGATAATGATGTGCACATAAGTGTATTTTTGAGTAGAGTAAACAAATGTTTTAATCAAAAATACAGGTAATATGTAAAGTAAAAGCACAATAAAACACAAATAATTGTACTTCCACACACTTCAATGCACAAAGAAAATGTACAACAACCAAGGTGCTTTGCACACACAATGCTCATTAAGACTTATCAGGGTGCAAAGTAGTGCTTGGGGGATCACATATTTTATTTGTAATGTTGAGACTAGTGATCCGATGTACTTAAGAATAAGTGGTTTTTTATTTTGAAAGAAAGTTATGGTTTGCACAAGATACTTTACTATTATTTCCAAGGTGCTCAACCTACAACGCTTATTAAGACTTATCAGGAGGTTCAAGTAGTGCTTGGTGGAGTTATCTTTGTCACTTTATTTTATGATTTTTTTGTTTTGTACAAAGTTCTCTGAATACACTTGTTTTGCAAACCAATATAATTTATAAAAACATAACCACTTTTCTTAACTTTTAAAGTGCAAATAAAAGTTGTGTAGGTAAGATACTTGTGCAATTTTAATTCATTGTACTATTACAAAACATACACAAACATTCTTAGATTAAACACATAAGTAGAAAATGCCAAAATAAGTGAGTGAATAGCGATCATTATCAAACATAAAACATTTACTCATACTTAGAGGCATGTTACGCATAGTTCTACACAACTTTTTCAATATAATTGATGCACATATTAATAGATATATCAAAGCATGATGAAAGCAATGTTCAAAGTAGTTTGAAAATATGAATCACAACATTGTAGAAAGTCTTAAATGATAAAAGAAATCATGCTTGATTTTCTCAATAAAGTCCATACAGTATTTTTGATATTTTTGCAAAATAATTTTAATTTGAACTCTTATAATTTGATCTTGGACTTCCCGAGGAATACCCTGTGAGAGGTTCGCCCGGTACTAGGTGATATGATGGGATGATAGCCCAAATCACCCTTTCGCAAGATACATGTAACTAGAAAAGTTAAGTTAAAAAAATAACAATTTTTGATATTTTTTTAATTTGATTTTTGCATTTACAAATAGAATTTAAACAAATGATAGAAAACACAAAGGCAAAACATATATTTTTTTTGTCATTTAGCTTTTGTATTTTTGTATTTGATTTTTCAAAAATCAATTATAGGCGGAATTGCAAAAATGATAGTACATATAGATTAATATATTTTTAAGCATTTTTCAGAATTTTAAAATTTCAGAAAAGCAAACATGTGCACTAGCGCCAGTGTTAGCGCTAGCGCCGGAAACATTACATGAATTTTGATGATTTTGAAGTTTGTAATTATTGATCTTGACTAAGTGTCCAAATAGTAGTTTCATGCTAAAATTTCAGAATTTTAGGAGATGTTTTGGATGGTCCAAATTGCATGAAACGTTAGCGATTTCTTATATGACTTGACAAGATAATCATTGCATGAGATACATTTGCTTATGTTTTCATTTTGACTTTTCTAAAGGCTTGTGCTTTTAACTTTAAACAGATAGAAAATGAAATCCCAAGATATCTTGTTTGAACAAATCAAATATGCATTGTAAAGAGTAATGTTCATGAAAAAAAATGAAACGATTGTGTTTATGAATGTGACTTAAGACGTTTAATCCTTTATCCCACCTTTTTTTGTATAGGCTAAGGAGCTTTGCATTTTTGCCCGTCAAGTACTTGGAGCAACCCGAGTCCAAGTACCAGACATACTTCTTGTCCTTAGCCTTCCAGCAAATCTAGAAAGAAGATGAGGGAAAAGATCCGGATACCCAAGTGATACCACCCATAGAATAAGTGGATGCCTTAGGTACCCAGATTTGCTTTAACGATCGTTGTTTTGTATTCCTGCAAGAACTAGACGTCTGTCCAAACTTAAGACAATTAGCACACGAAATAAAGGGGGTTGAGACCCTTTTTTGAGTTTCTACGTTGCTCTTGCTGGATGATGTTTGAACACTAGAGAAACCAGAAGATTTTTTAACAGTTGAGCTACCGCCGTCGTTGGTGGCTAGCGCCGGGCGGTAGAGTTCACTTGTATATCCGACCCCAAATTTTCCAGAACCATAACATTGGTTTCCCAAAATCATATCCAGGGATTTTTGACCAATCCCGAATTTGTTTATGGCTATATTATGATCATGATTTTGTTTTTTAAGAAATGTATTTTCTTGTACAATCATAACACATTTATTTTCAAATCCCTTTTTGTTATTTTCAATTTATAAAAGAGAGGTTTTTAGTTTTCTCTCTAAGTCCCCCTTTTCTTTTGCAATAGTTTTGTTTTGTGAGAGGGCCTTAGAAAGAGAAACTTCAAGTTCTTTTGTCTTAAATAAAGAGTGCTCACACTCTTGACATGAAACCTTTCTCTTTTCAAGGGAAATCAATTTTTTTGTGAGCTTATGATTTTCTTTAATAATAGATTCATTTTCATGATTTAATATAATATTATATTTTATACTTTGATCATAGGATTTGCAAGTTAGAACAAATTCATCATAGAGTTCTTCGAAGGTAGGAGGAGTTACCTCAGTGTCACTAAGAACACTGGTGTCGTCATAGTTGCTTTTTGTCATTAAGCATAAGTTAGCTTCCTTATCATCGCTTGAAGTTATTGCGCTTGACTCCTCGGAAGACGTATAATTTTTCATCTTGTTCTTCTTTTTGTGCCTCTTTTCCTTCTCCTTCTCTAGAATATTTGGACATTCACTTCGAACGTGTCCGATCTTCCTACAGTTGAAGCACTCTGGAGAAGTTTTCTCCATATCATCATGGCTTGCCTTGTTCTTCCATGACCCTTGCTTGTTGGACCCTTTGGTGAGGTATTTGTGAAAAGTTTTTCTTCTTTCGGGATCCCGCATGAGTCTTTTGAAGTTCTTCACCAAGAGACCTTCTTCATTATTGTCTTCTTCATCATCATCTTCGATGCTCTCCTTCTTTGATTTTAGTGCTAGCCCCTTTTTCTTTGGCTCTTTGTTGTATTCATCGTGTTGAATCTGAAGTTCTACCTCATGGGTTTTGAGATTCCCAATAAGGTTCTCGATTTGGAGTGTTCTTAAGTCGTGTGCCTCCGAGATGGCTGTCACCTTTGGTTTGAACCTTGGAGGTAAGGAGCGAAGAATTTTCCTCACCAAGTCCCCGTGTGAGTAGGTCTTTCCAAATGCCTTTGAAGCGTTGACGATCTTGGTGAAACGAGTGTACATCGAGTTGATGTCCTCTTCGGTATCCATCCTGAATTTTTGATATTCAGATTCCAGTTGGAATAGTTTTGCATCTTTCACCTGCGATGTACCTTCATGAGTAACTTCCAATTGATTCCAAATATCATAAGCAGTTATGCATGCAGAAATTCTATTAAACTCAGTCCTATTTAAAGCGCAATATAAAGCGTTCATAGCTTTAGCATTATTTTTACACCTTAGTTTATCGTTATCATCCCATTTATCTTTAGGTTTTAATAATGTCGCCTCTCCCACTACAGTTGTAGGAGGAGAGTACCGAACTTCTACCATGTTCCATACTTCTACATCCATGGTCATAAGAAAACACATCATTCGATTTTTCCAGTAGTTAAAATCTGACCCAGTAAAGAGAGGTGGTCGACTAACCCCTTGACCCTCCAGAAAAGCGAGATCATGAGACGCCATTTTTCCTGGTTGTTAAGCCAATTTGGAATAACCTAGCTCTGATACCACTTGTTGGATCGGTAGGCGCCCTTAGAGGGGGGGGGGGGGGTGAATAAGGGTTTTAAAAACTTTAGATATATTTTGTAATACTTGAAAAACTTTGATTATTAAACTAGAGAAGATCAAGACAAATCAAGTGAAGTAAAAGTAAAGACATGATTTTATTAACTTGAGAAGTATGATTACAAAACTTGATCTCTTATCGAAGCTAGAAATCAAAGCTAATAGAAAGACTCTTTTTGTTTTCTATACCGACTCGTATCCCCATGAACCGGTTGGCTTTAGCCGATCCTTCCCCGGATACAGCCTCAAGCCGCTCTAGCCAACCCTTCCCCGGATATGGCCTCGAGCATCCCCTAGACCTACTCCCGAGACCTAGTTGCCAACACGAGGCGAATTTCTGCCCTAAGTCCTACCCAGACCTAGTCGCCAACACGAGGCGATTTCACTAACCGTTACAAAAGATATGAAATAAAATAACAACAACAATCTTAAAACTCCCTCTAAGAAACTTCTGAAGTCGGAGATGAACGTTCGTTGTAGAATAAGCGAGGTTGAAGCGATCCCTCTTTGGATGTAGAGTGATGAAGTCCTCCTTCAGAAACTCTCTAAGCGTTTGGTGGGAGATCAACTCTCGGTCATATAGGGCTTTGGAATTCTGGCACAAGACCTCTCTTAGGAATCAGCACGGCACACGAGAAGAGAAGGTTTCATTATATAGCCTCAGCGCTAGCGCTACCGCCGGCGCTATCCCATATTAGGACACATTCTGCGCGGCAGAATCTTCAATCCGAGGAAACAATTCTCCCTTGCCAACTGTGCTCCTCGCTATCGCCTGCGCTATCGGATACCGCCTGCCGCTATCTCCTTCTATACTTTCTCCCGGCAATTGCGCTTTAAGCCAATATTTCGTCGAATGGGAATTCGTCGAACGCCGTTAAGAGTTTGTCGAACGAATTTTTGTCGAACGTGATTTCCTCGAGGCTTCAACATTCGTCGACCAGAAATTCGTCGAACATGCTTCAGCGTTCGTCGAACGACAGTTATGAGCATTTCGTCGAGCGCCGCTTACAGTTCGTCGAACGACAGCAAGCGCCTGCGCTAGTACTACCGCCAGCGCTAGTAGATGTTTTGGATTTGTTGGCTCAACTTTGGGGGCAACCTTATTATGTAATCCTTGAGTCATGTGGACTTTGTTATCCTACACACTTAAACACACAAGATCAAATACACATAGGATTTGTTATTCTCAAACCTAGGAGATGCGGAAGACCATGTTCCAACAGTTCTACACTGGCACCATCCAACACCTGCAGCGGTTCGAGGACATGGTCTCCATCAGGCCCATGTCAGACGCTTTTAAGTGCCGGCTCTTCGCCACCACCCTAAAAGAGAAGGCCCGGGATTGATTTCACCAGCTCCCCGTGGGGTCGATCTACGCATTCGAGTACCTGCGCCGCAACTTTCAGCTGCGCTTATCGACCTCTAAGATGAGGAAGAAGGATGTCTTGGCACTCTTCAAGATCAAGCAAGGGCCGGGGGAGTCGCTGGCCCACTACATGTGAAAGTAACCTCTGATAGAAGTTGAAAGGAGGTTTAGATCTTAGATTTACTCTAGAGGGGGCTGAACTGAGTATTAAAAAGTTTTTAACTTATTTTATAGCGGAATTAAAATAGTGATATATATATATGTATAGAGTGAGTGTAAAAGCAAAATACAAATCACAACACAAGACAGTACAGAAAATAAACACAAACACAGAAGACACAAGGATTTATAGTAGTTCCCCAATAAACCTGGGTACATCTACTCTTCTACCACCCTTGGTAGGATTCCACTAGGTTTTTGATCAGGTGCCCTATCACCAATGGAGTTTTGATCAGGTGCCCAAACACCAATCACAGGTTTTTGATCAGGTGCCCTGCCACCAAAGGGTTAACTTTTGAAGGGAGTTATAACCCTGTACAGAATGGGATAAAGAGGGTTATGAAGTTCGTCTCTATCAACAAGCTGAGAGAAGACTAGTGGATTGTGTTGATGTAAATCTCCCCCTGTCTGATAGAAATGGTTGACAGTTGATGGATGAAGCTTTCACTTGAATGAAATATTTTCCTGATAGCTGAAGAATCTGAGAGATAAAGTTTCTCAGATTTGTTGTTGCTCTTGAAGATTTGAACTAGCAGCAGAATACTGAGAGAATGAACTTGTGTTGTTATGCTTAGAGAATGATATTGCTGCTTTTTCTTTCTGTATTTCTTTCTCTGTATTACATCTCTGGTCGAGAACCTTCTTCTTTCTTGCTGCTGTTGTCTTCTTCTTTGTTGGGGTGCCAGGATTGCCCCCGGCGCTGTGGTGATATTTGAAGCAGAAGGGTGTGTCCCCCGTGGGTCTAATGGGCTGCCCCGTGGATCCTCCTGAGGATAGTCGACTCTATAAAGTAGCGGTAGGCACCTTGACCAAAAGGCTGGTCTTTTGGTGCAGTTGGTTGCGTCGTATCCCTACAAGTGGTATCAGAGGGGGTCGCGGGTTCGAAACCCTGCGGTCGTTTCTGGGGGGGGGATTGTTGGGGTGCCATAATTGCCATCGACGCTGCGGTGCTATTCGAAGCGAAAGGGTGTGTCCCCCGTGGGCCTAACTGACTGGCCTGTGGATCCGCCCGCGGATAGCCGACTCTATAAAGGAGCGGTAGGCGCCTTGACCAAAAGGCCGGTCTTTTGGTGCAGTTGGTTGCGCCGTATCCCTACAAGTTGTTGGGAACAGTGCCCAGCAGTGTTCCTGATTTGAAGAAGTTCTCAGCTCAATGATAAGTGCAAGATGTATTTAATGTCATATCTAGTTCATGATTGCAGAGGTCGACAATATGTCATGTACTTTAGTTATTTCACTAAGTACAATATCGTCGAGAAGAATAGGAGATGTCGTCGACAAAGTATACTTGTCGTCTTGATGATGAGCAAAGCAAAAGCTGAGATTTGGCGAGTTCGTCGAACAAAGAATAAAGTTCGTCGAACGAAGAACGAAGTTCGTCGAACGAAGAACGAAGTTCATCGAACGCAAAGACTGGACAAAAGCAAACGCTGAGACTTGGCGAGTTCGTCGAACGCAGAATGCTGCTCGTCAAACGAAGAATGAAGTTCTTCGAACTCAGAGTTGGGACAGAAGAATGAAGTTCGTCGAACGCAGAATGCTGTTAGTCGAACGCAGAATGAAGTTCGTCGAATGCAACTAAGACATTAAGATATCAAAGGAAGGAATGTCGTCGAGAAGATGCAGTATCGTCGACGCCAACAAAGTAACCTCGTCGTCGAGAAGAATAGATATCGTCGTAAAGAAGGCGTGACGTCGAGAAGACTGAAGAAGGACAGCTGAAGACAAGCAGTTGCTAAAGCATAATCTGTCGACATGATATCGCTCATGTCGTCAAAAGAACAAAGTGATTACGATGATAGACTACAAGAAAGAAGATCACGACGACACAGTCAGAGATAACATATCACTGTATATGCAGAAATGCCAGAATAACTCATATCGTCGAGACATCAGCGTCAGAGGCAGAAGCCAGAAGACTTGAAGATCCACCAAGGCCTAAGGCATCGACAAAGTCCTGTCGTCGAGATATTATCCATATCGTCGTAAAGCTGTCAGTATTGGCATGAAGATGGAAATATCGTCGAGATGGAATTCAAATATTGCGGACATGCTGTCAACAATTAATTCCGCCGCCTGATTGTCCAATCAGCGCGTGCTCTTAAGGAATGGGGTGTTTGACACTTAAGGAACTTTTTCAGAAGACCATTGGGAGCCTCGCAGTCTTATAAAAGAGATATGAGGTTGCCCTAAAAAAGAATTGATTAGAAAAGAATCCAGCCGTTGCTGCGGAGAAGAAGAGAACAAGTAGAGAACAAGAATCAAGTGTTCTCAGAAGAATCAGTCATCTCCATTGACTTATAAGAAGTCGATCAACATCAGGAAAAAGAAGAGGAGGCTGAAGAAGATCCAGTGCTCAAAACGACAAATCAAGAAACATCAAATTCAAGTCTAAGAAGCCGATCTCCATCAGGCTAAGTTGCTGATCTTCATCAGGTAGAAGAAATAGTTTTCATCACTGTAATTTCTTGTAAGGCTTGCGGGCTTATTTGTCTAGCTTGAGGGCTGGAGAGCTGCGAGGCTTGAGGGACAGCGCAGTGGACTTGCGGGTCCGACACTGTCTAGCTTGAGGGTTGGAGAGTTGTGAGGCTTGAGAGCCAGGGCAGTGGACTTGCGGGTCCGACACTGTCTAGCTTGAGGGCTGGAGAGCTGTGAGGCTTGTTGGATCTTGTGGCGCCCTTAGAGGGGGGGGGGGGGTGAATAAGGGCTAAAATTTACTTTGAAATTTTTCTAATATATTATGATAATTTTAACGGATAAACAAGTAGATTTTTAGACAACCCAAATAAACACTTAGAAAATCATAAGAAATTGGAAATCAAATTTATTTCCACAAGTGATGAATACAAAGGATTGTCGATCTTAATAAAGCTTAAAATCAAGGCTATAATAAAAATAAACTTTTAACAATTTGTGTTTACCAATCCTTCTACCAAGGATCGGAAGGCTATCACTTGTCTCTCTCTAGACCAAGCCCAAGCCTATCCTCTAGATCTTCCCTAGATCTAGACATAGTACACAAGGCCACGATTTCCCACCAAGCCACGCAAGGACTTCGACTCTCTGCACAAGGAAGCGATTTTCCCCTAAGCCACACAAGGACTTAGACGCTCCGCACAAGGAAGCGATTTTCCCTACCAATACAAAGTAAAATGTATATAAATGAAAATACAAGATAAAATAAGAACTCCCTAGAAATTCAAATCTCTGAAAGGAAGGTTGAAGCCTCGAGATGATCGTTGATGTAGAAGCGCGTCCGATCTCGTCTTCAATTTCAAACCTTCTCAGCATAAATGGGAGTTCATGAGGTTCTGGAGCTCTCTGGATGGAATGCACTCAAGAAGGGACTTAGAATCTTCAAAGCTTCGAATGCACGAACAAAAGGTGCCAATTTATAGAATTTCGCTGTCGCCTGGGCGACATCAGCTGTCGGAAATTTCCGACAGCGCAAAACTGCCGGTCTTGGTGCTGTCGTGGGCAATTGTTGTAACCTCCGAGCTGTCGCCTGGGCGACATCGATGTCGGATTTCCGACAGCTCAAAACTGCCTTTCGTCGTGCTGCCGTGGGGGAAGTAGTTGTAACTTCTCTGCTGTCGCCAAGGCGACATCTACTGTCGCCTGGGCGACATCAGCTGTCGCCTGGGCGACATCCGCTGTCGCCTGGGCGACAGCTCCTCTTCATTTTTGCCGTCCGAAACTACTCCAGACTGTATATTGAGTCGTTCTCATCTCCGAAATGGGGTGGCACGTTCTGTAACTCTTCCTGGATTGAAAGTTATGGCCATTTTAAGATCAGCACACAAAACTCATCCAACCTGAGACTTGTCGTTCTCGGATCATGCCCATGAACGAGGACTTGTCTCCTCATTGAACCTGTACTACCTGGCCACTATAAACACACAAAAGACTAGATCAAATACAACACGGTATTTGTTATTCTCAAACCAAGAGATGCGGAAAGCAAGCTCCAACAATCTCCCCCTTTTGATAATAACAAATACCCATATGAGAAATTAGTGAGTTTATAGATAAGTGCGATAAAAGATATGCATGAATAAAAGGTTTACTGCATGATAGATTTTACTCCCCCTAAATATATATGTCACTAGATTTCTCATTTTATTCTCCCCCTTTTGTTATTACCAAAAGTGGGTTGTCATGATCGAGCAATATCACTCCCTCTACATAGACGCTTTCCATGAAAATTTTTTAATATACTCCCCCTAAATTGTATTCTTCCCCTAAATATATGCTCCCCCTAAATGTTATAATTAATTGCAATGGTGCATTCTGAAAAATTGAGATTAGTAAGTGATTTCTTGAATTTATATTTCTCCCCTTTTTTGATATTATCAAAAGTTATTTTGAAATAAAGAATGAATAATTATGAAAAAATAATAAATATGAGAGTATATAAGAGTAATAGATTTTATGTCGAGAAGAAAAATAGGATGCAATCAAAAGCTTGTTAAATACTACTTGTTGAGAAAAATATAGGCATGATGTAACATAAAGTAGTAAGCATCATAGCTAGCATGATAAAGTAAGCATTCTATTTTAAGATACCACTTGCTTAAAGGAAAACACAGTGTTAAAAATAATAAGCACTCTTAAACATAAACATCATTTTAGAAGATAAAACCATATAAAGGAAAATGAGTTTTAAATTTGAAAAGTTGATGTTTGAGTTAAAGATTGAAGAGATGCTATTGCATTAAGATAAAAAAAATTGCAAGCATGATTTCATAATATCAAGAAAAGATACACAAACTACAATGTAATAAAATTTTCATTTCAAGTAAACATAAACATTGTAGCGGTCATGCTTTGTTATCTAGTGCATTTACTTAAGTTTGAAGAGATTTGAGTAGATGAGCATTAGGATCCAATTCTCATGAGTAGAAGTTTTATGAAAGATAATGATGTGTACAAAGTAGTGTTTTGATAAAGTATACAAGTGAATCAATCAAAAACACATGACATATATAATGAAATAACACAACATTAAAATACACAAATAATATTACTTCCCCACTATTTCAATGCACATGAATAAATAGTACAACTATCAAGGTGCTCTGCACACACAATGCTTATTAAGACTTATCAGGGTGCAAAGTAGTGCTTGGGGGATCACTTTTATACTTTTTAGCTTTATTTTCAAATTTTTTATGATCCGGTGTACTAAAGAGAAGTGGTGTAGAAATTGTTTGCTACAAGACACTTTACAATTCTTAGCCAAGGTGCTCAACCTCACAATGCTCATTAAGACTTATCAGGAGGGTGAGTAGTGCTTGGTGGAGTTTTCCCTGTCATTTATTATTTGCTTTTTAGTTTAGTGACTAAGGACTCCGAATTCACTTGTTTTGCAAACATAGCATTGTAAACCATATTTCTCTAAAGAATAAGTGCATGAAAGACAAAGAATTGTAATAACCAATTCAATGTTGTGTAGGTAATCTATTTAGGCATTTTAATTATTTAAGTTATTACACTACACGATCATGTAAGAATAAGATTGTAAACACATGTAGGTTATCAAAAATAAGTGAGTAAATGAATCATTATCAAACATAATACATTACTCATACTTAGAGGCATGCTAAACATTTCTACACATGTTTATCTATAATCAATTTCATTGCACATAACAAGATAATTTTCAAGGCATGTCAAATACAAAACAATGTTTTTTAAGAAACTTGAAAGTCAAATTAAACATTGTATTTAATCTTTAATTGATATAATTAATCATCCATCCTTGACAATGGCAATGAATAACAATCAGTTTTTTTTAATAAAGTTTTGAATTTTGTTTTTATATATGCACAAAACAATAAACACACATAAAGAAAAACATATTTTTGTTCTTTAAAATTGTTTTGTAATTTTGTAAAAAAAAAATTTTTTTATATATATATTCTCTGGAAATCATAGAAGTCTTTAATAGCCCTTTCAGTAAATGATATTCTATGCCAGAGAAATAAACAAAAATAATGTATGAGAAAATACATATATATTTTTTTTAAGAAATAAAATTTTGTTTTAAAAGGAATAAAAAGATAGAAAACTTTGTACAAACACACAAAATATTAAAATAATACCAGAAATAATTCAAAACAAAAAAAAATATATTTTGGAGCAAATGAGCTAAATTAACTTCTTAACGCCAAAACAGAACTGCATTTCTTGATGTTTTGAAAAATATTTTTCTCAATTCATTTGTATTATAAAGAGACCTTCCTTCAGTTGAAATTTCAGAGTATATTGATTAGATTTGAAGGCTCTTTTAGCATGTATTTGGTGATTTTTCAAATACTTGTGTTTGGTAAACTCATTAAAGCTCGAAATATTAAAATATGCAAACACATGATGCAATGTTAGAATAAAAAAATATGCATGATTTATGTATAAAGAGTGAGATAATGTTCATGCAATGAATATAATATAAGTATATCTAAGATCAAGATACCTTAACTACATGACTACACTCTAGCCCCGTACTAAGTGACAGATGGGCATGAGGAGCTGCACACATGCCGTAGGTTGGGGTGTTAATCCCATATGCATACAAAAGACGACGCTCAACCTAGCACTCTTTCCCCCCAGTGCCTCTCAAGGCCCCACTGGAACCCTCCCCGGTTAAGGACAAGACATGACTTCGAGGTTAGGTCTCTAATGCACACAATCCTACGCCCTCGCTATTGTGAGACACATGTCATAGGTTTATTGATTATAGACATACTAAGCGTGTAAGCCTTAAATATATTAACTGTGTTATAATTTCATGATTAGTTTTGGATTTACAATTTTATCGAAGATTGTTGATTTTAAATCCATTTAGAAAAGTTTTATTCATGCAAATAACTACAAAGGAAAATAAGATTTTCATATTTTAATGATATAATTTACTTTAGCATTGCAAGATATAACTAGCATGAGCATTGATTTCTATCTATGGTACGTGATAATGCTAGTGTGATGAATTTGGACAACATGGTGCAAAGCTAAGTAAAGATGGACAAATATAAGATTGAGTTGCATGTATTCAAACATAGAGTTTTGAATTTTCATAGACCTAAAAAGAAGTGATAATTCTATTTGATTTCATCTTGTTGATATCAAGTTAATTCATAGGTCTAAAGATAATGAGATTCATGCAAACAATAAAGATGCACATCACACACACAAAACAAGATATGAAACTATAATACCAATTACAATCATATATTTCATAATTCCTAAGGTTGATAGAATTAGTTGATTTAAGATAGGTCTTGATGGATCATGAATTATGATATATGATTATAGTGAATTTTAGCATAGGATATTAATAGATCATGGTGGTGATTGTGAAATCATATTCATCATTTTTGTAAATTTTCTTTTTGATTTTATATTTAGAAATTAGACAAAACAAATACAAGGTATTTGACAACAATGATAGTAAAAATAATTTTTTAGAGAAAATCAGAATTTTTAGGAAAATATGTTACCGCCAGCGTTAGTGATAACGCCTGGCGTTAGCAACAGAGTTACTATATTTGATTTAAAACACATTGTTTTTTATATTATTTGATTCTGATTTTTCTCGATTATGATTTTCAATATAGGGGCAATTATATGCAGCAACGAAAAATAGACAAATATGCAATTAGACTTTATGTTTAATTTAATTCAATTTTGATTTGATAAACATTAGACTTAAAATGTAAAAGTCATATTTCATAATATAACTAAGTGACCTTAGCGTGTTGGCTGAAAAATAAGAAAACAAACAAAAGAAAAAACAATTAAGCATATCATGAAGTAGAGAATTGATATTTCATTTTTAATTGTTTCTACTTCATGCAAATGATAGGATACTAATGAATAAGAGATTTAGGTATCCAAAGGGGACCATGAGGGATGGTTCCTTTGGGTACCCAAATACGACATGATGATTTTTTAGGAGACAAGGATAAATGAGCCCTTTCTATTAAATTTGATGTGTCATTTTTCTTTAAGGGTCTCCATTCATATCTTGGTTGTTTATCTTTAAAATTCATATTATGATTATGTGACATCTTTATATGATTGTATTTGTTTGAAAAATAATTCATTTGAGATTTATGCTTATTCAAATTATTTTTCAAAATAGATTGATGTTGATAATCATAATGAATTTTATTATATGGATTCTTTGAAAATTTATAAGAGTGTTTGTCTTTCTTTAGAATTGAATGTTGAAAGAGTGAGTTACAAAATGTTTTAAATGATTGGTCCTTATTAGATGATTTTCATTTCCACTCTTTCTTATAGACCTACTCTTATAATATGAAGTTAAGCTTTTAGACTTTTGAAAATTTGATAAACTAGAAAAAAGAGATTTTTCATTATATGAAAATTTTTGAATAAACATTTTTAATGATTCTAGTTTATCCTTTAAATTATCATTTTCTTTTATCAAATTTTCATTATGTTCTTTTGAAATTAAAAGTCCTTTTTCTAAAACCTTGAGTTCTTCTTTAAAAGAATTATAATCAAAACAAGGTTTAGCATTTTCAATTAAAGAGCATGAATAAGAATTTGAAACATCAATATAAGATTCTACTTTAGTGTTTGATTTTAAAGTTTTATTTTCTAAACGTAATTTGAAATTAGCATGTTTCAACTTTGAAATTTTATGTTTAGCAAATTTAAGCACACGAAATGTAGAAATAGAATTAGTTACTAAAAGAGAAGATTTAGACTTTCTTACCTTGCTATAGTTTCCGTCTTCTCTTTTGCTTGATGTTTTGCCATCAACTGAGTCCAATATTGTGACGTTGTCTTCTTCATCTTCCTCTTCCAAACAAGAGTGTCCATCATCCTTTCCGCTTGATGAGCATTCTATGGATCCATCCTTTGTGTAGCTTTCTTGAATATTTGCATAGGCTTGCATATTCTCCGGTTCTTGTGAATGTTCCGTACCTGTAGAAGGAGAATCATAAGTTCTTTCAAGAAAACTCCAAATTTCATATGCGGCAGGTAAAGTATAAATAAGTTTGAAAATATTTTGGTCTAACGCACAAAATATACTATTCATAGATTTTGCATTTAAAATAATTTCGTTTCTAGTTAGTACGCTAGATGGCTTTTTAATAGTAATATTCCAAACTTTTTCATCTAAGGCCTTAAGAAAATTTTTCATTAATATTTTCCACCCTTTAAAATTTTTGCCCATAAATAAAGGTGGTGATAATATTTTTTCATTTATATTAAAATTTTCCCAACTAGTAGAAGCGAGATCATGATCAAGAGACGCCATTATTCCCGGTTGTTAAGCCGATTTGGAATAACCTCGCTCTGATACCAATTGTTGGATCTTGTGGCGCCCTTAGAGGGGGGGTGAATAAGGGCTAAAATTTACTTTGAAATTTTTCTAATATATTATGATAATTTTAACGGATAAACAAGTAGATTTTTAGACAACCCAAATAAACACTTAGAAAATCATAAGAAATTGGAAATCAAATTTATTTCCACAAGTGATGAATACAAAGGATTGTCGATCTTAATAAAGCTTAAAATCAAGGCTATAATAAAAATAAACTTTTAACAATTTGTGTTTACCAATCCTTCTACCAAGGATCGGAAGGCTATCACTTGTCTCTCTCTAGACCAAGCCCAAGCCCAAGCCTATCCTCTAGATCTTCCCTAGATCTAGACGTAGCACACAAGGCCACGATTTCCCACCAAGCCACGCAAGGACTTGGACGCTCCGCACAAGGAAGCGATTTTCCCCTAAGCCACACAAGGATTTAGACGCTCCGCACAAGGAAGCGATTTTCCCTACCAATACAAAGTAAAATGTATATAAATGAAAATACAAGATAAAATAAGAACTCCCTAGAAATTCAGATCTCTGAAAGGAAGGTTGAAGCCTCGAGATGATCGTTGATGTAGAAGCGCGTCCGATCTCGTCTTCAATTTCAAACCTTCTCAGCATAAATGGGAGTTCATGAGGTTCTGGAGCTCTCTGGATGGAATGCACTCAGGAAGGGACTTAGAATCTTCAAAGCTTCGAATGCACGAACAAAAGGAGCCAATTTATAGAATTTCGCTGTCGCCTGGGCGACATCAGCTGTCGGAAATTTCCGACAGCGCAAAACTGCCGGTCGTGGTGCTGTCGTGGGTAGTTGTTGTAACCTCCGAGCTGTCGCCTGTGCGACATCGATGTCGGATTTCCGAATCTCAAAACTGCCTTTCGTCATGCTGCCGTGGGGGAAGTAGTTGTAACTTCTCTGCTGTCGCCTGGTAAACATCTGCTGTCGCCTTGGCGACATCAGCTGTCGCCTGGGCGACATCAGCTATCGCTTGGGCGACATCCGCTGTCGCCTGGGCGACAGCTCCTCTTCAGTTTTGCCGTCCAATACTACTCCAGACTGTAGATTGAGTCGTTCTCATCTCCGAAATGGGGTGGCAAGTTCTGTAACTCTTCCTGGATTGAAAGTTATGGCCATTTTAAGATCAGCACACAAAACTCATCCAACCTGAGACTTGTCGTTCTCGGATCATGCCCATGAACGAGGACTTGTCTCCTCATTGAACCTGTACAACCTGGCCACTATAAACACACAAAAGACTAGATCAAACACAACACGGTATTTGTTATTCTCAAACCAAGAGATGCGGAAAGCAAGCTCCAACAAGGCTTGAGGGCCAGGGCAGTGGACTTGTGGGCCCGATCTTGTTGAGCTTGATTTCTTGGGTGCAGTAAGGCCTTGCGGGCTTAGACTATAGGCACAGGACTTGCGGGTCTGTGTTGTGTAGGGCTTGAGGGCCTGAGTGTCAAGCTTGCGGGCTCGGGTGCAGTAGGGGCTTGCAGGCCTAGGCTATAGGAATTGCGGGTCCGTGTTGTAAAGCTTGTGGGCCTGAAGATTTGGTAGAGTTTGCCGAGCCTAGCACACTGCTAGGTAGGCGCAGTGGGAAAGAGGACTACTCAAGACACCCTGTCTTGAGGAACCTCTATAAGTTCTTGCGTGCTTTCTGTGTTGTGCTTTATAATTTATAGATCTATTAATCAGAAATCAAGAACACCTAAATGAGATAAAATAATTTGAAAAACCTATTCTCCCCCCCCCCCTCTAGGTGATAAGTTGACACCCAATAAACAACATGTGGTATCAGAGGTAGGTTGTTCAAAGAAAAGCTTAACAGCTTGAACAGATCTGCTCGTGGGTGTCTATTCATCACAGCTATGGAATCAAGGATAGCTGTTTGTTCTAGAGAGAATTTTTTTCCTTTGGAAAGTAAGAGCTAAAATATACATGGAGGCAATGGATCCAAGAATGTTTTTAATTATTCAAGAAGGACCCTCCATGACAATGTTAAAAGATGAGACTCTTCTAGCCAGCTTGGACAAAGAAGCCATATGTATTCTAGCTGGTGCAGTAGATCTGCCAACACACCAGAAGTTGAGTCATTGCACAATAGAAAAGGACACGTGGGACTCCCTAGGAGTCCTCATGGAAGGGTCAGAGGAAGATTTTGAAGAAGAAAACCCTCATGAAGAGGTATACATTAGAGCACCACTGACTACTTCAGACAGTGAATCAGATATGAAGAATGCTCTGGAGCAGGAGAAAGAATAAGAGCACCCTTGACTCTCACAGATTGTGATTCTAAGGATGAAGAGGATCATGGGCTGATGGCTCTATTTGATGAATAAAATCATGATGAATCACATCATGATCAGGTATGCACCACTCACACACCTTTACTACCTGCTTCATTTAAGAAGACTAAGAGTGCATCAGGTGATTGTTCATCTCCTGAAGATGATGCAGAAGACCGCTCATCTTGCAATAATAAGAACCATGCTGATCTAATAGAGCAATTTGGTGATCTCTTGGGAGCTTTGAGAAAGAGCAAGAAGCTTGTTAAGAAGCAAGCTAAGGAGCTAGAATCACTTAGGCCCATTAAGGCTGAGCTGAATATGGAAATGGGTATGTCCCCCAATGAGGGCACCAATTCCTGTGAGCTCAAGAAAATCATAGAGAAGCTTTATGATGAAAGGAGCCAAAGGGAAGAACTTAACAAGAAACTTGAGAATGACCTTCTTAAGGAAAGAAGCTTGGTGGCTCAATTCTCTCAGCCCAAAACTGTACTGCCCATCATTGACACCTTCTCCTCCTATGGAAATAGGAGGGGATTGGGTTTCAATGAAGGGGCAATAGATGCTGGGAATGGAGAAAGGGGAAAACCTAAAGCAGAGCCTCATACCACCTTTCAGAAGGTAGTTCTTCCTTCTAATAGGTATGATCAGGACAGTGTCCATGGTCACTGGATGAATGGAAGCTCCATTAGTCATGGAAATGCTCCTGACTATGGGAAGAGAAAGGGCATGGGGATGAGTGCATTAAAGGCTCCCCATGAGGAAATCCAAATGGCCCATCATGGACCATTTGTGTTTGGTGCCTCAGCCCCCATTTTCAAGGACAAAGGAGCAACATCTTCCCAATTTCTTCCAGATAAGAATCAGACTGGTAGCCCCAGTATAATCAATTCTCACTTGATCATATCTGATGCCATCAACACCATGTCAGCTACCAAGCTGACATCTGTTGCTGACAAATAGATAAAGTCAAGAAGAAACAATTATACTAGAGCAGTTAGTCAGCTCTTGGCTGAGAGAGATAGGAAGAATGTTGCTGACTTCTCTACTGAACATAAGCATTGCGATTCTCCAACCACCTCAAAAATTGTTCAGAAAAGAAGGTACAACATCCATGAATGTTGGTGTTGTGGCAAAGTGGGACACTTTGCCATTGACTGTTGGCACAACCCTAGTGTGCCTAGTGCAAAGGAGAGACCTCCTGGATGGGTTGAGGTGAGTAGAAGAATTCCCTATTATGCTAACAAGAACCTAGGACCCAAGTCACCTTGCGTTCCTAAGGGTTATTAAAATATGTTTTGCAGGGTAGTCCAATTAGCCAATAAAAAGCAAACAAGGCTAATGGACAATAAGTGCTCCAGGCTCAACTCTGGACTAAGAAAAACTCACCACATGAAAAGGTGCACTGATCAAGGGGGAGCTAAAAGTAAAGATAAGTGGACATATCATCAAGGGGGAGCTATTAGCTCAAAAATACTTAAAAGCTAAGGTGAAGGTACTTATGTTGATGCTCAATACATAACCTCATCTTTATCATTTTGTAAAAGTAGTCTTCACTTAAGTAAGTAAAATTTGTCATTCAAAGAGCACATATGTATGGCACTGATAAAAGCATTGCACTGGTCATACATAAGAGTGAACCAAAACCATGTCGTCGAAATGATGATTGGTATCATCGAAATGACTCCTCGACATCGAATCTGCATCACGATGATATCCAATCATCAGCGGACTCTTAAATAAACCTGTGTTTAACCAATCATTACAGCTAAACTTGAGTTAATCAGACATTTAACAAATGACACTTCGATTTCCAACTCGGACACTATAAATAAGGTCAAATGTCTTAAGGTTAAAACACTCTCTACATTAGCCCTAAAAAGCCATCGTGTTCTCCACGCCTTCTAAGAGTGAACGAGTCGACAGTGCTAAAATCCTCCTGGATCGAGCAAAAGATGGCGCCAAAGAAGGAAGATTTTCTGTACGAAGGAAGTGAAGTAGTGAGGAATGGGTTCTCAGAAGGATCAGAAGAAATCCATAGCACCATTAAGCTGCTCGAGGCCATCGGCCTGGAATTTGCCCTCTCTGAGCCGACAGTAATATTAAAAAGAGAAATGCTGGAGTTCTACTCGAATGCCAAGGGTGGCTCAAAGGGAACGTCTGTAAAAAGCTTGATCAATGTGATAAAAGTCAAAGTGAATCCTAAGAGGTTGGCCAGGGCTCTTCAGCTGCCGGCCTTTGCCAAGGGGGAGGAAGATGAAAAGGTCACCCAGGAAGACCTCAACAATGCACTGGAATGGTGCGAACACTCCAGCAAGACCTATGGATCTCTGGAAAGGAAGAGCCTCAATCAACAAGGAAAGCTGATGGCAGACATTGTAGGAAAAGCCCTCCTCTGCAAAGTAGGGTCGCATGATATGATATCCAAGCCCATGTTCGAGATAATGGCAATGATAATCCTAAGTAAAAGGACCAACTAGGGTCATCAAAACTTCAAGAGGATACAAGAAAGCTTTCAAGCTCCAAATCTGGGAAGAATTCTATCACTATATCTTCTGTTATCCTACCCTGTAAGCTTTAACAAAAAGTATGGAGTAAAAATTCATCACATGAGAAGGATGGACATCAAGATCCTTGTCAAATGGGAGAAAACTCTGACTAAGCCTCCCAAGAAGTTGAAGACAGCAGAAGATATGAAGAGGAAGGGAGAAAGCTCATCTGAAGGAAGTGAGTCAGGCAACAGCTCACCTCCGTCTGATTCTGAAGTACCTGTGGAGACAAGGATAATAGCCCTCCAGACCTCTTCTCTAAGTCTGGGATCCAGGACAATGGTAACAGCAGGAACTGAGCAAGAGGATACTGAGTTTGAGGGGGATAAGAATGGTGATCTCCCTGCTCAAGTGGAAGAAGTGATCAATAAGATCATAGGCGCTGAGGATGCTGGTCATTCTGAACCAGCAATGCAAGAGGTCAACCAAGAGAACCCTGCTGATGAGACTAGCAAAGATCAGCAAAGTCCTGAAAAGGAAAATGAGCCAAACCATTCACTCATACGAAAATCTCTATCTCCAATAATTAAAGGGGATGAAGAAGAGGAACAAGATAGTTCACCTCCAGAGAATAGACCAGTGGAGCTCTCACTGTTGTCTTAGATAAAGATGCTCCTGGAAGAGCAAAGATTAAAAATCGAAAGCTATGTCACCTCTGCTATAAATGAACTGAAAAGGGAACTATCTGTTGAAACAGAGAGCTTGAGAAATGATGTGAAGAATCTACAAGAGTATATTGCCAAAGAGACAATCCTTACTCACAAGGGTCTATCTAATTTAGGGGTTAATCAGACTCTGATTGTCAGCAACATAGAAAAGGCCTACATTGCATCCACCAAGAGGATGGCTGAACACAAAACTGATCTCAAAGATAGTCTAGATCACCACAATAAAGATCTAGACAGTCATCTGCTTGAGACCAAGAATCACTTGGAAGCAGGAATTCACATGCTTAAAAACAAAATATTAGTTTCTGAGGAGAATCTTCAAAGGGGGATATCTGAAGAAGTCATAAAGGGGGAGAGATCAATGATAAAGGCAAGTGGTGATCATGCCATCTGGACCACAAACACCATCAGGGAAGCAATGAATCTCCCTGCTCTACTTTATGATGAGCTTGTTGAAGAGCAACATACAGATATTCCTGATATTGATAAGGGTAAAGAAAAGGATGCACTGGAGGATGAAGAAATAAAAATGGGAAAGAGAAAGTATAGGGAGGAAATGGAGAAAAAGGATGACTATGAAAGATGGAGTCCTATATCCAGGACCATCATTCTAAAAGCATGGGAGCAAGTGAAAGATAATAAAGGTGAAAGATACAATGTATGCAGTCCTCAAGAATGGGCTAAGCATGAAGATCACGAAGAAGCAAGAAGAGTATACAGAAGGGATAAGCAAGCAGGAAGAATTCCAGCTGAATCTCCTGAACCTCTAAAGTATCATCCTAAACCGTTTGAGTACTTCATCAGACAAGCTGAAAAGGAACAGGAAGCCAGTGCCAAGAAAGCAAAAGGTGAAGCTGCTATGAGGGCACCAGAGATATAGATGGCTAAAATTTAGGGGGCTAAATGTAGAAATGTCAAAAGTTTTGAAAACATTTGGCACTATTTATAAACCCTTGTCAAAACTTTTGAAAACTTTTGAAACCATTTGATACGATTCACTTATTATAGCTGCAATGTCATCATTATATACTTGTTTGTTTAATATATTAAACCTTTTATTTGAGTGGCATTTATCATTGAGTGGGTTATGACTTCGTCAAATAGGGGGAGATTGTTGGGAACAGTGCCCAACAGTGTTCCTGATTTGAAGAAGTGCTCAGCTCAATGATAAGTGCAAGATGTATTTAATGTCATATCCAGTTCATGATTGCAAAGATCGACAATATGCCATGTACTTTAGTTATTTCACTAAGTATAATATCGTCGAGAAGAATAGGAGATGTCGTCGACAAAGTATGCTTGTCGTCATGATGATGAGCAAAGCAAAAGCTGAGATTTGGCGAGTTCGTCGAACGAAGAATGAAGTTCGTCGAACGAAGAACGATGTTCGTTGACGCAAATACTGGACAAAAGCAAACGCTGAGACTTGGCAAGTTCGTCAAACGCAGAATGTTGTTTGTCGAACGAAGAATGAAGTTCGTCGAACACAGAGTCGGGACAGAAGAATGAAGTTCTTCGAACGCAGAATGCTGTTAGTCGAACGCGGAATGAAGTTCGTCGAACGTAGAGAAGACATGAAGATATCAAAGGAAGGAATTTCGTCGAGAAGATGCAGTATCGTCGATGCCAACAAAGTAACCTCATCGTCGAGAAGAACAGATATCGTCATAAAGAAGGTGTGACGTCGAGAAGACTGAAGAAGGACAGCTGAAGACAAGCAGTTGCTAAAGCATAATCTATCAACATGATATCGCTCATGTCGTCGAAAGAACAAAGTGATTACGACGACATACTATAAGAAAGAAGATCACGACGACACAGTCAGAGATAGCATATTGCTGTATATGCAGAAACGCCAGAAACTCTCATATCGTCGAGACATCAACGTTAGAGGCAGAAGCCAAAAGACTTGAAGATCCACCAAGGAATAAGGCATCGACAAAGTCCTGTCGTCGAGATATTATCAATATCGTCGTAAAGCTGTCAGTATCGGCATGAAGCTGGAAATATCATCGAGACGGAATTCAAATATTACAGACGCGCTGTCAGCAATTAATGCCGCCGCGTGATTGTCCAATCATCGCGTGCTCTTAAGGAATATGGCGTCTGACACTTAAGGAACTTTTTCAGAAGACCTTTGGGAGCCTCGTAGTCTTATAAAAGAGATAAAAGGTTGCCCTAAAAAAGAATTGATTAGAAAAGAATCCAGCCGTTGCTGCGGAGAAGAAGAGAACAAGTAGAGAACAAGAATCAAGTGTTCTCAGAAGAATCAGTCATCTCCATTGACTGATAAGAAGCCGATCAACATCAGGCAAAAGAAGAGGAGGCTGAATAAGATCCAGTGCTAAAAACGACAAATCAAGAAGCATCTTCTTCAAGTCTAAGAAGCCGATCTCCATCAGGCTAAGTTGTCAATCTTCATCAGGCAGAAGAAATAGTTTTCATCACTATAATTTCTTGTAAGGCTTGCGGGCTTATTTGTTTAGCTTGAGGGCTGGAGAGCTGTGAGGCTTGAGGGCCAGGGCAGTGGACTTGTGGGTCCGACACTGTCTAGCTTGAGGGCTGGAGAGCTGTGAGGCTTGAGGGCCAGGGCAGTGGACTTGCGGGTCCGACACCGTCTAGCTTGAGGGATGGAGAGCTGTGAGGCTTGAGGGCCAGGGTAGTGGACTTGCGGGTCTGATCTTGTCGAGCTTGAGGGCTTGGGTGCAGTAAGGGCTTGCGGGCTTAGGCTGTAGGCACAAGACTTGTGGGTCTGTGTTATGTAGGGCTTAAGGGCCTGAGTATCGAGCTTGCGGGCTCGGGTGCAGTAGGGGCTTGCGGGCCTAGGTTGTAGGATTTGCGGGTCCGTGTGTAAGGCTTGCGGGCCTGAAGATTTGGCGGAGTTTGCCGAGCCTAGCACACTGCTAGGTAGGCGCAGAGGGAAAGAGGACTACTCAATACACCCTGTCTTGAGGAACCCCTATAAGTTCTTGCGTGCTTTCTGTGTTGTGCTTTATAATTTATAGATCTATTAATCAAAACTCAAGAAAATCTAAAAGGGATAAAATAATTTGAAAAACCTATTCACCCCCCCCCCCCTTCTAGGTGATAAGTTGACACCCAATAAACAACATTCTTCCTTTTCCCTTGGAGAATATATCTCTGATTTGAATTTCAAATCCTCTGAACAAGGAGTATAATAATCAGAATTGATTATGTCTTGGAACAGCAATCTGAATCTTTAATCCTTTTTCCTTTTCAATAAATGATATCCTTTTTCAATAAGCCAAATAGTGACTTTCTCGAGAGAAGATAATGGAAAGGAATAAAATAAAAGGAAAGATAAAATCCTTGACTTATCTGGAATATAGATCCGTTACTGATTTAGTTGATCTGAGATCAGAGAATAGAATATAAGTGATCTGTCTGAAATTTGAGCTGAGGAGAAAATTTGTCGACCTGAGAACTGAGTTCGTCGGACAGAATGTTGGAATTCGTCGAACTGAACATCTTGATACTTATTCGTCGAGCGCAGAGCTGAGTTCGTCAAATGCTGAGACTTGGGAAGTTCGTCGAACGCTGAGACTTGGCAAGTTTGTCGAACGCTGAGACTTGGCAAATTCGTCGAACGCTGAGACTTGGCAAGTTCGTCGGACTGGAGCACAACGTTCGTCGAACGCAGTATGGAGTTCGTCGAACGCAGAAACTTAGAGTTTTCCTAAGTTCTAGCTAACTCAAACAGCCTAACACTTTGACCCTTAGACTATACATTGGGGGTCACCTTAGTCCTAGGCAACAGATAGTGATCCTAGCCCAAATCAGTAATAGGGTTGTTCCAACAATCTCCCCCTATTTGGGTTAGGACACTATTTGACAAAATCAAATAATAAAATAAACAACAAAACAACAGAGCATATATATCTGACAGATTTTAAACATTTCAGCAGATATAAAATATGATACTCTGAGTTTTGAAATTTTACATTGAAAATAGAAATAATAAAAACAAATAATCAGAATATTTTGTCTTTCTCTGAAGGAGGCTTGGTTGTGATTTGCCTTTCAAATTCTTGCTTTCTGAATTCTGAGATTGCTGAAGACTGAGAAAAATCCTTGCTTTCTGCTTTTGCTTTGTTGATCTGAACTGAATCTGTCATATCTGAATCTTCTTTATCAAAAACTGTATCTGCTATATCAAAAATCATAACTGAAACTTCATTCAGTGTAACAGAATCTGGAGCTGTAACTGGAACTTCTTCTATATCAAAACCATATCACAACCATATCTGAATCTGCATTTGAATCTATCATATCTGAAACAAAAATTAAAACTGCTGGAGCTTCTTCATCAAGAACTGAAACTGCTTCTATCAAATTTTTTGCTTCTTCATAAAGCATCTCCCCCTGAAACTGAAGCTTCTTCATAAAGCATATCCCCCTATCAAAAGGAGCTTCTTCATGAAACATCTCCCCCTGCCTAGTTTTAGAAGAAATATTGCCATTGTTCCTACAAAATAAAAAAGTGAGATCAAGTGCAAGGGAACTGCAAAGAGAAGCAATTTCTGTAGGCATAAAGTCAAAATGAAATAAAAGTTGATTATATAGAGAGACCAGAAGTCGAAAAGACTTGAGCCTTCGTCAGACTGCGTTCGACGAAAAATTAATTTTCGTCGATCTCAGTTCGACGATCGGGTTGACTTCGTCGATCTCCGTTCGACGAAAGACTAGATTTCGTCGATCTCCGTTCGACGAAAATAGTTAACTTTGTGTCTCAGCGGTTGGGCTAAGACAGCTTCCAGTCTCAGCGGATTCTTCTCAGCGGCCCTAGGCCTTGACTCAGTGGTTTAGCTGAGACTGAGAGCTTGTCTCAGCTGTTCAGTTGTCTCAGCTGTTTAGACAGCAAACCTACTGAACTTATAAAATCTAGGGATAAATAAAAGATATAATTTTTTTTAATTGATTGAATCTTCATCTATCATTCCTAGCTGATTTATAAAGAAGATATGTTTCTTTTCATCCAAGGGTTTGGTGAAAATATCAGCCCTTGCAAATTAGTAGAAATGAATTGTAGGCAAATTTTATTTTTATCCACATTATCTCTGATAAAGTGGTACGTAATTTCTATGTGTTTAGTCCTACTATGGAGTACTGGATTTTGTGCTATAGATATTGCACTAGTATTGCACAAAATATAATTGACTTATTTAAGTTGATACCATAGTCTAGAAGTTGATTTTGTATCCACAGTATCTGTGAGCAGCAACTGCCAGTAGCAATATATTCTGCTTCAGCTGTTGATGTAGACACAGATGTCTATTTCTTACAAAACCAAGACACAAGCCTATCACCAAGAAACTGGCAAGTTCCTAATGTGCTTTTCCTGTCTACTCTGCATCCAGCATAATCAGAATATGAAAATCCAGTTAATTCAAATTCTGAAGCTGTTGGATACCAGAGTCCTAGATTTGGACAACCCTTTATATATCTCAAAATTCTTTTTAGTAAAATAAGATGAGATTCTTTGGGGTTAACTTGGAACCTAGGACAAATACATGTAGCAAACATTATGTCAGGTCTACTAGCTGTTAAGTAAAGTAGTGAGCCAGCAATTGCTCTATATACTTTCTAATCAACAGGTTTCCCCGATTCATCATTGTCAACAACAGCATTGGAGGGCATGGGTGTTTTCATGGTGAAAGCATCAAACATACCAAATCTTTTCACTAATTCCTTAGCATACTTGGATTGTGATATGAATATGTCATTTGGAGTTTGCTTCACTTGAAGACCAAGGAAGTAAGATAACTCACCCATACTACTCATTTCAAATTTAGATTGCATTAGGTCAGAGAACCTTTTGCATAGATTTGAATCAGTAGAGCCAAATATAATATCATATACATAAATTTGAACTAGTAATGTTTTATTTTTATGTATCCTAAAAAATTGGGTTTTATCAACATTGCCTCTACAGAACTTATTCTCTAAAAGAAAATTAGCTAAGGTCTCATACCATGCTCTGGGAGCTTGCTTGTGACCATAGAGAGCTTTAATAAGCTTAAATACATAAGAAGAGTGGGTTGGAGAGATGAAACCTGGTGGTTGTTCTACATAGACTTCTTCTTTGATATCTCCATTCAGAAAAGCACTCTTCACATCCATTTGATATACCTTGAACTTCTTGAATGCAGCAAAGGCAAGAAAAATCCTTATAGAAGTCTAGATACAGGAGCAAAGGTTTGATCAAAATTATTTCCTTCTTCCTGAGAATATCCTTGGGCTACCAATCGTGCTTTATTTCTGCTGATTATTCCTTGATCATCTAGCTTGTTCCTGAAGACCCACTTGGTGCCAATGACTGGATGGCCCTTTGGTCTTGGAACCAAATCCCAAACCTTGTTCCTTTCAAATTAGTTGAGCTCCTCTTGCATTGCAAGAATCCAGTTTGGATCTTGTTCTGCATCTTTTATGGTTTGAGATTCAACTTGTGATAAGAAACAAGTATGCATCTGATTTTTGTGTAGTTGATTTCTTGTTTGAACACCTGCTGAAATATCTCCAATGACTTGAGATATTGGATGATCTCTAACTGTGATGTGATCAACAGTTGGAGTTGGTTCAGCAATAGTTTCCTCTTGAGGGATTTGTTCAGCTGTCACTTGATTGGAATTGTCAGCAAGATCTGGATTATCCTCTTCTTCACTGTCTTCAATAATTTCATTTGATGGAAGTAGAGAATCTTTACTCTGTAGATCTAATCCATTGAGCTCTTCACATAGAGCTGGTGATGAGTCCTGATCATATACACTTTTATGGACTCATCTGGGCCATTTATTTAGTCATTTCACCGCACTTTAGCCCTGTTATAGTTCATATTGATCATTCTATGCTAGGTGCACGTTTGGCCCGTTTTGGTGTGATTTTGTGCTTAACTTCGTTATTAGTTTTCATGTGCTATTAAGTTCCACTTTCAGTGGCTAGACCGGTGTTGTATGCTGGAATAGGTGTCGTGCAGGTGTTCCCGGTACAATTCTGTACAGGAACACTGCGCACGATCACTGGTTCTATTGCGCACGACCACTGGTCGTGCGCCACTGATCGTGCGCACTTAACACCCTTTTTATGAGTTCTGTTTGGCTTATCGCACGACCACTTACGATAGTGCGCACGACCACTGGTCGTGCGCCACTGGTCGTGCGAACATGTATTTTATAATTTTCTTTCCTCGCAAAGCTCCGCCCAGGCAGCGCGCACGATCGCAGAATTCTAGTGCGCACGACCACTGGTCGTGCGCTAATGACCGTGCGCAGTATTCATTTCAACGCCTATATATAAGCCTGTTCCGCTTTTAGGTCGGGATCGAGCCGCCGGGAGCGGATTTCCCATTCCGTACGCCGCCGACTACCCTTCTTGGACACCTCCACTTCATCTCCTACGCAAGGGGAAGTCTTCTCCAACCATTCCAAGCTTTTCTCCATTGTCCGAGAGCGTTCTCCACCATCCGCAAGCCCTCAAGCAACTGTTTTCCATTCCAGTCCGGCGAGAAGAAGAGTAAATCTGAGGAAGAAGACGACGGAACTACGTAGAGAAATCGTGACAGTTTCTCTACGCCGGAAGCATTGTCCGCCCGAGTCCGGAGGTAGCCCGACAACCTACCATTCCGGCCGTGAACGGCCGCTAGTCTTCACCCATCGGTTATTTCTTCCTTCTTTCCTTCGTTGTAATTGTTGAATCTTGTAAACCTGAATAGTTTGATGTTTGGTTTATTTGAAATGAATGTCTCTTTGCAATTCATCATTGCTTGCTTGTGAATCACTTCGTTTCCACTCACTCGCTCACGCACACAAGGTGTTCGATCCGCGTTAGCAAGAGCTAACGACGTTTGTTAAGAGGTGTTTGCGACCCTCACCTTCTCGCACTTGAGCACGCTCCATCCGCCTCTCGAAGCACGGCATCGCGGCCGTCGCATCCATCTCACCTTGCGAAGCGGTGTTCTTGACCCGCAATTCTTTTACTGTTGTTAAGAGTAGAAAAAAAACCAACCAAAGCCCCCTTTTTGTGTTTGTTAACGCTTGTGTAACAATAGTCACACTACGCGATTCGATCACCCAACCTGCATTCCTCAAGAGACCAACATCCGGGGATTCCTTTGTCCACATTTATTACTTGACAGCGACCGATGCACTTGCCGACACGCATCAAGTTTTTGGCGCCGTTGCCGGGGAATGCAGGCGTGTATCATCTTGTGTTGTGACTCTCGTTATACGAGCAGTTGTTTTTGACTTTCTTTGTTTTTCTTTTTGTTTGTGATCGTGCAAGCATAGATAAGCCGCAGGGGAACTCGTACCCTTTGATCCGGAAGTAGAACGGACCGCTCGCGCGCGAAGGCGCGCTGTTGCCGTACAAGTGGCAATGGGTGATCAGGTAGACCCAAATGATGTTGATGCGAGAGTGCCCAACGAGGGGCAACACCAGCCTGGAGATGAGCAGGAGGCGGTTAGGCCTCGACCCCGCACGATGAGAGACTACACCACTCCAACTGCTGGGAGTGTGCATCCTGGGTTTGGGCCCAATATTATGAACAATCAGTTCGAGATCAAACCTGCGATCTTGAACATCATCCGGAACAACGCTCAGTTCTCTGGGTTGGCCAGCGAAGATCAGCATCTGCATCTGGCGGAGTTTTCTGATATTTGCGGAACCTTCCGCTACGCAGGGATTACTGACGACACGGTCAAGCTTAGATTGTTTCCCTTCTCACTTCGCGACAAAGCCAAGGTGTGGCTCCACTCCATTCCGCCCGGGACTGCTGCGACTTGGGATGCCCTCGCATCCAAGTTCCTTGCTAAATTCCACCCTGTGGATAAGATCGTGAGCTTGCGGCGGGAGATCGCCACCTTTCGCCAACTTGACCAGGAGACCCTTGCTGAGGCGTGGGAGCGCCTTAGCGATCTTCTCCGCCGTTGTCCGAACCACGAGCTTCAACCATGGAATGTGGTCGAAACATTTTACTTTGCGATCGAGCCCAACTACAGAGCAATGATCGATGCTGCGGCAGGTGGTACTTTAATGAACCACACTCCAGAGGAGGCCCTTCGGATTCTGCGCGACACCGCCTCCCACAGTACATTCTGGACTGCAGGGAGAAATGCTCCAAGAAGCGGCCGTGGTCTCTTTATGGTTGAATCACTTCCTCCTACTCCCGCGCCTGCTGCTGTCATTACTTGCGAAGGATGTGGAGGCGGAGGCCACCACGCGTATGAATGTTCAGGGAACAACGTAGCAGGTGACTTCGCGCACTTAACCTTGAATGAATCTGTTAATTATGTAGGAAATCAGCCTAAGGGGGCGCCTTTTAATAATGCTTATAATCCGGGAGCGAGAAGTCACCCGAACTTCTCGTGGAACCCAAACACGCCTGGCCAACGATGGGCACCGGGGCAGCATCAAAACGATGCTTACGCCTCCGGGAGCCAACCGAGGCCACCACACCCGGATTATAACCAAGCCCCCCTGCCCAAAAAAGGAGTAATCTGGAGGAGATGATGGAGAAATTCATGCAAGCGGCTACCTCGAATATGGTGAACCAAACCGCATCCATGCGGAACTTGGAAATGCAGCTGGGCCAATTGGCCTAAGTGCTAACCGAGCGGTCGCAGGGGACCCTTCCTAGCAACACGGAAAAGAACCCAATAGATCAGGGGAAGAGTCTTGGTGATGTGGTAGAGGCTGATCCAAGTGAGTTGGTGATTTCCTGTTCCATCAACAATATTGAAACGAAAGCTCTATGCGATTCCGGTTCCTCCCGCAACGTCATTGCGTTGCAAGATGTTGCTAAACTACAACTTGAGATGAACACGGAGGAAAGGAAATCCCTTATGCTTGCTAATGGGACTGTTATACAATCTGAGGGGGAAGTGAAAAATGTAGAGGTGTTAGTTGAGGGGACGATTGTGGTTGCTGATTTTCAGGTGTTGGACCCTCAGGAAAATCACTCTATCCCTATCTTGGGTGTGCCGTTCTTGAAAGAGAGCGGTTCCACCCTTGATTTCGTTACGGGGTGTGTCTTCCTACCCAATAAGGTGCCGCAGCCCACTTGCCCCGAAGCTACAACTGAAACATCCACTCCTCCCCCTCTTTTTATTTTTGATGAAGCTTTGAGCTGTGCAGGACATGAAGAAGTTAAAGAATCAATTGAAGGAGAAAAGGAGGAGCACCTGTCTAGTGAGGAAGAAGAAGTTGATTTTCGGAGAGAATTTGGTTCCGAGACGGAAGAAGACTGCATTTCGAAAAACGTTGACTTGAATTTAGTTCGGGACAATGTCCCATTATCTTCTTGTTTTGATTCCTGTAATAAACAATTTAAGTGCTCCATCTCCTGGGCCGATCCGGTAGTCACCGCGATGCCGGAAGTGACGCCACCCGCCACCAAGGCGGAAAAATCTGAAAACTTTCAACGGTGGCAGTCCCCGACTGTCACGAAACTTAAACAGGAGAAACTTCTGCACGACGCTCGCGCTGCCGCTCTCTGTGGCAAGAGGGCGGAGGTTAGGGGAACACTGGGTGACACTAGTGTTGGCCCTAAAGCCCTCACCTCCCGCCTACGCGCTACGGGAGACGCGCACCATAAGAGCGCTTATAGCTGATTTGTGTGATCTGAGTTTGTGAAACTGCTTGTGAACTACTTTTATGTAATTCCTGCACTATATAAACAATGTTAATACAGGTATTTGGTCCAGCTTAAGGACATTAAATAAAAGCGCTACTGGGAGACAACCCAGATTTCCTGATTTTATTTCTTTTCTAACATGCTTAGTTCAGTTTTTATATTTGCTTTTTGCTGTTTTTAGTTTTGTGCTTGCAGGTGTCTTGTGTTCTTCGGTGCGGACGCTGCGGACTGCGCTTGATCTTGAACGCCAATCTTCTGGTATGCTCAATTCTGAGCATTGGGTAACACTTCTTCCCTTCCTTAGCTTCCAATTTCTGTGATGTATTGTTTAGACTAAGTCTGGGGGAGAGTATGTTGTCATCCACTTTGCACGAGTTGCACTGCATATTAGAAGTTTGTGTATTATTGATTTTCATCATTATCATTTTCATGCTTCTCGCACCACTTCACCCACATGAGTGCGCTTATCTATTTGTTTTGTTTCCGAATGAACTATTTTGGTTAGGAATGTGAAATAGGATGTTAGCTTAGGAATTACTATTTAGAGTGCGATGTTGACTCGAGCAGTGTTCTAGTCGCATCCGCATGCTACAATAGAATTCGAGTAAAACTAGATTATCTCTATGCATTTAATTTATGATTAGTATTTTTTGCGTAGTTTTAGATTTATTATACTCTAATGGTGAATGTGAACGAAATTGACGATAACCCGGTGTTGTGTGTGAACGAGCACTAGTCGTGTGTTGCTCGAGTCGGGAGGAAGGTTTACCTTTCTCGTGGGCTAAGAACTTGCCCCAAGCGACTCTCGAAGCATGGGCGAGAGCGATTCGTCGAGTTAAACGTGATGTAGGCCACCTTTTGGCTAGTTTGAGCCTTGTCATTCCCTGTCCTTTTCGCTCACCTTTGCATGCCAAATTTGTGCCTACCACTCCTTTGATCAGCTCCTCCTCATCCACCAAAGCCCGAAGCTTATCCCACTATCGCAACCAAATTGATGTTATCTGCACTCATTTTCTACATTTGGTGTGATGTATGGAATCGTTGTGATGAGAAGGGGAAATTAATGCCATTTTGCTGAAATTGTACCAACTGGAGGATAAGTAAAAGAAGAAAAGTATTTTGTAAAAAAGAAGAAAAAAATCTGGAAAAAGTATATTGAAAAGAAATCCTCCCGAGCTAAATAGAAAATTTGTTGGTGATTGTGAAGTAGGCCGTGTGCACACCTAGTTTTCATGATAAGTCTGGGGGTGTGTCACACGAGCGTTGTTTTTGGTTCTGTGTGGTGCAGCGTTCCGTTAGCTCACTTGGGTTGCGTAGCCATCGTGTTTAAATTTGAATATCATACCGCAACCTAAGCCCCATTATACTCCTAAAAGCCCTATTGATTTGACTTGTGAGTTTGCTAACGTCGTGAAGAGAGTGTGACCGGGCGAGCGTATGGTTCACGACGTTGATGGATTTCAGCGGAGTTATTCCTAAACCCCGACCTTGTGCAACACCCGCCTTAGCGTCTTGTTACTTTCACACCGGGCATGATCGTTCGAATTCTTCATCATTCACCAACTGAGTTTTGATAAATCTCTAGTTACGCTTTAATACTTTCGTAAACTAGTTAGCATAGTTAGAATCTCTTGTTGCTAGAATTTTTACTCGCATGCGTATGTTACTTCACACCGTACTCCTCTGTGTAATTTTCTATGTTAACTACCGTTTTCACACTCCACTTGATTCGTTTGCTCAGGACGCGCAAACAGGTAAGTCTGGGGGTGTGATGAGTCCTGATCATATACACTTTTATGGACTCATCTGGGCCGTTTATTTAGTCATTTCACCGCACTTTAGCCCTGTTATAGTTCATATTGATCATTCTATGCTAGGTGCACGTTTGGACTATTTTGGTGTGATTTCGTGCTTAACTTCGTTATTAGTTTTCATGTGCTGTTAAGTTCCGCTTTCAGTGGCTAGACCGGTGTTGTATGCTGGAATAGGTGTCGTGCAGGTGTTCCCGGTACAATTCTGTACAGGAACACTGCGCACGATCACTGGTTCTATTGCGCACGACCACTGGTCGTGCGCCACTGATCGTGCGCACTTAACGCCCTTTTTATGAGTTCTGTTTGGCTTATCGCACGACCACTTACGATAGTGCGCACGACCACTGGTCGTGCGCCACTGGTCATGCGAACATGTATTTTATAATTTTCTTTCCTCGCAGGGCTCCGCCCAGGCAGCGCGCACGATCGCAGAATTCTAGTGCGCACGACCACTGGTCGTGCGCCAATGACCGTGCGCAATATTCATTTCAACGCCTATATATAAGCCTGTTCCGCTTTTAGGTTGGGATCGAGCCGCCGGGAGCGGATTTCCCAGTCCGTACGCCACCGACTACCCTTCTTGGACACCTCCACTCCATCTCCTACGCAAGGGGAAGTCTTCTCCAACCATTCCAAGCTTTTCTCCATTGTCCGGGAGCGTTCTCCACCATCCGCAAGCCCTCAAGCAACTGTTTTCCATTCCAGTCCGGCGAGAAGAAGAGTAAATCTGAGGAAGAAGACGACGGAACTACGTAGAGAAATCGTGACAGTTTCTCTACGCCGGAAGCATTGTCCGCCCGAGTCCGGAGGTAGCCTGACAACCTACCATTCCGGCCGTGAACGGCCGCTAGTCTTCACCCATCGGTTATTTCTTCCTTCTTTCCTTCATTGTAATTGTTGAATCTTGTAAACCTGAATAGTTTGATGTTTGGTTTATTTGAAATGAATGTCTCTTTGCAATTCATCATTGCTTGCTTGTGAATCACTTCGTTTCCACTCACTCGCTCACGCACACAAGGTGTTCGATCCGCGTTAGCAAGAGCTAACGACGTTTGTGAATAGGTGTTTGCGACCCTCACCTTCTCGCACTTGAGCACGCTCCATCCGCCTCTCGAAGCACGGCATCACGGCCGTCGCATCCATCTCACCTTGCGAAGCGGTGTTCTCGACCCGCAATTCTTTTACTGTTGTTAAGAGTAGAAAAAAACCAACCAAAGCCCCCTTTTTGTGTTTGTTAACGCTTGTGCAACAATAGTCACACTACGCGATTCGATCACCCAACCTGCATTCCTCAAGAGACTGACATCCGGGGATTCCTTTCTCCACATTTATTACTTGACAGCGACCGGTGCACTTGCCGACACGCATCAGCTGGTACCTGCAAAATATCTTTGGTAGAGGTGGTATTCCTCTCCTCATTTAACATGTTAGTTTCATCAAAAGATACATGCATGGACTCTTCTATCTTAAGAGTAGATTTGTTGTAAACTCTATATGCTTTACTAGAAAGAGAATATCCAAGGAATATACCTTCAGCAGATTTTGCATCAAATTTCCTTAGATATTTCATATCATTGTTATGCACATAGCATTTACAGCCAAATATCTTAAAATAATTAACCTTAGGCTTTTTATTCTTGAGTAATTCATATGGTGTTTTACCCTTAAGTTTATGTATCAAACTCTTGTTCAACACATAATTTGATGTGTTCACTGCCTCTGCCCAAAAAGAGAGTGGCAAGTGAGCATCAGCAAGCAATGTAGTTGCTGATTCAATTACTGTTCTACTTTTCCTTTCAGCTACCCCATTTTGTTGAGGAGTTCTAGGAGCAGAGAAACAATGTCTGATCCCTTCTTTTCCACAGAATTCTCTCATCAGAAGAGATTCAAACTCAGTGCCATGATCCCTTCTGATCAATGCAACTAGAGTAGAGTACTCAATCTTGATGGACCTGAGAAAGTCTGTCGGAACACTGAAGGTGTCAGACTTGTTCCTAAGAAAGAACACCCAAGTAAATCTTGAGAAGTCATTTTCAATAACTAAAGTGTAATGCTTCCCTCCTAGACTCTGTATTGCAGTGGGTCCAAAGAGATCCAAATGCAGTAAGTACAGAATCCTAGGTGAATCACTCTTGGATAAAGATTTAAATCAACTCTTGGTTTGCTTTCCTAATTGACAAGCCCTGCAGAGTCCTTCCTTCTTGTATGAACTAGAAGGCAGTCCTCTAACAAGATTGTCCTTGGATAGCCTAGATATAGTTCTAAGGTTAATATGTCTTAGCCTTTTATGCCATAATTCATTTATTTTACTTATTGAATTAAATAAACAAATGTCTGAGTTGGCAGAGTCAAATTTGACTAAATAAATGTTTCCGTGTCTAATACCAGATAACACATTAATGTTTTTACTATTGGTAATAAGACATAAGGAATGGTTAAAAGTTACCTGATAACCTTCATCACATAACTATCTTATGCTGATGAGGTTGTGCTTCAGACCCTTGACATAAGCTACCTCTTTGAAGGTGACTGCTCCAACTTTGATTTGTCCATAACCTTTGGTTTGTCCACAGTTGGAGTCTCCAAAAATCACTTTGGGTCCAAGCTTTGCCTTGTAATTGCTTAAGTTGGCCTTGTTTCCTGTCATATGCTTTGAGCATCCACTATCCAAATACCATTGTTCCTTTATTTTTGGATAGCCTTGTACCTGCAAAACAAAAAACAAACTAGCTGTTCTTGACCCAGACTACCTTGGGTCCATTTGTTTTTCCACAAAATTCTAAAATATAAGAAATCTCAGGTTGATCCTTATAACCTTGTGGATGATATCTCCTTGGAGGATTTATCCACTCAGTGAAAGGATTTTTTGTATGTGAAGAATGAGAATTCTGTTGAAATTCAGTATATTTTCCGTTCGACGAATTTGGATAAATTCGTCGATCGTCGTTCGACGGAGTGAACTACTTTCGTCGAGCGCCTTTCGATGGATAGATATACTGGAACTCTGATTTCAGCTTTCGTCGATCCCCGTTCGACGAATTCATGAGATTTTGTCGATCTCCATTCGACGAATTCTGTTGAATTCCTTTATTCTTAATATTCTTGCTTGAAATATTCTTACTGACATCTACTACCTCTTTGTTCTTAGCAGAAATGAATTTTACTGGTGTAGATAAAATGGTTTTCTTAATCAGATGTGGCTCACTTGATGATGCACCCAAGCCCAGTCTGCCATTAAGTCTGGCATTCACTGTGCTTGTGATGTCCATCAGTTTGATACTTCTCCCATTTAGGGATTCTTCAAATTTCTTAGCCTCAGATAATTTGTTCTCAATGAGAACAATATGTTCTTTGGAGGCAGCCAATTCTTTCTTAAGATTGACATTTTCTTTACTTAGTTGGTTCATTTCAACCAACTTACTTCTGAGGGAAATTATTTCCTTATCAGATTTAATTAAATCTAAACAAAGAGTTTTAAATTCATCTTTAAAATCATTTGAATTAAAATCAAAGTTAGATATTACTTGATCAGCATCAGTTTCAGATTCTAATTCTTCTGAATTAATTCCCGAGGCATTGATAGCTATCATGCAGAAACTTCTTTCATCTGCATCATCTTCATCATCACTGGAACTGGATGATGATGCATGTTCTGACTCACTGCTTGAGTCATAGATATCCATGAAGCATTGATCTTTGTCATTTGATTCATTCTCATCTTCAGATGAGCTGGATGAAGACTCTGACTCTTCTGCAGAACCTTCAACCATGTTGTTGAGAGACATCCAGATTTCCCTGGCTGAAGTGCATTCCACAACTTTTTAAAAAATGTCATCAGACATTGTTTGTGCCAATATATTCATTGCTTTGGCATCTGCACTTCTCTGCTTCTTTTGAGCTTTTGTCCACTCAAGAGGTGGAACAACATTATTGTTTGTTGTTGTTTCAGCACTTGTTGTTGCTGTAGGAGTAGGGGGTCCTGTCAAAATAACATTGAAAATATCCTCATCAATAGAATTCATGTATAACCTGATCCTTGCCTTCCATAATGCAAACTTATTAAGATTGCACATAGGAGGTCTTGTGCTTGAGTATTATTTGTTTTGTGCCATGAGTTTTTAGAAAAAGAAACTCTAGAAGAAAATTAAGATCTAATTGATCTTTTGATTCAGGTGTTAGCCTGTAAAGAATCAACTAACCTATAATACCAATTGAAAGTAACCTCTGATAGAAGTTGAAAGGAGGTTTAGATCTTAGATTTACTCTAGAGGGGGGGAGGGGGGTGAATAGAGTATTAAAAAGTTTTTAACTTATTTTATAGCGGAATTAAAATAGTGATATATATATGTGTGTATAGAGTGAGTGTAAAAGCAAAATAAAAATCACAACACAACACAGTACATAAAATAAACACAAACGCAAAAGACACAAGGATTTATAGTAGTTCCCCAATCAACCTGGGTACATCTACTCTTCTACCACCCTTGGTAGGATTCCACTAGGTTTTTGATCAGGTGCCCTATCACCAATGGAGTTTTGATCAGGTGCCCAAACACCTATCACAGGTTTTTGATCAGGTGCCCTGCCACCTACCACAGGTTTTTGACCAGGTGCCCTGTCACCAAAGGGTTAACTTTTGAAGGGAGTTATAACCCTGTACAGAATGGGATAAAGAGGGTTATGAAGTTCTTCTCTGTCAACAAGCTGAGAGAAGACTAGTGGATTGTGTTGATGTAAAGCTACCCCTGTCTAATAGAAATGGTTGACAGTTGATGGATGGAGCTTTCACTTGAATGAAATATCTTCCTGATAGCTGATGATTCTGAGAGACAAAGTTTCTCAGATTTGTTGTTGTTCTTGAAGATTTGAACTAGCAGCAGAATACTGAGAGAATGATCTTGTGTTGTTGTTCTCAGAGAATGATATTGTTGCTGTAGAAGATGAAGATCTGAAAAACTTTTTCTTTCTGTATTTCTTTCTCTGTATTGCATCTCTAGGCGAGAACCTTCTTCTTTCTTGCTGTTGTTGTCTTCTTCTTCCTTTTTCCTTGGAGAATATATCTCTGATTTGAATTTCAAATCCTCTGAATAAGGAATATAATAATCAGAATTGATTGTCTTGGAACTGCAATCTGAATCTTTAATTCCTTTTCCTTTTCAATAAATGATATCCTTTTCCAATAAGCCAAGCAGCTACTTTCTTGAGAGAAGACAATGGAAAGGAATAAAATAAAAGGAAGGATAAAATCCTTGACTTATCTAGAATATAGATCCATTACAGATTTAGTTGATCAGAGATCAGAGAATAGAATATAACTGATCTGTCTGAAATTTGAGTTGAGGAGAAAATTCATCGACCCGAGAATTGATTTCGTTGAACAGAATATTGGAATTCGTCGAACTGAACATCTTGATTCTTTTTCGTCGAGCGCAGAGCTGAGTTTGTTGAACGCTGAGACTTGGGAAGTTCGTCGAACGCTGAGACTTGGCAAGTTCGTCAAACGCTGAGACTTGGCAAGTTCGTCGAACGCTGAGACTAGACAAGTTCATCGAACAAGAGCACAACGTTCGTCGAACGCAGGATGGAGTTCGTCGAACGCAGAAACTTAGAGGTTTCCTAAGTTCTAGCTAACTCAAACAGCCTAAAACTTTGACCCTTAGACTATACATTGGGGGTCAACTTAGTCCTAGTCAACAGATAGTGATCCTAGCCCAAATCAGTAATAGGGTTGTTCCAACAACATGGACCGATTCCAGGAGGAGGTCCTGCTTATCCAGGAGGTACCCGGGTTCACCCTCCATCTCGCCTTCACAGTAGGGCTGCCAGAGTGGTTCTTCAAGATGAACCTGAAGCGGAAGGCCCCCCTATCCTTCGAAGAGTTGATGGAGATGGTGGCGGAGGAGATCGAAGGGGAAGCGGCCAACCCAGAGTTCAAAAGAAGACTAGAAAAGTTAAGTGAACTGGAGGACAGACAGCAGGAGGAGAGAAGAAGGAATGAACCCAGAGGTCCTGTCTTTCAGGTGCAGCCTCAAGGCAGGGGGTACCAGGAGCCCAACAACTGGCTAACCTAGGGACCCCATGAAGGACCGGGACAGGGTCAAGGAGGAGGATATCAGGGAGGGGGGAATCTCCATGGGGGGAAAGGGCAGTTCAACCCTCCAGGGTGGAGACAGGGCCCAAGGCCGCCTTTCCCCCCTCAGCAGTATGCCATGGCAATCATGCAAGGAGGAGGAAGGGGAAGAGGGAACAGACGAAGGGGAAGAGGAAGAGGTTGGGAGAAGTTGTTGTATTGCGACTTCCACCAAGAGGAAGGTCACGCGACGACCACCAACCCAGAATTTCTGGAGATCAGGGGAACGAGGGGTCAGGCACAACAACAACAATGGTCGGTGAGGATTGAGGAGGTGCTAGCTGGAGGAGGGGAAGACAAGTGCGAAGATCGGGCTGATGTGGGAGCCTGAGGGGGGATCAAAAGGGAACGAGGCTACTCGCAAGAGGAGTTTCCAAGTGATGTTCAGGACAAGCAGGATTATGAGGAACCATTCTGTGATGCCTTGGTAATCTATACGGCCATCGAGAACTTTACGGTCTCTCAGATTCTGGTCGACAATGGGAGCTCCGTGAATGTGATCTTCAAAAAGACGACGAGGGTGCTGGCCTCAGATGGGCCACTGTTCGGATTTTTAGGGGAGAGGAAGGAGGCTGAAGGAGGAGTCAGGCTCTAGGTGATGTTGGGAGGGGTTCCAAAGAACTGCCGGTTCATCATAGTCGATGCTCCAAGCAATTATAATGCCATTTTGGGCGCACTCTCATCAACACCTTCCGATGTGTTCCCCCTTCTTTCCATCAATGCCTTAAGTTTCACAGTAGAGGAATTCAGGTACGAATCCGAGGGGATGCAAAGGTGGCTAGGCAGTGCTACGTGACTGTCCTCAACAACATATCCTTTATGACAGAGGTTGAGGAGTTGGACAAGGAGATGGGAGAGCCAATGGCACTGGGGGAAGTAGGAGAGGAAAAGATGGTAGAAGAGAAGGTTCATACCGTGGAAGGGGCTGTGATAGAGGAGATGCAATAGAAGGTGGAGGAGATGCAGGAATGTTCATACCAAAAATGTACCAGGTCCACACTTTCTCAAGCTGGAGAAGGATGGGGGGTGTAACTATTGGGTGGTCGGTTACTTTAAGCCATGAGTGAAGAAATGAGAGAGGAGAAAAAAATATGGCCGTGAGTAGCACTATTCATATAACACCTGCATTACAACTGAGATTATATTAGGGTTCATGGAAGAATGGTATAGGACTTGAAGAAAAGAGCCAGTGGTTGATGGTCTCCTGTAGGGAGATGGCGGCGGTCTCCTGAAAATGAGATAACCGAGGTCTCCTGAAGGGAGATGAAAGAGGTCCTGGGGGTCTCCTGAAAAAGAGATAGCCGAGGAATCCTAAAGGGAGATGAAAGAGGTCCGGACGGTCTCCTGAAAATGAGATAGCCGTGGTCTCCTGAAGGGAGATGAAAGAGGTCCTAGCGGTCTCCTAAAAATGAGATAGCCAAGGTCTCCTGAAGCGAGATTAAAGAGGTCCCGGTGGTCTCTTGAAAATGAGACAGCTGAGGTCTCCTGAAAGGAGATGAAAGAGGTCCCGCCGGTCTCCTGAAAATGAGATAGTCGAGGTCTCCTGAAGGGAGATGAAAGAGGTCCCGGCGGTCTCCTGAAAATGAGATAACCGAGGTCTCCTGAAGGGAGATGAAAGAGGTCCCGGCGGTCTCCTAAAAATGAGATAGCCGAGGTCTCCTGAAGGGAGATGAAAGAGGTCCTGGCGGTCTTCTGAAAATGAGATAGCCGAGGTCTCCTAAAGGGAGATGAAAGAGGTCACGATGGTCTCCTACAAATGAGATAGTAGAGGTCTCCTGAAGAGAGATGAAAGAGGTCCTGGCGGTCTCCTAAAAATGAGATAGCCGAGGTCTCCTGAAGGGAGATAAAAGAGGTCCCGGCGGTCTCCTGAAAATGAGATAGGTGAGGTCTCCTGAAGGGAGATGTAAGAGGTCCCGGCAGTCTCCTGAAAATGAGATAGCCGAGGTCTTCTGAAGGGAGATGAAAGAGGTCCCGGCGGTCTCAAAAATTGGAGACCGCTCAAGCCACAGGTAGGAAGTTGGAAGCCCCCTGAAGTCCCTTTCTGAGTAGCCCCTCCCCTCTATTTATAGATGCAGAGGCTGCCCGAACGGGCATATCTAAAGATTACCGTCTACCCGAGAGGAAGATGAGATTGCCCGGAGGAAGCTGAGATCTCCTGGAGGAAGATGGGATAGCCAGGGAGACAAGATCTCTACTTGGCACTAGCGCCGACACTAGCACCTAGCGGCGACGGTAGAGGCAGAGATCGCCAAAGAGACTAAAAGAGGCTGAGATCGCCCCGGAGGAAGCTGAGATCACCTTGGAGAGACAGAGATCACCTTGGATACAAGATCTCTACTTGGCGCTAGGGCCGGTGCTAGCACCTAGCGTCGACGGTAGCGGCAGAGATCACCAAAGAGCCTGGAAGAAGCTGAGATCGCCTAGGATGTGCTTAGACCGCTCTTTGCTCCTTACAGTCAGATTGACCGCATCTCACCAGCCGCGATTTTGGCCCCTTAATTCCTATGGTCGAAAAAAGGATTTGATTGTCGGGTACATAGGCCAGTCACCTTGGAGGGATCACCGATTTCTGGCTAAACACGATCCCCGCATTTATTCAAGTTTTTGAAAAAACTTTGAAAAAATAAAACTTACCCACGATAATCGAGATCCACCTTTTCTGTTATGCTAGAATGCGTGTAATGAAAAAATGCAAGTACCTGTGGAAACTTACTAGCACCTGAAGAGAGCTTGTGAACATTTACTTATCTCTGCAAAAGATAAGTCCAGGTAGGTGTAAAAGACAAGTAATATGTGAATACCTGAAGAGAACTCGTGAGCACCTGTCTATCTCTGCAACAGATGTGCGAAACAGGTATATAAAATACGCGAGTACTTGAAGAAAACTCGTGAGCACCTGTCTAATTCTGCCCATCTTTTCTTCGTATTTAAAGTGCAATCAATAATTAAGAATGGCAGTCTTGCGGCCTTCAAACCGCCATTATAATGAATGAGAAGACGTTTAATTTTGACCATTTGAATTTGCTTTATTACGAAATAATCCTGATGTCAAATGTTTGTAAATGGCGATCTGTTGGAACGGTCGGCGCCCTTAGAGGGGGGGGGGTGAATAAGGGTTTTCAAAATCTTTAGATTATATTTAAAAACTTTGAATTATTGCGAGATTAAAGACATGAAATAAGTGAAGTAAAACAAAAAAGAGACAAGCTTTATTAATGATAAATAAGTTTTACAAAACTTGATCTCGATGACGCTAGAGATTGGAGGCGAATAATAAAAAAGCCCTTTTTGTTTTCTATCCCGACTCGCTTCCCCACGAACTGGTGGCCCTAGCCTTATCCTCCTCGGATTCGGCCTCAAGCCGCTCTAGCCAATCCTTCCCCGGATGTGGCCTCGAGCACCCCCTAGAACTAGCCTAGATCTAGTCGCCAACACGAGGCGAATTTCAGCCCTAAGTCTACCCCAGACCTAGTCGCCAACACGAGGCAATTTCACTACCGTTTACAATGATAAAAGAGAATTATAATAACAAAACCTCCCTTAAGATGAACTTCTGAAGTAGGAGACGAAGATCCGCTGTAGAATCAGCGTTTTTTGAAGCGGACTTCGTCTGGATTCGGCGTGATGGAATTCTCCTTCAGAAATTGGCAGAGCTTCGCTGGGACCTCAAATTTCGGCTAAGACAAGCCTCTGGAATTCTAGTACTCTCTCTCTCTGAGGTGTATGCAATAGGTGTGTCGAAAACAAGAGGAGAGGGGGTCCTTTTATAGCCCAAGCGCTACCGCCGGCGCTAGCGCTACCGCCGGCGCTAGCCCGGATTAGGAAACGTTTTGCGCGGTAGGATCTTCAATCCGTGGCAACATTTTGCTCTATTCCTCTTATGCGCCATGCTATCGCCAGCGCTATCTGCTACCGCTTGGCGTTAGCTCTTTCTAAAAACATAGGCGGAATCGCGCTAATCAACGCTAGCGCTGGGCGCTATCGCTACCGCCGGCGCTAGTGAGCCTTTTCGAATTTTGGCCTCAATTTTGGGGGCAGTCATCAAGAGTACTCCTTGAGTCATATGGACTATGTAAACCTGCACACTTTGAACACACAAGATCAAATACACATAGGATTTGTTATTCTCAAACCTAGGAGATGCGGAAGACCATGTTCCAACAAACTCCCCCTTTTGATAATAACAAATCCGTTAATGATAAATCAAAGCATTAATAAATAAACATGATGAAACTCTACTTGTGTGTGTGTGCGAGTGATGACCTAGGATAATTATTGATTTTAGCATTTAGAATTGCTCCCCCTAAATACGTGCTCCCCCTAAGTGAATGTTCCCCTAATATGTAAGCTATCATCTTAATTTGTCATGTTGGGTTTATGATAGCGGGTTATATTTATCATGTTAGTTCTCCCCCTTTGTTATTAGCAAAAGTGGATAGGGAAAACAAAACACCAATGAATTTGTAAATAGAAGAGAAGGCATGATCGAGCTTTTTAAGTAAATGATAAGGAGGTTTAGAATTGTTTCTCATTGAAATAGATCATAGTTATAAGCATTACAAAATTTTCAGAGTTTTTAGAATAAAAGATTTTTATGTTAGAAGTAACCAATAAAAAGTGTTCCACGGAAATCTATCACTTAATAAAAGATAGGAATTTTTAAGAATAAGTGATGATGCAAAGAATACAAGATATTAAGTAAGCATGAAAGCACAAGGTAAAAACACTTATATGGTTAAGATGCGGAAGATTTATAGCAATACAAAAAACATCAAATAGTAATGATAATCCAAAAAAATGAGTTAAAGTTCACAAAAGATGATGTTTTTGTAAATCATTTTGTAGTTTTAAATTTGATAATAACCAAGCATGAAAGAATGTTTATAAAAAAAATACTATAATGTTACTTTAATTCATAATTCCAAAAACATACAAAACATTGTAGAACACATGCTAGGTTATCTAGTGCATTTCATAAATAAAAAGTAATATAGAATTAGCATTAGGATCCAATACTCATGAGAAGAAGTGTTATGGAAGATAATGATGTGCACATAAGTGTAATTTTGAGGATAGTAAACAAATGTTTTAATCAAAAATACAAGTAATATGTAAAGTAAGAAGAACAATAAAACACAAATAAGATTACTTCCACACACTTTAATGCACAAAAAAAATGTACAACTACCAAGGTGCTTTGCACACACAATGCTCATCAAGACTTATCAGGGTGCAAAGTAGTGCTTGGGGGATCACATATTTTATTTTGAATTTTGAGACTAGTGATCCGGTGTACTTAAGAGAAAGTGGTTTTTCTTATTTTTAAAAGAAAGATTTGATTTGCACAAGACACTTTATTATTCTTTCCAAGGTGTTCAACCTCACAATGCTCATTAAGACTTATCAGGAGGTTCAAGTAGTGCTTGGTGGAGTTATCTTTGTCATTTATTTTATAATTTTGTTTTGTACAAAGTTCTCCGAATACACTTGTTTTGCAAATCAATAGATTTTATGAGAAAGAAAATATAACCACTTTTCTTAATTTTTAAGAGTGCAAAAGAAGGAGTGGAGGTAAGATATTTGTGCAATTTTAATCCATTGTACTAATACAAAACATACACAAGTATTCTTAGATTAAACACATATGTAGACAATGCCAAAAAGGGTGAGTGAATAAATACCATTATCAAACATAAAACATTTACTCATACTTAGAGGCATGCTAAGCTTGATCCTACACAACTTTTAAACTATAATTGATGCACATTTGAATAGATATATCAAAGCATGAAGAAAGACAATGTCCAAAGTAGTTTGAAAAGATAAATTGCAACATTGTAAAATTTCTAAATAGTAGATTAAATCATGCTTGATTTTTCACAAAAAAAATCATAGAGTTTTTTTGATAGTTTTAAAGTTTTATATTTTTGTATTTGATTTTTGTAAATAAAAGCATATTTTTGTAATTTTTGTTTTTGGAATTCTTATATTTGATTTTTGCATAAAGATGAACTTTAAACAAAGGAAACAACACAAGCGAAAAAGAAAAGCATATTTTTTTGTAATTTTGTTTTTGTAGTTTTTGTATTTGATTTTTTCAAAAAATAAAGAAACACAGAAGTGCAAAACTAAGCAGAAAATATAGATTTATATATTTTAAGGGATTTTTAGAAATTTAAAAAATACAGAAAAATGAACATGGACGCTAGCGCCTGCGGTAGCGCTAGCGCAGGAGACAGTGAACAATTTTTTAGTATTTTGGAAATTTTGATTGGTGGTCTTGATTAGGTGTCCCAATAGTAGTTTCATGCTGAAAGTGCAGATTTTTAAGAGATGTTTTTGATGGTTAAAAGTGAAGAAGCTTGTATTTGTGAGCATGTTTTAACTTGTAAGATCTAGCACACCTAACTCAAGTCGTAATAAACGAAATCGTGCATCAGGAAGAGGTTTAGTGAATATGTCAGCGAGTTGAGAGTCTCTCCCAATGAAGCTTACTTTTACATTTTCTTTCTTAATGTGATCCCTATGAAATGATGACGAACGTCGATGTGTTTGGATCTAGAATGGTGTACAGGATTATATGTGAGGTCTATTGCACTTTTGTTGTCACATTTATGATCTATGTTTTTGAGATGAAATCCAAAGTCCTCTAGTGTTTGGCTCATCCATAACGCTTGTGCACAATAACTACCAAGTGCGATATATTCGGCCTCCGTGGTGGAGAGTGCAACCGAAGATTGTTTTCTACTAGACCAGGCAACTAAAGAGGGTCCTAAAAAGAGACACGTACCGCTAGTGCTTTTTCTATCTAGTGAGCACCCGGCGTAGTCCGAATCGGAATAGCCGTGGAGTGTGAAAGAGTCATTATGTGGGAACCATAATCCTAGTTTAGATGACCCTATTAGATAACGAAAAATATGTTTTACCGCTTTTAAATGAGATTCTTTTGGATCGGCTTGAAAGCGAGCACATAAACATACGACAAACATTATATCTGGTCTAGATGCACTTAAATAAAGAAGAGAGCCTATCATTCCTCTATATAGCGTTTGATCAATAGAAATTCCAGATTCATCTTTTCCTAGTTTTAAAGAAGCACTCATAGGAGTAAAAGCTTGTTTAAGATTTTCAAATCCAAATCGTTTAAGCATATCGTGAACATATTTTGATTGACACAGAAAAATACCATCAGTTCTTTGTGAAATTTGAAAACCAAGAAAATATGATAGTTCTCCTACAAGACTCATTTCAAATTCATTTTTCATTATTAAGACTACTTCATTACACAACTCTTCATTAGCGGCTCCAAAAATGATGTCATCAACATATATTTGTAGAATAATTAATTCGTTATTTTTATGCTTAATGAAGAGTGTGTTGTCTGCACTTCCCATAACATAACCGTGCTCTAACAAAAACGATGTAAGACGATCATACCGGCACGGGGCGCTTGTTTTAAACCATAAAGCGCTTTTTCTAATTTGTAAACATGATTTGGAAATCTTTCATTTATGAAACCGGGGGGTTGTTCTACATAAACTTCTTCTTTAATAAACCCATTTAAAAAAGCACTTTTAACATCCATTTGAAATAATTTTATTCTCTTAAAACTCGCAAATGCCAAAAATATTCGTATAGATTCTAAGCGAGCCACGGGTGCAAAAGTTTCTTCAAAATCTATCCCCTCGATTTGTGAATAGCCTTGAGCAACTAAGCGTCCTTTATTTCTTACAATCCTAGATTCACCATCTAGCTTATATTTAAAAATCCCTTTTACGCCAATAATTGGATGATTAGATGGTCTTTCTACTAAATTCTAAACTTTATTTCTTTCAAATTGTCCTAACTCTTCATTCATTGCCAAAAACCAAAATTCGTCATTTAAAGCGGTGGAAACATTTTTAGGTTCAATTTCAGACACAAAGCAAATATTTGAAAATGTTTCATGAAGACGGGACCGAGTTCTTACCCCAGTAGAAGGTTCTCCAATGATTAGCTCCTTTGGATGATTTTTGGAGAAGTTTAGAATGCTTGGAGGTACATATTCATCTTCTTTTGACTTCTCCTCCTCTTCTTTGGATGGTTCTTCTTCGTCGTGCTCCAAGGATGGCAAAGGTTCATCATCGGTACCTGTAGGGAGCTTTTCTGCACATGGAACAAACTCATCAAATATGACATTAATTGACTCTTCAACCTTGGTTGATCTTTTATTAAATATTCTATATGCTTTACTAGTTGAAGAATAACCAAGAAATATTCCTTTATCGCATTTTTCGTCAAATTTTCCTAAAGAATCTTTTGTATTAAGAATGAAGCATTTACATCCAAAAACTCTAAAATACGATACGTTAGGTTTCTTTTGATAGTAGAGTTCATATGGTGTGACAGTTAATGATGGGCGAAGCATAACTCTATTCATTACATAGCATGCAGTGCTTACGGCTTCTGCCCAAAAATACTTAGGTAATTTATGTTCAGATAGCATTGTGCGTGCAAGTTCTTGTATTGCCCTATTTTTCCGTTCTACAACACCATTTTGTTGAGGTGTGTGTGGAGCAGAGAACTCATGCTTAATACCTAACATGTCACAAAAAGATTTAAAATTTTCATTTTCAAATTCACCTCCATGATCTGAGCGAATGCATTGTATTTTTAAATCTAATTCATTTTGAATGCGAGTACATAATTTTGAAAATTCGCAAAACGCATCAGATTTGGAGGAGAGAAATAAAGTCCAACAATATCTAGAATAGTCATCTATGAGAACATAAGTGTATAATCTACCACCAAGACTCGCTGTGTTAACGGGACCAAAAAGATCCATATGAATTAATTGCAGAGGTTTTGATGTAGAAATTTCATTTTTGCTTTTAAAAGATGTCTTAGTAAATTTGCCTTTTTGGCATGGAGAGCATAATGAAGATAAATTTCCATTCAACTTAGGCAATCCTCTAATCAGTTCTCTTTTTGCTAGTTTTAAGATGAGCTTTGTACTAGCGTGGCTTAAGCGTCTATGCCATAATTCTAATTCATCATTTTTCGTTATAAAACATTTTATAGAAGATTTAGAAAGATCATGAAATGAAACTATGTAAACATTATGAATTTTAGGTGCAGTTAATAACACATCTTTTGTTTTAGGATTAACAATCTTGCAAAGGTTAGTGGAAGATTCAAAAAGTACGTCTAAACCTTTATCACACAGTTGACTTATAGATATTAGGTTATGTTTTAACCCTTTCACATAAAGCACATTTGATATAAGAAAAGATGCGTTACCCACTGTACCAACTCCCATGATCCTTCCTTTGTCGTTATCGCCAAACATTATTATTCCTCCTTTTTTCTTTTCTAGGCTAAGGAATTTTGCTTTATTGCCCGTCATGTGTTTGGAGCATCCTGAGTCCAAATACCACACGTCTTCTGTTTCCTTAGCCTTCCTGCAAATCTAGAAAGAGGATGAGAGTAAAGACCCAGATACCCAAGAGGTACCACCCATAGAGTAAGTGGATTTCTTAGGTACACAGATTTGTTTTAATGATCGTTGATTTATTATATTCCTGCAAGAGCCAGACGTGTGTCCAAATTTAAGACAATTAGCACACGAAATAAAGGGGGTTGAGACCCTTTTCTGAGTTTCTATGTTGCCCTTACTAGATGATGTTTGTACATTAGAAAAACTAGAAGAATTTTTAACTTTAGAGCTACCGCCGGCGTTAGTAGCTAGCGCCGGGCGGTAGTGTTCACTTTTATATCCGAGTCCGATTTTTCCAGACCCAAAGCATTGATTACCCAGAAGTATATCCAGGGATTTTTGACCAATCCCGAATTTGGTTATGGCTAAATTGAGATTTTGATTTTGTTTTTTAAGAGATGTATTTTCTTGAACAATCATAACACATTTGTTTTCAAATCCTTTTTTGTTCTTTTCAATTTGTAATATATAAGTTTTCAATTTTCTCTCTAAGTCCCCTTTTTCTTTTGCAATGATTTTGTTTTGTGAAAGGGCATTAGAGAGAGAAACTTCAAATTCTTTTATCATAAATAAAGAGTGTTCACATTCATGACATAAAACTTTTTTTTTTCAAGAGAGACTAATTTTTTTGTGAGCTTACGATTTTCTTTTATAATAGATTCATTTTCATGATTTAATAAAACAAATTTATCATAAAGTTCTTCAAAGGTAGGAGGAGATACCTCAGTGTCGCTAAGAACACTGGTGTCGTCATCATCGCTTTTGGACATTAAGCACAAGTTTTCTTCCTCCTCGCTACTTGACTCAGAACTGTTTGACTCTTTAGAGGAAGAGTCATCCCAAGTAGCGGCCTTCAACACTTTCTTCTTTCCTTTTGCTTTCTTTTGTTCTTTCCGTTCCTTTTGGTATTTTGGGCACTGGCTCCGAATGTGCCCGGTTTTTCTGCAGTGATAGCATTCTGGAGGCGGCCTTTCTTCTTCGTCATCGCTTCCTTTTTCTTTCTTCGATGAAGAGGAGGATCCCTTTCACCGAGCATCTTTTTGGAAGAATTTTCGGAATGTGTTCCTTCTCTCTGGATTTCTGATGAACTTCTTGAAATTCTTCACCAGGAGTCCTTCTTCATCATCATCGTCCTCTTCGATGCACTACTTCTTTGATGTCAGTGCCAACGCCTTTTTCTTCGGCTCCTTGTTGTATTTGGCATATTGAATTTGTAGTTCTACCTCATGTGTTTTGAGATTCCCAATGAGATTCTCGATCTGGAGCGTTCTTAAGTTGTGAGACTCCGAGATGGCTGTCACCTTCGGATTGAACCTTGGAGGTAAGGAACGAAGAATTTTCCTCACCAAGTCCCCGTCGGAGTAGGTCTTTCCAAGCGCCTTTGATGCGTTGACAATCTTTGTGAAGCGAGTGTACATTGAGTTGATGTCCTCTTCCGTGTCCATCCTAAATTTTTCGTATTCAGATTCCAGTTGAAACAACATGGCATCTTTCACCTGCGATGTACCTTCGTGAGTAACTTCCAATTGATTCCAAATATCATAAGCAGTTGTGCATGCAGAAATTCTATTAAACTCAGTCCTATTTAAAGCGCAATATAAAGCGTTCATTGCTTTAGCATTATTTTTACACCTTAGTTTATCGTTGTCATCCCATTTATCTTTAGGTTTTGCTAATGTCGCCTCTCCTACTACAGTTGTAGGCAGAGAGTTCCGTACTTCTACCATGTTCCATACTTCTGCATCCATGGTCATAAGAAAACACATCATTCGATTTTTCCAGTAGTTAAAATCTGACCCAGTAAAGAGAGGTGGTCGACTAACCCCTTGTCCCTCAGGAAAAGCGAGATCATGAGACGCCATTGTTCCCGGTTGTTAAGCCGATTGGAACAAAACCGCTTTGATACCACTTGTTGGATCGGTCGGCGCCCTTAGAGGGGGGGGGGGGGGGGTGAATAAGGGTTTTCAAAAACTTTAGATTATATTTAAAAACTTTGAATTATTGCGAGATTAAAGACATGAAATAAGTGAAGTAAAACAAAAAAGAGACAAGCTTTATTAATGATAAATAAGTTTTACAAAACTTGATCTCGATGACGCTAGAGATCGGAGGCGAATAATAAAAAAGCCCTTTTTGTTTTCTATCCCGACTCGCTTCCCCACGAACCGGTGGCCCTAGCCTTATCCTCCTCGGATTCGGCCTGAAGCCGCTCTAGCCAATCCTTCCCCGGATGTGGCCTCGAGCACCCCCTAGAACTAGCCTAGATCTAGTCGCCAACACGAGGCGAATTTCAGCCCTAAGTCTACCCCAGACCTAGTCGCCAACACGAGGCGATTTCACTACCGTTTACAATGATAAAAGAGAAATATAATAACAAAACCTCCCTTAAGATGAACTTCTGAAGTAGGAGACGAAGATCCGCTGTAGAATCAGCGTTTGTTGAAGCGGACTTCGTCTGGATTCGGCGTGATGGAATTCTCCTTCAGAAATTGGCAGAGCTTCGCTGGGACCTCAAATTTTGGCTAAGACAAGCCTCTGGAATTCTAGTACTCTCTCTCTGAGGTGTATGCAATAGGTGTGTCGAAAACAAGAGGAGAGGGGGTCCTTTTATAGCCCAAGCGCTACCGCCGGCGCTAGCGCTACCGCCGGCGCTAGCCCGGATTAGGAAACATTTTGTGCGGCAGGATCTTCAATCCGTGGCAACATTTTGCTCTATGCCTCTTATGCGCCATGCTACCGCCAGCGCTATCTGCAACCGCCTGGCGTTATCTCTTTCTAAAAACACAGCCGGAATCGTGCTAATCAACGCTTGCGCCGGGCGCTATCGCTACCACCGGCGCTAGTGAGCCTTTTCAAATTTTGGCCTCAATTTTGGGGGCAGTCATCAAGAGTACTCCTTGAGTCATATGGACTATGTAAACCTACACACTTTGAACACACAAGATCAAATACACATAGGATTTGTTATTCTCAAACCTTGGAGATGCGGAAGACCATGTTCCAACACGATCTTCATTATTCGAGATGTTCTGTAGAGGAACCAAATCATGATAATCCATAAATGATGATTCTGAACTCTGTTGTATACTTTGAATAACCTTTATGAGATAAATGACGGTCTCAAATAATTCAAACCGTTCCTTCCGCGGATGATAAGAGGAACTTTTGACCTTTTAAGATAAATAACCGGCAGTCTCAGCTTCTCTGACCGCTACCTAGTGGAAGAATAGAAGAGAGATCTCATGAATACCTTTATATACTTTTGTACTCCATACTGCTTAGTAGCAAGGTAAAGAAAATACACAATTTGTTATCTCAATTTTTCCAGACCGCCCATTATAAGAGTAAATATTAGAGAAGTCTTCAGATGATGATTCCAGATGTTTTAGATCACTCCTTAACAGGAAGAACTTTTGGAGGAGACCCAGGAAACGGTCTCCAATACTCTAGAAGGAACTTTTATAACAACAACCATAGCTTATGATTTAAAATGTTTCAGACCGACTTATCAGGTAAAAATCCAAAACTGACGGTCACCAACATTTCAGAACACACATTCTTGGAGAAACAGAATAACCTCTTCCTTGCAAACCTCATCGTGAGATCAACCTGTCCCACCTCTCTAATGGAAACCCAGTAGCAGAATCTCATGTGGCAATCCAGCATAACCTTAGGGAGAGAGAAAAAAGGAGAGAGAGAGAGAGAGAGAGAGAGAGAGAGAGAGAGAGACGGAGAGAGAGAGAGACGGAGAGTGGGAGAGAAAGAGAGGGAGAGAGGGAGAGAGGGAGAGAAAGAGATAGAGAGAGAGAGAGAGAGAGAGAGAGAGAGAGAGAGAGGGAGAGAGGGAGAGAAGGAGAGAGGGAGAGAGGTGGACAACTTTAAGTGATCGAAAGGACAGGTGCGGCTATGCCAGCATTGCTTTCCTCAAGTGATCACTAAGTTTGTAACACCCTAGCCATGAAAACGGCCATAGATTCGACCGGCATTCTCTTGGCTTATTAATGAGTATCCGAGAGTTACAGGACGTGATGATTCATAGGGCAGGTGTGGTTACGCCACGGAGGTCAAACCGACATTGCTTTTCATGACGGATCATTAAGGCTGTAAAAATGTCCTGAAATGCATAACAGAGCTAGACATTCACCCAGACCTCCCTTGATGCAGAAAGTGTGTCATATGTTAGCAAGGACCCGACATCCTAAAGTTCCTCTGCACGAGATTGGCGAGCCACTACTATATAAGTGCGAAATATCCCCGCTACTTGTGGTCATGGTAAATTTACATCTCGAGCTTCAAGTCGAGGGGGAAGCAAGTAGGATCCGTCGATATCTCACTTGGCGGGATTTTATCCTTGCCAACAATCAATCTCGATACTTCCTTTTCAACATACAGATCACAAGAGATTACAACCACAACATCCTAATGCTTTAAAAAAGAAAAGGAAAGAAAAACACGAGCTTTCAAGAAAAGCAAAGCTTGAGATCATCTCCACTCCAAGTGAGAGATAGTTATTTTCCTTTATAAGCCTGGAGATGATATGCATCATTCGTAGGATTTTATAATAAATGATCCTATCCAGTTATGACTCGTGCTTTCCAACTGAGTCAGATCTTGCTGCTGCATCTACCTTTTTGAGGACTAAATTGTCCACAGCTAATTCTTTAACTCTGACATTCTATCAAAGTATTTGGCCATCCTTCTCTGCTTATTACAAGTAAAAATCGAAAAGAGAAAATGCAAAATGCTCCAAACAAATGGGAGGTATACGAAACAAGAAATAAAGTGACATTTGATGAGTCCAATATTTATACGATTTTATGGACTCATCCGGGCTAGTTTTCACTCTTGTGCACATCCTATTCGAGCTATAATTGCTTGTATTTCTCTTATAATCACTTCCGCGCTATGTGCACAATTTAGGCCCATTTTGGTTTGCTTTTGTGCTTCTTATTGTTGGGGGTATGCACGTGGTGCTCCCTAACCTTTTATTCTATATTTATATTGAGCTGGAAGGGTATTCCCAGCTGTGTTGATGTTTATGCAGGTGGATGGATCATCCTATTCCCAGCTGTGATTCTTTTGTTAGGAAAATTTCTTGTCAAGAATTTTTTCTCTGTTTGATTTTTTGTCTTGTTTATCTTGTCCTTTTATGGGGTGCTGCAATTGTTTATTGCTAGGTGTAGTATAGTCCACATTTGGGTCTTTCTGTCGAATCTGAGTATCTTCATGCAATGTGGGCTGCATTCAACATTCGTTGTCGCTGGTGTGGAGATATCTCACATGCTAGTGATAGATGCCCATCGGGAGATGCTGGCCCTAGTACCTTAGACTCAATGTATCGAATGCCAATATCACATGGTACCCCTTACAGTGTGCCTAAGTCCTATGATTATCAGTCTGCTCCGCAGATGCCATTTTTGAATTCATCTCCTGCCCTATTTGGACCAAAGAAGAATACAAAACAGTGTCTGTTTTGTCAGTGCACAGACCATGCCTTGAAGGATTGTGCTGAGTTTCTTCGCCAAGTAGACGAGGATGATGAGCCAGACATCCGGATCATCCCAACTCCTACTTATAGTAGCACACCTTCAACATCTAGTTATGTATCTGTATCACCTCCATGCTTTGAAGGGAATGATTTGGATACAGATATTAGATGTGTGGTTAATCTAGACTCCGACATGGCAGAACCCATCTTCCATGTGCTTATATCACAATGTGATGATTCAATTCTTCGAGAGGTAGTGGTGCATGACCTTTGTTTGAGCACTATTTCTCCTTCTTTTGTGCATATTACTACATCTGCTTATGATGACACTATTGAGAGTGTTTCGCAGGATGAGGCAGGAGATCTATGTATTATGTCCATTCCTATGAAGGAGGACAACCCTCATGGTGAAGAGGAAGTTGCCTTTGCACCAGGGATGGAGGTCCAAATATTGGGCAAGACCACCGTTGATACTGCCAAGACCTGCATCATTATCGATAATGCCGACAATTTTTCATTGGGCCATCCCATCGGCAGTGATACCGGGATCCCTCCCAAAGATGAAATTCTTTTATTTCATTCTTCTAATTTGTTTCCTTACCCCGCTCTCGTGTTTAATTCATCGCAGGATTCTGCATTGGATCTGATTCAGGAAGTTGTCAGGCCCGCTGTGCAGACCGATGAGAGAATGAATCAGCTGCGTATGAAGACAGACATTGAAATGTCTTCTTCATACTTCTTACCCCTTCCCAACGTTCAGTGCAGGTTTATATATTCAGGTATGGGGGTAACTGCTTCATCGTCGTATCGGTACCCACTACCGACACGAATAATAAACCAGTTACCTGTTCACTTTTCCTTTCATAGACCCATTAGCTAGAGCTGTGATTAGTGCTAAATAAGTCATGCTGGGAAGACAGAAAGCCCAGTAGTTATCTAGGCGTAGGAGTAGTTAATTTAAATTTTATCAACATTATAGTTTTCCTTATTACTTGTACTTTGCAAGTTTTATCTCATGTTTTGGATAGCTTTTGCGCACCACGCGCCATATGGAGATGGTAGTTGAGCATTCACTGTTTTCGAGTATTTCTCTGTTCTTCCCGTTCATTTTGGTGCGCGCGCATAATTTTTCCCGATTTGATCAAATCATAAAAAAAATTGATTGAAAAGAATTAAGAAATTTGGGGCAGATTTTTGCAATCGCACGATTGGATTGCTCGTGAATGTTCAAATCACATGACCGTGCGATTTTTATTTTTATAAAACTTCTCCTGCCTCCCGTCGAAATCGCACGCTGGCCCTAATCTTTTCCGTCGTGCGATTCGTGAGCTCTCTCCCGTGCGCGATTTCTCCTCTCCCTTTCCTTCCTCTCCCTCTCATTTTCTCTTTTTCCCCTTCCAAAGCTCTTGAGCTCAGCCCCATGGGTTTCAAGAAGGTGGTGAGCATGCTTCGCCACGGTGGAGAAGCTTCATCTTCAAGAACGGATGATCCTGGTGTAGAGACAATGCTGCAGTTTGGGAGACCTGAGTTTTTAGAAAGGTATAATTTGCTACAACAGAAAACATTCCTAGATCATCATTTTGTTTCTGTCTCGGATCTCCAAACTGTCCACTTGGATGCGGCGATGGAAAGACTACTCGACGTGGGATAGTGGAGAAACCTATTCTCCATTACAGAATTGGGCTACCGTGAACTCACGCTTGAGTTCCTCTCCACCTTCCGCATCCTTGATCACGTCAATGAGGAAACCGGAGAGCCCATGTCGGTTTCGTTCCGTATGAGGGGCCGTACCCATACCATGGGTGTTGGCCAACTGGCGGTTTGCGCCAGAATTTACACCCACGACGAACTCATGCAGACAGACATTATCAACCGTCCGGATGAGTTCCCTGAGGGAGTATCTCCTTGCAAATTCTGGCAGTCCATTACGGGACGGGATCAGCAGTACGAGGCTCGTGCAGCAAAGTCTACCCATATTATTTCCCTCGCGCTCCGCTATGTCCAGCACTTGATCGGGCATAGCATCAATTCCCGTTCCATGAGCCAGAATGTAGCGAGATGGCAGTATATCCTCTACCTCTTTAGCATGCACGAGGGTGTGCCTCTCCATCTCGGGCGAGTGCTCGCCCAATATCTTCTTCGCCAGGCCACTTACCTCCCCCTAAAGTCGATCGGAGGATCGCAGTATATCACTCGGATCGCCAAAGGTCTTGGAATCTGGGATTCGTTGCCGCCCATGACAGTCGTCTCCAAGGGTTACCATATTTATTTACCCATGATGGTGGCATTCAAGTTGATTCAGAAGGTGCGGCATGGCGACAATTGGAGCTATTAATTCCGCGAAGTTGGGTCAGGACGTGTTGGGCGCGCTGTTCGTGCCGATGCTGCCGAGGCTAGTACCTCGGCTGGGACGAGTAGGTAGCCCCCTGATGTGCCCCTCTCCACCTCTCCTACTGCTCAATGGTACGCCCCGCGGCAAAGCATCGAGCAACAGTACCCTAAGTTTTATGATAGGTTCGTGCGCATGGAGGATGCTATGACCATATAGTATGAACTTTCCTCGTGGATTGGTGCACACTTGGGAGTTGAGCCTCTTGCGGTCCCTACCTGGGATTCTACATTGCGATCTCGGTGGATGAGAACTCCTACTCCACCTCCTCCGCATTCTCCTCCACTTTGTCCCTAATGATTACTCAGCTACCTCTTTCAGGGCCTCTTATTGTTTTTAGTAGTTTTGTTTCTTTTAAATATCCTAGGTGCACTATTATTTTGACTCTGTACTTGATATTATTCTACTAGGGCGTCGTCCCTAGGGTGTGGTTGTGGACAATTTGTTTTTTTTTTAAGATATTTCTTTTTTTCGTCATTGTCGTATCATTTGTCTATGCCGCATTTATCTTCTCGTGATTAATTTCAATCCCGGCAGTTTTGTTTATGTTCTGTGTGGTGCTGGAGCAATTTTTGTAGGTATGACAACGTTGATGGTGGACGCGGTGAGCAAAATTTATAGTTTAACGCCAATCTTCCTGTATGCTCATTTCTGAGCATGGGGTAACCTCTCGTCCTATGTCTTGTTATGAGTATAGTATTTCATTATGTGATGTTTAGATTTAAGTCTGGGGAAGAGTAATTTGTCGTTACCCACTTGCACATGCACATAAGCATAGCTTACTAGAAGTTACAATCTGATTTTTATTTTCATTCTCATAGCACGCCACAACACTCACTAGAGAGCGCACTTAATCGTAGGCGCGTGACGAGTCTAGCTCGTTTCTTTTGTAGGATTGTGAAAATTGTTTTGCTTTCTTAGGGTTGTAAGACGGAGTAATATGTTTACTCCCGTAGTGCTCTAGTCGAGTACTCACGTTTGCATAGAATTGTGTGTAGAATAAGTTTTTCTTTATGCCTATAGTTTTGTAATTTTATCTATTTACATAATAATTGTTTATTCTATTCAAATGTGGTGAATCCGATGTGAATCTGACGGTTGCTAGGTTTGTATTGCTCGAGTCGGGAGGAAGAATTATCTTTCTCAGTGGCTAAGAACTTGCCCCAAGCGACTTTCGAAGCATTGTCATAAGTTAGTTCAAAGCGTGAGCATGATGTAGGCCTTCATTTTGGCCAGGTTGAGCTTTGTTTACCGACCCTATCATAATCCTTCCTAGCCCCGTTGTGCCTACCCCGTCCTTTGATTAAGCTCCACTCATATTTCACCAAAGCCTACAAGCTAATCCTAGTCGCACACCCAATCCGAGCTCTAGTGTTTTATCATCTTCAATTGAGGGTGTTGATGCAGTGAAAATTTTGTGAAAGTGTGGTTTGTGCTTCCTCAGTTTATTCGCTGAATAAAGTGCGAGAATAAAAGAAAAAAATTGTGGTCATTAAAAGAGTTTAATTGAAAATCATTTAAGATTTGTTTTTGGGAGTAGGCGGTGCACACACCCATGTTTTCAAGTTCAAGTCTAGGGGTGTAGTGCACCCATGTTTTTACTGTGATGCTTGGATAATTTCCTTAACGAGAGCTCTTGTGGGCTAGGTGCGGAAACCTTTATGTTTATCATTGTAAATCCTACTGAATCCCAAGCCCCATATTTATCCTAAAGTCCTATTGACTCACGCAATGAATCGAACTAGTGCCATGGAGAGAGTGTGACCGGATGAGCTTATGGTCACCGACATTTATGGATTTCAATGGAGGTTATTCCGAGCACCGATCTTGAGCAATACTAGCCTCAATGATCAGTTTACTTTCTTCTTACGCGAGACCGGACGATTCATCGAGATTCAACTTTTGAGTAGAAATAATATATAATTACGCCCTTAGATTATTACAAAGTATTTGTATAATTAAAAATTTCATTTATTGCATTTCTATGCACGTGAGTATGCGACTTCGCATGGTACTCCACATCTACAATTGTTAAGCCAGATAATCCTTTTTCCCGTCCGCATAAGGGATGATTTTCTCGGGACGAGCAAATGGTTAAGTCTGGGGGTGTGATGAGTCCAATATTTATACAATTTTATGGACTCATCCGAGCTAGTTTCACTCTTGTGCAGGTCGTATTCGAGCTGTAATTGCTTGTATTTCTCTTATAATCACTTCCGCGCTATGTGCACTATTTAGGCCCGTCTTGGTTTTCTTTTGTGCTTCTTGTTGTTGGGGGTATGCACATGGTGCTTCGTAACTTTTAATTCTGTATTTATATTGAGCTGGAAGGGTATTCCCATATGTGTTGATGTTTATGCAGGTGGATGGATCATCCTATTTTACCCAGAATTCATGTCTGCATGAATCGCACGGTCGTGCGTTTCCTTGACGCACGGACGACTACGGTCGTGCGCCCTCATCTGGGGTGAAAAATGATGTTCTGTCTTTGATCGTGCATTTTAACGCATGGGCGGTTGCCTGTGCGCGAAGGAAACACACGTGTTGTTCATTGGGTGTCAACTTATCACCTAGAGGGGGGGGGGGGGGGGGGGGGGGGGGGTGAATAGGTTTTTCAAATTATATTATCTCCTTTTTTGGTGTTCTTGATTTCTGGTTAATAGATCTATAAAGTAGAAAGCACAACACAGAAAACACACAATGATCTATAGAGGTTCCTCAAGACAGGGTGTCTTGAGTAGTCCTCTTTCCCTCTGCGCCTACCTAGCAGTGTGCTAGGCTCGGCAAACGCCGCCATAAACTTCAGGCCCTCAAGCCTTACAATACGGACCCGCAAGTCCAACAGCCTAGGCCCGCAATCCCCTACTGCCCACGAGCCCGCAAGCTCGACACTCAGGCCCTCAAGCCCTACACAACACAGACCCGCAAGTCCTGTGCCTACAGCCTAGGCCCACAAGCCCCTACTGCGCCCGAGCCCTCAAGCTCGACAAGATCAGACCCGAAACTCCACTGCCCTGGCCCTCAAGCCTCACCGCTCTCTAGCCCACAAGCTAGACGATGTCGGACCCGCAAGTCCACTTCCCTGGCCCTCAAGCCTCACAACTCTCCATCCCTCAAGCTAGACAAATAAGCCCGCAAGCCTTTACAAGAGATTACAGTAAAAAGACTGTTACTTCTGCCGGATGAAGATTGGCAACTTTAGCCTGTTGAATATTGGCTTCTTTAGGTTGAAGAAGATGCTTTTTGATCTGGATATTCAGCACTGGATCTTCTTCAGCCTCCACTTCTTTTGCCTGGTGTTGATCGGCTACTTTTCAGTCGATGATGATGACTGATTCTTTAGAGAGCACTTGATGCTTACTCTCTACTTGATCTTCTTCTTCTTCTCCGCCGAGAATACTGTTCTATTGAAGTGTAGCGGCGGGATTCTTTCTCGTTCTTTTTCTCTATGTTGAAGAATGCTTTTCTATGACATCACTTTTCCCTTTTATTGGACAGATGAGGCCCAAAACGGTAACAAGTGATGTCCTTTAATGTCAGACGCCCATTCCATAAGAGCATGCGCTGATTGGACAATCAGGCGGCGACATTAAATGCCGACAGCGCGTCCGCAACATTTGAATCTGTCTCGATGATATTTCTATCGTTACGATGTCATGGACAATATCTCATCGACAGGACTTTGTCGAACCCTTACGCCTTGATAGATCTTCAATTCTCCTTGCTTCTGCCTCTGATACTGGTATCTCGACGATACGAGACATTCTGGTGCTTCTGCATATACGACAATATGCGTCTCTGACTGTGTCGTCGTAATAACCTTGTTCTCTCGATGACATGCCTTCTTTACGGCGATGTTTGTTCTTCTTGACGACAAGGCCACTTTGGTGATGTCGACGATATCGCATCTTCTCTGCGTTCGACGATCTTACCGAGTCTCAGTGGTCGACTGACTCACCAAGTCTCAACGATCTACGATCTCCCTTCTGAGTTCGACGATCTTCCTTCTGCGTTCGATGAACTTGCCGAGTCTCAGCGGTCGACTGACTCGCCAAGTCTTAGCGGTCTACGATCTCCCTTCTAAGTTCAACGATCTTCCTTTTGCATTCGACGAACACGCCAATTCTCAGCGGTCATCGATCTTCCTTCTGAGTTCGACGATCTTGTTACTGCGTTCGACGAACACGCCAAGTCTCAGCGGTCGTCGATCTTCCTTCTGAGTTCGATGAACTCCATTCTTCGTTCGACAAACTTCCTTTTGTGTTCGACGAATCTTGTTCTTCTTGACGATATAGTACTTACTGAAATAACTCAGGTACTTGACATAATGTCGATCTCTGCAAGCATGAGCTAGATGGAACATTAAATACAGCTTGCACTTATCATTGAGTTGAGCACTTCTTCAAATCAGGAACATTGTTGGGCACTGTTCCCAACAATCTCCCCTTATTTGAAGAAGTCATAACCCACTCAATGATAAGTGTCATTCTCATAAAAGGTTTAACATTTGAAGCAAATAAGCATGTAATGATGATATTTCAGCTAAACATGAGTGAACACAGAAATTTGACAAATATTACTTCATTTATAAATAGTGTCAAAATGTTTTCAAAGGCTTTGACATTTCTACATTTAGCCCCCTAAAGATTTAGCCATCTATGTCTCTGGTGCTCTCATATCAGCATCGCCCTTTGCTTTCTTGGCACTAACTTCCTGCTCCTTATCAGCTTGTCTGGTGAAGTTCTCAAAAGGTTTAGGATGATATTTTAAAGGTTCAGGAGTGTCAGCTGGAATACTTCCTGCTTGCTTATTTCTTCTGTGTTCTCTCCTTACTTCTTCTTGATCTTCATGCTTAGCCCATTCTTGAGGATTGTATATATTGTATCTTTCACCTTTGTTAACTTTCACTTGCTCCCATGCTTTTAGAATGATGGTCCTAGATATAGGACTCAATCTTTCATAGTCATCCTTTTTCTCCATTTCTTCCCTGTACTTTCTCTTTCTCGTTTTTGTTTCTTCATCCTCCAGTGCTTCCTTTTCTTTACCCTTATCTGTATGTTGCTCTTCAGCAGGCTTGTCATAATATAGAGGAGGGAGAATCATTGCTTCCCTGATGGTGTTTGTGGTCCAGATGGCATGATCACTACTGGCCTTTATCATTGATCTCTCCCCCTTTATTACTTCTTCAGATATCCCTCTGTGGAGATTCTCCTCGGATGCCAGTATTTTGTTCTTGAGCATGTGGATACCTGCTTCCAAGTGATTCTTGGTTTCAAGCAGATGACTGTCTAGATCTTTGCTCTTCCAGGAGCATCTTTATCTGAGATAATAGTGAAAGATCCACTGGACTATCCTCTGGAGGTGACCTATCTTGTTCATCTTCTACATCCCCTTTAATTATTGTTGATAGAGATTTTCTTATTGGTGAGTGATTTGGCTCATTCTCCTTTCCAGGACTTTGCTGATCTTTACTAGTTTCATCTACAGGGTTCTCTTGGTTGTACCCTGGCATTGCTGATTCAGAATGTCCAGTATCCTCAGCTCCTATGATCATATTCATCACTTCTTCCACTTGAGCCGGGAGCTCACTGTTATTCTCCCCCTCTGTTTCACCACTTCCTTGATCTGTTCCTGCTGTTATCCTGGATCCCTGACTTGGAGTAGAGGTCTGGAGGACGACATTCCTTGTCTCCACAGCTGCCTCAGAGTCAGATGGAGGTGAGTTGTTGCCTGACTCACTTTCTTCAGACGAGCTTTCTACCTTCCTTTTCACATCTTCTGCAGTCTTCTGATATCCATCCTTTTCATGTGATGGATTTTTACTCCATACTTTTTGTTAAAGTTTTCAGGGTAGTAAATCAGAAAGTATAGTGATAGAATTCTTCCCAGATTTGGGGCTTGAAATCTTTCTTGTATCCTCTTGAAGATTTGTTGACCCCAGTTGGTCCTTTTACTTAGGATTATCCTTGCCATCATCTCGAACATGGGCTTGGATATCCTATCATGTGACCCTACCTTGCAGAGGAGGGCTTTTCCCACAATGTCTGTCAACAGCTTTCCTTATTAATTTAAGCTTTTCCTTTCCAGAGATCCATAGGTTTTGCTCGGATGGCCGCACCAAGCCAGAGCCTTGACAAGGTCTTCCTGAGTAATCTTTTCGTCTTCCTCCCCCTTGACAAAGGCTGGCAACTGAAGAGCCCTGTTCAATCTTTTGGGATTCACTTTAACCTTTATCCCATTAATTTCGCTTTTCATAGACGTTCCCTTCAAGTCTCCCTTAGCATTTGAGTAGAACTCTAACACTTCTCTTTTTAATATAACTGTCGGCTCAGAAAGGGCGAATTCCAGGCTGATTTCCTCGAGCAGCTTAATGGTGCTCTGGATTTCTTCTGATCCTTCTGAGAATCCATTCCTCGCCACTTCACTTCCTTCGTACAGAGAATCTTCCTTCTTTGGCGCCATCTTTTGCTTGATCCAGGGGATTTCAGCACTGTCAACTCGTTCACTCTTAGAAGGCGTGGAGAACACGACGACTTTTTAGGGTTAAAGTAGAGAGTGTTTTAACCTTTAGACATTTGACCTTATTTATAGTGTCCGTGTTGGAAGTTGAAGTGTCATTTGTTAAATGTCTGACTAACTCGAGTTTAGCAATAATGATTAAGCTTAGACCTAATTAAGAGTCCGCTGATGATTGTATATCATCGTGATGCAAATTCGATGTCGAGGGGTCATGTCGGCGATACCAATCATTATTCCGACGATATGGTTTTTGAAAATTACTTTTACAATCTTAGATAAAGACGAGGTTATGTGTTAAACATTAACAAGGTTACCTTCACCTTAGCCTTTAATTCTTCTTGAGCTAGTGGCTCCCCCTCGATGGAATGTCCACTTATCTTTACTGTTAGTCCCCCCTGATCAGTGCAACTTTGCGTGTGGTGAGTTTTTCTTAGTCCAGACATGAGCCTGGAGCACTTATTGTCCATTAGCCTTGTTGGCCTTTTAATGGCTAAATGGACTACCCTGCAAGACAGGTTTAATATCCCTTAGGAACCCAAGGTGACTTGGGTCCTAGGTTCTTGTTAGCATAATAGGGAATCCATCTACTCACCACAGCCCTTCGAGGAGGTCTCCTTTGCATTAGGCACACTAGGGTTGTGCCAACATTCAATGGCAAAGTGTCCCACTTTGCCACAACACCAACATTCATGGATGTTGTACCTTCTTTTTTGAACAATTTTTGAAGTATGTTCAGTAGAGAAGGCAGCAGCATTCTTCCTATCTCTCTCAGCCAAGAGCTGACTAGCTGCTCATTGTTTCTTCTTGATTTTATCTGTTTGTCAGCAACAGATGTCAGCTTGGCAGCTGACATGGTGTTGATGGCATTAGATATGTTCAAGTGAGAATTGATCATACTGGGGCTACTAGTCTGCTTCTTATCTGCAAGAGATTGAGAAGATGTTGCACCTATATCCTTGAGAGTGGGGGCTGGGGCACCAAATACAAATGGTCCATGATGGGCCATTTGAATTTCCTCATGGGGAGCCTTTAATGCACTCATTCCCATGCCCTTTCTCATTCCATAGTCAGGAGCATTTCCATGACTAATAGAGCTTCCATTCATCCAGTGACCATGGACACTGTCCTGATCATACCTATTTGAGGGAAGCACTACCTTCTGAAAGGTGGTGTGAGGCTCTGCTTTAGTTTTTCCCCTTTCTCCATTCCCAGCATCTATTGCACCTTCATTGTAACCCAATCCCCTCCTATCTCCATAGGAGGAGAAGGTGTCAATGATGGGCAGAACAGTTTTGGGCTTAGAGAATTGAGCCACCAAGCTTCTTTCCTTAAGAAGGTCACTCTTAAGTCTCTTGATAAGTTCTTCCCTTCTGCTTCTTTCATCAAAGAGCTTGTCTATGATTTTGTTGAGCTCACAGGGGTTGGTGCCCTTATTAAGGGACATGCCCATTTCCTTCTTCATCTCAGCCTCAATTGGCCTGAGTGATTCTAGCTCCTTAGCTTGCTTCTTAGCAAGCTTCTTGCTCTTTCTCAGAGCTTCCAAGAGATCACCAAACTATTCTATTAGATCAGCGTTGTTCTTATTGTTGCGTGATGAGCAGTCTTCTGCATCATCTTCAGAAGATGAACAATCACCTGATGCACTCTTGGTTTTCTTAATTGAAGCAGGTAGTAAAGATGTGTGAGTAATGCATACCTGATCATGATGTGATTCATTTTGATTTTCTTCATCTGATAGAGCCATCAACCCACAGACTTCCTCATCCTCAGAGTCACAGTCTGTGAGAGTCAAGGGTGCTCTTATTCTTTCTCCTGCTCCAGGGCATTCTTCATCTTCTGATTCACTGTCTGAAGTAGTCAATGTCGCTCTGATACATACTTCTTCATGAGAGGTTTCTTCTTCAAAGTATTCCTCTGACCCTTCCATGAGAACTTCTAAGAAGTCCCACATGTCTTTTGCTGTTGTGCAATGACTCAGCTTCTTGTGTGTTTCCAGATCTACTGCACCAACTAGAATGCTTCTTGCTTCTTTGTCCAAGCCAGCAAGAAGAGTCTCATCTCTTAACATTGTCATGGAGGGACCTTTTTGAACAATCAAAAACATTCTTGGATCCATTGCCTCCATGAATATTCTAGCTCTAACTTTCCAAAGGGCAAAGTTCTCCCTGGAACAGATAGCTATTCTTGACTCCATAGCTATGATATTTGGACACCCAATGGCAGATCTGTTCAAGCTGTTAAGCTTTTCTTTGAACAACCTCGCTTTGATACCACTTGTTGTTTATTGGGTGTCAACTTATCACCTAGAGCGGGGGGGGGGGGGGGGGGGGGGGGGGGGGTGAATAGGTTTTTCAAATTATATTATCCCCTTTTTTGTTGTTCTTGATTTCTGGTTAATAGATTTATAAAGTAGAAAGCACAACACAAAAAACACACAATGATCTATAGAGGTTCCTCAAGACAGGGTGTCTTGAGTAGTCCTCTTTCCCTCTGTGCCTACCTAGCAGTGTGCTAGGCTCGGCAAACGCTGCCAAAAACTTCAGGCCCTCAAGCCTTACAATACAGACCCGCAAGTCCAACAGCCTAGGCCCGCAAGCCCCTACTTCCCCCGAGCCTGCAAGCTCGACACTCAGGCCCTCAAGCCCTACACAACACAGACCCGCAAGTCCTGTGCCTACAGCTTAGGCCCGCAAGCCCCTATTGCGCCCGAGCCCTCAAGCTCAACTAGATTGGGCCCGCAAGTCCACTACCCTGACCCTCAAGCCTCACAGCTCTCCAGCCCGCAAGCTAGACGGTGTCGTACCCACAAGTCCACTGCCATAGCCCTCAAGCCTCATAGATCTCCAGCCCTCAAGCTAGACAAATAGGCCCGCAAGACTTTACAACAGATTACAGTAAAAAGACTGTTACTTCTGCCGGATGAAGATTGGCAACTTTAGCCTGTTGAAGATTGTCTTCTTTAGGTTGAAGAAGATGCTTTTTGATCTTGAGATTCAGCACTGGATCTTCTTCAGCCTCCACTTCTTTTGCCTGGTGTTGATCGGCTACTTTTCAGTCGATGATGACGACTGATTCTTCAGAGAGCACTTGATGCTTGCTCTCTACTTGATCTTCTTCTTCTCCGCCGAGAATAATGTTCTATTGAAGTGTAGCAGCAGGATTCTTTCTCGTTCTTTTTCTCTATGTTGAAGAATGCTTTTCTAGGGCATCACTGTTCCCTTTTATAGGACAGATGAGCCACATAATGGTAATATGTGATGTCCTTTAATGTCAGACGCCCATTCCATAAGAGCACGAGCTGATTGGACAATCAGGCGGCGACATTAAATGCTGACAGCGTGTCCGCAACATTTGAATCTGTCTCGACGATATTTCTATTGTTATGATGTCATGGACAATATTTCGAAGACATGACTTTGTCGAACCCTTACACCTTGATAGATCTTCAATTCTCCTTGCTTCTACCTCTGATACTGGTATCTCTACGATACAAGATATTCTGGCGCTTCTGCATATACGACGATATGCCATCTTTGGCTGTGTCGTCATAATAACGTTGTTCTCTCAATGACATGCCTTCTTTATGGCAATGTTTGTTCTTCTCGACGACAAGGCCACTTTGGTGATGTCAACGATACCATATCTTCTCTGCGTTCGACGATCTTGCCGAGTCTCAGCGGTCGACTGACTCGCCAAGTCTCAACGGTTTACGATCTCCCTTCTGAGTTCGACGATCTTCCTTCTGTGTTTGAATCACTTGCCAAGTCTCAGCGGTCGACTGACTCGCCAAGTCTCAGCGGTCTACGATCTCCCTTCTGAGTTCGACGATCTTCCTTCTGCGTTCGACGAACATGCCAATTCTCAGTGTTCGTCGATCTTCCTTTTGAGTTCAACGATCTTGTTACTGCGTTCGACGAACACGCCAAGTCTCAGCGGTCGTCGATCTTCCTTCCGAGTTCGACGAACTCCATTCTTCGTTCAACAAACTTTCTTCTGCGTTCGACGAATCTTGTTCTTCTTGACGATATAATGCTTACTGAAATAACTAAGGTACTTGACATAATGTCGATCTCTGCAAGCATGAGCTAGATGGAACATTAAATACAACTTGAACTTATCATTGAGCTGAACACTTCTTCAAATCAGGAACATTGCTGGGCACTGTTCCCAACAACACGATCGTCTGTTAAGCTTGGTTTTTATGCCATCTGGAATTGGTCGTGCGTTTTTACACACGGGCGGTGATGAATAGTAAATTATACATATTTTTAGTATAGTTTTTAGCATAATTTTGGGTAATATTGTACATATTGCATGTAAAATATTGAAATAGTCACTTGTTTTATCTAATGTATATAAATATATATATCTATATGAAAAAAAAGAATTATTTAAGTTTGAAACAAATTAGAAAAATATGTAAAAATATTCTTTGTAAATATATTTATCTATGTATTAATTTTTGAAATTATTTATTTCAATGTACATATAATACTAGAATAAATAAAACCATAAAATAAAGATATATATATATGTCATTAAAAACAATGATATATATATATATGTAATTATAAAATAAAGATATAAAAAGATGTATAAATAATATAGTCATATATATATGTAATAATAATGTATAATAAATATATTATAAATATAATAAAATATATATGTATAATATATGTATTTGTATAAATATATACGTATAATATATAAAATGTAAATAATAATAGTATATAAATATTAAATATAAACATATAAATAACTTTATATATATATATATATATGTCTGCAGGCGTTCGACGAATCCCGACAAGCGTTCGACGAAAGGCAATCTGCATTCGATGAAAAGCGCTCTACATTCGACGAACTCTTCGCGTTCAGGCGTTTGACGAATCCCGAGCTGCGTTCGACGAATCCTGAGCTGCATTCGACGAACTCTCATTCCAGGCGTTCGACGAACTATAAATATTATATATATATATAATATATAAACATATAAATAACTATATATATGTCTGCAGGCTTTCGATGAAAGGCAATCTGCGTTCGATGAAAGGCGCTCTACATTCGACGAACTCTCTCTCAGTCCAGGCATTCGACGAAAGGCGATCTGCATTCGACGAACTCTCTGCCTCTCAGCCCAAACCGCTGAGATAATCCCGAACCGCTGAGACGAGTCAGCCCAAACTGCTGAGACGAGTCAGCTCACTGAGACCAGACCTGCCAGCTCTCTCTAGCCCGCCAGCTCAAACCTGCCAGCCTTCTCTCCGTGCCCGCCAGCTGTCCAGCTCTCCTTCAACCCGCCAGATGCCTCCCAGCCCACTATCTGCACCCCAACCTGTTCAAGTCAATCACGCCTCTTCCCTTCTAGAACAGACAGCCCACTCTTTTTTTGCTATTGGCAGCCCCCTTCTTGTCTATAAATAAAGAGGCTCCTCCCTTGTTCCAGAGGTTCGTATATTTTAGAACCCTAAGTAAGTGTTCTAGCCAGGTTCATATATTTTAGAACCCTAAGTAAGTGTTCTAGCCAGGTTCATATATTTTAGAACCCTAAGTAAGTGTTCTAGCCAGGTTCATATATTTTAGAACCCTAAGTAAGTGTTTTAGCCAGGTTCAAATATTTTAGAACCCTAAGTAAGTGTTCTAGCCAGGTTCATATATTTTAGAACCCTAAGTAAGTTTTCTTTTTTTGAGTGTTCTTGTGTAGGTTCATATATTCTAGAACCCTAAGTAAGTGCCAGAGGTTCAAGTGTTCTTGTGAGTCTTTCTTGAGTGTTCTATTGAATTTTTTTTTAGTTTTTTTGTGAGTGTTTGTGAGTCTTTTTTATGTATTTCCTTGCTCTTGTTTGAGCTCCCCAAGTTTAGAATTTCTTTAAAAAGTTGTAATATATAAATAAGAAAGTTTTTTTTGTTCCTACTTGTTCTTGTTGTTCTTCTTATTTTTCTTGTTTATCTTTTCTTCATGTTGAGTGTGTGAGTGTATGAGTGTCAATTTTAATGTTTTTGTTTTTATTTTAGTTTTTTTTATGAAAGTGTGTGTGTATGAGATTAATTTTATTGCTTTCATAATTTAGATTTAATTCTTTAATTTTAATGCTTTCATAACTTAGATTTTAATGCTTTCATAACTAGGTTTTAAAGCTTTCATAACTTAGCTTTATTGCTTTCTTAAATTTCCGTAGAGTGCGTGCGTATATGAGATAGCCTTTTCTGCTTTCTTTAATTTCAGTTATTTAAATTCCCGTAGAGTGCGTGAGTTTTTCATTTAGTGTGTTCTTTTTTTTCTATCGCTTTTCTTAGTTTTTGCTACATGCACACCAAGCCCGCGATTATCTTCATTTTTGCTTTCTAAATTATTGCAAACTTAAAAATCAATCGATCTTTTCGATAAAATAATAACGTATTTCTAAAGTAACAATAATCGACACGACCATGGAAAAATACGACCTTGATATTTTCTTAAAATATACTATACTATACGCGATAAGGTACACTTGCCTTTTCGAATAATTAGTTTGGATAATAACGATACGAAAACTTCGCAAAAACTCTCCCTTTCTATATAAAGTTAATTGAATTCGGCACCACCGCCGCGGCGTGGTCGTCGATATTCTGAAAGAAGGAAAGACTATTACTTCTATCATCTCGATAGCTAGGATAATGGTTAGTTCCTCGAAGAAGGAGTACTCGCGAGACGCCTCGAACGTGCCCCCCGAATTCTACCCGCACCCTGGAAAGCTTTTGCGGCGCTCTCAAATAAATTTTAAATCATTAAGTTTTTGGAGCCGTTGCCGGGGAGTAATCGTCGATATTCCGAAAGAAGGAAAGACTGTTACTTCTATTCATCGAAGCTGGATAACGATTAGTTTCTCAAAGTAGGAGTACTCGCGAAACTCCTCGAAAATGCCCGCTTAATTCTAATCACATCACAGAAAGGTTTTGCAAAGTTCCAAAATTTAAATCACCAAGTTTTTGGCGCCGTTGTCGGGGAGAAGTGTTGTTATTTCGAAAAGAAATTGCTATTAATTTTATCATTATTATTTTTTGTTTATTCTTAAAAAAATTTCTAAAAAATCTAAAAAAAAATTCAAAAAACTCCTAAATTTACAAAAAATATTTCTATCCTATTTTGTATATACCTTTTTCATAACAAAAAAAATTACAAAATCCAAAAAATATAATAACCCCTGAAATGAAAAAAAAAACCTTATTTTGTAAATAACATTTTCATAATTAAAAAAAAAACTTTAAAATCCAAAAAAATCTTAAAATGAATGAAAAAATTACCTTGTTTTTGTACATAATGATATGGTTTATTTAATGAAAAAAACACCAAAATATAATAAAAACTTACTTTGCAAATAAATAAATAACTTAAAAAAAAACAAAAATAAGTCCTTTTTTTTATCTAAAAAAGATTTAGGCAGCGTCTCCCGGGAGCTTCTCCTGATAATTCGAAAGAAGGAAAAAACTATTACTTTTATCATCTCGATAGGTAGGATAATGGTTAGTTCCTCGAAGTAGAATTACTCGCGGGACTCCTCGAAAACACCCGCTTAAATATAATCCATTACCCGGGTTTAAGTAAAAATCTAAAAAACAAAAAAAAAACTATCGTATCTTTCTCCTTTTTCCTTCTTTTTTAATTTTCTTTAAAAAAAATCCAAAAACCAAAAAAATTTCTAAAAACAAGAAAATAAAAAAAATTTGTTGCAAATAAATAACTTTAAAAAAAATCTCAACAAATCTAGGTTATCTTGTATTTCTTTTCTCTTCTTCATCTATTTTCATATTTTTTTAAAAAAAAATCCAAAAAAATTCTAAAAACACAAAAATCCCCAAAAAATAACAAAATAAATAACTTAAAAAATAAAAATAAAAATTTGATGAGTTGAATACTTAGTTTATTTGTACAAAATTAAGCAATTTAAAAAATCTAAAAAAAATCTAAAAACCCCAAAACCAAAAAAAAAATCTTTCTTTTTCTTCCTCTTATTTATACTTTCATACTAAAATAAGCGACCCGAGGAAGCTCTTACCCATTTTGATTTTCTCTTCCACATACTTAAAATACAACATTGAGGACAATGTTGGGTTTTAAGTATGGGGGTATTTTCCCCATTTCCCTATTTTCAAAAACATCAAAAATCCAAAAAAAAATTAAACCCAAAACCCCCAAAATCTAATTATTTTGTACATAATTATTTTCAAAAAAACTTAGAAAAATAAAAAAAAAACAAAATTTAAAAACCCCAAACCCAAAATTTATTAATAATATAATTTGTTTCATATCTTAAATAACTTAGAAAAATAAAAAAAAAACAAAAGTCTAAAAAAAAAAATTTCTAAAAAACCCCAAAATCCAAAAATAGAATAAAACCCCTACTTAGCTTTTTCAAAATTAGTTGAGATTGTTTATAAGTATTTTCATTATTTTTGATTTGCCAAAACTCTTATTTGTATCATAGTTTGTAAGATTTAGATTCATGGAATTTTAGTTGTAAAGAATACCTTGTGTTTTTAATTTAATTTGAGAACAAAATTTTTAGCACTACTTCTAGTTTACCCTAAATAGCTTCTTGTTGTATCATTTTGGCAAACCATCTTTAGACTTTAATTATTCCTACTCCAAACTTTTGAAACTTTAGGAATATTCTAAATTTATTAAAATATGCTCTCAAAATTTTTCTTAATTTATAAAATCTAGAAATTTCTAAACCCCTTACCTATTATTCCATTTCCTTGGTAATTTCTTTTAAAAGATTTTATGTCAATGAGAATAAGATTTCATTCCGTAAACAGAGGCACCAATTAATTAAAGGAAAAGATGTCAATGAGAACAATATTTCATTCCGTAAACATAGGCATTGGGTATTTTTGAAGAGAAAAAAAATTATATGGGAATAAGATTTCGTTCCCCTCTCTATCCAAACAAAGAAAAATTGAGTGGGGTGAGAGGATAAAATTCATCACCCCCAAATCAAAAGTCTCTTCTCCTACCAAGCTCCCCCTACCCTCAGCCAATCAAATTGAAAACTAGATATAAATAAAAAAATTGAGAGAGCATAATTAGTAAGTTTTAATTATTCTAAAAAAATTCTTTAAAAAGTTAAAGTTCTTATAATTCTATTCTAATCATGGTGCTAATTATTACAATTATTTAAGTCGCTACTTAGCTAACTTAAGAAGTCTTATTGGCTAAAACTTTTTCGCACTTTTTAAATCATCATCACGATGTAGGACTTACCTCTTGTAATCTCCTAAATTTATTTCAAGCTTACTTTCGATTAAATAAAATTTTGGTAAATTAGAAATTCTATTAATGTCTTATGGGTATCTCTTACTTTTGCTCTGGAATAGCAAAAGCTTAAGTATGGGGGTATTTGATTAATAGTAAATTATACATATTTTTAGTATTGTTTTTAGCATAATTTTGGGTAATATTGTACATATTGCATGTAAAATATTGAAATAGCCACTTGTTTTATCTAATGTATATAAATATATATATATATATGAAAAAAAAAAGAGTTATTTAAGTAAGAAAGAAATTAGAAAAATATGTAAAAATGTTCTTTGTAAATATATTTATCTAAGAATAAAATTTTGAAATTATTTATTTCTATGTACATATAATTGATGAGTACTTTTTGTACTCATCTTTTAGTATAATTTTAATATAGTTTTAATATGAATTTACATAATTTATATATATTTTCTTATTTAATATGTTCCCTTTTAATTTTATAACTTAACTTAAGCTTTTTCTGTGTTTTTTAGGATTTTTGGGCATTTCGAGCAAAATTGCCAAGTACGCGCCCAAGGTCACGGGCGTGACCAAGGGCGTGACAGCTAAAGATGTGTTCCAGACCTGCTTCTGTCACCCCAGAGTCGTTCCGTGAAGAATTCGCCAAGTACACGCCCCAGGTCATGGGCGTGACCAAGGGCGTGACCCCTGGCTGCTGCGTTCGACGAAAATTCAGGAGATTGAAGAATAGGCGAGAGTTCGACAAATGTTCAAAATTGTCAAGTACACGGCCCAGGTCACGGGCCTGACCAAGGGCGCAACATCCAAGTCATGGTCGGGACCCCACCACTAGCTGTCAGCAGGCCTGCCACGTCAATTAAAGTTACAAGCCCCAGGTCACGGGCGTGACCAGGGAGCGTGACATCCAGTCACGGGCGTGACTCGCCCCGCGTGCCTTCCCGCCAAAGATTTCCCGCCAGAAGCACATTTAAATATTACATGCCCCAGGTCACGGGCATGACCTAGGGCGTGACGCATCCGAAACGCCTGCATTGAAGCCAGAACGCGCCCTCTCCGCCAGCGCCGATCACGCCCCATACACGCCCTTGGTCACGAGCGTGACCGAGGGCGTGTAACCTCAATTTTGCAGCTATAAAAAGCCAGCTCCAGCAGATGTTTTAGGAGGAATTTTTGGACGAATTTTTGGGATTAGAACTTTCATTTCATGTCTTTATTTTATGTTTTTAGTAGTTCGTATAATCCTTTTACTACTTGCAATTTATACCTTTCAATTCAATAGTTGTAATTTCCTTTTCTTAGTTTGTAATTCTCTTTGCATCAAATTAGTTTTATTTCTCTCATTTTCTCCTCCCTTATTCATGTATTCTTTTATTTCTTTTGATTCCTCCATCTCCATGAGTAGCTAAACTTCTATTAGCACTCGGTCGAGATGATCCAAGGAATAATAATGGTTTTGAAGTAATTTAGAATCGCTCTTTCTCGTTTCTAAAATGCTTAAGATTTATCCTTGATTTTAATGAAAGGAGATTATATTATCGATATATAATTCTCGTTCTTGTTTTCGTTCTTAAGTTAGTCGAACAAGCTCGTGAGACGAATAGATCCTTCAAGTATAAAGAGAGTTGCATGCAACCCTCGGAAGAGGATGACATAAATTTCCCAGATTGGAGTCAAATCCAATAGTGTGGTTCATTACGATAAAGCAAGTATTAGGGGTATCAATTATAAAACGAAAGTTTGGTTGATCAACATAATCTTAGTTGAGCGCAGTCCTCGACCAAGGCACGCTCATAATTCGGGAACCTCCACGGTCAAAGTAATTTTCCTAAGAGAATTGGATTTTCTTATTTCTTCTATTTTATTATTCCGAGGTGATTCAAAGATTGCGTGCTAGTCTTTTTACCCCTTGCTTAATCGATATTTTTAATTCTCTCATTTTCTTTTTGCAAAACCAACCCTCAAGTTTTAATTGATAAAATAATAGAGTCTTTCTTGAAGTAAGAGTACTCAACCGCCCCGAGTCTAATACGACCTTGGTTTTTATAGCCTATACTACATTCGATACGGTACACTTGCCGTTATCATTTGTGGATATAATTTTGCGCATTAAGTTTTTGGCGCCGTTGCCGGGGACACGGTTGATATTTCAAAAAAAAAATATTTATTAATTTTATCGCTCTTTCTTCTCCCCCTTCTCCTTAAAATTTTAAAATAATCTTAAAAAGCGTAATCTAAATTCTCGGAAAGGATGCTTTGGGATTGAATTCCCATCATAGCCTCTAGTACCTTGCGAGCCCTTCACCGGGTTGACCTTGGGAAGTCCGAGACTAATTTAACCCGCTTTTTGAAAAAAAAATTATATAATGAAAATATTTTTAAAATTCCATTCATTTGAGTAAAGGTTGTTTCCTTTTTTTGATTAAATGGAGTCACTTGAATTGGCCATAAAAGTTGCCGAGCTTCAAAGCCAAGTTTATCTTTTGGAAGCGGCACAAAAACGCCAAAATAGTTGTTATTATTGTAATGCGTCTCATCAAAGTGAGGAATGTTATTTACATTCATATGCTCAAAATAATTATTATGAAAATAATTATCCTTAATATTATGCAAATAATTTTGATAATAATTACGATCATAATTTTTCATCTTTTAATGAAAATAATTTTTCAAACTTTGATGAAAATAATTTTTCTGATTATAATGAGAACAAATTTTTGGCATTTAATAATTGTTCTTCTAGCTCCGAAGTTGATTATTCTTGGTGGCAAGCTCACCAGGATAATTCTCGGAGCGACGAAGATAAATCTTTAGACACAAATTTTGTTTTTCTTCTTATACACCGCAGTTTACGTTCTCTAATTTGGGGGAAATTCCGCAGATCCAAATAGATACTTCCCTCCAAAATTTAGAGGAAAATATTATTTCGTCTAGTGTTTTTTCTAATTTTCACGAGAATAATTTTTCGGCTTTTAATAATTTTTCTTCTAGCCCCGAAGTAGATTATTCTTGGTGGCAAGGTCACCCGGATAGTTTTTGTGGCGATGAAGATAAATCTTTAGATCCGAATTCTTGTTCTTCTTCTTTTGCACCGAAATTTCCTTTCTCTAATTTTGGGGAATCTCCACCGAATCAATTCGATACTCCCCCCCCCCCCCCCCCAAAAAAAAAAAATTAGAGGAGAATTTTATTTCTTCTAGTATTTTTTCTCCATATTTGGATAATTTAGTTATGGAGGAACATGTGGTTTCATGTAATCCCATAACTTCTTTTACTAAAGATGAAGAAAACTTATTATACCAAGAATTTCATAAAGTTATGGGCACCCTAGATGAAATAGAAGAAGAACAAGTTTCTTCCCCTACTCCACCCAGATTTTATTTTCTTTGTCATGAATATTCGCAAATTTCTTCTATCCAACCAAAAATTCATAAAAATTGTGTCCAAAAATTTTATTCTGCTTGGTAATGCACTAGATTTTTCTAAAGAAAAATTTATTTTAGAAAAGGAACAACCGGAGCTAAATCATATATTTTCGCAAGCACCTCCTCCTTGCGAAAAATTTTCTGACTCATTTATTTGTGATTCTTTATACACTAACAATTTTCAGGTTGAAGATGAGACGTTGCTACCCCAAATAATCGACGATCCATATGCCGTTAATCTGTATAAATTCAAATCACCTCAAGTATGTATAGGTGATTTGGATTTGCAAATTCAAGATCAAAGACAAACGAAGAATCACATGTTAAGCGGAGGAGTTGCCGAGCGACTGACGCCGGCACATTCACTTATGCGTGAATTAGGGGATTTGCCTGTCCACTTCTCTTTTAATTTTCCTTTTTCCTAACACTAACCGTCTAGCTTAAAGACGGGAAAAAGAAAGCGCTCTTGGGAGGCACCCCTTGCTTATCTTTAATTTTATGAATTTCTCTTTTAAAATTTATTTTCTTTCAAGTGTTCTTTATACTTAGTTTTAAACATTGGAGACAATGTTTAATTTTAAGTATGGGGGTGTAGCTTTGCGTTCATAGTATTTTTATTTGAAAAAAAAAAGAATTTTTTTTTAATTTAATAAAAATCTAATTTCTTGGAAAGGGATCTTTGGGCTTGAACTCCCATCACAGCTCCTAGTACCTTGCGAACCCTTCATCGGGTAGCCCTCGTGAAGTCCAAGAAATAATATTTATAATAATAATAATAATAATAATAAATACGCCTAGCCTTGTTGTTTTTAATGTTCTAGAAATTTAGTTTGACCGATTATAAGTATTCCTACTATTTCTAAATTTGAAGTAATTTAGTTTTAAGAAACACTTTATGTTTTTAATTCGATTAGAGAATTAATTTAGCACTACTTCTCCGTTTAATTTTAAATAGCTTCACTTTGTGATAAAGTGGCTAAACATCTCTAGATTTCTATTATTCTCTTTTAACTTTAAGATCTTAGGAAATTTCATTCCACTAAAATGTTGCTCTCAAAATAGTTTAATTTATAAACTAGAAGTTTTCTTCCCCCTCACCCTTTGTTGGCAAAAAAAATGTAGAAAAAAGATCATATGTCATGGGAATAAGATGATAAAATTCATTATCCCCTAAACATATGCACCCAAAATCATTTAAAAGATTATGTCATAAAGTAAGAGGATAAAATTCATTACTTTTAAACATATACATTTTGGGTTTTTTATTGAAGAGATTTTATGGCATGGAAAATAAGAGGATAAAATTCATTATTTTCCTAAACATATACAAATTCCTATTCAAATGAGGTGAGAGGATAAAATTCATGACCTCTATTCAAAAACTCATCATTTGCCATTTCGTTCAAACTCATCCCTAGCCAATTTCATTGTTTCTAGTCCTAAACTAAATTATTAAGAGAGCAATATTTTGGTAGGTGTCTTTTCCTTAAGTTTCTTTCATGTTAGAGCGTCTATAATTTCAATCTAATTTTGTTTGAAAATTTCTATAATTTTGATTGCTAAATAGTTATCTTGAGAAGTAGTTAGCTAAACAAATTTCTCTTTTTAAATTATCAACATAATTTATGACTTAATTCTTGAATTCCTAAAATTTGCTTTTGACTTATTCTTGGTTTAATAAAATTCTAGTCAATTAGAAATAATATCTGTCTTATAATTCTTTCCTCACTCTTTTGCTCTGGAATAGCAAAATCTCAAGTATGGGGGTGTTTGATGAGTACTTTTTGTACTCATCTTTTAGTATAATTTTAATATAGTTTTAATATGAATTTATATAATTTATATGTATTTTCTTATTTAATATGTTCCCTTTTAATTTTATAAACTAACTTAAGCTTTTTCTGTGTTTTTCAGGATTTCTGGCATTTCGAGCAAAATTGTCAAGTACACGCCCAAGGTCACGGGCGTGACCAAGGGCGTGACAGCTAAAGATGTGTTCTAGACCTGCTTCTGTCACCCCGGAGTCATTCCGTGAAGAATTCGCCAAGTACACGCCCCAGGTCACGGGCGTGACTAAGGGCGTGACCCCTGGCTGCTGAGTTCAACAAAAATTTAGGATATCGACGAACAGGCGAGAGTTCGCCGAATGTTCAAAATTGTCAAGTACACGCCCCAGGTCACGGGCATGACCAAGGGCGTGACATCCAAGTCATGGTCGGGACCCCACCACCAGCTGCCAGTAGGCCTGCGACGTCAATTAAAGTTACAAGCCCCAGGTCATGGGCGTGACCAGGGGTGTGACATCCAGTCACGGGCGCGACTCGCCCCACGCGCCTTCCCGCCAGCAACACATTTAAAGATTACCCAGGTCACGGGCGTGACCTAGGGCGTGACGCGTCTGAAACGCCTGCATTGAAGCCAGAATGCGCCCTCTCCGCCAGCGCCGATCACGCCCCTTACACGCCCTTGGTCACGGGCGTGACCAAGGGAGTGTAACCTCAATTTTGTAGCTATAAAAAGCCAGCTCCAGCAGATATTTTGGGAGGAATTTTTGGACAAATTTTTAGGATTAGAACTTTCATTTCATGTATTTATTTTCATGTTTTTAGTAGTTCTTATAATCATTTTACTACTTGCAATTTGTACCTTTCAATTCAATAGTTGTAATTTCCTTTTCTTAGTTTGTAATTCTCTTTGCATCAATTAATAAATTAGTTTTATTTCTCTCATTTTCTCCTCCCTTATTCATATATTCTTTTATTTCTTTTGATTCCTCCATCTCCATGAGTAGCTAAACTTCTATTAGCACTCGGTCGAGATGATCCAAGGAATAATATTGGTTTTGAAGTAATTTAGAATCACTCTTTCTCTTTTCTAAAATGCTTAAGATTTATCCTTGATTTTAATGAAAGGAGATTATTTTTTCGATATATAATTTTCGTTCTTGTTTTCGTTCTTAACTAAGACGAACAAGCTCGTAAGACGAATCGATCCTTCAAGGATAAAGAGAGTTGCATGCAACCCTCGGAAGAGGATTGCATAAATCTCCCGGATTGGAGTCAAATCTAATAGTGGGGTTCATTATGATAAAGCAAGTATTAGGGGTTTCAATTATAAAATGAAAGTTTGGTTGATCAACCAAATCTTAGTTGAGCGCAGTCCTCGACCAAGGCACACTCATAATTCGGGAACCTCCACGGTCAAAGTAATTTTTCTATGAGAATTGGATTTTCTTATTTCTTCTATTTTATTATTTCGAGGTGATTTAAAGATCTGCTAGTCTTTTTACCCCTTGCTTAATCGATATTTTTAATTCTCTCATTTTCTTTTTGCAAAACCAATCCTCAAGTTTTAATTGATAAAATAACAGAGACTTTCTTGAAGTAAGAGTACTCAACCGCCCCGAGTCTAATACGACCTTGGTTTTTATAGCATATATTACATTCGATACGGTACACTTGCCGTTATCATTTGCAGATATAGTTTTGCGCATCAATAATACTATGAATAAATAAAACCATAAAATAAAGATATATATGTCATTAAAAACAATGATATATATATGTAATTATAAAATAAAGATATAAAAAAGATGTATAAATAATATAGTAATATATATATGTAATAATAATGTATAATAAATATATTATAAATATAATAAAATATATATGTATAATATATGTATTTGTATAAATATATATGTATAATATATAAAATGTAAATAATAATAGTTTATATTAAATATAAATATATAAATAACAATATATATATATTGTCTGCAGGCGTTCGACGAATCCCGACAGGCGTTTAACGAAAGGCAATCTGCGTTCGACGAAAGGCGCTCTGCGTTCGATGAACTCTCCGCGTCCAGGCGTTCAATAAATCCCGTGTTGCGTTCGACGAACTCTCATTCCAGGCGTTCGACGAACTATAAATATTATATATATATATTATATATAAACATATAAATAACTATATATATATGTCTGCAGGCGTTTGACGAAAGGCAATCTGCGTTCGACGAAAGGCGCTCTGCGTTCGACGAACTCTCTCTCAGTCCAAGCGTTCGACGAAAGGCGATCTGCGTTCGACGAACTCTCTTTGCATTCGACAAACTCTCTACCTCTCAGCCCAAACCGTTGAGATCAGCCCGAACCGCTGAGACGAGTCAGCCCGAACCGCTGAGACTAGTCAGCCCGCTAAGACCAGACCTGCCAGCTCTCTCCAGCCCACCATCTCAAACCTTCCAGCCTTCATTCCACGCCCGCCAGCTGTCCAGCACTCCTTCAACCCACCAGATTCCTCCTAGCCCACTATCCACACCCAACCTGCTCAAGTCAATCACGCATCTTCCCTTCTAGAACAGCCAACCCACTCTTTTTTTTTGCTATTGGCAGCCCCCTTATTTTTCTATAAATAAGGAGGCTCCTCCCTTGTTCCAGAGGTTCATATATTTTAGAACCCTAAGTAAGTGTTCTAGCCAGGTTCATATATTTTAGAACCCTAAGTAAGTGTTCTAGCCAGGTTCATGTATTTTAGAACCCTAAGTAAGTGTTCTAGCCAGGTTCATATATTTTAAAACCCTAAGTAAGTGTTCTAGCCAGGTTCATATATTTTAGAACCCTAAGTAAGTTTCTTTTTTTGAGTGTTCTTGTGTAGGTTCATATATTTTAGAACCCTAATTAAGTGCCAGAGGTTCATATATTTTAGAACCCTAAGTAAGTGTTTTTGTGAGTCTTTCTTGAGTGTTCTAGTGAGTTTTTTTTTTAGTTTTTTTGTGAGTGTTTGTCAGTCCTTTTTATGTATTTCCTTGCTCTTGTTTGAGCTCCCCAAGTTTAGACTTTCTTTAAGTTGTAATATATATATAAGAAAAAATTTGTTGTTCCTACTTGTTTTTTGTTGTTCTTCATATTTTTCTTATTTTTCTTTTCTTCATGTCGAGTGTGTGAGTGTTTGAGTGTAAATTTCAATGTTTTTTTATGAAAGTGTGTGTGTGTGTGTGTTTGAGGTTAATTTTATTGCTTTCATAATTTAGATTTAATGCTTTAATTTTAATGCTTTCATAACTTAGATTTTAATGCTTTCATAACTAGATTTTAAAGCTTTCATAGTTTAGCTTTATTGCTTTCTTAAATTTCCGTAGAGTGCGTGCGTATATGAGATAGCTTTTCTGCTTTCTTTAATTTCAGTCATTTAAATTCTCATAGAGTGCATGAGTTTTTCATTTAGTGTGTTCTTTTCTTTTCTATCGCTTTTCTTGGTTTTTGCTACATGCACACCAAGCCCGTGATTATCGTCATTTTTGCTTTCTAAATTATTGCAAACTTAAAAATCAATCGATCTTTTCGATAAAATAATAGCATATTTCTAAAGTAACAATAATCGAAACGACCTTGGAAAAATACGACCTTGATATTTTCTACAAATATCTTATACTATACGCGATAAGGTACACTTGCCTTTTCGAATGATTAGTTTGGATAATAACGATACGAAAACTTCACAAAAACTCTCCCTTTCTATATAAAATTAATTGAATTTGGTGCCGCCGCCGCGGCGTGGTCGTCGATATTCCGAAAGAAGGAAAGACTATTACTTCTATCATCTCAATAGGTAGGATAATGGTTAGTTCCTCGAGGTAGGAGTACTCGCGAGACGCCTCGAACGCACCTGCCGAATTCTACCCGCACCCCGGAAAGCTTTTATGGCGCTCTCAAATAAATTTTAAATCATCTGGCGGCTTCGACCGTGCGTGAGTAAAACGCACGGGCACTGCTGCTTCTTCCTGAAGGCATTTCTTTTTCGTTAATAATACACGGTCTACGCATTGTCGTGCGTTCGACCGTGCGTGACTTAATTTATGTTGTCTTAGTATATAAGCCAGGAAATCTGCTGGCTTGGAGGAGTATCCGGGAAAAACACATTAAAGCCCGCCATTTCTGCTCTAGTCTGCCCATTTCACCTCTCCACCACCGTTTGACCTAGGAGAAGCTCTGGCAACCATTTTCTTGCAAATGTTCCACCAAAGCTTCCGCATCGGCCTCCTCCATCATCCACGAGCTCAAGAACGCCATCAACGGAAAGTCTCTGCTGCATTCAAGGTGTGTCCAACAAGAGTTAGCTTGAGCTAAAACACGAAGAAGATGGGTAAAGTAGAGGAAGGTGACAACTCCTCTGGACCCCGGACAACAACTGAAGACCGAGCACGGATGAGGCTTGACAAACCTACGATTCCGACCGAGAACCTTCAGCAAAGTCTTCGAGCTTCGGTTACCTCTTTCCCCTTGTGTATGGTTTAAGGTTCTTTCCATTGTATGTGTGTAACATTTGGATGATGTTCATAAACCTTTTGTTTAATCTAATATAAGTTCATGCTTATGAAATTTGTTGCGGTTTATGTGAGTTGAGGAGCACCCCATTCCACCATCCACTCCACCGCTCTGTTGTGCACCGCACTAGCAATTGCTAGTTGTGCGTTCCGTGTCGACGTGCCTACGACCCTCACTCCGCCGGTTATGAATCGTCCATCCGCTAGCCTTCTCGTCCACACGCTTACCGAAGCACAACATTGCGGCTTGCATTCCATCCTGTCAAGCGAAGAGGTGCTTTAGGCCCGCATTTTCTTTCATTGTTGTTAATTTTGGAAACCCAAGATTAACCCCCCTCCCTTTTATTATTAGCATATCAATCTTTATAATCAATTTCCCTGACGAGAAATCATACACCCCAACTTGCAATCCTCTGAGAATGATATTCGGGGAGTCTCTCCCGACTTTTATTACTTGTACGACCGGTGCACTTGCCGTAAGTGTGTCAACATTCTATCTCATCTCTATTCTATACACTTCTTTTATTAAGGGAGAAATTCTCTGCGAGCAACATTAGCCTTGCAATTTTCCTGCCTCAAAAAGTCTGTCTATCAATTTTCAGAGAGCACAACAGTCTTCTGTATCATTACCAATACCTGAATGATATGCACAGAAGAGTTTTTTTATTGCGATTTTCAACCTTAGACTTCATAGGAGGAGGTCTTCTATATTCTGGCCTATCTCGAATAATCAGAAGAACTTCATCCATGGGAGAATTAAACTGAGTACGCTTTTCTAGATAACTTTGGAATTCAAGTGTTCTTGGATCATAAGATTGAATAGGATAAGCTTCCGAAAATTCAGGTGATGCATCTTGCTGTTGAGGTTGTGCAGACACATTCTGAGGAAGAGAATAAGACTCAAATTGTTTAACTTGCGGAGGGCTTTGCGATGAAGACGAGTGATGGTGATATAAATTTCCCTGATGCTGCTGACTCTTCCGGTTCTGAGAGTACATATAGTTGGGATTCATCTCCTCACCTTCAATAAACTTATTTGCTATTTTGATGAGATGTCCATAAGACTTGGGCTCATTTATGCTAACTTAAAATTTGAGAGGGCCTTCTTGGAGTCCGTGGATTAAGGAAATTTTATACAGGTCTTGATGAACATTAACAACCTCAAGAAGTTCTCTCTGGAATCTATCGACGAAGTGAGCGAAAGTTTCATTATCTCCTTGCTTGATTTGAAAAAGAGCTGCTAGGCCTCTTCTTCGCTTCCTTGAGGTAGCAAACCTCAAGAGAAGTGCTCTTCGAAGATCAGCAAAGCAAGTTATTGATTGAGGTGGCAGTTTGTAAAACCATTCCATAGCTTGACCGCCAAAGGTCATGACAAGAAGCTTGCACCTGATGCTATCCGATATAGTTCTTAACGCAATAGCTTACTCAAAGGCTTGAAGGTGGGAGATTGGATCTTCTCCCCCTGAGAAGGTTGGCAGGCGGGGTTCTCTAAACCCATTAGGGGCAGGTTCCCAACAAATTATATCTGTAAAGGAGAAGGCTCCTCTACTTCAGAACAATTGGAGGGGCTGGAGGATAAGCTACATCAGCAGGGGCCAGAAAATAAGCACAATTCTCCTGAAAATTCAGTACTTTTGCTGGATCTTTCTGAGCAACTGATCTGAAGTAGTCACGGCGAACAGCTGTAAATTCCTCAGCTTGAGACGGCAGAGGAGCAACTGGATGTGCAAATTTTGTAGGAGGAAGAGGAGATGTGACTCGGGGAGAAAAAACGTCTGCAACTCGACGTGCAAAAGGAGCCTCCTCAATAGGAGCTAGAGGTGGAAAGGGAGCTGCGACTTGAAGAAGAAGCTGTTGTGTGACAGTAATTAGAGCTTGGTTAATCGCATCCAACCGCTGGCGAGTCTGCCCCAGCTCTTGGCAAAATTGCACAAAATGAAGCTCTAAGCGAAGCTCAAGAGCTTCCAAAGTAAGTTCACTATTTGAATGATCCTGAACCTCTGTCATCTCCATTGCTACTCAAAAAATAGGAATTGCAGAAATTGCCAAAAGAGAAAAACTACGACAACTTCTAAACATAGTTGAATTTGGGAAATCTGAGGGCGCTAAACGGACTCAAACTGGTAAACTTGTTCGGCATTGGATGGACGGCTTTGAGCCGGTCCCAAAAAGCTATTATGGGGGGAAAATGGACAAACATATCAAAAGTTATGGCTGTTTAAAGATCGGGTGTCATTCTCGGCAAAATCCCACATCTTCATCACAACTGTTGTTCATCAACCACTCAAGATCTGAAGGTCGCGTGTTAAATATTCGAACCAAAAATATACCAGGTCCACACTTGCTCAAGATGGAGAAGGATGTGGGTGTAACTGTTGGGTGCTCGGTTACTTTAAGCCACGAGAGAAGAAATGAGAGTGGAGAAAAAGAGACACTATTCATATAACACATGCATTACAACTGAGATTACATTAGGACTCATGGAAGAATGGTATAGGACTTGAAGAAAAGAGCCGGTAATTGATGGTCTCCTCGAGGGAGATGGCGGCGTTCTCCTGAAAATGAGATAGCCGAGGTCTCCTGAAGGGAGATGAAAGAGGTCCCGGCGGTCTCCTGAAAATGAGATAGCCGAGGTCTCCTGAAGGGAGATGAAAGAGGTCCCGGCGGTCTACTGAAAATGAGATAGCCGAGGTCTCCTAAAGGGAGATGAAAGAGGTCCTGGAGGTCTCCTGAAAATGAGATAGCCGAGGTCTCCTGAAGGGAGATGAAAGAGGTCCCGATGGTCTTCTAAAATGAGATAGTTGAAGTCTCCTGAAGGGAGATGAAAGAGTTCCCGGCAGTCTCCTGAAAATGAGATAGCCGAGGTCTCCTGAAGGGAGATGAAAGAGGTCCCGGCGGTCTCCTGAAAATGAAATAGCCGAGGTATCCTGAAGGGAGATGAAAGAGGTCCCGGTGGTCTCCTGAAAATGAGATAGCTGAGGTTTCCTGAAGGGAGATGAAAGAGGTCCCTGTGGTCTCCTGAAAATGAGATAACCGAGGTTTCCTGAAGGGAGATGAAAGAGGTCCCGGCGGTCTCCTGAAAATGAGATAGCCGAGTTCTCATGAAGGGAGATGAAAGAGGTCCCGGCGGTCTACTGAAAATGAGATAGCCAAGGTCTCCTGAAGGGAGATGAAAGAGGTCCTAGCGGTCTCCTAAAAATGAGATAGCCGAGGTCTCCTGAAGGGAGATGAAAGAGGTCCCGACGGTCTCCTAAAAATGAGATAGTTGAGGTCTCCTGAAGGGAGATGAAAGAGTTCCCGGCGGTCTCCTAAAAATGAGATAGCCGAGGTCTCCTGAAGGGAGATGAAAGAGGTCCCGACGATCTCCTAAAAATGAGATAGCCGAGGTATCCTGAAGGGAGATGAAAGAGGTCCCGGCGGTCTCCTGAAAATGAGATAACCAAGGTTTCCTAAAGGGAGATGAAAAAGGTCCCGGCGGTCTCCTGAAAATGAGATAGCCTAGGTCTCCTGAAGGGAGGTAAAAGAGGTCCTGGCGGTCTCCTGAAAATGAGATAGCCGAGGTCTGCTGAAGGGAGATGAAAGAGGTCCTGGCGGTCTCAAAAATTGGAGACTCAAGACACATGTTGGAAGTTGGAAGCCCCCCGAAGTCCCTTTCTGAGTAGCCCCTCCCCTCTATTTATAGATGCGGAGGCTACCTGTATGGGCAAATCTAAAGATTACGGGCTGTCCAGAGGAAGTTGAGATCGCCCGGAGGAAGCTGAGATTGCCTGGAGGAAGCTGGGATTGCCCGGGAGACAAGATCTCTACCTGGCGCTAGCGCCGATGCTAGCACCTAGCGCTGGCGATAGCGGCAGAGATCGCCATAGAGCCCCGAAGAAGCTGAGATCGCCCCGGAGGAAGCTGAGATCGCCTAGGAGAGGCCGAGATCGCCTAGAAGTGGCCGAGATCACCTAGGAGACAAGATCTCTACTTGGCGCTAGCGCCGGCGGTAGCGGCAGATATCGCCAAAGAGCATGGAAGAAGCTGAGATCGCCTAGGACGTGCTCAGACCGCTCTTTGCTCCTTACGTTCAGATTGACCGCATCTCACCAGCCGCGATTTTGGCCCCTTAACTCCAATGGTCGAAAAAAGGATTTGCTTGTCGGGTACATAGGCCAGTCACCTTGGAGGGATCACCGATTTCTGGGTAAACAAGGAAGGTAAGCCCATCGGTCACACATGGAGTGGTGATGACTTGAAGCATTCCTACCCCTAAAATTCGTATAGAAATGTTTGCTTTTTAACTGTTTATCTTTTATGAATAGTTGGTGTCAGATTATAAGATAATGATGTTGGATATGTGAATGATTATCCCCGAGCAGACTCGATGACCAGACTCTCACCTAGCTGGCAGGGCCATAGGCTCACTCAGTGGCAGGATGAGAAAGTATGTAATGATGAATCACAGCCTGAGGTGATCCCGCTGTCAGGGTCCCTCTAGACGACAGGGCAGACAATACTTGGAGGCCTCTTCCAAGGCTCATCCCTGAGCAAACTCGCTGACTAGGTTCTCACCTAGCTGGCAGGGCCGTAGGCTCACTCAGTGGCAGGATAAGAAAGTGTGTAAAGATGAATTACAATACGAGGTGATCCCGTTGTCAGGCTCCCTCTAGCTGATAGGGCAGACAGTACTCGGAGGCCTCTTCAAAGGCTCAACCCCGAGCAGACCCACTGACCGGGCTCTCATCTAGCTGGCAGGGTCGTAGGCTCACTCAGTGACAGGATGAGAAATATGTAAAGTGAATCACAGCCCGAGGTTATCCCGCTGTCAGGCTCCCTCTATTTGACAGGGCAGATGGTACTCGCAGGCCTCTTCCAAGGCTCAGCCCTGAGTAGACCCACTAATCAGGCTCTCACACTGTTGGCAGGGCCGTAGGCACACTCGGTGGCAGGATGAGAAAGTATGTAAAGATGAATCACAGCCTGAGGTGATCCAGCTGTCAGGCTCCCTCTAGCTGACAGGGCATATGATACTCGGGGGCCTCTTCCAAGGCTCAGTCGCAAGCAGACCCGCTGACCAGGCTCTCACCTAACTGGCAGAGTCGTAGGCTCACTCAATGGAAGGATGACAAAGTATGCAGAAATGAATCACAGCCCAAGGTAATCCCGCTGTCTGGCTCTCTCTAGCTGACAGGGCAGGCTGTACTCGGAGGCCGCTTCCATGGCACATCCCCGAGCAGACCCATTGTCCAGGCTCTCACCAAGCTGACAGGGTCGTAGGCTCACTCGGTGGAAGGGTGAGAAAGTATGTAAAGATGAATCACAGCCCGAGGTGATCCCGTTGTTAGGCTCCCTCTAGTTGACAGGGCAGACAGTACTCAGAGGCCTCTTCCAAGGCTCAGCCCAGAGCAGACCCGCTGACCAGGCTCTCACCTAGCTGGCAGGGCCATAGGCTCACTCGGTGGCGGGATGAGAAAGTATGTGTAACACCCCAACCATTGCACAATATATAACAGTAGGTCCGGCCGGGACCCCACGCCATATAAGGTAAACAAGCAAGAGGGTTATGTATTTAGTTACCCAACCAACAACATCTCAGAGATTACGCATAAGTAGAAGCATAATTTAATTAAATCTTGAACCAGAGTACACATGTCCACAATACAAAGAACAAAAATGAATGATTTATATATATGATATAGTTTGTCTCTAAGGCCATACATAAATGTGTGCTTTTCTTATTACATGATTTCCAAACATCGGCACGCAGGCCGGCAATACATGAAGGAAAAACACTCAAAACACTTTGGCCTTCGAGGGCCAGCAAAGCGCAGCAACTGGGGTTCCAATCCGCTATTTCCCGCTCGTCTCACCAGGACCTGTAAGTCACAATCCACCAAGCGGTGAGAAAACAAGTAACCGGTTAGCTTTAGCTGACCAAGATTATAACGACCCCACCCCATGCCCGGGGCGGTGGTGCTCCTTCCCAGCAAGCAAGCAATAGCAGCATATATTTCACAGGTGCATCTAAGCACCGCGTAGAAACAATCACCATATACGTCGACTCTGGGCCGCACGTATTGTGCTCACAAGGCACACTCCATCCACAACTCCTTTTTCAACTTGGATGGTCAATTTGAGCTAGGTCGTACACACATCACATTTTCCGACTGCCGTACACACTTCACGTTTTTCGTCTTCCATAAAGAAGGCAATGAGGTGCCCCCTCACCCAAACCGATATGGATAGTTTTAGGTCCATCTATTCCTATCTCAATCATCGTAGCACGATGCGGGTAAACTTTCACCTCAGCCCAATCAAAAGACAACCTCACAGGGTCATTAACACAGCCCCTAGGGCCAATCACAATCACACCACGTGACCTCAAGAATCCCTGGCACTAGCGCCGGCATTAGCACTAACACCGGGCATTAGCCAACAGAACAGATTTCTGTCAACTCTTTCGGGTATGGGCTGGAAATCACCTCCAGACCTCCCTGTAGCACATCACAGCACCCAGAACACGAAAACAAGCATACATACTCAGAACCTTCTCCGGAGTACAATAAAACAATATTATCATCACTAATCCAGACCAACCTGTCCAGATGGGTTTCACACAGTATGCCTATGCCCGTACTTCAATTCTGAACTCTATATGCAATTTTTACGGGGATAATCCATATTGACCCGTCAGAAGAAACCTATCCACTAATTAGTGGAAATATTCCTGCCACTATGCACAATCAAAGGACTAGCGTGTCCAGAGATTGTGGAGGAGAATCGTTATTCTTGATGCTCATTTTGGTGCCATCGGACCAGAATTCCTCTCCATGGAGTCGAAGACGGCACAAGCACACAAGAAATCTTCTACCCCGGACTTGATTATCCAAGCAGACCTCCTTCCTCTTCCTGACCTCTGCCCTTGATTTTGGAGAGAGTCCAAGTGAGAAAACTTAGGAAATCCACAGGTTTGAAGGCTTTTATATATACAAGAGTTAACGCCTGCGTTAGCTTCTTAACGTCGGGCGTTAGCCTAAAGGCAGTACGGATGATCTTATCCAAAACCGCTTACTCTCATTGGCTGGAGACCTAACGCCACATGTTATCTTGTTAAAGTCAGGCGTTAGCTATCACCTATCGACGAATCCTTTCGATGATAAAAGGAGCCTTTCGACGACAAGTAACATCGTCTCATCGACAGCTACCGCCAGTGTTAACTATTAACGCCTGGCGTTATCTCAACATTCGTCGAGACTACTCGACAAATTAGGAGACCTCTCGTCGAATCATCGAGACTCCTCGATGATAAAACTTTCACAACGATAAGGGAAAGTCGTCGAGTCGACATCAACTTAACACCCGGCATTAGCACTAACACCTGGCGTTATCCCCTGCTAACATAAACCTTCTTTCTTCTGCTGGGGAAAACTGGGGTGTTACAATCCACCTCCCCTTAAAGAAAGTTTGTCCCGAACTTCTAACATTAAGAAAGAAAGCAACAGTACAAAATATAACTTGTACCTCAACAGAACACTTTGGGGAACTCCTCTAGCATGGTCTGTTCTCGCTCCCATGAAAGTTCCTCACGACCGTAATTGTCCCAGCGGACTTTGACCATTCTGATCCTTTTGTTCCGCAATTGCTTGACTTCAGTGTCTTCAATGCGAATGAGCTTGACCCTTGTCTTTAGCCCACCATCGATCGACACTTGAACATCAACCACAAGCACTAGAGTAGGCTCTTGCACAGCCTTCCTCAGCACGGATATGTGAAACACATCGTGCAAGCCGCTCAACTCTATCGAAAGAGCGAGCCGATAGGCAGCTTCACCAACACGAACGGTGCAAGGTACCTCAGACTCAAGCTTCGAATCCTGGACACACCCTTAAATGGTTTGATCTTGAGAAAAACCCATTCGCCCACAACTAACTCAACATTTCTGTGCTTGGCGTTGTAGTATTTTGCCTGCCTATTTTGCGCAACCAACAATCTTTCTCGGATTGCTCGAATAGTCGAATTGGCATCTTCGACTTCCTTTCGCTTAAACAGCTTAGTGTCTCCCGTCTCCGCCCAAGCCAAGGGAGTACGACACTTTCTACCATAAAGGGCCTCGAAGGGCACCATTGTAATACTTTCCTGGTAGGTGTTATTGTAAGCGAATTCAATCATAAAGAGATGATCTTCCCACCTCTTTCCAAAATCCATGGCACACTTTTAGATCATATCCTCCAATGTCTTGTTGGTCCATTCAGTCTGCCCATCTGTTTGAGGGTGGAAGGCAGTGCTAAACTTTAGCTTAGTACCCAACAATTGGTGGATTAGTCTCCAATCATTTGATGTAAAGCGCCAATCTCGGTCACTTACGATGCTGCGGGGCACACCGTGCAATCGTATTATGATATCAACATATAATTTTGCTAACTTTTCCACTGAATCATCTCGCTGGTTCAGAATAAAGTGTGCGACTTTCGTCAATTGGTCCACAACCACCTAAATGGCATCGTTCCCGGACTGCGATCTCGGCAAACCATGCACAAAATCTATAGATGTCATCAAACTTCCATTCCAGAATCGGTAATGACTTCAGGAAACCACCAGGTTTTTGGCATTCAGCCTTCACGAGCGCACAAGTGTGACACTTGGCTACGTATAAGTCGATGTCTTTCTTTAAACTCAGCCAATAGAATAACTTCTTCATGTCCTGGTACACCTTTGTGCTCCCCGGGTGGATTGAGTACTTAGAAAAGTATGCCTCGTACATCAACTCCTCCCATAATTTACCAACATTGGGGACGCACAATCGACTATCTTTCCATAGAAGACCGTCTTCAACGGAGGACTCGGTATGAGACTCATCCATGGTCTCTACCACATATCGCTTCATACTTTCATCAAGTTCCAATGTCAATCGGACTCTGTCCGCAAGGTCACACTATACCTCCGTCCAATTCAAACACGTTGTGGCACTGGTTCTCTTGTCAACGCAAACGATGTCTAAGGCCTCCAAGTCCCTGATTAGATGCTCATCGTGCATCTGAATCCAGTTTGCTTGTGCAGAATCTTTCCGACTCAAAGCATCAGCGACAACATTCCCTTTCCCAGGAGTGTAGTGAATCTTGTAAGTGTAGTCCCCCTGGAACTCCATCCATCTTCGTTGTGGCATATTCATCTCTTTTTGAACTATTAAGTACCTCAGGCTCGTATGTCTGTAAAGATATCAATCTTCACACCATATAGATAATGCCGCCAAAGTTTCAGAGAAAATATCACGGCCGTTAACTTCAAGTCATGGACCGGATAATGCCTCTCATGCACTTTTAGTTGACGAGAGCCATAAGCAATAACCTGACCTTTCTGAAGAAGAACGCAGCTGAAGCCGCTCCCTGATGCATCACTGTAGATTTTAAAACCTTTTGCACCACATAGCGAACATAGAATAGGTGCCATGGTTAGATGACTGTTTAGCTCTTTAAAAGCTCGCACACACTTTGGTGATGAAACGAACTTTTGATCTTTCCAAGTCAATATCGTGAGAGGCAGAGCTATCCTCGAGAAGTTCTCTACGAGGCGCCTATAATAGCCGGCAAGTCCTAAGAAACTTCGGAGTTTCGCCATGGTAGAAAACACAGGCCACTCCCGTATCGCAATTATCTTCGCAGAATCCACTGCAATGCCCTCTCCACATACCACATGACCTAGAAATGCCACAGAGGACAGCCAAAACTCACACTTTGAGAACCTGGCATACAACTGACTTCGCCTCAGGGTATCCAAAACAATGCGCAAGTGAATTGCATGTTCTTATTCCGACTGAGAGTATACCAGAATATCGTCTATAATGACAATATCAAATCGATCTAGACACTCTCGGAACGTTTGGTCATCAGATCCATAAATACCGGCCAAACGGCATCACTGGGAACTCAAAGGGCCCATAACGGGTACTAAATGCCATCTTGGGAATATCACATTCCCTAATCCTCAACTGGTAGAAGCCAGATTTCAAATCTAGTTTTGAGTACATAGTCGATCCAACCAGCTGATCGAATAAGTCATCGATTCCCGAAATCAGATACTTATTCTTTTCTGTCAGCTTGTTCAGTTTACGGTAGTCTATACATAGGCGCAAGCTTCCGTCCTTCTTCACAAAGAGGACCGGTGCACTCCAAGGGGATGAGCTTGGACGTATATAGCCTTGCTCTAGCAAATCCTACAACTGAACTTTCAACTCTGCCATCTCTTTCGGCGCAATTCGGTATGGTGAGCGTGCTACAAGTTTTTCACCTGGCAACAACTCAATAGCAAAGTCAATCTCTCGCTGAGGTGGAGCCCCGGGAAGATCTTTTGGGAAAACATCTGCATACTCCGATACGATGGGAATGCCACGCAAACTGGACTTCGGCTCAGAAGTCTTCAACAATGAGAATAATAACTTTGCGCCTTTCCAAATTGCCTTGACTACTTGGAGAGCAGACATCAACATCTTGCTCGATCCTCGAAAACTGGTAAACATAGTCTCGCATTCAGTATTCTGCCCTAGTGTGACCTCCTTCAAGTTGCAATCAATACATGCACGCTGCTTCAAAAGCCAGTCCATGCCAAAGATTACGTCGAACTCGGATATCGGTAGCATTGATGCTTCCAAGTCAAACTCATGACTTCCTATCCGCACCTGAACACAACAAACTCTATTCGCATACATTCAACACCCATTTGGCAGCACGACCTCCAGTCTGTCCATTGCCATGAATGAAGGCAATCCAATACGCAGTATGAAGTCCTCAAACAGAAAGGAGTGGGATGCTCCAGTGTCAAATAACGCTCTCGTCGGACAGTTCCAAATCAGAACAAAGCCTAATACAAACAGAGTATACATGCAATCGCACACAAGGTATAAAATACAAAAAGCAATAAATGCTAGATACGAAATCATACATATCACGAAATCGCTTTTCTTAATGGCCTCTTACTGACCAAGATTATATACCCGCAGTTGAGCTGGAGTGTAGTGGGATGCAGACGACTCCGCTGCTTTCCCTTTCTCCGTCGCATAAGCCGCAACTGTCTTTTTGCCACCGTGACACTCCCAAGCAATGTGGCCCACTTTGCCACAATTATAACATGTAACTGGACCTCGTCCTGTAGTTGCTCCTGAAGCAGAAGAGGAAGCAAGTTCCATAAACCTAGACCTCTTTCTGAATCACCGGGACCCAGACTTTGCAGAGCTTGATATCTTAAACTCCGACTTTGTTCCCGCTAGGTCCTTCTTACCTTTATCCACGAAGGTTGGACCCACCACATGAGCATAGTCCACTTCTCAGATATTTGCTTTCGAGGGACCACTTCGACACTCTCGGGCAAAGTGTCCCACTTTGCCACAAGTGAAACACCTTAGAGGAACCCGTGTAGTCATAGCTCCCAACACACTAGAGGGAGCCGACTCCAACCACCTACACGTCCTCTTGGACTTTCTGAACCCAGGCTTCTTATGCATTTCTAGAGTTCTAGCCGCTTTCACCAAGACGTGGAAGCCAAGTAACATCGGACCCGCAAGTGCTAATCGTAAGTCATCTCGCAGAATGTTGTAGAACTTATTGACCTTGGTCTCCTCATCTTCCCACATAGACCCCGCATAACAGCCCAGACGGATGAACACATTCACGTACTCATCCACTGTACGTTCTCCCTGTTCCAAGTGTAAACACTGGTTCTGCAGTGGCCTTCGAGATTGTGCAGTTAAAACTTCCATAACCGCATCTATGACCATTCGAATTGTTTCAGCAGAAGGAGGGGTAGGCACATCAGCTGGTGCACTACACTCAACAGTGTGTCGGGGTTGGGACTGCCCCGCACCACTTTCAGTCACCTATAATCATGTCAGACACAATTTAGTGACTAATCGGATAAAAAAATAGCAAGTAAGGAACACGCAGGTTCCACAACCATGCTAAAACTTATATATAATGCATTCCTAAGTGGACATTCTGGGTATTTATATGAGTTAAACGGTGATGCACACACGTGCTCACCACCCCTTAAAGGAATTCTGCCACGAATTCACACGAAAAGGGATCGAGACCCACAGCTGATACCAAATTGTAACACCCCACCCGTAGCACAGTATATAACAGTAGGTATGGCCAGGACCCCACGCCATATAAGGTAAACAAGCAAGAGGGTTATGTATTTAGTTACCTAACCAACAACATCTCAGAGATTATGCATAGAGGAAGCATAACTTAATTAAATCTTGAACCAGAGTACACATGTCCATAATACAAAGAACAGAAATGACAGATTTATATATATGATATAGTTTGGCTCTAAGGCCATACATCAAAGTGTGCTTTTCTTATTACATGATTTCCAAACATCGGCACGCAGGCCGGCAATACATGAAGGAAAAACACTCAAAACACTTTGGCCTTCGAGGGCCAGCAAAGCGCAGCAGCTGGGGTTCCAAAACGTTATTTCCCGCTCGTCTCGCCAGGACCTGTAAGTCACAATCCACCAAGCGGTGGGAAAACAAGTAACCGGTCAGCTTTAGCTGACCAAGATTATAACAAACCCACCCCATGCCCGGGTCGGTGGTACTCCTTCCCTGCAAGCAAGATATATCAGCATATATTTCACAGGTGCATCTAAGCACGGCATAGAAAGAATCACCATATACGTCGACTCTAGTTCAGCTCGTACTGTGCTCTCATGGCACACTCCATCCACAACTCCTTTTTCAACTTGGATGGTTAATTTTAGCTAGGTCGTACACACATCACATTTTCTGACTGCCGTACACACATCACGTTTTTCGGTTGTAGTACACACTTCACGTTTTTCAGCTTCCATAAAGAAAGCAATGAGGGACCCCCTCACCCCAACCGATATGGACGGTTTTAGATCCAGCTATTCCCGACTCAATTATCATAGCACTATGCAGGTAAACTTTCACCTCAGCCCGATCAAAAGACAACCTCATAGGGTCATCAACATAGCCCCCAGGGCCGATCACAATCACACCATGTAACCTCAAGGATCACTGGCACTAGCGCCGGCGTTAGCCAACAGAACAGATTTCTGTCAACTCTTTCAGGTATGTCCTGGAAATCACCTCCAGACCACCCTGTAGTACATCACAGCACCCAGAACCCCGAAACAAGTATACATACTCGGAGCCTTCTCCGGAGTGCAATAAAACAATATTATCATCACCAATCCGGACCAACCTGTCCAGATAGGCTTCACATAGTACGCCTATGTCCGTACTTCAATTCCGAACTCTATATGCAATTTCTACGGGGATAATCCATATCGACCCGTCGGAAGAAACCTATCCACTAATTAGTGGAAATCTTCCTGCCACTATGCACAAATCAAAGGACTAGTGTGTCCAGAGAGTAAGGAGGAGAATCATTACCCTTGATGCTCGTTTCGGTGACATAGGACAAAGATTCCTCTCCACGGAGTCGAAGAGGGCACAAGCACACAAGAAATCTTCTACCTCAGACTTAATTAGCCTAGGGGACCTCCTCCTCTTCCTGACCTCTGCCCTTGATTTTCGAGAGAGTCCAAGTGAGAAAACTAAGGAAATCCTCGGGTTTGAAGGCTTTTATATATATAAGAGTTAACGCCGGCGTTAGCTTCTTAACGTCGGGCGTTAGCCCAAAGGTGGTATGACCGATCTTATCCAGAACCGCTTACTCTCATTGGTTGGAGACCTAACATGACACGTTATCTTGTTAACGTCGGGCGTTAGCTATCACCTATCGACGAAACAATTCTACGATGAAAGGAGCCTTTCGACGACAAGTAACATCGTCTCATCGATGGCTACCACCAACGTTAACTATTAATGCCTGGCGTTACCTCAGCATTCGTCGAGACTACTCGACGAATCAAGAGACGTCTCATCGAATCGTCGAGACTCCTCGTCGACAGGACTTTCACAACGATATGGGAAAGTCGTTGAGTCGACATTGACTATACGCCCGGCATTAGTACTAACGCCTGGCGTTATCCTCTGCTAACAGCAACCTTCTTTCTTCTGCTGGGAAAAATTGGGGTGTTACAGTATGTAAAGATGAATCATAACCCGAGGTGATCCCGCTGTTAGGCTCCCTCTAGCTGACAGGGCATACGGTACTCAGAGGCCTCTTCCAAGGCTCAGCCCCGAGCAAACCCGCTGACCAGGCTCTCACCTAGCTGGCAGGGCCGGAGGCTCACTCGGTGGCAGGATGAAAAAGTTGTTGGATCTTGTGGCGCCCTTAGAGGGGGGGGTGAATAAGGGCCTTTTTAAAAATTACGATTTTTACTTAAGAATTTTAAAAACAAATTTTACTTTTCTAAAAATTACTTAAAAATTTCAAACCAATGTAATTTTTTTTGAATTAATTCAAACACAAATTTCTAAGTCAAAGATTAAACAACCATATTTGCAATTATAGAAAAAGTCATAATTTCATAATCATGAAATTCACATACAAATAATATGATCTTAACAATGCTTAAGATCAAGGCACAAATATGATAATAACTCTTTTACAATTTGTGTTTACCAATCCTTCTCCCAAGGATCGGAAGGCTATCATTTGTCTCTCCTTAGACCAAGCCCAAGCCTATCCTCTAGATCTTCCCAAGATCTAGACGTAGCACACAAGGCCACGATTTCCCACCAAGCCTCGCAAGGACTTGGACGCTCCACACAAGGAAGCGATTTTCCCCTAAGTCACGCAAGGACTTAGACGTCACGCACAAGGAGACGATTTTCCTACCAATACAAAATGAAATGTATATAAATGAAAATATAAAATGAAAAGAATAACTCCCTAGAAATTCAGATCTCTGAAAGGAAGGTTGAAGCCTCGAGATGATTGTTGATGTAGAAGCGCGCCCGATCTCGTCTTCAATCTCAAACCTTCTAAGCACAAATGGGAGTTGATGAGGTTCTGGAGCTCTCTGGTTCGTATGCACTCAGTAAGGGACTTGAAATTATCAATGCTTGGAATGCATGAACAAAAGGAGCCAATATATAAAAATTCACTATCGCCTGGGCGACATCAGCTGTCGGAATTTCCGACAGCGCTAAACTGCCGCTCGTAGTGTTGTCGTGCGGGCAGTTGTTGTAACCTCCGAGCTGTCGCCTGGGCGTCATCGGTGTTAGATTTCTGACAGCGCAAGACTGCCGCTCGTAGTGCTGTCGTGCGGGCAGTTGTTGTAACCTCCGAGCTGTCGCCTGGGCATCATCGCTGTTGGATTTCCGACAGCGCAAAACTGCCGCTCGTAGTGTTGCCGTGGGGGAAGTTGTCGTAACTTCTTTGCTGTCGCCTGGGCGACATCAGCTGTCGAAAAATTCCGACATCGAAATTTTCATGCACTCAACTTGAGCTCCAGCAGAATTGTGAACATCTCATACCTGTTACTTGCACACCATTAATAAAAATAGAATCAAATACAAACAGGACTTTGTTATTATCAAACCGGAAGAGTGTGAAACGCATGCTCCAACAATCTCCCCCTTTTGATAATAACAAATCCGTATAAAAAGAAATCATGTCTATTTAGGTTATTGATTTTAACATATGGTATGTGCACAAAAATAACATGATATATTCCTCTTAAAAGTAATCTCCCAGTAGATGAAAGCTCCACTTAAATGAATGTTCCCCCTAAATGAATGCTCCCCCTAAATGTTAAAGTAAGTTGAAATGATGTATTGTTTAGGTGGAATATTTAGGTGTAATAGTTCTTTGATTTCTTGAATATACTTATAATTCTCCCCCTTTTGGTATTAGCAAAAGGTAATATGCAATGAATGAGTAGTTCTTAAGGGAAGAGATAGGATGTAGATAATAAGAGTAAGCGGAAGAACTTGTTGGGAAAATGATGGAAGGTCTTGAAGTAATAGTAACATGTCATAGTATTGAATAAACTCATGAAGAGATGGTATAGCCATATGAAGTAATAAAACAAAATAACTTAAACATGATTAATGTCATTTAAAAGTATCATAGAAAGACACAATTGTGTATAGAAATTTGGAATATTTTCGGTCCAATTCTCATGAGATGAATGTTTATATAACATAATGATGTGTACAAGTGATACTTTGATCAAACATATGAAATTATTTAATGTACATGATCATTGGAATAGAAAACATAATATAAGCATATAAAGACAACTTTTACCTTGAAGATATAGCACAAGTAAGAATAGAATACCAATTTTCTTTTGCACAAGACACTTTACAATTCTTTCCAAGGTGCTCAACCTCACAATGCTTATTAAGACTTATCAGGAGGGTAAGTAGTGCTTGGTGGAGTATCCTTGTCCTCAATTTTATCTTTTTGTTGATCACATATGTTGTGATATCTTAACTTGGAGATAGTTATGATTTTTATTTTTAATTGACCAAGGATCTCCAAATTCACTTGAATCGCAAAAGATGGTGTATATTTGGTTGTGCTAACTAATCAAGGTTGAAAGTAGTATTTAAGAAGTGCTATTGTATTATGTTAAAGTAAATATGATTCATGTATATATTAAATAGAAAGACAATGTATGGATCAAGAGAAGTGAACGTGATAGTTCATTATTATATATAAACAATTTCCAATACTTAGAGGCATGTGAAAACAATTTCCAATAGTCTAAACAACTTAGTAGGAGTGTCAATACGATGATAGAGTAGAAATGAAATCATATAATCATGTAATAGCCTGTTTTAAAAAAATAAAAAAACACATGGTTTGACATCAAGTCATGAGTTGTAGCATTAATAATGACATATAACTATTGGAAAGCATCAAAGGGACCAAAAACTGAAGATTAAGCAAATCGGGAGCTGTCGGAAATTTCCGACAGTCACTGTCACCTGGGCGACAGCTAAAAATATAAATACGGCTTAAAACCGAGTCAAACCCTATTGTGCATCATTTTCTGGATTGAAAGATGAGAGGAAGCTGTCGGAGTTCGGCGACAACCCTAGATTTAAGGTATGGGTTTTTTTTATTTTGAAGTTTTTGACTCAAAATTTTTTTTGGAGATTTGTGATTTTGGAAAGGAGAGAAGATGAAAAATGTGTTTTCATTTTACTTTTGATGAATGGTGTAGATCTTTGAAGTTTTGTGTATAAAAGGTGTAGATCTAGTGTAAATCAAGTGGATCTTGTTGGATCTTGGTGAAATATGTTTGGATTTTGTGATTTTTGTGTATACCATATTTTTACATGGTGTAATTTGAAAAACTGAAGCTTTTCCTTATGAAGAAGGTTGAAGAAGATGAATAGTAAGGATATGTGAGAAGATGTGGTTTGTTCTAAATTTTTTTTTAACTTGATTTTGAAATATAGCTTGATTTTGAGTAGATCTGGAAGTCTAGTTGAAATTTTTTATAAAAAAGGTTCACTGGAGTACTGTCGAAATTTTCCGACAGTCACTGTCGCCTGGGCGACATCGTCCCAGTGCACAGAACTTGTTTAACTTACTTTTGTTTTGTTATGTTTGTAGAATGGCTTCCAGTTCTAAGGCACGAAGGAGTATGTCTGAAGATGCGCATAGTTTTTATCAAGTTTACCCTGGGATTGAGAAAGCAATAATTGGAGTGTCAAAATATGTAGAATTTGACTCTCCTAAGCACGATCATATCTATGATCGTCTTGCTAATGCAGGTATAATATCAGTAATCTCAGTAGATATGTTCTCATCTTTCTTGATCAGAGAATTTTATAATCATTTGGAAGACCCGAGTTACACTGAATTGGATGGGGGAGTGAGATCTAGAATCCAAGGTCAACAAGTGGAAATTACACATGTTGATCTTAGAGAGGAATTCGGTCTTCTTATGAGTGAACATATGCCGGATATAGTAGAGAGCTATAGAAAGGATAGAGATTGGACTCTTGTAAACATGAGTTTACATGGAAGTCAAAAGAAGACCTTAATCACTGAAGTTTCTTCACTCACTCCTGATGCATATTTAGTCCAAGATATATTGAGAAACTCAGTCATGTTAAAAAGTGGAGATACAAGGAGTATCACAGCACAGTTGACGCTGATTACATACTTTATTATGGAAGAGGAACCCTTGTTGGATCTTGTGGCGCCCTTAGAGGGGGTGAATAAGGGCCTTTTTAAATTATGATTTTTTACTTAAGAATTTTTAAAACAAATTTTGCTTTTCTAAAAATCACTTATAAAAATTTACAAACTATGAAATTTTTAAATTAGATCAAACACAAATTTCTAAGTTAAAGATTAAGCAACCAAATTTGCAATTAAAGAAAAGGCATAATATTTTAACCATGAAATTCTCATACAATAAAAATGATCTTAACAATGCTTAAGATCAAGGCATAAATAAGATAATAAACTTTTGACAATTTTTGTTTACCAATCCTTCTCCCAAGGATCGGAAGGCTATCACTTGTCTTTCCCTAAACCAAGCCTAAGCCTATCCTCTAGATCTTCCCAAGATCTAGACGTAGCACACAAGGCCACGATTTCCCACCAAGCCACGCAAGGACTTGGACGCTCCGGACAAGGAAGCGATTTTCTCCTAAGCCACGCAAGGACTTAGACGTCACGCACAAGGAGACGATTTCCCTACCAATACAAAGTGAAATGTATATAAATGAAATTACAAAATAAAATGAAGAACTCCCTAGAAAATCAGATCTCTGAAAGGAAGGTTGAAGCCTCGAGATGATCGTTGATGTAGAAGCGCGTCCGATCTCGTCTTCAATTTCAAACCTTCTCAGCACAAATGGGAGTTCTTGAGGTTCTGGAGATCTATGGTTCGTATGCAGTCAGGAAAGGACTTGGAATTCTCAAAGCTCTGGAATGCACGAACAAAACGAGCCAATATATAGATTTTCACTATCGCCTGGGCGACATCACAGTCGGAATTCCGACAGCCCCAAACTGCTGTTCGTCGTGCTGTCGTGCGGGCAGTTGCTGTAACTTCTGCGATGTCGCCTGGGCGATATCGAGTGTCGGAATTCCGACAGCTCCAAACTGCCATTCGTCGTGGTGTCGTTCGGGCAGTTGCTGTAACTTCTGCGCTGTCGCCTGGGCGACATTGAGTGTCGGAATTCCGACAGCTCCTCTTCATTTTTGTTGTCCGAAACTTCTCCATACTGTATATTGAGTCGTTCTCATCTCCGAAATGGGGTGGCACGTTATGTAACTCTTCCTAGATTGAAAGTTAGGGTCATTTTAAGATCAGCACACAAAACTTATCCTTTTGCTTTTTCTAATGTGTACACACTCTCGGATCATGCCCATGAACGAGGACTTGTCTCCTCATTGAACCTGTACAACCTGGACACTATAAACTCACAAAAGACTATATCAAATACAACACGGTATTTGTTATTCTCAAACTAAGAGATGCGGAACATAGGCTCCAACAATCTCCCCTTTTTGATAATAACAAATACCCGTATGAGAAATTAGTGAGATTAAGACAATTTGTGTTTATAGATAAGTGCGGTAATAAGATATGCATGAATAACATATTAAGAGCGTGATAGAATTGAAAGCGATAATGCCTACTCTTTCTATATCAAGTCCTCCCCCTACATTAGTGTCTCTTATAAACTACTCCCCCTAAATATCTATTTTACTAGATTTCTCAATTTCTTCTCCCCCTTTGTTATTAACAAAAGTGGGTAGGGATGAGTGTATATCTTTTAAGATAGCTAAGGAACCATTTATTGAAGGATTTTCATGATCGAGCATATGATAGTGTATGCACCTCCTATATGATTACTCCCCCTACAAATATACCCATTTTTTTGAGTTTAATATCATTATAATGCACTCCCCCTAAATATTAGATTTATGCAATTTAATCTCCCTTTTTGGTAGAATCAAAAGAGGGTTTAGGTGAGGGTGGTAAGGAGGCATTTCTTATAAATGATAAAGCATGATCGAGCTTTTGTAATATAGATAATGATAAAGATTTTAAGCATAGTATATAAGAGATTTCAAAAAAATAAGAGTTGTAAGCAAGCGGAAGATTATAAGAAACATCTTTTTGTAAGCATGAAAATCAGTGTTATAAATATGAGTTTAAGTGCAAAATGTAAAGATGTTTTAACCTTTTTGAAATCTCAAGTTTTTTTTTCATAAATATACCAAGCATGAAAGGAACACATCAAAAAGAAAATATACTACAATGTTACTTAATTTTAAGTTCAAGAAATACCAAAACATTGTAGAGATCATGCTACGTTATCTAGTGCATTTCTTATATAAAGAGTAGTATAGATAAAGCATTAGAATCCAATACTCATGAGAAGAAGTGTTATGAAAGATAATGATGTGCACATAAGTGTATTTTGGGCAATGTTAACAATTTATTTAAAACACAAAATACAAGACATATGTAGAGTAAAGTGCATAATAAAACACAAGTATATTTACTTTCACACACTTTAATGCACAATATTTTATAAAAAGTGGTGTACTAATCAAGGGTTGCACAAGACACTTTACTATTCTTTCCAAGGTGCTCAACCTCACAATGCTTATGAAGACTTATCAGGAGGTTCAAGTAGTGCATGGTGGAGTTATATTTGTCTACATATATAAATTTTTTTAACATTTGTGAGACAACATTCTCCGAATACACTTGATTTGCAAACCCAAAAAATTTTAACTTAACCACTTTTCTAAATTTCACAAGTGCAATTCAAATGTAGTGTAGGCAATAAACTTATGCAAGATTTAATTCATTGTACAAATACAATACACAAGCAAGCATTTTTAGATTTAAACATACATGTTGATTACCAAAATAAGTGAGTGAAAGGTATCATTATCAATCATAATACATTTACTCATACTTAGAGGCATGCTAAGCTTGGTTCTACACATATTTTTCAATACAATTTATGCACTTTAAATAGATATATCAAAGCATGATAAACAAAACAATGTTCATAGTAATTTGAAGGAATAAATTTTAACATTGTAAAAAATTCTAAATAATAGAATTCATTCATGCTTGATATTGGCAATAAAGATCATACAGTTTTTTTGTTTTATCATTTTTAAATCAATTAAAAAAAAGAAAATCACAAAAAAAAAATCTGTAATTTTTGAATTTTGAATTTTTTATTTGATTTTTCATAATATGAAAAAAAACAAAAAGTCAGAAACACAAAAACTAAGTAGTACATATGAACTAAAATATTTTTATAGATTTTTAGAAATTTTAAAAATTAGAAAAAGATAAATTATGCAAACACAAGAGGACATTTTTTTTATTAAATAACCCAAAATATGCATGATTTAAGTGATAAGTAAATAAAATGATCATGCAAAGAGTAAAATAAGTATGTCCTAAGATTCAAGACTACCCCGACTAAATATCTACACCCTAGCCCCGTACTAAATGACGGATGGGCATGAGGAGCTGCACACATGCCGTAGGTTGGGGTGTTAGTCCCATATGCACACACTAGAGAACACTCAACCTAGCACTCTTTGCCCCTAGTGCCTCCCAAGGCCCCACTAGAACCCTCCCCGGTTAAGGACAAGACATGACTTAGAGGTTAGGTCTCTAATGCATACAACCCTACGCCCCCGCTATTATGAGATATCAAGTCATAGGTGAATAATCCCTGTACAACCTATGCTTTTAAACTATGGGTTGATTTATAAACTATGGGTTTTGTTTAATGTGATGAGTATATAAAGCCGCATAGTTTTTCTACTATTATGAGATGACGATATGAGATAATTAGGACAATTACTAATATTCAATAAGTGACAATGCTAGTGTGATGAGTTTTGGGTTTAATGTCATGTCATAAGATTAACATTTATATTGCATGTATTCCAAACTAGAGTTTCAAATTATAGATCTAAAATAAGGTGATGATATTAATTTATTCTTATTATTACACAATTGATTCTAGAATCTATATATATGTGAGATACATGTAATCAATAACAAAGCATATCTATGCACCAAATGTGAAGAAACAATTATTCATATTTCTATCATAATATTCATAATTCCTAGCTAATAGGCATTATTGATCTTAGATATTTTTTTATAGAACATGAATTATGATTTATGATTACAGAGAATTTTGCATAGAATAATTGTTGGATACCATGATTTATGTGAATTCTATTCTTTCTAGACATATGACAATACGATTTGATGATTTTCTTTTGAATAAGCATGTTTGATTTTTTTTTAAGTCTAGAAAAAGATGATCATGTAATCATATCAAAGACAAAGATCACATATAGAATGTTTTGAAATTGTTTAATAAAATTGCATTCAATAATTAAATTTATTGATCTTTGGTTTTGCATGATAATATATGATTCATGATACAATATTCATATATATTCTAATGATTAATCCATAAACTATGTGGTTGTTGGAATTTTAGTATTCAATTATAATTTCAAATCACATAGTTATCATCAAATTTAAATAACATTGTACATGTTATACCTAGCATAAATATATAAGCATAGACCAAGAAGTGATGCTAGAATGATGAGTTTGAATGCAATGTTATTACCTAGGATTAATGGAGATAATGTTGCATGTAATATGAGAAGTTTTCAAATTAATTTTCTTTAGACCTAGAATGAAATGATTAATCTTTTGATTTGATCTTAATGATACAAGATGATTCTAAGGTCTAAATTTCATACAAACATTGGTGACACACATCACACACATAATATCTAAATTAATATATGAATCAATTAAACTAAGGATAGCATGTGATGAAAAATCCATAAACACAAAAATTTCCAAATCAAGCGAACTAAGATAGCTTTTAAAACGGAGTTGAAATTGGGCAAGTTGACAGCACCAAAAGAACTCAAATGAGCAAGCCTAGTTTGTCGTTGGATGGAGATTTTTGTGCTCTTTCCGAAAATATATTAAACGTGAAAATCAGGCAAGCAAATCAAAAGATATGGATGTTTGAAGTTTTGATCGTAAACTCGCATTTTTGAAATATTAAAACATGCGTTTAGATGAATTATTGTTTTCAATTTTTCTAGATAATATTCTTCATTATAAGCGCTATCATATGCAGCAAACAAAAAAAGAATCAAAAACATTGCGCATTTTAATTTTTAGTTTAAGCCCTTTAATAAACCATTTAAATCAAATCTTTAAAATAGTTTCAATAGTCTTGATAATAATTTCAATATTCAATTTCTAATGATAATTCAAGACAATTAAGGGTAAATGATTTAAAAAGAATAAAGACCAATCAAAGATGAGAGATAGATCACTTTGAAAATAAAAAATATATGACTTAATGTTCAATTTTAATACAAATTTGATTTGATATAAACATTAGGCTTAATATATGAAAGTCATATTTCATGATATATAAAGTGATCATAGCATGTTTGTTCAAAAAATAAAAAATAAACAAAAGAAAAGTAACAATAAGCATATCATGAAGTAGAGTAGTGATATTTTATTTTTATCTGTTTCTACTTCATGCAAATGATAGGATACTAATGAATATGAGATTTAGGTATCCAAAGGGGACCAAGTGGGATGGTTCCTTTGGGTACCCAAATACATCGTGGTGGCTTTTGGAAAGATAGTGATGAATGGGCCTTTTGAGTGGAGTTTGTGTTTCTTCTTTAGCTTTGGGTCTCCATTCAAACCTTGGAAAATTGTTATTTTTATTTTTCAAATTTCCATAATCATTTACTTGAATATTTGGATCAAAATGATTTTTGAATTTATAATTTTGAGGAAATTTGTTTGCATTTAATTTTAGGTTGGGAGAAACATGATTTTGTACATAATGGTGATTTTGATTTTGATTTACAAATCCTTTATATTTCTTACTCCCATTATTAAACTTAGTTAAGATGTTCATATTCATATTCAACTTGTTTTTAGATATAGTTTGATATTGTGAATTTGTATTTACCATTTTCTTAAGCAAGTTAATTTTTGATTTTAATTCATCATTCTTAATCTTTAAATTATTTTTAGCTTTATTATAAGCGGTTGTGCTATTTTTAAGAGTGGAAACAATTGAATCAATATGATCTTGATAGTTATTTCTATATTCATCAAATGTTTCATCCATCTCTTTAATTTCAATTTTATATTCTTTACACTCAGCACAATCATTTTTTAGAGAAGAGTTTTCTAAACATAATTTTTCATTTTTTTCTTTTATGAAAGTAAGCTCTTTTTCAAGTTCCTTGAATTTTTCTTTAATATTATTACAATCAAAACAAGATATAGAGTTTTCAAATGAAGAGCATGCATGAGATACAAACATTTCATTTTTGGATTCTACATTCACATTTGCTTTCAAAGTTTAATTTTCTAAACGTAGTTTTGCATTAGCCATTTTTAGTTTCTTAATCTTACGTTTAGTATTTTGTAGCAATTGTAGTGTAGAAATAGATGTACAAAAAATAGGAGATTTTGATTTCCTTACAACGCTCGTGGATGAGGCAAGATTTGAACATAGTGTTCATTTGTCTTCTTCATCTTCCTCTTCCAAACAAGAGTTTCCATCATCATTTCCGCTTGATGAGCATTCTATGGATCCATCCTTTGTGTAGCTTTCTTGAATATTTGCATAGGCTTGCATATTCTCTGGTTCTTGTGAATGTTCCGTACCTGTAGAAGGAGAATCATAAGTTCTTTCAAGAAAACTCCAAATTTCATATGCGGTAGGTAAAGTATAAATAAGTTTGAAAATATTTTGGTCTAACGCACAAAATATACTATTCATAGATTTTGCATTTAAAATAATTTCGTTTCTAGTTAGTACGCTTGATGGCTTTTTAATAGTAATATTCCAAACTTTTTCATCTAAGGCCTTAAGAAAATTTTTCATTAATATTTTCCACCCATTATAATTTTCACCCATAAATAATGGTGGACATAATGATTTTTCATTTTCATAAAAACTATCCCTCTAGAAGATGCGAGATCATGAAGCGCCATTATTCCCGGTTGTGAAGCCGTATTGGAATAACCTAGCTCTGATACCACGTGTTGGATCTTGTGGCGCCCTTAGAGGGGGGTGAATAAGGGCCTTTTTAAATTATGATTTTTTACTTAAGAATTTTTAAAACAAATTTTGTTTTTCTAAAAATCACTTATAAAAATTTACAAACTATGAAATTTTTAAATTAGATCAAACACAAATTTCTAAGTTAAAGATTAAGCAACCAAATTTGCAATTAAAGAAAAGGCATAATATTTTAACCATGAAATTCTCATACAATAAAAATGATCTTAACAATGCTTAAGATCAAGGCATAAATAAGATAATAAACTTTTGACAATTTTTGTTTACCAATTCTTCTCTCAAGGATCGGAAGGCTATTACTTGTCTTTCCCTAGACCAAGCCCAAGCCTATCCTCTAGATCTTCCCAAGATCTAGACGTAGCACACAAGGCCATGATTTCCCACCAAGCCACGCAAGGACTTGGACGCTCCGCACAAGGAAGCGATTTTCCCCTAAGCCACGCAAGGAATTAGACGTCACGCACAAGGAGACGATTTCCCTACCAATACAAAGTGAAATGTATATAAATGAAATTACAAAATAAAATGAAGAACTCCCTAGAAATTTAGATCTCTGAAAGGAAGGTTGAAGCCTCGAGATGATCGTTGATGTAGAAGCGCGTCCGATCTCGTCATCAATTTCAAACCTTCTCAGCACAAATGGGAGTTCTTGACTCTGGTTTGTATGCACTCTGGAAAGGACTTGGAATTCTCAAAGCTCTGGAATGCACGAACAAAACGAGCCAATATATAGATTTTCACTATCGCCTGGGTGACATCACTGTCGGAATTCTGACAGCCCCAAACTACTGTTCGTCCTGCTGTCGTGCGGTCAGTTGCTGTAACTTCTGCGCTGTCGGCTAGGCGACATCGAGTGTCGGAATTCTGACAGCTCCAAACTGCCGTTCGTCGTGCTGTCGTGCGGGCAGTTGCTATAAATTCTGCGTTGTCGCCTGGGCGACATTGAGTGTCGGAATTCCGACAGCTCCTCTTCATTTTTGCTGTCTGAAACTTCTCCAGACTGTAGATTGAGTTGTTCTCATCTCCGAAATAGGGTTGCACGTTCTGTAACTCTTCCTGGATTGAAAGTTATGGCCATTTTAAGATCAGCACACAAAACTTATCCTTTTGCTTTTTCTAATGTGTACACACTCTCGGATCATGCCCATGAATGAGGACTTGTCTCCTCATTGAACCTTTACAACCTGGACACTATAAACACACAAAAGACTAGATCAAATACAACACGGTATTTGTTATTCTCAAACCAAGAGATGCGGAACATAGACTCCAACAACCCTTTGATGTAGCGGATCTCATCCTTGCCCATATTCGTTATGCTTTTAGATTAAAACATCCAAAATGGGTGAAGATTCATACTTTGCCAATGGGGGATATAATTCAACGTATACTATATAAGAAGTATGAATGGATAGTTAAAGATTCGTACTTTGATGATTGTGTTCCTGAGATATACTATACGGGTACCATGAAAGTGAAGAAGACTCACAAAAAGCCTCATCCTGGAATAGAGATTAGAGAGCCTACAATTCCTAGGGGAGGATCACTACGAGAGTCTATAGATGATCATCGTGATTCATTTGAGGATCACAAGAAAGAAGTGAAGAAAGATCGCAGTAGAATGCAGAAGTTTATGAAATTTCTAGTGAAAGGTCTGAAGTTAAAGCCTACTCCGGAAGAAGCGTCTGAATGGGAAATTCCAGATGAAGAACTGCCACGCCAATCGGTGAGGCGGACTCGACGTGGAAAGGACGTAAGACGTGGACCTGCAGAAGACTGTCCAGAAAGCAGCGGGGCTGAATATGAGGATTCTGAGTAGTTTTCAGCAGGGTGCTGCTTCTGACTGATGTCGGAATTTTCCGACATCCACTGTCGCCTGGGCGACAGTGAACTTGCCCAGATTTCATTTTCTGTTATCTGAACTTGATCCTATGTTGATTTCTACTGTTTTTGTGGAACAATTTTTATGTAATATTAATGATGTGAGAATTTTTCTTAAGTCTTTTAAATTCTATGGTTTGATTTAAAATTTAGTTTTTCCTTTTTTTTTAAATGTATAGGTTTTGTGTTTTTTTTTTTATTTTATAGGTCATAAGTAGTGATATAATCATTGTGAAATGTCTGGGATTCCCAATTCTAGCCTAAGCATAGAGAAACGGGAATCCGGTAACGGTTTAGTGAATATATCCGCTAGTTGATTATCCGTGCCTATAAATGAAATTTTAATCTGATTATTTTTAATGTGGTCTCTTATAAAATGATGCCTAACGTCAATATGTTTAGAACTAGTGTGATGAACCGGGTTGTAAGTTAAATCAATTGCACTTTTGTTATCGCACCATAGTTCTATTATTTGTTGTTTAATGTTAAAGTCTTCTAAAGTTTGTTTCATCCAAAGAGCTTGTGCACAACAACTACCAAGTGCGATGTATTCGGCCTCGGTGGTTGAGAGGGCAACAGAATTTTGTTTCCTACTTGACCACGAAATGAGTGAAGGGCCTAAAAAGTGACAAGTGCCACTAGTGCTTTTCCTATCTAGTGAACAACCGGCATAATCAGAATCAGAATAGCCAAAAAGAGTAAAATCATCGCTATGAGGATACCACAAACCAAGTTTAGATGTGCCAATTAAATATCTAAAAATTCTTTTTACCGCTTTTAAATGTGATTCTTTGGGATCGGCTTGAAATCTAGCACATAAACAGACTGAAAACATAATATCCAGTCTAGAAGCAGTCAAATATAAAAGTGAACCTATCATGCCTCTATATAAAGTTTGATATATTGATATTCCATTTTCATCTTTTCCTAATTTTTAAGATACACTCATAGGAGTATTTGCTTGTTTCATATTTTCAAATCTAAATCGTTTTAAAACATAATGAATATATTTTGATTGGTTAATAAAAACTCCATCATGTTTTTGAACAATTTGAAATCCTAAGAAACATTTTAATTCTCCTACCATACTCATCTCAAATTCACTTTCCATCATTTTTACAACATAATTACACAACTCTTCATTAGTGGCTCCAAAAATAATATCATCGACATAAATTTGTAAAACAATTAAATCATCATCAACTTGCTTAATGAAGAGTGTACAATCAACACCACCCATTTTAAAACCATTTTATAATAAATATATAGTCAATCTATCATACCATGCTCGTGGTGCTTGTTTTAAACCATACAAAGCTTTTAACAATCTATATACACGATTTGGAATTTTTTCATTTATAAATCATGGGGGTTGTTCAGCATAAACTTCTTCTTTAATCAACCCGTTTAAAAATGCAGTTTTAATACCCATTTGCAATAATTTAAATCTTTTATGACTAGCAAATGCAACAAAAATTCTAACTGCTTCCAATCGTGCTACGGGTGCAAATGTTTCATCAAAATCTACCTCTTCAATTTGATTATATCCTTTCGCTACAAGCCTAGCTTTGTTTCTAGTGACCCTAGAGTCACTATCTAATTTGTTTTTGAAAATCCATTTGACTCCTACCACTGGATGATCACTAGGTCTATCAACAAGAATACAAACTTTATTTCTTTCAAATTGGTTAAGTTCTTCATTCATAGCCAGAAACCAAGATTCATCATTTAAAGCGGTGGCAACATCTTTTGGTTCTATATTTGAGACAAAACATAAATTTGAAAAACTTTCATGTAAACTAGAACGTGTACGTACCCCACTTAATGGTTCTCCAATAACAAATTCTTGCGGATGATCTTTTGAGAACCTTAGCTCAGTTGGAGGTACATAGCCTTGTTCTACTCCTTCTTCACCATCTTTTTCATCTTCTTTCTCTACTTTTTCTTCATCTTCATTGTCATCATTTTTCTTCTGATTTTGTTCCACATCTTCTTCATTGTTCTCATTACCTGCAGCATTAGAATTCTCTACACAAGAAATGCCTTCATCAAATTTTACATGAATAGATTCTTCAATCACTTTAGTACGTTTATTATAAACTCTATAGGCCTTGCTAGTTGAAGAATAACCAATGAAAATTCCTTCATCACACTTTTCATCAAATTTGCCTAAGTTATCTTTTTTATTCAAAATAAAGCATTTACAACCAAAAACTTTAAAGTAAGATACATTTGGTTTTCTTTGAAAATAAATTTCATAAGGAGTTAATTGTAATGTGGGACGAATCATGACACGATTAGTAATATAACATGCAATACTAACGGCTTCGGCCCAAAAATATTTTAGCAATTTAAATTCACAAAGCATAGTACGTCCTAATTCTTGAAGTGTTCTATTTTTCCTCTCCACTACACCATTTTGCTGTGGTGTGCGTGGAGCGGAAAATTCGTGTTTTATCCCAAATTCATTACAATATGAAATAAATTTTTCATTATCAAATTCTCCTCCATGATCTGATCTAATGCATTTTACTTTTAAATCAAGTTCATTTTGAATACGTGAAATTAGTTTTACAAATTCATCAAAAGCATCAGATTTTGAATTTAAAAACAATGTCCAACAAAATATAGAATAATCATCAATAATAATAAACGTATATTTTCTACCTCCTAGACTTTGTGTAGAAATTGGACCAAACAAGTCCATATGTAATAAATGTAAAGGTCTAGTAGTAGAAATAACATTTTTGCTTTTAAAAGATGATTTTGTAAACTTTCCTTTTTGGCATGGTGAACATAATGAAGAAAGCTTTCCATTCAAATTTGGCAAACCTTTTATAATTTTATTTTTAGAAAGCTTTACTATACGTTTGGCACTAGAATGTCCTAGTCTCCTATGCCATAATTCAAGTTCATCATTCTTTGAAATAAAACATTTAAGTGTAGAATGAGATAAATCATGAAAAGTGATTGTATAGACATTGTTTATTCTTGGTGCAGTAAGTACGATTTCGTTTGTTTTAGAATCAATAATTTTGCAAAGGTTTGAGCTAGAGTCAAATAAAATATTTAGATTTTTATCACATAGTTGACTAATAGAAATTAAATTATGTTTCAAACCTTTAACATATAAAACATTTGAAATTTTAAATTCTTCGTTACCTACTACTACAGTGCCTTTGACTTTACCCTAGCCATTATCTCCAAATGTCACTGTTCCACCTTTCTTCATCTCCAGGCTAAGGAACTTTGATTTATCGCCCGTCATGTGTTTTGAACATCCAGAGTCCAAATACCACACGTCTTCCTTATTCCTAGCATGCACGCACACCTAAAAAGATGATGATAGTAAAGATCTGGTTACCCAAGTGGTCCCTCCCATGGTATAGGTGGACGCCTTAGGTACCCAGATTTATTTAACATTAACTTTTCCTTTCTTCCAGCATGAGTCCGAGATGTGACCAAATCGATGACATTTGGCACATGCAATGAATAGTGAGGAACCATTCTTTAATGGTTTCTCTGGACTCTTGCTGGAGGAAACATCTTTATGTGTGGATTTAGAAAAAATTTCATTTTGAAAAATGGGTTTTCTGAACCTGGAGCTGTCGCTGGTTCCGACAGCTGCTGTTGGAAATTTCCGACAGCTTCCAGAAACATATCCTAGCCCAAATTTTGCTGTCCCATGGCGTTGGTTGGCTAAAAGCATATCCAGAGATTTTTTTCCAACACCAAATTTTCCAATTGCCATGTTCAACTCATTTACTTTGGACTTTAAAATTGAATTTTCCTTTACTATCATGCCACATCTATTTGCAACATTTTTCTTATAATTCTCTAATTGAGAATGAGAGGTTTTAACAATTTTTCTAAGTCCTTTTTCTCTTTTAGAAGTTGATCAATTTTTTGATCGGACTTAGAAATAGTGTATTCAAGTTCTTTTATCCTTGTCGAAGAGTGATCACACTCTTGACAAATTTCCTTCTCGTTCCCTATAGATTTCAAATCATTTGATAACTTTTTATTTACTTTCAAAAGAACTTTGTTTTCACATTTTAAGAAATCGATTTCCTTTAGACTTTTATCCAAAAATTTGCAAGTTTTCATAAATTCATAATATAAATCATCATAAGATGGAGGAGTTACCTCAGTGTCGCTTTGGACACTGCTATCGTCGTCAGATGACGCATTTCCTTTCCCCATCAAGCAGACATTTGCTTCCTCTTCCTCCTGTGTTGAGGAATCACTTTCTTCACCAGACGAAGAATCATCCCAAGTCTCTACCTTTAACACTTTCTTCTTGTAACTTTTATCGTGCCTCTTTGCTTTTTGCTCTTTCAGATACTTTGGGCACTTGCTTCTGATATGACCAATCTTCTTGCAATGGTAGCACTCCGGTAGCGGACGCTCCTCTTCATTCTCCATTTTTCCTTTGCCTTTTTGGTAGGCAAAATCGTTCTTTTTGAAAAATCTTTTAAATGAATTTCTCCTCTCCGGATTTCTCATAAACTTCTTAAAGTTCCTCACAAACAGTCCTTCTTCATCTTCCTCACTTTCTTCAGTCTCACTTTCAATCTCCTTTTTAGATTTCAACGCGAAGCTCTTCTTTTTGGGCTCCAAATTGTACTCTTGGCTTTGAATCTTCAACTCCACTTCATGGGTTTTTAGATTCCCAATGAGACTCTCCAATTGTAAGGTCTTAAGATCATGTGACTCAGAAATTGCAGTCACTTTAGGATTGAACTTCAGGGGAAGTGATCTTAAGATTTTTCTCACTAAATCTCCATTGGAGAAAACCTTACCCAACACCTTTGAATCGTTCACGATTTTAGTGAATCATGTGTACATTGTATAAATTTCTTCATCCACCTCCATTTTGAATCTTTCGAATTCTGACTCCAGTTGAAATAGCTTTGAATCATTTACCTGCGAAGTACCTTCATGAGTGATTTCTAAAAGATTCCAAATTTCATATGCAGTATCACAAGCACAAACTCTATTAAATTCAGTGCGATCTAGTGCGCAAAATAAAGCATTCATGGCTTTTGCATTGTTTTTACATTTTAATTTATCATTGTCATCCCACTTGTCTTTGGGTTTGACCATAGTTACATCTCCTACAACAAATGTTGGGCAAGAATAACACGTCTCGACCATATTCCAAACTTCCATGTCGAGAGCTATTAGAAAACACCGCATTCGGGTTTTCCAATAGTTATAGTCCGTGCCCGTAAAAAGTGGTGGCCTACTAATTCCTTGCCCCTCAACGAACGCGTGATCGTTGTGCGCCATTACTTCCGGTGGTAAAATCGTTTTGGAGTAACCTGGCTCTGATACCACGTGTTGGATCTTGTGGCGCCCTTAGAGGGGGGGTGAATAAGGGCCTTTTTAAAAATTACGATTTTTACTTAAGAATTTTAAAAACAAATTTTACTTTTCTAAAAAATACTTACAAATTTCAAACCAATGTAATTTTTTTTTAATTAATTCAAACACAAACTTCTAAGTCAAAGATTAAATAACCATATTTGCAATTAAAGAAAAATTCATAATTTCATAATCATGAAATTCACATACAAATAATATGATCTTAACAATGCTTAAGATCAAGGCACAAATATGATAATAACTCTTTTACAATTTGTGTTTACCAATCCTTCTCCCAAGGATCGGAAGGCTATCACTTGTCTCTCCCTAGACCAAGCCCAAGCCTATCCTCTAGATCTTCCCAAGATCTAGACGTAGCACACAAGGCCACGATTTCCCACTAAGCCTCGCAAGGACTTGGACGCTCCACACAAGGAAGCGATTTTCCCCTAAGCCACGCAAGGACTTAGACGTCACGCACAAGGAGACGATTTCCCTACCAATACAAAATGAAATGTATATAAATGAAAATACAAAATGAAAAGAACAACTCCCTAGAAATTCAGATCTCTGAAAGGAAGGTTGAAGCCTCGAGATGATCGTTGATGTAGAAGCGCGCCCGATCTCGTCTTTAATCTCAAACCTTCTAAGCACAAATGGGAGTTGATGAGGTTCTGGAGCTCTCTGGTTCGTATGCACTCAGTAAGGGACTTGAAATTATCAATGCTTGGAATGCACGAACAAAAGGAGCCAATATATAAAAATTCACTGTCGCCTGGGCGACATCAGCTGTCAGAATTTCCGACAGCGCTAAACTGCCGCTCGTAGTGCTGTCGTGCGGGCAGTTGCTGTAACATCCGAGCTGTCGCCTGGGCGTCATCGGTGTCGGATTTCCGACAGCGCAAAACTGCAGCTCGCAGTGCTGTCGTGCGGGCAGTTGTTGTAACCTCCGAGCTGTCGCCTGGGCGACATCGCTGTCGGATTTCAGACAGCGCAAAACTGCCGCTCGTAGTGTTGTCGTGGGGGAAGTTGTCGTAACTTCTTTGCTGTCGCCTGGGCGACATCAGCTGTCAGAAAATTCTGACCTCGAAATTTTCATACACTCAACTTGAGCTCCAGCAGAATTGTGAACATCTCATACCTGTTACCTGCACACCATTAATGAAAATAGAATCAAATACAAACGGGACTTTGTTATTATCAAACCGGAAGAGTGTGAAACGCATGCTCCACCAAAAGTATGTAAAGATGAATCACAGCCTGAGGTGATCCTGTTGTCATGCTCCCTCTCGCTGACAGGGCAAATGGTACTCGGAGGCCTCTTCCAAGGCACAGCACCGAGCAGACCCGCTGAACAGGCTCTCACCTAGCTTGCAGGGCTTTTGGCTCACTCGGTGGTAGGATGAGAAAGTATGTAAAGATGAATCACAGCTCGAGGTGATCCCGCTGTCAGGCTCCCTCTAGCTGACAGGGCAGACGGTACTCAAAGGCCTTTTCCAAAGCTCAGCCTCGAGCAGACCCACTAACCAGGCTCTCACCAAGCTGGCAGGGTCGTAGGCTCACTTGGTGGCAAGATGATAAAGTATGCAGAAATGAATCACATCCCGAAGTGATCCCATTGTCAGGCTCTCTCTAGCTGACAGGGCAGACGGTACTCGGAGGCCGCTTCCATGGCACATCCCCGAGCAGACCCGCTGACCAGGCTTTCACCTAGCTGGGAGGGTCGTATGCTCACTCGGTGGCAGGAAAGTTCGAGAGGGTAACATTGGCACCAAGAAAAAGAAGTCTTAAGGGCCAAGGTATGCGTGTGGGTCCATCCAATGGGGCTCTCGCCTGGTGAATGCACCCGAGGTTTCAACCTATCTGAAGAGGCGTAAGAGTCATTCGGGACAAGGCACGTTCTCGGCAAAGATCGCGCTTCCGATAGAATTATCGCGACCACCTGAGTCCTTCAAGGGTATGGGCACGCGTGGAGGTGCTACGACCGTGTGACACACCTGTGGGGCGAGAATGCCTTAATCATGGCCCGGGATTAAGGGTCGGCGATACGCGAGTGCACCAGGGAGCGATCAGTGCGCGAGCATGCAAGTGATTTGCAAGTGCGTGAGCGAGCGCGCGAGAGCGCGAAGGGCGGCGTATGAGTGCGCGAGCCATTAGCAAGTGGAAACAAGTAAAGAAAAGAATGAATAATGAAAGAGACTTGGTCAAACAAACACTTTTCATTTCCTTACAAAAGGTTTCACTTACAATACAGGGGTCTCGCCACTGGCATGAGTTACAACAACAAATGAAAGAACGGAAAAGTCTTCAAGGGGAATCGTAAGATGTCTCACTTTAAGACCCATTGTTTTCGCCTGGGATTTGGATGGAGTCGCCCTCACGCTGAAGTTTAGTCTCGCCCTCGGGTACGTCCAGCGGGGAGAAGAGCCCGGGCAGAACATTACGTGCAGTGAGCTTCTCGCCTCCTTCCTTCAAAATTCCAGCCCTCCTCAGCACTTGCAGTGCATGCTTCGCTGCCCCCTGAGAGTTCTCCTGCATCAGCACCTCGATTTCATAGTTGGTGTATTGATGTCGAGTGCCCTTCTCTCCGGGAGGTGGCGGGGCAGCGGCGTCTCGAAGGCATTGGTTCTCGGCCTGCAACTCCTTGATCTAGTCCTCGATACTAGCCACTCGCACGTGCAGAATATCGGTGTTCGCGGTGTCCTGAGAGATAGAGAAATGATAAGGTTAGGGAAAGGAAAAGGAGAGGCGCGAAAATACAAGTGTTTATGAATAAGGTCCGCACTTACCACTCGAATGGGGCGGTTGGCGAGAAGGGTCTCGGTGGCCTCCAGCTTTTGCTTCAAGACTACAACTTCAACTGAAGCCTCACCTTGCATACTCTCAACCTCGATGAGGTTCTGCATGAGGGTGATGCTGTGGCGTGAGGACATATGCGCAAGATCGAGACAGCGCAGCTGAGCCCGTACGGACTCATGCGCGAGCGCCCGGGTTCTCTCGGCATCAGAGACCGTGGCATCCTCTCGGCTATAGAGCGCGAAGGCGAGGGAGTAAGCCTCTCCGCTGGTGGTATCCTTCTCCATCCAGGATGGTAGTAGGGTGGATATGGAGGCTCAGTTGGCCTTTCGATCCCACTCAAGCAGGGGTTCGGCGGCCTCATCAACGTACTTCTTGCCAAGGACGAAGTTTCGGAGCCCTCTCGGGGATGGTCTCGCGGAGGCCTCTGCTAGCGCAATGGAGGTCCTAACGCCACATCCATCGCTACTGGGGCACTCTCCCCAAGGGTCTCAGCAGCGACCGCTTTTCCTTTAGAAATCGTTGAAGGCTTGGACTGCTTGGAGGGAGAAGTCGGGGCCGTTTCTGGCTTCCGCTTCTGTCCGATGGGCTTGGAGGAGCCCGGGTCCTTACGACAGGCTTCGGCGGTGGACAGCGTGAGATCCAGGGCGGTGGTAGGAGTTCCCTCATTCTCATGAGGTGGGTGTAGGGTAAGATCTCGTATTCCTGCATCAGGTTTACTCAGTATGAAATTATAGAGGTAAAGGTGAGCGGGAGCTAGAGGAGAAGCATTTCACCTTACCCTTTCCCATCAGGACTGGGGGGAGCGAGTTGACGTTCTTCCGTAGGTGAACGACGACCATGTCGTGCCCTTGGATAAACAAGTGGAGCTTAGCCTCATGACCTCCCAGCGACAGAGGCCTGTAGGCCAACTCCTCCTCCTGCATTGGCGCGAGGAGGGTGTTTTCGAAGCTCCCGGTGATGAAAATGAACCATCGAACCCAGTCATGGTTCTTGTTGGTGGTACTAGTGACCTTAAGCAGGCTCTGGCCAGAAAAGAAGGCTACCTCGCCTTTTGCCTGAAAATTGAATAGCTTGCGGAAGACGGGGAGGGAGAACTCGATCCTCTCCTCGTGCAGGTAGCGGGAGAATGCTACCAGCATGGCGATAGAGTTGGGGTTCAGTTGCGTGGGAACAACCCCAAAATAGCGGAAGGTCTAGCGCAGCTCTGGCCAGAGGGGGAGGCGGAGCCCAACCTCGAAATGCTCTAGAGGGATGGAGAGTGTGTCAGGCGAGAATTGGTTGATGCAGTCGCGCATTCTAGGGCGGCACGCAATGAAACCTGGTGGCACATAGTCTGCAATCGCCATTGTGAACTCGTCTTCCGACAAGTCACATGTAACAAAGGCTTGGCTGGCGAATACCAGAGCGCACCTATCCATGTCGTCGGGCTCAGCTACCATCTTGCAGTTATTGGGTCGCGCGAGAAGTCTGGAGAGAGGTGCGAATGCAAAAGCAGCAGGAAAGAGAAGAAGGAAGCTGGAATAAAAATAATAAATATGGAGGGTGTGCTGGCTATTTATAGAAAAAGTGAAGAAATCGGGAGATTTCCAAGGCGTGGGGGGTGCAGATAGTGACTGCGCTGCCCCGACGCCTCGGTATTAGAGTCAACCCCATCTATGCCCCCACTCACCAGTAGGTGGCGAGTGTCGCGTGCAAAGGTCTCCGCAGAAAGGCGGAAGGTAGATAAAATACAGCGAAGCCAAAGTATTATGCAAAATGGCATTTGACAAAGCATGAGAAGAACCAGGCGAAATAGACATGGTTCGAATTTAAGATAACAAGATTGTTCACAAGACAGCTGATCTCGGCATTCATTACAGATAAGAAGAAATTTTATGGACGAGGTGAATACAGGGGGCGAGTGCCTGTAGGCTCAATATTGGATCCATTTACATCGACCCCGGCCTTGCCTCCCCATCCTCGGTGGCACTCGCGGGTAATAGTATGCGCTTACAGCGGTAAGTTCTTGGTTGACCATGCGCATTTGATCCCTTGCCCGCGCGATGTGCCTCCTGGGGGAAGTCCCCTCGCATCCGCCTCCCTGAAGCTCCATCTCCCCGACGAGCTGTGAGTTGTCTCTTTCGAGGGTGCCCATCCTGCGCTCAAAAACTGCTTGTTGTTTGTCCACCTGACCAGCAAGTTCTCGCTGCATCCAGATGAGCTTACCGAGAACCTTAGTCATCCGCTCCTTCATCATCCTAGGATCAACGGGATCACCGAGAAAGTCTGAAAGGTCGCCAGGAGAGGGGAGAAGCGAGACCACCTCCTCCTCAGAGTGAGGGTCCATCAGCGAAGCCTCACGGTAGCATGCGAGGGCGAAAGTTAGATAGTTTTATTCAGTAGTTCGGGCGAGCAAGGTCAAGGCGAATGAATTAACTGACCTGGTACATGTTCCTTGCCTTGGCATTGGCGAGAGGGGCTAGGTCGCCCTGTGAATGGTTGGTGTGAGAACTTTAAAATAACAGGAATTTTTTATTTCAAAAAAATCTAAGTATTACAAGTGTATTGCCTCCTTTATATAGACTAGGAGGGAAACAGTAAAATACAATTATACGATGTGGGACTAAATACAAATACACAGTACAAAAGAGAGCTGGGCGGTCTGGGCGATCAGGAATATTGAGACCGCAGTGACCTCTGCGATCTGGAGTGAGGTCGGGCGGTCACACGATAGGAGGAAGGTCGTGTGACAGAGGAGACCGTTGGACGGTTAGATCGTTCTGGCGAACACTCCCCCATAAAGGAGAGACCGGGAGGGCCAGACCGCTTCTCTCCATAAGAAGCAATCTGGTATATCCGAGATGAACCGGCAGTCTTGTACTTGGAGACCGCTGAGACCGCTGGCTCTAGGCCGCTTGTAGAGGCGGAATGTTGCTGACCTTCACAAGACGCGACCTTGCATACTTGAGGAGAAGTGGCGGTCTGATGCTGGGAGACCGCACAGACCGCGGTTATCAAACAGTTGTCTGATAGAGCTGGAGATCGCCGACCTTCATTTGGCACGATCTCGCATATCTGAGGAGGAACATCGGTCTGATTCTGGGAGACCGCACAGACCGCTGGCTTCAGATCGCGCGGCTTCAATCCTTCGAGACCGCTTGGCTTCAACACTCCCCCGCAAGCTGGAGCATATATATCAATTATGCCTAGTTTGTTACACACATCGTAGAAGGATGAAGATATAGGTTTGGTGAAGATATCAGTGAGCTCTTTATCCAAAGTTACGAAGGGAGTGCAGATTTGTTTCTTCAAGATTTCTTCCCTGATGAAATGACAGTCCACTTCAATGTGTTTGGTTCTCTCATGAAAGACTGGGTTCTGAGATATATCGATTGCAGCTTTGTTGTCACAGAACATTGACAATGGATGGTTGTAAACTTCTCCTAAGTCTAGAAGGAGAGTTCGTAACCACTTCAAATCGCATGTAGTTTGGGCCATGCTCCTGTACTCGGCCTCAGCACTTGATCTGGATACTACTGCTTGTTTCTTGCTCTTCCAGCTCACCAGATTTCCTCCCACGAAGGTACATAACCCAGATGTGGATTTTTTGTCTCCTTTATCATCAGCGTAGCTAGCATCTGAATAGGCTTCTATCTTGAGATGGTTGTTCCTTTGGAACAGAAGTCCCTTCCCTGGAGATCCCTTAACGTATTCTAATATCTTTAAAGCAGCTTGAAGATGACATTCCTTCGGATCTTGCATAATTGGCTGACCTTCCCAATAGCATAGCAGATATCAGGTCTTGTTACACTTAGGTAGATGAGCTTGCCTACAAGACGACGATATCTAGTGATATCAAGTAGAGGAGGAGAGTTGTCAGTCCAGAGTTTGTCGTCTCCAATTGCCATTGGATATTTAGCAGGTTTAGCACCCAGAATACCTGTTTCCTTTAGAAGGTCAATAGCATACTTCCGTTGTGAGAGAACAATGGAGCTATGCTTCCTTGAGATTTCAATGCCCAGAAAATACTTGGGAGTCCCCATATCTTTGGTCACAAAGTGTTGGAGGAGATGTTTCTTTGTAAGGGAGACACCTTCAACATCATCACCTGTGAGATGGATGTCATCAATGTATACAGCCAGAACAACAATTCTATGAGATGTCTTGCGAATGAAGAGAGAGTGATCCGCAGAACTACGAACAAATCCAATGATCTTGATAACTTTGTTAAATTTTTCGAACCAGGCGCGAGGACTTTGCTTAAGACCATAGATGGCCTTCTTTAACTTACAGACACGAGTCTCCCCCAGAGCAACATACCCTGGAGGTTGCTCCATGAAAACAACCTCTTGTAGATCACTATAGAGAAAGGCATTCTTGACATCCAATTGAGAGAGTTGCCAACCTTTGTTGACGACCACAGAGAAGAGGACCCTAATGGTTGTAAGACGAGCGACAGGTGAGAAAGTGTCAAAGAAGTCTACTCCATATGTCTGAGTAAAACCTTTGGCAACCAAGCGAGCTTTGTAGCGGTCAACAGAGCAACCAGCACGATATTTTATCACAAAGACCCATCTACACCCAACAGCATCTATCCGAATAGGTGGAGGAACAAGAGTCCAAGTGCCACGGTCCTGAAGGGTGGAGATTTCATCATCCATGGCATCCTTCCACTGTGGGGTGGCAAGAGCCTCCTGATAACTGGTTGGGGTGGCAGTATCTGTAATAGCAATAGCAAATGCCCTAGCAGAGGGGGTAAGTTGAGCATAAGTTACAACATCGTGAATAGAATGTTGCGTACATGAGTGAACTCCCTTTCGAAGAGCAATAGGGAGGTCTTCAGTGGTGACTGTATCTACAGGAGAGTCATCATCGGAAGAAGATAGTGCTGGCCCAAGAGTCGGGAGAGAAGGCCCCGGAGTAGGAGGACAGGTGGAAGGAGATGCTGGAGGTGGTGGAGGGAAAGGAAGAGGTGGAGGAGTTGGGAGTGTAGGTGGTGGTGGTGGAGAGTAAATGAGCTGTGTTGTTGGACTAGGCGCAGGAGGCAGAGAGGTGGAAGAGTTAGAAAAGTATGGAACAGTTTCAAAGAAGGTGACATCAGTGGAAACATATTGTTTGCGAAGAAGGGGATCATAGCATCGGTACCCTTTCTGAGTTGGAGAATAACCAACAAAGATGCATTTAACTGCCCGAGGAGAGAGTTTGTCCCGACCTGGGGAAGGAGTGTGGACAAACGCAGTACAACCGAACACCTTGAGAGGTAATGAGAAGGGTTGTGAGGTGGGATATAGTAGAGAGAAGGGGGCGGAGCCTTGAAGAAGGGTGGAGGGAATGCGGTTAATGAGATAGCAGGAGATGAGGATGGCATGACCCCAATAGGTTTTGGGCATATTCATCTGGAAGAGTAAGGTGCGAGCCATGTCGAGGAGGTGACGATTCTTACGTTCCGCTATCCCATTTTGTTGAGAAGTATAAGGACAACTAGTCTGATGTATAAGACCATGGTTCATGCAAAACTCAGAAAATTGATGAGAAACATACTCTTTAGCATTATCAGTGCGAATAGCCTTGATAGACACTCCAAACTGAGTGGAAATTTCATTATAGAAAGTTTTGAAAATAGAAAAAAGTTCTGAGCGTTCTTTTAACAGATACACCCAAGTACATCGAGAGAAGTCATCAATAAAAGTAACAAAATACAAACTACTCCCACCTACAATCTTGGTAGGAGAAGGACCCCAGATGTCCGAGTGGAGGATATCAAAGGGACGAGTCGAGCTACGTTCATGTTTGGCAGGGTAGGAAGCCCGATGGTGCTTTCCTAGTTGACAAGCTTCACAGTTGAGAGGAGAGGTATCTTTGGGGAGGTGAGGTAGAAGTTGATACAACAGCCCAGGTGGAGGGTGACCAAGACAGAGATGCCATTGATGGAACACAGTAAGGTGGAGCTATCTATCTCAAAGGAACATAGTAAGGTGGAGCTATCTATCGAGGAAGGACTTGAGATTGAAGTCCTTTAGGTCGGATAGATTGCGGAAACGGGGGATTTGATTTGTGGAAAATAAAGAGAAAAATATTACAACTACTCCTATGCAATGCCGCTATGCAATGCTTCGCCAGGCGGGATGAAAACTACGTAGGCCTTGAGCGCGCTACTTCGTAAGGGCGGATGGACGAGTAAGCAAACAGAATGAGGGTCGCAAGCACCTCTTCGACAAGCACGCCACTAGCAATTGCTAGTGCGGCAAACGAACGCAACGGTGGGATGGAGGATGGAATGGGGCGCTCCTCAAATCACATAAACCACAAAAGCATTTCACATAGACATTAAATATAGAAATACAAACAAGTTTATGTACCACTTCATCATAATATTTAGATCTAACTACATACACATCAATAAGAGAAGAACAAGGCAAGAAATCGACCGAATCCAAAGGCTCGTTGTAGATTCACGGTTGGAATCACTGGGTTGTCAATCCGCGTCCAAGCTTGGTCTGCAACTACGTCCGGGGTAGAGAGAGCTGTCACGACTCTCCAATGAACCCGTCTTCTTCGTCTCACGATCCGGTAGAGGTTGCAAACTTCCTCTTGCTTGAAGGTAATGGCAGCTAGATCTCCCTTGAAGCTCTAGGATGAAGGAGGAGGCCAAAGGGACGAAACCCTAGTGGAGATGGCGAAATCGGCGCTGCTGTACGACGTGTACGGAACTCTCCCGATTTAGGTCGAAGCTGCAGCTTTTATAGGAAAACATCAGAAATTTGGTCATGCACGGTCGAATGCACGACCGTGCGTGGACCGTGCGATACTTAAGCGCAGCAGGTGTGCAGGAGAAGAAGGAATGCGCCCGTGCGTTTTACTCACGCACGGGCTAACCCGCCCGTGCGTCAAAACGCACGAGTAAACTCTGAGGCTCCATTTTGCTGGGCATCATGAACGCACGACCGCAATTGACTGTGCGCCAAGAAAACGCACGATCGTGCGATACATACAGAAATGAATTCTAGCACAATGGGGATCAGCCCTCATTTACAGCTCAAGCACAGACTGGGGAAATACTTCCAGCAGCACAGAAATACAGAAAATACGATGGGGAGCACGAAGTGCTTACCCCCAACAACAAAGTGCGCAATTGCACACAAAAATAGGCATAGACATGTACTTCAAATAAAAGCATGAATGGAAGAAATATTGACGAGACAGAAGTACAAATGCAGGAAAACTAGCCTAAATGAGTTCGAAAATATGTATATAATAGGGACTCATCACACCCCCAGACTTACCTGTTTGCGCGTCCCGAGCAAACAAATCCGGCGAAGTATGAAAAAGGTAGCTAGAGTAGAAAATTGCAGAGACAGAGTAAGATGCGAAGTATCATACATATGCACATAGAAATTCTGTAAAAGAAGATTCTAACTATACTAACACATTTACAAAAATAAAAAAAGCGTAAATAGAGATTTATTTGTACTCAGATGGTGATTCGTGAAGAATTTATGCGGTCGTTCCCGGTGTGAAAGTAAATAAGCCACTCAGGATGGTGTTGCGAAATACCAGAATTAGGGAATAACTCCGCTGAAATCCATCAACGATGAGAACCATAAGCTTGCCCGGTTACACTCTCTCCACGGCGCTAGCAAACTCACAAGTTAAATCAATAGGGCTTTACGGTTATAATGGGGCTTAGGTTACGGTATGATATTTAATGATAAACGAGACGGCTACGCAACCCAATTGAGTCTAAGGATAACGCTGAACCCAAAACAAGACCACAAGCGATGCTAGTGTGACACACCCCCAGACTTAGCTTGAAAACTGGGTGTGCACACAGCCTACTCCAACAAATACCAACTGAGTTTTCTATTACGCTCAAGGGGATTTCTTTTCATTCTAAATCTTTTGTTTTTTATTTTATTTTATTTTTTTTAACTTCATTATTTTCTTCTTCTTTTTTTCATTTTCTTTTATCCCTGGTTGGTTTACAAAAAGAAGTTCAGCAAATAATATAGATCATTCTTTCACATCGCAATGGTTCCAAGCATCACATCCAAATATGAAATGTAATTTCAGTTAACACATTTTTGGTTGCGATAATTGGATAAGCTTCAGGCTTTGGTGATTGAAAGAGGAGCTGAAACAAAGGAGGGGTAGGCACAAACTTGGCTTGCAAACGTAAGCGCATGGGTCCTGGAAAATAAGGCTCAAACTAGCCAAAACAAGGCCTACATCATATTTATGAAGATGAGTTGTTCTCACCCATACTTCAAGAGTCGCTTGGGGCAAGTTCTTAGCCCACGAGAAAGGTAAACCTTCCTTCCGACTCGAGCAACACACAACTAGCGCTCGCTTACACACAACACCGTGCTACCGTAAATTTTAGTTACATTCACCAAATGAGTAAAGTAAATCAAAGATTACGCAAGAATACTAATTGTAAATTAAAAGCATAGAGATAATCTAATTTTACTCAAGTTTCTATGGAAGCATGCGGATGCGACTAGAGCACTACAAGAGTCAACATTATACTCTGAATTGCAATTCTCAAGCTAACATCCTATTTCACATTCCAACCAAAATAAGTATGAACGGAAATACACATACAAGTTAGTTCGCTCTCAAGTGGGTGCTTAGTGTGCAGACAAAATAAACAAAAATATTTGAAATAAGACTTCTAGCATGCTGAATAAATGTGCACGTGAGGGGGTACACAAAACTATCTCCCCCAGACTTAAACTATGCATTAAGATATTCTAAAACAAAGTTAGGGGAAGAGGGTACCCAATGCTCAGCAAGTAAGCATTCCGGAATCCTGTAGTGAAGCTCTACGAAGAATCACGATCACCGCCTTCACAAATAGAAAATACCTGCAAAGGGTGGTCTCCGCACAAGAAAACTAAAATAACACCTAACTAACTCGTTAGAGTGGGCGATAAAATAAAGGACAAGAAAAAGTAAGATAACTACTGGGGTTATTGTCATCCCAGCACGACTTATTAAAAAAACATAACAGTTCTAGCTAATGGGCGTATGAAAGAGAAAATGAACAGGTAACTGTTCTAATGTGCGTGTTGGTAGCGGGTACCGATACGGAGACAGAACAGTTACCCCTCTACCTAAATAATAATACCTGCTTAACAGAGGTAGAGGAAATAGGAAGTAAGAAGATGAGGAAGGCTGGTCCTCACTCGTCTCACCACAAAATAAATCCTTGCCCAGCAAGGTATCATCTCCAGGGAGGCAGCGGGAGGAGAAGGCAATGAGTGGAGCTTCCTCTACGGAGGGGGGATCAACCTCCTCACATAAGAGGATGCTCTCATCATTGGCTTGAGCATAATGCTCCAAGTCCTCCTGACGTACCTGTGAAGACTCAACCTGCACAGGCTCAGACGAAGAAAGGGGATCAAGAAATAACAAGAAGAATGACTTAAATAAAAATCAAGCGGGGGAGTGGTCCCGGTCTCACTCCCATCAGGTTGGGGAAGTAAAATAATGTCGGCATTGTTGACAATGCCGCAAGGTTCGGTGGGATCAATGGTGGCCTTCTCCAGGATTTGCACTTTCTCCACCGGTGTTGAGGAAAAATCCTCTTCACCTAGAAGGTTGTGCTCCTCCATAGGAATAGGCGCACAACACAAAGATCGCCAGCCTCCTCTTGCAACGCATCTTCAACAATGTTATCAGAAATAAATGTAATAGAATGCACAATAGGGGGAGGGATAGGGCTTGAAAAAGAATCAAGCACCGATTCCTCACAAAGAATCGAATCTATGCATGGTGATATATGTACAGGGGAGATGGGCTCAGTCATGTCAGAGCCTGGATCAGCCACACATCTGGTGACTGTGTCCACATCATACCCTTCAAAACTTGAAGGTGAAATGGACACAAAACCGGATGTTGAAGGTGTGCTGCCAGAAGTAGGAGTCGGGACGATCCGGATATCCGGCTCGTCGTCCTCGTCCAATTGGCGAAGGAATGCAGCACAATCCTTCAAGGCATGATCCGTGCTTTGACAAAACAAGCACTGCCTTGTGGGCTTCTTTGGCACAGCAGGAGCTGAAGCCGAAAAGAAGTGTGACGGTAAAGGCTCGGCAGAATAGCCATAGGACTTACGCGCACCATATGGAGTACCAGACGAAGTCGGTGCTCCATATGCTGGGCCTTGAGTGCTAGGGCTATTATCTCCCTTTGGACATCTATCACTAGCGTGAGAGATATCTCCACACCAACGACAACGAATATTAAACGAAGCCCACATAGTGTGAAGATTAAAATGATTCAAAATAAAGAGAACTAGTGTGCACAATACTACACCTAACAATATTTACTAAAGCAACCTAATAAAAACAGGAAAACAGAATAAGAAGAAATAAAGCAAAAGAATGCAATACACAAATGGAAGGGCTTTAATCTCAGGTTCTCCCGCTCCAGAAAACTCACACGTCTGTGTTCCCCGGCAACGGCGCCAAAAACTTGATGCACAAATCTTAGCACACCGCTATAGGCGGTAGCAAGATTGCGGCACGAAATGGCAGTGTACCGATTGTTCAAGTAATATAGAATGGGAATGAATCCCCAAGTATCGATCTCAAAGGAACACAGTAAGGTGGAGCTATCTATCGAGGAAGGACTTGAGATTGAAGTCCTTTAGGTCGGATGGATTGCGGAAACGGGGGATTTGATTTGTGGAAAATAAAGAGAAAAATATTACAACTACTCCTATGCAATGCCGCTATGCAATGCTTCGCCAGGCGGGATGAAAACTACGTAGGCCTTGAGCGCTCTACTTCGTAAGGGCGGATGGACGAGTAGGCAAATGGAATGAGGGTCGCAAGCACCTCTTCGACAAGCACGCCACTAGCAATTGCTAGTGCGGCAAACGAACGCGACGGTGGGATGGAGGATGGAATGGGGCGCTCCTTAAATCACATAAACCACAAAAGCATTTCACATAGACATGAAATATAGAAATACAAACAAGTTTATGTACCACTTCATCATAATATTTAGATCTAACTACATACACATCAATAAGAGAAGAACAAGGCAAGAAATCGACCGAATCCAAAGGCTCATTGTAGATTCACGGTTGGAATCGCTGGGTTGTCAATTCGCGTCCAAGCTTGGTCTGCAACTACGTCCGGGGTAGAGAGAGCTGTCACGACTCTCCAATGAACCCGTCTTCTTCGTCTCACGATCCGGTAGAGGTTGCAAACTTCCTCTTGCTTGAAGGTAATGGCGGCTAGATCTCCCTTGAATCTCTAGGATGAAGGAGGAGGCCAAAGGGACGAAGCCCTAGTGGAGATGGCGAAATCGGCGCTGCTGTACGGCGTGTACGGAACTCTCCCGATTTAGGTCGAAGCTGCATCTTTTATAGGAAAACATCAGAAATTTGGTAACGCACAGTCGAACGCACGACCGTGCGTGGACCGTGCGATACTTAAGCGCAGCAGGTGTGCAGGAGAAGAAGGAATGCGCCCGTGCGTTTTACTCACGCACGGGTTAACCCGCCCGTGCGTCAAAACGCACGAGTAAACTCTGAGGCTCCATTTTGCTGGGCATCATGAACGCACGACCGCAATTGACCGTGCGCCAAGAAAACGCACGATCGTGCGATACATACAAAAATGAATTCTAGCACAATGGGGATCAGCCCTCATTTACAGCTCAAGCACAGACTGGGGAAATACTTCCAGCAGCACAGAAATACAGAAAATATGATGGGGAGCACGAAGTGCTTACCCCCAACAACAAAGTGCGCAATTGCACACAAAAACAGGCATAGACATGTACTTCAAATAAAAGCATGAATGGAAGAAATATTGACGAGACAGAAGTACAAATGCAGGAAAACTAGCCTAAATGAGTCCGAAAATATGTATATAATAGGGACTCATCAGTACCCATGAGAAGAGAGATCGCGCGGTCTCGTGAAGACAGTTGAGAGCGCGCGGTCTGGGCGATCAGGAATATTGAGACCGCAGCGACCTCTGCGATCTGGAGTGAGGTCGGATGGTTAGATCGTTCTGGTGAACACTCCCCCATAAGGGAGAGACCGGGAGGCCCAGACCGTTTCTCTCCATAAGAAGCGATCTAGTATATCCGAGATAAACCGGCAGTCTTGTACTTGGAGGCCGCTGAGACCGCTGGCTCTAGCCCGCTTGGAGAGGCAGAATGTTGCTGACCTTCACAAGACGGGACCTCGCATACTTGAGGAGAAGTGGCGGTCTGATGCTGGGAGACCGCATAGACCACGGTTATCAAACAGTTGTTTGATAGAGCTGGAGATCGCCGACCTTCATCTGGCACGATCTCGCATATCTGAGGAGGAGCAGCGGTCTGATTTTGGGAGACCACACAGACCGCTGGCTTCAGATCGCGCGGCTTCAATCCTTCGAGACCGCTTGGCTTTAACAGTTGGCTTGGGGGATGAAGTGATTCCCCCTTACCAGGGCGAAGAGGTACCTGGTCGGATGCAGAAGTGGTGGCTAAAGCGGTGGCGGGAGAAGTATGGCCAGGGGTCCGTCCGGCCAAGGGCTCCGACTCTGGCGTGAGAAGAAGCGTGTTCCTGCGAGCAGGAGAGTTATACGCTATGGAGGAAAACCTCGTGGTTCTGAAGGTAGGGGATGCGGGAGATAGGGTAAGGAAGAGACATCAAAAGTTAAATAGGCATGCAAAAAGACAATAAGCAGCTTACTAGATCCTAGCAAGGTTCCGCCGGGAGTAGTAGGAGGGCCGGTCTCCTGAATTGGCGGAGCATCCGTAGGGGCCGGCGGAAGCACAACGGTATCCATCGGGTCAGTCTTGGGGTCACCCCCTATTGTTGTCATCTCCTACGAGTGGTCAGGTTTGTTGAGATAGCATATCATCAGAATTATCGACAAAGCAAAGGCAGGCTACCTTGGTTAGGTCATCAGGAGGATTGCGAGAAGAGGAGGGAGTATTCAATGCGGACTCAGTCACCCTCATGTCCTGTCGAGCAGCCTTGGCCTTCTTCGGCTGATAAGGTAAGGATGGATCCCTCCTCGATGAGAGCCAGGGATCATAGCGAGAAAATTTAGAGGTGGTGTCCTCCTGCGCAGCAGCAAGACAATCCAACAGCTCTTGCGAGATCGATTTCGGCGACGGCTTCATGAATGCCATTAAAGGTGCGAGAACTCATAATGGGAAAGAGGAAACGGCAGCAGAGAGAAAATGAGCTTTTCCAATGTTGTGGCTCGAGATATATATAGTACAATGATGGGGCCCACCAAAAGATTCCCTTCATGTCAGCAAACACTCACCGAATACTAAGGGGTTGTACTTTTCTTTCCAAGCGTGTGCCGCGCTCTCAAAGAGAGGGGATTGTGTACGACCATGTATTCAACGAGTGGGCCCCTAGGCTCCGGAGGGCCAAAAGGATGAGCAAAGCTAAGCATACATGTCGGGAAGGGCATTCACCTAGACCATCAGAAGGGCACTCGCCCAGATCAAGAGAGGCAGACAAGTTTCCGGGCGAGTGCAAGCCTCATTAATTGAGCACTCGCTCGCTTGGGTGTCTGGATGCACGGACTTCCAGGCGAGTGAGGCGCGGAACCCCACTCACCCAGAAGAACAAAGATCAGGAGAGTGGTGCCCTCACGGACCACTCGTCCAGCAAGATCTATGGAATTCAATGTGCGAGAAGCCTGGCGAGTGGTGTCTCTATGGACTACTCGCCCAGAAGGCTTTGGGGGTGAAGTTACCCTGCTACCCTTGGTGGGCTACCAATATCCCTTCAGAACAGTGGAGTTACGCTATTAGCAGACCAGTTCGCGGATTTATGCTATTGAAGGGCACCTTTGGAGAGGATTCCAGTTTTGGATTCATCCACCTTAGGACATCTTTAGTTAGCTCCTTAGGCTCTCCAAGGTGCCCAACTTCATCTTTGTCTTAGGAGGGAAAGTGCTCTAAGATCTTCCGGGTGTGTGGTGGGTCCTCCACGCTACAGTCAAGGGTCTGTGTCTAGTTCTAAATCTTTAGTCTATTCCCTTCGCGGGATCAGTAAGTGTTAGCTGCCCCCTCTTAGGGGTCTGAACCCCTCGTTGGGCCGAATCTCAGTTCCAACACATATCTAAGTGTAGCATACCTAAAAATCGATTTGAACCTGGCTGTGTAAATAGGACAGATTTCAGTTTGGTCAACAAATAATAAATCTGCACATATCTTGAAGTAGATCTAAGGTTAGTTGTTCATCTTCTTCCTCCAGCCAAGGGATGTGTTTTGCCCAACCTAGAACTTAATAAAATCTCTCATCTACGGCCACCTAAACCCATCTACTACCAACCAACACCACCAACACCTTCCTCTTTTGAGATACATTGATGGGTGGCGGTTTGGTGGCCGAAGGTAGCCAGAATAGAGAATGGGAACATGGATTTCAGCCATTTCTCCATGGCTCACTCTCAAACCAAGCTCCATTGAGCTCGATGTCTCGCCTAGTTCAATTTAGGAAACTAGCACCAAGGGAGAGGGGAGGAAGTTCACCTGATTCAAGGCCATGGATCCAGTGTTCTTTCTTTGGTGGCATGATGAAAACTTGGGTGGTCGGTCTAGCTCTGAATCCTCCGTTCGAGCTTAGTTCCTTCAGGAAATTGCTGGTCTCAACTCCTTGAGGTGTGGGTAAGGAGATTAGAATTAAATGATAGAGTGGGGTGAGTTTGGAATAGGTTTTTCCAATAAGGGGTCAGCAATAGCTTTTGAAGTCACGGGAAAGCATTTCCCCATGCTTTGGAAAGACAAACCAACATCTATGTGTCCTATTCCTAGTGGTCAAGCGTCTCCTCTCAGTCATGGGATAAGTTGTAAAGGTATTGTTAGTATGGAGAGCCACGCCATGTTCTGCCTATCTGTCAGGTACCGCCGATGGTATACCTACCGCAGGGCGTTAACCCTTCACGTCGACACGCTAACACCTAGAAGCTACAATGTATCACTGACAAACCAATGCTTCTAGATGACAAGCCACCGCCAGTGGTAACCCTACCGCATGGCGTTAGCCCATTACATGTTATCATTGAGAAGATAAAACTTATCGTCGAGTAACCAACTCTTATAGACGACAAGCTACCGCCAGCGGTAACACTACTGCTTTGCATTATCTCTCTTATAGTTGACACGCTATCGTCGAGAAGTTACCACTTCTCGCCGACAAACCAGTGCTCCTAGATGACAAGCTACCGCCAGCGGTAACCCTATCGATTTGTGTTAGCCCTTCCTGTTGAAAGGCTATTATCAAGAAGCTAATACTTAACGTCGAGAAACTAGCTCTTCAAGATGACAAGCTACCGCCAGCGGTAACTCTACCGCGTGGCGTAGCATTCTGCTGCCTAGTTCAAGCCAACTCACTGTGACACAAGTCACTCAAGGGGTCTAGTTCAAATTGGGATGTCACAAATCCAATAAATGAAGAAACAATTTCATCCCTGAAATTTGGGTTGGGGCTATAGGGGTTGAAGGTCAGATTATGAAAATCAACTTCAAAGTATACTTGAAGATGTCAATAGTTTTGTACGTCTTGACTCCCACTCAACACTAGTAAGGGTCACAACTCATCCCCATCGCATCACCCTCAATTTCTCCCAAGTGTACATTCATTATACTTCATTAGAATTTTGTAGTCATAAACATAAACTTGAGGGATTTCAATTGACTCATATAAGATGGAAGCTTACGCAATAGGGAGAAAAGAGAGTTTATTAAAGGGCCTTGTTAACACCATGTAAGAGTAGGTATCTACCTTAACTTAGTACATGACATACGATTAACATCATGACAAATTTAGCAAGAATCCAACTTCTGATCCATTGGGTATATCATCAAGTCCACTTGTTATGGGAATTTTAGGAAGATCCTTAATCATATTTGGGTCAAAAACCTCATATGACCAAACAACCATTACATACATGAGCTTAGCACCCATATGCGTGGAATATATATAAGTAAACTTAAAACCAACTCCCATAATCATAACATGATAAAAAGATTATCACTACTCAAAACTATGAGTTGTCACTTCTTAAATTAAGCCTAAGAGCATAATTCATATGATCCAACACCTTACCAGGTTGCTGAAGTTCCAACTTGCTAACCATAATTTCAGCAAAACTCAAGGTCCCCAACATGCTATAGAAACGATCATGATTCATGATAATCAGGGTTAAGCAAAGTTGAGATTGATCATTCAATTGTGTGTTTAACGAGCTGGCATCACCTACTCATGATTAAATACTCTAAGTTCAACAAGTAAGCATGAGTAGGTAATCACAAGAGTTCAAATCAATTCTCTTAAATTTGGTATGTAGTTCACCAATGCCACAATTTACTGCATTTGAGGAATCTCTTCAAACATGCAAGTAGAGTATTATGTTTCTTCTAAACATAATCATAAATGGTTTCCAAAGATTCCATATTGGTTTAAGCTTAACGAATCAATATTTACAAGATATACAGGTAAAATCTTTTCCAAACCCCAGGATTGTCACGAGCAGAACTCGTAATAAGGAAGATCTCATTAAAACTTTACATTTATCATGTAATTTCAAAAAGCTACGTATTTGATAATCATGAATTATTCTCAAAAATCATAAATCTTTTTGGGGATGGTTATAATGTCACCAAACACGTGTTTCAAATCCCAAGCTCGGCGAATCCCCATCCAAGGAATCATTCACATAATAAACATCTTCTAAACTTAGCATGACATCAACTTGATATTAAATTTCAACAATCGTTATGGTCAAGTGGCTTAACTATATCAGGTAGGTAGGTAAAATCTTCAAATCTCTGCATTCTAATATGTAATAGTTATGTTCACTCTTCACAAAATTAAACATGATGTCAATTCGGAAAATAAACTCTAATTATCTTAACTGATAAGCACCATTTGATGTTCATTAAAGAAAATCTTCTAGCAACACACTATAATAAATCTTGTACAAGGGGCATTAATGCAAAAGCTACCAACCCAGTCTAGTCTATTCTAAATGCCCTAAACTTTTAACCATGAAAATATATGCTCCAAAAATTCTACAAATTGTTGTATCTCTCCCCAAGGTTATTGCCTTGTCTTGTATAACTTTCAAGTCATTCAGGCAAGGATTCAATGAAATAATCCAAAAATACCAAAGGCTTGAGGAATCTTCCTAGTGGTCTATCAGTCGATATTACATGTGTCGACTAAAGGTCTATTTGAGTAAAAACTCTGTGTCGATTACAAGTCCATTCGATATCACATTGTTATCGAGGACAAGTCTAGTTGACATTGACTTAGACTAACTTGGTACAAGCTAAGGCTCTCCAGTCGATTTTACTCCATGTCGACTAGAAGCCTAGTCGACATAATACTCAGATAGATTTTTCTATCTCTAATTTCCTGGTGTGGCAAATCTTACAATTCACTGATCCAATTGTCCCCGCATATTTACCCAATTCCCTAATAGATTAGGATTATTTATGTGTAAAAGGGCATGATCTTCAATAACATCAACCATATTAAATCATATCTAAATGCCCTGAAATGCATGAAATTCCAATAATTCGGCTAAAATCAAGAAGTTATTCGAACATCATGAATTTTCACATCTTGACTTCTAATTCACATAATAATCAAGTTCCGCAATCACACCACCTCACTTGCCATGACATTATCCCATTTCAAACCACAAATTCCCAACGATTTTATTGCATTAAGGATTTAAGCTTAGTAAATTTTATGTTTCCAATGATTCCAAAAAATCAATATTTGTTCAAACTGTGATGTTTAACAATTTGTCATGTTGATATTATGAATAATAGTCTCAGGCTCAAGAAGGAGGTGAATCTATGACGCCATAAGTCGTATGGGATTTTAATCACATCATTCGCCTCTAAGAACCTGAGGACCTAAGTCAAGTCCTACTTCTGTCTAATCTAGATCCTAATTGGACTTGCAACAAATGCAGAATTCTTGTCTGTTTTCTCTTGTGATCTATATACTTTTATTTACTGAACCAAAAACATACACAATGAGCATTGTTCAACAGTTGGTTTATGAAATTAGCGCATTTAGAAATCTGCTTTGGCGAGGCGACCTGTACTCTTAAATGTATGTATATTCCTCCTAAACACCAATGTTACCTCAAATTTTAGATCTTTTGAAAGCAAATTTGCCCAATTTTTTGTGCATTTATAAGTAACTTATACTACATTTTGCATAAATGATGTCATTATGCATTAAGGAATGCACGACCGCTCCCAAGGTTGTGTGTTAAGTAATTATCTCCTTCATTTAACTCAAAAGTCTGAGAAATTCCTAATGTCTTATGCCGACTTTCTTGATTTCAAAAGTTCATGTATATATAACTTGGCGTTAACAATCCACATTGCTTAAGATGAACTAATTCTTCAAGGATCGCAAACTCTTAGTGTTGAAAAATTATGATGATTTAGGTAGCAAAAAAAGCTCGTTGCAACAAAGCTAAGTGAAAAAAATTGCGAAGATTTTCAATTTCTAGGGAAACTCAAGTTGGTACATAACTAGCCCAATAAACGAAGAAACAAGATAAGCCTCTATACATCCTGGGCTGAGGTTCATCTGCCACCAATATGGTACATTCATCACATGTATGCGCACAATCAGAAAATGATCCTTCCCAAGATATGAATTCTTACCTTATCCTAAAACATGATAGCCCTTACAAAAATAAAAGTGGGAGGAATCCACATATAGGCATAAGAGTTATGCTTAAAAGTCACTTACTAATCTGATAGTAGGTTACAATCACCAAGTATCATTGAGATTATCCTAATAGTTTGGGTATGTGGTGATATAATCACTCGATTAGTGAAGTTGAAACATCAGGGTGTAAGCCTTGAACACTTACACTCGCACTAAACTTTTTCCCTTTGTCACTTTGGGTATCCTCATACTTTAGCCAAATCTATATCCGAGGTCAATTGTATACTAGGATACATCACGAAATGTCTTACTACGTCAAACCAAAATGGTATCCTAGTTAGGATGACACAAATTATAAGGAATAATGGACATACTTAATGTGAATAAATTATGGGCACACCACTACTTCTTCTATATTAGTTTGTCCTCAAACTGAATTACCGAGCAGGGTGGCCCAGTCGTTTAATGGACTTCTTTATCTCAAGACTGAGTGCAAGTTGATACCATTTGTAAGACCCTCCCCCCCCCCCCCCCCCTCCCCCATCTGAGGATTGGACATGACCGAGAGGAGTCCTATGCCTAGAACAGTTGACTTTTGGTAGTGCTAGAACTCGGTCTAACCTCCCCCACAAGACACCTATCCTGTCAGCTATTTCCAAATATCGCATGCCAACCCATCAATAAATTAAAAAAATCAAAGATCCACAATAAGTATATGACTCCACAGAATATACAAAACAAACAGGAAGCGATATGAGATCCTGAATATACTAGAGTACAAATATAAGGAGAGAGACTACATCAAGAACTCTCAAAATCTCACATTGGTAACAAAAGGAACCGACGGTAAAAACTGCATCATTGTATCAGGTTCTGTCTCCCTGACCTGGATGTCCTCCTGCGCTGTGTGCCACCACTGTTCCTGCTGGGTGTGATCCTAAAATGATGTGGTATGATGACTGTTAGTCAAAAAGACTAAGTGGTTTCCCATCCTCTCCCCTAGCGACTCTTAGGCACCGGGCGGAAGGAGGGAATATGGAGGCAACAATATTATCAATATGTAAAGTAAAGCAGGAGACCTGTCGGAGTTCATAATCTAGCAGTTGATATAAGAATAGTGTAATAAGAGAGGAGTATAATGGGAAGCATGTATAAGCATCAAATCATATAGCATGATGTAAAGAACATAACTATAGTAGGGTAATAAAGAACTAAATTGAACTTAACTTATAAAAATGCACATACAAATTTATAAGTTAAGGGTCTTTCACAATAATAAGTAACTCATCAAATAAAGGTGCCCATACAAGTTATATGTTGAGGGTCTTTATGCGGTGTAATGCAATGCAATGTATGAATGTATGATGGATCACCCATGATTTACTCACACACTCTAATTTGATATGACTGTATAGACCTTTAGTTCCCACTTTTTGGAGGTAGCTAGCCTTTCGGGCACTCCCATCGTGGTCAGACAGTGGTAGTGGAATAGACTTCTCCACTACTAGGTGGGTATGCACACTATTAGACCTAGGCCTATGTAAGCCTCGATGCTAAGAACCAAACAGCGGATAACCTGCGTACTCTTGCTCTCTAAAACAAAATGAGTCTTAATGGCGCGAGGGTAGGTCATCGGGAAAACAACACCAAAGACCACAAGCGCCACATACCTAGAGTCTATCTGTTAGCTTCTGTTGGTGTGATGATTGGTAAGCCCATAGACTCGCCACAAGTAATCGTATCACCTAGGATCAGTATGCAACCATGTATACCAACACACCCATGTAATTCCAATGAGTAAACTCGTGCTAACCCGCACCCAAAGACTTCCAACCAAGCTCTTACCATAATACACTAGGATATAATCATATCCTTTAAACCATACTAGACCATCACAACTACTAGTACTGAGTCGTCATTACCCAAAAACCTAGGAGATAACTCTTGTGCAGTGGAATGTGTAAGTCATGGGATTAGCATCTCGTGATTCTACAGGACTACTTGCATGACTAATGATGTAATAGGGTCACTAGGTAAGCTTTGACATAAATTCCATAACTCGTCACCAAGGAGTATGCCAGGGTTAAAATATATATCCCTTCTAAGCCATCAACATTCACCACAGCCGAATACTTGGGTCAGAAGGAGTGGTGTTATTGGGCATGATCATTCATCGAATGTATCTTCATGAATAGTATAATCCTCGGAGTACACACCCCTTTGTCGTTTAGATATTATCCTCTAAATGAGTGGCAACTTGTATGTCTTATAAATTTAGTAGGGGCTGACTTGTAATAGTGTATAAAAACCTGATCATGAACAATGATCTTTATAAGTCCAATGTTATTTAAAAATCAACCATGAAGCAGACGATTAAGTATTCTACATTTATAAATATAATCAAGTTGCATCCTATCATCATGTGAGCATGTAAAAATGACATCTAATGAGTATGTAAGCATTGCATATGATTGACTTTGACATGAATCAAAAGGTAGTAAGGTCCGAAATGATTTCACATCATGGTGAGTTATTTAGGCTACCTAAAATAAGGGCATGTTTCACAAAATAATAAACTAAATCAAATCAAGGCCTTACAATTTCTACCAGAGATCATTCATAACATGTTTATTCTATAATAAAATCTTGAGATTTTATATCACCCAACAAGCCACATTAATTTCATTAACTTCATCATATAATACTATTTAAATAAACCTACAAACTTAGGAAAATTGTGCTCCAAAAATTCTACTAATTTTTGGGGCTCTTCCTAAGGTGGGAATGATGATATGTATCAACTCTGAAGTCATTTAGGGTAATTATCCAGAGAGGAATGTAAGCTTCTACTATCCGCACATCAAGCATACATGACCCCCTTTATGTGTCAAACCTTAAGGGTGAATATTATTGTAAATCCTTATTCTAAATGCCCCAATATTTTATCATGGACCATATATAGTCTAAAGATAAAGCCATAAACATTTTGGCATTTTATCGGTTTATTTGACCCATTTAATTTTCCTAATATCCCTTGCATATATATTCAAATAATTATAAAAACTATAGGAAAATTTTCACCAAAAATTTCCAAACTTACAAGGATGGTTTATCATCATATCAATCATGCATGTACAAAATTTCATCAACATCCAGGTAATTTTTGAGAGGTATAAGCAAAATATTGAGATCACTATGTTTGTGACACAACATTTTCAAAATAAGATCTAGGGGGCTATAGTGCACCAAATATTTTTTACCATCCCATTCTGGAAAGCTCTTTCCAAGGGCTACAACTTTCATGTTGAGCCCGAGGTCCATATCTCAGTGTATCATACCTAAATATTTACTTGAACCTTCCTGTGTAAACATGACAGATTTTAGTTTGGTCTATAAATAAAAAAACTGCACAGATTTTGAAGTAGATCTAAGGGTAGATGTTCGTCTTCTTCCTCCAACCAAGGGCTGTGATTTGCCCAACCTAGGACTTAATAATTCTCTCCTCTATGGCCTCCTAAACCCATCTACGGCCAACCAACACCAACACCACCTTCCTCTTTTGATGTACATCATCGGGGTGGCAGTCCGACGGCCACAGGTGGTCGGAATAGTGAATAGGAACATAGGTTTCAACCATTTCTCCATGGCTTACTCTCAAACCAAGCACCATTAAGCTCGATGTCTCACCTAGTTTGTTCTAGGAAACTAGCACCAAGGGAGAGGGGAGGAAGCTCACCTGATTCAAGTTCATGGATCAAGTGCTCTTCTTTTGGTGGCATGATGAAACTTGGGTGGTCGATTTAGCTCTGAATCCTCCTTCCAAGCTTATTTCCTTCAAGAAATGGCTGGTCCCAACTCCTTGAGGTATGGGGAAAGAGATGAGAAGGAAATGAGAGAGTGGGGAGAGTTTGTAATAGGGTTTTTCATTAAGGGGTCGGCCATAGCTTTGGAAGTCATGGGAAAGCATTTCCCCGTGCTTTTGAAAGACAACCCAACGCCATGTGTCCTCCTCTTAGTGGTCAAGAGTCTACTCTTAGTCTTGGGATACGATGTAAAATTACTGCCAGTATGGAGACCCACACCATGTTCTGTCTGTCCATCAGCTACCACCGGCAGTATACCTACCGCGGGGCATTATCCCTTCACATTGACACGCTAACACCGAGAAGCAACCACTTCTCACCAACAAACCATCATTTCTAGACGACAAGCTATCGCCAGCGTTAACCCTACCACATGGCATTAGCCCCTTCCCATCAACATGTTATCGTTGAGAAGATAATACTTATCATAGAGAAACCAACTCTTCTAGGAAACAAGCTACTGCCAACGGTAACACTACCGCATTGTGTTATATCTCTTCTAGTCGACACACTATCATCGAGAAGCTACCACTTATCGCACCTGCCCAAGCATTAGGTAGCACGTCTCTATCCCTTATTTTATATTTTTATGTAGTGAGGTCAATGCAATGTTTATGTTTAGGGGTAGTTGTGTCACTCATTTTGCTCATCTCATTTACATTCCAAATACGCACTTTTCCAAAATGTGCCCCAAATTTTATTTTTCAATTCTTTATTCTTGCTGACATTCATTCTCGCACCCATTCACATAGACTTTGAATTATTGTTAGCTTTCTAGTTTACTTATTCTGCATCACTAACATTAGATTCGAGTAATTTTCTCTTAGAAACTAATTATGAGAGTGTATAGTGACTCAATCAGTGTTCTAGTTCGATGCTCATGCATGTATAGAATTTTATACTAGCTTTAATTCCTTTATATGTTTCTTACTTTATATTTTTCTACTTCATATCTATGGTTCATATCCACTCTTAGTTTGAAACTGAATACGTCCATAAATTAGCATAGGATTGTATGTAGCAAGCCACTAGTTTGGCGTTCTCCGATTTCGATGAAAGGATTTTCCTTCTCAGTGACTAGAACTTGCCCCTAGCGATTCTTGAAGCATATGCTTAGTTAGTTCTATTTGTGCAAAAATGAAGTAGGCCTTTCTTTTGGATAGATTGTGTTTTTGCATCCGTACTTAGATTCTCTACCACTGGGCCTTACACCCATCCTTTATTTCACCACCACCTCATAATCAACAATGCAAAAATGAAGTAGGCCTTTCTTTTGGATATAGCTTGTTGATATGTTGTTTTGAAATCTATAGATATTTCATTTGTCTAGAAATTATTGCTTGTTTTCTTTCTACTACAACATTAGCTTAGAACTTCCTTATACACTCCTTACTTTTAATTTCTGAATGTGAATTTAGCCTTGTCTAATACTCGTGGTTAGAATGGTTTTCTTGAGACAAGCAATCATTCAAGTGTGAGGGTATTTGATGTGTGCTTTCTTCATAGTGTTTTCACCCTGTGATTACTCCAGTTTTCACCCATTCTAGTGTCGGTTATGTATGATTATTGCTCAATCTGAGTTATATTGTGGTTTGGGATTGGTTGGACGATTTTATGTTGCAGGTGTGGATTTTTGTGCATATAGGGGAGGTTTTGTTCAATTTGGCTCACGCACGACCGTGCAGAATTTCCATACACCCATGCACCTCTTTCCTCCCTTAACAATGCCTTTCCCCTCAATCTGAATTTGGTCGTGTGTTATTTCTGTATGCCTGTGCATCCACGCACAATTGCGCATGCGCGGTCATTTTCTGCTTTCCACGGCATCTGGGTCAATCTTTGGCTGTGCGCGATTTTCACACACTCATGCACACACGTGCAATTGCCCGTACGCATGCCTAGGCGCCCAATTCTTTCTTCTCTTTAGCTCGCACACGGTCGTGCATTTTGCGATGCACGCATGTGTGTCCTATTTATCTATATAACCATAGTTTTGCGATTTCAATGGAAACACATGCAGGGAGCGGCATTTTTAGGTCAAGAGCCTACCTGGAGCTCTGAGGATTCGCCCCTTTTCCATCTCCTACCTCCCCAAGCTTTGTAAAAGAGATTGGAGGCATTTGCAAGGCCCTATTGGATCTCTTGGAGTAAGGAACCCTTTGTGTTGAGGCAAACAAACCTTAGGAGAAGACGTGTTAGGAGATAGTGACGGCTTCTCCCATATCGTGGATGAGGCCAAGGAGGAAGATGAAGAGCTGGTGGACCAAGTAGGGCTCCCTTCGAATCTGAGGAGATTAGACTTGTGTTCCCTCCGTGAAAAGGATCGGTAACCTGCATATGTTTTCTCTCTTTTATGATTCTTGTATGCATTTGGAAGTGTATTCTAAAGCATATGCGCGCCATGATCACCTGGGTGTAGACGTTCATAGATGCACTATTTTTTGTGGAGTGTATGAATTTGTAGTTTTCTCCTTTTCGATTTCTTATTGTGTTGTGATTGATTGCATTGTGTGTTGCTACAGCAACGAGTGAAGCGTAGATTGGCAACCCATAATAGTGAAGCGTGTTTGATGCAGGCTACGCTCTCCGACACGACCGCTAAGAAACACGCACGCGTTACCTCTCAATGCTCCCAATTAATACGTTCGCACAAAATTATTCGCAGCACACACGTTATGCAATATTGTTTTTCCAATGCTAACGTACGGGTAGCAACGCCGTTAGAGATCGAATAAGGGCTATGGGCCAATATTCGATCAAGCTAAATGGACCAATATTGGATCCGATCAAGCGGTGTTGTACCAAAAGAGATCCACCGAAAAAGTAATGATTCGGAATAGGTAGATCTCTCCCAACAAAAAGAAAACGAGGTTCGCCAATCCTCACGAATTAAAATGAAATCAAGATGAACACGAACGATTGAAGAAAACCACGAAAAATCAACGTTGTCGAATCCAACACAAAAATTAATCCACCACAAGATCTATCAAGAGGGAATCACACAAAAGTTAGAGATTTTCGTTACCCCGCTTGAGTTGAGAGTTTCTCAAGCATATAATCGCTCAAATCGCTCTTCACCGATTCCACCAGATTCACGTCGGATGGAGAGAAAACTCGTCCGCCTTCTTCGCTTCACGCCGGAGATGAGGTTTTTCCGGAACCATGGGGGCCTTGCCTTGGCCAAAATCTTCAAGGGAAAGATGGGGCTATTTCGCACTCGTCAAGGAAGGAGAATAGTGGTCGACTATGGAGAGGAGAACAAGAGGGGAGGCTATGGAGAGGAGAATCCAAGGAGGGGGGCTGTTCCTTGTGTTGGCCGAAATTCTCAAGGGGGGAGGAGGAAGGAGATATTTGGAGAATAGAGAAGAATAAGAGAGGAGGGGAGATTCCAACTATGGATTCTTAATTTCAAATAATATTCATCATTCCAAATCCTTCTATAACATGGCCTTTTATAGGCTTACAACACTTATGGCTACATGTAGCCTAAATAAGAATAAAATATTACACTAGAATAAGAAATATTTAAACAAGATAAAACAATTAAAACAAGATAATAATTAATCAATAATTATAATTGAATATTTATAATTATTAATCAATTAAAATATGATAATAGAATAATTATAATTATAATAGAATAATTATAAATATTAACCAATAATTATAATAGAATAATTATAATTATTAATTATTTATTCTTGCGCCTCGGGCGGAGGTTGTAGCGGCTATGGCGTCGGAACTTTTTGGTTGGAGAGACTCCATCATCCGTAAGCGCGCGGGTACCATCATCTTCATGTTGAGGGTTGTCGTCTCCTTCAATCCTCCCCCTCTCAAAATAACTCATCACTGATGAGTTGGCTTTAGTGTACCGGTGCAGAAGAGGATCATCCCGAAAAACCACCTCCAAATCATATAGCCAAGAGTTGTCAGAGGCCGGACGATCACGCCACTTTATCCAGTAGTGGCTAGTGTCACCCTTTGGAGACGGAAGCACAATATCTCTGAAGATCCTATCAAATAAAAAGGCGGTCTTGGGGAACCTTGGAAAAGCATTAGTCAAAGAAGGAAGAAAAGTTTCTACATCAACATTCAACGTACCTCCAGTGAAAATTGATGGATAGAGCGATCCAGTGACAAGCTCACCCTCCAACCCATTAGAATACTTAGTGGAAATAAACGGAAAGGCAGATATTTCAAGTGGTGGAGAAACATATGACGTTAAATCCGAAACATTGAAAATAAGGGATATACCCCAATCAGTGGATAACTCCAAAAGATATGCATTTTCTCCTAATTTCCTTATAATTCGTAAAGGGTCGGCTCGCCGATTCGCAAACTTTTTTATGGTGCCCGAAGGCATCCGTTCAGGGATGAGATGCACCAATACTAAATCATCAATATTAAAGTGAGATGCTCTTCTATGTAAGTTAGCATGAGATTGATAAGATGCATATTGTGTGTGTAACGCTTCAGTAATGTGTTTATGAATATTGTGAACATGAGAGGCAAACTCTTGGGCAAAGTGACTTGACTTATAGGATGGAGGTAACGGAATTAAGTCAAGTGGCACAGGTGTCTTATATACGTGCACGATTTCATTCGCCGCTAGACTGATAAATCGATTTGGTGGTTCGTTAGAAACGCATGGGCATGTGAGATAGTCTTTTGTTATTTTGTAAGTGAGAGCATGCAAACGTGACCTAGAAAACGTGTTCTCCACTAACATAGTAGTCTTATTAAAATCACCAAGAAAAGAGTCACGAACACACTCCTTACGCTCAAACAAACTTAGCGCGGTATTCAAAATGTTTTGCTTGCCATGAAAGTGTAACACATAAATAATAGTTTTTTCAACAATTGTCATATTAAGATCATAAAACCATGGACGTCCAAGCAACACATGGCAAGCGGCCATCAGATTCTCACAATACTTCAGACTAGTCATAACCAGTTCGTATCCAATATTATAATCCGCCAATGATATCAACGGTTCAGGAGGGAAGGTCGGTGAAATCGAATAAATCGGGCCCGGTAGAGAAATTAAATTGGATTGAAATTTCTTTAACGGTGGCAACCTCAAAACAAGTTCCTCCGGGTTTGCATCATCTAAGTCTTCCAAAAGTGTCTTTCCCTCGCTAGACAAATCTTCCAATGCACTAGGAGTGTCGTCCGAATCAGAATCAACAGACAATTTTAAAACTGGATCAGAGGGGAGATCCTCATCCATATCACTAGGGCAACCTACCTCCTCAACATCGCTATGATCTTCCTGAATAATGACATCGTCGTCAGCGGTCGGCGCAATCAACGACACTAACTCAGAATTTTCAGAAAAGTCAACAACTAGATCAGAACATTTTGGAGGAGACTTTACTAAGACCGAGGTCGCCGACGGAGCAGGGCACTCGACAGTATGGAGGTCAGCCACGCCCCCGGCATCATGTATAACATTTGTGGGATAACCATCACAGACCAGAATACTCTCACCGTGCGGGTTCATGGCATCCCTAACTGTGATGGCTACCGAGTTCGAGTCAGCGGACCGGAACGTGTCCTTATCTCTCAGGGATAAAGAGGGGGAATGTCCTAAGATGGAATTTCCCTTCTCAAACGAACGAGTCTTAGACTTGTGAGCTAGGTGCTTCTCAATTTCCAACGCGACGTTATAGCAGGTGTCTAGGTCAATGTGACAGTAGCGGAGGAGTTTACCTTGAATGTCAGGATTGAGCCCCCTACGAAACCATGAGAGGGTGATCTCAGGCATCTCCCTAATATCGCACCTAACCATCATGTCCTCAAAAAGTCCCATGTATTCTGCAACTGAATGATTCCTTTGTCTAAGGGAAACATACACGTCAGAGGCCATACTAGTAGTGAGGTGTGTACTCGGGACCAGAACTAGTGAACATGCAATGATAGAAAAAAAAATTTTGAATCTGAACTAGACAGATTTATAAAAGAGAATTTTATAAGGAGAAAATTTTTGAAATTTCAGAAAAATTTGAATTTTCAGAAATATTTGAATTTCCAGAAATATTTGAATTTCAAAATTTTGAATTTTAAATTTCAAAAAATTGAATTTGAAATTCAAAATTTTGAATTTTGAATTTGAAATTCAAAATTTTGAATTTTGAATGTGAAAATCAAATATTTGAATTTCAAAATTTTGAATTTTGAATTTCACAATTTTGAATTTTGAATTTCAAAGATTTTGAATTTTGAATTTGAATTTCAAAATTTTGAATTTAACTTTCCAGAATTGTTTTGTTTTTTTTTGCAGAAAAATGAGGATTTTAGGCCGCTATTTGCAGACCAGAAATTTAGATCACGCCAAAATTTTATTAAAGATAATTTTATTTCCGCTTAATAACTAAGGTAAGTAAATATTTTTTTTTGTTTTTCTTACTGAGATAAATATGGAGAATGTCCAGAATTTTATTTTTTTTATTTTCGCAGAAAAATAAAAAATTTTGGACGCTATTCGCAGACCGACAAAATTTTATTTTTAAATTTTGAACACAAAATCGTGTGAAGATTGTGAGTGTCGCCGGCGTTCTAAGAAAACTTTAGGAATGCGTCAATTAAGAAATTGACACGAACCTCCCTCTGATACCAAATTGATGTAGGCTACGCTCTCCGACACGACCGCTAAGAAACACGCACGCGTTACCTCTCAATGCTCCCAATTAATACGTTCGCACAAAATTATTCGCAACACACACGTTATGCAATATTATTTTTCCGATGCTAACGTATGGGTAGCAACGCCGTTAGAGATCGAATAAGGGCTATGGGCCAATATTCGATCAAGCTAAATGGACCAATATTGGATCCGATCAAGCGGTGTTGTACCAAAAGAGATCCACCAAAAAAATAATGATTCGGAATGGGTAGATCTCTCCCAACAAAAAGAAAACGAGATTCGCCAATCCTCACGAATTAAAATGAAATCAAGATGAACACGAACGATTGAAGAAAACCACGAAAAATCAACGTTATCGAATCCAACACAAAAAATAATCCACCACAAGATCTATCAAGAGGGAATCACACAAAAGTTAGAGATTTTCGTTGCCCCGCTTGAGATGAGAGTTTCTCAAGCATATAATCGCTCAAATCGCTCTTCACCGATTCCACCGGATTCACGTTGGATGGAGAGAAAACTCATCCGCCTTCTTCGCTTCACGCCGGAGACGAGGTTTTGCTGGAACCACTGGGGCCTTGCCTTGACTGAAATCTTCAAGGGAAAGAGGGGGTTGTTTTGCACTCGTCAAGGAAGGAGAAGAGTGGTCGGCTATGGAGAGGAGAACAAGTGGGGAGGCTATGGAGAGGAGAATCCAAGGAGGGGGTTGTTCCTTGTGTTGGCCGAAATTCTCAAGGGGGAGGAGGAAGGAGATATTTGGAGAATAGAGATGAATAAGAGAGGAGGGAGATTCCAACTATGGATTCTTAATTTCAAATATTATTCATCATTCCAAATCCTACTACAACATGGCCTTTTATAGGCTTACAACACTTATGGCTACATGTAGCCTAAATAAGAATAAAATATTACACTAGAATAAGAAACATTTAAACAAGATAAAACAATTAAAACAAGATAGTAATTAATCAATAATTATAATTGAATATTTATAATTATTAATCAATTAAAATATGATAATAGAATAATTATAAATATTAACCAATAATTATAATAGAATAATTATAATTATTAATTATTTATTCTTGCGCCTCGGGCGGAGGTTGTAGCGGCTATGGCGTCAGAACTTTTTGGTTGGAGAGACTCCATCATCCGTAAGCGCGTCGGTACCATCATCTTCATGTTGAGGGTCGTCGTCTCCATCAGTGTTGCTATGACAATGAGCGAAGCAAAGGCCTGGGACCCACGGTGGTGCGATGTGGAGGCATGTGACCCACGATGGTGCGATGTGGAGGCTGGCGATCCATAGAGGAGCGAAGTAGTTCCGGCGACCCGCATAGTTAATTTAGTTCTCCTTTTTGTTTTCATTCGCAACCAAATCAAACCCCCCATAAAACACTGACTAAAATACTTCTATCTCAAGTCTTTTCTCAATAGATAATTCCACTCCACTGTGTTCCACAAGAGATCAATAATCGGGGGGTAACTCCTCACTTAATTATTACTTGGCAACAACCGGTTCATTGTCGTGCATGCGCTTTTACACCGTCAAGTTTTTGGCACTATTGTCGGGGAACATACCATGTGTGAGTTTCTGGAGAGAGAGCTGAGAGATAAAGGTCTTTTTCCATTTGTATATTGCGCTTGTTTTGATTTTGTAGCTTTTAGATTTTTTTTGCTTTTGAAAATTTAGGATTTGGTGTTTTCTTCTTTAAATTTCTCTTCACGCTTGTAAATTCTTTTTGAAATATTTTTGAATCAAAGTTTTCACTAATTTCATTTCAATATTGTGCATAGTGAGTCTTTATTCTGCTTATGTTATTATTGAATCCTTTCTGCACCAATATGTATTCTTACCAACAATGCAAATGGTGCGGAGCTTTTAATCTTCCAAGTGACGATGTATGTTCAAACACATGCAAGAAAAGGGTTGATAAATCTTATAGTAAGAAACTATCAAAATTCGTCGACAAGTATTATTGATTAATGTCGATGTACGTGCAGTGGAATTATGGGAATATCAAAGTTCGTTGATATGTTTATAGTCTATTCTTTGACTTTTAGTTAAAGTTGAGATGTGCAAGTAAGTTGAAATCAAAGTTTATTGTATACATCGAGATGCCTCTCTTATATCTCTGTATACTCCTTCTATCTAGTCAATGCTTGAATTTGCTTCTATAATCATACTCTGACAGGAAGTCAAAGTTCAAGAATCATTTTATCAATTCGCTTATAAGATTTATGGGATCTGATTATAGTCGTTATGATCCTATTGATGAAAGCTTTTACTTCAATTAGCGGCTTGGTTGGAAAGAGATCAGCTGTGTACGTATTATAAAAGGATACTTACTTCTTTTAATATTAACAAGATGAATTATAAATATTTTTGAAGCTAACGATTCTCTTGCAGAAAAGCAACAGAGTTCTGATAAATGGCAACAATGCGATATTCTTCTTTACCTCACCTCTCTTCTCTTGAGGATCGGAAGAAGAATTGCAGTCAGAAAGGATCTCTTTTCTTAATCCAACGACTGCACATTTGAAAGGAAGGAACAAGGGCTTCAACATAATTCTTTCCTCAACAGATTCATCTCTTCTTTCAATTGAATCTGTAATATCAAGGGGAAATAGTTGTTCTTCTCTCGGCATATCTTCTTCATCAACATTTTGAAAGAGTTCTTGAAATCTCTCTCTTCAAATGATTATCAGTGATGGTTGATCCTCCTTAGCAAAAGGATCTGTGATGTTTTGCCTCCTTATCAAAAGGTTGTTGGTCTGAGAAACCTGATCAAAATCTCGTTTGGTTATAAGAATCTCCTTAACAAAAGATTAAGTAGTTGTTGGCTCTGAGAATTTCTTTAACAAAAGATTCAATTGTTGTGTTCTAAGAATCTCCTTAGCAAAAGATTCAGCTGTATTGGTTCAAGAGTGTACTTATCAAAAGACTCGAACATTGTTTAGAGGAATTCCTACCGAAGGGGTAGAAGAGGGGACGTACCCAAATTTGGGAAACCTCTATAAAAACTCTGGTGTCTTCTGGATTGTAATTTCTGTGTGGATGTGCTTGTGACTTGTTTGTTATTTTATTTTCTTTCCTCTGTGCATAACTTAACAAACAAATATTTTTTGATTGAATTGATTAGTGATAAAAGTCAAAAGAAAAGATAATACTCAATTCACCCTCCCCCCCCCCCCCCCCCGCTCTAAAGTAAATCTCAATAGTTCACCCTACCTTTTAGAAGCTCTTGGAGTACTTATCGAAAGCCTCATGGTTATGATGTGGTAGAATGCAAACCTTCACCATGAAGCGTAGTGGAGTCGTCTTCGACCTCCTATGTTGGTATTGTGTGTGAATCTTAGGCCATCGTGAGTGGACTAGGTGCGTAGCATGGTATTTATTTAGCGTTTGTTTTGTTAAACGCTTACGGGCTGGGTAAATCTGCACCCACATCGTGCCGTTAGTCACGGTGATTTAAGAAACAAGCACATGCTGAACCGAACCTGCACAATGCAGTTCAGCACGAGGTTAACCCTCATGAATGCTGATAGATCATGGGATAGACTGAGTCGAGCATGATTGCTTCGATCAATAAATTCTCATACGGTAACTAAGTTCTCATAGCTTAGATTGGAGGTAATACTTGCGTGAGAGTACTCTCAGTGTATGTCATGAGTGCATGCAATCATGTGGTCATGAGTACCCATGAATGTGGTGTAGTGAAGTGATGTTATGTTAGCCTCATGTGTGGTTTCTTAGGCGATTTTGGTGAACCTTCGGGTGAACCCAACCAACATCATTTGCATTCTTAAGTTCCCTTTTATTTGATGCGCAACCTAGAAGATTGATTATGCTTGAAACCTCATACTGTGTAGAGTAGTTGCACTTTCAATGATTTGTCATATATTGCATATTGCGGCTTGCTTGCAGGTAAGCGGTGTCCCGCCCCGGAGCTGGCTAGGATGGCCGGGGTGGGATCGTTACACGGTTTATGGTCAGCTCATAGCTGACCCTCATTTTCCACTTATTTGTGTTTGGTTCCATTGTGGGAGAACATTGCGGGAAATAGCGGGAAAAAACCCTAAGTTGAACTGGCCCATGAAGGGCCGAACTCCATTTTCTGCTTTCTCTATTTGCCGGTATGTGTGCCGATGTCTGCTCAGCACTATTTTGTTTTGATGTAACTATTTTCATATAAGGCCATAAGGCCAATACACTCTCTATTTTGGTAACATTCATTAGTTTGTGGTTATTCACGCTTGAGTTCTAATGAAAGCTTCCACTAGTGTTTTACCTTACTCTATGTAGTTGTAGTTTCTGGTTTCTGTTTATCATCTTTTAACGCCTAGCTTGTGTATTCAATATGACGTGGGGTGCAACGCCCCTGATTTTTCTATAATTCTTGTAAACTTATTAATGACATAATATCGTCGTAAGGGCGTTACATTTGCGCTAAGTTTACCGGTGCGCTGTAACTCGTGTAATTTTGAATCCGTTCGGTCAATTTGATGGTGTTTTGAACTTATAGGAATTGAGATTTATACTTTAGAAAATTTAATTAATTAATTTTAAGAAATTCATTTAAATCAAATTATATATATATATTAATATAATTTTAGTATAAAAGGGCCATCGATTAGGTCTTTTCCTCTTCTTCTTCTTCATTTCGGCTGAACCAGTCGCGTGAGAGAGAGAGAGTTTCGGCATTCGTCCAGAGGCTTTGGTCGGTTGCTGTGGGAGCTCTAGTGCTCAGAATCTTTGCTGGAGTATAAAATCAGAAAGCTCTCGCCGAGCTCTACGCGTGTGCGATGAGTATTTTCAGTTTCGTCGATTTTTGGAGTTGGAGTGTGTAGCCCTAACTTTCCTTTTCGTCCGAAACCTTTCAAAAATTCATTAGTGTGGTCTTCTCTTCGGCCAATCCTTGTTGTGGAGCGCGTAGGAGTTGGAAAGCGGAATATTTGAGGCAAGTGGTGGATTCTACCTTATCTTCCTATCTCTCTTTAATTTCCCTAGGCGTATGGATATGGTAGGTTATTTTATGGCGCTAGACTTTATAGTTGTACGATTTCAATCGAGTAGCTAAGTGAATTCGTCGAGTGGTTGTGTGAGAATAAGTTAAATTCGTCGAGTAGATAAGTCGAATTCGCTGAGTGAGTATGTTGGGTATTATGCCTTCAATGTCTCTACATTTGAAGAAGGAACACAAGTATAGATAAGCTAAGTTGTTTTTGATATTATGTTTTAAGTTCATGTTGTAACAGTTACTTCAAACCTATATCACTAGTATATAGAAGATTAAAGTAATGAAAATTAACTAAGTAAATTATCATCTCAAGATTCAGCAGAAAAATCATGGAGAAAAGTATCATATCGTCGAAATAATTTCGGCGTATCGTCTTGATGAAGACACATCGTCTTGAAGGTTGAAGAAAGCTTGTCGTGGATAAAGCTAAGTTCAGATATCGACGACATCATTTTGAAGAAAGCTTATTGTGGATAAAGCTAAGATATCTTAATGATATCATCTTGAAGAAAGACAGTCAGCCTGAAGAATAAGTATCATCTAGACGATGTAGTCTAGAATAAGTGATATCGTTCAGATATCAAGTAGAGTCGTGAAGAAGAAAGTATGTCGATGATATCATCATGAAGTATATCTGTCATGTACATTGATCAAGATGGAATAATGTCATCTTGACAGTTACAGAGCAGCATTTATTGCGCAGACATTCTTGGAAATTGATATTCAGGGAATGTGCACGCCGCCTATCTTGCGCACAAATTAAGGAGCAATAAATGATATATTCTCTACAGAATATAGTCGTTACACAGTATTTAATGAAGAAATTTATTATTCCTATATTCTGCAAGTTTCAAGAATGGCCAGTAATTATGATGAAATATTGCCAATTCTGCAAGACATTTTCAAATGGGAAAATTTATTATGGGATAATCAACAAGGGGCTTTATGCAAAATTGCAGAGCAATATAAAAGGAGATATTTGTATCTACAGAAACACGCTTGCTCAGTATTCTCTTAAGTTTTATTATCATACATACTTCCTGAAGAGAAAGAAAAGAATCAACAAAAGAAGATGACTTCACTGTTGCTGTGTTGTGAAGGTCTACAGAAGATTCCAAAGAAAGGTTCATTGATCCACAAGATCTCTGGGCTCATTGTTACAAGAAGAAGAAGAAGAAGAAGATCTGTGATTCAAAGCTTTCATCCCGAAGTCTTCTCTTCTACAACAACATCTCTGTATTACTTTGCAGGGTTCTTTATGAGCCTGAGCTGGTAGGATCTACTGATAGATCTGAGTTGGTAGGGTTCTTAGTGAGTCTTAGTTTGGTAGGATCTTATTAAAGATCTGAGCTATTGTAAGACTTATAAAGCCTGAGCCTTGTAGGGTTCTGTATGAACCTGAGTTGCAAGATCTACTAATAGTGAAAAGATCTGAGTTGGAGAAGTTGTCTAGTCTAGCACACTGCTAGATAGGTGGGAGGGACAGTGGACTACCTCTAGACACATTGTCTTGTAGGTAACCACTATAAATCTTGTGTGTTTTCTGTGTTTGCTTTTGTGTTGTGACTGTTAAATTAAAAGTAGCAAATAATACTGAAAACACCTAATCACCCCCCTCTAGGTGTAGTTTACGACAACCCATATCTTTCAATTGGTATTAGAGCTAGGTTGTGTTCAAAAGCTTAACAGCTTAGAACAAGATCTACAAATTTAGTGGGTTGTGCTAAGTCAATGGCTTGTGAGCACCATAAGGAAATGAGCTCAATGAAGCTGCCCATTTGCACCAAGAAGAACTTCACTATTTGGAAACAGAGAGTTAAGTTGTACATGGAAGCCTCAGACCCTAGAGTCTATTTGGCAGTGGAAGAGGGGCCCTATGTTCCCATGAACATCCCTAAGGATCCAACAGCAATTCCCACACCTAAGACCTTATCCCAGTTCACCAAGGATGAAGTTGCCTTGGTCATTATGGATAAGTGGGCAAAGAACATCATTGTAAATACAATTGATGATTCAACATTTCAAAATCTGATTCATTGCATAACAACTAAGGAAATTTGGGACTCATTGGTTGTCTATATAGAAGGAACTGAAGAAGTCAGGGATGACAAAAAATCCCTCTTGAACCAGGAGTATGAATCCTTCAGGCAAGATAAGAAGGATGACATAGCTACCTGCTATGAGAAGTTCTTCAGGATTGTCAATGGGCTCAGAACCTATGAAAGAGAATTCACCAACTATGAGCTGAATGACAAATTCCTAAGATCCCTGAACAAGGAATGGGACATGAAGTTGTGTGTTATAAGAGAAATTGGCAATCTGGGATCAATGGAGCCTAGACAGCTCTGTATGGCAAGCTCCTATCATATGAGCTGCAGCTAAATACTAGAAAGACTAAGGAGGAAAACTCCAAGGCTTACATTAGAGAAAAGGCAGTGGCCTTTAAAGCTGAATCTTCCAGAAAGCACAAGACAGTGGAACCTGTCTATGTTTCAGAGGAAGAGATCTCAAGCAATTCCACCTCAGAACTCTCTGAAGAAGATCTCTCACTATTCACCAAGCAGTTTAAGAAACTGCTGAGAAATAGGAAAAGAGGGAACAGAAGATTCGAAGCCTCACCCTCTAGCTCCTGGAGAGAAGACAAGTCTAGGAGGAAACACAGATCAGATAGGTATGACTCCAAATCTAGCAAACATAATTCTTCTAACACTATTTGCTACAGCTACAACAAGCCTGGACATGTCATTGTTGAATGTCCATTCAAAAGACAAGAGAAGAGTGAAGAAAGAAATAACTCAAAGAACAGGAAGTCAGAGAAAAGCCTTGTGGTAAAGAAAGTGAAGACACTCAGTGACAGTGACATTGATTGCTCCTCATCAGAATCAGATAGCCACATAGCAGCCATGACTTAGATGAAGAATGTTGTGATGAAATTCATCATAAGCAGGTAATTCCTAAGGCCTCTCCTACCATCTCTGACATAGATTCAGATGTCATCTCCTCTTCAACATAAAGAGAAGTTGACACTGACTATATTGAAAAAATTGGTGCATTTCTTGATGCCCTTAAGAAAGCAAAAGCTCTTTGTAAGGCACAAGCTGCAGAAATCATCTCCTTCAGTGACAAAGAGAGATGAACTACTTAAGAAAATAGTTGAGCTAGCTCAAGAGAAAACCAAATTATCAATTTCTCCACTAAGCACTAGCAGTTTGACTGAAGTCATCAAGCACAAGAATTTTAGAATCAAAGAGCTGGAGGATATGGTCTTAAAGGAAAAGAAGATAGTGGCTAGTTATTCCAAGCCACAAACAGTTCTCCCCTTGATTGATAGCTTTTCACAAACAACTAAGCAAGGTTTGGCCTACACTCAAGGTTAAAACTATGGGAAATCTACCCAAGGAAATATTATCTGTAGAAAAGTGATCATACCCACAAATTCATATGATCACAGCAGCATCTATGGATGCAAAGAAAGCCAGAAGATGGACAGCAGTCTTAAGCTGCCTTCTACCTGGCTAAGCAAGAGACAAACTCTCCTTGGGAAGAGTGCACTATCTGCACCCCAAAAGAATCCTCCAGTAAAGGCCTTCAGATATTGCCATGTTGGGGAAAACCCTTCAGCCTCCAAGAAGGGAAGGTTAGTTGTCAAGCAACAGCCTAACCTAGTCAGTCCAAACACCACAAGAAAATCTAGATACAATAGATTTGAATGTTGGTGTTGTGGAAATGTAGGGCACTTTGCCTTAGACTGTTGGTTCAACCCAACTATCCAGAATTATTCCCACATGACAACTAAAAGGCAGGCTGCTAAATCATTTTCTAACAAGCACCTAGGACCCAAGAGAGACTGGGTTCTTAAGGAAGTATAGTTTTCTTACAGGTATGTACAAAACCCACCAAGACTCATGTGTGGTACTTGGACAGTGGATGTTCCAGGCATATGACTGGAACAAGAAGCCTATTAAAGGAGTTTGCACATGTAGAAGATGGATCCAAAGTTAAATTTGGAGGATCTGACAGAGGTGTAGTCAAGGGCTATGGTAAGATCATAAATGGTAGTATCACTATCACAAGAGTAGCTTTTGTGGAAGGGTTACAACACAACCTTATAAGCATAAGTTAGCTATATGACTTGGGATATGTTGTTTCCTTCCACAAGGATAAGTGCCTGATCAAGGATTCTGAGAATGAATCCATCATAACATGCACTAGGAGTGGAAATATTTATTGTTTAAATTTCATTTGCATTTGGAAAAATGAGCATGTATGTCTTGTAGCAAATGATGGAGTGTCTGCTTGTGTAAAGTGGCATAAGAGACTAGCCCACATTAACTATATGTTTCTCAAAAAATTAATGACAGAGAACTTGGTAAGGGATGCACCTAAGCTGGATTGCTTAGAGATGAGTCCTTATCATGCATGCCAAATGGGCAAGAAAACAAGAACTTCATTTAGAAGCATACAGGACAAAGAATCCACTAGGTGCTTATACCTATTGCATAAGGACTAATTTGGTCCTATGGCAGTGCACAGCTTAGGAGGAATGGCTTATACATTGGTTATTGTTGATGATCACTCTAGATTTGCCTGGGTGTTCTTTTTGAAACACAAGTCGAATACCCTAAGTACATTCAAGAATTTTGTCAAACAAATTCAGAATGAAGTAAACAGCTCTGTGGTCAAAATCAGAAGTGATAATGGAACTAAATTTCAGTCTGGGTCAATGACCAAATTCTGTGAAGAAGAAGGTGTCCTACAAGAGTTTTCTTCTCCCAGAACTCCCCAACAAAATGGGGTGGATGAGAGGAAAAATAGAACACTTATTGAAGCTGGGAGGACGATGCTAAGTGACTCCTCACTCCCAGAATACCTGTGGGCTGAGGCAGTCAACACTTCATGTCATGTTCAAAGTAGAGCACTCATTAATAAGAACCATAATAAGACTCCTTATGAGCTAATTAAGGGTAAGAAGCCAACACTAGCTCACTTCAAAATCTTTGGAAGTAAATGTTATGTGCTAAAAAACAATAAGCACTACATTACCAAATTTTCGGAAAAGAGCTATGGAGGTGTCTTTGTAGGATATAGTAAGCATAACAAGGCCTACGGAGTCTTCAATAAGAATACTCTTATAATTGAGGAATCTGTACATATTATTTTTGATGAGAGCGGCATAACCCCTCTTCTAGTTCATCCAGTGCAGGAATTGAAGAAAGATTAGAGACCCTCAAAATCAAAGAAGAAGAACCAGTTAAGAAGAATGAGTCTTTCACACTGGAATCTATTCCAGAAACAGTAGAAGAGTCTACTGAAGAGCCAAATCTCCTAAATCAGAACCATGATGTAGGAGCTGAAGAGGTTACTGAAATAAGAGAACCAACAAGAGTAATGTCCGCAGCTATGAGACATCTTAGAAATCATCCAATAAATCTGATAATTGGTGAGCTCACACATGGAGTTAGAACCAGAAGAAATGCACTAAATGAAAACTTGCACCTTAGTTTTTTATCCCAGCTTGAGCCCAATAAATTTGAGGAGGCCAACAAAGACCAATTCTGGGTTATGGCTATGTAAGAAGAGCTAAATCAATTCAAAAGATGCAAGGTATGGAAACTTGTCTCAAGACCACAAGGGCATAATATTATTGGAACAAAGTGGGTCTACAGAAATAAGATGGATGAAGCTGGACTAATTGTAAAGAACAAGGCAAGGCTGGTAGCTCAAGGATACAAGTAGGAGGAAGGCATAAACTTTGATTAGACATTTGCACATGTTGCTAGATTAGAGGCCATCAGAATTTTTCTAGCCTATGTTGCATACAAGGGGTTCAAAGTCTATCAAATGGATGTTAAATCAGCATTCCTCAATGGAAATATAAAAGAGGAAGTCTATGTAGCTCAACCACCAGGTTTTATCTCTCCAACCTTTCCTGATCATGTATATTTCCTCAAGAAAGCCTTATATGGGCTGAAGCAAGCACCAAAGGCTTGGTATGAGACACTGTCTACCTTTCTCCTTGAAAACAAGTTCTCAAGAGGGAAAATAGATAAGACTCTTTTCTTGAGAGAGTTGATGGGCCAGATCCATTTGGTCCAGATATATGTTGATGACATTATATTTGGATCAACAATGGGAGTCTTTGCAAAATGTTTGCTAAACTTATGCAGAGTAAATTTGAAATGAGCAGTATGGGAGAACTTAAGTATTTCTTAGGTCTCCAAGTAAAGCAATCTAAGGAAGGAATCTTCATTTCTCAGAACAAATTCACCTTGGATATCATAAAGAAATTTGGTATGGAGAACTCTACCCCTATGAGAACTCCTATGGGTTCAACTGTGTCTCTAGACAAGGATGAAAAGGGGAAACCCTATAATGAGTCTATGTATAGAAGCATAATTGCCTCATTGCTCTACCTCACTGCTAGTAGGCCAGACATCATGTTTGTTACATGTATCTGTGCAAGATATCAAGTGAACCCCAAAGAATTTCATTACTCAGCTGTGAAAAGAATTCTGAGATATCTGAAGGGTACTCCAAATCTGGGGCTCTGGTATCCTAAGTCAGATGATTTTGAATTGTGTGGATATTCTGATGCAGACTTTGCTGGGTGCAAAGAGGACAGAAAAAGCACTTCTGGAACTTGTCAGTTCTTAGGGAGAAGGCTTGTGTCCTGGAGTAGTAAAAAGCAAAACAACATTGTTATCTCCACAGTTGAATCATAATACATTTTAGCTGGTAGTTGATGTGCACAACTCCCGTGGATTCAACACCAATTAGAGGATTACAATTTGCACATTAAGAGAACACCCCTCTTTTGTGATTCTTCAAGTGCCATTTCCAATGCCAAAAATCAAGTGGCACATAATAGAACAAAACATATTGAAATTAGATATCATTTCATTAGGGAGCATGTAGAAAAGGAGGACATCTGACTTGAGTATGTTAATACAGAGAGGCAGATAGCTGACATTTTCACTAAGCCCCTTGATGAGTCTAAGTTCAATCAATTCAAAATTGAATTGGGCATGTTAAGTTCTTAAATTAGGCATGTTGAATATATTATATCCCTTTTAGTATGTGTGCAATACTTTGATAATGGGATGGATCTCACACAAGTTCCACCCTAAAGGGATCTGACAATCTTAGTTTTTGAAGACAGGAATACCATAAAGCAACTTAAAGTCTTCTAGAGGAAAATAGATTCACAAAGAATATCGTCTTAATTGATCACGATGACATTGATGAAGTCTCGACGACAACATCCAAGTCTCGATGATAAGAATAAAGACATCTCGACAACACTCTCGATGACAAATCTCAATCAAGACCAACAAAATGGCATCATAGGACACGACACCATCAGTATTGCGCCGCAATTACGGGATTCTCAAAATGATATGGGAGGATTTGAATAGGTGCGTGCCTCTTTGTCTTCCCATTGCATTATTCTATATATTAGACATTGTGCAAACATAGAAATCATGCACACACGAAACCCTAGAATCCTTCCTTCATCTTCTTCCTTCCGACGACTCTCTGCCAACGGAATGGCGCCGAAAAAGAATGATGAGAAAATCCCTTCTGGTGGAGAACTTCTGAAGGGCGGTTTTGATAAGTCGGAAGAGGATCTGTATATGGTAATCAACCTACTATACACATCTGGATTAGAATACATCCTCACTGAGCCAACTCATCTCTACCATACCGCCTCTCGGCATTTTATGAAAATGCCAAATTTCATAAGTCTGAAAGAGAAATTCGTACTATTGTGGCCGGCCAACAAATCCACGTGACTGCATAAAGTTTGTCCACAATCCTCCAACTTACTGCTTTTCACAAGGATGATACAGAAGAGGAAATCTCAGAAGCATATATTTATGAAGGAATGACATGGTGCGGTTTTGAAGCCAAACCTTACAGCAACCTCCAGAGGATGCACATGAACAGGCAAGGAAAATTACTTACAGATATCATTGGAAAAGTGTTGTTATGTGATGCGCAAATCTCGCACACCGCTATAGGCGGTAGCTAGACTACGACACGAAATGGCCGTGTACCGATCATTCAAGTAATATAAATGTGGGAGTGAATCCCCAAGTATCGATCTCGAAGGAACACGGTAAGGTGGAGTTAACTATTGAGGAAGGACTTGAGATTGAAGTCCTTATGAGCGGATGGATTGCGGAAAAGGGGGTTTTGGTTGGTGGAAATAAAGAGAAAATACTACAACTACACCTATGCAGGCCTTGAGCGCACTGCTTCGCTAGGCGGGATGGAAACTACGTAGGCCTTGAACGCACTACTTCGCAAGGGCGGATGGACGAGTAGGCAAGCGGAATCGAACTGTGCAGGCCTTGAGCGCGCTGCTTCATTAGGCGAATGGATTACATGGGCCGCTATGCCACGCTTCGCTAGGCGGATGGAAGAGTAGGCTTGCGGATGGGGTGAGTCGCACCGGCGGAGTCGAAGTGGATTACACGGGCCGTTAGCACCGCTTAGCTTGGCGGATGGACGAGTAGTCTTACGGAATGAGGGTCGCAAGCACCTCGTCGACAAGCACGCCACTAGCAATTGCTAGTGCGGCACACGAGCATGACGGCGGGATGGAGGATAGAATGGGGCGCTCCTCACTTGCATAAACCACACATATCAATTTCACATAGACATAAAATACTAAATATCATAACAAGGTTTAGCAAACATTGTTCATACACCCAAATAATTAAGGAATAACACACTACAATGTAAAGGAGGTTGAGATTACAACCAAAGCACGGAGACTCATCGGAGGTTCACGGCCGGAATCTAGGGTTGTCAATCCTTGTCCGGGCTCAGGCTCCAACTGCCGTCCGGCGTCCGGAAGAGCTGTCACCTTCTTCTATTATACCTGTCTTCTCCGTCAATCTTCTTTGGCCACGATCTCACCGGAGAAATTCACAAGTGCAGCATTGAATCCCTCACAATGGAGCTTTGGAGGTGCACGAACAATGGAGGAGGCCTAGAGGATGCTCCGACTTAAGATTTGCAAGAGAATGGCGGCCGGAGATCCTCCCGAAGGTAGGTGGTGATGGAGCGGCGAAAATGGCGCAAAAACTAGAGCTCTGGGCGCGAGAAAGAAGGTCGATCATTCTAGGGCGGAATTTGCAGCTTATATAGAAAAACAGACAGAAATTGGTCACGCACGGTCGAACACGCGACCGTGCGTAGAGCGTGCGATATTTAAAAAACGGCCAGGCCAGGAAGATGAAGCTGGCGCGCCCGTGCGTTTTACTCATGCACAGGAAAACCCGCCCGTGCGTCAAAACGCATGGGTAAATTCAGAAAAGCTAAAAAACAGGAAGAAACAGGCGACCGTGCGTTTTACTCACGCACGGGCAATTCCGCCCGTGCGTCAAAACGCACGACTAAACTCAGATCTCCCGTTTTCTGCCTAGATGAGAACGCACGACCGCAACCGTCCGTGCGTCAAGGAAACGCGCGACCGTGCATTGTACACAGTAATGAATTCTAGGAGAAAATTGGATGATCCGACCGCCTGCACAAAAGACAAAACAGATGGGAAAACACCTCCAGCACCAGATAAACACAGAAAAAGAATGGGGAGCACATTGTGCTTGCCCCCAACAACAAAGCATGCAATTGCACACCAAAACGGGCCTAAAAGTGCACTTAGTGTGAGAAGAGTGAACAAGTGAAATATAAGCATTAATGAACTAAAAATGAAGTGCAAGTGCGTGAAAACTAACCCAGATGAGTCCAAATATATGTACATAAATTGGACTCATCACACCCCCAGACTTACCTGTTTGCACGTCCCGAGCAAACAAATCTGGCGGAGTATGAAAACGGTAGTTAGTGAAGGGAATTGCAAAATAGGAGTACGGTGCGAAGCATCACACGCATGCAAATAGAAATTCAGTAAAAGGAGATTCTAACTATGCTAACTAATTTACAAAAGTGTTAAAGCATAAATAATGATTTTGTTATACTCAGATGGTGAATCATGAAGAATTTGTGCGGTCATGCCCGGTGTGAAAGCAAACAAGCCACTCAGGAGGGCGTTGCAAAAGACCGGAATTCAGGGATAACTTCGCTGAAATCCATCAACGACAAGAGCCATAAGCTTGCCCGGTTACACTCTCTCCACGGTGCTAGCAAACTCACAAGTTAAATCAATAGGACTTTCAGGTTAAAATGGGGCTTAGGTTACGGTATGATATTCAATGATAAACGAGACGGCTACGCAACCCAATTGAGTCAAAAGATAACGATGCACCTGAACAAGCCCAAGAACAATGCTAGTGTGGCACACCCCCAGACTTAGCTTGAAAACTGGGTGTTCACACATCCCACTACAAACAAGTACCAACTGAATTTTTTTATTACGCCCAAGGGGATTTCTTTTCATTTCATTTTTTCAGATATTGCTTCTAACTTCATTTTTTTATCCCCCAATTGGTTTTCAAGAATGTATTCAGCACACAATATAAAAAAAATTCACATCACAATAATTTCATACATCACACCCAAACAAGAAATATAATTTCGGTTAACTCACTACTTGGTTGCGATAATAGGATAAGCTTCAGGTTTTGGTGATTGAAAGAAGAGCTGAAACAAAGGAGGAGTAAGCACAAATTGGCTTGCAAAGGTAAGCGTGTAGGTCATGGAAATCAAAGCTCAAACTAGCCAACTAGATGGCCTACATCACGCTGAACTTTATGAGTCGCTCTCACCCATGCTTCAAGAGTCGCTTGGGGCAAGTTCTTAGCCCACGAGAAAGATAAACCTTCCTTCCGGCTCGAGCAATGCACAACTAGCGCTCGCTTACACACAACACCGTGCTACAGCAAATTTCAGTCACATTCACCAAATGAGTAAAATAAATCAAAAACTACGCAAAAACACTAATTGTAAATTAAAAGCATAGAGATAATCTAATTTTTACTCAAATTTCTATGCAAGCATGAATATGCGACTAGAACACTACTGGAGTCAACATCACACTCTGACTTGCACTACCTAAACTAAGATCCTATTTCAAAATCCCAACCAAAATAAGCGTGAACGGAAACACACAAGCAAGTGAGTGCGCACTTGTGTAGATGAAGTGGTGTATGCTATAATATGACATAAAAATATACTTATAGTATGCTAAAACGTGTACACGTGTAGTGAACACTCGGCACACTCCCCCCAAACTTGAATTGGATAATCACATGAATTATGACAATGAGAATAAGGAAATGCTAAGGAAGAGGGTACCTATGCTCAGATATGAGCATACCAGAAGATTGGCGTTAGTACAAAGAATCCACTCCCATATCCGCCAAACAAGAAAATTGCCGCGCACCTGCAGGAAAAAGACTCCACACAAAAATATAAAATGCTAAACTAATAGCATATTAGTACAATAAAACAAAAAGATTTGGGTTGTCTCCCAGCAACGCTTTTGTTTACCGTCCTTAAGTTGGACTTAATACTTGTATTAAGCAGTTTTATACGATTGTCTAAGCATAAAGCGATAATAATAAAGTCTACTTATTATTATTACACAGCCATCAAAGAAATCAACTATACGTTGATTTAAAGTAGTAATTAGAAATGAATGAAATGGGTCCGAAGACCCAGCAGTAGGGGTAGAAAGAAGGATCTATCCTCCATCCCCAAATCTCTTTCTTTTTTCGCCTTCTTCTTCTCTTCCGATATTAGCTCGGGATATGAATATCTTTTGCCTCCATGCAGCCAATCCTTCAAGGGAAACACCATCACTGAACTGTATTTCCCCTGCCAGTATTGGTTTTCATCATTGCCCAAAAATGGGTCAACATACTCAAAATCCTGCATGGATGGAAAAGAATAAGCATTAAAAATATCAGGAAGAGGAGAAAGAGGTGGATCAGCAGTGGAGAGCATTTCAGATTCAACTTCCCAAAGATTTGCCACTGCTGAATTGGCATGCACATGATCAAGCAAAGAAGGGTGGTCGGGAAACAAAATAGACGAAAGACATAAATAATCTATAATCATGGGGGTGATCCCAGTTTCACTCACGGCAAGATCCAAGGATAGATCACTATCATCATCGTAAGTATCATAGCGAGGGGAACTAGAGAACTCAAGGGCCTCAGTGGTGGTTTGGACCTCCTCGTCCAATGAAGAAGTGCAAAGCTCCTCATCAGAGAGAGTATCCTCCTCATCCCATCGAGGCGCACCATCGTGTTCAAAGTATTCATTCTCCCCGTCGGGGAAAACGACATCCTCATCCCACTTTGGAGCACCCTCCGAGTCAGAAGCATCACCCCGCTCCTTTACTTCGATAAGATCATAAAAAATGTGTGTAGAAAAATCTTGCAAAGAAACTGGAGGAACAAAAAGAATTGGTTCCTCCGCAAAAAGATCTGCTAATGCCTCCCCGATGGAGAAAATACTTTCCTCATCCCACTTAGGTGCATCCATAAGTTCGAAATCCTCTCCTTGTTGTCCAACAGATGAGTGATCATCATCACTAGGAGTGAAGCCATAAACAGGGAGAGAGGAACCGATGCAAGATTTAAGCTCAAGAGGTGAGTAGGCAATTGCCTCCACGGGTAAAGAGTGAGTGGTAGGGACAATGTTGCCATGAGTGCAGGAGCCGCGGTCAGGATTGAAAAGACTAGGATAGTCTTTCAATTCATGACCCTCTCCTCGACACAATAAGCAAACAACGTTCCTACACTGCCTAGCATTTAACTCCTTCATTTGGTCTATATAATAGACCATCTTGTCGTAAGTGCTAGGAGAAATATCCCATGAAGATATTTTTGATAATTAAAGCAGATAACACGAAACAGAAATTCTTTGCAAGGAAATTTACACAAACTAATAAAACTCCTTGGATTAAACTTGCCTAAAACTTTAAAATAGGAGAGAAAGAAATAATAACAAACGATATATAGTTAAAAAGCAAACAAAAATATTTATGCGGCTATAAACACTGGAAGAACTACTATCTCTTGTCTCCCTCTACAGCAACTCACACGTCTGTGTTCCCCGGCAACGGCGCCAAAAACTTGATGCGCAAATCTCGCACACCGCTATAGGCGGTAGCTAGACTGCGGCACGAAACGGCAGTGTACTGATCGTTCAAGTAATATAAAATGTGGGAGTGAATCCCCAAGTATCGATCTCAAAGGAACACAGTAAGGTGGAGTTAATTATTGAGGAAGGACTTGAGATTGAAGTCCTTATGAGCGGATGGATTGCGGAAAAAGGGGGTTTTGGTTGGTGGAAATAAATAGAAAATACTACAACTACTCCTATGCAGGCCTTGAGCGCACTGCTTTGCTAGGCGGGATGGAAACTATGTAGGCCTTGAACGCACTACTTCGCAAGGGCGGATGGAAGAGTAGGCAAGCAGAATCGAACTGTGCAGGCCTTGAGCGCGCTGCTTCGTTAGACGAATGGATTACACCCGCTATGCCACGCTTCGCTAGGAGGATGGAAGAGTAGGCTTGCGGATGGGGTGAGTCACACCGGCGGAGTCAAAGTGGATTACACGGGCCGTTAGCACCGCTTAGCTTGGCGGATGGACGAGTAGTCTTACGGAATGAGGGTCGCAAGCACCTCATCGACAAGCACGCCACTAGCAATTGCTAGTGCGGCACACAAACATGATGGTGAGATGGAGGATGGAATGGGGCACTCCTCCCTTGCATAAACCACACATAACAATTTCACATAGACATGAAATACTAAATATCATAACAAGGTTTAGCAAACATTGTTCATACACCCAAATAATTAAGATATAAAATACTACAAAATAGAGGGGGTGAGATTACAACCAAGGCACAAAGTCTTGTCGGGATTCATGGTCAGAATCAAGGGTTGTCATGCCTTGTCTGAGCTCGGTCCACGACTGACGTCCGGGGTACAGAGAGGAACTGTCACTTCCTTCTAGTTGACCCATCTTCTTCGTAAATCGCCTTTGGCCACGATCTCGCTGGAGAACTCCAAGGATACAGCAAGATGTATCTTGAAATGGAGCTTTGGAGGTGCACGAACAATGGAGGAGGCCTAGAGGATGCTCCGACTTGAGATTTGTAAGAGAATGGCGGCTGGATCTCCTCCCGAAGGTAGGCGGTGATGGAGCGGCGAAAATGGCGCGGAACTAGATCTCTGGGCGCGAGAAAGAAGGTCGATCATTCTAGGGCGGAATCTGCAGCTTATATAGAAAAACAGTCAGAAATTGGTCACGCACGGTCGAACGCACGACCGTGCGTGGACCGTGCGATATTTAACAAACAGCCAGGCCAGGAAGATGAAGCTGGCACGCCCATGCGTTTTACTCACGCACGGGCAAACCCGCACGTGCGTCAAAACGCACGGGTAAATTCAGAAAAGCTAAAAAATAGGAAGAAACAGGCGACCGTGCATTTTACTCACGCACGGGCAATTCCGCCCGTGCGTTAAAACGCACGACTAAACTCAAATCTCTCGTTTTCTGCCCAGATGAGAACGCACGACCGCAACCATCCATGCGTCAAGGAAACACACGACCGTGCATTGTACACAGTCATGAATTTTGGGAGAAAACTGGATGATCTGACCGCATGCACACAAGACAAAACAACTGGGAAAATACCTCCAGCACCAGATAAACACAGAAAAAGAATGGGGAGCACATTGTGCTTGCCCCCAACAACAAAGCATGCAATTGCACACCGAAACGGGCCTAAAAGTGCACTTAGTGCGAGAAGAGTGAACAAGTGAAATATAAGCATTAATGAACTAAAAATGAAGTGCAAGTGCGTGAAAACTAGCCCAGATGAGTCCAAATTTGTGTATATAAATGGGACTCATCACTATGTAAGACAGGCTCACATTATCGAGTCTCTAAAGGAATGTTTGATGTAATGGTCAGGTTGATCTTAAACAAAAAGACTGACTGAGGAAATTTAGTGTTTGACAAGATTACAGATTACATCAACTCTCCAAAATTTGGAAGAATCTTGTCTCTATATCTCAAGAATATCATTCCTCATCTTCTCAAGGATTCAGAATCCACTCCTCTCCACTATCTCAAAAAGATAGATGTAAAAACAGTGAGCTGATGGGAGAAGAAATTCACCAAGAAAGAGGCAGGTGAATCTTCATGGCAAGGTGCTCAAGGATCACAAACCCCTGCCCTAGCTCCAATAGTTGCTCAGGGAACCCCGACTTCTGTTGAAGGGGAGCCTCTGAGAGAAGACACCCCTGTAATGGACAATGCTCCAACACCTCAAGAGGAGGTGAATCCAGCACATGAGCAACTACCTGATCTAGCAGCTATTTTGAATAAGGAATCAGAAGAACCTGAACAAGTTACCAGTGGTGAACTAGATGCATCTAACAGATCCCTGAATGCACTTCTTAATGATGAAGAAAAATAATATCATGTGCATCCCTCTACAACCCCTACACAAATGGAGGGGGGCATACTGGTCAATCCACAATGGTGCCTTCACCTCAATGAATAGGAAAGATGAGCCACATCCTCTACCCAGCACAGTTCCCATAGTTCCATCACTTGACTTCATGTCACAAATGGACAGTCTATTCAATAGATAAAGAGAACAATTTGAAGCTTATGTCAATCAGGCTGTTATAAGTTGCAGAAATGACCTATCTGCCAGACTAGATGTACTGCAAGAAGATATTAATCATCTAAACAATCAAAACACAAATGTATATCAGATTGTTGCCACTGCTCTGGACTATACAAGGAATGAAATAGCTAACATAAATCAAGCCACTTATCTCATTGGAAATCAACTCAACATTGTGCTTGATAGATTGACTGCTACAAGAGACAATTTGCAGTCCATCATCCATAATCAAGATGTGACCTTTAATGATTTTGAAGATGCCATCAACACTGTACTTCAGAGAATATCCTCCTCTGCTCAAGTCTTTCAAGAGCTGGTGGACAATGTAGGTGGAACTTTACTGCACCAATTTCAAGTCACCCAAGATCATCTTTCCAATTCTTTCAGTCAAGCTGTTAGAGCATCTCAGGGAACTCTAATGGATGCCATTGGAAATCTAAATAATCTTTTGGCTAGACAACTTCAGGGCTTTCAACAATCCCTCTCTAAAGACATATATTTATAAGCCAGAAAGGGGGAGATATTGTCAAGCCATCATGCCATGTGGCTAGCAAATGAAGTAAGGTTCTCTATGGAGCTTGAACCTATTGACTATGGGATTTCCTATCAACATCCAATTCCTGAAGGCAATCTCCCTGAAGAACCTCCTCACAGTGCAATGCCTGAAGTCTACAAGTGGGAGTAGGCAAACCAGGAAAAGTAAAAGACATTCTGTTGATCCTGAAGAGCAAGTAGCTAAAAGGAGGAGAATGGAAGAGATAAAGAAAAATCCAAACTTTGAAGAATGAAGCCCTTGCTCAAGGGATATCATTCTAAACACTTGGACTCTATACCAGCAAGGAAATCATAATAGGGGCACATTCTACAGCTCAGAGGAATGGCAGAAATATGAAATGTGTGAAGCTGGAAGAAGGGACAATTGGAACAAGATCAAAATGGGAGATACCTCAGTGCCTACACATGTACCTCTCAGATATCACCCTAAGCCCTATAACTACTTTGAAAGGTAAAAGCAGAAACAGGCTGAAGCTGAGCAATCCAAGAAGACTGGACCATCTGGAAAAGGCAAAGATGTTCAGAAGGATTAAAAAGAAGAAGGATTTTAGAAATCACTTGCTCATTTCTAGGCTTCACATTTTTGCATCTAATATATTGATAATGTATTGGACTGTTGTTAATCAATATATAAAATGATTAAATGCTTGATTATATTTGTTAGTAAGGCCTATCTATACATGTATGTTCCGGCTTCTTCAAATAGGGGGAGATTGTTGGGTATTATGCCTTCAATGTCTCTAGATTTGAAGAAGGAAGATAAGTATAGATAAGCTAAGCTGTTTTTGATATCATGTTTTAAGTTCATGTTGTAACAGATACTTCAAACCTATATCACTAGTATATAGATGATAAAAGTAATGGAAATTAATAAGTAAAATATCGTCTCAAGACTTCGCAGAAGAATCATGGAGAAAAGTATTATATCGTCGAAATAGTTTCGACGATATCGTCTTGATGAAGACACATCGTCTTGAAGGTTGAAGAAAACTTGTCGTGGATAAAGCTAAGTTCAGATATCGACGACATTATTTTGAAGAAAGCTTATCGTGGATAAAGCTAAGATATCTTGACGCTATCGGCTTGAAGAAAGACAGTCAGCCTGAAGAATAAGTCTAAGTCTTATTGAAAGTAACATCTCGACGATGTAGTCTACAAGAAGTGATATCGTTCATGTATCAAGTAGAGTCGTGAAGAAGGAAGTATGTCGACGATATCGTCGTGAAGTATAATTGTCGTGTACATTGATCAAGATGATATCGTCTTGACCGAATAATGTCGTCTTGACAGTTACAGAGCGACATTTAATGCGCAGGCATTCTTGGAAATTGATATTCAGGGAATGTACACGCCGCCTATCTTGCGCACAAATCAAGGAGCTGTTGGAGTTACCATTGTGATCTAGAAGTGGTCAAACATGTAATGTCACTGCCAACGCGATATGAGCCTGCAGGGTCGCACATAAGAGCATGTGGATAAAATGGAAGATTGACTGTGTTGGTAAAGGTTACCAATCACCATATAGAATGGGGGAGGTCCAGCAAATGTTGCTGTCTGAATTCATCGGGTTTACACGGATAGAATTCGTCGGATATGATTCGTCAGAATTCGTCGGATTCGTCGGATTGTTCCGTGGAATCCCGACGAATTGTAATAGAGATCCTTAACTCGGCAAATGTTGCCGTCTGATATGATTTGTCGGAATTCGTCGGATTCGTCGGATTGTTCCGTGGAATCCTGACGAATTGTTACAGAGATCCTTAACTCGGCAAAGGTTGCCGTCTGATGTGATTCGTCGGAATTCGTCGAATTGTCCCATGAAAACTCGACGAATGTTGTTCCGTGGAATCCCGATGAATTGTAACAGAAACCCCATTTCTGTTGTGTGGTCTGCGGGTAGCGATTCTTCTAGAAGCTTGTTTATACTTTGGGTATAAATAGACCTTCTTTTAGGGTTCTAATGACTGACGAAGGAATCCAATCGACGGAAGAGTTTCGCCCGAACCCTAGATGGAAGGAGTTCCGCCGCCCCGTTCGCATCCGCCGACCTCCTCTCCGACGATTGTCGCCGGTTCTGTTCTTCCTGAAGCGGATCTAGCAAATCCCTGGAAGTGCAAGGTGCAGTTGTTCTCCCTTCCGAGTTGCGTGCGACGTGACTTGGCATTCTACCGGCTTGTGTGGATTGCTGTAGAGACGTAGACATTATTCTACGTGAGGACTCGCACAGCCGACGACAGGACTCAACTCGTGGAGCATCTAGGTTGGATTTGATCCAATCCCGCAAAGGTAATTTCATACCTAGCAATTTTATTTACTTCTTGATTCAATGTTCATGGCCGATCCGAATCTTTTTGGGTTGTTTCTGTTTATTTCCGTTGCGCCTACATGTGATGTATGGTTGTAGAAAAACCCAACAGTGGTATCAGAGGGAGGTTACGGTCATGAATGTTATTTCAGAAGTTTGGTTATTCCAGTACGTGCAAATCTAGGTATTTGGAAGCGTTCTAAATGTCAAGATTTCTTCTTGGAATATCACATTTGATGTGATTTTGTGTGGTTTCTGTTGGTGGGATTTCAAAAATTTTGTCGGGGCTCTGCCCCGCACCCCGCAAGGGCTCTGCCCCTAAGACCCCGCCAGGGACGCGGCCCCTTGGAACCCCGCCAGGAACGTCTGGGATTTCGTGGTAATTTCTAATTGTTAGAAATTGTTGTCTCCTTAGCAGTAACCGTCCCTCAAGTGGTTAATGAACCTTGTATATTGTTTTGGATTTTGAATCCAACAATGAGAGACGAGCTTGTCTACTGCTTTAAGTCGAGTTGTCTTTGCCTTTGTCCAATGCATGTAAATCTGAAGATTTGGAAAAATTCTAAATGTCCAGATTTAGCCCTTTTGTCTATCAAAGGTTGGTAGTCTTATGTTGTGCACATAAGGGATGCACGTGGATTTTAGAAAGCTTGTTTTTCTGTTGATGTGCACATTGATCAAATGTTGATCATGGTTAAGTGTTAACTTGCTATTAAAATCCCTTCATCAAATATTAAGTGTTCGGATGTCTTCCGATGGATGACACTCTTCCTGCCTCGATCGATGAAGTGTGGGCTTGCCAAAGCAAGGTGCATTAATCTATCTTGGTAAGGGTGCGAGCGGATAATTGTGATATCCCACTGTCGACATCGGGTCTAACTTAACTAGGTGACCTCAAAGTTTGAGTGCCTAGAGGCATAGGGTTGGCATGCACCATATGATGGATGCGAATAAGGAGTTATTCACCAGCCATACAAGAGTTGCATGAGGATGCAATTGGCAAGCGTTGCCTACCTAAATAACCGCATTATGAGAGGAACGCCAAAGCAGACTCGTGGTGTTGGTGAAATATGGATCTTGTCCACTAAGAGAGTAGCTCGCATGGACTCTTCGAATTGATAGTGAGGGCTATCAATTTGAATAAAATAGTGGGAGTATTTAATTGAATTCCAAATTAAGATAAGTTGTATTTTGAAATTTTGGTACTGATTAAATTCTGCATGAATTCTTGTAGAATTCCATGGCAAGTGGTTCACATTCCACCTTGTCCTTAAGAGCTATCCTTGAGAAGGACAAGCTAAGTGGGACGAATTACATGGACTGGCATAGGAACCTGAGAATTGTTCTCAGGCAAGAGCGAAAGCTCTACGTCTTGGAAGAAGAAGCCCCCGAGGTGCCGACCGGGAACTTGTCCCGTGTTGATAAGGATGCTTATAAGAAGTATACCGATGACGCCTTAGACGTCGAGTGCCTTATGCTTGCCACCATGAACTCTGAGCTTCAGAAGCAACACGAGAACATGGGGTGCAAGGAGATTGACGAGCACCTAAAGAAAATGTTTCAAGGGCAAGCTCGTCAAGAGAGGTTCGATGTCACGAAGGCCTTATTTCAGTGCAAAATGGGAGCTCGAGACTCAGTTGGTACTCACGTACTCAAGATGATTAGGTATATTGAAAACCTGGAGAGACTGGGTTTTCCTCTGGGTCAAGAGTTGGCCACAGATCTTATCCTGCAATCATTGCCGGATAGTTATGAGCAGTTCGTCTTGAACTACAACATGAATGAAATAGACAAGACACTGCCCGAGATCCTAGGCATGTTGCGAACTGCCGAGATAAACATGAAGAAGGCCAAGCCTGCTAGTCCCATATTGATGGTACATAAAGGCAAGGGTAAGGCCAAGGGCTTCAAGAAGACGAAGGTGGGACCTAAGTCACATCTTGATCCCAAATCTTCTGCGCTGAAAAAGAAGAGCACCGTGAAGGAAGGGAAATGCCACCACTGTGGCAAGGCTGGTCATTGAAGGAGGAATTGTCCTTCGTACATTGACGGTCTGCGGAAAATGAAGGGAGGTATGACTTCCGCTTCGAATATTTATGTTATAGAGATAAACCTTTCTGCTCCTTCATCTTGGGTATTGGATACCGGATGTGGTTCTCACATTTGTACAAATGTGCAGGAACTGAAAATGAGAAGATTGCTGAGTAAAGGAGAGGTGGACCTGCGCGTCGGCAATGGAGCAAGAGTCGCTGCTGTAGCCGTAGGGGTTTACCGTCTTTCTTTACCCAGTGGGCTTGTAATAGAACTTAATAATTGTTATTTTGTTCCGGCCATAACTAGAAACATTATATCTATTTCATGCTTAGACATGATTGGATTTTCTTTTATAATTAAGAACAATTGTTGTTCTATATTTAAGAATGATATTTGTTATGTTGTAGCTCAATTGTTTAATAGTCTTTATGTTTTGAACCTGGACCATCCGATCTATAATGTAGATAATAATAAAAGACTAAGAACAAATGACTCAAATCCTACATATCTTTGGCATTGTCGTTTGGGCCATATAAACGAGAAGCGCATATCCAAGCTCCATAAAGATGGATTATTGGACTCATTTGATTATGAATCATTTGAGCGATGCGAGTCTTGTTTATTAGGCAAAATGACTAAAGCCCCTTTCACTGGTTATACTGAGAGGGCTGGGGATCTTTTGGGTATAGTACATAGTGATGTATGCGGACCCATGAGTTCTATGGCTAGAGGTGGGTATTTCTACTTCGTTACATTTACTGATGATTTCAGTAGATACGGATACGTGTATCTTATGAAGTGCAAATCCGAAACTTTTGAAAAGTTCAAAGAGTTTAAGAATGAAGTGGAGAACCAATTGGGTAAAAAGGTTAAAGCACTCCGATCTGATCGAGGTGGCGAATACCTGAGTCATGAGTTCCGTGATCATCTGAAAGAGTGTGGTATTGTATCACAGCTCACTCCACCTAGGACACCGCAGCATAATGGTGTGTCTGAGAGGAGAAATCGTACTCTGTTAGACATGGTACGGTCGATGATGAGTCATGCAGACTTGCCTGTTTCCTTTTGGGGTTTTGCTTTAGAGACAGCTGCAATGACACTGAATCGTGCTCCAACGAAAACGGTTCTAAAGACACCATATGAGATATGGACTGGGAAGCGTCCTAGTATGTCATTCATTAAAATTTAGGGTTGTGAGGCATACGTACGACGTCATATGCCTGACAAGCTGGAACCCAAATCAGATAAGTGTTATCTGGTAGGATATCCTAAGGAAACGAAAGGATATTACTTTTACCTACCGTCTGAGGGCAAAGTGTTTGTCGCAAGGACGGGTGTCTTCTTGGAGAAAGAGTTTTTGTCAAGAAAGACGCAAAAGGTAGAGCTTGAAGAAGTTCAAGAACCACAAGTAGTGAATGAACCAGAATTGGATTCTGAGCCAGGACTACAAGATGTTGTAGCTAGAGAACCTGCTCACAAGACACAAGTCCTACATAGATATGGTAGACCAAGATTTGAGCCTGAGAGATATGGATTTCTCATGTCTCAAATAGGTAATGTGTTGCTTATGGATCATGATGATGAACCAGTAACCTACCAAGAGGCTATGAATGGACCGGACTCCGACAAATGACTTGAGGCTATGAAATCCGAAATGGACTCCATGTATTCAAACCAAGTTTGGAACTTGGTGGAACCACCTGAAGGGGTACGACCCATAGGGTGCAAGTGGGTCTTCAAGAAGAAGACCGACATGGATGGGAATGTACAGACATTCAAAGGGCGACTGGTGGCTAAGGGTTTCAAGCAAATTCATGGTGTTGACTATGATGAGACCTTTTCCCCTGTTGTCATGGTAAAGTAAATTAGGATATTGCTTGATATTGCTGCGTATTATGACTACGAGATCTGGCAGATGGATGTCAAAATGGCTTTCCTAAATGGAAACCTCCTTGAGGAAGTGTACATGACACAACCCGAGGGTTTTGTATCCCCAAATGAAGCCACTAAAATATGCAAGCTGAATAAGTCCATCTATGGATTGAAACAAGCCTCTAGAAGTTGGAATCTTCGTTTTGATGAGAAGATCAAAGAGTTTGGTTTTGTCAAGAATGAAGATGAACCGTGTGTTTACAAGCGAATCAGTGGGAGCATTGTTGTCTTCCTGATATTGTATGTAGATGACATACTGCTGATCGGGAATGACATACCTACCCTGAAAGTTGTTAAGAACAACCTAGGGAACTGCTTTTCTATGAAGGACTTGGGTGAAGCGACTTACATACTCGGTATTAAGATCTATAGAGATAGATCGAAGAAGTTGCTGGGTTTGACCCAGAGTACGTACATTGAGAAGGTGTTGAAGCGGTTCAACATGCTTGAGTCCAAGCGGTCCAAGAAAGAATGAAGATAAGGACCGCATGAAGTTGATTCCATATGCTTTGGCAATTGGGTCAATCATGTATGCAATGTTATGTACTCGACCCGATGTCTCTTTTGATTTGAGCATGACTAGCAGGTATCAGTCTGATCCTGGTGAATGTCGCTGGATAGCCGTAAAGAATATCCTGAAGTACTTGAGAAGGACTAAGGATGTATTCTTGGTGTATGGTGGAAAGGAAGAGCTCGTTGTAAGTGGTTACACGGATGCCAGCTTCCAAACTGATAGGGATGATTCAAAGTCTCAGTCAGGGTTTGTGTTTTGCCTGAATGGAGGAGCTGTGAGCTGGAAGAGTTCCAAGCAAGAGACAGTTGCTGATTCTACAACTGAGGCCGAGTATATCGCTGCAGCTAATGCAGCGAAGGAGGCTGTATGGATTAGGAAATTCATCGGCGAGCTAGATGTAGTTCCTAGCATTGTTGGTCCCGTAGTTCTCTACTGTGATAACAATGGTGCAATTGCACAATCTAAGGAACCTAGATCCCATCAGCGCTCCAAGCACATACTTCGGCGGTTCCATCTTATTCGTGAGATTGTCGAACGAGGAGATGTGAACATTTGCAGAGTGCCGACTGAGGAGAATATTGCAGATCCACTGACAAAGCCTCTCGCGCAGAAAAGCATGATGGTCATACTAGATCAATGGGTATACGATACCTGAATGATCAACTCTAGTGGGAGTCTTGTGGGTTGCATGTAAAATAAATATTCTGTTGGCTGTTTAAAATTTATTCATATGATGAATTGTGTACCAATTATTTCTTTTTACGATTAATGGCAAGTTCTTTTATTACGATATACTGTTTCTATATGATAGAATAAAATTCGTGATAAATACCCTTAGAATGTTCGCTTCCATAGGACATCAAGTACGAGACTTGAATGTGAGAGCCTATGATTTCGAAGCTTCATTCTTAAAAGGTCCCTGGTCGAGGTATCATCGTAGAAGCTAAGGGTGATGATGATACATTAAGACTAGCATGTGTGTTGACTGATGACCGGTTCTCACAGGTCATGATATTGTGATATCAAGTCATCACGTGGGTACTTGTTAGTGAACAAGTTGTACTGGACAGACCCAACCTGAGACTACTTTGTGGATTGTTACTTAAAAGTGTCACAAGTAGGTCTCATTTGACAATGGTGTTGTGGTCCTTTGACCTGAAGTCACAGCATTCATCGAGTGAGGAAGAGCGTGCATTGATGTCATCTAAAGTCTTCCTTGAAGAAGGTTGATGATAAGGGTGGTCGTTGGGTACGTTACGAATCATTTGGGTGTTTGGGTGTGAGCAGATATGGGATTTGTCCTCCTATATAACAGGAGTTGCATCCATGGGCCCCTTGATGGAATTGGACTGAGAAATGCATGGCCATGCTTGGTTGAGTCAATATGTGATATTGAGCTTACCATTCTCTGGAAGTCCGTTCTAGATCAAGAAATTTGGATTGAGCTATTAAGAGGGTGACACGGTCCATGCCTCTAGTTCTTTCAGGATGTAAGGGACAAAGGGACAAAGACAACGCTGAAACATTGGTCATAAAGGCTTATGAGTTATGAACTCTTATTTCTTGGGGAGCAATGATGCATTGCTAGATGTCGCTCATTGTTTGTGAGGTTTTTTGTTTGATACTTTCAAGATCAAGTAGGAGACTGTTGGAGTTACCATTGTGATCTAGAAGTGGTCAAACATGTAATGTCACTGCTAACGCGATATGAGCCTGCAGGGTCGCACATAAGAGCATGTGGAGAAAATGGAAGATTGACTGTGTTGGTAAAGGTTACCAATCACCATATAGAATGGGGGAGGTCTAGCAAATATTGCTGTCTGAATTCATCGGGTTTACACGGATAGAATTCGTCGGAATTCGTCGGATATGATTTGTCGGATTCGTCGGATTGTTCCGTGGAATCCCGACGAATTGTTACAGAGATCCTTAACTCGACAAATGTTGCCGTCTGATATGATTCGTCGGAATTCGTCGGATTCGTCGGGTTGTTCCGTGGAATCCCGACGAATTGTTAGAGAGATCCTTAACTCGGCAAATGTTGCCGTCTGATGTGATTCGTCGGAATTCGTCGAATTGTCCCGTGAAAACTCGACGAATGCTGTTCCGTGGAATCCCGACGAATTGTAACAGAACCCCCATTTCTGCTGTGTGGTCTGCGGATAGCGATTCTTCTAGAAGCTTATTTATACTTTGGGTATAAATAGACCTTCTTTTAGGGTTCTAATGACTGACGAAGGAATCCAATCGACGGAAGAGTTCCGCCCGAACCCTAGACGGAAGGAGTTCCGCCGCCCCGTTCGCATCCGCCGATCTCCTCTCCGACGATTGTCGCTGATTCTGTTCTTCCTGAAGCGGATCTAGCAAATCCGTGGAAGTGCAAGGTGCAGTTGTTCTCCCTTCCGAGTTGCGTGCGACGTGACTTGGCGTTCTCCCGGCTCGTGTGGACTACTGTAGAGACGTAGACATTATTCTACGTGAGGACTCGCATAGCCGACGACAGGACTCAACTCGTGGAGAATCTAGGTTGGATTTGATCCAATCCCGCAAAGGTAATTTCATACCTAGCAATTTTATTTACTTCTTGATTCAATGTTCATGGCCGATCCGAATCTTTTTGGGTTGTTTCTGTTTATTTTCGCTGCGCCTACATGTGATGTATGGTTGTAAAAAAACCCAACAGGTGCAATAAATGATATATTCTCTACAGAATATAGTCGTTACACAGTATTTAATGAAGAAATTTATGATTCCTATATTCTGCAAGTTCCAAGAATGAGCAGTAATTATGATGAAATATTGTCAATTCTGCAAGACGTTTTCAAACGGGAAAATTGATTATGGAATAATCAACAAGGGGCTTTATGCAAAATTGCAGAGCAATATAATAAGAGATATTTTTATATATAGAAACACACTTGCTCAGTATTCTCTTAAGTTTTATTCGCTTACATACTTCCTGAAGAGAAAGAAAAGAATCAACAAAAGAAGAAGACTTTATTGTTGCTGTGATGTGAAGGTCTACAGAAGATTCCAAAGAAAGATTCATTGATCCACAAAAACTCTGGGCTTATTGTTACAAGAAGAAGAAGATCTGTGATTCAAAGCTTTCATCCTGAAGTCTTCTCTTCTACAACAACATCTCTGTATTACTTTGTAGGTTCTGTATGAGCCTAAACTGGTAGGATCTAATGATAGATCTGAGTATGTAGGGTTCTTAGTGGGCCCGAGTTTGGTAGGATCATTTGAAGATCTGAGCTCTTGTAAGACTTATAAAGTCTGAGCCTTGTAGGGTTCTGTGTGAACTTGAGTTGTAAGATCTGCTAATAGTGAAAAGATCTGAGTTGGAGAAGTTGTCTTGTCTAACACACTGCTAGATAGGTGGGAGGGACAATGGACTACCCCTAGACACATTGTCTTGTAGGGAATCACTATAAATCTTGTGTGTTTTTTGTGTTTGCTTTTTTGTTGTGTCTGTTAAATTAAAAGTAGCAAATAATACTGAAAACACCTAATCACCCCCTCTAGGTGTAGTTTACGACAACCCATATCTTTCAGAGTAAACTATTCGTCGAGTGATCATGGTAAATACGTCGAGTAGTCGATTTCGTCGAGTAGTTAGTTTGATAAGTCGAATTCGTCGAGTAGATAAGTCAAATTTGTCGAGTGAGTAAATAATTCGTCGAGTGATCACGGTAAATTCGTGGAGTGGTTGCGTGAGATTAAATCGAATTCGTCGAATGCTTGTCCGATTCGTCGAGTAATCCCGCCGAATTCATCGTATGGTCTTGACAAATTCGTCGTGCAAGGTTGTTGATACTTGGAATTTTCTGGATTTTTGTTCTTTCTGTGTCGTCATGGCGACCTGATGTCAAGCTTTTGTGTGGTGCCAAATTTTGTTATGATAAGTTATTTTTTTGGACTGTTGGTTGGGTTAGAATGGATGACCACCACCACGGTGTCTGTTGGTGAATCTTTGTACCCGGTGGATTTGTGGCGGACTGTTAGGTTGGGTTGCAATGAATGAGCACCACCTCAGAACCGTTTTATGTCTGGTGTTACTGATTTACTCAACTTATTAGTCTCTTTTACTATTTATATATATATGTATAAATACGATTAACTTTATGAATATTCATCGCACTTGGTGCAAGACTTTACTCTCTTATTGAGTCAACCATGATGAATTATTTTACCTTATTGTTCAGCTGACTTTGTTTGATGTTGATTTACAGTTGCTCTCGTTGAGTTCATAACCATCTTAATTTATTAATCCATTAATCCAGTTAGAGCTGCCTTTTTGCTGAGACATTCTTTTCTTTTGAATATCTCAGGTTCGGACCAGTAGCAGTTAGAGCTGGCCAAGCTGTCACTTCCAAACTTTCGTAGTTGATTTCTTTTCCTCATTGGTGAGGTGTAGTCTGTTGTGCTTATTTTTTTTTTGACTTTGCGTGGTATTTATGTGACTTTCTGATTTTTCTATGGGTTCGTGTCAGATTGTTGACGCCCATAGCTTAGTTCTTTTATGTAGACTATTTACTTGTTGTTCCTGCTACTACTACTTACTATTGTTGATGCATTTCTCTCTGAGAAGGATTTATGTTAGGATGCATGATAGTTATTTTACGTGTATAGAAATCTGCACCTTTTTTCATGGCATGATTTCAATCAAATGCCACCCTACTTTGAAGATCGTAAAAGTTTTTTTTCTTACTTATACTAAAACTAGATATTTGCATACCACTAGCATAATGTTTGGTCTTCATGCTCATATATGATAAAACGAATTAAACTTCATATTTTCTTTCCGCCGCGTATGTATATATTTTCTACTTGTGGACTAGCTGATCTATTGGACCGAGAGACACAGTCTTGAACTTCAAATGTAAATCCTATCTTCAACATAAAGTATATATATTTATGTCTTTTATGAAACTAAATAAAGAGACGGAGATGTCTGAACATCTGTAGTTGTCTCTTGTACGACGTGACATCAAAACGCGTATTGTGACATGGGGTCCCGACCGAACTTATTGTTATATTGTTTGTACCGGCAGGCTGTTACAATTTGCCTAATTTCTCCTAGATGGCCTTCAATTTAGTAAAGCATTGACTCACAGAAAGATTGCCTGGGACTCATTAAATCTCGCTTTAATTGAAAATTTTGAGGACCATTTTTGCTGCTAAAAGCATCCTTGAGGATCAGTGCAGATAGAGGAGGAATAAATCACGCTAGCAATAATTTCTTTTGAAATGGAATTCAATAGCCCCGACGCCTCAATATTGTTGTTGCGTTGCATGCGAGAGATAAGGATGGATCATGATCCTTAGGGGTAGCAAATGATCCCTCAACGAAGCTGAATGGTGTGCTTATTCTAGACGATATGGTTATTCTAGCCTGGCCAGATGGAGGAGGGAGATCAATCCGAGGGGGCTGGAGTCTAGCGTAACTAGGAGGAGGAAAGAGGGGGCCGCCTATGGTTAGTCTTTTTAGAATACTCGAAAAATATAAATTTTAAATTGGATATTAAATTATTAATAGTTAAAGTAGGCCTGCGATTATGAACATCAAAATGTATTGATTTTATTCTTCGAAAATAACTTTTTTTTTAATTATTATTTATAAATCCATAGGGTGCCCATCAATTCCGTCTCCATTCTCCACATCGCAGCTGGATAGGCTGTTGTCCAATCCCTCAACCCCCCAACCCCCGAACTCATAAAGCAAAAGAAAAGAAAGCAATCAACAATAATGGCGCTCGTTACCCACCTCTTCTTCATCCACTCCTTCCTTCTCTCCCTCTCCTCTGCCATCGCAGCCAACATACTCCTCTCCGGTAACATCCTCCCAACCTATAGCAACCTTTCCACCCGAAACGCCATGTTTGGAATCAGAAACGACTGCGACCTCGTCCTAATCTACAACCAGAACCAGCGTTTCCAGTCCAACACTAAGCTCCGTGGCACCAACTGCTCACTCACCCTCACCGACAGAGGCCAGCTTCTCATCCGAAGTTCCGATGGCTCTACCATCTGGTCCTCTTCTCCTCCAGGAAAGACAGGTCACTACGCCGCCCTCCTCCGCGCCGATGGCCACGTTGCCGTCTATGGCCCATCGATCTGGTCGACAAGCAGTAGTACAGATCCCCGCCTCATCATGGGGAGGAGCACGTACGATGGCGCCGAGTCGTCAAACTCGCCCAGTGCTCGAAACCTCATGTTCCCCTCGCAGGTGCTCTATGAGGATTCGAAGCTGGCAAACGGGGAGCATGTGTTGGCGATGAAGGATGACTGCAACTTGGAGCTCGTTAAGGCGACGGAGGGGGTTATTTGGGAGAGCGGTACAAAAGGGAGGGGAACGAATTGCTTTCTCAGGCTTGACCACCGCGGGCAGATTGCCGTCATAGACGACGGATTCAAAGTGCAGTGGTCAAGCAAGGCGGCCGAGGCCGACGGGCTATATGTTCTCATCGTGCAGAACGACGGCCAGGCTGTTGTCTATGGACCTGCTACCTGGTCAACTGCGTCTTGAGAAATCTTTATTTTTATCTATATTCCTTGTGTTTGATTCTGGACGCGGGGAACGTACGCCGGCTGCAGTAGTAAAAACTGAGGCGGTCCCAGGCTGATGTGTTATTGAGGTGGAGGTCTTATCCGTTCTTCCGTTCTTCTTCCATTTAAAAAAATGCCATTTAACGTAACATTCAGTTTTTTATTTTTATCCTGTCAATTACACATTTTCCGGTTTTTATAATTTATATATTTTTCTTTACTTTAAAAAAATAGAAATTAATTTATGCATTTTTTTCTTTAATTTAAAAAAAAGGTGCTAATAGGAATAAAACTTCATCGTAATCATGTCGCTTATAATATAATATATATAATGCATACAAAAGTGCGCATAAATGAAATTTGTTTGGAGCGAATCATGCATATCAAAATATGGGTGCTTAGATTTGTAGGCCCCAAAATGGATAGTTGCAATCCCAAATATAATCCTAATTAATACCAAATAACCTTAAAATCCCTATATTTCTCTCCTGTCGTGTCCTGAACTTTCGGGTACCGTCTCCATTCGCCGCCAACTTCGCAGGGCGTCGCCGTCTTCCGCCACCAGGATCCTTCTCCCTGCCGTGTCGGTTAGCAAAAGCTGAAAAGGTCTCTGAAAAGGAGACCTCCACGCCCCTCGATTCCAAAATGGAGACCTCCATGCCGACTTCCGCCCTGCTCGACTGAACCGCCTATATTTGATAGCCTTTTTTGGTGACTGAAACACCCGATTTCTGCTAGCTTCTTCCTTCTCCTAATATTATCCTCAATGTGAGTTTCCTTTGTGCTATGATTTAGGATTTTCATTCCATTTTCCTCCTAACAAATAGGGATGTGATGTTAGGGTTTTTCTTGACTTGTGGATTCATTGTAAATGTTGTTTTTATTGTTAATCTAGATTTGCATTGTTAGGGTTTGTAGCTTTGTTAATGTAGGCTTGATGTTAGGGTTTATCTTTGAATGTGGATGCTTGTATGTCCATTTTTTCTCAATTTTTCTTATGTTTTCTCTAGATTGAAATGAGTGTGAAGAGCAAAAGTTGTTGACATATGAAAACTTTTCTCAAGAAACGATAGTAGATGTTGGATCACATTTTGTAACACATTTGAGTTTTCCTAGTAATGAAGAATTGATATATTGGTAGATGCTTGAGATTTTTTGTCGTCATTTTAAAAGCCGTCAAACCTAAGAAAAGAGCAAAACCTAGAGTAAATCTTGGTTGTGATTGATATGAAATTGCGCGGAAGAGTCAAAATCCCAAAAAATTCATTGGAAGCATGTGATGGTTCACTTAGAAGCACATAAATTTACGGGAAGATTAAACATAAGTGAGTAGCAGATAGGTTAAGATATGTGTAATGCATGAGTTAACCTCGTAAAATACTTACGACACTAAAAAGAAGAAATCCATCAAACACTACAAGTAGGAAGACTATTTACAATGAAAAAGCAAAGATCTTTAGTGGTGAATTGGCCAGAGGCACTTCAATTTTTGTACAAGTGTATTAACGAATATGGATATACAAATTTTAATACAGTGAATGAAAGTACTAATCAACTAAAGAGTTTGTATTTTACTCACCCAACATCAGTTACATTAAGCAATATGTTCTCAAATACTTTTTTGATGGATTGCACATATAAGACAAACCTGTTGAAGCCAGGAAAATTCTAGCTCCAAATATTCAGATCAATGCAGTCAAAGGTTACTCATCTAGCGATCCGGCTCGATGGCTTGATGGGAAAAAGAGTAATAATAGGACTCCAGGTGTCGCGACAGAGAGGTCTCACCACGTACCCAGAAGCTCAGAAGAAACTTCCCCTCCACAACCAAAGATGGCCAAATAGGGTATGAGGAAGGCACCAACTTGGCGAGTATCAAGAGTAACGACCAAGGAAGACGTGTCCAAGTATTCAAAAATGGGGTTCCAAAAGCTCAGCCAAAGGTGCAGTTCCTGGTGCCCCTGGGTTCTATTTATAGGAAAACCAAAGTGGAGAGGGGGGGGGGGGGGGGGGTCTTATTTATAGTCCAACCCAACCCGGTGACTATGGGAAATTTAGGAGATCTCGCATGGCTTCGAAGAGCATCACCTATGGTCGCCTACCTGGCGTGTATGAGAGGATGCCCGGACATGCTCTCTCATACATGCCCATGCCTTCTACTGTTACTGCTGGCTGAGTTGTCTTTTATCATTGACTTATGGTTTCTGCTTTGACCTTTGACTTTAACTTCTGCCTACATGGCTTAAATCGGGTCCTACCCTCAAAGAATATGGGTTGTACACAATCCCCACTCTCTGAGAGCAATGAAGGAGCTCAAAAATAAACATCTAACCCTTATTCGGCAAGCTGCTCCTGTCGAGCATCAGAGCTACTCAGCATCAACCTGGCTTGCCCCGGGGCTCTATATATAGGGGGGGGGGGGGGGGCTCTTTATTGTACTGCCTGTCTGAACTCGCATGAGATGTCGCTCACTGCAGAGGAAGAGTTTCAGGAGAATATGGCCGAGTTGGAGGGTTGGTTGGAGCCATCTACTCGGAAGCATCCTCGCGAGGGCGACGACTTTGAATAGTTCCTCATCCCCAAGAAAAAGAAGAAACTCGCAAAAAGAAGAAGAAGAAGCCGCTGCCTGCTCTAGCAGAGGATATCGCTAATCCTTCCGTCGACCAACAGGGTGCTCCTGCGAGCACCCAAAGAATGTTGAGCGAGTTGGGCTTTGCTGACGAAATCGAGCAACCCACTCCCGAGCCCTCTACACTACAGGTCGCTCATGCGGTTGATCCTTCAATGTCCCAGACCCAGTCGCATCCATAGATCGCTTCCTCGCGAGGTAGAGACTTCACACTCGCTGGCTAGATCGTCTCCATGCTGGTTTTGATTTGAGATGATGACTTTTTTCTTTATTTGCAGACCCGTCGACTTCTGGAGCTCCTGTCGAGCATCTGGATGTGCCTCCTCTGCGACCAGCTCCGATAATCGCGCTGGAATCTCAGCAGGGAATTTGAGTTGGTCGGTCGGCATGGATCCATCATGGTTCTCGGGAGACCTCGGCGGGGAAGAAAGTTCCCTCTGCGAGTGACAAACGTGCTCCTCCAGAGAAGAACTCACAGTCGGGGATGAGCAAGGCATTTATGCCTTCTTCGGGCGATCAAGGGGGCCTCCCGGTGAGCAACCCACCTCCACCGCTTCCGGACGAGACGTGATTAGCTCCTGCGAGCACTTCGCAGCTGCCCGCGAGCGGCCTTCTGCTGCCACCTCCTTTGCTGCCAATATCGAATGCTCCAACCGAACTTCGTCATTCATCGGTATCCGCCCCGTTGATCTCTCTTGGGGGATCATCGCGGAGCGGGGGCATCATGATCTCTTTGGGATTCTTCGCCCCAAGGAAGAAGGGTGACCACTGGATGGTCGCGGTAGGGGATACGCCGACGAAAACCCTAGGCGACCTGTCATGTCGCCGCTGCGCCCAACTCCGGCCTGGTAGGGATCATCCCGGGGATCCTCGTCGGGTCATCGAGATGCTACTCATCGCAGCCCTTCTCCTCGCCAGGGCCGGTGTCCTCGCCGGGGTCGATCTCGCAGCCCTCGTCGCAAGGCGATGACTGAAGCTCCTCACACTGGTAATTCATCACTTCTTTGTAGCCGCTATTTCTTTTGACTGGAATTCCCGCTAACCATGCGATCTTCTTCTCTATTGGCAGCTCACACGTCTACTCGGGGGGGGGGGGGGGGGGGGGGGGGGGGGGGGGCTGATCGATGCCATCGGGCTCCCGCCCCGCGAGAATTAGGAGAAGAACGCTTGCGCATACATGGAGTTGGAGGCAAAGTTTGATCAGTTGGCCATCTGTGAGCCTCATTGCCGCATCTTTGCGTTGGCGGTGCAAGTAGCGAAGCTTGAAGAATTCGAGGCATGGCTAGTCGGTGCCTAATCTCGGTTCTATCTAATCAATGAGCTGGAGCGGCGAGTAACATCGTCAGCAGCTCCATCATGAGGAGCTAGTCAGCATACAGACGAGCATGGGATCGGCGGAGAGGCTGGCGAAGATCTAGGATCAGCCCCTCAAGGGCGAGGACGCGATGTCGGTGGCCTCCGAGCACTTCAAGCGCGCGCACAACATGGGCTGGGTCGAGCGATATCCTCAGTCGTTAAATGCGCATCCTCTGGGGCCTAAAGAGAATTTTCCTATTTTTCTTTGTAGAGTGATCGCCTTTGGCGACTATATAAACCAACTCTCTCATTTTAATTGTAATAATATTTGGCGAGCATTTGATCTCGCTCTTTACTTGTTTGTCTTACTTTCTGCGATGATGTGTCCGTTGTGACCTCTTTAAATTGTTTGCGAGCATTGATGATGGATCATTGCATAGACTTCGACGAGGTTTTAAGTTCTTGTATGCAGGTCCTCACGTGTGGAGGGTCGGCGACTATGGATTCTCCATGCGGACACAACGACTTCTTATGGTGCTCGACGTACCCTTTTTTCTAGTCGCGTCGGGCTAGCCGATACCCCCTCCCTTGCCTTTGTCTATAAATAGGGGGTGAGTACGTATTTATTACGTTATCAACGACTTACTCCTCCTTCTTGCGAGTATATTTAATTTCCTTCTTTCTCGCCGTCTGATACTCGCTCTGTCTTCTCGCGATAACTAACACTGCTGCTGCTCGGCGGGCAGGTCATGTGAGGAACTTCACTGTGGCAACGTTCAAGAAGTCAGTTACCACGCATGACTTAGATGATTTCAAGGAGAAATTCCTTCATGAGGGATACTCGTCCAGGTTTGCTCTCCAGACCGAGTGACAAAACACCTTCTTGGAGGGCGAGGTCATTTTCCCGATCCACCACTTCAAGGTCGGCCTGCGACTTCCCCTGTGACCGGAGTTTCGCTAGATTCTTCGCTACTATGGGATAGTTCCCGCTCAGATAAACCCGAACGAGATGGAAATGATAGCCGGCTTCCTCTGCTTCTTGCGAGAAGAGAAGATTGTTGGGTATTGTAGCCACAATTACCTTGATTTGAAGAAGTGTTCCTTTGAACTAAGTTGAATTGAGTTGTATTTGATATTGTTCTCTAGTTATGTGTTTGCAGGTTCTAAATTGCTAAGTGCACACCAAAGTCAGGTTGCAATGGATCACCAAACACAGTTCTAGACAATGTATTCCCTCATTGTGTAGAACAAAGTGTTGGTCCATGTGTAATCTCTCTATTGGGGTGTACTTCATATACTCATAACTGAAGGTTTTCAAGTTTGAGGAGTGGAGCAGGTTTTCAGAAGAAAAGAAATTTTTGCTGAGTCAATTCGTCGAGATGTCTCGTGAAGTTCCGATGAATCTCGACGAATCCAGACAGAAGCTAAATTTCTAGTTTGAAGAAGAAATTTCTGCGGCTAAGTCTATTCGTCGAATGTTCTCATGAACTCCCGACGAATATCGACGAACGCAGACAGAAGTCAAAAAGGTAGGCTTGTGAAGGAAAATGTGCGGCAAAGTCAATTCGTCGTATGTTCTCGAGAACTCCCGACGAATTCCGACGAATGAAAACAGAAGACAGTTTTCAAGCTTTGATCAGTTTTTTCAATGGCCAAGTCAATTCGTCGAATGTTCACGTGAAGTCTCGACGAATGACGGACAGACGGATTTCAAATTTATGTTTCGTTTTTGAAATTTAGGGTTGGCTGCCATGTACAGTACACGTGGCGACCTCTCCTTGTTTGTCGCCCGAGCCGTTGGAGGTCTCCCTATAAATAATCCTTTATTATTAGGGCAAACTAATTAGAAGAAATAACCCGATCGAAAAAAGAAGGAAGCATCCATTTTTCTTTCTCTCTCGTGCTGTACAAGGTTTCTGAGATCTAACCTCTGCGCCTCTCAAGTTTCGTTCTTCAGTGTTGCTAAAGATTTCTCAGATAAGAAGGCCTTTGATCTAGTTGCTGCTCTCTCTATTGAAGATCTTTTCAAATTAATCAAAGGGCCTACTCAGATCAGGTTTGCCGATTCTTCATTCTTCCTAATCCTTGAAGATCCAAGCTTTCACTCTAAAGGAAGAAGAAGATTGTGTCTCTCCAGATCTGAAGTTGATCTCTATTGAGATTCAAGAGAAGTTTCATTTCAAACTATATTTAATTTATGTAGGAGTTTTTACTCCAAGTTATTTTGTAGGAGTTGTTTACTCCGAGTTGTAGGAGTTGTTTACTCCGAGTTGTAGGAGTTGTTTACTCCGAGTTGTAGGAGTTGTTTACACCGAGTTTGTAGGATCCGTTGTCTCCGAGTGTAGGATTTGTTGATAAATCCGAGTTTTGGTGAAGTTGCCGACGCTAGCCCGAAGTGCTAGATAGGCGGAGCGGGAGAGAGGAGTACCCACCTTGGGGAACCTCTATAAATCTTGTGTCTCTGTGCTGTGATTTCTTTGTTGTGTTTGTGCAAAAAATTTTATTCCGCAATCGCAGTAGAGATCACCTATTCACCCCCCTCTAGGTGATTTAGGTAGACAACGATTTCTTTCAATTGGTATCAAAGCGAGGTTATCTTTAAGAGGTTAACACCTAGATTAAAGATCCTTCAACGTTGTCAAGATCTCTATCTATGGACAGAGGCATGAAAAGGTTTTCCTCCAAGCTCCCAGTTTGCACTAAGGAGAACTTCACAATATGGAAAGAAAGAGTCATCTTCTACATGGAAGCAAATGATCCCCGAATCTCCCAGATAGTTAAGGAAGGTCCCCATATTCCAATGGTTACTTCTACCATTGATGCCACCAAACAAGTGCCAAAGAAAGTGATGGACATGACAAAGGATGAAATTGCACTTGTCACTCTGGACAAGAAAGCAAAGCACATCATAGCAGGTGCAATTGATGATTCAATGCTACAAAATCTGATTCACTGCAAGTCTGCAAAAGAGATGTGGGATTCTATTGTGGTTTTGAGGGAAGGTACTGAAGAAGTTCGAGATGACAGGAAGTCTTTGCTGAACCAAGAATACCAAACCTTCAAGCAACAAGGCAAAGACACAATTTCTGACACCTACGAGAAATTCTTCAAGATTGTAAATGGTTTGAGAAACTATGGAAAAGAATTCACCATGGGTGAACTAAACGATAAATTCCTTAGATCTCTGTCTAAGGAATGGGACCCCAAGGTGATAGCTATCAGAGAATATGGTAAGTTGGCTACTACGGAGCCACAAATTCTGTATGGGAAGCTGCTCTCCCATGAGCTAAAGCTGAGTATTAGAAAAGCTGAAGAAGAAGGATGCTCCACTTCTGGAAGGGAGAACTCTGTGGCACTGAAGGCCAAAGAGTCAAGAAGAGGTAAAGCTAGATAATTTGAAAGGACACAGCCGTCAGATGAAGACGATGAGTCTGTGGATTGCTCATCAAGCTCAGACATGTCCGATGGAGAGTTCTCTTCACTCTCCAAGAAATTCAAGAAATTGCTCAGAAAAAGGAGCCAAAGAAGATCAAGGCGTGATGATGAACATCACAAGAAAGAACACAGCAACGACAGCTATAAAACCAAACCGAATAAAATGTTTCGACTGATATTGTCTGTTATTGTTGTAATAAGCCAGAGCATATAAGTACGAAATGTCCATACAAAAAGAAGAAAGAGAAGAAATCCTTCAAGGGGAAAAGGAAAGAAGAAAAGAGCTTCTTAGCAAAGAAGACCAAGAATCTGAGTGATAGTGACTCAAATGAGTCTAACTCAGATGAAGAGGCATTCTTTGGATTGATGGCTCAACCTGATACAGAAGACCAATTTGGTCAATATAGAGGAAAAGGTCTCACAGAAGACTGCTTCTACAGTCTAATGGCCATGTCAGATGATGAAAAAGATATTGTTCCTTTCACCGGTCAGGTATTATCTTCTACACCTCTTTCATGTTCAGAAACGACATCTGATGCTAATGAAAACTACTATTCGGAAGAGGATTCTGAGTTGACTGCTAAGTATGAGGAAATGTTGAAGGGGTTTAATAAGTGTCAAAAGCTTGTTAAATCTCAATCAAAGGAGATTCAATCCCTAAAGGATCAAGAATAATACCTGAGAAAGGAGATTGAAGAATCTAATCTACTCAGGGAGAAATCTTATCCTTGAAGATTGCACTCTCCGAGGACACTTCAGCAGGCATTCAGAAGAGTGAAATTATCAATGATTTGACGAAATAGCTTGAGGCTGAAAAGAAGATCACAATGAACTTCTCTAAGCCCAAGACAGTTTTGCCTATCATAGACACTTTCACTGCTGGTTCTGGTAGTAGTGGATTGGGCCATGTTGCTGAAAAGAGCCTAAGTAAGTCAGCCAAAAGAAGAGTTGCTAAAGCAAAGGGTAAGGGTCCACAGTGTGCTCCAACTTTCAAGAAGGTGATTCTTCCTACGAACACCTTTGATCTCGAGAGCATTTATGGTCACTTCAGCAGACCAACCCATGTTGAGCCTGCCAAGGTGAACTCAGTGTGGACCAGACCCAGAAACTTTGGTTCTAGCTCCCTCAAGGCTCCTCATGAGGAAGTTCAATTGAAGCATCATGGACCATTCGTTCATGGATCAAATGCTAAGAAGGCACCGCAGGTCAAGCCTATTGTGCCTAAGAATTGTGTATGTTGCACCAACGAGGCTTCTACCTCCAAGGTTGCTCCTCCTGCAAAGCCACCCGTTCAAAAGGCTCAGCAGAACACAAAGAGGAGATACAATAGATTTGAATGCTTGGCAAAATTGGTCATTTTGCCATAGATTGTTGGTTTAATCATACTGTGCCAAGAACTCCACGAGTTAACAGTGCAAGACCGACCACTTGCAATGTTAACACTCTGAGTGGTGTTGATCTAACCAGAAACCTAGGACCCAAATCCTTTTGGGTTCCTAAGGGAAATTAATCTGTGTTTGCAGGCATGTCCAAAGGCCAACCAAAACTCTAATCAGGTATTTGGACAAGTGGATGTTCATGGTACATGACCAGAACATAGAAGAAATATAGTAAGGTTGTTGAAAAGCTTAGGAAATCAGTCCAGGCACTGAAATTCTAAGGGGGAGAAAAGATTGAAGGGGAGCTGATTCTACACATACTCCCAAATGTGTACTCCTATGCAGTTGCTGAGGGGGAGCTTTGAGCTCTCATGCTTTTTCTTTCCTATCTGAAGTAGTCAGAAAGGGGGAGAGAAGTTGAAATTGCAAGAGAATTTGAAGTTGGGAGGAATTGGCAAAGTTAGAATTGGCAAAGTTGAAAGAGAAAGTTGAAAGGGAGAGAGAGTTGAAAAAGCTAAGTTTTTAACTCTCCTTATCTATTTGATATATATTTATTTAAGTGCAATTCAACTCAGTACATAGGTTCTGACTTCTTCAAATAGGGGGAGATTGTTGGGTATTATAGCCACAATTACCTTGATTTGAAGAAGTGTTCCTTTGAACTAAGTTGAATTGAGTTGTATTTGATATTGTTCTCTAGTTATGTGTTTGCAGGTTCTAAATTGCTAAGTGCACACCAAAGTCAGGTTGCAATGGATCACCAAACACAGTTCTAGACAATGTAATCCCCCATTGTGTAGAACAAAGTGTTGTTCCATGTGTAATCTCTCTATTGGGGTGTACTTCATATACTCATAACTGAAGGTTTTCAAGTTTGAGGAGTGGAGCAGGTTTTGAGAAGAAAAGAAATTTTTGCTGAGTCAATTCGTCGAGATGTCTCGTGAAGTTCCGATGAATCTCGACGAATCCAGACAGAAGCTAAATTTCTAGTTTGAAGAAGAAATTTCTGCGGCTAAGTCTATTCGTCGAATGTTCTCATAAACTCCCGACGAATATCGACGAACGCAGACAGAAGTCAAAAAGGCAGACTTGTGAAGGAAAATGAGCGGCTAAGTCAATTCGTCGTATGTTCTCGAGAACTCCCGACGAATTCCGACGAATGAAAACAGAAGACAGTTTTCAAGTTTTGATCAGTTTTTTCAATGGCCAAGTCAATTCGTCGAATGTTCACGTGAAGTCTCGACGAATGACGGACAGACGGATTTCAAATTTATGTTTCGTTTTTGAAATTTAGGGTTGGCTGCCATGTACAGTACACGTGGCGACCTCTCCATGTTTGTCGCCCGAGCCGTTGGAGGTCTCCCTATAAATAATCCTTTATTTTTAGGGCAAACTAATTAGAAGAAATAACCCGATCGAAAAAAGAAGGAAGCAACCGTTTTTCTTCCTCTCTCGTGTTGTACAAGGTTTCTGAGATCTAACTTCTGCGCCTCTCAAATTTCGTTCTTCAGTGTTGCTAAAGATTTCTCAGATAAGAAGGCCTTTGATCTAGTTGATGCTCTCTCTATTGAAGATCTTTTCAAATTAATCAAAGGGCCTACTCAGATCAGGTTTGCCGATTCTTCATTCTTCCTAATCCTTGAAGATCCAAGCTTTCACTCTAAAGGAAGAAGAAGATTGTGTCTCTCCAGATCTGAAGTTGATCTCTATTGAGATTCAAGAGAAGTTTCATTTCAAACTTTATTTAATTTCTGTAGGAGTTTTTACTCCAAGTTATTTTGTAGGAGTTGTTTACTCCGAGTTGTAGGAGTTGTTTACTCCGAGTTGTAGGAGTTGTTTACTCCGAGTTGTAGGAGTTGTTTACTCCGAGTTTGTAGGAGCCATTGTCTCCGAGTGTAGGATTTGTTGATAAATCCGAGTTTTGGTGAAGTTGTCGACGCTAGCCCGAAGTGCTAGATAGGCGGAGCGGGAGAGAGGAGTACCCACCTTGGGGAACCTCTATAAATCTTGTGTCTCTGTGCTGTGATTTCTTTGTTGTGTTTGTGCAAAATTTTTTACTCCGCAGTCGCAGTAGAGATCACCTATTCACCCCCTCTATGTGATTTAGGTAGACAACGATTTCTTTCAAAGATCGCCTTCGATCTTTCAGTCTTCAGGAGAATCTTCTCCTTCATGGTGACCGACGAGGGAGTCATCTTCTTGTGCAGCCATATCTGCAAGCTGTTCGGCACGACGAACAAGAACCATCGATGGGTCAAGCAGATAATCGTAGTTGGCGGGGACTTCGAGAAAATTCCTCGCCGATCTCAGCAGCCTCTTGAAACCGTCTTCGTCACTCCCTTCCTAGAGGGACCTAGAGTGAAGCTCTTCAACGCCTTCCGAGGCCGGCTGTTCAACGTCGTCTTCTGGCAACAACGGATGAATGAGCTACAATGGGTCTTCTTGGGTGAAGGTATATTGCTGAGCGAGTATTCGCTATACTCACGCTTTAGGGCGCTCTTCTTAGTTGGCGACTGATGGATTGCAATTCTCACTTAATAATAAATTTCCAAGGTAAGCGAACCTATCAATTGTAATAAATAAGATATCCCTATCTTATGTCGTATTCCAGAGGATATCTTCAATTACTCGTACTCACTTTTCATCAATTATCTACCAAGCGAATCAAGAGTGGTTTTCTTATTTAGAAACAAAATTTAAACTGAGTTATTTATTTAATAAAAAAATGGTATTTGCGATAGAAAGAACTGATGATTGAAGGATAGCGTTCAGATGTAGAGAACACCTAGATGATGCAATAGATCCTTGAGACCCCTACATCAAACTCTCAAAACCCAGTCAATCGAGAAGATTTAAATATAATTAACTTCTCTCTCGAGCGAGTTAATACTAACGTAAGGTGGATTGATTAGGATTTCTCCTAAATCAAAACTCCTTCACTTGCTTTAAACCTGAATATACTTTTATCTCAAAAAACGGAAGAATATCGCAAGCTATCTCTAAAATTGCGATCGATTCCCTTCATTCATGCAAGATCTTAACATGCTAAGGATTTCCGAATCTCGAAGGACGAAAACACAGAAGAATTACAATTTTGGAAAAATAAAACATGACAATTGAATTGCATGAACAAACTAACAAAAGGATTGAGAGATTAAAAAGAGAGCATTCAAATCATATAAAACATCAAACTAAGGTTCTTACATCCAAACGCTAAAAATAGATTAGTTCCGCATCATCTTCTCTAAACAAAAATAAAGTTCAAACACAAAATCAAAATAAAAGAATTTACTAAAAATTCTCTTTGCTCTTCTTCCTTCACGATCTTCAAACTCCAGAAAACTCCAGCAATAAGAAAACTGCTTTCTTCAGGAACTTTCATTTCTTTTATAGTTTGTGTTGGAAAAGCAAAGAAAATAGACGCACACGACCTTGCACACGGCTGTGTCAGTGGCCGTGTATAATGAGTGGGAATGGTTATGTTGAAGATGTGTAGTCGTGTTGCTGGACACGACCATTCACACGGCCGTGTATGAAGCTGTGTTCTTAGATGAGCTTTCCTGCGACACGGACGTGTATAAACCGTGTGTCTGGCCGTGACTTTCTCTGTTCTTTTTGTTGGCTAAATTCCTTGAGCACGACATACCTTCTGTTGGAACATGGTCTTCCTCATCACCTAGGTTTGATAATAACAAAACCTATGTGTATTTGATCTTGTGTGTTTATGTGTGCAGGATAACAAAGTCCACATGACTCAAGGATTACATAAGAAGGTTGCCCCCAAAGTTGAGCCATCAAATCCAAAACTCCCACTAGCGCTGGCGGTAATACTAGCATAGGCGCTAGCTGTCATTCGACGAACTGTAAGCGGCGCTCGATGAAATGCTCATCACTGCGTTCGATGAAATCTCGCTCGACAAAATGTTAGCTGCGTTCGACGAAAATCTGATCGATGAAATTCTTGCTTAAGCACAAATTCCGGGAGTACTTATAGAAGCCGTTAGCGCCTGGAGATATCCGATAGCGCAGGCGATAGCGAGGAGCACAATTGGCAAGAGAGAAAAGTTTCCTCCAATTGAAGATTCTGCCGTGCAGAATATATCCTAATATGGGATAGCGCCAGCTTCGTGCCACAACATAGAGAGGAAGGTTCAGAGAGATACTCCCAAAAATCCATGAAGGCTTAAGGAGATCCGTGGAGAAGATTTCAACACGCGTCATCATCATGACGAAAGACCGCATCGACTACGATCATACTCTACGAGTCTTCGTCTACTTCTCCAAGAGATCCACATAGAGGGAGTTTTTATATTATTGTCTTTTTATTTCACATCTTCTCTTTTAAATCGTGTAGTAAATTCGCCTCGTGTTGGCAACTAGGTCTGGGTAGGACTTAGGGCTGAAATTTGCCTCGTGTTGGCGACTAGGTCTCGGGTGTAGGTCTAGGGGGTGCTCGAGGCCATATCCGGGGAAGGGTTGGCTAGAGCGGCTTGAGGCCGTATCCGGGGAAGGATCGGCTAAAGCCAACCGGTTCGTGGGGATACGAGTCAGTATAGAAAACAAAAAGAGTCTTTCATATTTCGCTTTGATTTCTAGCGTCATTGAGATCAAATTTTGTAATCAATTTTATTAATATAATCATGTCTCTTTTTGTGTAATAAAATTGATTTGTTCTTCATTTCTCTAAATTGTTTATTATCCTCTCCTTTTTTATAAAACAATTTAGACCTTTATTTATAATCACTATTTTGATCTCTAATCATAAGCAGGTATTTCAAAATATAATATAAATTTTAAAACCCGTATTCATCCCCCCCTCTAAGGGCGCCTACCGATTCAACAAGTGGTATCAGAGCGGTTTTATTCCAATCAGCTTAACAACCGGGAATAATGGCGTCTCATGATCTCGCTTCTATTAGTGGGGTAAATTTTTATGAAGAAGAAAAATCTCTTAAACCACCTTTATTTGAAGGAAAAAATTATAAAGGGTGGAAATTTTTAATGGAAAAATTTATTAAAACTTTAGATATCGGAGCATGGAATATAGCAATAGTTAGACCAGCGGATGAAACAAAAAAACAGGAACGTCACCTAAATGCAAAAGCTTTAAATAGTATTTTCTGTTCTTTATCTCACAACATTTCAAAATTAATATACTGTTTTTCTAGTGCATACAAAGTATGGAAATTTCTTGAAGAAATGTATGATTCTCCTTCTACAGGTATGGAACAATCACAAGAACTAGAGAATATGCAAGCTTGCACAAGTCTTCAAGAATGCTCCTCTCATGACGGATCAATGGAGCACACATCAAATGGAAAAGAAGAAGAAGTAATGTCTTCGGAAGAGGAGTGCCAAAAAGATGTAAAAGAAACTATATGTTCAAATCATGACTCTCCCGAAAGCAATGTAAGAAAATCAAATCCCATCTTTTGTACTTCTATTTCTACATTACAATTGCTTCAAACTACAAAACGTAAAATTAAGAAATTAAAGAGTGCTAATAAACATTTGCGCTTAGAAAATAAAAATTTAAAGGCAAAAATTAATGAAGAATCAAATTCTAATTTATCTAGTTCTACCCAAGGCTCCTTAGTTGAAAACATTACACCTTGTATATAATTTAATGATTTGAAAGAAAAATGCAAGGAACTTGAAAAGGAACTTCTTTTTATAAAAGAACAAAATAAAAAATTATGTTTAGAAAATTCATCTTTGGAAAATGATTGTGCTAAGTGTAAAGAATATAAAATTGAAATTAAAGAGATGGATGAAACTTTGATGAATATAGAAACAACCATCAAGATCATATTGATTCAATTGTTTCCACTCTTAAAAATAGCACAATCGCTTATAATAAAGCTAGACATAATTTAAAGATCAAGAATGATGAATTAAAATCAAAAATCAACTTGCTTATGAAAATTTTAAATACAAATTCACAATATCAAACTATATCTAAAAATAAATTGAATATAAATAAGAACATCTTAACTAAGTTTAATAATGGGAGTAAGGAACATAAAGGATTTGTTAATCAAAATCAAAATCACCATTATTTACAAAATTATGTATCTCCTAAAGTAAATTCAAATATGCAAAAATTTCCTATGAAAAATGATTTCAAATGTCATCATTATTTTAAGCCTAAATTTAATAAGTATGGAAATTTAATGCAAAATTATAATATTAAACCTAAGTATGAGTGGAGACCCAAAATTAAAAATGAAACATTAACTCCACTTGAAAGGCTCCATTCGTACTTGTCTCCCCAAAAGCCATCTCGCTATATTTGGGTACCCAAAGGAACCATCCCTCATGGTCCCCTTTGGATACCTAAAACATTTATTCATTAGGTAACATCAAATGCATGAAGTAGAAACTTTTCAAAATAAGATATACAAATTTCTACTTCATGATGTGCTTTAATGTCCTTTTTATTTTCCTTTTGAACTATCATGTCATTGTCATCCTATATAGTATTGAAAATATGATCCTATCTCTTAAAAGCTTAATATGTTTATAAAATCAAATTGATCAAAATTCAAAAGTCATATCTATTTTTGATGACCTATCTAGCACTTTCATATTCATTATCTATAAATATCTTTTATTATTCATATAAATCAAATTCTAAATTTGCTATAAGATATTTTAAAATAAAATCAAGTCATTAGGCTATTAAGCTTTTTAGCCTTCACCAACAAGTGGTTTAGAGAAATAACATAATCTACAAGAAAGTTCAAGATCTAAATAAAAGCTCAACTTTCAATATGGTTGTCTTTGTTCACAACAAAAAATATATTGTGTTCACTCCTTGATGTCAAACATGATCTAAACCATCACTATTGTTCACCAATCAAAAATCACATATATATATTCAAAATTCTTAATTAAAAGAAAATCACTAAAATGTATTGAAAGAATTTATCTTCATAATGAATATTGATGTCACTCGCACCACCATGATCTATTGATGTCCGTTGCTAAAATTCTCTAAAATCATATAACATAACTCACGTCAAATATCTTCTAAAAACAACTATTTCTATCACGTCCATATGAATTATATGATGACAATTAATATTATAATTATTTTACCATGGTTGGTGTATTATGTGTGTATTGTGATTTATTTCTAGTTTAGACCTTTGAATCATCTTGATATCAAATCAAATAGAATCGTCACTCCATTCTAGGTCTATAAGTTGAAACACTATCAAACCTTGGTATTACATTAATCTCAAACTTATCATACTAACATTGTCGCCTAAAGAATATTTGTGTCTATGTTAGGCTTTATATATTTACCAAGACATACAGGCTGGGTATTCTCATCTAGGGCTTATCCATGGTATTCTTGTGCATGAACATTATGGTTAATCACTAAAATCATGCATATTTGATTTGTTCATTCATGTCATCTCATGCAAAGTTTAGTTGGTAAAGTCATATACAAAATCGCTAATGTTTCATGAAATTTGCATTATCTAGACATTTCCTAAAAATCTGAAATTTCAGCATGAAACTACTGTTTGGACACTTAATCAAGATCAACAAACAAAAATTTTAAAATCATCAAAAATTGTGTACTGTTTCCCGCGCTAGTGCTAACGCCGGCGCTAGCGCACCTATGTGTTTTTCTATATTTTTAAAATTTTGAAAAATCCCTAAAAATATATTAATCTATGTGTACTATTCATTTCTGCACTTTTCCTTTTATTACATTTTTGAAAAATCAAATACAAAAATACAAAAGCCAAATTACAAAAAATATGTTTTGCCTTTGTTGGTTTGTTTGTCATTTGTTTAAATTCTACTTCTAAAAGAAAAAATCAAATACAAAAATATAAAACAAAAAAATATATCAAAAATTATTTTTTTTAACTTAACTTTTCTATTTACATGTATCTTGCGAAAGGGTGATTTGGGCTATCATTCCATCACATCACCTAGTACCGGGCGAACCCCTCACAGGGTAGACCTCGGGAAGTCCAAGATCAATTTTAAAAGTTTAAACTTTAAAAAAAAATATATCAAAAATACTGTATGGACTTTATTGTGAAAATCAAGCATGATTTAATCTATTATTTAGAACTTCTATAATGTTGCAATTTATTTTTTCAAACTACTTTGAACATTGTTTTCATCATGCTTTTATATATCTATTAATATGTGCATCAATTATATTGTAAAAGTTGTGTAGAACTACGCTTAGCCTGCCTCTAAGTATGAGTAAATGTTTTATGTTTGATAATGATCTTTATTCACTCACTTATTTTTGGCATTGTCTACATATGTGTTTAATCTAAGAATGCTTGTGTATGTTTTGTATTAGTACAATGAATTAAAATTGCACAAGTATCATACCTACACTACTTTTATTTGCACCTTTTAAAGTTAAGAAAAGTGGTTATGTTTTCATAAATTCTATTGGTTTGCAAAACAAGTGTATTCGGAGAACTTTGTACAAAACAAAAATCATAAGATAAAGTGACAAAGATAACTCCACCAAGCACTACTTGAACCTCCTGATAAGTCTTAATAAGCGTTGTGAGGTTGAGCACCTTGGAAAGAATAGTAAAGTATCTTGTGCAAATCAAATCTTTCTTTCAAAATAAAAACCACTTACTCTTAAGTACACCAGATCACGAGTCTCAACATTAAAAATAAAATATGTGATCCCCCAAGCACTACTTTGCACCCTGATAAGTCTTAATGAGCATTGTGTGTGCAACGCACCTTGGTTGTTGTACATTTTGTTTGTACATTAAAGTGTGTAAAAGTAAAATTATTTGTGTTTTATTGTGCTCTTACTTTACATATTTCTTGTATTTTTGATTAAAACATTTGTTTACTCTACTCAAAAATACACTTATGTGCACATCATTATCTTCCATAACACTTCTTCTCATGAGTATTGGATTCTAATGCAAATTCTATACTACTCTTTATTTATGAAATGCACTAGATAACCTAGCATGCTTTCTATAATGTTTAGTATGTTTTGAAATTGTGAATTAACATATCATTGTAGTACTCTCTTTTTGATAACATTATTCCATGCTTGGTTACTTTATTATTGAATTTAAAGATTTTACTTGAACAATTATTTACAAAAACATCTTCTTTTTTGAAATTTAACTCATATATCTTTTTATGGATCATCATTGATTACAATAAGATGTTTCTTGTATTTTTGTAAACCTTCCGCATCATAACCATATAATTGTTTTACCTTGCGCTTTCATGCTTACTTAAAGTCTTGTATTTTGTGTGCATCATCACTTGAATCTTAAAATTTCGTTCTTTCAACAAGTGGTAGACTTGCTTGGTAAAATTTATAATTGGTTGCTCTAAACATGAATATTTTTTTTGCTACAAACTCTGATTTATTTCTATGAAAATATTGTTATATTAAAAACTCTGATGGATTTCAAAATAGCTATGTGAGTATTTTCATAAATTCAAATAAAAATATAAACCTATAGGCTATGAACTTATCACTAAATTTAAATGCTTAATGTTTCCAATAATTATTATCCATGACTTCATATCTCACCATAGCGGGGGCGTAGGGTTGTAGACATTAGATAACCTTTATCTCTAGTCATGTCTTGTACTTAACCGGGGAGGGTTCCAGTGGGGCCTTGCGAGGTACTGGGGGGAAATAGTGCTAGGTTGAGTTTTGTCTAGTGTTTGCATATGTGACTAACACTCCAACCTACGACATGTTTGCAGCTCCTCATGCCCATCCGTCACTTAGTACGGGGCTAGGGTGTAGACATATTGTCTGGGTCGTTTAGTTACTTGGAAATCATTACATTTTTTTTATGCTTAAGACTCTTATATAAAAAGGGGGATGAACCAACATAATAATACTTAAAAATGTTATATTGCTAAAAACTCTGATCTATTTTTATAAAAAGTATTCTAAAACTCCTTATCATTTCCTTCTCTCTACAAGCTCAATCATGCCTTTATCTTATTATCAACTTTTAAGTGGTGTCTCCTTACCCAATTTTGCTAATAACAAAAGGGGGAGAACTAACATGATAAATATAATCTGCTATCAAAATATAAAACTAACATGCTTAATTAAGATGATAGTCTACATATTAGGGGAGCATTCACTTAGGGGGAGCATGTATTTAGGGGGAGCAATTCTAAATGCTAAAATCAATAATTATCCTAAGTAATCACTCTCACACACACACAGTAGTTCATCATGCTTATATATATTAATGCTCTAATTTATCATTAATGGTTTTGTTATTATCAAAAGGGGGAGTTTGTTGGAACATGGTCTTCCGCATCTCCTAGGTTTGAGAATAACAAAACCTATGTGTATTTGATCTTGTGTGTTTAAGTGTGCATGATAACAAAGTCCAAATGACTCAAGGATTACATAAGAAGGTTGCCCCCAAAGTTGAGCCATCAAATCCAAAACACCCACTAGCGCTGGCGATAGTACTAGCACAGGCGTTAGCTATCATTCGACGAACTGTAAGCGGTGCTCGACGAAATGCTCATCACTGTGTTCGACAAAATCTCGCTCGACGAAATGTTAGCTGCGTTCGACGAAAATCCGATTGACGAAATTCTTGCTTAAGCACAAATTCCGGGAGTACTTAAAGAAGCCAATAGCGCCTGGCGGTATCCGATAGCGCAGACGATAGCGAGGAGCACAGTAGGCAAGAGAGAAACGTTTCCTCCAATTGAAGATTCTGCCGCGCAGAATATGTCCTAATATGGGATAGCGCCGGCGGTAGCACTAGCGCAGGCGCTAGCTCCAAGGATATAAAAAGGACCCCTTGGCTCCGTCTTCATCATCCTCTTGAGATCCAAAATTCCAAAGCTTCGTGCCACAACATAGGGAGGAAGGTTCAGAGAGATACTCCCACAAATCCATGAAGGCTTAAGGAGATCCGTGGAGAAGATTTCAACACGCGTCATCATCATGATGAAAGACCGCATCGACTACGATCATACTCTACGAGTCTTCGTCTAATTCTCCAAGAGATCCACATAGAGGGAGTTTTTTTTATTATTGTCTTTTTATTTCACATCTTCTCTTTTAAATCGTGTAGTAAATTCGCCTCGTGTTGGCGACTAGGTCTGGGTAGGACTTAGGGCTGGAATTCGCCTCGTGTTGGCAACTAGGTCTCGGGTGTAGGTCTAGGGGGTGCTCGATACCATATCCAGGGAAGGGTTGGCTAGAGCGGCTTGAGGCCGTATCCGGGGAAGGATCGGCTAAAGCCAACCGGTTCGTGGGGATACGAGTCGGTATAGAAAACAAAAAGAGTCTTTCATATTTCGCTTTGATTTCTAGCGTCATTGAGATCAAATTTTGCAATCAATTTTATTGATAATAATCATGTCTCTCTTTGTGTAATAAAATTGATTTGTTCTTCATTTCTATAAATTGTTTATTATCCTCTCTTCTATTATAAAATAATTTAGACCTTTATTTATAATCACTATTTTGATCTCTAATCATAAGCAGGTATTTCAAAATATAATATAAATTTTAAAACCCTTATTCACCCCCCCTCTAAGGGCGCCTACCGATCCAACACCTTCCAGCAGTGTAGTAGGCCGTATATATTGGCACGACCATGTCTGTGGTCGTGTGTCTGGCCGTGTAGAGTCCACTTTGCTAAAATTCTGCTTTTCTCAACCTGAATACACCTGGATGCATATGTTTAAGTTAAATTTTCATTGCATGTGAGCAAATAACTATTATGATGAGAATAAGCATAAAAATAATGAGTTTGGGATTTAAATTGAGGCGAATTCAAATAGGAATCTCAACTATAATTTGATAAACATGACCTTATCAAATACCCCAACACTTAGAGTTTTGCTATTCCAGAGCAAAATACATGAATGAAGGATTAGTGTATACAACCCCAAAACTAGATTTCTAATAAGCAAGTTACCCAATTTAACATTATTTTCAATGATTCAATTAGTGGAAGGAAATTTTCAAAACTTAAAACGAAAATTTTACCTTCAAATGTGATAAAAACAAATTATGAATATTATTATCTCCAATCAATCCAGAAAAAACACGTATTAAATTTACCATCAATTTTTTTTTACATAAGATTCTATTAGTTTTCTCAATATTACACTCCATAATTTTGAAATCTATTTTGAATGACATGGGCTTGCTAGTAAACTTCAACTTCAACTCATAGAAAGAAATAATAAGATTAAAGGATCACTAGGAATTTTGAGGTGCTAACTTTAGCCTGGGCTAGGATATGATAAACAGTGATATAAAACACAATTTCTCATCATATAAGAATATATTTAAACTAGTGAATAAAGTCATGATTATGAAACACATCATGACATTATCCTATTGAAAAAGAATAATAGCTAAACATTTTTTCCTCTCCCTTTTTTTATTCCCTCTTTTTTTTTTACACACAAACTTTTGTATGCTCATTTTTTTTTGGAACAAGGAGAGAAAATCAGACTGAGCCAGTAAATATAATAAATCTCTCCCACATAGAAGAGATCGATCAAAAGGATATACTCAAATGATGTGATACAACATATATTCATCATATTCCATTTATTCAAACAGTTTAACCGTAAACTATGATGATGAGTACTGAGGTTGTAGAGAAACAAATGTTTTGAGGGTTGTAAATAATATCAAAGAAGCTAAGTATGTCAAGGGTGCAATGGTAATTGATAGGAGTAGAATAATAGTTGTAAAGGTCCAAACTAATCAAAGGTGGCCTAGATCATTTCAAATAACCTTATAGTTATGATATATTGAGTTGCATATGGAGTGTGTAAAAGCAAGATCCATAATTCAATAGAGTGAAATAATTGATAGTCTAATAGAAATTTTGCTTTAAAAAATAAGTGAATTGTTACGTGAAATAAATTTCAGATTAAAGTAAAGTATAGAATATAGAAATTTCAAAACGATTTTTATCACAATTTGATGTAAAACAACGGAGTATGCAAATTACAACATCCACAATTGAATAACATAAATTGTAATGTGTTAATTGGGTAACTGATTAAGAGAGATCTAATTAAATTTTTTTTTATTGAATACGCATGAACGGATTGAAAAGTATTTGCTCTAAATTGTAAGAGTATTTAAAAAGAGCAAATGATTTGAAAATTTGTAATTTGAGAATATAAAATTCTAACATTGATCCCCCCAACTAAAATCATGCAATGTCCCCATTGCCCTAAGCATGAATAGAAAATAAGTGAAGGGGTGCAAATGAAAAATCTCCAAGCGAGATATGTATACATCCGCGGAGTAGCAGCCATCATAGAGTAATAAATTAGGGTAGTACCATAACAGATCAGTGTTAATAAAAACAATACAAGATATAGTTCATGAAAATACTAAAACTGAAACAAGTAGAACCATGGACTCATCACCAAGACACAATCAGAAAGTAGGAGGTGGTGGTGGGTCATGGCGTCATCGACCAGAGGAATATGGTGGTGGTGGCATGGCTACCTCGAAGTTATAACAGAGCGGTAAATAGCATTCCGAGTCCATTGATTGGACTCCTCATACTGCCCCAGCATATCGCGCTGATTGCGCAATATTTCATCCTGATTGTAATCCATATGGGCGAAAATATCTGTCATAGCCTCCTGATTCTGCTCGACTCTATCCAACCTCCGAGTCATATCCATGCGAAAGAAGGTATATAAGTCATAGAGATCGTCATATGAGTGATGTTCCGGGGGTGCGTGAGAAGAGGACGCATCGGGATGTGAATATCGTGTATGATGTGGAACATCCTGAGGCTTCTCCTCTTCCTCTCTATTCCTCTCCTCCTCAACCTCATCTCCCACCTCATCCTGATGTCTAGATGCATGATAGATGGGTCTACCAACTCCAGGACGGGCTCGAACTATCCTTAGGGATTGATGTGAAGCCATGGAAATGGGTATAGTGCGAGCGGCCACCTCCATAGGAGGAATGTCATCAAAGAGATTCATGCCCTTCAGAAGAAGTGTGATGTATGGTGATGTTGGGAATATTACCCTCAATGTTCTATTGATTTGAAGAGGCATCACTCTTAATGCTAAGTACATATTGTATTTGATAAACCCTACTTTGCATCAGGAATGTACATGGTTAAGATATTCCAAACATTGGAATAAGCTCAGAGGTTTGCTGTCAAAACTGCTGAGAAAGAGTCATTGTCTCAGCGGAACCACTGAGACGGGACCATGAGCCGCTGAAAGTGATCTGCCTCTACTGAGCTGCAGATAGATAAAATCCGCTGAGATGAGAAACTGTCTCACCGGATCCGCTGAGATGAATGCAGTTCAACTGCTGAGACAGAAGGCTGTCTCAGCCCAACCGCTGAGACAGATTCAAATCTAGAAGAAGACAGTGGTGCGACTGACTTTTGGCGCAAATAGCTGTAAAGGAGAGATAAAGTATTTTATCCTCTTCCAATGTGTCAGGGGGCCTTTCTAAGAGCCGTTGATGACACATGGAGTATAAAAGAACATGCTAGGGCACTTTTCAAAGCATTGTTGATGTGCTGAGTTAAAGCAAGACATTATTACCGTTCCATTGACGACACTCAAGCTCTCTCTTTCTTCTGCTTACTGAACCAGCAAGAAGTAACAAGGAGAGAAGTCATCTCTTCTCCTCAGAAGAGCAAGGTGATCCTTTCTCCTCAACTGAAGAGAAGGATTAGATAGAAGCAAGGTCTGAAGTTTACATTCAGCCAAGTTTCAAGGAAGCACCAGCTGTGTAAGAACAACAAAAGACTTCATTCCAGTGCTGTCTATTGTTGTAAGCTAAACATTTATCCTCGGTAGCAACTGTATTGTTTTGAGCTTGTAAGGCACATTGCCTGAGTGTGTAAGGTTGTTGAACCTGAGCTGTAGGGCAGTTAGGCCTGAGACTTTAGGGATGTTTAGCCTGAGTTGTAGGGCAGTTTGCCTGATAAGTAGGGATTCTTGATAAGCCTCTTGTAGGAGGTCAAGGGGATCTCCGAGCTATAGGATTGGGTGCACTCTGAGTGGTAGGGCTGGTTGGCCTGAGTTAGGGCTTGGAGCAAGCCTTAGAGATCCCGAGGGATCTGTGTTGTAAGCTCTAGGAGCTGAGTTTGGAGGAGTTGGCCTTGTCTAACACACTGTTAGAAAGGTGTAGAGGGAAAGTTGACTACCCATAGACAACCTGTCTTGGGGAACCACTCTAAACACTTGTGTGTTTTCTGTGTGTGGTTGCTATTTAGTTTACTAGCTAAATCAATTAAGTAAAAAATCAAAGAGACCTATTCAACCCCCTCTAGGTGAATTAGACTACATATCTATATAACTATCAAGTGGTATTAGAGGGAGGTTGGTCAAAAAGGACTTAACAGTCTGACCAGATCCTGCATAGGTGTTGTCAAATTTGAATCCAATGGCTACCAATGGAGTTCAGAAAGAGATGGGGTACATGAAGCTGCCAATATGCAAAAAGGAAACCTTTGGCATTTGGAAGCAGAGAGTTAGGCTTTTCATGGAAGCCTCAGACCCTAGGGTTTATATCACTTTCCAGGAGGGCCCCTTTCTTATCACATAGCCCTCCACCATTGATCCTGCTAGGCAGGTAGGCAAGTCATACACTGAAATGACAAGGGATGAGATAGCATTGGCAACAATGTATAAAAGATCTCAAAACATCATAGTTAATGCTATTAATGATTCAACATTCCAAAACTTGGTACACTGTGAAACTGTCAAGGACATATGAAATACACTTGTAATGTATATGGAAGGGACTAAAGAGGCGAGAGATGATAGGAAATCCCTCCTCAATCAGGAATATGAAGCCTTCAGGAAACAAAGTCTGGAATGCATAGTTGATTGCTATGAAAGGTTTTTCAGGATAGTAAATGAGTTGAGGACCTATGAAAGGACATTCAATCATTATGAGCTAAATGACAAATTTCTAAGATCTCTAACTAGAGACTGGGATACCAAGATCTGTGCCATCAGGGAGGTGGCAAAGCTGGGTGAAACTCCTCCCCAAACTATCTGCCAGGAAGGAGGAGGACACATCCTCCAGGCCTCTTACATGGGAAAGGACTGTGGCCCTCAAGGATGAAGGCTCCAAGAAGAGTAAGTCAAGGATGCCTACACCTCCAAGGATAGCTGCTGGCTCTGAACATTCAGAGTCCAGCTGACTCTGAACTATCACCAGAAAGGAAGGAAGGGAGAAAAGTCCTTCCTAGCCAAGAAGGACAAAAGCTGGAGTGAATCTGAGTCTTCATCCTCTAACTCAGATGAAGAAGAAGAAGCCTATATTGAGCTGTTTGCAGCTGAGGAAGATGAGGACTTTCCTGCTACAAAGGTGGGCATTAGGGCCCCTCTATCACATTCAGACAGTGATTTAGAGGAGGATGAAGATGCAAAAGAACATCACGGCTTAATGGTCATAACAGAAGATGATGAAGATAGTCAGGACATTCCTGACAAGGTACCTATTCTCCCCCTTCTTCTGAGTATGAGTCAATACCAGACTTTGAAACATGCTCATCAATTGATGAAAATGATTCAGAATCTGAAGTGGTTGTCAATCAATTGATTGATAAGTATGATGCCTTATTGGATGCTCTGAAAAAGAGCAAGAAGCTGGCCAAGAGGAAAACTCAAGAAATTGCTTCCCTTAAGTTGGCCAAGTAAGATTGCATTGAATCACCTAACATGGTGGCTCAGATGAGTAGAGAGATAAGCTAACTCAAGGGGATAACAGTTGTCCAATTAAGCACCATTTCCCAAAAGAACAAGCCATCAAGGACGTTGAGGAGAATCTTCTCAAAGAAAAGGGCCTAGTGGCTCAATTCTCCAAGCCCAAATCAGTGATTCCTATTATTGGCACATTTTCTTCTCAAACCAATAGAAGAGGACTAGGGTTCTATAAAAAGGAAGTGGGTGAAGGGAGTGGATAAAAGAGCAATGCTAAGTCTAAGACTCATACCACCTTTCAAAATGTGTTACTTCCCTCTAACAGGTATGACCATGACAACATGTATGATCACTGGAAGAACGAGAGCTCCTATAGGAAGGAAAACACTCCTTCCCATAGAAGAAAGGGCATGGGGATGAGTGCTACGAAGGCTCCCCAAAAAATTCAAATGGCCCATGCTGGACCATTTGTTTTTGGTACCTCAGCTCCATCATTCAAGAGAAAGGAAGCTAGTTCTTCCAAGTTCATTCCAGCAAAGCACCTGGATGATGGCAAACCTGTAGACAGGAGCTTCCAATCCAAGGAAAGCAGATGTCATTGAGACAAAGGGTATTAAGGCTGGCCATAGGTTACCATTCAGCCAGATTATTGCTGAAAGGAATAAGATGAATACTGCTGTCTTCCTTCCTGAACACAAGCATACTAATTCTCATTCCACTTCAAGAAATGTTCAGAAGAGGAGATACAACATTCATGAATGTTGGTGCTGTGGTAAGGTAGGACACTTTGCCATAGATTGTTGGCACAATCCCAATGTGCCAAGTGCAAAGAAGAGCCTTTCTACAAAGGTTGCAGCAGGTGTGATGTCATCTTTTCATGCTAACAAGAACCTAGGACCCAAAATTAATTGGGCTCCTAAGGGTAATTAAATTCCTTCTTGCAGGATAGTTCAAGTACTAGCCTTGGGCAAATTTGGTACTTGGACAGTGGGTTCTCAAGGCACATGACAGGTACTAAAAGTCTTCTACAAGAATACAAAGCTGTGAAGATTGGACCTAAGGTCATCTTTGGTGGATCAGAAAAAGGCATCACCAGAGGTTATGGTATGATCTCCAATGGCATAGTCTCCATCACAAAAGTGGCTTATGTTGAAGGGTTAAAACACAACCTTGTAAGCATAAGTCAACTACGTGACTTAGGCTATGTCATTGAATTCCACAATGATAAGTGCTTGATCAAAAAGTCACATGACTTAGAGATCATTCTCTCAGGCACTAGGAGTGGGAATGTGTATTGCTTAGATTTTATTTGCAATTATTACTCTTCCCCAGTGTGTCTTGTAGCTAATAAAAGTGAGTCTCTTTGTGTCCAATGGCACAAGAGACTTGCTCACATTAACTACAAGACAATGTATAGGATGTTTTCTAAAAACCTAGTTAGAAATAGTCCAAATTTGAAATGTGTTAAAAGTGGTCCATGTCATGCATGCCAAATGTGCAAGCAAACAAGGGCCACCTTTAAAATCATTGGCTCCAAAGACACTGAAAGATGTATTTATCTATTGCACATGGACTTATTTGGTCCTTTGCCAATTCAGAGCCTAAGAGGGAAGTTGTATACCTTGGTGATTGTTGATGATCATTCAAAGTATACATGAGTATTCTTCCTTAAGAAGAAATCTGATACTTTAAATGTCCTTATAAACCATGTTAAGGCAATCCAGAATGAACTCCAATGTACTGTGGTCAAGACGAGAACTGACTAGGTACATAATTTCAATCTGGGGCAATGACACGGTTTTGTCAAGAATTTGGTATCACCCAAGAATTCTCCTCCCCAAGGACTACTCCACAGCAAAATGGTGTGGCTGAGAAGAGGATAGGACTTTGATAGAGGCTGGGAGAACACTACTTCGTGACTCGTCACTCCCAGAATATTTCTGGGCCGACGCAGTCAATACTACATGTTATGTTCTCAATAGAGCATCTATCAATAAGGCCCTAGGAATAACCCCTATGAGATTTTGAAAGGAAAACAACCAACAATTTCATACTTCAGAATCTTTGGTTGCAAATGCTACATTCTAAGTAATTGAAAATCTCAATTAACTAAGTTTGTTGAAAAATGCAATGTAGTGATTCTTGTTGGATATAGCTCACATAACAAAGACTGTAGAGTATTCAACAAGAAAACTCATGTTGTAGAAGAGTCTATGCTTGTTGTTTTTGATAAGACCAGCCTGCTCTATAAGGGCTGGTCCAGCTCTCCTATTTTGACAGATAATGTACAACAACTACAAGACATGTCTCTTCAAGACATATCCAGCACAAGCAAGGTCCATGTAGATGCTGCAATCCCTGAAGATGAAGTTCAGCAAGCTGCTGATGATCCCGCAGTTCAAGATGAAGAGCTGCAGATTGCTGACAGATTGCCTAAAGCACACAGACAACTAAGGCATCATCCAAGGAATCAGATAATCGGAGATGTGAACCACGGAGTGGTAACCAGAAGCAGGGCTCATAATGAAGCCTTATTCTTGAGCTTTCTATCACAAATGGAGCCCAAGAAATTTGAAGAAGCAAATGAAGACACCTTCTGGATTCAAGCAATGCAAGAAGAACTGCTTCAGTTCATGAGGTGCAAGGTGTGGAAATTGGTGCTAAAACCTCAAGGACACAATATTATTGGCACCAAATGGATCTACAAGAATAAGCTTGATGAGAATGGCACCATCATCAAGAATAAAGCTAGACTAGTGGCCAAAGGGTACAGACAAGAAGAAGGTATTGACTTTGATCAAACCTTTGCCCCAGTTGCAAGGTTAGAAGCAATAAGGCTGTTCCTAGCCTATACTGCCCACAAAGAGTTCAAAGTATACCAGATGGATGTCAAATCAACATTCCTGAAAGGCAATCTAAAGGAAGAGGTATATGTGGAGCAACCCTCAGGTTTTGTACATCCTACCCTTACTTCTCATGTTTATTTACTTAGGAAAGCTCTATATGGTCTAAAGCATGTTGGATCTTACGGCGCCCTTATAGGGGGGGGGGGGGGTGGTGAATAAGGGAATAAAAATCTTTGATAATTTTTACTAAATTTGTTTAGAGTGAATTAGAATGAAATAATCAATTTTACTTAAAGTAGGAAACAATTGTAATTTGCAATTTTATAAATTATGCCAAATGATAGAAATCAAGTAAACACAAAAAGAGACATGATTATATTATATGAAAAAGTGTTTACAAAAATTGATTTCAATAGCGCTTGAAATCGGAGGCGAATAAAGTAATACAATTTTTCCTTTTCTATACCTACTTGTATCCCCAAAAACCGGTTGGCTTTAGCCTATCCTTCCCCGGATAAGGCCTCAAGCCGCTCTAGCCAATCCTTCCCCGGATATGGCCTCGAGCCCCCTAGATCTAATCACCTAGAACTAGTCGCCAACTCAAGGCGAATTCCCCCCTAAGTCCTACCCAGACCTAGTCGCCAACACAAGGCGAATTAACTAAACGATTACAATAGAATATGGAATGAAAATAAAACTAACAATAATGAAACTCCCTATATGAGATCTCTAAAGTTGAGGATGAAGGATCGCTGTAGCATAAGTGAGGTTGAAGCGATCATTCTTCGGATGCAGCGTGGTGGCTTCCTTCTCCAGAAATCCTCTTTGAATTTGAGTGGGAGATGAACTTTTGGCAGATTAGCAGCTATGGAAATATGGCACGAGTAATCTCTCTGGAAGCACTACCTGAAACGAGAGAGAGCCCATCATTTTATACAACTTGGAGATAGTGCCTGCGGTAGCTCCTAGCGCCTGCGGTAGCGTTCGTGTGGAGCGGTTGCGAAACCGTCGGTGGCGTGGCACTGTACACGAATTTGAGATAGCGCCAGGCGGTAGCGCTAGCGCTGGTGGTAGAGAAAACTGTCGGTGGCGTGGCAGAACAAACTTTCGTCGATCGGAGCTTCAAGTTCGTCGAACGGAAATTTCGTCGAACGGAGCCAAATTCGTCGAACAAAATTTCATCGAACGGAATTTTCGTCGACCTAAATTTTTGTCGAGCGCAACTTCAATTTCGTCGGACGGCTAGCGCCTGGCGGTAGCGCTAACGCCGACGGTAGAGCATTCTTCAAGATTTTTTAATTTTGCTGCCTTCTACCTGTGGAGTATTGCACCTATAGTTCCTGCACACTATAAACACACAAAATACAAGATCAAATACAATTTGGGATTTGTTATTCTCAAACAAAGGGATGTGACACACATGTCCAACAATCTCCCCCTTTTGATAATAACAAATCCGCTTGGCAAGAAATCAACAATAGTGTTTATAGTATATGATAAGCAAGATGATAGTGCAACTATAGTATATGATAAGCATGATGATGTGCATACTCCCCCTATCTTAATGCTCCCCCTACATAAATGCAATTTTTGTTTTACTCCCCCTAAATGATAGATTACATGAATTATTCTCCCCTTAATCTTCTATATTTCTCCTATATAGATTTCTTCAATTAATCTCCCCCTTTTGAAATTATCAAAAGAAGGTGGGGTGAGGGTAGTAAGGAGGCATTTCTTATAAATGATAAAGCATGATCGAGCTTTTTAATATAAATAATGATAAAGATTTTAAGCATAGTATCTAAGAGGTTTCAAATAAAAGAAGAGTTGTAAGCAAGCGGAAGATTATAAGAAACATCTTTTTGTAAGCATGAAAAGCATAAGTAAAAATATGAGTTATAGTTCAAAATTGAAAGATGTTCTAACCTTTTTTGAAATCTCAAAGTTTTTCATAAAGATACCAAGCATGAAATGAACATATCAAAGAGAGATTATACTACAATGTTACTTAATTTTATGTTCAAGAGATACCAAAACATTGTAGAGATAATGCTAGGTTATCTAGTGCATTTCTTATTTAAAGAGTAGTATAGATAAAGCATTAGAATCCAATACTCATGAGAAGAAGTGTTATGAAAGATAATGATGTGCACATAAGTGTATTTTGGGCAATGTTAACAATTGATTTAAATCAACAAAATACAAGACATATGTAAAGTAAAGTGCACAATAAAACACAAGTATATCAACTTTCACACATTTTTTAATGCACATAGTTTTTAACAAAGTGGTGTAGTAACAAAGGTTTGCACAAGACACTTTACTATTCTTTCCAAGGTGCTCAACCTCACAATGCTTATGAAGACTTATCAGGAGGTTCAAGTAGTGCTTGGTGGAGTTATATTTGTCTACATATATAATTTTTTGTTCATATTTGTGAGACAACATTCTCCGAATACACTTGTTTTGCAAACCCAATTTTTTAAACTTAACCACTTTTCTAAATTTCAGAAGTGCAATTCAAATGCAGTGTAGGCAATAAACTTATGCAAGTTTTAATTTATTGTACAAATACAATACACAAGCAAGCATTTTTAGATTTAAACACACATGTTGATTACCAAAATAAGTGAGTGAAAGGTATCATTATCAATCACAATACATTTACTCATACTTAGAGGCATGCTAAGCTTGGATCTACACATATTTTTCAATATTTGATGCACTTTAAATAGATATATCAAAGCATGATAAGCAAAACAATGTTCATAGTAATTTGAAAGAATATGTTTTAACATTGTAAATAATTCTAAATAATAGAATTCATACATGCTTGATATTGACAATAAAGATCATACCGTTTTTTTTAGTTTTATCATTTTTAAATCAATTAAAAATAGAAAATCACAAAAACATATTTTTGATTTTTTTTTAAATTTGAATTTTTGTAGTAGATTTTTCATAATATTAATAAAACACAAATAACAAAAAAAAACATAACAAATAAGTAGTACATATGAACTAACATATTTTTTATAGATTTTTAAAAATTTTAAAAAACAGAAAAAACAAACACCCACGCTAGCGCTGACGCTAGTGATAGCGCGACAAACAGTACACGATTTTTTAAGAATTTTAAATTTTTGATTTTTGATATTGATTAGGGGTCTTAAGAGTAGTCTTATGCAGAAATTGTGTAATATTCAGAGATGTCTTGATTGCTCAAATTACATAAAACATTAGCGTTTTACATGTTATTCATCCTAAGATGTCTAAGATTCCTAATTCCAACCTTAACAATTGAAACCTTGCATCGGGAAGAGGTTTAGTAAATATATCAGCAAGTTGAGAGTCCGTGCTAATGAAACTAATCCTTACATTTTCCTTTTTAATGTGATCCCTTATGAAATGATGATGCACATCTATATGTTTGGATCTAGAGTGGTGTACCGGATTATTTGTGAGATCAATGGCACTTTTGTTGTCACATTTTAATTCAATAAGTTTTAGGTGAAAACCAAAGTCCTCTAAAGTTTGGCTCATCCATAGTGCTTGTGCACAACAACTCCCTAATGCAATGTGTTCGGCCTCCGTGGTGGAGAGTGCAACCGAATTTTGTTTCCTACTAGATCATGCAACTAATGAAGATCCTAGAAAATGACAAGTACCACTAGTGCTTTTTCTATCAAGTGAACAACCGGCATAGTCCGAATCGGAGTAGCCGTGAAGTGTAAATGAATTATTGTGCGGGTACCATAATCCTAATCTAGATGACCCAATGAGATATCTAAAAATTTGTTTTACCGCTTTTAAATGAGATTTTTTTGGATTGGCTTGAAATCGAGCACATAAACATACGGCAAATATAATATCGGGTCTAGTTGCACTTAAATAAAGTAGAGATCCTATCATACCTCTATATAAAGTTTGATCTATAGAAATTCCTGATTCATCTTTTCCTAATTTTAGTGATGCACTCATTAGTGTAGAAGCATGTTTAAGGTTTTCAAATCCAAAATGTTTAAGCATATCATGGACATATTTAGTTTGACATACAAAGATACCATCAATTCTTTGTGATATTTGAAAACCAAGGAAATAAGAAAGTTCTCCTACAAGACTCATTTCAAATTCATTTTTCATCACTAAAATAACTTCTTTACACATCTCTTCATTAGTGGATCCAAAAATAATATCATCAACATATATTTGTAAAATAATTATATCATCATTGTTGTGCTTAATGAAGAGAGTATTATCCGCACTTCCCATAATATAACCGTGCTTTAATAAAAATGTTGTAAGTCTTTCATACCATGCACGGGGCACTTGTTTTAAACCTTAAAGCGCTTTCTCTAGTTTATAAACATGATTTGGAAATTTTTCACTAATAAAACCGGGGGGTTGTTCAACATAAACTTCTTCTTTTACAAGCCCATTTAGAAAAGCACTTTTCACATCCATTTGAAATAGTTTTATTCTTTTAAAGCTTGCAAATGCTAGAAAAATTCTTATAGGCTCTAATCTAGCAACGGGTGCAAAAGATTTATCAAAATCTATCCCCTCGATTTGAGAATATCCTTGTGCTACTAATCGTGCTCTATTTCTAGATATTCTAGACTCACCATCTAATTTATTTTTGAAAATCCATTTTACACCTACAACCGGGCGATTAGATGGTATTTCAACTAATTTCCAAACATTATGTCGCTCAAATTGTTCTAACTCTTCATTCATAGCTAAAAACCAAAATTCATCATTTAAAGCAGTAGAAACATTTTTTGGTTCTATTTCGGAAACAAAACAAATATTTGAAAAAGATTCATGAAGAGAAGAGCGAGTTCTTACCCCGATGGATGGTTCACCAATTATAAGTTCCCGTGGATGATCCTTTGTGAATTTTAAGACGCTTGGAGGTACATATTCATCTTTCTTGGCCTCCTCTTCTTCTTCTTTGGAAGGTTCTTCATCACCATGCTCCAAAGGAGGTAATAGATCATCCTCTTTGCCCGCGGAAAGTCTTTCTATACAAGGAACAAGCTCATCAAATTTCACATTAATTGACTCTTCAACTTTTCTAGTTCTTTTATTAAAAACTCTATAAGCTTTACTAGTTGAAAAGTATCCAAGAAATGTTCCTTCATCACATTTTCATCAAACTTTCCCAAGCTATCTTTTGTATTTAAAATAAAACATTTACAACCAAAAACTTTGAAGTAAGATACATTAGGCTTCTTTTGAAAATAAAGTTCATATGGTGTAAGATTTAAAGATGGGCGAAGCATGATTCTATTTATAACATAACATGATGTGTTTACGGCTTTGGACCAAAAGGACTTAGGTAATTTATACTCACATAACATAGTGCGTGCTAGCTCTTGAAGTGTCCTATTCTTTCTTTCTACAACACCATTTTGTTGTGGTGTGCGTGGTGCAGAGAACTCATGTTTTATGCCTAACATATCACAATAAGATGTAAATTTTTCATTTTCAAATTCTCCTCCATGATCCGAACGAATGCATTTAATTTTTAAATCACTTTCATTTTGAATACGAGTACATAATTTTGAAAATTCACAAAATGCTTCGGATTTGGATGAGAGAAATATTATCCAACAAAATCTAGAAAAATCATCTATTAAAACATATGTATATAATCTACCACCAAGACTTGCGGTGTTAACGTGACCAAAAAGATCCATATGAATTAATTGCAAAGGCCTTGTAGTAGAAATAACATTTTTACTTTTGAAAGAGGATCTAGTAATTTTACCTTTTGACATGGTGAACAAAGTGAAGGTAAATTTCCATTTAATCTAGGCAATCCTCTAATCAAATCTCTTTTGGCAAGTTTTACAATAAGCTTTGTGCTAGCATGTCCTAGCCTTCTATGCCAAAGTTCAAGTTCATCATTTTTGGTAATAAAACATTTTAAAGATGATTTTGAAAGATCATGAAATGAAACTATATAAACATTATGTATTCTTGGTGCAGTTAGTAAAATATTGTTTGTAATAGGATTAGATATTTTGCATAGATTAGTGGAAGATTCAAATAACACATCTAATCCTTTATCACATAATTGGCTAATAGAAATTAAATTGTGTTTTAATCCTTTCACATAAAGAACATTAGATATAGTAAAGGATTTGTTACCAACTGTACCAATTCCCATGATCCTTCCTTTTCCGTTGTCACCAAACGTCATGATCCCTCCATTCTTCTTTTCTAGGCTAAGGAACTTTGCTTTATTGCCCGTCATGTGCTTGGGGCATCCTGAATCCAAGTACCACACGTCTTCATTGTCCTTAGCCTGCCTGCACATCTAGAAAGAAGATGAGAGTAAAGATCCGGATACCCAAGTGGTACCACCCATAGAGTAAGTGGAAGCCTTAGGTACCCAGATTTGTTTTAAAGCATTTTGTTTTATTTTCCTGCAAGAACTAGATGTGTGACCTAACCTATAACAGTTTGCACACGAAATAAAGGGGGTTGAGACCCTTTTCTGGAATATTTTCTCGCTGGAAAAAGTTGGATTTACAGAAGAAAAACATTTTGAAAAAGAAAATTCAGGTTTTTGGTATGAGGTGCTAGCGTCGGCGTTAGTGGCTAGCGCCGGGCGGTAGCCCTCACCTCGATATCCGAGCCCAAATTTTCCAGAACCATGGCACTGGTTCCCTAAAATCATTTCCAGAGATTTTTGGCCTATTCCAAATTTTTTAATGGCCGTGGTGAGATCATGAACTTGTGCTTTAAGTGAAGAGTTTTCTTTCACAAGCATGACACACCTATTTTCAAAACCTTTTTTATTATTTTTGATTTGCAAAAGAGAGGCTTCTAATTCCTTTCTAATTCCCCCTTCTCTTTTGTAAGAATTTTCGCATGAGAGAGGGCTTTAGAAAGTGACTCTTCAATATTTTTTGCCAATTTAGTGGAGTGATCACACTCTTGGCAAGAAACCTTTCTCTTTTCTAAAACAATTACCTTTTTGGAAAGCTTTTGATTTTCTTTAATAATAGATTCATTTTCACGATTTAATAAAATACTATCTTTCATATTTTTATCAAAAGCTTTGCAAGTTTCAAGGAATTCATTATACAGTTCATCATAAGTGGGAGGATTTACCTCAGTGTCACTAGGAAGACTGGTGTCGTCGCCGTCGTTTCCATGTCCCATGAGGCACATGTTTGCTTCCTCATCTTTGCATGATGAAGACCCGCTTGATTCTTCGGAGGAGGAGGAAGAGGAGTCATCCCATGTCTTTGCCTTTAGCACCTTCCTCTTTTCTTTCCCTTTGTGCCGTTTCTCCTTTTTCTCCTTCAAGAATTTTGGGCATTGGCTCCTTATGTGCCCCGTCTTCCTACAATGATAGCATTCCGGTGGAGGTCTCTCTTCTTCATTATCGCTCTCTTTTTCCTTCTTTGAAGATGACCCTTTCCATCTTTCACCCTTTTGGAAATATTTTCGAAAGGTGTTTCTCCTTTCCGGATTGCCCATGAATTTTCGGAAGTTCTTCACCAAAAGGCTTTCTTCATCTTCATCCTTATCCTCTTGGCACTCTTTCTTTGATTTTAGTGCCAATGCATTCTTCTTTGGCTCCTTGTTGTATTCATCTAATTGGGTTTTGAGTTCTACCTCATGGGTTTTGAGATTCCCAATGAGGCTCTCAACTTGGAGCGTTCTTAAGTTGTACGACTCCAAAATAGCCGTCACCTTAGGGTTGAATTTTGGAGGAAGAGAACGAAGGATCTTATGGACCAAGTCGCCATTTGAGAAGGTCTTTCAAAGAGCTTTTGAGGCATTGGCGATCTTGGTGAAGCGCGTGTACATACTATCAACATCTTCACTTTCATCCATTCGAAATTTTTCATATTCCGACTCCAGTTGGAAAAGCTTGGAATCTTTAACCTGCGATGTACCTTCATGAGTAACTTCCAAGTGATTCCAAATTTCATATGCAGTAGTACATGCAGAAATTCTATTAAATTCATTTCTATCTAACGCACAAAATAGAGCATTCATGGATTTTGCGTTATTTTTACATTTAAGTTTATCCCGATCATCCCATTTATCTTTGGGTTTTTCTAACATAACCTCTCCAACTATAAATGTAGGAGGAGTGTATTCTTCTTCTACCATGTTCCAAACCTCAATATCTAGGGTCATTAGAAAACAACGCATCCTATTTTTCCAATAATTATAATCTGACCCAGTAAAGAGCGGAGGTCTACTAATTCCGTGACCCTCGGAAAAAGCGAGATCATAAGACGCCATTATTCCTGGTTTTAAACTGTTTGGAATAACCTGCGCTCTGATACCACTTGTTGGATCTTACGGCGCCCTTAGAGGGGGAGTGAATAAGGGAATAAAAATCTTTGATAATTTTTACTAAATTTGTTTAGAGTGAATTAGAATGAAATAATCAATTTTACTTAAAGTAGGAAACAATTGTAATTTGCGATTTTATAAATTATGCCAAATGATAGAAATCAAGTAAACACAAAAAGAGACGTGATTATATTATATGAAAAAAGTGTTTACAAAAATTGATTTCAACAGCGCTTGAAATCGGAGGCGAATAAAGTAATACAATTTTCCTTTTCTATACCGACTTGTATCCCCACAAACTGGTTGACTTTAGCCTATCCTTCCCCGGATAAGGCCTCAAGCCGCTCTAGTCAATCCTTTCCCGGATATGGCCTCGAGCCCCCTAGATCTAATCACCTAGAACTAGTCGCCAACACAAGGCGAATTTCTCCCTAAGTCCTACCCAGACCTAGTCGCCAACACAAGGCGAATTAACTAAACGATTACAATAGAATATGGAATGAAAATAAAATAACAATAATGAAACTCCCTATATGAGATCTCTGAAGTTGAGGATGAAGGATCGCTGTAGCATAAGCGAGGTTGAAGCGATCGTTCTTCGGATGCAGCGTGGTGGCTTCCTTCTCTAGAAATCCTCTTTGAATTTGAGTGGGAGATGAACTTTCGACAGAGTAGCTGCTCTGGAAATATTGCACAAGTAATCACTCTGGAAGCACTCCCTGAAACGAGAGAGAGCCCATCATTTTATACAACTTGGAGATAGCGCCTGCGGTAGCTCCTAGCGCCTGCTGTTGCGTTCGTGTGGAGTAGTTGCGAAACCGTCGGTGGCGTGGCGCTATGCACAAATTTGAGATAGCGCCATGCGGTAGTGCTAGTGCTGGCGGTAGCAAAAACTGTCGGTGGCGTGGCAGAACAAACTTTCGTCGATCGGAGCTTCAAGTTCATCGAACGAAAATTTCATCGAACGGAGCCAAATTCGTCGAACGAAATTTCATCGAACGGAATTTTCGTCGACCTAAATTTTCGTCGAGCGCAGCTTCAATTTCGTCGGACGGCTAGCGCCTGGCGGTAGCGCTAACGCCAGCGGTAGCGCTAACGCCAGCGGTAGTGCATTCTTCAAGATTTTTTAATTTTGCTGCCTTCTGCCTGTGGAGTATTGCACCTATAGTTCCTGCACACTATAAACACACAAAATACAAGATCAAATACAATTTGGGATTTGTTATTCTCAAACAAAGGGATGTGACACACATGTCCAACAAAGCAAGCCCCTAGGGCTTGGTATGAGACTTTGTCTAGCTTTCTCCTCAAGAACAAATTCTTGAGGGGAAAGATAGATAACACATTGTTTCTTAGGGAAACAAAGGGCAAGTGTCTCCTAGTCCAAATTTATGTTGATGACATAATCTTTGGGTCTACATATGACAACCTCTGCTAAAGGTTTGCCAACCTTATGCAGGGGGAGTTTGAGATGAGCAGTATGGGAGAGCTCAAGTACTTCTTAGGCCTCCAAGTAAAACAGTCTGATGAGGGGATATTCATCTCTCATACTAAGTATACTAGGGAGCTTATCAAGAAGTATGGGATGTAATCAGCTTCCACCTTGAAAACTCCAATGGGGTCCAACATTTCCCTGGACAAGGATGAGAAGGGCAAGGCCTTTGATGAATCCAAGTACAAGTGCATAAATGGATCCTTGTTGTATCTAACTGCCAGTAGACCAGAAACTATGTATATTACATGTGTTTATGCTAGGTACCAAGCATGCCCTAAGGAATCTCAATACTCAACTGCAAAGAGAATTTTGAGATACCTTAAGGGCAGCCAACACCTTGGCCTTTGGTACCCTAAGAACAATGATTTTGAACTAATTGGCTTTTCAGATGCAGATTTTGTAGGTTGCAAAGAAGATAGGAAAAGTACAAGTGGAACTTGTCAATTCTTAGGAAGAAGGCTGATCTCATGGAGCAGTAAGAAACAGACCAGTGCGACAATATCAACAGCTGAATTTGAGTACAGTGGTGCAGGAAGTTGTGCACAACTCTTGTGGATACAACATCAGTTAGAGGATTATAACCTCAAGGTGAGTAACTCTCCCCTATATTGTGACTCATCCGGTGCTATCTCTATTGCTAAAAACCCTGTCTCACATAGTAGGACTAAGCATATAGAGATAAGATATCATTTTAGTAGAGAGCATGTAGAATATAATGATGTATGCCTTGAATTTGTCCCAACTGACAAACAAGTTGCTGACATATTTACAAAGCCATTGGATGAGGCAAAGTTTAATGTTTTTAAAATTTAGATTGGTATGTTGAATTTAGAATAGATCTTACTTTGCCAACTTATATGTCTTGCTCATGATGTTATTCCCTAGCTTTAATATTGCATGTAATCAGGTATAACAAGCTGTGCTAGGAAGAGAAGCTATCCAAATGATTAGTACCATGGTTAGGTCACGACTCATGCCTAAAGACCATTGCCTTCTGAACCAAGGCATGTTTAGGATCAATGATAGTGAAATCAGCTGAAACAACTGAGAATGTTTTAGCTGAACCGCTGAGATAGCTAGCTGAGATGATCTCAGCTAATCTGCTGAGACAACTAGAATTGTATCAGCGGTTGACAATACCCTGTCCCAGCGGATAACAACTAAGTCTCAGTGGTTCCGCTGAGATAGGTTTTCTAAATGAAAATATGCCGTAAATAACACATCAGCAATGTCTAATCAACATATATACTTAAGAAAAATCTAAACCTAAATAATGCCCTTATAAATATCAAAAGGTTGATTAATTTCGCACACTTTCAATTAACAAATCCGACGAGATGATCCCTTCTACCTCCCATCTCAGCTACCCAACCTTCAAAAGAAATGGTGCTAAGGATGGCAAAAGAGTTGCACGAGGGCTATGAAATCATTCAAAATGGATTCATGCATGCTCCAGAAGTAATAAAAGAAGTGATTCAACTTCTTTCAGACCAGGGACTTGAATATGTACTGTTTGAACCCTCAATGATTCCCATCACTGAAGTTCTGGAATTCTACTCCAATGCCAAGCTGTCCTATTCAAATTCGTCTATGAAAGGAAGTATATGAGGCATAAAGATAAGAATATCACCCAAGAAAATAGAGAAGGCACTGCAGTTGACCTCTTGCATTGAAGAGGAGGAAGATTGCATCTCTGAACAAGACAAAGATCAAGCCTTACTATGGTGTGAATATAGTGATGCCAAAATTCGCTCACTAAAAAGGAAGTTCTTTAATCAGAGAGGCAAATTGCTCTATGATATTGTAGGCAAGGCCATCCTATGTAAGCCAGGCTCTTATGACACAATCTCAAAACACATATTTGAGTTGATGTCAAGAGTAATTCTGATGAAGAAGACCTCTTGGGCTGAGGTGTTATTTCTAAGGATTAGAGAATGTCTGCAGGCCCCCAACCTAGTCAGAATTTTCTCCCTATACCTCTTAAACACATATCCAGAGCAATTTCACAAGTCAAAAGGAACAAACCTACATTATCTCAAAAGAATGGACATCAGAACCTTGGACAGGTTCACAAGGGTTCTCCTCATGAGCCAACCCACTGAATCTAATATAAAGAAGAAAATAACAGTCAAAGGGATAAGGAAAGAAAGAATAGTCTGCTCTGAATCTGGGTTAGAGGCAGAAGAGGATGTCACAGCTATGGACAATCAAGGTCCAACCAACATTCCTCTAAAGGATGACCAAGGAGGAGATCATGACAGTGAAGGTCATGAAGGTCATGCTCCTGAGATTGAGCGTGAAGCAGAAAAAGGTGATGATGCTGAGAGAGAGCATCAAGAGAATGAGGATGTTGCTGCTACTAAGGACATGTCAGAGGGACATGAAGAAAATGCTCTTGTTGATCTTAAAGGTGAGATTGACTTAGTCATTTTCAATCTAGAGCAAAGATTCAAGCTAATTCCCACTAAACCAGTAGATTATTGGGGAGATGATCAGGATAATGATGCTCCTTCATCTGAGGGGGAGCAGCAGAAGAAATCTCCTGCCCAGGAAAGTGATCATGCTCCAAGTAAGGGGGAGCAAGAAAGGATTGCTGAAGAAAAAGGAAATTTGTCAGGTAATGGACATGTCAATAATCCCACTGATATTCACACTAACATTAATACTAATGATGATATTAATCTACATGTAGATGATAAAAATGATGATGCCCCAAGTGAGGGGGAGCATCAGCAGAATGCTGAAGAAGCCTAAAAGAATGCATCCATAAAGGAGCCAATCCCTGCTCAGGCTGTGGAGGAGCTGAATATTATATCTGATGTCCCATCCACATCAGCTATATCACATGATAAGCTGCTTAGCTCCATCAGCACATTGATTGAAGGTCAAATGCTTTCAATGAAGCATTAGATTGACAGTTCAATCATGTCCTTCAAGACAGAAATCATGGCCGAGGTCAAAGAGATCAAGGAAAACACTGCAATCCTTAATACACAAATGACCAAATGGTTTAATCTGGCAGAACACACATTGATTGTTCAGAATACATTCTTGAGATCAATGGACAAACAACTCCAAATGTCTGAGAAAGACATGTCCTATGTAAAGAACTATGTGAGCAAAATTGATGAAGTCATAGAGAAGGCCTCCCAGCATATTGAGGATTATGTATGGACTGCTAGAACAACCATGCTTGGTGAAGCAGAAAATATGAAGGATAACCTCAAAGCTAATCTGGAAAATGCCTTCCAGACCCTCTCTGGAGCCATTGCTGGTGCCTCCCAGCCCCTAGAAGCTAAGATAGTTGAAGAAGCCAGAAAGGGGGAGGTGGCCAATGCTGAGACCAATTCTGAATTGGCTCTCCAAGTACTGCAGGGAACCAGAATTGCCCTGAACCTGCCCCTGTTGGATAATTACAGGAAAGAAGACTTTGACTTTGAGGGGCAGACTAAAATTGCTCAAAATTTTCAATTGGCAAAGAAAAGAAAAAGGGAACAAGTTATGCTAGGTGAGGAATTCATGGCTAAGCAAAGGGAAGAGCAAGGAAAAGATCCTGATTTTGAGTATTAGAGTGAGGACTCAAAGAGTATAATTCTGAATGCCTGGCCCAGCCATGGTCAAGTGTGCAAAGATATTGATAGAATCTATCATGTTGAAGAGTGGATTAAACATCTGAAGAGAAACACTAACAAGGATAAAATCTTCAAGGAAAATCTAGTAAGAAAGAACAATCCAAAGAGAATGCCTTCTAAGTACATTCCAAAACAATACCTTTATTTCAAAAGGCAAGAAAACAAGAAGAAATTAGCTGAGATTGTTGATGCTGCTAAAGGAAAGGAGGTTGCTGTTGATAAAGTTGAAAGCTCCATGAAAGGAAAAACCTAGATGAATGCATTTATTTATTTTTAATTAAATTAAATGTAACTTGAACAATGGTTCATCATTTTGCGAAAAATGAAAATGAATGGGTTGTTGAATCTCTTAGTTTGTGTTATAAGCCGACCTTAGTCAATGCTTAATATTATTCAGTATTATTGCCTTAAATACTCCATGATGCCTTGACTTAATTAGTTAACCACATTATTGGTTTGATAAATTATGCTTGTCATGAATATAATCAGTAATGACACTATCTGTTATATCATAGTAATGTTAAAATGTATGTGTTGTGATATAATGAATGCTATGTAGTGTAGTTACAAGATAAGTTTTTTTTTGTTATGTATCTTAACATTGGGGATGTTCTGTCTTCTTCAAATAGGGGGAGATTGTTGGGAATATTGCCCACAATGTTCCCTTGATTTGAAGAGGCATCACTCTCAATGCGAAGTACATATTGTATTTGATAAACCCTACTTTGAATCAGGAATATGCATGGTTAAGATATTCCAAACATTGGAATAGGCTCAAAGGTTTGCTTTCAAAACCGTTGAGAAGGAGTCATTGTCTCAGCGGAACCGCTGAGATGGGACCAGGATCCGCTGAGAAGTGATCTGCCTTCACTGAGCTGCAGATAAACAAAATCCGCTGAGATGAGAAACTATCTCAACAGATCCGCTGAGAAGAAAGCAGTTCAACCCTGAGACAGAAGGCTGTCTCAGCCCAACCGCTGAGACAAATTCAAATATGGAAGAAGACAGTGGCGCGATTGGCCTTTGGCGCAAATAGCTGTAAAGGAGAGATAAAGTATTCTATCCTCTTCCAATGTGTCAGGGGGCCTTTCTAAGAGACGTTGAAGACACATGGAGTATTAATGAACATGCTAGGGCACTTTTCAAAGCGTTGTTGATGTGCAGAGTTAAAGCAAGAAAATATTACTGTTCCATTGACGACACTCAAGCTCTCTCTTTCTTCTGCTTAGTGAACCAACAAAAAGTCACAAGGAGAGAAGTCAACTCTTCTCCTCAAAAGAGCAAGGTGATACTTTCTCCTCAACTGAAGAGAAGGATCAGATAGAAGCAAGGTCTGAAGTTTACATTCAGCCAAGTTTCAAAGAAGCACCAGCTGTGCAGGAACAACAGAAGACTTCATTCCAGTGCTGTCTATTATTGTAAGCTAAACATTTATCCTCTGTAAGAAATGTATTGTTCTGAGCTTGTAAGGCATACTGCCTGAGTGTGTAAGGTTGTTGAACTTGAGCTGTAGGGCAGTTAGGCCTGAGATTTAGGGCTGTTTAGCCTGAGTTGTAGGGCAGCTTGCCTGATAAGTAGGGATTCTTGATAGGCCTGAGGTAGGAGGTCAAGGGGATCTCTGAGCTGTAAGATTGGGTGTACTCTGAGTGGTAGGGCTGGTTGGCCTGAGGTAGGGGTTGGAGCAAGCATGAAAGATCCAGAGGGATCTGTGTTGTAAGCTCTAGGAGCTGAGTTTAGAGGAGTTGGCCTTGTCTAAAACACTGTTAGAAAGCTGTAGAGGGAAAGTGGACTACCCATAGACACCCTATCTTGGGGAATCACTACTTGTGTGTTTTTTGTGTGTGGTTGCTATTTAGTTTACTAGCTAAATCAATTAAGTAAAAAAATCAAAGAGACCTATTCACCCCCCTTTAGGTGAATTAGACAACATACCTATATAACTATCAGGTGCGATACAGATAGTCTGATGTAGGGGTTCCGTGATTTTAGAGATTAACACGAACAAGATGCCTCACAACGCCCTTCAAACCTAGATCTACCGCACCTACACAGGCATCTATCGTCGCAATATGTTCACATCTAACGCAACACATACACCACAACGGGAGGAATGATCGACTCTTAAATAACGATCGGAAGAGAGTCGAATTATTCCCCAAAATTAACATAAAGATTGCCAATCCTTTTTGAGAGCAAAATCAAGGCTATAGGACAAGATCCACTCAAGCAAATTGGACCTACCCGATCCGGAACAAAAGAGATTCGATAACAATGAAATCAATTTCAGAAATTACAAACGGAGTATTTAAAATCGCCGATAAAACGGTTGTTCGTTCTCCACAAATCTAAAGAAAGAAAACACAAGATGGAGGGGAGAAGTTACCCAACCCGGATGTAGAAATTGCACAAGATATGTGTGGGAGAATCACTCTCTCCACGGATCCACCGACGTCACACCGAATGGGGCTGCAACCTTCTTCCTTGGAGTCGCACTGAAGGAATCCTCGCCGGAGTCGCACCGAAGAGGGGAGGAGGAAGCAAACGTTGGAGTCACACCAACATGGGGGGCGGCGGCAAGGAGGAGTCCCCTCTTGGCCGAAATTTCACAAGGGGAAATTTAGGGTTAAAATCTTTTTTTTTTCTCAAGCCTCATAATAGTCTCCTTATATAGGAGTTACAACATCATACAACCATTCAAGATGGAGATGTAATCTCAACCATCCGTACGGTTAAATACACAACAAATGTTTGTAAATGCAGGAAATAAATAATAAAAATACGCAAATGAATATAAAATTATTACCCAAACATGTAATAATTTTATATTATAAAATTAAACGCATAAAATATATAACTTGGTCTTCAAGTGAACTTAGCATGCCGCGGGCGGAGGTTGTAACGTTGCCTTCCGTTAGCATCAACATGGAGCCTAAAATCCTTATGCCATTGTGCCTCGGCAACTAGATCATCATCAAGTAGTGTAGGAGGTGCCGCGCCATCAATCCTCCCGACTCAAAATCACATATCACCGATGCGTGGTCCGAAAGATAGCGGTGGAGAAGGTCGGCATCCAAGCGTCGAAGCTCCGTCTCGAGTACCCATGAGTCGTCTGAAGGGGGGCGGTCATGCCAACGGATGAGGAAGCAGTAGGTATCACCATCAGCAGTAGCAAGTGGCTCAGAAGCAAGTATCGTATCTGGAGTGAGAAATGTCTTGGGAAACCTGGGAAACATGTCAGCAGTAGGAATAGAAAAATGCAACTCACCATCCGATGATATACCTGTGGGGACCGAAAGAGAGAGATCATCCGAACTACCACTCCCCAACCCATTAGAAATTTTAGTGGAGGGAGAAGACGACAAAGAATTCAACTCTTGTGGAGGCGAAACAAACAACGTCAAATCCGAGACATTAAAAATGGGGGAGATACCCCAATCCACAGGCAAATCCAAAACGAAAGCATTGTCACCTAGTTTCTTTATAATCCAAAAAGGTTTGGCGCGCTTTGGTGCTAACTTTTTAACAGTGCCAGATGGCAGTCGTTCGGGAACTAACCGGACTAAAACCAAATCGACGACTTTAAAGTGTGACACTCTCCTATGTAGATTAGAGTGCGCTTGATAGGACTCGTATTGAGAAGTCAATGTAGCTCGTATACGTGCATGTAGATCATGAATGTGTTGGGCGAAGGATTGTGCAAATTGACTTGTTTTATATGTTGGTGGTAATGGAACCAAGTCAAGAGGCACCGGAGCCTTATACCCGTGAACAATCTCATTAGGTGACATACCCGTGGACCTATTCTTAGAGTTATTGTACGCCAATTGGGCATGGGGTAGCAGTAGATCCCATGTGCCTTTGTGATCACTCACAAGACACCGAAGGAGGTTCCCCAAACTCCGATTGACCACCTCCGTTTGCCCGTCGGTTTGCGGGTGATAAGCAACGGAGAATAGTAACTTCGTTCCCATTAACATCCATAAAGTCTTCCAAAAATAGCTAGTGAATTTTACATCCCTATCCGAGACAATTGTCTTCGGCACTTCGCGATGGCTAATGACCTATTTAAAATATAATTTTGCTACGTGAGACGCATCGTTGGTTCTAGTGCACGGAATAAAATATGCCATTTTGGAGAACCTATCCACTACTACGAGAATAGAATCGAGACGGCGTAAAGTGGTGGGTAGGCCTAAAACAAAGTCCATGCTCATGCCCTCCCATGGTGTGGAAGGGATATGCAAGGGTGTATATAATCCTACGAAGGTTTTTGTGCCCTTATATACCTGACAGGTGCGACGACTACTCACTACCCTTCCCACCATCGCCTTAAGTTTAGGCCAAAAAAACTTCTCCTCAACTAATGTAACAGTCTTATCCCTACCGAAATGGCCACTCAACCCTCCGCTATGCAGCTCCTAGATGATATGGAGACGCAAAGATGACTGCAGGATGCACAACTTCCCATGCCTAAATAGATAGCCATCCTTAATAACGAATGCAGATATAGTCGTGGGGGAACTATCATGGGCAGATAAATATGAATCCTGGAAATATGGGCAAGTAGCGTACTCATCCTTAATGCACTCAAATCCTACAACATTAACCTCCATAGTAGTAAGCAAAATTGTAAGGCGACTAAGAGCGTCCGCGACTCGGTTATCAACTCCCTTAAGGTGCTTAAGATTAAACGTGTAACCTTGCAGGAAAGATACCCACTTAGCTTGACGCGGGCTGATTTTATGCTGGCCATTGATGAACCGCAATGCCTCATGATCAGAGAGGATCACAAACTCCTTGGAGAGGAGATAGTGCCTCCAATGGTGCAAACATCGAACTACCGCATAAAACTCTCTATCGTAGTTCGAATAATTTAACTTAGCGCCAGATAACTTCTCACTAAAATAACTCACGGGGTGCCCTTCCTGACTCAAAACACCTCCTATTCCCGAACCAGAAGCATCGCAAGTAAGCTCAAAGACTTTGGCAAAGTCAGGTAGACGTAAGACAGGTGCCTCAGTCATAAGCTCCTTAATGCGTTGAAAAGCATGGGTGGCGGACTTCGTCTAGGTGAACTCGCCCTTCTTCATACAATCAGTAATGGGGGCCATGATGCTACTGAAGTCCCGTATAAAACGGCGGTAAAATGTAGCTAACCCGTGGAAACTACGCACCTCTCGTAAAGTGGTTGGCTCGGGCTAGTCCTTAATGACTTGGACCTTGCTAGGGTCAACTCTGATGCCCTCCGATCCGACTATGTAGCCTAAAAAATCCACTTCAGGGACATAGAAAGTGCACATCTTAAGGTTAAGAAATAATGTTTCCTTCCGTAGGCTGGAAAGAATCGCTCTCATGTGGGAGGTGTGCTCGGCTGTGGTGGTGCTATAAATCAATATGTCGTCAAAGTAGACTACCACAAACCTACCCATGAACGACCGAAAGACGTGGGTCATCATCCGTAAAAAGGTGCTTGGGGCATTGGATAGCCCAAAGGGCATCACAAGCCACTCGTACAACCCATCCTTAGACTTAAACACAGTCTTCCATTCGTCTCCCTCGCGGATCCTAATCTGGTGATAGCCACTCCGTAAATCCAACTTCGAAAAGATGGTGGCGCCAGATAAGACATCTAAGAGGTCATCTAATCGTGGAATAGGAAACCTATACTTGATGGTAATCTTGTTGATAGCATGACTATCAACACACATCCGCCATGTACCATCCTTCTTGGGGGCAAGCAAGGCTGGTACCGCACATGGACTCATGCTAGTCCTAATGAACCCCTTCTTCAACAGGTCCTCAATTTGGGCCTGTAACTCTGTGTGAGCAGCAGGATGGAGTCGATAATGGGGCTGGTTGGGTAAGGAGGAGCCCGGGATTAGATCTATCGCATGCTGAATATCCCTAAGCGGGGGTAATGACGACGACAACTCCTCCGGGTACACGTCCCTATAATCTTCCAACAGTACCCGTAACTCTCTGGGCAAATCATCCAAAACACTAGAATCAGGCTTCACACTCATAAGTACTAGTGCGTACATCACTCCATCAAGAAATGGATCCTTCGCAAACTCTTTCCTACCAACTAGACTCAATGTCTTCCTCTCTACTGGGATAGTGGTGTCCTTAGCCAAAACTACTGGCACCTCCGGGATGGTCTGCCTCAAGGTAATGGTTTTGCCATTGAATTTAAATTCATAAGTGTTGGCTCTACCAAAATGCGTCACATCATGGTCATAGAGCCAAGGGCGGCCCAATAACACGTGACAAGCGTCCATCAGTAGGACATCACACTAGACCTCATCAGTATAGGATTTGAACGAGAGGGGGACCAGGCACCGCATGGTGACCGGGACGGTGATCTTGCTGATCCAAGCTACCTGATATGGGGTCGGGTGTGGTTCCGTGGTCAAGTGCATACGTGTGACGGCACTCTCTGAAATGACATTCACAGAACTACCACTATCAATAATCAGCTTGCAAAGCTTCTGACCACTCTTAAAGATCAGAGAAAGTATGCTCGTCCTCTTCCAATCATCTAACAGACGAGGAGTGGTCAAGATACAACGCATCACCATAAGGTGGTGATCGTCCTCTAAATCACTTGGGACCCCATATGGGTCACCCTCCTCTTCAGCCTCATATACGTAATCAGCGGGGTCGGTCGTCGAATCTAAAAGGGCTATGGCCTTAATCTTTGTTGGGCATTCGAAGACATAGTGACCTTGAATGCCGCATGAGTAACATGTAGTGTTGGGCTTGCTAACCTTCCCTATAAGGACACGCTCACTCGCGGGATTCCTACTGTTTCTAGCGGTGATCACTACACACTTCGACTCGGAAGACCTAAACTTTCCCTTATCCAGATATGTGGAGGAAGACGCTCCAACCATGGACTTGTTCTTCGTGTGGGAATAACGAGAGTGGGCCTTCGAGGCAAGATGCTTTTCAATGTCAAGGGCGACATTGAAAGTCGTGTTCAGGTCCGTGTGACCATAGCGCAGGAGCTTCCTCTGAATATCGGGTTGAAGCCCCTTACAAAATCTAGATAGGTTGACCTCGGGAATCTCCCTAAGATCACAACGCACCATACGGTCCTTCAGCTCTCCCATATACTCAGCTACCGAGTTTGAGCCCTGCCGCAGGGTGGCAAGCTCATCGAACATCTGTGTTCGGTGGTACGCGGGGACGTACTGATCGATCAACAAATTCTTCATCATCGACCAACCTATAGGTGGCACTCCCTGCCCGACTCCTAATCTCCGCTCCTCATTCAGCCAAAAAGTTTTCGCACGACCTGTTAACTTCTTCCTGGCAACTTGGACCTTTTGAGGGTCCGTCAGGTTGTGCCATTCAAAGTAGCATTCCATATCCACTACCCAATTAAGGAAGACCTGGGGATTTCCCAAACCATCATAAGTGGGGGCGTCAATCTTAACGGCCCTAGTAATATCAAAACCACGCTCATGGAGGTGTTCTCGAGGGGGCACTCGGGGAGAGTTCCCATCGGAATTCGAATCATGGACCTGTTGGTGCCGGTCGGGCTGCCCAACATTAACGGGTGGTGGTGGCGGTCCTCCCTGATTCAGAAGGATTTGTGCTAACATGGTCCTAAGCTCGGTCATCTCATTACGTAACGCCTCTATAGCCTCACCGTTACGATCCCCGTGCTCATTCGCTGCCATCCTAGACGATGAAGGTGTGTTATACTCCGTTCCAAGCCTAGTGCGCATACAGGGTTGGACAAAATTATGATTAGTGAATTTTTTGTAGTGCAGATCAAAAAGAAATATTTTGGCAGAAAATTATTTTCGGGATGCGACTAACAGTGAGAACTTCCAGAATTTTTTTTGAATTTTGACGAAAAATAAAGATTTTAGCTTGTTATTCGCAGACCACAGAAAAAAAAATTTTGATTTGATTTTTTTTTTGATTAGTTTGCGCCACGGAAATGAATAACAAGGTTGTATCAATTAAAAAATTGACACGACCTGCTTTGATATCAAATTGATGTAGGGGTTCCGTGATTTTAGAGATTAACACGAACAAGACGCCTCACAACGCCCTTCAAACCTAGATCTACCGCACCTACACAAGCATCTATCATTGCAATACGTTCACATCTAACGCAACACATACACCACAACGGGAGGAATGATCGACTCTAAAATAACGATCGGAAGATAGTCAGATTATTCCCCAAAATTAACATAAAGGTTGCCAATCCTTTTTGAGAGCAAAATCAAGGCTATAGGACAAGATCCACTCAAGCAAATTGGACCTACCCGATCCGGAACAAAAGAGATTCGATAATAATGAAATCAATTTCAGAAATTACAAACGGAGTATTTAAAATCGCGGATAAAACGGTTGTTCGTTCTCCACAAATCTAAAGAAAGAAAACACAAGATGGAGTGGAGAAGTTACCCAACCCAGATCTAGAAATCGCACAAGATATGTGTGGGAGAATCACTCTCTCCACGGATCTACCGACATCAGACCGAATGGGGCTGCAACCTTCTTCCTTGGAGTCGCACCGAAGGAATCCTCACCGGAGTCGCACCGAAGAGGGGAGGAGGAAGCAAACGTTGGAGTCACACCAACATGGGGGGGGGGGGGGGGGGGGGGGGGGGCAAGGAGGAGTCCCCTCTTGGCCGAAATTTCACAAGGGGAAATTTAGGGTTAAATTTTTTTTCTCAAGCCTCATTATAGTCTCCTTATATAAGAGTTACAACATCATACAACCATTCAAGATGGAGATGTAATCTCAACCATCCGCACGGTTAAATACACACCAAATTTTTGTAAATGCAGGAAATAAATAATAAAAATACGCAAATGAATATAAAATTATTACCCAAACATGTAATAATTTTATATTATAAAATTAAACGCATAAAATAGATAACTCGGTCTTCAAGCGGACTTAGCATGCCTCAGGCGGAGGGTATAACGTTGCCTTCCGTTAGCGTCAATATGGCGCCTAAAATCCTTATGCCATTGTGCCTCGCAATCGGATCATCATCAAGTAGTGTAGGAGGGGCCGCGCCATCATAGTCCAGACTCGAACATGCTTTGTCTGGTGGCGAATGAAGGTGGCAACAAAATATCCCAGGTGAAGAGGAAAATGCTCCGTCATGCTATAAAGATATAGAATTTCTTTGGTACTGACGACTCCGGAGCTCTCTCCTCGCCCATTCAGAGTATGGCACAAAAGGTGATGGAGGTAGTGGATAGCTGGACTGATCAAATGGGAGGCCTTAGAGCTCTTGGCTTCATAAGGCGGACCATCTGCAATGCTACGCCATACGGACTCGGAGTTCACTCCATGAGGTAGGTGGTAGTGAAGGTCATGGTATTGTGGACTGTTGAGGAACTCCTCGTCGTAAAGTCAAAGGAATGACATGAACTCCCGAAGACTGAGCAAATAAACGTGACGCTAAACCCGAAACATAATGGTGGCAGTGATAGAAGAGCGATTCGTGCTCCCTGCTACTGTATAGTAACTCAACTCCATGGTGAGTGTGGAAAGGAATTCCAACGTAACCTCGCTATAACCGATCTCATCGATGGTGAAAAATGCGTCCCAACTACAATGTCCGATGAGGAGTCCGACTTCCTCATTCAAATGGATTTCCTCCAACACGTCCAAATCTATGCATCGACAATCTTGAAATTTTTGCTTGCTGAGCTGCTTGAATTGGGCGAGATGAGTGGGGTCTTCAAATTGAAGTATGCCGACTTCAGCATGAATGGCGGCAGGACAGGCAGTGGATTGGTCGAAGAGACTTCGATTTGAGCATTGATGAGAGGTCGACATACCGAATGGATGATATTCCCTGTATATGGCAACGAAAAGCCATGGGATGGATAGATAAAAATGGAGGAAAATATAGATAGGGATTCTGAAAATCATCTCATCATGGACGTTTGTAAAAATTACCTTGAGATGTAGATCAGGGCGAGAGGAGAAGAAATCCGCAAATTTTTTTGAATTCGGAGCACCAGGGAGTGAGATATGGCCGGAAATGAAGGTTGGAAAAGAAAGGGGCGGCAGTTAGTTTCGTACAAGGCTGGAAGGGGAGGAAGATGAAGGGTTTTTTTTATTTAAAACACCACACACGTCCTTAGACACGGCCATGTACCAGGCCGTGTTCTGCTTTTGTGAACAGTGAAAAAGAAACGACTGAATGTTGAACACGGCCGTGCACACAGCCGTGTCACTACCCCTGTGTGTACAATGTAAGGTTCCAGAAATGCGGAAGGGTCTGTGCTCACGTAAATGAACACGGGTAGACACACGGTGTTTACTAGCCTGGTTCGAGGCCGTGAGTTTTGATACATATAAATAATAAACATAAATATTTTTTAAATATGAACAAGAACAAAGACGTGTTTGTAAATAAATAAAAAAAATGAAAGTAGAACAAGAACAAACCTAACATCCCCAAGACACTTAGCTAGATGCCACGAAAATTCAGTTAGTGTCAAGCCGGAGACTTAACTCCTCCTTGCCTTGACGCTCAAATTCTTCCCCAAAATATTGCTTTAGTTTATGTCCATTGACTTTGAAAACCCCTTTTTCTGGGTGAGAGAGTTCGACCGGTGCTCCATATGGAAATACTTGCTCAACCCTAAATGGGCCCGACCATCTTGATTTCAATATTCTGGGAAAGAGTTTTAGACGAGAATTGTATAGCAAAATATTATCCCCAATTTTGAACGATTTAGGATTCCGAAGTTGTCTATCATGGAAAGCTTTTGCTTTCTCTTTGTATATATGAGAATTCTCATATGCGATTGCTCTCCACCCATATAATTCATTTAGTTGAATTTTTCTCTTCTCTCCTGATAGATCTAAGGTCATGTTTAGAGTACGAATAGCCCAATATGATTTATGTTCATGTTCAACTGGTAGGTGACATGCCTTACCATATACTAGTCTATATGGTGTAGTGCCAATTGGTGTCTTAAATGCAGTGCGGTAGGCCCATAAAGCGTCGTCCAATTTTTTAGCCCATTGTTTCCTATTCCCCTTTACTGATTTTTCTAGGATGTGTTTCAACTCCCGGTTTGATAGCTCGACTTGCCCACTGGTTTGTGGATGATAAGGGTGACTACCCTATGCGTAATCCCATATTTAGTCAAAACTTTATTAAATCGAGAATTACAAAAGTGAGTCCCCCGATCACTAATGACGGCACGAGGCGTTCCAAATTGCGAAAACAATTTTCTAAGGAATTTGACAACAACTCTAGCATCGTTCGTTGGTAAGGCTTTTGCTTCTACCCATTTTGAAACATAGTCTACGACAACTAGAATGCATTTATTACCATACGAATTAGGAAATGGCCCCATAAAGTCAATTCCCCAAACATCAAATATTTCACATTCCAAGATAAACTTTTGTGGTATTTCATTTGCTTTTGAAATATTACCTGATCTTTGGCAAAAATTACATAAATGAACATACCTCTGGGCATCCCTGAATAGAAGGGGCCAATAAAAACCTGAATCGAGTACTTTCTTTGTCGTACAAATTGGCCCAAAGTGTCCTCCCGTAGGTCCTGAGTGACAATGCTCCAAGATCTTCCACCCTTCTTCCTCTGATACACATCTCCGGATTATCGAAACTGCACAAATGCGAAACAAAAAAAGGGTCCTCCCAAAAGTAGTATTTTAGATCTGAAGAGAATCTCTTCTTTTGTGATGTGAAAGATCTGATGGAAGGACCTTAGAACCAATACAATTTGCAAAATCTGCAAACCATGGAGTGTTAGTATGAGATTGAGTTTCAAGAATATATAAACGTTCTTCGGGAAAACTATCATTTATAGTGGATTCATTTAATACTTCTAAATATGGATTCTCAAGACAAGAGAGGTGGTCTGCTGCCAAATTTTCGGCTCCCCTCTTATCTTATATTTCTATGTCGAATTCTAGCAAAAGCAAGATCCAACGTAGCAAACGGGGTTTAGCATTAGCTTTCGTATGTAAATAATGTAAAGGAAAGATCAGTGTAAACAATCACTTTGAACAATGTTAAGTACGAACAGAATTTATCAAATGCAAAAATAACTGCTAATAATTCTTTTTCAGTTGTTGTATAATTCTCCTGTGCAGCATTCAATGTCTTACTAGCATAGTAAATGAGGTGAAATTGTTTATTTCTTCATTGTCCTAGTACGGCACCAACCGCAAAGCTACTAGCATCACACATTAATTCAAAAGGTTGAGAAAAATCTTATGCAATCATGACAGGAGAATTAATTAATTTGTCTTTTATTATCTCAAAAGATTTCAGGCATTCACTATCAAAAATAAAAGGAGTATCTTTTTCTAATAATTTTGTTAACGGTTTTGAAATTTTTTAAAAGTCTTTTATAAATCGTTGGTAAAAATCTGCATGTCCTAAAAAGCTACGCACTGCCTTAGTCGTGGCAGGAGGTGGTAAATGTTCAATAGTTTCTATTTTTGCTCTATCCACCTCAATTGCTCGACATGTAATCTGATGGCCCAAAACCAAACCTTCTTGTACCATGAAATGACATTTCTCCCAATTAAGTACAAGATTAATTTCTTCACGTCGAGCAAGTACCTTTTTAAGATTTTCTAAACATAAGTCAAAAGAATCCCCAAAGACTAAAAAATCATCCATAAACATATCATCAGCTAATTCATTAAATATGGATAGCATGCATCTTTGAAAAGTAGCGGGTGCATTACATAATCCGAAGGGCGTACGTCTGTATGCAAAAGTGCTGAAAAGACAAGTAAAGGTGGTCTTTTCTTGATCCTCTGGGGTGATAGGAATTTGTAAGTAGTCTGACAATCCATGTAGAAAACAATAGTAAGCGTGTCCCGATAAATGCTCTAAAATTTGATCGATGAAAGGAAGTGGAAAGTGATCTTTTTGTGTAGCATCATTTAGTTTCCAATAATCTGTACAAACTCACCATCCTGTGACAGTACGTGTAGGAATAAGTTCATTTCGTTCATTAGCTACCACTGTAAGACCTCCCTTTTTAGGGACTACTTGAATAAAGCTGACCCATGAACTATCAGAAATAGGATAAATCATCACAGAATCTAGTAATTTGAAAACTTCAATTTTCACAACCTCTTTCATATTTGGATTGAGTCTACGTTGAGGTTGGATAGATGGTTTATAATTATCTTCCATAAAAATTTTATGTGAACAAAATGAAGGATTAATTCCTTTAATATCCGAAATTGACCATACTATTGCTCTCTTATGCTCTTTTAAAACATAGACCAATTTTGCTTTTTCAGATCCAGATAAATAACTAGAGATAATAACAGGAAAAGTAGAAGTAACTCCCAGAAACACATATTCAAGATGATCAGGTAATTTCATTAATTCCACAATTGGAGGATCGGTTGTGATTTCTTTTAAATGATCTTTATCGCTTTTTTATAACATCAAAATCCACTTTTCTAGTTAAAGATCGAGAATACTCGAGATAAGCTAAGTGATCACAAACATCAATACGAGTAAAATCCTTTAAATTACAATTAGCAATACAAAGTTCTAAAGGATCAACACAAAGCAATTCGGAAGGTATTATTGAAACAACATGGCCAATACTATTAATAAAATAACATGTATCATCAACCTCTATTGGTTGTTTCATAGCATTGTTAATTTGAAATGTAACCTCATCCTCTCCAACTCGCAAAACTAATTTTCCATCGAAAACATCAATCAAGGCTCTAGAAGTTGCTAAAAATGGACGACCGAGAATGAGCGGTATTTCAGTATCTTCATCCATATCTAACATAATAAAATCCGCAAGGAAAATAAATTTATCAACTTTTATTAAAACATCCTCTATAACTACCCTAGGATATTTTACCGTTCGATCAGCAAGTTGAATACTTATTCTAGTTGGGCGTAGTTCGCCCATTCCTAATCTTAAAATGAGTTTATAAGGCATGAGATTAATACTTGCTCCTAAATCAGCTAGAGCTCTTTTAACTTGCATGTCACCGATTAAACATGGAATAGAAAAACTACCTGGATCCATTAGATTTTAGGGTAATTTGTTTTTTAAGATTTCTGAACATTCTTCACCAACGTGACCGTGGAAAGCTCCTCCAGTTTCTTTTTGTTAGAAAGTATGTCTTTCAGGAACTTCACATACTTGGGCATTTGAGACACTGCTTCTGCAAAAGGCAAAGTAATATGTAATTGTTTAAATAAGGATAAAAATTTACCGTATTGTGCATCCATACGATCCTTGTTCAGCTTTGCCGGATATGGTATCGGGGGCTTGTATTCTTTCAAGGGAGGAAGTGGTTCTGATGATGATTGAACCGCTTATGGTGATGGGGTGTTCTCTTCCGACTCTTTAGTAATCGTAAGTGGTTGGTGAAGCGGATTCCCATTACGCAAAGTGACTGCCTTGGAATGCTCCCTTGGATTTGTCTTCGTGTTTCCTGGAAGGGTTCCGAGAGCACGCTCTGAGATGAGTTTCGCCAATTGCCCAACTTTTCCAAATTTCGGATTGAACTCTCTTGATTTCGAAAAGACATTTCGGCTGTCTGCATGAACCTTGCTATGACTTCCTCAACCGGAGGCTTCCGTTGTTTAAGTGGTGGTTGTTGATGTTGAAATACTTGTTTCATGTCATTTGGTTGCTTAGGACCTTATCCTCCCCATAAGAAATTCAGGTGATTTCTCCATCCCAGATTATAAGTTGCACTATATGGGTTGTTTGCGGGCTTGAATGGGGTTCTGTTTGCATTGCCCAAATAATCCACTTGTTCATGTTTCGTAGAGCCATCGCTTGTCGGGTCCCATTGTACTGTTGTAGGAGGTGCTTGGGCAGTGAGAGATTGTCCATCTTTTGATGAAGTTTATCCACTTGTATCGCCAATGCGGTTACGACATCAATATCATATACACTGGTGAGTTTATTTGGTTTGGATCGAGGTACGCTCCACTGGATGTTGTTCATGGCCATCCCTTCTATCAACTCTGTTGCTGCATGGGGGTTTTGTTGTTCAATGCTCCTCCTGCGGCAGAATCTAACAATTGCCTTGTAACTTGATTCAGACCATTGTAAAATGTTTGGATTTGCTGTCAGACAGGTATTGCATGATGAGGTAGATGACACAATAGCTCTTTGAAGCGCTCCCAGGTGTCATATAACATTTCTATTTCCATCTGGCAGTAAGTGTTGATTTCATTTCTGAGCTTAGCAGACTTTGATGGCAGGAAATACTTCAGCAGAAACTTTTCAACCAATGTATTCCAAGTCATGATTGACCCCCTTGGTAGAGAGTTCAACCATTGCTTTGCTTTATGTCTTAAGGAAAATGGAAACAGTCTCAATCGAATAGCATCATTGGTTGCTCCATTGATCTTAAATGTGTCACAGATCTCCATGAAATTTGATAAATGCATATTAGGTTCTTCGTCTTGGAGTCCATCAAACTGGATGTACTGCTGAACCATCTGAATAACCCCCAGTTTGAGTTCAAAATTATTTGCTTCTACAACTGGTCGAGTAATACAGGATCCTATTCTAGTTGTATCTGGACATGCATAATCGGCTATGGTTCGTTGCCGATTTGCTTCATCCTGATTATCTGTCATGGTGTTAGATTTGCTTATATGTAAATCTGATATCTACAGATTATCTGAACTTGCACTGGCTTCCGAATTAGTCGATTGTGATTGATGATGTATTCTTTGTGGTTCAGACTAAAATTGAACAAGGACAGTGTTCCATTTCCTAGTCATAAACTAGAGTACTACAAAAGAAGATCATGTGAAATAAACACAAACATAAAATATAATGTCAATGATACTATAATAAAGTAGATTAATAAAATCCAAGTTTTCAGAATATCGAAAATAGAGTCCCCGACAACGGCGCCAAAAACTTGATGGGTTACAATTCTCACTTAATAATAAATTTCCAAGGCAAGCGAACCTATCAATTGTAATAAATAAGGAATCCCTATCTTATGTCGTATTCCAGAGGATCTCTTCAATTACTCATACCCACTTCTCATCAATTATCTACCAAGCGAATCAAGAGTGGTTTTCTTATAGAAACAAAATTTAAACTAAGTTATCTATTTAATATAAAATTGTAAATTGCGATAGAAAGAACTTATGATTGAAGGATATTATTTGGATGTAGAGAACACCTAGATGATGCAATAGATCCTTGAGACCCGTACTTCAAACTCTCAAAACCTAGTCAACCGAGAAGATTTAAATATAATTAACTTCTCTCTCGAGCGAATTAATACTAAGGTAAGGTTGATTGATTAGGATTTCTCCTAAATCAAAACTCCTTCACTTGCTTTAAACCCGAATAGACTTTTATCTCAAAACACGGAAGAATATCGCAAGCTATCTCTATGTGTTCGATTCCCTTCATTCATGCAAGATCTTAGCATGCTAAGGATTTCTCAATCTCAAAGGATGAAATCACACAAGAATTACAATTTCGGAAAATAAAACTTGGCACAATTGAATTGCATGAACAAATTAACAAAAGGATTGAGAGATTAAAAAGAGAGCATTCAAATCATATAAAACATCAAACTTTGGTTCTTACATCCAAACGCTAAAAAGATATTAGTTCCGCATCATCTTCTCTAAGCAAAAATAAAGTTCAAACGCAAAATCAAAATAAAAGAACATACAAAAAATTCCCGTTGCTCTTCTTCCTTCACGATCTTCAAACTCCAGAAAACTCCAGCCCCAAGAAAACTGCTTTCTTCAGGAACTTTCATTTCTTTTATAGTTTGTGTTGGAAAAGGAAAGAAAATAGACGCACACGACCTTGCACACAGCCATGTCAGTGGCCGTGTATAATGAGGGGGAACGACTATGTTGAAGATGTGTAGTCGTGTTGCTGCGCACGACCATTCATATGGCCGTGTATGAAGCTGTGTTATTTGATGAGCTTTCCTGCGACACGACCGTGTATAAAGCCGTGTGTCTGTCTGTGACTTTCTCTGTTCTTTTTGTTGGCTAAATTCCCTGAGCACGACATACCTTCCAGCCGTGTAGAAGGCCATATATATTGACACGTCCATGTCTGTGGCTGTATGTATGGCCGTGTAGAGTCCATTTCTCTGAAATTATCATTTCTCATCCTGAATACACCTGGATGCATATGTTTAAGTTAAAACTTCATTGCATGTGAACAAATAACTATTATGATGAGAATAAGCATAAAAATAATGAGTTTAGGCTTTAAATTGAGGCGAATTTAAATAGGAATCTCAGCTATAATTTGATAAATATGACCTTATCAGCGACTAACCATCATCTTCTTGCTTCTACAGCTACTCACATTTTACTGCGCGAGCCTCTCCCATGGCAAAAGAGGCAGCTCCTACTTGGGAGGGCGCGGGGATCCCGCCGTGCGATGATGAGGGGATGCCTTCATCCCTCATCTACTTGTCACAGATTCCCGAGGATCCGGTGGATGCCAGCGAGAAGGCAGGATCCTCGCGGAAGAGGAAGGACAAGGGGATGACTGTTGGGAAAAACCCTTGTGATTTATCTAACAAATTACTTAAAGTGATTTCACCAGTTAGGTTATATTACCCTCATTGTATAGAAAGGGTAAAATGGTCATTAGATGTCCTAGGATGTCACACTCACCTTAGAGTGTCAAGACCAGGTCAAGATAAACATAAATTCAGTTGAGTTAAAACTTGCGTTGAATAGAAGTCGACGCAACTTCGACTAGATGTCGACGTAACTCTAACTGAAAGTTGAAGCAACTTAATCAGCCTGTCGAAGTATAAGTTAAGTCGACGTAACGTTGAAAGGAACTTGACGCAGAAGGAAGAGCCTGTCGAATCCATCTTAGAAGTCGACGCAACTTCGACTTCAATTTGACGCAAAAGATATAGTTCAAGTCCAAGTCTTCAACTCGATGGTTACATCGATAAGTAATCGACGCAACGTCGACATCTGAGTTCAGCCAGAGCTAAGAAGGAATTCAAAGCTACTTCTATAAGAACTCAGAGGTGCGTCGATATGAAGAATGATGAAGTCGACGTAGAGTCTAATACAGTCTAAGATAGAAGCTTTTCCATCTATCCTTTTAATACCTTTTCAGAAGGTCCACAATGCTGAAGACAGTTCTCCAATGGCTCATTTATTGCCAAGAAAGGAATGGATTATTCCAGGAGACAACAAAAACATTCTTGGAATGTATTCAAATCTGATGGACGGGTCGAGAACAAAAGAAGAAAGGGAAATCAATTGTCCAATAGGAATTTCCTTCTCAGGACAACCCAAAAGAAGAAAGAAATTCAAATTCCAATCATGGAGAATAAGTATGCTGAGAGAAGAAGAAAGACATAACATTTGATCACATTTTTCTTTCTGTCTGTCAAAAAGGGTTTTTCTCTTCTTCCTCCTTCAACCCTAAGACAGAAAACAACATCTCTCTCTGCACAGGAAAACCAACTGAGCTGCTTCTTCTTCTTCTCACACAGCAATAAGTTTACAAGAAGTACTTAGAGAATAAAGATCAAGCCAATAACCCTTGCAATCATCATAATCATAAGCAAGGGTTCATTATATTCAGATCTAGTGACAAAAGCAACAATATTAACAGAAATAGCTTTTGCAGAATTCTGAAAGCAGAATTCTATTATTCTCTTTCTTTCCTCCTTCTTCTTTATTCATCAACTATAAAATAGTTTTATTAATCCCTCTTTCAAAGGATTCAGTGGTTCTAAGAGTCTCCTTATCAAGAGACTCTGTGGCTCTAAGAGTCTCCTTATCAAAAGACTCAGTGGTTTTGAGAGTATCCTTATCAAAAGACTCAGGCATAGTTAGTGCAATCCTACCAGGGAGGTAGAAGAGTGGACTACCCACATTTTGGGGAACCACTATAAAAATCTCGTGTCTTCTGGATTGAATTTTCTGTGCTGTCTCTCTTTACAGTTTTCTATTTTATATTTACTGCATTTACTTTATTCTGTTTTGGTATAGTTAAGTGCATAATACTTAGTAGTTTTTATTGTGTGTGCACAGCTAGGGTATAAAGTTTTAAATCTCTATTCACCCCCTCTAGAGAATACTCAGAGGCACAATGTGCATTTTCAATTGGTATCAGAGGGAGGTTGGTCATTAAAAGGTTAACACCTTGATCAAAAGACCTCCTCACTCTCATTTCTTTATTTTAAATTAATTAAAATTATTTTCTCAAGAAAATGAGTTCTAAGGATTATGCATCAACAAGACCACCAGTGTGTAACCTAAATAAGTTTACACTCTGGAAGACCAGAATAAAGCTATATATGAACTCTATTGATGAAGACATATTTAATGTCATTATTTCAGGTCCCCCAGCTCCATACAAGAAAGATGTCAGTGGATCTTCAACACAGGAACCTGTGCCCAGGGCTGAGTGGATAGATATTGAGAAGAAGCAGAAGGCATGTAATGCCAAAGCTATGAACATTTTGGTTTCCACCATGTCAGATGACATATTCAGAAAGTAGCTAACTGCCAATCAGGAAAAGTGATCTGGGAATCTCTTTCTAGACTTGTAGAAGGAAGTTCTGATGAAAGAAAGGACATGAAGTCTCTTCTCATATCCCAATATGAGAACTTTCAAAAGAAAGCTGAGGAAACTATTGCTGAGATGTATGACAGATTAAACATTATAATAAATAAGCTAAAAAGTCTAGATAAAGAAGTATCCTTGACAAAGATCAATGATAAGATCCTCATATGGTTTCCAAGCTCATGGTACTCAAGGATCTGGGCCATCAGAGAGTCCAGGTGCCATAGATAGATATCTACTGATGCTTTGCTAGGAAAGCTCAAATCTTATGACATGCTGCTGAAGAGCAGGGCTGAAACAGAGGCTAAGGAGACAACCCCATATCCCATCCAAAGGAGTCTTGCCTTGAAGGTTGCTGAAGGAGAGACCTCCACTCTTGAAGATAAAATGTTCAGTCTCTTTGCAAGGAGATTCAGAAAGTGGGTCAAAACAGAATACTCAAGAAGAAAAGAGAGGAGCTCAAAGCCCAGATTTGATAAGACTCCAAAGAAGGAAGTGATCTGCTTCTCCTGCAATAAGCCAGGGCACATAGCGCCTGAGTGTCCACAAGAACAAAGGGATAGGAGCAGCATCAAAGATTAGTAGAAGAAGAAGTCTTTCAGTAATAAAGACAAGAAGAAAGGTAGAGGTTTCATTGCTGAAACCTGGAGTGACTCTGAAACAGAGTTAAGTTCCTCTTCATCAGATATTGATGAAGAAGCTGCTGAAGCTGCCTGCCTGATGGCATTAGGGATCTCCTTAGATGATGAATAAGAACAAGTATCATTGTTTGACAACTTTAATTTTGAGTCAGAAGACTTTAAAAAATGCTTTAAAGAGTTTTGCAATGATTACCTTAAAATACAAAAAGAATTAGAAACAGATAGGGAAGAATTAGAAAACTTCAAGAAAAAAAATTACATTCAATTAATAAGGATTTAAGAGATGAAATTCAGAATAAAGAAATAGAATTTATTGAAATAAGAAATGAAAATATAAAACTAAAAGAAGAGCTAACAAAGGAAAAAGCCTTTGAGGACTCTCTCAATGGGAGGAGTCAAAAGCTCAAAGATATTACACAAAATCTCTCCATGATATTTAAGCACCTAGGTCTAGGAGAAGACCCATGCAGTAGCACTGAAATCATTAGTAGACCAGCCTGGAAAAAAACCAGTTAAATTTATTAGACCTAGTAACAATCAACAAGTGAGAGGAGTGTAATAACTAATGATCAGGATATTAATAATCCAGATAAAATAATTGTATTTAATAAAGGAAATCCAAACAATGAAAAGAAATCTCTAGGAAAGAGTAATTCAGAGAAATTAACCAACAACAATCAAAAGGCTAAAGTCAATAGTAGAATAATTAGACACTCTGCTGATCTAATATATTTGGATACATTTTATACACATTTCAAGTATCAAAATAATAAACGTAGGTTTGATAAACTCATTCTATGCCATCCAAAAGGATATCATGAAAGACCCTTCTATTCTTTCATAGAATCTTATAATGGTAGAAGCAAAGGGCCTAAGGTAACCTGGGTACCTTCTAATGTTTGAGCCACTTGTGCAGGATAAGGTATGATTCTTCCTAGGAGATAATGAAAGGGGAAGGAAGAAATAAATCCTAAATGAGGAACTAATTCAACAAAAAGAGTAATCTCTTCTCTGAATCCCTCTGTTATCTTATAGTTCATGAAAATATTATTATAAACACTATCTCTAATAAAAAATCCTTGCTGGGAAAAACAACAATAACTTTATAAGAAAATAGAACTGTTAATTCAGAGTAGCGCCGAATAGATTTTGACGTACCGTTGAGTTCTACTCGACACTAGCTTCAAGAGATAGTCGGAGTAGATAATTCGAATGGAATTCACCGCAACGTCGATTTCATATTAACACATGCGTCAACTAAATAGTCGCTGAACAAATTTGAGGTCACGTCGATTACTAATTGACTCAATGTCGATATTATTATGTCAACTTAATTGTTATTGAACAATCTCGAAGTTGCGTCGGATACTAATCGACACAACGCCAATATATCAGCGGGCGCAGAGTTGCTTCTAGAAGCTACCTCGATAAGTTTTGGCGCGCTAAATATTAATTTTTATCGATGGTGCGTCGACTAAAACCCTAAGTTGCGACGATTCATCTTCTTTTAATCAACTTAGGCGTCGAATTCCTTACGCTTTCGAATTTTCTCTTCTCTTTACTCTTGTGCTTTCTCCTTCAACAGCTCTCTCGTGTTCATGTTTCTCTCTCTCCCCTCTTCTATTATTTGCAAGTACTTCACCACAGAGTCAATGGCTCCTCCTAAGATGAACTCAGGTTTTGATTTTGATGTGGACTCATTCAATCCAGCTTCTAATAATTTCAAGGCCATTCTTGGCTTGTTTCAGTCTGCTGGATTGACAAACCTGATCTCTACAAGATGCAAGATCCTTGAAGTTGAACTGACAGAGCTTAAAGATATTATTCACATTGAAGATGATGGTTCACTGCATGTGAAAATCTCTGGGAATTACATCAACATTACAGAAGAGATGTTGTGTCAAACTTTTGATCTACCAGCAGGTAGTGAGTCAGATGAACTTTCAATGGAAGAGACAAGCAGTGCATTACAAATTATGAAATTCAGGAAAGAGAAGGCCACTAATCTGAAGAAGATTTACCTTGTAGAAGAATACAGATTCCTTGCTGATATTGTGGGAAAGGTGCTGCTCTGCAAAATCTCAGCACATGATGCTATACCTAAGCAGCAACTGCAGATCATGGGTGTTCTAGTCCTCAACAAGAAAATAAACTTGGGGAGATGCCTCCTGAAAATGATTGTCCACAAGTATTCACATAAAGAGAATGCTTATATGAGGATTATGAGTCAGGTTCTTCTTCACCCTTATCCAATGGTGTGCAATTCCAAGGGAGTGCCCATTCCTCCTGACAAGAGAATTAATATTAGAATTTTCTCTAAGTGGACCAGGCAGATCCTCAAGCCTGGTCACAACACAAATTTCCCTTCAATCACAACAACAACCATACATCACCACTCCAACAGAAAATCCTCCAGACATTCATTCTTCTGATGTCAGATCTCCTCTACCTCAATCTCCCATGCATCAACAATCTCCACCTCCAGTTGACACAACTCCAGTCATCATATCCACACCTCCACCTGCCTCTACCTCCCATTCTACACATCTAGTTGATGTTGAGCAAGTAATTGCAAAGGTAGTAGGACTGGCTACTGGCACTTTTGCAAATCTTCTGGCCTCTCAAGCAAGAGAGTTTATTAGGAAGTACTCCTAGATGGAGTCAGAACTGCAAGAATCAAAAGGGTCTCTCCTGGCTCTAAAAGCATTTGTGTCCTCTGATACGTTTTTTAATTGGTTTGTTTCTCTCTTTTCTTTGTTAGAAAGAGAGAAAGAAAAGGAAAAGCTCTTTCTTCCTTTTCGATTCAACCTTGGGCGGACGTTTTCGAAGAGCCCCGCGAGTAATCCTACTTCGAGGAATTATCCGTTATCCTATCGAAGGATAGAAGTAACGGACTCTTTCTCTTTCGAAATATCGAGGATTCCTCCTCGGCCGCGTCCTTTGAAGGCAGAATGAAAAGAAAAATAAAGCTACTTTACTTTTAAAATTTAAATTGAAAGCTTTTTGAAAATATTGTTGCAACAATTTTTTAAGTAGTTGCAACAATTCTTTAAGAGCGTTTTAAAACTTCTTTTACCTTGAGCTAGTTGCAACAACCAAAGAGGCGTTGCAACAATTTTTTAGTGTTTTTAAAAGAGTTTTAAAGAGTGCTTTAGAGAGAAAGCTTTTGGGTTTATGTAATTATCCGGACTAAAATCAATAAAGGCAAGTGGACCTTATCGATAGTAGTATAGGATATTTCTTTTGAAATATCAAGGTCGTATTTTTCCAAGGTCGTATCGATTATTTCTACTTGTTAGGAACGCGCTATTATCTTATCGAGAAGAGTTTGAAGATTTTTATGATTTTATAGAAAAGTTAGTGACGAAAACGATAACTATCGCGGGCTTGGTGTGCGTTTAGCAAAAACCAAGAAAAGCGATGAAAAGAAAAAGAACGAAAACGTTAATTTGAAAAGTAGTTTTGCTTAGAAATTTTTAGGGTTTTATGAAACTATAATGATAACTACGGCGATAATTAGCGATTGAGCGGAGCGCGTGATTAAGCAAAAAGCAAATATATAAAAGATAAAAGACGCACTAATTGAAAACTCACGCACTCTACGGAATTAAAATTAAAGCGGTAAATTGCAGAAATTGAAGAAATGCGATCCCTACCCAAATAGGTAGAGGGGAAATAAATGCGTGAGCAAGTCCTATCCAAACGGATAGGCGGGAAATAAATGCGTGAGCAAGTCCTATCCAAACGGATAGGCGGGAAATAAATGCGTGACAGAAATGGAAACTATTCGGTTACAAAAAAGGCGCAAAATTTATTCACCTACACACACGCACTCTACTTGAAATTGAAATCTAAGTTAAAAGAAAATAAAATCTATGCTCATAAACACACACACTCTTCTTTAATGAAATCTAATTAAAAATAAAACAAAACTAATCTCATACACTCACACACACAACAATAATGAAAACTAAGTTAAAAGAAAAGAAAAGCTATACTCATACACTCACCCACACTAACAACAAAACAAAACTAAAATAAATACAAATTACTCTCATACACACACACACTTACAAAAAGAGACAAAGAAAGTGAAAACAACAAAATAAAACAAAACAAAACAATTTAATTAACCACCTACACTCACACACACTAATAACAAAACATCTAAAAATTATAACAAAACTAAAAACAAGATAATTACTCTCATACACTCACACACACAAATTAAAAAAATGAAAACTAATTAAAATTACTAAATTACTAAATTGCAAAAAAAACTAAAAATAAAAAGAAAAAGAAAAAGAGAACACACACTTCCAACAAAACAAAGAGAGAGAGAGTGACAAAACAAGCCAACTATTTCATTTCCATAATAAAAAGATTACAAAAAACAAGAGAGAAAAAGAGCACAAAATTACAAAAACATAAAAACTAGTTGGATCAAAACCTTAAGAATAAGCTCTCAAAATTTTTGAACCCTTGGACTCAGCTGAAACTGGCTATTTATAGAAAAAAATTTTGGATTACACGCCCTCGGACACGGGCGTGTCTGAGGGCGTGACACGGCTTGGGGTGCGAATAGCCAGAACAGCTGGATCCAGGCAGGCATCTGGAAGGCTTGACCGGCGACTTCGGAAGTACACGGGCGTGTTCCAAGTAACACGGGCGTGTTCGATGTCGGCATTGTGTTGTCGGCTGCTGGGCGTGACGGGCGGCGTGTCCTTTGTTCTTCCGAAAGAAATTGAGGGGTCACGGCCTCGGTCACGGGCGTGACCCGATCACGGCCGTGACAGTGGGCGTGACATTGACATCTTGGCTCGAATCTGGGCTTGGTCATTCAACACGGGCGTGACTGATGTACACGGCCTCGGTCACGGGCGTGACCGAGGGCGTGACTTGATGTTTGAGTTGGAAAAAGAGCAGGGAAAAGAAAATGTTAGGGATTAGTGAACACGCCCTTGGACACGGGCGTGACCAAGGGCGTGACTTAACAAAATTACAAAAACTTTACAAAAATTAAAATAAAACTAAGTTAAAAACAAAAATAACAAAAACAAACATTTTATTCATTAATTTACATATATTATTTAGAAATCTAATTAAAATTATACTAAAAATTATAAAGAAAAATGCGTATATTTACTATTCATCATCCTCCTCCTTGGTCATAAAAGAATTCTTAACCTCCCTAGTTAGTAAGGTTCAGAAGGGGGAGAAGATTCGGGAGGAGGAAATGCCTAATCTAGAAAAGAGTGGCCAGGAGAAGGACAAAGACAATAGTTTCTGATCACGATAAACTTACTGTATTCCAAACAGAAAGGCTTGAAATTCTAGATGCAAATACTCAGGGGGGAGCTGTTGGATCTGTAGGCGCCATAAAGGGTGGCTGAATAAGGGTTTTAAAAACTTATGTTATATTTTGAAATACTTGAAATAATAAGAGATCAAAATAGTGCAAAACTAAAAACAAACCAAGTGAAATAAAATAGAGAAATGATTTTATTAATGTGAAATGTAGGATTACAAAACTTGTTTTCTTATAATGCTAGAAATCGAAGGCGAATAAAAAAAGTCTTTTTTGTTCTCAATCTAGACCCATATCCCCACAAACCAGTGGCTTTAGCCTATCCTTCCCCTGATACGGCCTCAAGCCACTCTAGCCAATCCTTCCTCGGATATGGACTCGAACACCCCCTAGACCAAACCTAGATCTAGTCACCAACATGAGGAGAATTCCTCCTTAAGTCCTACCCAAGCCTAGTCGCCAACACGAGGCGAATTTACTACACGATTACAATAATAAAGAGATGAAAATAACAACAACAATATTAAAAACTCCCTATTGAAGACCTTCTGAAGTTGGAGATGAATGACCGCTGTAGAATAAGCGTGCTTGAAGTGATCATCGTTCAGATGTGGCGGGAAGAAATCCTCCTTCAGAAACTCACTGAACTTTGGGTGGGAGATCAATTCTCAGCAGAATAGGGCTCTGGAATATTGGCACTCAACCTCTCTAAAATTTGTGTGTTAAAAATGAGAGAAGAGGGATCCTTATATATGAGAGAGAGCTAGTGCCTGAGCTAATGCTACCGCCGACATTATCTTGAATTAGGAAATATTCTCGGCGTGTGTATCTTCATTCCAAGGAAACCCTGCTGTGATTCTTCTTGTGCGTCGAGATAGCGCCTGCGCTAGGTGCTAGTGCCTTCTGAAAGTGCCTCCCAAAATTGCTCTAATCAGAGCTCACGCCTGCACTAGGTGCTACTGCCGACGCTTTTCATTGAGTATCCTTCTGGAAGTATTTTCGGAAGGTGTTCCTTCTTTCCGGATTTCTAATGAATTTTCTGAAGTTCTTGACCAGGAGACATTCTTCATCTTCATCATCATCTTCGTTGCTCTCCTTCATTGACTTCAGTGCCAGCGCCTTTTTCTTTGGTTCCTTGTTGTATTCATCATGTTGAATATGGAGTTCTACCTCATGGGTTTTGAGATTCCCAATGAGGTTCTCGATATTGAGCATTATTGGGTTGCGTGATTCCAAGATGGCGGTCACCTTTGGATTGAACCTAGGAGGTAGAGAGCGAAGAATTTTTCCGACCAAGTCGCTGTCGGAGTAGATCTTGTTACGAGCTTTTGAAGCGTTGATGATCTTGGTGAGGCCTGTGTACATCAAGTTGATATCTTCTTCAGCATCCATCCTGAATTTTTCATATTCTGATTCCAGTTGGAATAGCTTTGCATCTTTCACCTGCGATGTACCTTCATGAGTAATTTCTAATTGGTTCCAAATATCATAAGAAGTTACACAAGCAGAAATTCGATTAAATTCAGTTCGATTTAAAGCACAATATAAAGCATTCTTTGCCTTTGCATTATTTTTGCATTTGAGTTTATCGCTATCATCCCATCTATCCTTAGGTTTTTCTAGCGTAACCTCTCCTACTATAATTGTAGGAGGAGAGTACTGAACTTCTACCATGTTCTACACTTCTATATCCATGGTCATAAGAAAACACATCATCCTAGATTTCTAGTAGTTGAAATCTGACCCAGTAAAAAGAGGTGGTCTACTAACACCTTGACCCTCTGGAAAAGCGAGATCATAAGACGCCATTTATTCCTGGTTGTTAGACCGTTTGGAATAAACACCTCTGATACCACTTGTTGGATCTGTAGGCGCCCTTATAGGGGGGGGGGGTGAATAAGGGTCTTAAAAACTTATGTTATATTTTGAAATACTTGAAATAATAAGAGATCAAAATAGTACAAAACTAAAAACAAATCAAGTGAAATAAAATAGAGATATGATTTTATTAATATGAAATGTAGGATTACAAAACTTGATTTCTTATAACGCTAGAAATCGAAGGCGAATAATAAAAAGTCTTTTTCGTTTTCTATCCCAACTCGTATCCCCACGAACCGGTGACATTATCCAATCCTAGATCAAGGCGCCAACACGAGGCAAATTCCTCCCTAAGTCCTACTCAGACTTAGTCGCCAACACGAGGCAAATTTACTACACGATTACAATCATAAAGAGATGAAAATTAATAACAACAACAATATTTAAACTCACTTTTGAAGAACTTCTGAAGTTGGAGATGAATGGCCGCTGTAGAATAAGGGTGTTTGAAGCGATCGACGGTCGGATGCGACGTGAAGAAATACTCCTTCAGAAACTCACGGAACTTTGGGTGGGAGATCAATTCTCGACAGAATAGTGCTCTGAAATATTGGCACTCAACCTCTCTCAAACTTGTGTGTTAAAAACGAAAGAAGTGGGCTCTTTATATAGAAGAGAGAGCTAGCGCCTGTGCTAACGCTGTCGCCGATGTTATCCTGAATTAGGAAATATTCTCCGTTTGCATATCTTCATTCCAAGGAAACCCTGCCACAATTCCTCTTGTGCGTCGAGATAGCGCCTGCGCTAGCGCCTTCTAAAAGTGCCTCCCAAAATTTCTCTAATCAGAGCTAGCGCCTACGCTAGGTGCTACCGCCGGCGCTAGTGGACATGCTGGATTTTTGGCTTCAAACTTGTGGGCAACCTTCTTATGTTATCCTTGAGTCATATGATATTGTTTCCTGCACACTTAAACACATAAGATCAAATACACATAAGATTTATTTTTCTCAAACCTAGGAGATGTGGAAGACCATGTTACAACAAACTCCCCCTTTTGATACTAACAAATCCATTAATGATAAATCAGAGCATTAGTACATAAAGCATGATGAAACCTACTTGTGTGTGTGTGTGTGTGTGAGTGATGACTTAAGATAATTGTTGATTTTCCTATTTAGAATTGCTCCCCCTAAATGCATGCTCCCCCTATGTGAATGCTACCCTTATATGTAGGCTATCATCTTAATCATTAACCATGTTAGTTTTCCCATTTGATAACGGTTTTTATTTATCATGATAGTTCTCCCCCTTTTGTTATTAGCACAAGTTGGTTAAGGAAGCAAAAGACATAAACAAGAATTTTTTGAGTAAAATATAAGGCATGATCGAGCTTTTAGAGGAAATGAAATGATAAGGAGTTTTTTGCATAAAAATTTTCATAGAAAAAAATAAGAGTTTTTAGCATTAAAATAATATTCATGTTTAGAACAACCAATATAAATTTTACCAAGCAAGTCTACCATTTGATGAAGGAAAGGAATTTTGAGTTGCAAGTGATGATACACAAAATAAAAGACTTTAAATAAGCATGAAAGTGCAAGGTAAAAAATTATATGGTGAAGATGCGAAAGACTTACAGAAAGACAAGAAACATCTTTTTTGCAATCATGACTATTCATAAGAAGAAATATGAGTTAAATTCCAAAATGAGATGATGTTTTTGTAAATCATGTTTCTTTTAAGTTTTACAATAAAGTAACCAAACATGAAAGAAAGATATCAAAAAGAGACTACTATAATGTTATTTTAATTCACAAATTCAAGACATACTAAACATTGCAGAGAGCATGCTAGGTTATTTAAAGCATTTATATATAAAGAGTAGTATAGAATTAGCATTAGGATCCAATACTCATCAGAAGAAGTGTTATGGAAGATAATGATGCGCACATAAGTGTATTTTGAAGAGAGTAAACAAATGATTTAATAAAAAATACAAGACATGTAGAGTAAAGTGCGCAATAAAACACAAATAATTTTACTTCCACACTTTTCAATGCACAAAAAAAAATGTACAACTACCAAGGTGCTTTGCACACACAATGCTCATTAAGACTTATCAGAGTGCAAAGTAGTGCTTGGGGGATCACACACTTTATTTTTCAATATTGATTTTTTGTGATCAGGTGTACTTAAGAATAAGTGTTTTTTAAAAAAATGAAGGTTTGCACAAGACACTTTATTATTCTTTTCAAGGTGCTAAACCTCACAATGCTTATTAAGACTTATCAGGAGGTTCAGGTAGTGCTTGGTGGAGTTATCTTTGTCAATTTATTTAATGATTTTTGGTTTTGTACAAAGATTTCCGAATACACTTGTTTTGCAAACCAATGAAATTTTGAAAGCACAACCACTTTTCTTTATTTTTAAGAGTGCATATAAAAGTAGTGTAGGTAAGATACTTGTGCAATTTTAATTCACTGTACTATTATAATACACACGCAAGCATTCTTAGATTAAAAGCACATGTAGACTTTGCCAAAATAAGTGAGTGAATAAATATCATTATCAATCATAAAACATTTACTCATACTTAGAGGCATGCTAAGTTTGGTTCTACACAACTTTTACAATACTATTGATGCACATGTGATTAGATATATCAAAGCATGATAAAAACAATGTTAAAAGTAGTTTGAAAATATGAATTGCAGCATTGTAGAAGGTCTAAATGATAGATTAAAACATACTTGATATTGACAATAAAGTCCATACAGTTTTTTTTGATATTTTGAAAAATAATTTTGATTTAAGATTTGAACTCTTAAAATTGATCTTGGACTTCCTGAGGTCTACCCTGTGAGGGGTTTGCACCGGTACTAGGAGATGTGATGGGTTGACATCCCAAATCTCCTTTTCGCAAGATACATGTAAATAGAAAAGTTAAGTTCAAAAAATAATTTTTGATAATTTTTATGTTTTATATTTTTGTATTTGATTTTTTGCATATGTGAATAGAAATTAGGCAAATAAACAAAGAAAGGAAGTGAATAAAACTATTTTGTGTAATTTGGCTTTTGTAATTTTTTATTTTAATTTTTCAAAAATCAATTATAGGCAGAAATGTAAAAATAAGTAGTACATATAAAATAACATATTTTTAGTGATTTTGTGAAATTTAAAAAATATAGAAAAGTAGAGAGGTGGGCAAGCATGGAACTGAGGACACTAAATTTTAGGATTATGAAAAATCTAATTTTTGATATTGAATAAATGTCCAAAGATTAGTTTCATGCAGAAATTTCAGAAGGTTTGGAGATGTTTAGATAGGTAAAAAATGCATAAAATGATTGCGTTTATGAATGTGACTTAACCCGAGAGATCTAGGACACCTAATTCAAGTCTTAGCAATCAAAATCTTGCATCAGGAAGAGGTTTAGTGATTATATCAGCAAGTTGGGAGTCCGTACCAATGAAACTTACTTTTATATGCTCTTTCATAATATGATCCCTAATGAAGTGATGGTGAACGTCTATGTGTTTGGATTTAGAGTGGTGTACAGGATTATTTGTAAGATCTATGACACTTTTGTTGTCACATTTGAGAGCAATATTTTTGAGATGAAAACCAAAATCCTCTAGAGTTTGGCTCATCCATAAAGCTTGTGCACAACATCTCCCAAGAGCGATGTATTCAGCCTCCGTGGTGGAGAGTGCAACTGAAGATTGTTTCCTACTAGACCATGCAACTAATGAGGGTCCTAAAAAGTGGCAAGTACCGCTAGTGCTTTTTCAATCTGGTGAACATCCGGCGTAATCCGAATCGGAATAGCCATGTAGTGTAAATGAATCTTTGTGCGGGTACCATAATCCTAATTTAGAGGACCCTAATAGATATTTAAAAATACGTTTTACCGCTTTAAAATGAGATTCTTTTGGATTGGCTTAAAAGCGAGCACATAAACATATGACAAACATTATTTCTGGTCTAGATGCACTTAAGTAAATAAGAGATCCAATCATACCTCTATATAAAGTTTGATCGATAAAAATTCTAGATTCATCTTTTCCTAGTTTTAAGGAAGCACTCATAGGTGTAGAGGCTTGTTTAAGATTTTCAAATCCAAATCGTTTAAGCATATCATGAACATATTTTGTTTGGCAAATAAAAATTTCATCATTTCATTGTGAAATTTGAAAACCAAGAAAATAAGAGAGTTCTCCTACAAGGCTCATTTAAAATTCACTTTTTATTACTAAGACTACTTCATTATACAACTCTTCAATAGTGGCTCCAAAAATTATATCATCAACATATATTTGTAAAATAATTAAATCATTATTATTATTATGCTTAATGAAGGGTGTGTTGTCGGCACTTCCCATGACATAACCGTGCTTTAATAAAAATGATGTAAGTCTTTCTTACTATGCACGAGGCGCTTGTTTTAAACCATAAAGTGTTTTTTTCTAATTTATAAACATGATTTGGAAATTTTTCATTTACTAATACAGGGGGTTGTTCTACATAAACTTCTTCTTTTATAAAACCGTTTAGAAAGATACTTTTAACATCCATTTAAAATAATTTTATTCTTTTAAAACTTGCAAAGGACAAAAATATTCGTATTGATTCTAAGCGAGCAACGGGTGCAAAATATTCTTCAAAATCTACATCCTTGATTTGAGAAAAACCTTGAGCGACTAAGAGAGCTTCTTTATTTCTTGTAATTCTAGATTCACCATCTAATTTATTTTTAAAAATCCATTTTACACCAAAAACAGGATGATTAGATGGACGTTCTGCTAGATTCCAAACTTTATTTCTTTCAAATTAATTTAGCTCTTCATTTATAACCAAAAACCAAATTTCATCATTTAAAGCTGTTGAAACATTTTTAGGTTCAATATTGGAAACAAAGCAAATATTTGAAAACATTTCATGAATAGAAGATCGAGTTCTTACCCCAATAGATGGTTCCACAATAACTAGCTTGTTTGGATGATTCTTTGAAAAATTTAAGATGCTTGGAGGCATATATTCATCTTCCTTGGCCTCCTCCTCCTCCTCCTCTTTGGAAGGTTCCTCTTCTTCGTGCTCCAAAGATGGTAAAGGTTCATCACTTGTACCTGTAGGAAGTTTTCTACACAAGGAATAAATTCATCAAATTTGACATTAATAGACTCTTCAACCTTACTCGTTCTTTTGTTAATTATTCTACAAGCTTTACTAGTTGAAGAGTATCAAAGAAATATTCCTTCATCACATTTTTCATCAAACTTCCCTAAGGCATCTTTTGTATTGAGAATAAAACATTTACAACCAAATACTTTAAAATATGATACGTTAGGTTTCTTTTGATTATATAGTTCATACTGTGTGAGATTTAAAGATGGTTGAAGCAAGACTCTATTCATTACATAACATGATGTGCTTACGGCTTCGACCCAAAAATACTTAGGTAATTTATACTAAGATATCATATGTGCTAGTTCTTGAATTGTCCTATTTTTTCTTTCTACAACACCGTTTTGTTGAGGTGTGCGAGGAGCAAAGAACTCGTGCTTAATACCTAACATTTCGCAAAAAGATTTAAAATTTTCATTTTCAAATTCTCCTCCATGATCTGAGCGATTACATTTTTTTTTAAATCTAGTTCATTTTGAATACGAGTACATAATTTTGAAAATTCGCAAAACGCATCAGATTTTGAAGAGAGAAATAAAGTCCAACAATATCTAGGAAATCATCTATTAGAACAAATGTATATATTCTACCACCAAGACTTGCGGTGTTAACGGGGCCAAAGAGATCCATATGAATTAATTGCAAAGGTCTTGTAGTAGAAATTTTGTTTTTGCTTTTAAAAGAAGATTTTGTAAATTTTCCTTTTTGACATGGAGAACATAGTGAAGATAAATTTTCATTTAATCTAGGCAATCCTCTAATCAATTCTTTTTAGCTAGTTTTAAAATGAGCTTTGTACTAGCGTGGCCAAAACGTCTATGTCATAGTTCTAACTCGTCATTTTTAGTTATAAAAATTTTATAGATGATTTGGAAAGATCATGAAAAGAAACTATGTATACGTTGTGAGTTCTAGGTGCAGTTAGTAAAACATCTTTTGTGTTAGGATTAAATATTTTCCAAAGATTTGTGCACAACTAAAATAAAACATCTAATCCTGTATCACACAATTGACTGATAGATATTAAGTTATGTTTTAGACCTTTTACATAAAGAACATTAGAGGTAGTAAAGGATTCGTTACCCACAGTAACGACTCCCATGATCCTTCCTTTACCATTATCTCCAAAGGTTACGATCCCTCCCTTCTTCTTTTCTAGGCTAAGAAACATTACTTTGTTGCCCGTCATGTGCTTGGAGCAGCCCGAGTCCAAGTACCATACGTCCTCCATTTCCTTAGCCTTCCTACAAATCTAGAAAGAAGATGAGAGTAAGGATCCGGATACCCAAGAGGTACCACCCATAGAATAAGTGGATGTCATAGGTACCCAGATTTGCTTTAAAGATCCCTATTTTATTTTCCTGCATGAGCTATACGTGTGTCCAAACCTATGACAGTTTGCACACAAAATAAAGGGGGTTGAGACTCTTTTCTAAAATTCTACATTGCTCTTACTAGATGAGGTTTGATTTTTAGAAAAAATAGAAGATTTTTTATATGAGGGGCTACCGCCGGTGTTAGTGACTAGCGCCAGGCGGTAGCTGTCACTTTGATATCCGAGCCCAAATTTTCTAGAACCATAACATTGGTTCCCCAAAATCATGTCTAGGGATTTTTGACCAATTCCAAATTTTTTGATGGCCATATTGAGGTCATGAGTTTATTTTTTAAGAGATGAATTTTCTATTACAAGCATTACACATTTATTTTCAAACCCTTTTTTGTTATTTTCAATTTGTAAGAGAGAGTTTTTTATTTTTCTCTCTAAGTCCCCCTTTTCTCTTGTAATAGTTTTGTTTTGTGAGAGGGCCTTAGAAAGAGAAGCTTCAAGATCTTTTGCCTTACATAAGGAGTGTTCACACCCTTGGCAAGAAACTTTTCTCTTTTCAAAAGAAATTAATTTTTTTATAGTAAGCTTATGATTTTCTTTGGTGAGCAATTCATTTTCACGATTTAAAATAATATTATCTTCTATACTTTTATCATAGGCTTTGCATGTTTGAACAAATTCATGATAAAGTTCTTCGATGGTGGGAGGAGTAACCTTAGTGTCACTAAGAACACTGGTGTCATCATTGTTGCATTTTCCATCAAGCCTAAGTTTGCTTCCTCCTCACTGCTTGACTCAGTTCCGCTTGATTTTTCTTAGGAAGAATCATCCTATGTTGCCCGGTCTTCCTGCAGTGATAGCACTCCGGTGGTGGTCTTTCTTCTTCGTCGTCGCTTTCCTTTTCTTTCTTTGAAGAAGAGGAAGACCCTTTTCATTGAGTATCCTTCTGGAAGTATTTTCGGAAGGTGTTCCTTCTTTCCGGATTTCTAATGAATTTTCTGAAGTTCTTGACCAGGAGACATTCTTCATCTTCATCATCATCTTCGTTGCTCTCCTTCATTGACTTCAGTGCCAGCGCCTTTTTCTTTGGTTCCTTGTTGTATTCATCATGTTGAATATGGAGTTCTACCTCATGGGTTTTGAGATTCCCAATGAGGTTCTCGATATTGAGCATTATTGGGTTGCGTGATTCCAAGATGGCGGTCACCTTTGGATTGAACCTAGGAGGTAGAGAGCGAAGAATTTTTCCGACCAAGTCGCTGTCGGAGTAGATCTTGTTACGAGCTTTTGAAGCGTTGATGATCTTGGTGAGGCCTGTGTACATCAAGTTGATATCTTCTTCAGCATCCATCCTGAATTTTTCATATTCTGATTCCAGTTGGAATAGCTTTGCATCTTTCACCTGCGATGTACCTTCATGAGTAATTTCTAATTGGTTCCAAATATCATAAGAAGTTACACAAGCAGAAATTCGATTAAATTCAGTTCGATTTAAAGCATAATATAAAGCATTCTTTGCCTTTGCATTATTTTTGCATTTGAGTTTATCGCTATCATCCCATCTATCCTTAGGTTTTTCTAGCGTAACCTCTCCTACTATAATTGTAGGAGGAGAGTACTGAACTTCTACCATGTTCTACACTTCTATATCCATGGTCATAAGAAAACACATCATCCTAGATTTCTAGTAGTTGAAATCTGACCCAGTAAAAAGAGGTGGTCTACTAACACCTTGACCCTCTGGAAAAGCGAGATCATAAGACGCCATTTATTCCTGGTTGTTAGACCGTTTGGAATAAACACCTCTGATACCACTTGTTGGATCTGTAGGCGCCCTTATAGGGGGGGGTGAATAAGGGTCTTAAAAACTTATGTTATATTTTGAAATACTTGAAATAATAAGAGATCAAAATAGTACAAAACTAAAAACAAATCAAGTGAAATAAAATAGAGATATGATTTTATTAATATGAAATGTAGGATTACAAAACTTGATTTCTTATAACGCTAGAAATCGAAGGCGAATAATAAAAAGTCTTTTTCGTTTTCTATCCCAACTCGTATCCCCACGAACCGGTGACATTATCCAATCCTAGATCAAGGCGCCAACACGAGGCAAATTCCTCCCTAAGTCCTACTCAGACTTAGTCGCCAACACGAGGCAAATTTACTACACGATTACAATCATAAAGAGATGAAAATTAATAACAACAACAATATTTAAACTCACTTTTGAAGAACTTCTGAAGTTGGAGATGAATGGCCGCTGTAGAATAAGGGTGTTTGAAGCGATCGACGGTCGGATGCGACGTGAAGAAATACTCCTTCAGAAACTCACGGAACTTTGGGTGGGAGATCAATTCTCGACAGAATAGTGCTCTGAAATATTGGCACTCAACCTCTCTAAAATTTGTGTGTTAAAAATGAGAGAAGAGGGATCCTTATATAGGAGAGAGAGCTAGTGCCTGAGCTAATGCTACCGCCGACATTATCTTGAATTAGGAAATATTCTCGGCGTGTGTATCTTCATTCCAAGGAAACCCTGCTGTGATTCTTCTTGTGCGTCGAGATAGCGCCTGCGCTAGGTGCTAGTGCCTTCTGAAAGTGCCTCCCAAAATTGCTCTAATCAGAGCTCACGCCTGCACTAGGTGCTACTGCCGACGCTAGAGGGCATGCTGGATTTTTGGCTTCAAACTTGGGGGCAACCTTCTTATATTATCCTTGAGTCATATGGCATAGTTTCATGTACACTTAAACACACAAGATCAAATACACATAGAATTTGTTATTCTCAAACCTAGGATATGCGAAGACCATGTTCCAACAGGAGCCTCTTGCAAGGCCTCGAGATAATCAGCCAGCTATAGAAATCCCTGTAGTAACCCAAGGGGATCTTCCATCACCTCAAGGGGAGTTCCTACAAGAGGAACAACTATTGGATGAGGTGACAATGATTGCTAAGGAGGCTACTCTGAATGCTGAACAAGATGCACATTCTCAGGGGTAGCCTCCCAAAGAGAATGAAACCCATCAAGAAATTGACAGGACTACTGAAGAATAAGAAGAGCCTGTAGTATTTTCTGCAAGAAAGTTGATTCCTCTGGTCTTCTCAAGTAAGAGGAAAACTCCTGACAAAGAACAATGAAGTCTAGGTATTCTGTAATTATGAACTCTTTACATTATATCCTCTGGTGGACACATCTGTTAAGAATAATATGACTACTGGACAATACATAAAATGTTTTGTGATTCCAGTCATTAATGTCTCTATTGTTTATGTATAGTTGTTTATATTTGAGTTATGCCAAAACATATTTGAAATCACTAACTTTATGTTGTAAAATTTCTTATGATAAATAGGGGGAGATTGTTGGGAAAAACACTTGTGATTTATCTAACAAATTACTTAAAGTGATTTCATCAGTTAGGTTATATTACCCTCATTGTATAGAAAGGGTAAAATGGTCATTAGATGTCCTAGGATGTCACTCACCTTAGAGTGTCAAGACCAGGTCAAGATAAACATAAATTCAGTTAAGTTAAAACTTGCGTCAAATTGAAGTCAACGCAACTTCGACTAGATGTCGACATAACTCTGACTGAAAGTCGAAGCAACTCAATCAGCCCGCCGAAGTATAAGTTAAGTCGACATAACATCGAAAGGAACTCGACGCAGAAGGAAGAGCCTGTCGAAGCCATCTCAAAAGTTGATGTAACTTTGCCTTCAATTCGACGAAGAAGATATAGTTCAAGTCGAAGTCTTTGATAATTTATAGGTTAGTAGTCTAATTCACCTAGAGGGGGGGGGGGGTGAATAGGTCTATTTGTTATTTACTTAATTGTTGCTAACAGTTAAAGATTAAACTCAAGCAATACAGAAAGCACACAATTGTTTATAGTGGTTCCCCAAGACTGTGTGTCTATGGGTAGTCCACTGTCCCTCTCCACCTTTCTAACTGTGTGATAGATAAGGCAACCTCCTCCAATCTTAGATCCTAGAGCTTACAACACAGATCCCTCAGGATCTCTCAGGCTTGCTCTAAGCCCTTCCTCAGGCTAACCAGCCCAACCAACTTTGAGTGCACCATGATCTCCTACCTCAGGCTTATCAAGAAGCCCTACTTCTCAGGCAACTCAGGCTCAACAGCCTTACCAAACTCAGGCTTAACAGCCCTTCATCTCAGGTTCAGCAACCTTACAAACTCAGGCAATGTGCCTTACAAACTAAGAACTACACAGTTCCTACAGAGAGTAAATGTTTAGCTTACAACAGTTGACAACAGTAGTATTATGTCACCTGCACAGCTGGTGCTACTTTGAAGCTGGGATAAATGAAACCTTCAGTCCTTGCTTCTTTCTAATCCTTCTCTTCAGTAGAGGAGTAAAGATCTTCTTGCTCTTCTGGATAGAAGAATTATCTTTTCTCATTTTCTCTTCTTGCTGGTTTAGGAAGCAGATGGAGAGAAAGCTTGAAAGCTGTCAATGAAGCAGTGATAATGGCTCTCTACTTTTCAGCACAACATCATGTATCTTCTGAAAGTGCTATAGGTTGTTTTTTTACACTTCATTTATCTTCAACAACTCTTAGAAGGTTTCTGACGCAATATGGAGAAGGATAGAAAACATTATCTAGCTTTACAGCTGTTTGCGCCAAAAGCAATTACCGCTAGTGTCGATTCTTAGATTTGAATCTGTCTCAGCGGTTGGGGTGAGACCATTTTCAGTCTCAGCGGGTAGGCTGTCTTCTTCTCAACAAATCCACTAAGACAGTTTGTCTTCTCAGCAGTTATTGTCTATCTGCAGCTCAGCTGAGGCAGAATCCATCTCAGCGGCTCCTGGCCTTGTCTCAGCTGTTCCGCTGAGACAATAAGCTCGTCTCAACAGTTTTGACAGCAAATCACTAAACTTATTCCAATATTTGGAATATCTTAACCCTGCATATTCCTGATGCAAAATAAGGTTTATCAAATACAATATGTACTTAGCATTGTGAGTGATGTCTCTTCAAATTAAGGGAACATTGAGGGCAATATTCCCAACAATCTCCCACTATTTGAAGAAGGCAGAACATCCCCAATGCTAAGATACATAACAAATAAAAACTTATCATGTAAATGTATTACATAGCATTCATGATATCATAACATATAAATGTTAACATTACTGTGGCATTACAGATAATGTCATGACAGATTATATTCATGTCAACATAGCAACAACATTGTTTGTCAACATACTAACATTGTTAACTATTTATGTCTAGTCATCACAAAATTTATAAAGCAATAATACTGAACAACATTAAGCCTATAACACAAACTATCAATTTCAACAGAAATTTCAGTTTCATTGCTGTTAATATGTGTATACATAGTTCAAATTACAATTTGTTTTAATGAGAAAACAAAATACATTGATCTGGGTTTTTCTTCTCTTTGAAGATGTTGAGCATTTAGTATTGTCAGGAACAACTTCTTTCACTTTTGCAGTGGCCTCCTTGTCTGCAGTGTCCTTTTCTGCATTTGCTGTTTCTATCTCAGCCAACTTCCTTTTATTTTATTGCCTCTTAAAGTAAAGATATGGCTTTGGGATATATATTGAGGGTATCCTTCTTGGATTGTCCTTCCTTACCAGATTCTCCTTGAAGATTCTTTCCCTTATAGAGTTTCTTTCCAGAAGCTTTATCCATTCTTCAGAAGGATAGATCCTGTCAATATCCTTGCAAACTTGACCATGGCTTAGCCAGGCATTTAGAATGATGTTGTTGGAGTCTTCACTCTAATACTCATAATCAGGGTCCTTTCCCTGCTCTTCCCTTTGCTTAGCCATGAATTCCTCAGCTAGCAATACTCCTCTTTTTCTTCTTTTTGCAAGGCTAGAATCTTGAGCTATTCTAGCTTGACCTTTAAAGTCAAAATCCTCTCTACTGAAAGTGTCCAGTAGGGGAAGATTTTAAGCTACCCTTGTTCTTTGTAATACTTGGAGAGCCAAGTCAGAGATGGTGTTAGCATTGGCCATCCCCCCCATTTTTGGCTTCTTCAATCACCTTCTGTTCTATGGACTGGGAGGCACCAGCAATGGCTCTAGTGAGGGTTGTTGGAACATGGTCTTCCGCATCTCCTAGGTTTGAGAATAACAAATCCTATGTGTATTTGATCTTGTGTGTTTAAGTGTGCATGATAAGTAAGTCCACATGACTCAAGGATTACATAGGAAGGTTGCCCCCAAAGTTGAGCCATCAAATCCAAATCTCCCACTAGCGCTGGCGGTAGTACTAGCACAGGCGCTTGCTGCGTTCGACAAACTGTTATCGGCGCTGGACAAAATGCTCATAACGGCGTTCTACGAAAATTCGCTCGACGAACTCTTCGCTCCGTTCGACGAAATTTCGATCGACGAAATGGTTTGCTTAAGCGCAATTGCCGGGAGAACTTATAGAAGGAGATAGCGCCAGGCGGTATCCGATAGCGCATGCGGTAGCGAGGAGCACAATAGGCAAGGGAGAATTGTTTCCTCGGATTGAAGATTCTGCCGCACAGAATGTGTCCTAATATGGGATAGCACCGGCGGTACCGCTAGCGCAAGCGCTAGCGCTGAGGCTATAAAAAGGACCCCTCTTCTCTCATTTCAGACACACATCAGAGAGATATCAGAGAGATATAGAGTGCTAGAATTCCAGAGGCTATCTTGGCCGAAAGTTGATGTCCTACCAATGTTCTGCAAACTTCTGAAGGAGAATCTCATCATGCCGGATCCAAACGAAGTCCGCTTCTACAACGCTTACTCTACAACGGATCTTCATCTCCAACTTCAGAAGTTCATCAAGAGGGAGTTTTTATTTATTTTCATTTCATATCTTTCTTGTAAACGATTAATGAAATCGCTTCGTGTTGGCGACTAGGTCTGGGTAGGACTTAGGGGGAAACTCGACTCGTGTTGGCATCTAGATCTAGGCTAGGTCTAGGGGGTGCTCGAGGCCACATCCGGGGAGCGGTTAGCTAGAGCGGCTTGAGGCCGAATCCGGGGAGGATAGGCTAGGGCCACCGGTTCGTGGGGATGCGAGTTGGGATAGAAAACAAAAAGAGTTTACTATTCATCGCCACCGATTTCTAGCGTCATAGAAGTCAACTTTTGTAAAACCTTATTTGATATTAATAAAGCATGTCTCTACTTTATTTCAATTGTTTTACTTGACTTTCTATTATCTTAATCTTGCATAATTACAAAGTTTTTAAAATATCACTAAAATTTTGAAAACCCTTATTCACCCCCCTCTAAGGGCGTCTACCGATCCAACAAGTGGTATCAGAGCGGTTTTATTCCAATCGGCTTAACAACCGGGAATAATGGCGTCTCATGATCTCGCTTTTCCGGAGGGTCAAGGGATTAGTCGACCACCTCTCTTTACTGGGTCAGATTTTAACTACTGGAAAAATCGAATGATGTGTTTTCTTATGACCATGGATATAGAAGTATGGAACATGGTAGAAGTTCGGTACTCTCCTCCTACAACTGTGGTGGGAGAGGCAACATTACCAAAACCTAAAGATAAATGGGATGACAATGATAAACTAAGGTGTAAAAATAATGCTAAAGTAATGAACGCTTTATATTGCGCTTTAAATAGGACTGAGTTTAATAGAATTTCTGCATGCACAACTGCTTATGATATTTGGAATCAATTGGAAGTAACTCATGAAGGTACATCGCAGGTGAAAGATGCAAAGCTATTCCAACTGGAATCTGAATATGAAAAATTCAGGATGGATACCGAAGAGGACATTAACTCGATGTATACCCGCTTCACCAAGATCGTCAACGCTTCAAAGGCACTTGGAAAGACCTACTCAGACGGGGACTTGGTGAGGAAAATTCTTCGTTCCTTACCTCCAAGGTTCAATCCAAAGGTGACAGCCATCTCAGAGTCGCACAACTTAAGAACCCTCCAGATCGAGAACCTTATTGGGAATCTCAAAACCCGTGAGGTAGAACTCCAGATTCAACACGATGAATACAACAAAGAGCCAAAGAAAAAGGCTCTAGCACTAAAGTCAAAAAAGGAGAGCATCGAAGATGATGATGAAGATGAAAAAGGTCTCCCGGTGAAGAACTTCAGGAAGTTCATCAGGAATCCATAAAGAAGGAACACATTTCGCAAATACTTCCAAAAGGATACTCGACGAAAGGGATCTTCCTCTTCATCAAGGAAAGAAAAAGGAAGCGAAGATGAAGAAGAAAGACCACCACCAGAGTGCTACCACTGCAGAAAGACCGGGCACATTCAGATCCAGTGCCCAAAGTATCAAAAGGAGCTAAAAGAACAACACAAAGCAAAAGAGAAGAAAAAAGTACTGAAAGCTGCAACTTGGGATGATTCTACCTCTAAAGAGTCAAATGAGTCTGAGTCAAGTAGCGAGGAGGAAGCAAACTCATGCTTAATGGCAAAAAGCAACGATGACGACACCAGTGTTCTTAGCGACACTGAGGTAATTCCTCCTACTTTCGAAGAACTCTATGATGAATTTGTTTTAACTTGCAAATCCTATGATCAAAGTATAAAAGATAATATTATATTAAATCGTGAAAATGAATCTATTATCAAAGAAAATCATAAGCTCACAAAAAAATTGATTTCCCTTGAAAAGAGAAAGGTTTCATGTCAAGAGTGTGAACACTCTTTATTTAAGACAAAAGAACTTGAAGTTTCTCTTTCTAAGTCCCTCGCACAAAACAAAACTATTGCAAAAGAAAAGGGAGACTTAGAGAGAAAACTAAAAACCACTCTTTTACAAATTGAAAAATAATAAAAAGGGGTTTGAAAATAAATGTGTTATGATTGTACAAGAAAATACTTTTCTTAAAAAAACAAAATCATGACCTCAATATAGCCATAAAAAAATTTGGGATTGGTCAAAAATCTCTGGATATGATATTGGGAAACCAATGTTATGGTTCTGAAAAGTTTGGGGTCAGATATAAAAGTGAACCCTACCGCCCGACGCCAGCCACTAATGCCGGCGGTAGCTCAAGTGTTTAAAAATCTTCTGTTTTTTCTTATGTTCAAACGTCATCCAGCAAGAGCAACGTAGAAACTCGGAAAAAGGGTCTCAACTCCCTTTATTTCGTGTGCTAATTGTCTTATGTTTGGACACACATCTATCTCTTGCACGAATATAAAACAATGATCGTTAAAACAAATCTGGGTACCTAAGAAATCCACTTACTCTATGGGTGGTACCTCTTGGGTATCTGGATCTTTACTCTCATCTTCTCTCTAGATTTGCAGGAAGGCTAAGGAAATGGAGGACGTGTGGTACTTGGACTCAGGCTTCTCCAAGCACATGACGGGCAACAAAGCAAAATTCCTTAGCCTAGGAAAGAAGAAAGGAGGGATCGTAACGTTTGGTGATAACGGTAAAGGAAGGATCATGGGAGTTGGTATAGTGGGTAACGAATCTTTTCTTATCTTAAATGTTCTTTATGTAAAAGGATTAAAACATAACTTAATATCTATAAGTCAATTGTGTGATAAAGGATTAGACGTATTATTTGATTCATCCACTAATCTTTGCAAAATAGTTAATCCTAAAACAAAAGATGTGTTACTAACGACACCTAGAATTCACAATGTTTACATAGTTTCATTTCATGATCTTTCCAAATCATCTATGAAATGCTTTATAACCAAAAATGATGAATTAGAACTATGGCATAGACATTTAGGTCACGCTAGCACAATGCTCATTTTAAAACTAGCAAAAAGGGAATTGATTAGAGGATTGCCTAAGTTAAATGGAAATTTATCTTCATTATGTTCTCCATGCCAAAAAGGAAAATTTACAAAACCATCTTTTAAAAGCAAAAACGAAATTTCTACATCAAAACCACTGCAATTAATTCATATGGATCTTTTTGGTCCCGTTAACACTGCAAGTCTTGGTGGTAGAATATACACTTACGTTCTAATAGATGATTTCTCAAGATATTGCTTGACTTTATTTCTCTCTTCCAAATCTGATGCGTTTTGCGAATTCTCAAAATTATGTACTCGTATTCAAAATGAACTAGATCTAAAATTAAAATGCATTCGCTCAGATCATGGAGGTGAATTTGAAAATGAAAATTTTAAATCTTTTTGTGAAATGTTAGGTATTAAACATGAGTTCTCCACTCCACGCACACCTCAACAAAACGGTGTTGTAGAACGGAAAAATAGGACAATCCAAGAACTAGCACGCACCATGTTATCTGAATATAAATTACCTAAGTCTTTTTGGGCCGAAGCCGTAAGCACATCATGCTATGTAATGAATAGAGTTATGCTTCGCCCATCACTAAACCTCACACCGTATGAACTATATTTTCAAAAGAAACCTAACGTATCATATTTTAAAGTATTTGGATGTAAATGTTTTATTCTTAATACAAAAGATTCTTTAGGAAACTTTGATGAGAAATGTGATGAAGGAATATTTCTTGGATATTCTTCAACCAGTAAAGCCTATAGAATATTTAATAAAAGATCGAGTAAGGTTGAGGAGTCTATTAATGTTAAATTTGATGAGTTTATTCCATGTGCAGAGAAGCTTTCTACAGGTACAAATGATGAACCTTTGCCATCTTTGGAGCACGACGAAGAGGAACCATCAAAAGAAAAGGAGGAGAAGTCCAATGAAGTTGAATATGTACCTCCAAGCGTGTTGAACTTCTCAAAAAATCATCCAAAAGAGCTAGTCATTGGGGAACCTTCTACTAGGGTAAGAACTCGATCCTCTCTTCATGAAACATTTTCAAATATTTGCTTTGTTTCCGAAATCGAACCTAAAAACGTTTCCACCGCTTTAAATGACGAATTTTGGTTTTTGGCTATGAATGAAGAGTTAGGACAATTTGAAAGAAATAAAGTTTGGAAACTTGTAGATAGACCATCTAATCATCCAATTATCGGCGTAAAATGGATCTTTAAAATAAATTAGTTGGTGAATCTTGGATTATAAGAAATAAAGCACGCTTAGTTGCTCAAGGTTATTCTCAAATCAAGGGGGTAGATTTTGAAGAAACTTTTGCACCCGTTGCTCGCTTAGAATCTATACGAATATTTTTGGCATTTGCGAGTTTTAAAAGAATAAAATTATTTCAAATGGATGTTAAAAGTGCATTTTTAAACGGGTTTATAAAAGAAGAAGTTTATGTAGAATAACCCCTCGGTTTCATAAATAATAATTCCCTAATCATGTTTACAAATTAGAAAAAGCGCTTTATGGTTTAAAACAAGCGCCCCGTGCATGGTATGATCGACTTACATCGTTTTTGTTAAAGCACGGTTATGTTATGGGAAGTGCCGACAACACACTCTTCATTAAGCATAATAATAACGATCTAATTATTTTACAAATATATGTTGATGATATCATTTTTGGAGCCACTAATGAAGAGTTGTGTAATGAAGTAGTCTTAGTAATGAAAAATGATTTTGAAATGAGTCTTGTAGGAGAACTATCATATTTTCTTGGTTTTCAAATCTCACAACAAACTGATGGTATCTTTATTTGTCAAACAAAATATGTTCACGATATGCTTAAACGATTTGGATTTGAAAATCTTAAACAAGCCTCTACTCCTATGTGTGCTTCTTTAAAACTAGGAAAAGATGAATCTAAAATTTCCATTGATCAAACGTTATATAGAGGAATGATAGGATCTCTTCTTTACTTAAGTGCATCTAGACCAGATATTATGTTTGCCGTATGTTTATGTGCTCGCTTTCAAGCCAATCCAAAAGAATCGCATTTAAAAGATGTAAAACATATTTTTCGTTATCTATTAGGGTAATCTAAATTAGGATTATGGTACCCACATAATGATTCATTCACACTCCACGGTAATTCCGATTCGGACTACGCCGGTTATTCACTAGATCAAAAAAGCACTAGCGGTACTTGTCACTTTCTAGGACCCTGTTTAGTAGCTTGGTCTAGTAGGAAACAATCTTCGGTTGCACTCTCCACCACGGAGGCCGGATATATCGCACTTGGTAGTTGTTGTGCACGAGCGTTATGGATGAGCCAAACACTAGAGGATTTTGGATTTCATCTCAAGAACATTGATCTTAAATGTGACAACAAAAGTGCAATTGACCTCGCATATAATCCCGTACACCATTCTGGATCAAAACACATTGATGTTCGTCATCATTTCATTAGGGATCACATTAAGAAAGAGCATGTAAAAGTAAGCTTAATTGGCACGGACTCTCAACTCACTGACATATTTACTAAACCTCTTCCCGATGCTAGATTTCGATTATTACGACTTGAGTTAGGTGTCCTAGATCTTTTAAGTTAAAACACATTCACACACGCAATTTTGTAATTTTTTAACCATCGCAAACATCTCCTAAAATTCTGAAATTTCAGCATTAAACTACTATTGGGACACTTAATCAAGATCAACAATCAAAAATTTCAAAATCCTAAAAAATCATGTACTGTCTCCCGCGCTAGCGCTAGCGCACTTATTCATTTTTCTGTATTTTTAAAATTTTGAAAAATTCCTAAAAATATATTATTCTATATGAACTATTTATTTTTGCACTTCTGATTCTATTTTATTTTTGAAAAATCAAATACAAAAATACAAAAGACAAATTACAAAAATATGTTTTGCCTTTTTGTTTAAAGTCTCTTTTTATGCAAAAATGAAATACAAAATTACAAAAGCCAAATTACAAAAAATATGTCTTGCTTTTTGTTTAAAGTCGATCTTTTATGCGAAAATCCAATACAAAAATACAAAAGCCAAATTACAAAAAAAATTTTGTTTTTGCCTTTTTATTTGTGCCATTTGTTTAAAGTTTATTTTCTGTAAAAATCCAATACAAAAATATAAAACATTAAAACAAAAATAAAACTGTATGAATTTTCCTATGAAAATCAAGCATGATTTAACTCATCATTTAGAACTTCTATAATGGTGAAATTTATCTTTTCAAACTCTTTGAACATTGTTTTTCATCATGCTTTGATATATCTATTAATATGTGCATCATTTATATTATAAAAATTGTGTAGAACTAAGCTTAACATGTCTCTAAGTATGAGTAAATATTTTATGTTTGATAATGATCTTTATTCACTCACTTATTTTGGCATTGTCTACATATGTGTTTAATCAAAGAATGCTTGTGTATGTTTTTTGTATTAGTACAATGAATTAAAATTGCACAAGTATCTTACCTGCACTCCTTTATTTACACTTTTAAAAGTTAAGAAAAGTGGTTATGTTTTTTTCATAAATTATATTGATTTGCAAAACAAGTGTATTCGGAGAACTTTGTTCAAAACAAAAATCATAAAATAAAGTGACAGAAAACTCCACCAAGCACTACTTGAACCTCCTGATAAGTCTTAATAAGCGTTGTGAGGTTGAGCACCTTGGAAAGAATAGTAAAGTATCTTGTGCAAATCAAATCATTCTTTTAAAATAAAAACCACTTATTCTTAAGTACACCGGATCACGAGTCTCAACATTAAAAATAAAATATGTGATCCCCCAAGCACTACTTTGCACCCTGATAAGTCTTAATGAGCATTGTGTGTGCAAAGCACCTTGGTAGTTGTACATTTTTTTTGTGCATTAAAGTGTGTGGAAGTGAAATGATTTGTGTTTTATTGTGCTCTTACTTTACATATTGCTTGTATTTTTGATTAAAACATGTGTTTACTCTACTCAAAAATACACTTTTGTGCACTTCATTATCTTCCAAAACACTTCTTCTCACGAGTATTGGATCCTAATGCATATTCTATACTACTCCTTATTTATGAAATGCACTAGATAACCTAGAATGCTTTCTACAATGTTTAGTATGTTTTGAAATTGTGAATTAACATAACATTGTAGTACTATCTTTTTCGTAACATTATTTCATGCTTGGTTACTTTCTTATTGGATTTAAAGATTTACTTGAACAAAAACATCTTTATGAAATTTATCTCATATATCCTTTTTTGAATCATCATGACTTACAAAAGATGTTTGCTTGTATTTTGTAAGTCTTCCGCAACTTTACATTTACCTTGTATTTGTTTATGCTACAAACTCTGATTTATAAAAATAATATTGTGATAAACAAACTCTGATCTATTTCAATGAAAAGAATTCTAAAACTCCTTATCTTTTCCTTCTCTACAAGCTCGATCATGCCTTTATCTTATTATCAACTTTTTAGTGGTGTCCCCTTACCCGCTTTTGCTAATAACAAAAGGGTAGAACTAACATGATAAATATTAATCTGCTATCAAAATATAATGCTTAATTAAAATGATAGCTTACATATTATGAGAGCATTCTCTTAGGGGGAGCAATTCTATATTCTAAAATCGACAATTATCCTAAGTCATCACTCTCACACACACACAATTATGTTTCTTCATGCTTATATATTAATGCTCTGATTTATCATCAATGGATTTGTTATTATCAAAAGGGGGAGTTTGTTGGAATATGGTCTTCCGCATCTCCTAGGTTTGAGAATAACAAATCCTATGTGTATTTGATCTTGTGTGTTTAAGTGTGCAGGATAAGTAAGTCCACATGACTCAAGGATTATATAGGAAGGTTGCCCCCAAAGTTGAGACATCAAATCCAAATCTACCACTAGCGCCGGCGGTAGTACCAGCACAGGCACTTGCTGCGTTCGACGAACTGTTTTCGGCGCTCGACGAAATGCTCATAACGGCGTTCGACGAAAATTCGCTCGACGAACTCTTCGCTCCGTTCGATGAAATTTCGATCTACGAAATGGTTTGCTTAAGCGCAATTGCCGGGAGAACTTATAGAAGGAGATAGCGCCAGGCGGTATCCGATAGCGCAGGCGGTAGCGAGGAGCACAGTAGGCAAGGGAGAATTGTTTCCTCGGATTGAAGATTCTGCCGCGTAGAATGTGTCCTAATATGGGATAGCGCTGACGGTACCGCTAGCTCAGGCGCTAACGCTGAGGCTATAAAAAGGACCCCTCTTCTCTCGTTTCAGACACACATCAGAGAGATATCAGAGAGAGATAGAGTGCTAGAATTCCAGATGCTATCTTGGCCGAAAGTTGATGTCCTACCAAAGTTATGCAAACTTCTGAAGGAGAATCTCAGCACGTCGGATCCAAATGAAGTCCGCTTCTACAACGCTTACTCTACAGCGGATCTTCATCTCCAACTTCAAAAGTTCATCAAGACGGAATTTTTATTTATTTTCATTTCATATCTTTCTTGTAAACGTTTAATGAAATCGCCTCGTGTTGGCGACTAGGTCTGGGTAGGACTTAGGGGGAAACTTGCCTCGTGTTGGCGACTAGATCTAGGCTAGGTCTAGGGGGTGCTCGAGGCCACATCCGGGGAGGGGTTGGCTAGAGCGGCTTGAGGCCAAATCCGGGGAGGATAGGCTAGGGCCACCGGTTCGTGGGGATGCGAGTCGGGATAGAAAACAAAAAGAGTTTACTATTCATCGCCACCGATTTCTAGCGTCATAGAAGTCAACTTTTGTAAAACCTTATTTGATATTAATAAAGCATGTCTCTACTTTATTTTAATTGTTTTACTTGACTTCTATTGTCTTAATCTTGCATTATTACAAAGTTTTTAAAATATCACTAAAGTTTTGAAAACCCTTATTCACCCCCCCCCCCCCCCCCCCTCTAAGGGCGTCTACCGATCCAACAAGGGTCTGAAAGGCATTTTCCAGATTAGCTTTGAGTTCATCCTTCTTCTTTTCTGCCTCACCTAGCATGGTTGTTCCAGTTGTCCATACATAATCCTCAATGTGCTGGGAGGCCTTCTCTATGACTTCATCTGTCTTGCTAACATAGTTCTTGACATAACCGAGGTCCTTTTCAGATAGTTGGAGTTGATTATTCATTGACCTCAGAATGGTGTTCTATGCAACCACATACTTCTCAGCTAGGTCAAACCACGTTGTCATTTGCTTATTAAGGAGAGAAGTGTCATCCTTAACTTCTTTGACTTCAACCATGACTTCTTTCTTCATAGCTAAGATGGAGCAATCAATATAACTCTTAATTGAGGTCATATGACCATCAATTAAAGAGCTGATTGAGCTCAAGAGCAGATCATGTGCAACTGCAACATGGACTACAGGTACCATTGCTACCACTGGATCCATTTCCTGTTGGTGAAGCTCCCCCTCAGCTTGAGCAAGGAAGTGCTCTCTCTTAGCTTGGCCACTAGGCTGGTCAACAAATTGATCTTCTTCAGCATTCTTCTGATACTCCCCCCTCACTTGGAGCATCATTATCATTATCATCTACATCCACATTAACATCATCATTAACATTAATCTCAATGTGAATATCAATGTTACTACTGACATGGTCATTACCTGATGAGTTCTCTTGCTCCTCCCCCTCAGATAGGACATCCAACCTTTCTGGATCAGTTGAGTCCCAAAAATCTGATGAGTTGTCAGGTATTAGACTTATTCTTCTTTCTAGATTGAAAATAATTTTGTCAATCTTACTTTGTAGGTCATCAACAGCATCTTCTTCATTGTCCTCATGTTGTCCTGAGGAGGAGTGTACAATCTGCACACTTTAATCAACAATGGCATCTTCATCCTTTTGATTCTCTTTCTCAGCAACATCATCTTTTTCTCTACCATGCTATTTCTCAGCAGCATGGTCTATATGACCTTCAATGTCATGTTCTCCTTCTTGATCCTTTGGAGTACTGCTAATTGGTTCCTGATTGTCCACAGCTGGGACATTGCCTTCTGCCTCTGACTCAGTATCAGAGCAGACTATCCTGCCTTTTCTCAGCTCTTTGACTAAGCTCTCATTTTTCTCCGTGGGCTATGATGGTTGGCTCATTAGGAGGACCCTTGAGAATCTGCCCATGGTCTTTATGTCCATTCTCTTCAAGTAATGGAGATTTGTTACTTTTGACTTGTCAAATTTTTCTGGATAGGTGTTTAAGAGGTAGAGGGAGAGAATTCGGCCTAGGTTGGGGGCCTGCAGACATTCCCTAATCCTTTGAAAGATCACCTCTGCCCAAGATGTCTTCTTCTTCAGAATAACTCTTGACATCAACTCAAACATGTGTTTAGATATGGTGTCATGTGATCCTGGCTTACACAATATGGGTTTTCCAACTAAAATAGAGAGCAGTTTGCCTCTCTGATTGAAGAACTTTCTCTTGAGTGAGCCAGTTTTGGCATCACTATATTCACACCATTATAATGCCTGGTCTTTGTCTTGTTCAGTAATGCCATCTTCCTCTTCTTCACTGCAAGAGGTCAGCTAAAGGGCCTTCTCCATTTTCCTAAGGGAGATTTTTATCTTTACACATCCCTTCTTGCCTTTGATTGAAGAGTTGGATGAGGACATCTTGACACTGGAGAAGAATTCTAGAACTTCAGTTCTGAGAATTATATTTGACTTAAACATGCTACCAATGATTTAGATAGCAACTTTTCCTATCATAGCTTGTTAAACATGTTTACATATTTCACTAGATAATGCTAAGGAACACCACAATAAGCAAGTTAGATAAGATGACAGAATAAACTATATTCTAAATTTAATATACCAAGTTCAATTTTAAAAGCATTAAACTTTGCCTCATCCAATGGTTTTGTGAAGATATCAGCTACTTGTTTGGCAGTGGGGACAAATTCAAGGCATATATCTTCACTTTCAACATGCTCTCTAATAAAATGATATCTTATCTCTATATGCTTAGTCCTGCTATGTGAGACAGGATTCTTAGCTATAGAGATAGCACTGAATGAGTCACAATATAGGGGAGAATTACTTACCTTGAGGTTATAATCCTCTAACTGATGTTGTATCCACAATAGTTGTACACAACAACTTCCTGCAGCAATGTACTCAGATTCAGCTGTGGATATTGCCACACTGGTCTACTTCTTGCTGCTCCATGAGATCAGCCTTCTACCTATGAATTGACAAGTTCCACTTGTGGTTTTCCTCTATTCTTTGCAACCTGCAAAATCTGCATCTGAAAAGCCAATTAGTTCAATATCATTGTTCTTATGGTACCAAAGGCCAAGATGTTGGTTGCCCTTAAGGTATCTCAAAATCCTCTTTGCATCTGAGTAATGATATTCCTTAGGGCATGCTTGGTACCTAGCACAAACACATGTATCATACATAATGTCTGGTCTACTGGCAGTTAGATACAACAGGGACCCAATTATGCACCTGTACATGGATTCATCAAAGGGCTTACCCTTTTCATCCTTGTCCAGGGAAATGTTGAACTCCATTGGAGTTTTCATGGTGGAAGCTGATTCCATCCCAAACTTCTTAATAAGCTTCCTAGTGTACTTGGTCTGAGAGATGAAAATCCTCTCATCAGACTGTTTCACTTGGATGCCTAAGAAGTACTTGAGCTCTCCCATATTGCTCATCTCAAATTCCCCCGGCATAAGGCTGGCAAACCTTTTGCAAAGGTTTTTATCTGTAGACCCAAAGATTATGTCATCAAAATAAATTTGGACTAGAAAACATTTGCCCTTTGTTTCCCTAAGAAATAATGTGCTATTTATCTTTCCCCTTAAGAACTTGTTCTTGATGAGAAAGATAGACAAGGTCTCATACCAAGCCCTAGGGGCTTGCTTTAGACCATATAGATCTTTCCTAAGCAAATAAACATGAGAGGAGAGGGTTGGGTGAACAAAACCTAAGGGATGCTCCACATATACCTCTTCCTTTAGATTTCCATTCAGAAATGCTGATTTGACATCCATTTGATATACTTTGAACCCCTTGTGGGCAGTATAGGTAAGGAACAACCTTATTGCTTCTAACCTTGCAATTGGGGCAAAAAGGTTTGATCAAAGTCAATACCTTCTTCTTGTCTGTACCCCTTGGCCACTATTCTAGCTTTATTCTTGATGATGGTGCCATTCTCATCAAGCTTGTTACTGTAGATTCACTTGGTCCCAATTACATTATGTTCTTGAGGCTTTGGCACCAGTTTCCACACCTTGCACCTCTTGAACTGAAGTAGCTCTTCTTGCATTGCTTGAATCTAGAAGGTGTCTTCATTTGCTTCTTCAAACTTCTTCGGCTCCATTTGTGATAGAAAGCTTAAGAATAGGGCTTCATTGTGAGCCCTACTTCTGGTAACCACTACTTGGTCAATATATCAAATTATTTGGTTTCTTGGATGATCCTTTAGGTGCTTGTTTGCTTCAGGAAACCTGTCAAGTGAAGATTTCCGAGCTAATAAAGCCCTGGAGGCCGCTCAAGTGAAGATTTCCGAGCTGGATACTCGCCCCGTTGAGCAACATCCTTAAGTGGCGGACCCTTTCTGGGTGGGGAAGCATATCGAGATTCATGGCGATGAGATGCCGACCATTCACCACGACATCGCACAAGCAACCGACAATGTCATCCTGAGCAGGTTGAGAGCCGACGACCACTTAGTGTCTGAAGCGATGAACCTGACGGTGATGGATATCATCCCGACCCTTCTCCCCGAGGAGTCTATTTCTCCTACTCGCGCTCTCGCTTCTCAGTCAAGCGATGACGAGGATGAGGACTCTGAGGATAAAGAGGGCGAGGAGGATGGCGATGAATAGGAGATCGTCAAGATCGATGATGAAGACGAAGATGCTGACAATGGTGAAGATCTCGGTGAGGAAGAAGGAGTCGATGATGATACCTAGTCGATAGGGCCCCCTTTTTGGTCGCCCTGTCAGACCTGTAAAGATTTTGTTGATGTAATACTAGCTTATATATATGAAATAAAGATATTTTTTGCTCTTATGCTTTTCTCATACTCGCATGCTTTGTGGAATTCGGTAAGCTTTTAGGCTTGAATGCAATGAGTGCTCGCTATGCTCATAGGCTCGAAGTGAGTTTGAGTGATCACCACCATGACAGGTGCTATTTTTAAAGATGCTCGCCAAGATTGCCAGGCTCAGAATAATCACCTAGATATGCTTGCACATGCATGCTCGCATTATGGAAAATCACCTTCTTCAAAGGTTGATGAAACTTGAACTGTGGGTGACACTCAGGGGTCTCGAAAGATGCACACGCTCGAGGCTTCTACTCCACTTGGTGAGAAGTTTTTTGAGATCATAATAATAATAATAGCAACAAGGCAAGTAGGGAATGACAGTCAGGGGATCCATGGCGACACATAATTCTGAGACTTTCATCGTACTTTGCTGCTAGGAGCTGAGAGAAGATCGACGAGTATGGAATGACAGTCGGGGAGGTCCAAGAGGACACACAATCCTGAGTCCTTCATCCTACTTCGCTGCTGGGTGCCGAGAGAATATTGACGAGTAGGGAATGACAGTCAGGGAGGTCCAAGGGGACACACCATCCCGAGACCTCCATCCTACTTGGATGCTGGATGATGACGAGTAGGGAATGATAGTCGGGGAGGTCCAAGGGGACACACCATCTCGAGGCCTCCATATTACTTGGATGCTGACGAGTAAGGAATGACAGTCGGAGAGGTCCAAGGGGACACACCATCTCGATGCCTCCATCCAATCGTATTGCTGGATGCTGATGAAGATATTCCTCTTGCTACTCAATAATCAGAGGGGGTTAACTGCACCGACTCAATTATTGGAAGAAATGATAGTAAGATAAGGCTCTGCCATGAGCTTCTTGCTATTTGAGGTTAAATGACACTTTTACGCAAGGGTCCCTCAGTAAGTAAAACCGATCATCTCTTTACCGAGTTGGGAGGTTGGCATCCAGACTTTTTCCTAATAATCTCTCTAGTTGGGTGAGAAATACGATTGGGGGTCACTCCGCCAATATGCTAGGTGGGAGTTGATCTCGGCCATCAATGCAGAGGCTTGGTCTTACAAAAACTCGCTAACCCGGTGCACTGTCCCATCACCTATCCTAGGTTTTATGAGAGTCAAGCCGGAGGCCCGTTTCCCAACCGATTATGGAGATTAATTTTACCTACTCTTTTATCATTTTATTTATTGAAAACACTTGCTGGAAGAGAAAAAGGATTCACACCATCCCATATTTTAGGGTGCAGGAAATTCATTTACATACATAAATGCATTGAGGAAGGGTATACACATTCCTGTCAGGGGTAGAACCTTTTCAATTCATCGCTACTCCAGGTATTCCCAAGCAGCTCCCCCGTGATTAAGCAGAAGAAATCCTCCAACTGCTAGTAACTCGTGGATGATGAAAGGCCCTTCCCAATTTGGGTTAAGCTTTCTGATAGTGGCTTCTCTTCCTTCCACATCTACTTTCTTCAGGATGCTATAGCCTGCTTGGAACTGCTTGATGCGGATGTGCTTGTTGTTGGTGCAAAAATTGCACCTCCACGTCTCGCACTTGAGAATCAGAAAATAAACTTTGGACTGCTAGTTACTAGGGTCGGAGAGTGTTAAACACGGTGTCGATGAGCGAGAAGAAGAGATCTCCGCTCTAATAATTACTAGCTGCGAGAAAGATCTTACCAAGAAAAGGTTAGTGATTAGAAGAGGCTTGAAACATACCAGATCAGAAAGAAGCAGGCGATCTAAAAATTGAGACCGCTTGGCTCCTTAATTAGCTCCTCCCCCTTTTCAAAAGTCCTTTCCTAGGGACCCCAACCCCCTTATTTATAGATAAGGAGGCTGCCCAAACAGGTAGCTTTTGAAATCACGGGTTGCCCGGGATCCGGGAGAAGTTATGCAAGGAGAAAGGGGTTACCTGTCATACCTTTATCGTGATAAATGGAGAAATACAGATCCTGTACTGATGAGGTCACCAGGCGGTTATATCAATGAGGTAGAGCGATCAACCAGATAAGAATCGGTCTCCCAGATGAGACCGCGCGAACTCCTCTATTGGTTGACATGGCGATCTTCCGGGCGAACATAATCCCCGCACATTCCAAGTTCCAAGGTGCTTCGGAAATGTTGACTTCAGACCGCGGAGATCGCGAAGGTCTTGAATATTTAAATATTTCTTTTCAAACTATAAATAGACCTAGGGGCTCTTTTATTTGCATTCATATTGGATTCTTGAGATAAAAAATCTGCCAAGCAGTCTAAGAACTTAGTGTAACTCGTCGATCATGGGTTTACTGAAGAGTGTGGTGGCTGATTAGGGGATCATCCCTCCTATGTCTTCAAGGAAACAGCTGCCTCAAAAAGGAAAAGTGATTACATCTCCTTCAAAGAACGCACCTGGAAGTGTGCCGACTAGAGCTCCCCCTCTACCGACCTCAAGCTTTATGGACCTTACCAATTATTCTTTGGCGGCTACGGAGACCGATCGATCCGAACCTTTGCCTCATGTTCCTAAAAAGGAGTCGAAGACTTTGCATCAGACTGCTGGGGTATCTTCTAAGGAGATCTCGACAGAACTAAAAGCAAAGGCATCTTTAGCTATGAAGATGAGACAACAAATGAATGATCAGGGGGCTGAGATAAAAAAAGGATAAAACTAAGCTTCTTGATAAGACCCTTGCGTTCAAGCCTGCCGGTGTTCGATTTCCTGTTGGACCTCTTGAGATCGCTCCTCTACAGGTAGCTGTGATCTCAAGGCTTTCTCTTAATTTTCTTTGCTAACGTTTCTTTTCACTTTTTGTAGTCCCTTGACGCCTTTGAGAACGAGCAATCTAGATCTTTACTTGATCCAGGAAGCTATACGCTAGTTGCTCCTGTCATCGTCAATACTGAAAGCCAAATGGATCGAGCTGATCTGGAGAAGCAGAGGATGGAGCTGATAGATAAATAGTCTAAGGCTTCTCTAGACGCTGAGATGCAGCGGCAAAGGGAAGAAAAGGAGTGGAAGAGAAAAGAGGATGAAGAAAATATGGAGGAGGAGAAAAAGGAAAAGGAAGAAGAGGAAAAGGAAAGGGATTTGGAAATCGACCCTGAAAAGAAGCTCGATGCTTCTGGAGGGGAAAACACAGCATCTAAAGGTACAATCTCAATAACGGATGCTGAGACCGCGCGGTCGTATAGTCAGATCCTCGGGCTAGAGGACTAAGATGGAGAGGAGGAAGGGAAAGAATAAGAGGAGAAAGAGGAGAGGAAAAAAGAAAAGAAAAGTAAAAAAGAGGAGAAGAGAGGAAAAGAAATCCAAGGGGGTGGATCCGAAGAAAGGAAAAGAAAGAAAAGAAAGGATGACCATGAGAAGGTCAACACGATCTTAATAGATACCGAGACGATCTTCGATTCTACTCAGGGGGAAAATGAAGGAGAAGGAGAAGAAGAAGAAGAAGAAGACCGCGAAGAGGGAGAAAAAGGGAGGGGAAAACGAGGAAGAGATAGAAGGGCAACCTGACTTGGAAGTTCAGCTGCACAAGGAAAAAGATATTCTTTCTAACAAAAAATTTCTGACCTCTGAGGAGGATATCAACATAACGAGGCAGATAGCAAACCGTGCGATTGCCATCTCTACGATCCGAGCTGGTAAGCTTTGCTTGACCGCTCCACTTGAAATTTCTCTGCCTATCTATACTAGGCCACAATCTCCGGTTCGGCGATGTGAGATCGTTCTCATTGAGACCGATGACATTCTTCTTAGCTCTAAAGAGCTGAAACGATGGATAAAAGAAGGAGATTGGTCACAAAAAAGACAATTAGAAAAGATTGACCTTGAGCGTTGAAGGCGTCCTTGTCGTCTAATTTTAGACTCTGCATCTGCGGTCTTTGAGACCGCTCGGGATCACTTTCCTGTCCGTCCTGCTTCTATTTCTCCAAGTATGGATGCTATGTTTGCTAGTCTTCCTTTTTGACCATTGCTGATTGAACTTCTTTCCTGACCATATGGGAAGATGAGGAGGCACAAAGGTTGCTAGAAGAGACTGGGTTGGCCACCCCTCAGACCGATCTACCTCCTCCTCTAGTACTTGCATCTCCTTTTATGCAGGTGGTTCATACTTTCCAGGTCCAGGAGAGAGAGCTTGAGAGAAGGTTGCTAGAGAAAGATGAGGCGCTGTTAGCTGCTAAGATCAAGGAGGATGATGTTGTTAAAACACTTCGGGCAACCTTAGTTCAAAATGAGCAAAAATTAAACGACCAAAGGAAGTCGCTCGAACATCGAGAAAGAGATGTTAGGAAGAAGCTGGAAGAGGAGATGGTCGATCTCCGAAGAAGACTTCGCGAATCCAAGGAGGAGACGATTTTCTTCAAGGGAAAAGTTGATGCTTTACATACTGCATTTTCTCAGCTGAGGACAGGCTTTTCTGCTCCTTTGCTTGCGGGATCATCAAACGCTGCTCCTTATGATCGCGCGGACCAGGATGAAAACATTACATGGGAGGAGCTGAAGCAAGATGCCGATGATCTCCAATGATATTTTGTTGATGCTAACACAGGCATTTGCATGACACTCACGACAGTAAACAAGCTTCAAAATAGGGTGTCCTTCTTAGGGAAGAAAAAAGATCCTCCAAAATAGTTTATAATTTTTATCTAACTGTGGTTTGTATAATGAACTGAGAAATTTGTTTGATAGATTTGAGACCTATCATAATGGTATATATTTATGTTGCAGTTCATTTTATTTCATGTTTTCATCTTCTGCTTCGTTCTATTTTTATCTCCCGGAAAGTCTGTTATGAGATCGCTTGGTCTGACTTTTTTATTTGTGTAATTTATCTGCTGCGATCATAGTTCTGAATTTTAGAATTCTTATCCGAGCTCCCACGAACTTAATCAGCGATCTCTAGTTCAAGATTTTGTAATGATTATACCTTGATTGCTTCTGAAATAATAAATATCCGGTTGGTGACCTTATTAAATGCGCTCTTCTGAAAATGTTCACTCAAGCGGTCTAAATTTCTTCTAAGGATGGTGTCCATGCGAGCTGGTGCCTGCAAAATTTTTCTTGAGTCTGAGCAGCGGCCTTGCCGACTCTCTCAAGCTGAGTTTCTTGATTTTCTGAGGGACTACACCATGAGTTCGCAAATAATGATTCGCCTGCCCTCCACAGGCGAACGTCTCAACTTCTGCGGGGTGAATGAGATCGCAGTACCTATTGACCATTTTTATCATGGCTTCAGCTTTCCTCTGTCGTGGGAGATGAGGAAAATCTTTAGATTTTACGGTCTCATGCCCGGACAGCTTCCTCCTAATTCTATTGCACTGATTTTTACTTATATCTGTTATTTGCGATCGACCGGAGTTTGGTTCACCCTGGATTTATTCAGGTCTCTCTTCACCCTGAAAATCCTGAAGGAAGGTTTGAGAAAAGAAGACTTCAAAGGACTGCTGTATTTTACCTGCAGCGGTCTGAAGGTGCTTAATCTTCCCAACAAGGTCCTGAATTGGGCAGAGAGATATCTGATCTTCCAGGGGAGGTTAGGCGATCTTCGAACTTTCCCCAAGCTCCGAGATGAATCGGTCTTTCGAAAACCAAAGGCCCCCTCTGAAGTTGAAAAGCAGATAAAGGAAATGCTCAAGGATCACAAGGCCGATCTGGATCATTACCTTGGGCTTTGGGCTCAAGTCTCCGCCATCAAACAGAAAGATAGTGAGTTCCCGCGATCTCTATGTCCTGACCGCTTATTACAAAAATTTTGACCAAAAGATTTTTTTCCTGCAGCGATCTTAGTAATACCCCTTACTTTACCTTATGCCCCAGAGAGTGAGCTTACCCAGAGGGAGAGGAGGCCTAAGAAAGATCAGAATCGATATCACTCCCAGACCGCTGGCCCTTCGGGCTATTCTGATAGACCCTTTGATTTATATGGATATATAAGTTCCATGATGGACACTCAAGGGAGACTGCTCATGAAATGGGATGTCAAAAGGAAACGTGTGGGGGGTTTCCACATGTCCTCCAAACTGGGGCGGCGAGCTTTCTCGTCATGCCGGCGTGGTCTCGGCTGCTTTGTATGTGGATCGAAACTTCAAGGAAGCTTATAGCTAGGAAGACAGCCTTATCCCGGACATGTGTTCGCAGACTGGCCTCAGGCATCAGGTTTTCTGCCATCACATGGGAAGGTTACTGCAGAGGTATATGCAGGAGAATATGGCTATCAAGACCGAACTGGAGGTATTTTAGATCGTGCGGTTTGATATTTTCCACATTATTTCGTTTAGTTTGAGCGATCTGACCTGTAATTTTCTTTGCAGAAAATGAAGAATGAAATGTACGACGAAAACAATCTAGCTTACCAAAAGGTGATGCTGAAAGAAATAAATGAAGCGGTTGAAATGACCATCTCAAAATTACGAGATGATGGTGCTCAGATTCCAGAGAGTGTCAGCTTCTCATCATTATTTCCTGAAGCCGCTGCTCTTCAGGTGGAAAGGGAAGAATGGATAGAAGAGGAAGAAAATTTCGATGAGGATGGAGAGGCGGGGGGAAAGGATGGAGAAGAAGGCAGACATGAGACTGGAGTTGAGCATGACAGAGAGGAGGAGAGGAGGCAGGATGGTCTTGGAGAAGGTCAAGCGATCATGCAAACTGGTTTTGATACCATTGATTTTGATAAACTGGATGATTTCCTTAACGCTGATTTCAGTCTGCCAATAGATGGGGGTGAAGTTGAGCCGAGTGGAAGCCAGTTCGATCCAGATGTGGAGTTGAGCTCGGCGGCAAGGTCAGACGTGGGATCCCAGGGGAAATTCTCTATCTCGAGCGAATCTAGCGCTGATTCTCGCTCGTTTGAGGATGAAGACCTTCCCTCCAAGAAGAAGAAAAAGTAGAAGGATATATTTTCTTTTCTTGATGTACTTGACTTTTGATGCAACGGTCAAATTTTTAGACTGATCTACCTGCAATCACATTTTGTTATGAAATAGTAAAAAAAGAAATTTTTGCATACCTTTGTTTGTTTGCAGCATCTGGTTTTATGTTATTTTATGTAAGACTGAACAATCTCATAAATCTTGTGTAATGACTGAACGAACTGGAAACGAAATTAATCGATCTTAAAATTAATTTAGTTGCGCAATTCGCTTGCTTCATACACCTAATCTGTCTTTTATTCGGGCGTTCTGAATCAGGCTCCAGAGCCTGCTGACCGCATATTCATAGCGAAGAGTACTGAATATATAGTTAGATATAGCGACCTTTAATATCAGATCGCTCCTGCTCTATGTAGAATCATAAAAATCTGTGTGTTGGCGACCTCGATAATTTCCACAATCTTTTAAGATTGTAATTCAGTGAGCCTGACGCTGTTATATATAAAAAAGTCTTGGAATAGTTTTCATTATACCAAAATTTCCCGAAATAGTAGCTCGAGAACAGAGACCGCTCGATCTCTATACTGAGATTTCAGAAAAGACAACCTAGGTGATGGCTTTACGAATTCCGAGGCCACCCCTGTCTAAAGAAGAAATTCTTGAGATCGCTCGATCTCAGAGAAGAAAAAAAGGGACATATCATGAGATATCTAACTCTGGTAGATGTGTGCTAAAAAGCGGCCATATTATTTTTCCCCAGAGAGATCATAAAAGTTGTACCGCCTCCAAGAAAAAACCCTGAAGGTCGTGAGGATAAGAGAGAGAGAGAGAGAGAGAGAGAGAGAGTGAGAGAGAGAGAGAGGAGGAGGAGGAAATGACCTTACGATCATATATGGAAGAACAGATGAGATGATCTAAGCACGATCATAAGATGAGAAACATATGAAGTGACCATTTCAGCCAGGGCTCGGGGGGGGGGGGGGGGGGGGGGGGGTGACTATAGTGGTCTGTAATTCTCAAGGAAATGGATACTTCCTTTCCTTACATAGTTGTTAGTCTGAGAGCAAGACTACTCCTATTTCAGATAGAATTCATCTCAAAAAGAAACAACCAAGTAGTATTCTAGTGTAACAGGCTATGATGATCTGATGCCACTATCTGAAGGCACGATATAGGTGGCATTCACCAAGACCTCCCTTGATGCAGTGGTGTGCTCACATATCGTCCAAGATCCGGGATATCTCTTAGAACCCTCTCAAATGAGATTGGTGAGCTACTGCTACATGGATGCGAAATCTCCCCGCAATCTGTGGTCAATGTAGGTATTACGCTCAATGTCAATTCATGGGGGTTCATGTGTGATCCGGCGATATCTGCCTTGGTGCGACTTAAGTTTGCATCCTATTTTCACCTCAGGGTTCCCTCTCAAAACACATAGGAAGATAGTGTTAGTAATTTATATTGAATAAATGTTCCGTAGAGATGAATACACTTATTGAAAAGATGAGAAGCTTATTAACAATAAAAGCGCTTCAAGTCTTCTCCACTCCAGGTGTTGGAGATCTCCTTTCCATCATAAGTATTGAGGCGATAAGCCCCATTTTCAGTGCTTCTTTTATGATATAAGGACCTGCCCAATTTGGGTTTAACTTTCCCACTGAGCCGGATCTAGCTGCTGCATTGACCTTCTTTAAGACCAGATCACTAGTAATGAATTCTTTGACCCTTATATTTTTGTTGAAATATCTTGCCATTCTTCTTTTTATCTTTTCTTGCCTTATTACGGCTTCATCTCTTAGTTCTTCAATTAGATCAAGACTATGTTTAAGATCTTCATTATTATCTTCTATCCAGGTATCTTTATCTTGTTGAGCTAGTAAGACCCTGGGACTTTTTTACCTCAAACTCGACTGGAATCAGAGCTTCTGAACCATGAGATAATTTAAAGGTAGTCTCACCAGTTGCATTTGTTGGAGTAGTTCTAAGAGTTCAAAGAACTGCCGGGAGCTGCTCTGCCCAATTACCTCTGATATTTTCTACCTTCTTCTTGAGGAGATTCATGATACATTTATTAGCTGCTTCCACCTGTCCATTACTTCTAGGATGATGAACTGACGTGAATCGAAGCTCGATTCCCATTCCATCACAGAAGTTGATCATTTCTGAATTATTAAATTGAGGCCCATTGTCCGTTATTATGGCCATAGGAATCCCATGCCTGCAGATAATTTCTCCGCAGATAAAACTTTTTACTATCTGAGTAGTCGTTTTTGCTAAAGCTTTTGCCTCAATCCATTTGCTGAAGTAATCTATCATAACAAGAATGAAACGTCTTTGTCCACTTGCGGTGGGAAAGGGCCCATGTAGATCCATTCCCCATACAGCAAACGACCACGGAGTCATAATGGACTTTAACTGTTGAGCAGGTTGATGCTGAAGCGGAGCAAACTTCTGACATTGAATACACTTCTTAGCATAATCAGTTGCATCTTTCCTCATCTTGGGCCAAAAATATCCCCGCCTCAGAATTCTCTTTTCCAGAGTTCTTGCACCAGAATGACTGCCACACTCACCTGAATGAATTTCTCCGAGAACAACCAGAACTTCTTCTTCTGAAATACATCTGGATAGAGGAGCTAAAAAAGTTTTCCAATATAAGATACCTGAAATCAGATAATAATAGGCTGCCTTTAGTCTGAACCTTTTTATCTTTGATACTAGTGTGAAATTCCCCTGATGAGAGATATAAGATAAAAGGATCTGTCCAAGAAGATTTACGATCGATCTGCATCACTGAATCTTACTCAATCGCTGGATGAAATAGATCTGAAGTGGTTCCACCCGATAATAACCCAAATTTAGCTAGCTGATCAACGTCTGAATTTTTTGATCTCAGGATAGGTTGAATAATAAAACTCTTGAACTTCCCAATCTCTTGCTTCACTATCTTCTGATATATCTTTAAGACCGGTTCCTTGGTTTCATAGGTGTTGTTTACCTGATACGCCATAACTAATGAATCTGTTTTTACCTCAATATCCTCAATACCCAATTCCCTGGCGAAATGAATTCCTGCTAAGAGAGCCTCGTATTCTGCCTGGTTGTTGGTGACCGAAAAATGAAACCTCAGAGCTTGATTTAATCTCGTACCATTTGGATTTATCAAGACTACTCCTGCACCTGAAGAACTTTTCCCTAAAGCTCCATCGACATATATTATCCAGGGAAGAGGCCTTTTGATATCATTCTCATATTCGTTGCCTGCTGTATCGATTAAGAAGTCCGTTAATACCTGCGCTTTAATTGCTATTCGAGGAACATACGAGATGCTGAATTCACTCAACTCAATAGCCCATTTAGCCAATCTCCTCGAATGCTCTGGTTTTTCTAGCACACCCTTTAGGGGTAAATCTGTGACTACTTGAATAGAATGAGATTGAAAATAAGGTCTGAGTTTTCTGGCTGAAATGATAAGAGCTAAAGCAAGCTTTTCTAATATTGGATATCTGGTTTCTGCATCCTTCAGGATCCTACTGACATAATAAACTGGAAATTTTTTCTTCTTTTCTTCTCTGACTAAAACTAAGCTAACCGCATCAGCTCCAACACCTAAATATAAAAATAAGTCTTCACCCTCACGAGGGTTCTAGAGAAGAGGAGTTGAAGTTAACTGTTTCTTTAGTTGGTCAAATGCTGAATCACACTCCTTGGTCCATTCGAATTTGGAAGCTTTTCTGAGAATCCTGAAAAAGGGAGCACTTTTATCTCCTGATCGAGATATAAATCGGCTCAACCTCGCCATTCTTCCTCCAAGCTGCTGAACCTCCTTTGGAGACCTCAGAGGCACCATCTCTAGGATTGCCTTCACCATATCTGGATTGGGCTCAACACCATCTGGGGTCAGGAGATGACCTAAGAATTTACCCTTGCTAGCTCCAAATATACACTTCAATGGATTCATCCTCATATTGAATACTCGGAGCGTCGAGAAAGTTTCTTCAGGGTCTCTTAAGTGAGCTGTAAACTGTTTACTCTTGATAAGAAGATCATCTACATATAATTCATGATTTCTACTCTTCTACTTCTTGAATATAAAATCCATCATCCTTTGATAGGTTGCACCTGCATTCTTCAAACCAAAAGGCATTACCTTATAACAAAAACACCCATCGTTTGTTATAAAAGAGGTATAAGGAATATCTGGTTTATGCATTCTGATTTGATGATAGCCTGAGAAGGCATCTAGGAAGCTCATATAAGGAAATCCGACCGCTGAATCAACCAAATAATCTATCCGGGGCAAGGGATAATAATCCTTTGGACAAGCCTTATTAAGTTTAGTGAAGTCCACACACTTTCTCCACTTACCACTGGGCTTTTTCACCATGACCACATTTGAGACCCAATCAGGATATTGAACCTCCTGAATAAAATTAGCTTTGAGAAGTTTTAGAACTTCTTCTCTAATAGGTTCAGCCAAGGTAACGGCAACTGCTCGTTTCTTCTGAACAACTGGTTTGAAGGCTGGATCTATGTTCAAGTGATGGTAAACTATATCAGGATCCATTCCTGGCATGTCATTTGCCGACAAAGCGAACACGTCTAGATTTCTAAATATGCAAGTTATTAATTCCTTTTTTTCCAATTTTGGAATTTTCTGCGTTAATTGAAAGCATCTTGCCTTCCTCTTCTTTTATCGGAATAACCTCCTGATCTTCTAAAATGGATTCTCTTGAGGTTTCCATTTGTTGACCTGAGCGTGTTAAAGAAAATAAGTAAAAGAGAACTGCAAAGTGATTTAAGAAGGGCGATTTAATAAGGTAAAAGACCATAAATCAGTTTAAATTGAATGAAATAAAAGCAACTGAAAAAAGATGAAGAAAAGGCACATTTTATTGAAAGAAGATTCAATTACAAACAACGGTCTTTGAAGAGGCTTTAGGGGAGCGGAATAGCTAAAAAACAAAAGGACAACCATTAGCTAAAAATGAACCCAAACACAAATACTGGGATCCCTCATTCAGAACTCAGAGGTATCAGCACTTCATCTTTGACTCCCAACTGAGAACCTATGTCGACAATACAAACAGTCTTGACATAGCATTCCCGGGCTAGCCTAGGGTCACTCCTAACCCTAAACTGCTTCCCTTGGGCAGAGAATTTGAGGGAAATATGGAATGTAGAGACTACAGCTCAATATTGGTTGAGGATGGGTCTACCAAAAATTGCATAGTAGCTGCTAGGAGCGTCTACTACTATGAATTCGGCATGCTTGATGATCCTCCCCATCATCACAGTTAGAGAGATTCTCCCTTTGACTTCTTTCTTTTCACCTGAGAAGCCATAAAGGGGTCCTTCGGTGGAAAGCATTTATTTCCCGATCTTCAGGGCTTTGAAGGTAGGTTTGAACAATAAGTTTACCGAGCTTCTGGTAACCACTAAAATCCTATCGACTTTGAAATTTTCTATCACGGCCTTAATGACAAGGGCATCATTAAAAAGGTTCCCATGGGGTGGATGATATTCCTTGCTGAAGACAACCACCTCGGGAATAGGGGATGATTTAGAGGCAACAGAGACTTCATCCCTGAAGACTCTGGACATACTGGACTTCTTGGAAGACTCGATTCCAGCGCCTCCATGGATGCAAAAGATCAAACCATTTTCCGTCTCATTGTCCGCCTCCACACACTCATAGCCGATGTGGAGACTGCCAAAGAGGTCGGCATCCTCCACGTCCTCGCACTCCCAACCAACTTCAGCGATGATCTTTGCCTTCTTTGACTGATCTTCAACTTTCTTATTGATCAGGTCTTGGAGTTTGCCTTCTTTGAGGAGCTTCTCAATCATGAACCTAAGTGCTCTGGAGTTTTCAGTCAGATGCACCCTCTCTTTATGGAATTCGCATTAGAGACTATGATTTCTGAATTTAACATTGGATTTCATCGGAGCTGGCCACTTGATGAAGGGCTGTCTTTTGATAATTTCCAAAATCTCTGAAATAGGAAGGGGCAGATCTGCAAAACACTCTTGAGAATTGTTGAAGGGCTTCTTAGGTTGGTTAGTAGGAAGAGGTAGGAGAGGAGGACAAGCTAATGGTTGAGCCTAAGCAGGCTGCTGCCATTGAGTGAGTTATTGATGGTTGATGATTGGGCGATGATGACGAAAATTTCTACCTCTGGTGGCATGAGGTTGATACTCTTGACGAGCTGGCTTCTGATGATGTTGAGGGGCTGAAGAAGAGGAGTTGTTAATCCCTTGATATGCCATGTTGGAGAGGAATAAGACATACTTTGGGTTGCAGATCTCACCGTCGATAAACCTGTTCACAATTGAGATTAGTTCTTGGTAAGATCTAGGCTCCTTGGTAGTGACTTTTAGTTTCCGAGGGTCTTCTCGGAGGGCATTGATGAATGCAACTTGGTGGAGGACAGGGCCGACATCACGGATACTCAGAATTTCTTCCTGAAAATGAGCGAAGAAGTGAGCTATCGTCTCACTTTCACCTTGTCTGATTTTAAAAAGGATTGCAGGGCCACTTTTCCGTTTCCTGGAGGTGGCGAACCTCAAGAGAAACTCTCTCCTCAGGTCTGCAAAACAGGTAATAGACCTGGCAGGGAGGCTAAAGAACCACTCCCTGGCTTCACCTCCAAGGGAGGTCACAAACAATTTACAGCGGAGAGCCACAGACAAGGTCCTCATTGACACTGCAGCTTCAAAAGCTTGCAGGTGAGAGATCAGATCATCTTTTCCAGTATACACTAGAAGCCGGGGAACTCAGAAGCCCGTGGGAACAGGTTCCCACCTAACTTGATCCACGAATAGGGAGGGATCCTCCCACAAGTCAATAGGGAGAGGAGTAATGCCTTCCTGAAAACTCAGAGCTGGGGCAGGGCTTCCCCGGGCAGCGGCCTGGTAAAACTCTTGTCGAGGATCGAACTCGACCCCCTGGAATCGTAAAGTCGTGGCAGGCTCGAGGATGGCGCGGTCATAATTCTGACCACAGGCTGGTTGGACAGCTGCTGGTGTAGAGACCTCAATCTCTTGAGGGGCTAACCGCTAGGAAATTACTTATAGTGCTTTTCCCATTGCTTCCATCTGCTGGGCGGTCTCGCGCTGCGCTCGAGCGAACTCTTGACGAGTTAGCTCGAGTGCTCGCTTGAAGCATGCTTCTAGATCTTTAGAGGTTGCGCGACCTACATCTGAAGGACCACCACCGAACTGACTCCGCAACTTTCGATCTAACATCTCAGACCGCCGCACTTCACCAGCAAATCCAAATCTGAAGGTCGCGTGTTCATTCTGTTGGTGCAAAAATTGCACCTCCACATCTTGCACTTGAGAATCGGAAAGGAAACTTCAGACTGCTAGTTACTAGGTTCGGAGAGTGTTAAACATGGTGTCGATGAGTGACAAGAAGAGATCGCCGCTCTGATAATTCCTAGCTGCGAGAAAGATCTTACCAAGAAAAGGTTAGTGATTAGAAGAGGCTTAAAACAGACCAGATCAGAAGGAAGGAGGCGATCTAAAAATTGAGACTGCTTGGCTCCTTAATTAGCTCCTCCCCCTTTTCAAAAGTCCTTTCCTGGGGACCCCTACCCCCTATTTATAGACAAGGAGGCTACCCAAACGGGTAGCTTTTGAAATCATGGACTGCCCAGGATCCAGGAGAAGTTATGCAAGGAGAAAGGGGTTACCTGTCAAACCATTATCGTGATAGATGCTGAAATCCATCTCGTGTGAGCTCGGGGGTAGCTGATGACCTGAACTGATGAGGTCACCAGGAGGTTATATCAATGAGGTCGAGCGATCAGCCAGATAAGAATCGGTCTCCCAGATGAGATCGCGCGAACTCCTCTGTTGGTTCACATGGCGATCTTCCGGGCGAACACTTGTCAAAGTATTTCTCCATTCGTCTTTTGATCTCTTCCCGTCGAGCCGAGGGTTGGTCTTGGAGCTCTTCGATGTAGTCGAGAGATAGTCTATGAGCCTCTTCATTCTCTAGCCGCCATTCCTCATCTCCATCTTCTGCCGCAACCACTCTAGGAATCCTGACCTCAAACTCCACTAGGATGAGAGCTTTGAACCCGTGTTATAACATGAAAGGAGTTTCTCCCGTGGCCAAATTAGGAGTGGTTCTCAGAGCTCATAGGACCGAAGGGAGCTGCTCCGCCTATTTCCCTTTAAGTTCTTGATGCGTTCACGGCAAGTGCACCGGTCGCACAAGTAATAAAAGTGGGAGAGATCTCATAAATATCGTTCTCAAAGGACTGCAGTTGTGGTGTGTGATTTTCTCATTGGGGAAATTAATTATAGAGATTTCTAAATTAATAAAAAGAAGGGAGTTTTGGTTTGGTTATGGGAGACGCGATTAAAGAAAGCTAATTTAACTAATGTGGGTCGAATGCACCGCTTTGCTTGGTGGGTAGACGAGTAGACTTGCAGATGAACGAGAAGGCTTGCAAATGAATGATTCATTACCGGCGGAGTGAGGGTCGTAAGCACCTCATCACTAAGCACGCAACTAGCAATTGCTAGTGCAGCACACAATGTAGCGATGGGGTGGATGGGGGAATGGGGCGCTCCTCAACTCACATAAACTATAATAAACTTCACTAACATGAAATTTCATTAACATTAACAAATGGTTCATGCATATCATCCTTAACAAACACACATCCACATGAAATATCTGAAGCAATACAAAGGGGGAAAGAGTAAACCCAAGCTCGAAGACTCACTGAAGGTTCACGGTCGGAATCATAGGGTTATCAAGCCTCGTCCGAGCTCGGTCTTCAGTTGCCGTCTGGGGTTCAGAGGAGCTGTCACCTTCTTCCACGTTACTCGTCTTCTTCGTAATACAACTCAAAATATCTCTCGCCAGAGACACCTTAAATGCAAACAGAACTCTCAAGCAATGACGTTCTTGAGCTCGAGGATGATGGAGGAGGCCGAGGAGGAAGCTTTAGCATAAGATTTGTAAGAATACGATGGTCGGAGCTTCTCCTAGAATGGGCGGTTGTGGAGCGACGAAAAGGGCGGGGCTAGAGCTAAAAATGGCGGTCTCCCCGCGTTGTCTTCTTTTAGGGCAAAATTCCTGGCTTTAAATAATAAACAGTTAGAAACATGGTCACGCACGGTCGAACGGACGACCGTGCATGGACCGTGCATTATTAATGAAGCAGAAAGCCCAGGAAGATGAAGCAGAGAGCCTGTGCGTTTTACTCATGCACGGTCGAAGCCGACCGTGCGTAAAAACGCACGAGCAAATCCAGGAAGCCCGAAAACTTGCACTCAACAGGAGATCGTGCGATTCCGTTGCGCACGGGCGAACTGACCATGCGTGAACAAATCACACGATTAAGGACAGAACATCAACCTAAGCCTCAAATGACTGCGCACGATCGGAGCAATCGTGCGTCAAGGAAATGCATGACCGTGCGATTCATACAGACATGAAATCTGGGCAAAGTGGACGATGTATTCACCTGCACATCAAATCATACAACAGTCACACAGCTGGGAATACCCCTCCAGCTTAATCCAAATACAGAAAAAGGGTTGGGGAGCACCATGTCCTTACCCCCAACGACATGGAGGGCAAATGCACACCAAAATGGGTCTAAATAGTGCACGAAGCGTGAAAGTGAATACATGTGAAATATACGCGATTATATCTTAAAAATGAAGTGCACACAAGTGAAAACTAGCCCGGATGAGTCCATAAAACAGTGTAAATATCGGACTCAGCACACCCCCAGAATTAACCATTTGCTCGTCCCAAGCAAATCATCCCTTATGCGAATGAGAAAAAGGACTAGCTGGCTTAACAATTGCAAATGCGGATTACCATGCGAAGTCCCATGCTCGCGCGCGTAGAAATGCAATTGATGAAATTTGTAATTATACAAATAGCTTGTAACAATCTAAGAGCGTAATTATATATTATTTCTACTCAAAAGTTGAATCACGGTGAATCGTCCGGCCATGCATAGGAAGAATGTAGACTAATCGCTAAGGTGAACATTGCTCAGGATCGGTGCTCGGAACAACCTCCATTGAAATTCATCAATGTCCATGACCATAAGCTCACCCGGTCACAGTCTCTCCACGGCACTAGTTCAGTTCATTGCGTGAGTCAGTAGGACTTTAGGATAGATACGGGGCTTGGGATGCGGTAGGATATCCAATAATAAACTCGAAGGCTTATACACCTAATCCAAAAGAGCTCACACAAAGGAAACTATACAAGCACCACAATAAGCACACGGGTGCACCACACCCCCAGACTTGAACCTGAAAACATGGGTGTGTGCACCTCCTACTCCCAATACAAATCTTAAAATATTTTCAATTAAAATCTTTTCTTAATCACATTTTTTTTAATTTCTGTTCTTTTTCTAGTCAAAACACTTTCAACGAATATTTCAAGGAAGCGCAACCATATTTTCACAAAATTACACCGCATCAACACCCTTAACTGAAAATAATGAAACACTAGAGCTCGGATTGGGTGTGCGACTAGGATTAGTTTTTAGGCTTTGGTGAAATGAAAGTGGAGCTGAATTAAGAGGCGAGGTAAGCACAAAGGGGCTAGCAAGGATTATGATAGGATCGGTACACAAATCTCAACTTGGCCAAAATGAAGGCCTACATCACGCTCACGAACTGAACTAACTTATACCAATATTTCAAGAGTCGCTTGGGGCAAGTTCTTAGACACCGAGAAAGATAATTATTCCTTCCGACTCGAGCAATAAGAACCTAGCAACCGTCTACATACATCCCTATGCTACCATCAGATCCACACCGAATTCACCACTTTTGAGTAGAATAAACAATTATTACGCAACTAGAAGAGTACAAAATTATGAGCATAAAGAAAAAATTATTCTACACACAATTCTATGCAAGACACAAGTACTCAACTAGAGCACTACGGGAGTCAACATTTTACTCCGTCTCACAATCCTAAGCCAACACAACAATTCTCCCAATCATACAAAAGAAACGAGTTAAACTCGTTACTCGCCTACGATTAAGTGCTCTATCTAGTGGGTGTTGTGGTGTGCGATGAAAATGAACAAATAAATGATTGAAATGAATTATATCTTCTAGTATGATGTGCCATGTGCACATGCAAGTGGGTAACGACAAGCTACTCTCCCCTAGACTTAAATTTAAGCATCACAGAATGTAATACTATAATTATAAAAGGAGATATGAGGACTGGTTACCCCATGCTCAGAAATGAGCATACCAGAAGATTGGCATTAAGCTTCAAATTCAGCTCTATATGTCTGCCACCAAAGTCGCAACTCCTACAAAAATAGAATCTCCAACATATGCAGAAACAAAAACAAAACAGCAAAATTGGGTTGTCTCCCATAAGCCCTTTTGTTTACCATCCTTAAGGTGGACCAAATACCTGCATTAGCATTGTATAAAGAGAGTTCTCGCAATTGTCCATTAAATTACCAAAAGAACACACAAGCACACTAAAGAGATAAAACAAAAGCAGACTGAAATAGCAACAACAAAAGCCCGGAGACTCCATCATGACTCAGCTATATGCTGATTTGTGATGATTCTCCCTAGACACACGAGATGGAAAGGAGGTGAAGGCTTTTGGGCTCAATGGAGATGTCTCTCCCTTGCCCCTAACCTCTTCCTTCTCGTGTCGGGGGGGGGGGGGGGGGGTGGGAAAAGCAAGGAGCACGAAGTATTCTTTCTTTCTTAACTTTCTCCACAGAAGGAGAGCGCCATCGGGCACAATGTGTCGGATCAGAATTAGAGTTTATCAGCTTAGGAGCAGCTAGGGGCTTCATTTCTTCACCCACTGCAGGAGATAGAGCCACCCAATGAACCTGTTTTAATTGTTTACACTTTGAATCGCACTTGATAGAGTTATGTAAAGAGTTCTTTGTTTGGCATGCCGCCTTAGCATCCAAATTCTCGGTCTCCCCGCTTCCTTTCCTTGTATCTTCTCCTTCAGTTATGAACTTCTACACTATCTCCAATCTTTCTTCTTCCGGATCGACATTTTCTTCACTATCCAGCTTCTCCCCCGCTATAGTTAACTGAAGCTCATCGAACCTGCAGTCTTCCTCACTCACAGACTTATCAGAAATAACAGCAAAAGTACTGAGGTCGTTGGTTATTGATGATGTCAAAGTGTGGTTTGTCACTTTGGATGACAAAGTAACACTATCATTGGCAATGTGAAGAGTTGCGCCACACTCCTTCAGGAATGCGACACCCAAAATAGGCTTGGAATTATTTTCCATGGGCCTAATACCTGGAAGATTGTGACGACAGAAGTTCAATCAAGAATGACCTCAAACTCCTGGATCTCGCCTTCTGTTTCCATCACCGTTCCATTTGCGAGGACTAAAGATGTCCGATCATCAACAATGATATTACAGTTGAATTTTTCAATGTCTTGCAATGCAAGAACGTTGTGTGATGATCCAGTGTCGCAAAAGGCATTAGTTTCAACATTATTGATTACACATTTTTCTATCATATTGCCCTCGTGGCAACCATCTGACTCAACAAGGCTCTTTCCCTGCTCACGAGGATTCTTTTCCGCCGTGCTAGGGAAAGCACCCTGATCTCGCTCAGAGAGCACTTGAGACAATTGGCCCAATTGCATCTCCATATTTCTCCCTGTGTTGTCTTCTTTTAGGGCGGAATTCCTGGCTTTAAATAGTAAACAGTCAGAAACATGGTCACGCACGGTCGAACGCACGACCGTGTGTGGACCGTGCATTATTAGTGAAGTGGAAAGCCTAGGAAGACGAAGCAGAGCGCCCGTGCATTTTACTCACGCACGGTCGAAGCCGACCGTGCGTAAAAATGCACGAGCAAATCTAGAAAGCCTGAAAACGTGTACTCAACAGGAGATTGTGTGATTCCTTCGTGCACGTGTGAACTGCCTGTGCGTGAACAAATCACACGATCAAGGACAGAACATCAATCTAAGCCTCAAATGACCGCGCATGATCGGAGCAATCGTGCGTCAAGGAAATGCACGACCGTGCGATTCATACAAACATGAAATTTGGGCAAAGCGGACGATCTATCCACCTGCACATGAAATCATACAACAGTCACACAACTAGGAATACCCCTCCAGCTCAATCCAAATACAGAAAAAGGGTTGGGGAGCACCATGTGCTTACCCCAAATGACATGGAGCACAATTGCACACCAAAATGGGCCTAAATATTGCTCGAAGCGTGAAAGTGAATACAAGTGAAATACAAGCGATTATAGCTTGAAAATGAAGCGCACACAAGTGAAAACTAGCCCAGAAGAGTCCATAAAACAATGTAAATATCAGACTCATCCGTTTTCAACTTTTTTCATTAGGAGGTTGATGACTAGCTTGTTGGCTGCTTCCACTTGCCGGTTTCTCCAAGGATGGTACACTGAGGAAAAAAGAAGATCAGTTCCTAGCTTCTTGCATAATTCCTCTAGCTCTAGGCTGGCGAATGGCTGGCCATTATCGGTAACGATGGCGAGAGGGATCCTAAACCTGCAGGCGATTTCTCCCCAAATGAAGTTCTTCACGACTTGAGAGGTGGTCTTGGACAAAGCCTTGTCCTCAATCAACTTGGAGAAGTAGTCAATCATGATGAGAATGAACTTCCTCTGGCCGCTAGCTTGGGGAAAAGGGCATATCAGATCCATTCCCCAGATTGCAAACGACCACGGTGCCATGATCGAATGAAGCTGCTGGGTTGGCTACAACTGGAGAGGGGCAAATAGCTGGCACTTCTGACACCTTTTTGAGAAAGCTTCAACATCCTTTCGGATGATTGGACAGAAGTAAACCTGTCTTAGTATTTTTTGTTCAAGAATGCGAGTTCCTGAATTGCTCCTGCATTCTCGGGAATGGATCTCTTCCAACACTCGTGGTACTATGGCGTCTGAGATGCATCTGGCCAATGGGCCCGAGATGGTTTTGCGATATAGTTCCCCGTTATGCAGTAAGTAGTAGGCCGCCTTATATCTGAACTTCCTTTGATCTTCACCATCTACTGGGAGTTGACCAGTAGTTAGGAATGCTGTGAACGGATCCATAAAGGAAGGGCATTACTCGATCTCCATCATCTCCCATTCTTTGATGGATAGCCGAAACAGCTTAATGATCATTCCTCCTTCCCTCAGACCATACTTGGCCAAATGTTCTACCGCCGAATTCTCCTCCCTTGGCATGTGCTCAATGAAGAAGGATTGAAAGCCTCCGCTCGGCCCTTTAACTTTGATCATGTACTTTTGTTGTATGGCATCGCAGACTTCGTACTCTCATCGGATCTGCGAAGTGACCACCATTGAATCCATACAAGTTTGGATGTCCCGGATTCCCAACTCATTGGCAAGACGCAAGCATTCCACTATGGCCTCGTACTCTGCCTGATTGTTAGTGATGAGGAAGATGATCTCGACTACTTTCTCAATCCTAGTTCCCCGTGGGCTGACAAGCACGATGCCTACTCCATAGAGATTTTGCCCGATGCTTCGTCCATGAACATTTTCAAGGAAACTAGACTCGATGCGCCCTCACTTTTCTCTGCCTCCCCAGAGAAGTCAGCTAGGAAGTCCTCCACTGCCTATGCTTTTATCGCCACCCTGGGCGAGATGAAAATGTCGAACTCACTAAGTTCTACCGATCATTTTGCCAGCCTTCCTGAATGCTCCACTCCTTCCAGGATACTTCAGAGGGGATGATCAGTCATGACTCAGATGGAGTGGGCTTGAAAATAAGGCTGGAGCTTCTGCGCTGACACCACAAAGTCGAAATCTAGCTTCTCGAGGATGGGATACCGCATCTCTGTCTTCTTTAACACCCGACTTACATAGTTGATGTGTATCTGCTTTTTCCCTTCCTCTCTGACAAGCACAGAACTTACAGCCTCTGCCCCCACTCCCAAGTAGAGGAGTAGGTCTTCGTCTTCCCTCGGTCTTGGAGGAGAGGTGTCTGGGTTAGCTGCTGCTTTAGCTTTTAGAAGGCATTTTCGCTTTCCTCGGTCCATTCAAATTGTTGGTTATTTCAGATCTTTTTGAATAATGGAGAGCACTTCTCTCCCGCCTTTGACAGGAAGCGGCTAAGGCCGGCCAGCCTTCTAGTCAACCTCTGAACTTCTCTGATGCTCTTCAGCAATGCCATTTCGACGATAAATTTAACCATGTCAGGGTTGGGATCCACTACTTCGGGGGTGAGGAGATGTCCCAAGAACTTCCCTCTTCCTGCCCCGAACACGCACTTGGCGGGATTGAACCTCATTTTGAACCTCCGGAGAGTTGCAAAGGCCTCCTCCAGATCAGTGACATGCTCTTGAGCGCTCTTGCTTTTGACCAAGTGGTCGTCCACATACACCTCTAGGTTCCTCCCCTTTTGCCCTCTGAAAACTTGATCCAACATCCGCAAGTATGTAGCCCCCGCATTGTTCAACCCGAAAGACATCATCTTGTAGTTGTAGAATGTAAGACCCCATTTTATTTTCTTTTAAAAACTCGGGTCTTATGCCCAGAACCGTCGCTTTGTGGTGACACCATCACTCGGGAAGGTCGCCACTACAAAACGCTGATCCTGCCGGCCATATCGATCACAGAAGAAGAAAAGAATAAACGAACAAATAGAAGTTCAAGTCTACAAATCACATGCTATATATATAAATGTCCACATGGTATAACTGAAATAACAAAGTTACAATAATAAAGGGCTCATGTCCTGTACATCATGTCCTCACTCCAAGATCACTCTTGGAAGCTAACTACTAATCACTCACTAATCCTGAAACTTGTGCTCCTGTACTAGACTGGTACGCCTCCGTCTGCATTGGCCTCTGGTGCTGCTGCGTCCCCTCGATCCCCTAAAATGATATGGTGCACCGACCGTTAGTCAAAAAGACTAAGCCATATGTTCACCACCCAACCCCCAATGGCTCCTAGGCACCGCGTGGGAGGATGAAGCATAGGACAGCAAGGGGTATAAACAATAGCAGATGACAGCGGATCTTGTCTACAGGAAATGGTTACCACTACTCAAGTATATATATAAATTTGAAGCATTAAATAAAGCATGGTAAAGAGAAAGTAAAGAATAGTAAGTAAAGTATGTACATAGTAGAAAATTAACCATTGATTTATAGGAATGACCATACAAACCAATAGACCAAGGGGTCGTTTAGCAAGGCCTATCATATAAGAAGTCCCATAACCGACTTATACGATATGGGTTGGGGTTGAAATGCAATGTTTATGCCATGGCATGCAGAGTATGCTGTTAAATGTTATGTTCACACAAGTGCAACTCACCCACTTTGACTATATGCGTACAGACCTTTAGTTCCCCCTTTTTGGAGCTAGCAAGACTCCCAGGACACCCCCGTAGTGGCAAATGGAAGCGGTGGGTTGGGCCTCACCCACCTCTAGATTGATATTCACACTACCTAACCTAGACCTATCATACGCCTCAATGCATAACCGCGAAGCATCTGCGTACTCTTACTAGCTGGACAACCAGACTTTCATGGCTAAGTGCAAATCCCACACTTGCCGAGTCAACGTATTGACGTCGGTGTGAACGACCGTCCAATACCGAAGACCCACCACCTTCATGCACATTCAAATATGTTCTACTATATCCGGAGCCATAAACTCCCCGGGCTAACCTGCACGTCATCATAACCTTCTGGGCCACTGGCTCACCGGACCAACCCGTCCGTACCAACAAACACTACTGAGTCACAAGCTCACCGGACTAACTAGTCCGCTGCTTCAACCACCGAGACTACCACTCATAAAATCAAACCAAGTAACCTCCCGTAACCACGGGGTGTGGGTGTGTGTATTATTAAGTTAATCTTGTACATCAACTTATCCCTACAATTTATGGTTAACCTTGGACTTCCCGAGGATTACCCTGTAAGGGGCTAGCTACGGTGCTAGGAACTATAATGGGATGACACCCCAAAGTTCCCTTTCTCAAGACACTTAGTGTTATTGATAGCTACCCGTAAGAATACCCTTCTTGTCATTTCTCTTGAATTACCCCTAAGCATTTTATGACAGGCTAAGGGAAAGACGATCTTTCGTCAATCCCGAGCACAACTTTACCCTTAACTCCCAAGCACACCCTCATCACCTAAACTCCTTTCGGTGACCTTCAATCTCTTCAAACTGACCATGTTCACCAACTACATGCCACTTCCACTTGGTAGGCCCCTAAATACCCAAGTTTCACATTTTTACTATACGCAGACCAAACTAACTGTATGAAGCTAATAAGTAGGTGTACTCCTAATGTTCATCCTCATGACACAAGATTATTACTGAAGGGCTATCATGGCATTATAAGACTAACTCCAGAGATTCATAATTTTCCTTGACATTTTAGCATTATTTTAATTTCTCCAGCATTGGCCAAGTATGAAATTGAACATGAAATGTAGTCTATCCTTATGATATGACCCCCATAAAGTTAAGATAAATCTATCATGCCAAAATAATAGTGAATATCACAATTTTACAATCAAGAATTGTCCTCTAATTATAATATTGACTATTTAACCAAAATTAGAAATAAAAGAAGCAACCACCAACAATATTTGTCCAAAAATTATGGGAATATTACCAGACACTTATATTGATCAGAAAAGTTTTCAAGCCAAATTTTAGAATTTATGAAGGCATATTAATCACTTAATTAAATATTCCAAAGAAATCCTAATATGAGCATGTTGTGAAGTAGACAACTAATAACAATATCCAAAAATTATATAAAAACTCACAGAGCTTTCAAGTGCTCTGAAATGTACTATCACCAAGTTGCACATTTTTCCAGATAGTTTTGGAGCCTCAATTAATTTTCTTGAGATTAAGGTAAAATAAGTGCCTTGTGAATGAAGTGCTGGATAAATCACCTAATTAATTACACAAAATTACCAGAGGTCCATCATATGATTTTAAAGGCACTACCAAGCTTTCATCACCATCCAAGACCATTTGAGCATGTAAATGTCTCTTATAAGAAATTTCCCTAAAGGGTTTATGACCAAATTTAGGGGAAATATGTACTCCTAAAATTCTCTCAAAATTCGTTAGAGTATAATCACACCCCATGAACATATAACCTAACTTCCATGGCCATTCTAGGGCTTTTACCACATGGCCTTCACAAGGTTCTATATGCACCCCAAGGGGTAAAACTATGATCCTAGGGCATATCAACCACTACACCACCCCATCTTACTCATAAAGGTGTTTTAGGTGATCCTAAACCAGTGTCCAAGGTTTGAACTCATGGTGAGGAGATTTGACCACAATATCCCAAGATAAACACCATGCCCTAATTTTGACCTAATAAGACCCAACTTGGGTTAACCAATTTCCAAACTAAATCAGTCCCAATTGGGCTGGGATTTTTACCAGGGTCAGGTGATAACCCTAAGAAGTACCACCAAAATTTGGAGGGCATTGGAGGTCATTTGACCTACTAAATAATTAATATTTGATTTATGAAATTATTACAAAAACCTTAGAAAAAGTTTCTCCTACAATTTCCATCTTTGGATATGATGTGTGGGTAGGTGTAAATAGCCTAGGTTTCAATTTTCAAGTCAATCCCATAACCCAATCAAAAGTTATTCAAGAAATGGTGGTTGTCCTACACTAGGGACCAGTTCCACCAAAATGGACCTATAGGGAGCTACAAAACTCCTTTTGGGGTCAATTTTAAAATGAAGTAGACTCCAAGGGCTACAACTTCGGTGTTGACCACATTTTCATTTGATGGGTTCTAGTATTTGTAATAATTAAAATGAAATACTGCAAGAATTATGACAAAATGTGTTGGAACAAGTCTCTGCGTTCGACGAAATCCAATCAGCGTTCGATGAAATTTGTTCTGCGTTCGACGAACATCATGCTTCAGTGTGTTTGATGAAATCTGATCTGCATTTGACGAAATACGATCTGCATTCGATGAAATATGATCTGTGTTCGACGAACGTCGTGCTTCAATTCGACGAAATCTGTTCTCCAGCCAGTTCAACAGATTACCTCTCCGTTCGACGAACTCCAGATTCAGTTCGATGAATTAATTCGTTCAGTGAATTAATTCCATTCGACGAACTCTGCGGTCAACTCGACAAATTCAACTATCAGTTCGGTGAATTAATTCCGTTCGACGAACTCTGAGTTCAGTTCGACGAACACAACTATCAGTTCGACGAACTTCTTCTACTCAGGTTGATGAATCCGACGGCTCAAGTATTTTTAACAAAGTAATGTATGTACAGCAGAATATGTGACAGAAATACATATATCATAACATTTAATATGAAGATCTTGCACAGATCTTAAAGCAGAATGGACGACATCCGTTTGTCTTCTTCCTCTGGCCGACGGACAGGATTAACCGCACCTAGAGCTCCTTCATCCTTGTTTTCCCAGCCAACTAAGCGCCACCCCGACTGACCAATGCCACCACCACCTTCATTTAGGTGGTGGCCGGCGATTTGCGGTGGTTGGCCGGTCGGAGGTGGCCGGAACAGGGGTATGGAGGCTGGATTAAAGCTCCAAAAATGGAGCTCTTGGCCTACCCGATTGGGGACCAATTGGCCCAAATCCTTGCAGGTAACCTGATGGGATCTATCCACACAGAGAGAGAGGAGAAGAACCAGACCTTTAATCGGGCTCGAGGGTGGTTGTTTCCCGGATTTGCCATGACTGCCCCCTTCAAGTTGTGCTCCTTGCCGATCTCTTGATTCTCCACCAAATGCAACGATCTAGGACTCGATTTCAACTGATATCCCCCTTCTAAAGGTGATGGAAGGGTCAATTGGAGGAGGGGAAGGCTTAATGGTGGAGTGCCATTAATGGCCATTTCGGATTCACTTGAAACCTCTTGAATCCTCCACCGGATGGCATGGGAAAGGTTGTAAAACATCTTAGAATTCAATGGGGAGATCAATGGAGGGTGTGGGGAGATGAATGGGTCTCAATTTGCCTTGAATGCCATGAATTCACCTTGAATGACCACTTTCCCTCTCTTCAAATCGGGGGAAACTCCCAATTTCTCTCTCCTACTCACCCCCTCCATAACTTGGATGGCATTTCATGTAATTTCAGTGGTGACTAATCATTTGGGCCATTGAAATTGGGCTTAGCCCAAAGGGATTGAGCTTTGGGCTTAATTAACCCAAATTGGGCAATATTGACCAAGTGTTGACTTTGGTCAAATTGGTGAAATTAATTAGGCCCAATGGGTCAATGTTGACCTATTGGCCTCCCTTAGTGACCAATGGAACTTGGGGAATGTCAATTGGTCCAATTGAACCCTAATTGACCCTAAATGTGGTGGTTTGACTTATTTGAGGCTAGGGTTGACTTTGGTCAATTTGGCCTCTTTGGTTGACCCCAATGGGTCCTAAATGCTCTAAGGGACCCTCCAAAGGGTTAGGTGTGCCATGGCGGGGTAAAAGGGTCAAGGTGTGGCACTAAAGTCCAACCTTAAGCTTGGTAACTGGAAATTGCTATTTGCATACCATTGTGGTTTCCTTCTTCCTAGCTAAGGCCAAGTGGTCTCTTCAAGCTTCCTAGGGTTTTATCATGACCTAGTCATGACAAAACCACTCTAGGGGCCTAGTTGTTTGGGGGATGTTACAAATCCCAATAAATAAAAAAATAATTTCGACCTCGAAATTCTGGCTAGGCTCGTGGGGTTTTCACCGAGAGTGACTGAACGTAACATCCCCTAAGAATTGAAGTTATTTATGACTCGAAGAGCACCGACTATCTCTGCCACACCAGTTCTAGTGGCTTTCAGGTGGATCAATTGATCGGAGGCTACCGGGCCATCAATAGTAGAAATTCGCTGCTCCAGCCGTAGTAGAGCTCTCCTAAAGGAGGAGACATGGAAGACGTCGTGCAATCCCGCTAAATCCGATGGAAACTCCAGTCAATAAGCCAATGGGCGGATCCACCCCAGGATTCTGTAGAGCCCCATCTATCTCCGACTGAGCATCTTTCGCCTGCGAACCCGCAAGAATCCCTACATCGGACGTATCTTCTGGAACACCCAGTCTTTACCCTGGTACTCTACTTGGCGATACCACGCATCGTAATACCTGACCTGGCAGCTCTGGTCCCCAACATCCTAACTCAAATCAGTCGCACCTGGGTATCTATGTGCTCCATAAATTCTGAGCTGAGTGCCTTGGGATTCTCATCCTGGATCCAAGATAGTGGAGTCCTGCGCCTCGGTCCCTCTAAGGGTGGAAAGTTGTGCTGACATCAAACAAGAGCCAAGATAAGCCTGGACTGATCTTCACTTTTTGGGCATACACCGTCCATCCTGATTCGACACGATTGTCCTGGTCACACTACGATAACGGACAAACTGCTCAACAAATCCCACCAAACACTAACGGGAGCGTCCTTCCATCCCGAGGTGACCCTAGCTACCTTGGTCAGTTTATCATCGATGTTCCAAACAAACTTGTGCCCGGAGTGGGGATGTGGTAGCCTGTGTATGAAATCCATAATTATGTCCTCGAACTCCACTCTAACACGGGCAGTGACTGTGGTAGTTCCCCAAAGACTCTTGCACTTGGTTTTCACCAGTCTACAGACCTGATCGTGCATCACAAACCTACGATATCTTTCTTTATTCTGGGGAAACACACGCTCCGGAATACTACGGATCATTATTCCAAACATACTGTTACACCACCTCATCTTTGCCCGAGTAACGTCAATATGATCAACTTCAAAATCATTATGTTCACGACGCAGCACTTTCTAAATTAAATCTTAAGGAAAACCCAAGTCAGTCATTAATTTGCCCAATAAACAAAAGGTCAGCCCCATTAAACAAAAGATAAGCCCCAATAAACAAAAGATAAGCAACTATCTATTTTGGGCTAAGTATCTTGATATCGACATGTTATATTCGTCCCAAGTATGCAAACAATACATAGGGCACACAACCTTAGACTTGGGGTCCTATCTTGAGACTTATTGGTGTATTCCCTACATTAGACTCTTCAAGGTACCCTCTACGACAACCTTATCAGGGTCAACATGTGACCCAATCCCGAATGGGTATCTTTTGAACTTCAATTCTTACCTGATCCTCGGTGTTTGTCGTGGTGGTTGTCTCAATATAATCATGTCACTGATACAAGGGTTGAGTCTACGAGTCCCCTACCATTCTTCTTATGTGTCAATCTCTCTTTCTCTGGCCTTTTTGGGGTACTCATACCTTCACCAAAATTATACTTATGGTCTATTTCAGACTAGGGCATGGTATAAATTGTCATGGTATGTCATGAGTCCTAGTGGAGTTTAAATCTTACTCGTTGACTAAAGGACTATCTAAAGAGATCTTTGCAGCCGGAGTTATTTCCTGCTGGGGGCAGGGTTCGCCGCAGGCTACAAAAGAAAACATGCCAAAAGGTTCAGTTAAAAGTGGACTTTTTCATGTGATTTCCCCAAATGGGCACACCATTGCTTTCGCTACTTAGTTTGTCCTCAAACTAAACTCGCGCAGGGTGGCCTAGGGTTTGTGGACTTCTTCTCTTCGGATTGAGGTTTGCTCTGATACCACTTTGTAAGACCCCGTTTTTTTTTCTTTTAAGAACCCGGGTCTTATGCCCAGAACTGCCGCTTTGCGATGACACCATTACTCGGGAAGGTCACCACTACAAAACGCCGATCCTGCCAGCCATATCGATCACAGAAGAAGAAAAGAATAAACGAACAAATAGAAGTTCAAGTCCACAAGTCACATGCTATATATATAAATGTCCACATGGTATAACTGAAATAACAAAGTTACAATAATAAAGGGCTCATGCCCTGTACATTATGTCCTCACTACAAGATCACTCGCGGAAGTTAACTACTAATCACTCACTGATCCTAAAACTTGTGCTTCTGTACTAGACTGGCCCGCCTCCGTCTACACCGGCCTCTGGTGTTGTTGCGTCTCCTCGATCCCCTAAAATGATATGGTCCACCAACCGTTAGTCAAAACGACTAAGCCTTATGTTCCCAACCCCACCCCCAATGGCTCCTAGGCACCGTGTGGGAGGATGAAGCGGAGGACAGCAAGGGGTATAAACAATAGCAGATGACGACGGATCTTGTCTACAGGAAATGTTTACCACAACTCAAATATATATATAAATTTAAAGCAATTAATAAAGCATGGTAAAGAGCAAGTAAAGAATAGAAAGTAAAGTATGTACATAGTAGAAAAGTAACCATTGATTTATAGGAATGCCCATACAAACCTATAGACCAAGGGGTCGTTTAGCAAGGCCTATCGTATAAGAAGTCCCATAACCGACTTATATGATAGGGGTAGAGGTTGAAAAGCAATGTTTATGCCATGACATGCAGAGTATGCTGTTAAATGTTATGTTCACACAAGTGTAACTCACCCACTTTGATTATAAGCACACAGACCTTTAGTTCCCCCTTTTTGGAGCTAGCAAGACTCCCAGGATACCCCCGTAGAGGCAAACGGAAGCGGTGGGTTGGGCCTCGCCCACCTCTAGGTTGGTATTCACACTACCTAACCTAGACCTATTGTACGCCTCAACGCAAAATCGCAGAGCATCTACGTACTCTTACTGGCTGGAACACTAGATTTTCATGGCTAAGTGCAAATCCCACACTTACCGAGTCAACGTATTGACGTCGGTGTGAATGACCGTCCAATACCGAAGACCCACCACCTTCATGCACATGCAAATATGTTCAACTATATCCCGAGCCATAAACTCCTCGGGCTAACCTGCACGTCATCATAACCTTCTGGGCCACCAGCTCGCCGGACCAACCCGTCCATACCAACAAACAGTACTGAGTCACAAGATCACCGGACAAACTAGTCCGCTGCTTCAACCACCGAGCTTACCGCTCGTAAAACCAAACCAAGTAACCTCCCGTAACCACGGGGTGTGGGTGTGTGTATTATTAAGTTAATCTTGTACATCAACTTATCCCTACAATTTATGGTTAACCTTGGACTTCCCGAGGATTACCCTGTAAGGGGCTCGCTACGGTACTAGGAACTATAATGGGATGACACCCCAAAGTTCCCTTTATCAAGACACTTAGTGTTATTGGTATCTACCCATAAGAATACCCTTCTTGTCATTTCTCTTGAATTACCCCTAAGCATTTTATGACAGGTTAAGGGAAAGATGATCTTTCGTCAATCCCGAACACAACTTTACCCTTAATTCCCAAGCACACCCTCATGACCTAAACTCCTTTCGGTGACCTTCAATCTCTTCAACCTGACCATGTACACCAACTACATGCCACTTCCACTTGGTAGGCCCCTAAATACCCAAGTTTCACATTTTTACTATACGCAGACCAAACTAACTATATGAAGCTAATAAGTAGGTGTACTCCAAATGTTCATCCTAATGACACAAGATTATTACTGGAGGGCTATCATGGCATTATAAGACTAACTCCAGAGATTCATAATTTTCCTTAACATTTTAGCATTTATTTTAATTTCTCCAACATTGGCCAAGTATGAAGTTGAACAAGAAATGTAGTCTATCCTTATGATATGGCCCCCCATAAAATTAAGATAAATCTATCATGCCAAAATAACAGTAAATAGTGAATATCACAATTTTCCAATCAAGAATTTTCCTCTAATTATAATATTGACTATTTAACCAAAATTAGAAATTAAAGAAGCAACCACCAATAATATTTGTCCAAAAATTATGGGAATATTACCAGACATTTATATTGATCAGAAAAGTTCTCAAGCCAAATTTTAGAATTTATGAATGCATATTAATCACTTAGATAAATATTCCAACGAAATCCTAATATGAGCATGTTGTGAAGTAGCCTACTGATAACAATCTCCAAAAATTATATAAAAATTCACAGAGCTTCCAAGTGCTCTGAAATGTCCTATCACCAAGTTGCACATTTTTCCAGAGAGTTTTGGAGCCCCAATTATTTTTCTTGAGATTAAGGTAAACTAAGTGCCTTGTGAATGAAGTGCTGGCTAAATCACCTAATTAATTACACAAAAATTACCAGAGGTTCATCATATGATTATAAAGGCACTACCAAGGTTTCATCACCATCCAAAACCATTTTAGCACGTAAATGTCTCTTATAAGAAATTTCCCTAAAGGGTTTATGACCTAATTTAGGGGAAATATGTACTCCTAAAATTCTCTCAAAATTCCCTAGAGTATAATCACACCCCATGAACATATACCCTAATTTCCATGGCCATTCTAGGGCTTTTACCACATGGCCTTCACAAGGTTCTATATGCACCCCAAGGGGTAAAACTAGAATTCTAGGGCATATACACCTCTACACCACCCCATCTTACTCATGAAGGTGTTGTAGGTGATCCTAAACTAGTGGCCAAGTTTTGAACTCATGGTGAGTGTTGCAACATGCTTTCCGCATCTCTTGGTTTGACAATAACAAATCATATTGTATTTTATCATACTTGTTTTGTGTTCATAGTATGCAGGATTCTGTGCCTTCAAATCTCCATGGAAATGTGTTGTTGCTACCGTGCCGCGTTAACACTACTGTTGGAGCTAACAAACCGCTGAGATGGAAACCGCTGAGAAGGAAATCGCTGAGAAGGAAACTGGCGTTTTACGATCTAAAAGCTCCGTTCGACGAACTGAGAGCTCCATTCGACGAACTATGAGCGCTGTTCGACGATCTGCATGTTCTACCGAAGCGCTCAACGAAATGTTTGTCTTACCGCGACGCGTTAGCACTACCGCTAGCACTAGTGTTCGTTCGACGAAAGGAAAGTTGCGCTCGATGAAATGCTTATCACTGCGTTCGACAAATTTGCGATCGACGAAAGCTGAATCCCGTTCGACAAAAATTCGATCGACGAAATATAAGGCCAGCTCGACGAAGATGCGCCCGATGAAATGCTCTACCGCGGAGTGTTAACACTAATGCTAGGCGTTGGCATATATGGAAACTATTGACAGAAAGGAAACAGTGGAGAAAAAGGAATGTGGACGGGCACTATGTTTGGCAAGTACTATCGCGGCGCGTTAGGTCTAACGCCCGGCAGTAGCTTTTGGAAACATCTCATCTGCAGTTGATTGAGGAGCAGATTTGGAAGAAGATTGTGGCTGAAGGAAGGAAATCTCACTAACGTGGGGCATTAGCGGTACCACGGCGCGCTAGTGTTTGGCGCTCAGATTGTTGCCTAAAATGCCACGATCTGTGTGTTCATTGCCTTATGTGGATACCGCGGGGCGGTAGTACTACCGCAGGTGGTAGTGGCTGATTCTATAAAAAGATGCACGCCTCCTCCGTTATTGCTTGCTGATACAGAATGGATTGGAGCCATATATTCAGAGCACTCGCGAGAGCCTTCTCCAAGCAGCCCAAACAACTCCGTCAATGTTCGTGAACGCAAAGAACTTGAAGACCAATACGATCGCATCTACATTGACATCAAGTTCTTATTTTGAGGGAGTTTTTAGTTTGTGTTTTGTTTTACTTTCAAATTGTAACCTTTATATCTTTTGTTCGGTAGAGGAACTCGCCACACGGCGACTAGGGCCTTGCGGGTACTAGGGGGAATTCGCCACATGACGACTAGGTCTAGGTAGGACTTAGGGAGGAATTCGCCACACGATGACTGGGTCTAGGGAGTAGATCTAGGGGGTGCTTGAGGCCTTTTTGGTGATAGATTGGCTAGAGCGGCTTGAGGCCGTATCTGTGGAGAGATCAGCTAAAGCCAACCGGTTCGTGGGGATACGTGTTGGTATAGAAAACAAAAAGGGTATTCATATTATTCGCTTCAATTTCTAGCGTCATTGAAATCAGATTTTGTAATCAATTTTATAAATGATAATCATGTCTTTTCTTGTTTAATAAAATTGATCTCATTATCTCTTTACTTTTGATTTAACTGCGACCAAAATATCAAAAGTTTTCTATTAAAGTTTAAAGTTTTTTAAAACCCTTATTCACCCCCCTCTAAGGGCGCCTACAGATCCAACAAGTGGTATCAGAGATAGGTTATTCCAAATCGGCTTAACAACCCGGAATAATGGCGTCTCTTGATCATGATCTCGCTTCTACTACTTGGGAAAATTTTAATATAAATGAAAAAGTATTATCACCACCTTTATTTATGGGCAAAAATTATAAAGGGTGGAAAATATTAATGAAAAATTTTCTTAAGGCCCTAGATGAAAAAGTTTGGAATATTAGTATTGAAAAGCCACCTAGCGTACTAACTTGAAACGAAATTGTTTTAAATGCAAAATCAATGAATAGTATATTTTGTGCGTTAGACCAAAATATTTTCAAACTTATTTATACTTTACCTACCGCATATGAGATTTGGAATTTTCTTGAAAGAACTTATGATTCTCCTTCTACAGGTATGGAATAATCGCAAGAACCGAAGAATATGCAAGCTTGCACATGTCTTCAAGAATGCTCCTCTCATGACGGATCAATGGAGCACACATCAAATGGAAGAGAAGAAGAAGTACTGTCTTCGGAAGAGGAGTGCCAAAAAGATGTAAAAGAAACTATATGTTCAAATCGTGCCTCTCCCGAAAGCAATGTAAGGAAATCAAATCCCACTTTTTGTACATCTTTTTCTACATTACAATTGCTTCAAACTACAAAGCGCAAAATTAAGAAATTAAAAAATGCTAATAAACATTTGCACTTAGAAAATAAAAATTAAAAGGCAAAAATTAATGAAGAATCAAATTCTAATTTATCTAGTTCTACCCAAGGCTCCTTAGTTGAAAACATTACACCTTGTATAGAATGTAATGATATTAAGGAAAAATTTAAGGAACTTGAAAAGGAAATTATTTTTGTAAAAGAACAAAATGAAAGATTATGTTTAGAAACTTCATCTTTGAAAAATGATTGTGCTAAGTGTAAAGACTATGAAATTGAAATTAAAGAGATGGATGAAACATTTGATGAATATTGGAATAACTATGCAAATCATACCGATTCAATTGTTTTCACTCTTAAAAATAGCACATTAGCCTATAATAAAGCAAGACATAATCTTAAAGTTAAGAATTATGAATTGGAAACGAAAGTCAACTTGCTTAAGGAAATTATAAAGAAAAATTCTCAACACATAAATCAACAATTTCAAGCAAATTCCAAAAGCAGGGTAGATAAGAATTTTCATAATATGTTTAAGCCTAACAAAGGAAATGAAAAATATCAAATGCTTGAAAATGAAATTTCAAATCATTATCATTTACAACATCATCGTTCTCCCAACATAAACTTAAAGATAAACAAATTTCCTATGAACAATGTTTCACAAAATTATCATGGAAATTTGTCAATTAAAAATAATATTAAACCAAGGTTTGAATGGCGGCCCAAAGTTAAAGATGAAACACAAAATCAAATCAAAAGGACCTATTCAATCATATCTCCCCAAAAGCAAACACGATATATTTGGGTACCCAAAGGAACCGCCACACCCGGTCCTCTTTGGATACCTAAATCTCTCATTCAATAGTATCTTATCATTTGCATAAAGTAAAAATCAATTAAAAATGAAATATCATTTTTCTACTTCATGACATGCTTAATTTCTTTTTTGTTTTTGTTTTTGTTTCTTTGAGCCATCATGATAAGATCACTTTATATAACTTATGATATTTTTTAAATCAAAATTCATTAATACTAAATTGAAATAGCTATGATAATGCCACATGATAATTTAACTTTTCACTTGATAATGCCAAGACAAATATGAATAATTATCAAATTATGGATAAAAATTGTTCAACCATTCAGGAGATCCTTAAACTATTTCAGCAAGATAAGCATAAAAGACACACTTAAACAAAGCCAGAAATTAGTCCAAACTAAAAAAATTGATAAACCCATAAAGTATGCTGATACTAACGCCAACGTTAGTACTAGCGCCACGCGTTAGTAACAACAGTCTGTTTTTGCTATCTCTGAAAACCTGCATTAATTACAGAAATGAAAATCAAACTCACTCTCCTATTCTCCAGCCCCCATAATGCTGCTCTCCCCTTCATCACCTCCACGACGTCTCCGACAAACCAATTGTCATGGCTGCTCCTCTTCTGGACACTCCTCTCTAGGCGGTGATGGAGTTAATTTAAGTGCCACCATTATCTTCCGTACCATCTTCTCGATACCGGATATCTTCTTCAACATCCGTGTCACCTTCCTATTGATATCCGCACCCTGCTCCGCTAGCTCCTGTAGATCTCGCTGGGCCTCTCTCACTAACCCACCTCGTCGAACTGGAGGTTGTGGAGATGGATCCCTTTCTTGTCGTGGAGGATGAATGGATAGGGTAGATAATCTGGCTGGACGACAATAAAGATGATAAACCTCCCTATTGAGAGACTGGCATTTCTTGAATACAATTCGTTGAATTATTCCTCCCAACAGAAGAGTATTCAATCGCTGTCGCCGTGGATCTTTCAATTTATATGTATATCGGATCATTGATAGTAGGAGATCTGCCATATCAAACTGAATTTTTTCTAAAATATGATAGGTGACCATACTCAATTGAGATGTGATTATCCTTGTATCTCCCCCCTTTATTATGATCGTATGTCGTAGGATCTCTTGGATAATGTATGCGTCAGGAGTTAGTGTTGTAACCGATGAAATCAAATCCCCCACACCTTCTTGACCATGCGGCACTTCATTTATTCGAGTCCAGTTATGGAGCGTTCGAAACCTCTCTACAATATCCAAGAGATTGCTACTCCACTCAAGACCAAACTCCTCACGTAAATCTTCATGAGTTATTACTACCTCATGACGCTGGACATAGGAACGTACTCCTCCTTGGAGATCAGTCCGAGCCGGATCCTCCAATCTCATGTAAAATTCCCTTACTAAAACTGAAGAAAAGCTATCATCTATGATCACTAAGAGAACACCCGCATCAGCCAAATATTCGTATATATGCGCATGAACGGGTAATTCTACCCCCACTGTCATAGACACTCCGATGGTAGCATCCTCAATACCGGGAAATATATTTCCACCTCTCGATTCCGATCTACGTTTGATTGTGGAGCATGACCACTGGAGGAAGCCATTCTCAAATCAAAAACAAAATTGAAGGAAAAATATCAAAATCTGGACAGGAGATTTACCGCGGCGCGGTAGAATTCTACCGTCGCGCAGTAACTGACAAAACTACTGTTCGTCTTCCTCCTTCGAATCCACCAAAAATCCTTCAAATCATTTCAGAAAAGCTCAAAAATTCCAGATCTGTGATATTTCAACTCATCTAACATGAATACTCAAACAAAATCTCATAGATCTACCAAAATGACTTGAAAAAGTTGTCAATCATCCTCCTATGATCACACCACCATGAAATTCCTTCAATTCCACTAGATCCTAGCTTGAATCACTAAATTGAACCATAAAAGCAAGTAAAACAACAAAAGAAAAACCTTACCTACTTCTATCGCCAGCGGAAGTAGAAAGAAAAAATGAGATCCAAAACCCTTGACCAAATGAGATCTGACCGGGTCAATCCCTTTTATTTCACGCCAGCTACCGCGGCGCGGTAACTCTATCCCCTGACTGTAGCATGTTTTTTGTCCTTCTTTTTGCTGCTTTCTTTTATTTATCTTTATGCATTTATTTTCTATTATTTTATTAAAAATTCTAAACCAAAAAAAAAATTTAAATCAAATCAAAATCCAACCAAAAACATGCTTTGTTTTTCTATATATCAAAACCAACTACAAAATTGAAAAAAAAACAATCAAAAACATTTTTTTTTCTTTATTTCATTTTTTTTTAAACTTAAAAATTATAAAAACTGGTGTAATTTTCTATGTTTCAAGGATGATATGGTTTATATTGCCAAGCTTAGTATACAATGTTTCATTCTCTATTTCAAGTATCTTAATAACATTGTTTTTGTATCATGCCTTGATCATTATCTTATGTGTGCTTTGAAATTGATTATAGAAATCATGTGTAGTATTGCATTGCATGCCTCTATGTATGAGTAAATGGCTTATATTTGCTAATGATTTGTTTTCACTCACACTTTTTGATAAACTACATATGAATTTAATCTTCTCTTACATGATTGTGTAGTGTAACAACTTCATATTATTGTTAGGCATGCTTCGTTTTACCTTCACCACATGTTAAAGTCTTTTTTCATGCACCTATTTTTTTTAAGAAGTGTGTCTTTTCAAAAATCTTTTGTTTGCACATATAAGTGAATTCGGAGACCTTTGTCGTTAAGCAAAAATTCAAATGAATAATTGACAAAGATAACTCCACCAAGCACTACTCACCCTCCTGATAAGTCTTAATGAGCATTGTGAGGTTGAGCACCTTGGAGAGAATTGTAAATTGCCTTGTTGCAAACATTTTCCTTTTACACTACTTCTTCTTGTACACCGAATCACAAATAAATAAAATTCAAAATAATAATTGTGATTCCCCAAGCACTACTTTGCACCCTGATAAGTCTTAATAAGCATTGTGTGTGCAGAGCACCTTGGTAGTTATACTATTTTTTATGTGCATTGAAAATTTTATATAGCTTTATGGGAAGAGGTAACTCTAAAAAGACTTGTTCAATAATATTGTGTTTATTCCATTATACATGTCATGTGTTTTGATTAACTCATATGTATACTTTTATCAAAAACACTATTTTGCACACATCATTATCACTTGTAAGCCTTCTACTCATGAGAATTGGAGTCTATTGCATATCTACATATATTCTCTAAATTCTTAAGTAAATGCACTAGAAGCCTTGCATGATCAATACAATGTATAAGTGTACTTGGTCTCTAAATTTAGAACATTGTATTCTTCCATCTTGACTTGATATCTTGTATCACGCTCTCATTTTTTTTTCTGCTACGCCATGAGTACTCTGTATTGCATACCTTTCAAAACTAGTGTATGTCAATGTTTCAACTATTATTATTTTGAATTCTTAAAATGCTACATCTATTTTGTTATATCTAAAACTCTTAATCATCTACTATGCTTCTCAATTTTTATATAGATGTTCACTTAAAAAAGGTATTTCATCATGCTTTCCACCTCTTTACTACTTGTTCGCTCGATCATGAATACATTATTCCCAACAAGTGGTTTCTTTATGACAATTTCTTCACATTCTCTTTTCACTCATATATATTGTATTTTTCCTAAGCGTTTAATTCTTTATCATGACCATTCCCTCTCTACACAGTTATTGCACACTTTTTGTTGGCCTTCCTCTCCACCCTCTTTTGATAATACCAAAAGGGGGAGAATAAATTTGAAAGAAATTAATATGTTTGGGGAGTTAAGTTCATAGGAAGCATTGTTGTAGGGGGAGCATTCATTTAGGGGGAGCATATGCACATGTCTTAAATTTCATGCTTATCTTGATTATAAACACAAATTCCTATCAATTGAATTATTTCTTTCTATGGGGATTTGTTATTATCAAAAGGGGGAGTTTGTTGGAACATGATTTCCGCATCTCTTGGTTTGACAATAACAAATCCTATTGTATTTGATCACACTTATTTTGTGTTTATAGTATGTAGGATTCCGTGCCTTCAAATCTCCATGGAAATGTGTTGTTGCTACCACGCCGCGTTAACACTACCGCTGGCGCTAACAAATCGCTGAGAAGGAAACTGGCGTTCGACAAACTGAAAGCTCCGTTCGACGAACTGAGAGCTCCGTTCGACGAACTGTGAGCTCCGTTCGACGATCTGCATGTTCTACCGCGGCGCTCGACGAAATGTTTGTCTTACCGCGACGCGTTAGCACTACCGATGGCGCTAGTGTTCATTCGATGAAAGGAAAGCTGCGCTCGATGAAATGCTTATCACTGCGTTTGACGAATTTGCGCTCGACGAAAGTCGAATCCCATTCGACGAAAATTCGATCGACGAAATATAAGGCCAGCTCCACAAAGATGCGCCCGACGAAATGCTCTACCGTGGAGTGTTAGCACTAACGCTAGGCGTTAGCATATATGGAAACTATTGACAGAAAGGAAACAGTGGAGAAAAAGGAATGTCAACGGGTCGCTATGTCTGGCAAGTACTATCGCGGCGCATTAGGTCTAACGCCCGGCGGTAGCTTTTGGAAACATCCCGTCTGCAGTTGATTGAGGAGCACATTTGGAATAAGATTGTGGCTGAAGGAAGGAAATCTCGCTAATGCGGGGCGTTAGCGGTACCGTGGCACGCTAGTGTTTGGCACTCAGATTGTTGCCAAAAATGCCACGATCCGTGTGCTTCATTGCCTTATGTGGATAACGCGGGGCGGTAGTACCACAGCAGGCGGTAGTGGCTGATTCTATAAAATGATGCGCGCCTCCTCCATTGTTGCTTGCTGATACAGTAGGGATTGGAGCCATATATTCAGAGAACTCACGAGAGCCTACTCCAAGCAGCCCGAAGAACTCCGTCAACGTTCGTGAACGCAAAGAACTTGAAGACCAATATGATCGCATCTACATCGACATCAAGTTCTTCTTTTGAGGGAGTTTTTAGTTTGTGTTTTGTTTTACTTTCCAATTGTAACCTTTATATCTTTTGTTCGGTAGAGGAACTCGCCACACGGCGACTAGGGCCTTGCGGGGACTAAGGGGAATTTGCCACACGGCGACTAGGTCTAGGTAGGACTTAGGGAGGAATTCTCCACACGGTGACTGGGTCTAGGGAGTAGATCTAGGGGGTGCTCGAGGCCTTTCTGGTGATAGATTGGCTAGAGCGGCTTGAGGCCGTATCTGGGGAGAGATTGGCTAAAGCCAACCAGTTCGTGGGGATACGAGTCGGTATATAAAACAAAAAGGGTATTCATATTATTCGCTTCGATTTCTAGCGTCATTGAAATCAGATTTTGTAATCAATTTTATAAATGATAATCATGTCTTTTCTTGTTTAATAAAATTGATCTCATTATCTCTTTACTTTTGATTTAACTGTGACCAAAATATCAAAAGTTTTTTATTAATGTTTAAAGTTTCTTAAAACCCTTATTCACTCCCCCCCCCCCCCCTCTAAGGGCGCCTACAGATCCAACAGTGAGGAGATTTGACCACAATATCCCAAGATAAACACCATGCCCTAATTTTGACCTAATAAGACCCAACTTGGGTTAACCAATTTCCAAACTAAATCAGTCCCAATTGGGCTGAGATTTTTACCAGGGTCAGGTGATAACCCTACGAAGTACCCACCAAAATTTGGAGGGCATTGGAGGTCATTTGACCCACTAAATAATTAATACTTGATTTATGAAATTATTACAAAAACCTTAGAAAAAGTTTCTCCTAAAATTCCCATCTTTGGGTATGATGTGTGGGTAGGTGTAAGTATCCTAGGTTTCAATTTTCAAGTCAATCCCATAACCCAATCAAACGTTATTCAAGAAATGGTGGTTGTCCTACACTTGGGACTAGTCCCACCAAAATGGACCTACAGGGAGCTACAGAACTCCTTTTGGGGTGAAATCAATTTTAAAATGAAGTAGACTCCAAGTGCTATAACTTTGGTGTTGACCACTTTTTCATTTGAGGGGTTCTAGTATTTTTAATAATTAAAATGATATACTGCAGGAAGTATGACAAAATGTGTTAGAACAAGTCTCTGCATTCGATGAAATCTATTCTGCGTTCGACGAACGCCATGCTTCAGTGCGTTCGACAAAATCAGATCTGCATTCAAAGAAATACGATCCGTGTTCGACGAAATATGTTCTGCATTCGATGAACTTCGTGCTTCAGTTCGACGAAATCTGTTCTCCAGCCAGTTCAGCAGATTACCTCTCCGTTCGACGAACTCCAGATTCTGTTCGACGAATTAATTCGTTCGGCGAATTAATTCCGTTTGATGAACTCCGTGGTCAGATCTACAAACTCAACTATCAGTTTGGTGAATTAATTCCGTTCGAAGAACTCTGGGTTCAGTTCGACGAACTCAACTATCAGTTTGACGAACTTCTTCTACTCAGGTCGAAGATTCCGATGGCTCAAGTATTTTTAACAAACTAATGTATGTACAGCAAAATATGTGACATAAATACATATATCATAACATTTAATATAAGGATCTTGCATAAATTTTGAAGCAGAACGGACGACATGCGTTTGTCTTCTTCCTCTGGCCGACGACCAGGATTAACCGCACCTGGAGCTCCTTCATCCTTGTTTTCCCGGCCACCTAAGAACTGTCCCGGCCGGCCAATGCCACCACCACCTTCGTTGAGGTGGTGGCCGACGATTTGCTGTGGTTGGCTGGCCGGAGGTGGGCGGAACAACGGTATGGAGGCGGGATTAAAGCTCCAAAAATGGAGCTCTTGGCCTACCTAATTGGGGACCAATTGGCCCAAATCCTTGCAGTCAACCTGATGGGATCTATCCACAGAGAGAGAGGAGAAGAACCAGACCTTTAATCGCGCTCGAGGGTGGTTGTTTCCCGGATTTGCCATGGCCGCCCCCTTCAAGTTGTGCTCCTTGCCGATCTCTTGATTCTCCACCAAATACAACGATCTAGGACTCAATTTCAACTGATATCCCCCTTCTGAAGGTGATGGAAGGATCAATTTAAGGAGGGAATGGCATAATGGTTGATGGGGACCATCCCTTCAGCCCCTCTCTTTCCCCTACCCCAGTTGATGAAGACCCCTTCGCCGAGCTTCTCTTGGCAATGGATGAGGCTGTTGAAGACCCCTACCTCTATTCGGGTAGGGATATTGATGCTGTTGAAGACCCCTACCTCTACTTGGGTGGGGATGATGTTGCTGCGATGAAGACCGAGTTGGATACTATTACTGCGGCGAAGTACTTGGAGCCTCCACCTCCAGACGAGGACGAGCCACTACGCTATGTTGCTACGGATGGGCTTCCACCACTTGATCGGACGGGACGAGACGATGACGTGGAGCCCCCTTCACACTTGAAGGTGGATTCGGATGGCATTGAAGACCCACCATAGATCTTCCCCGGAGCCCGTCTACTTATTTTTATCTGCGTTGTTTATCGTATTTACTTATGCTATTATTTTGGGACTGTTTTATTTTGGCCTGCATTTAGCCGGCCATTGCTGCGTTTATGTTGGTCTGCGTTTAGCCGGCCATTGTTGTGTTTATCTTTTGGGCTGCGTTTAGCAACCATATGCATGTAAGCCTATAAATAGGCTAAATTTCTTTCTAATTTCAGATTTTGACTAAATGAAAAATTAAAATCCTTCCTTTGGAACCCTAGCTGCTATTCCGCCTCTCCTTCTTCCTCTCGTGGTCGCCGCCCCTAGGTGGATTCGTCTTGGCCGCCGGCCGCCCCCTCTCCCCCCTTCTTCTTCTCGTTTTCTCTCCTCAACTACTCCCTGTTTCTATTCTTTTTTCTCTTGCGTCCAAGGTCGAGCCCTTCCTCATCTCTCCAAGGATTTCTCTCGGCCAACATCAAGCAGCAAGAAGACCCCCTATTTCGGCCAAGGCAAGGTGAGCCCAAGGGCTTGCTCGTGGTGGCGGAACTTGAAAGCGGACGTGCACGGGAACGAAGACTCTCCCTCCGGCGGCCACCCTCGTGGATAACTCTAGGATCTCTACATCTCGGATCTCTTATTCCGGGCGGGGTAAATCCTCCACTCTCCTTGTTGTGAGATTTCTTAAAGCTTAAGTGTGGTGGCTAGGATTTGTGACGGGTTTTTTTTCAACGAACGAAATATTTCTCGCATTCGTTTTTCCATAGTGATTTGAAATAATCTAGGACCGTTTTTTTTTATTCGCCGGGGAGCGGCGATCCCCTTTGTTTTCGTTGGGGAAGATCTTCCTATTTTCCGAAGTCTTGCTTTTCGGAGGATCTTCTTTGGTACACCACAATCGCTCGCCCGGATCCCGTTGATCCTTTTGTTTGGAGCAACGTTGGCTTATCGCCTCCGTCCGTTCCCTTGCGTTGTGGCTGGTTGCGCGTTGAACTTAGTAAAGGATCCGACCCGTAGGTGGCTGCGCTTGTCATTCATTTGGGTGATAATTAGGAGACAGTTGCGCGTTCCGTTTAGTCACGATAGTGAGAGCGATCCGTACCCAAGCCTACATCAATTTGGTATCAAAGCGAGGTTGTGTTGATTTCTCAATCGACACCATCCTTACTTTTTCCGTAGGCCATTCGCCCTCACTTGGGTGTGCACCGTTTTGCCAAAATCTGAATTTTTTAGCATTGGTGTGCAAATAGCGATTTTCAAAATTTCGTCGGAATCAACAAACAAAATTCCTGTAGGTTTTTAGTCAAGATATAAGAATTAAAATAAAAAAATATTTCAGTTTCATTAAGGTTTAGGTGGCTACAAAAATTAAACTCTCGTAATTTTTATATTGGACAGCACCTAATTTTTCACTAGTAATGACTACTAGGCTGAATCCGGGGTATCCCCCGCCCCTTTCACGTATAACTACACCACGGGCCTGCTCTATGAAGATAATTAGGTTCAGCCGTGACCCGATGCACCAATTTAAATTAAATTTTAAACACGGTGAGAAGTGGTGCAGGCTTGTTGTCGATAGCGTCTGCCACACAAATGTTATCACGGAGAACGCGGTGTCTAGGATGTTGGTGACCACTGAACCACATCCTCACCCATATCGACTCATATGCCCTGATGAGTGTACAACCCCGTATCTGTCGGGTGGGACCCTCCCCAGATAGTGGGGACCCGTGGTGTCCCGTGGTTGGCTAGCATTGGCCGGGGTGCGGTTAGGATCCATATTCGTAAATAAACGAGAAAGTGGGGCGCGAGTAACGGGGTTTGGGTGTGCGTTTAGAGGATGGGCTGCGGATAGCCAGTATGGGCTAGGGTTTTCTTCATATAAAACCTAAAAACTAAAACCTAAAGGGGATTCTCCTCCCCCACCCGATTCTGCCCCCCTCTCTCTCTCGGTTCGTGCAGGAAGCCGCAGAGCCCCCTCCCCCTTCGTCTCTCTCTCGGGCGCCAGGAAGGAGCAGCGACAAGCTCTGCCCCCTCTCTCTCTCGGTTCGTGCAGGCAGCCGCAAAGCCCCCTCCCCTTCGTCTCTCTCTCGGGCGCCAGGAAGGAGCAGCGGCAAGCCCTGCCCCCCCCCCCCCCCCCCCCCCCCCCCTCTCTCTCGGTTCGTGAAGGCAGCCGACGAGCCCCTCCCCCTTCCTCTCTCCGTCTCGCGCCAGGAAGGAGGAGGCCCGACCCCCTCCCCCTTCCTCTCTCCGTCTCGCGCCAGGAAGGAGGAGGCCCGACCCCTCCCCCTTCACCTCCCTGTCTCGCCGCCAGCAACAGCAGGAGGCCGCTCGCTCCGGCCGGGAGCTCCTCTCCCGTGGCCGTCCGAGGCGGGATCCGGTCGGGAGCTCCTCTCCCGAGGCCGTCCGAGGCGAGATCCGGTCGGGAGCTCCTCTCCCGAGGCCGTCCGAGGCGAGATCCGGCCGGGAGCTCCTCTCCCGAGGCCGTCCGAGGCGAGATCCGGCCGGGAGCTCCTCTCCCGTGGCCGTCCGAGGCGAGATCCGGCCGGGAGCTTCTCTCCCGCGGCCTCTTGGAGCACGATCGGCTGGGAGCTCCTCTCCCGTGGCCGACTTGGGGCTAGACTCGGCATGTAGAGGCCGGATCTATGCACGGAAAGCCGCTACGGCTCCTAGACGAGGAGCCTCTGGCAAAATACACGCTACAAGGGTAACGAATTTCAACTCGGGCAGGTGAAGCCCTCAATTCTCATATTTGCATGAAAGCCCCTCCCCACCAATGGGTGGGGGAAGGGAGCTCTCCGACGGGTTGACGTGTGCGTCCCCGCTATTAATTGCATTAGTGCTCGGAAGTGTGAGTACGGGTTTAGGCATTCTGTGTGAAGCCAATCCGGGTGTGTAGACCGGATTGGTGATGTTTCTGTGTGAAGCCAATCCGGGTGTGTAGACCGGATTGGTGATGTTGCTGTGTGAAGCCCATCCGGGTGTGTAGACTGGATTGGTGATGTTTCTGTGTGAAGCCCGTCCGGACGTGGGGGCCGGATTGGTGATGTTCTGGGGACCCCGGAGAAGACTCCGTGGAAGAATTTTAGTATTTGCAAGTATTTATAAAATGCCGCCGCCTCGGGAAAGGGGCGTGGGTAATATAGCTCAGTTTGCTTCAATGGGCCGAGGTTCAGTTTGCTACCGCATGGCGAGACGTTGGTGTACAGGTGTCGCAGTACCAAGCAGGGAGTTGCGGGCTTAAGCCCAAAATTGTGCCGCCCCAAGAAGGGCTTATTTATTTATATTTGCCGGCCTGCGTGCCGAAGTATGGAGCTTATGCTCTTGTAAATTTAAAATGCCTGTGATGCCCTTTTTTGTAGCTTATATTTTTATCGTAGGCGAGTGGTGTTTTCACGAACCACTCGCCCCGTGGGAGCCCCGAGGTGAAATTACCGGGAAGACCTTAAGGGTCGGTTAATTAACTCTTAGAACGGCGGAGTTACGCTGTCGGTAGTCCCATTTGGGCTGCGTATAGTCAGACTGTTTGTCGGGATTACGTTATTGGCGGCCCGGACGAGGAATGCTATAAATAGACCCAAGAGAGCACCTTTAGGAGGGGAATTCGGTTTGGGATTTCCCCTTAGATGTTTTGGTTGGCCAAGAGAGTCTCCCAATGGTGCTTTGTCTCAGCTTTGGCTTGGGAGGGGAAGCGCTCAACGATCTTCCGGGTTAGTGGAGGGACCTCCTCGCTGTGACTAAGGTCTTAGTCAATCTTCCTAGTTTCCGGTCTATCTTCTCTGAGGGATCAGTAAGGGCTAGCCGCCCCTCATTTCGGTGAGGGCCCCGAAATCCACAAGATACCGAGAAATCGGTTTCAACATCTTGGTGCGGTGAGCGTGGAGTGTGGCTGGTCCAAGAAAGTTCCAAAGAGCAGGCATGACAGGAGGCGAGGATCAAGGCGAGGGGTTCAGCGAGCATTTTCTTTGGGTTCAACATTTTGATATTAATTCATAGTTCATGAGAATTTTTTGAAATAGTATTTTAAACCTATGAAGCCTCTTAAACTACCTAACTAAATTTGGAACTGGTCACTATAACATATCCTACATTTTCTTCGGTTAGCTTCCACCCCATAAGCAAATTCGTAAAATAAATTAAGAATTAAGCGGTGTGATATGTTAACCTCACAACAGAGCACCTCAACGACCACACTGGTGATACCGGTAATGTTAAAACGATAATAAGTTAAATGTGCTAATCACTAGCCCAAATATTTTATTGACCGAGTTTTTGTCGTAGAAGGGTAAAATTGCATACGCTACTGTTAAGCTTTTTATTTAAGGTGCAAGTCCTTTTCAAAAATAAGGGTAAGAACCATACAGATTGTGTTTTACTTGATCTTATGGCCAGTTTTACACCTAACATTGAAGAAAGTTATTTACATCTCAAAATAGGTGGTGTTAGTACGTTTTACTTGGTTCAAGAATTGTGCGCTCAATAAGGCTTGATCCGGCCTGCACTATGATTTTGTTATGCCTAGATTATTTTATCCTATCCATTGTCGAGAAGTTGATAGCGTTTTAGAAGCTTGAACCCAATTGGGAAGAGCCGTATATGGTAAGTGAGGCGCTCAGGTCCGGGGGATATCATCTCCAGGATGTGGAAGGGGTATCCCTCGGCCGGGCTAGATGTGGAGATGATTTGAAAAGGTTTTATCCTTGAAGGTTCTTTCCTTTTTTTTATATAGCTGTTACACTCTTTGATTATTGTTTCATACGATGGCTAAGTACCTAAGAGGTTATATATGTTGGTGCTGGAGTGCCCCAGATCGATTCCGCTCCCGGGCTCTCATCTAGACGGGGGGTTCAGGTTGATCTCTGGAGAGGCTGGCAAGGTTGGATATGTTGGTGCTGGAGTGCCCCAGATCGATTCCGCTCCTGGGCTCTCATCTAGACAGGGGGTTCAGGTTGATCTCTAGAGAGGCTGGCAAGGTTGGATATGTTGGTGCTGGAGTGCCCCAGATCGATTCCGCTCCCGGGCTCTCATCTAGACGGGGGGTTCAGGTTGATCTCTGGAGAGGCTGGCAAGGTTGGATATGTTGGTGCTGGAGTGCCCCAGATCGATTCCGCTCCCGGGCTCTCATCTAGACGGGGGGTTCAGGTTGATCTCTGGAGAGGCTGGCAAGGTTGGATATGTTGGTGCTGGAGTGCCCCAGATCGATTCCGCTCCCGGGCTCTCATCTAGACGGGGGGTTCTGGTTGATCTCTGGAGAGGCTGGCAAGGTTGGATATGTTGGTGCTGGAGTGCCCCAGATCGATTCCGCTCCCGGGCTCTCATCTAGACGGGGGGTTCAGGTTGATCTCTGGAGAGGCTGGCAAGGTTGGATATGTTGGTGCTGGAGTGCCCCAGATCGATTCCGCTCCCGGGCTCTCATCTAGACGGGGGGTTCAGGTTGATCTCTGGAGAGGCTGGCAAGGTTGGATATGTTGGTGCTGGAGTGCCCCAGATCGATTCCGCTCCCGGGCTGTCATCTAGACGGGGGGTTCAGGTTGATCTCTGGAGAGGCTGGCAAGGTTGGATATGTTGGTGCTGGAGTGCCCCAGACCGATTCCGCTCCCGGGCTCTCATCTAGACATGGGGTTCAGGTTGATCTCTGGAGAGGCTGGCAAGCCGGGTACTTTTAAAGCAGCAAAATAATAGTATATGCTAAGGCTAGTAGGGCCTGAATTGCTCCGAGTGATCCCGCTGTCAGGCTCTTATCAGCTGGCAGGGCAGGAAGGCCTCGTGGAGATGAATTGTTTTTGCTCCGAGTGATCCCGCTGTCAGGCTCTTATCAGCTGGCAGGGCAGGAAGGCCTCGTGGAGATGAATTGTTTTTGCTTCGTGTGATCCCGCTGTCAGGCTCTCGCTAGCTGGCCGGGCTGGAAGACATTCGCAGGAAAGTTGTTTTTGGAAAAATGCCCCCGAGACGGTTCCACTGACCGAGCTCTCGCTAGCCGGCAGGGTGGGTATACCTCTCGGGTTGACGTTTTGAGAGATGTTGATTTTTAGAAAAGTGTCCCCGATACGGTTCCACGGACCGGGCTCTCGCTAGCCGGCAGGGTGGGTATACCTCTCGGGTTGACGTTTTGAGAGATGTTGATTTTTAGAAAAGTGTCCCCGATACGGTTCCACGGACCGGGCTCTCGCTAGCCGGCAGGGTGGGTATACCTCGAGGGTTGATGGTTTGAAAAGTTATTTTTGAAAAAGTGCCCCCCGAGCAGACCCGCTGACCAGGCTCTCACCTAGCTGGCAGGGCCGTAGGCTCACTCGGTGGCGGATCCCAAAGGCTTTAGCATATAAGGAATCAGTTACGCTTGATAAATTGATAGTTTTCAGTGATAATCGAAATTCTTCAAGAATAGTTTTTGAAAACAGAAGCTGAAGATAATAAATCCTGCAATGGCGCAACCTTATTTGATTAGTTTTATAAACAAAATCAGATTCATTTCGAATTGTCAATGCATGATTGTTTATGTAATCATTGTAGATAATAGTGAGCATTCTATTCCTCAGCACCATCAATCATCCTTGAGGCCCATTCCTAAATAACGCAATATGCAACAGTAAAAAGAACTGCGCTCTAAATTGCGAGTTTGCTTGCTAATAGGCATTAAGTGGCATGACATTCTGAGAACCTGAAGGGCATAATATCTCTACCATAAAAAAGAAGGCATAATACATAACCAAGGTTGTTGACAACCAAATTGATCACTTAAAGGCAACAAAGGGAAAGGTTATCACATCAGGACAAATATGAGTACCAAAGGGAAGGATCATCATTCATATGATTATATACCCATAATTTTTTTTCGGGTCGGCTCCCACCCTCCGGATACTTGGGGTTGGACGTTTCTTTCCAAGAATAGGACACGCTCGCAAAGAGCGGGGATTGTGTACAACCCGGTATCTGTCGGGTGGGACCCTCCCCAGATAGTGGAGACCCGTGGTGTCCCGTGGTTGGCTAGCATTGGCCGGGGTGCGGTTAGGATCCATATTCGTAAATAAACGAGAAAGTGGGGCGCGAGTAATGGGGTTTGGGTGTGCGTTTAGAGGATGGGCTGCGGATAGCCAGTATGGGCTAGGGTTTTCTTCATATAAAACCTAAAAACTAAAACCTAAAGGGGATTCTCCTCCCCCACCCGATTCTGCCCCACTCTCTCTCTCGGTTCGTGCAGGAAGCCGCAGAGCCCCCTCCCCCTTCGTCTCTCTCGGGCGCCAGGAAGGAGCAGCGGCAAGCTCTGCCCCCCCCCCCCCTCTCTCTCGGTTCGTGCAGGCAGCCGCAAAGCCCCCTCCCCTTCGTTTCTCTCTCGGGCGCCAGGAAGGAGCAGTGGCAAGCCCTGCCCCCCCCCTCTCTCTCGATTCGTGAAGGCAGCCGACGAGCCCCTCCCCCTTCCTCTCTCCGTCTCGCGCCAGGAAGGAGGAGGCCCGACCCCCTCCCCCTTCCTCTCTCCGTCTCGCGCCAGGAAGGAGGAGGCCCGACCCCTCCCCCTTCACCTCCCTGTCTCGCCGCCAGCAACAGCAGGAGGCCGCTCGCTCCGGCCGGGAGCTCCTCTCCCGTGGCCGTCCGAGGCGGGATCCGGTCGGGAGCTCCTCTCCCGAGGCCGTCCGAGGTGAGATCCGGTCGGGAGCTCCTCTCCCGAGGCCGTCCGAGGCGAGATCCGGCCGGGAGCTCCTCTCCCGAGGCCGTCCAAGGCGAGATCCGGCCGGGAGCTCCTCTCCCTTGGCCGTCCGAGGCGAGATCTGGCCGGGAGCTTCTCTCCCGCGGCCTCTTGGAGCACGATCGGCCGGGAGCTCCTCTCCCGTGGCCGACTTGGGGCTAGACTCGGCATGTAGAGGCCGGATCTATGCACGGAAAGCCTCTACGGCTCCTAGACGAGGAGCCTCTGGCAAAATACACGCTACAAGGGTAACGAATTTCAACTCGGGCAGGTGAAGCCCTCAATTCTCATATTTGCATGAAAGCCCCTCCCCACCAACGGGTGGGGGATGGTAGCTCTCCGACGGGTTGACGTGTGCGTCCCCGCTATTAATTGCATTAGTGCTCGTAAGTGTGAGTACGGGTTTAGTCATTCTGTGTGAAGCCAATCCGGGTGTGTAGACCGGATTGGTGATGTTTCTGTGTGAAGCCAATCCGGGTGTGTAGACCGGATTGGTGATGTTGCTGTGTGAAGCCCATCCGGGTGTGTAGACCGGATTGGTGATGTTTCTGTGTGAAGCCCGTCCGGACGTGGGGGCCGGATTGGTGATGTTCTGGGGACCCCGGAGAAGACTCCCTGGAAGATTTTTAGTATTTGCAAGTATTTATAAAATGCCGCCGCCTCGGGAAAGGGGCGTGGGTAATATAGCTCAGTTTGCTTCAATGGGCCGAGGTTCAGTTTGCTACCGCATGGCGAGACGTTGGTGTACAGGTGTCGCAGTACCAAGCAGGGAGTTGCGGGCTTAAGCCCAAAATTGTGCCGCCCCAAGAAGGGCTTATTTATTTATATTTGCCGGCCTGCGTGCCGAAGTATGGAGCTTATGCTCTTGTAAATTTAAAATGCCTGTGATGCCCTTTTTTGTAGCTTATATTTTTATCGTAGGCGAGTGGTGTTTTCACGAACCACTCGCCCCGTGGGAGCCCCGAGGTGAAATTATCGGGAAGACCTTAAGGGTCGGTTAATTAACTCTTAGAACGGCGGAGTTACGCTGTCGGTAGTCCCATTTGGGCTGCGTATAGTCAGACTGTTTGTCGGGATTACGTTATTGGCGGCCCGGACGAGGAATGCTATAAATAGACCCAAGAGAGCACCTTTAGGAGGGGAATTCGGTTTGGGATTTCCCCTTAGATGTTTTGGTTGGCCAAGAGAGTCTCCCAATGGTGCTTTGTCTCAGCTTTGGCTTGGGAGGGGAAGCGCTCAACGATCTTCCGGGTTAGTGGAGGGACCTCCTCGCTGTGACTAAGGTCTTAGTCAATCTTCCTAGTTTCCGGTCTATCTTCTCTGAGGGATCAGTAAGGGCTAGCCGCCCCTCATTTCGGTGAGGGCCCCGAACTCCACAAGAGACCGAGAAATCGGTTTCAACAATGAGAGCGTTGTGTTAGTGTCCCGGCGATGTTTGGTGCCCCTCACCATCAAAGCCTATTCTGAGCACGTCTGGTGCGATGTCCTTCCCATGAAGGACTTTCATGTACTGCTAGGACACCCTTGGCTTGCTAGCCATGATATTATATACGATGATCGCGATGACACCTTAGACTTCATGCATCAAGGTCGGCTTATATCTCTTAGGTCCACTCCACCTAAGAAGCCCACGGTCTCATCTGGAGACACTTGTAGTTCGACCGAGGCGACACCACCTAGGTTAGACACTCATGGGGATTTTGACACCCTTAGTCAAAATCAGCCCCTTGTATGTGTTAGCCCATCTAGGGCAAGCACACCGAGCCAAACCTTAGGACCCGACCCTATTAGTCTTAGCCAGCCCGGGAACATTATAGCCCCTGCTGAGTTACCCACGGTTGAGCAAATATTTGAGTCTGAGGTTAGTCTGATTAGCCAACCTCCACATGATTCCGATAGCCTTAGGGAGCCGTCTGTTGGCCATCCCGATGTCATTCTGGAGGTTGAGGATACTTTTGTTAGTGGGTTGAATGATTCGGGTACTGATGTTGAGATAGTTGAGGAGGTAGGGCTAGCCTTATCTACTCCTCGCACTTTTGATCTTGGGATGAGCGCTCGTGATATTTTAGTGCCGTTCAGGGGAGAGGACAGACGGTCCAATCCATTTTCTGTCATTAGTACTCGTGTCAGCACATTTTCTGCACTAGATTCTAGACTAGTGTTAGCTCCCCCGCTGATCCCTCACCCCTTTGTGGTTACCTGGGTTCCCCCTACGTCAGTCCCATTCTTGAAATACGGCATGGAACCCGTTACTCCCGCATGGCGAGTTGAGTGGTTTTGTTGGGTCATTCTTCCCATAATGGCCGATTGTAATTGTTGTGGCCGCTTTAGGCCTAGTGATCATGACACCACTATCCCAGCAGGAAAGAACTCTCTGAATCAATTGGATAGTTTGGTAACTTCCCAGTGATGTCTGAGTCACCCCCTCGTGATGCTTTGGTGCTAGCCGACCCACTTGGGCTCAATCACTCCGCGCTCACCGCACTGGAAGGAGAACCCCATCATGTAGCGGACTCGGAATTAGTGGACCTTTCCCCTGAACTGATGCCAATTGGCATCATAGAAGACAATGTATGTAGGGTCCTCACTTACCGCCGGATAATTATATTACTAGAGAGTTTTGCTTCGCTATTAAAAACTCATGCTGAGAGGGGCCCAAACCCCAATTTTTGTGACTTGAAATGCTTTTCACTTTTTCTAGTTCCACTGCATTTAGCTTCCCCCAAATTCCCCTCCACCAAATTCTCTACTGGGTTGAGAGGTGAGCAGGGTAGTCAGTTATTCACTCCATTGGTGGTCACTGGAGGTAAGATGTCTATTGATTCTGTTGCATTTTCTCTTTCTTTTTCTCATGCTTTAATCAAGGTCCCCGAGGCCTATTTTGTGTTTGGCAGGAAGCTTTGAGAGGCACACTTTCTAGGACCTACACCAGGTTATGTGTACTCATCTGGGATGAGTCTTTTTGAGCGGGGGAGGTTTGATGGGGACCATCCCTTCAGCCCCTCTCTTTCCCCTACCCCAGTTGATGAAGACCCCTTCGCCGAGCTTCTCTTGGCAATGGATGAGGCTGTTGAAGACCCCTACCTCTATTCGGGTAGGGATATTGATGTTGTTGAAGACCCCTACCTCTGCTTGGGTGGGGATGATGTTGCTGCGATGAAGACCGAGTTGGATACTATTACTGCGGCGAAGTACTTGGAGCCGCCACCTCCAGACGAGGACGAGCCACTACGCTATGTTGCTACGGATGGGCTTCCACCACTTGATCGGACGGGACGAGATGATGACGTGGAGCCCCTTCACACTTGAAGGTGGATTCGGATGGCGTTGAAGACCCACCATAGATCTTCCCCGGAGCCCGTCTACTTATTTTTTTCTGCGTTGTTTATCGTATTTACTTATGCTATTATTTTGGGACTGTTTTATTTTGGCCTGCATTTAGCCGGCCATTGCTGCGTTTATGTTGGTCTGCGTTTAGCCGGCCATTGTTGTGTTTATCTTTTGGGCTGCGTTTAGCAACCATATGCATGTAAGCCTATAAATAGGCTAAATTTCTTTCTAATTTCAGATTTTGACTAAATGAAAAATTAAAATCCTTCCTTTGGAACCCTAGCTGCTATTCCGCCTCTCCTTCTTCCTCTCGTGGTCGCCGCCCCTAGGTGGATTCGTCTTGGCCGCCGGCCGCCCCCTCTCCCCCCTTCTTCTTCTCGTTTTCTCTCCTCAACTACTCCCTGTTTCTATTCTTTTTTCTCTTGCGTCCAAGGTCGAGCCCTTCCTCATCTCTCCAAGGATTTCTCTCGGCCAACATCAAGCAGCAAGAAGAACCCCTATTTCGGCCAAGGCAAGGTAAGCCCAAGGGCTTGCTCGTGGTGGCGGAACTTGAAAGCGGACGTGCACGGGAACGAAGACTCTCCCTCCGGCGGCCACCCTCGTGGATAACTCTAGGATCTCTACATCTTGGATCTCTTATTCCGGGCGGGGTAAATCCTCCACTCTCCTTGTTGTGAGATTTCTTAAAGCTTAAGTGTGGTGGCTAGGATTTGTGACGGGTTTTTTTTTCAACGAACGAAATATTTCTCGCATTCGTTTTTCCATAGTGATTTGAAATAATCTAGGACCGTTTTTTTTTATTCGCCGGGGAGCGGCGATCCCCTTTGTTTTCGTTGGGGAAGATCTTCCTATTTTCCGAAGTCTTGCTTTTCGGAGGATCTTCTTTGGTACAACACAATCGCTCGCCCGGATCCCGTTGATCCTTTTGTTTGGAGCAACGTTGGCTTATCGCCTCCGTCCGTTCCCTTGCGTTGTGGCTGGTTGCGCGTTGAACTTAGTAAAGGATCCGACCCGTAGGTGGCTGCGCTTGTCATTCATTTGGGTGATAATTAGGAGACAGTTGCGCGTTCCGTTTAGTCACGATAGTGAGAGCGATCCGTACCCAAGCCTACATCAATGGTGGAGTGCCATTAATGTCCATTTCGGTTTCACTTGAAACCTCTTGAATCCTCCACCGGATGGCAGGGGAAAGGTTGTAAAACATCTTAGAATTCAATGGTGAGATGAATGGAGGGTGTGGGGAGATAAATGGGGGTCAATTTGCCTTGAATGCCATGAATTCACCTTGAATGGACACTTTCTCTCTCTTCAAATTGGGGGAAACTCCCAATTTCTCTCTCCTAGTCACCTCCTTCAGAAATTGGATGGCATTTCATTTAATTTCAGTGGTGACTAATCATTTGGGCCATTGAAATTGGGCTTAGCCCAAATGGATTGAGCTTTGGGCTTAATTAACCCAAGTTGGGCAATATTGACCAAGTGTTGACTTTGGTCAAATTGGTGAAATTAATTAGGCTCAATGGGTCAATGTTGACCCATTGGCCTCCCTTAGTGACCAATGGAACTTGGGGAAAGTCAATTGATCCCTAATTGACCCTAAATATGGTGGTTTGACTTATTTGAGGCTAGGGTTGACTTTGGTCAATTTGGCCTCTTTGGTTGACCCCAATGTGTCCTAAATGCTCTAAGGGACCCTCCAAAGTGTTAGGTGTGCCATGGTGGGGTCAAAGGGTGAAGGTGAGGCCCTAAAGTTCAACCTTAAGCTTGGTAACTAGAAATTGCTATTTGCAGACCATTGTGGTTTCCTTCTTCCTAGCTAAGGCCAAGTGGTCTCTTCAAGCTTCCTAGGGTTTTGTCATGACCTAGTCATGACAAAACCACTCTAGGGGTCTAGTTTTTTGGGGGATGTTACATAGAAGCCATCAACAGTGATGAAGGATACATCGCGATAATCAGGAGGATGCATCCGGATCTGGTGGTATCCTGAAAAGACATCAAGGAAGCTCATCACGGAATAACCGACAACTGAATCAACCAACACATCGATTTGAAGCAGGGGATAACAATCCTTCAGGCAAGCTTTATTCAAAAGGGAAATCTACACACATCCTCTAGCTCCCCCCAACCTTCTTCACCATTACAATATTTGAGACCCAGCCTGGATAATGGATCTCGGATACAAAACCTGCCTCAAGTAGTTTCCTCACTTCCTCTCGAATGGGCTTAGCCAACGTGATGACACTCGCCCTCTTCGTTTGTCGGATTGGCTTGACCGTCGAGTCTAGATTGAGGCAATGGCAGCTGTTGGGAAAAACTCCTATTGATTTAACTTAACAAATTAACTATAGGTGATTTTACTCCCTAGGATTAGTACCCATGTTGTATAAAAAGGGTAAATTGGTCATTAGATGTCCTAGGTTATCACACTCACTTAGAGTGTCAAGACCTGGTCCAAGATAAGCACAAATTCAGTTGAGCTACAACTTGCGTTGAATAGAAGTCGACGCAACTTCGACTAAGAGTCGACGCAACTTTGACTGAAAGTTGAAGTAACTCAGTCTGTCTGTCGAAGTATTAAGTAAAGTCGATGCAACATCGAAATGAACTCGACGCAGATGGAAGAGCCAGTAAAATCCTTTTCTGAAGTCGACACAACTTCGATTACAATTCAACGTAGAAAATGAAGTTCAAGTTCCAGCCTTCAACTCGACGGATACGTCGACTCGTATTCGACGCCACGTCGACATCTGAGTTCAACCAGAGCTAAGAAGGATTTCAAAGCTACTTAAATAAGAACTCAGAGGTGTGTCGATACGAAGGAAATCTATTCAACGCAACGTCGACATCTGAGGTCATTCAGAGCTAAGAAGGATTTCGAAGCTACTTCTACAAGAACTCATTGGTGCGTCGATAAGAAGGAAATCTATTCGACGCTATGTCAAATACAGACAAAAAAAGTATGTTTTCTGCTGTCTTTTCTAATACCTTTTCAGAAGGTTTACAAAGCTGAAATTTGTTCTATAACGGCTTGTTTATTGCCATGAATGGAATAGAATATTACAGCAACAAAGACATTCTTGGAACTTATTCAAATCAGATGGACGAGTCGGGAACAATAATAGAAGGAGACCTCTATTGTCCAATGGACATTCCTTCCAAGGATAGACTAGAAGGAAAGAGATTCAAATTCTAATCGACAGAGAATTAGTATGCTGAGAAGGTAAGACAAGATGATCATTATTATCATCAAGGGCTTTCTACCCATCTATCCGTTTGCTCCTTATCCAACCCTACAGACAAAGGAAGAAGAAAACACTTTGAATAGAACTCACACAAGGCAACTGCTTCTTCTTCTACATCTCATAGCAGTAGTCCATCAAAAGTACAAAGAGCAACATGATCAAGTGTTCATAACCCCTGCTGCTTCTTCTTCTTCTACCGCTTTCATTCAGTAACTATAAAAGAGTTTTAAGAATCCCTCTCCAAAGGATTCAGTAGTTCTAAGAGTCTCCTTATCAAAAGACTCAGTGGTTCTAAGAGTCTCCTTATCAAAAGACTCAGTGGTTCTAATAGTCTCCTTGTCAAAAGTCTTAGTGGTTCTAAGAGTCTCCTTATCAAAAGACTTAGTGGTTATGAGTCTCCTTATCAAAAGACTCAAGCACATTTAGTGCAATCCTACAAAGGTGGTAGAAGAGTGAACTATCCACATTTTGGTGAACCACTATAAAACTTTTTGTCTCTTCTGTGTTAGCCTTTATGTGTTGTCCCCTTTTAGTTTTCTTTTTACTGTTTAGTGTTTTCAACTTTCTGTGGTTATTTTATTCTGTCTTGGTTGTGCTTATTGCATAGTACTTAGTAATTTTTATTGTGTGTGCACATTTAGTATAAAAAGATTTAAATCTCTATTCACGCCACCTCTATAGAGTACTCAGAGGGCACATGGTGCACTTTCAATTGGTATCAGAGGGAGATTGATCATGAAAAGGTTAACACCTTGATCAAAAGATATCCTCTCTCTAGTTTCTTTATTTAAAATTATCTAAAACTGTTTGATAAAGAAAAATGAGTTCTAAGGACAATGCATCAATAAGACCACCAGTGTGTAACCTAAATAAGTTTACACTCTAGAAGACCAAAATAAAGTTTTACATGAACTTTATTGATGAAGACATCTTTGATGTTATTGCTACAGGTCCCCTGCACCATACAAAAAGGATGCCAGTAGATTTGCAACACAGGAAGTTTTCTGAAGGAATGAGTGGACAGATGCTGAGAAAAAGAAGAAGACATGTGATGCCAATGCAATGAATATTCTGCCCTCCACAATGTCAGATGACAATTTCCAGAAAGTAGATGACTGCCAATCAACAAAAGAGATCTGGGAATCCCTTTCCAGATTGGTAGAAGGAAGCTCTGATGAAAGAAAAGATAGAAAATCCAATCTCATATCGCAGTATGAGAACTTTCAAAAGAAAGCTGAGGAAAGTGTTGTTAAAATGTATAACAGATTCATCATTATAATGAATGAACTAAAAGGTACGAACAAGGAGATATCCTTGACAGAAATCAATGATAAGATCCTTATGTGCTTCCCAAGCTCATGGGACTCAAGGATCTGGGCTATCAGAGAGTCCAGATGCCATAGAGAGATCTCTACTGATGCTTCGCTAGGAAAGCTCAAATCTAATGAGATGCTATTGAAGAGCAGGGCTGAAACAGAGGCTAAGGAGACAGTCTCAACTCCCATCCAAAGGAGTCTTGCCTTGAAGGTTGCCAAAGGAGAGCCATCCACTCTTGAAGATGAGATGTTCAGTATCTTAGCAAGGAGATTCAAAAAGTGGCTCAAGATAGAAGGCTCAAGAAGAAAAGAGTGGAGCTCGAAACCCAGATTTGACAAGACTCCAAAGAAGGAAGTGATCTACTTCTCCTGCAATAAGCCAGGGCACATAGCTCCCGAGTGTTCGCAAGAACAAAGGGACAGGAGCAGCAGCAAAGATGAGAAGAAGAAGAAGAAGTCTTTCAGGAAGAAAGGCAAGAAGAAAGGTAAAGGTTTCATTGCTAAAACCTGGAGTGACTCTGAAGCAGAGTTAAGCTCCTCTTCATCAGAAAGTGATGAAGAAGATGATGAAGCTGCCTGCCTTATGGCAATGAGAATCTCCTCAGATAATGAAGAAGAACAGTTATCTCTTTTTGACAATTTTGATTTTGAGTCAGAAGACTTTAAAACTTGCTTTGAAGAATTTTGCAATGATTACCTTAAAATACAAAAAGAATTAGAAACATACATGGAAGAATTAGAAAACTTCAAGAAAGATGAGTTATATTCAATAAATAAGGATTTAAGAAATTAAATTCAGGATAAGGAAATAGAATTGATTGAAATAAGAAATGAAAATCTAAAACTAAAAGAAGACCTAACAAAGGCAAAAGCCTTTGAGAACTCTCTCATGGGAGAAGTCAAAAGCTCAAAGATATTACACAAAATCTCTCTATGAGATTTAGACACCTAGGTTTAGGAGCAGAGCCATCCACTAGCACTGAAGTCCCGAGGAAATCTGCCTGGAAAAATCCAGTTAGATTTGTTAGACCTAGTGAATACAATACAAATGAGAGGAGTATATTATTCAAAGAACACAACAATGATAATCCTGAGAAAATCACCATATTTAATAAAGTGAATCCTAAAAATGAGAAGAAAAATCTAGGGAAAAACAACTCAGATAAACAAATAAATCACAATCAAAAGCCTAAAGCAAAGAGGAAAATCATTAGGCATTCAACATATTTATTATATCAAGATGTATTTTATGCAAACTTAAATTATCAAGATTATAAACAATGGTTAAATAAACCCATTTTCTGCCATCCTAATGGGTATCATGAAAGACCCTTGTATTCCTACATTACACCATATAATGGTAAAAATAAAGGGCCCAAGGTAACCTAGGTACCTTCTAATGTTTGTGCTACTTGTGCAGGATAATGTATGATCCTTCTTAAGATGTAATGAAGGGGGAAGGAAAACCTAAGTCCTGAATAAAAGAACTAATTCAACAAAGGGAGTACATCACTACAGAATCAATGGCTCCTCCTAAAGTCAACTCTGGATTTGATGTGGACATTTGATGTGTACCTTTGACCTTCATTCTAGAGAAAAAGTAATAGAGCAACATAGAAATAGAAGAGATATTGTTGGGAAAATATTCATATGTAAAGTCTCTGCCCATGGTAGTACAGATGGTCACTAACACAATCTCAACGTGAATGAGCATGCTTTCAAAATTCAAACAACCCTTGAAACCATGCAAACACAGTTTGGTGAGGTCCCTGTCCTATACAACCCATATAGTCAAGACTGTCCTCCTTCTCTGTGACAAGGTCATTCTTAACCTCCCATGCTGATGAGGTTAAGAAGGGGGAGAAATAGAAGGAGGATCAAGTGGATCAGGTTGATAAAGAGGGGGAGATTGAGATTGAACATACTGGACAAGGTGCACATATTCATGGGGAGATTGAGATTGAACATGAAGAACATGGTGCACATATTTAGGGGGAGGAAGATGCTAATCAAACTCCTAATCAAGTCACTAAACTTGAAGATGATGAAGAGGAGTCACCTCTAAAATTGCAAAAAGGGCTATCTATGTTAGATATTTAGAAAGAGAAAAGCAAGCCATTTCTCCTAAAGATTTGAAAGAATTTTTACAGAAACAAGAAGTTAACTCTCAAGGTAGTATCATAGTCAGTTGATAAAAGAACAAAGAAACAAAGGCTGAATGCTGATGCTGAATTTGTAAAGGGAAAAGTTTAAGATTCTATCTTGAAGACACAAGTTTTCATTTGCCTGCTCATGGTTTTTTCCTTCTCCTTATTTATAAATGATGTACATTTTGTGTTATTCCATTATTATGTAAAATCACTTTAAACAATCTGTAAAATTTGTTAAGATATTTAGGGGGAGATTATTGGGAAAACTCCTTTTGATTTAACTTAACGAGTTAACTATAGGTGTTTTTACTCTCTAGGATTATTACCCATATTGTATAGAAAGGGTAAATTGGTCATTAGATGTCCTAGGTTATCACACTCACTTAGAGTGTCAAGACCTACTCTAAGATAAGCACAAATTCAGTTGAGCTACAACTTGCGTCGAATAGAAGTCGACGCAACTTCGACTAAGAGTCGACAAAACTTCGATTGAAAGTCGACGCAACTTCGACTAAAAGTCAAAGTAACTCAGTCCACCTATCGAAGTATTAAGTGAAGTCGACGCAATGCAAAAATAAACCCGACGCAGATGAAAGAGCCAGTCAAAGTCTTTTTTGAAATCGATGCAACTTCGATTACAATTTAACGAAGAAAATGAAGCACAAGTTCTAGCCTTCAACTCGACGGATACGTCGACTCGTATTCGATGCCACGTCGACATATGAGTTCAGCCAGAGCTAAGAAGTATTTCAAAGCTACTTCAATAAGAACCCAGAGGTGCGTCGATAAGAAGGAAATCAATTCGATGTTATGTCGATATATCTGAGGTCATTCAGAGCTAAGAAGGATTTCGAAGCTACTTCTATAAGAACTCAGAGGTGCGTCGATAAGAAGGAAATCTATTCGACGCTACATCAAATACAGACAAAAAAGTATGTTTTTTGCTGTCTTTTCTAATACCTTTTTAGAAGGTCTACAAAGCTGAAATCTGTTCTCTAACGACTTATTTATTGCCAAGAATGAAATGGAGTATTTCAGAGATACAACAAAGACATTCTTGGAAGTTATTCAAATCAGATGGATGGGTTGGGAACAAAAATAGAAGGAGACCTCTATTGTCCATTGGAGATTCCTTCCAAGGATAAACTAGAAGTGGAAAGTGATTAGAATTCTAATCGATAGAGAATAGGTATGCTGAGAAGGTGAGACAAGATGAGCATTATTATCATCAAGGGCTTTCTCCCCGTCTATCCGCTTGCACCTTCTCCAGACCTACGGAAAAAGGAAGAAGAAAACTCTCTGAATAGAACTTACACAAGGCTGGTGCTTCTTCTTCTACATCTTATAGCAGCAGTTCATCAAAAGTACAGAGAGAAATAGGATCAAGTGTTCATAACCCTTGCAACAGAAGGATCAAGTAACAATATCCGGAGAGATAACTTCTGAAGGATTCTAACTGTAGAATTCTATTCTCTTCTACTTCTACTGCTTTCATTCAACAACTGTAAAAGAGTTTTAAGAATCCATCTCCAAAGGATTCAGTGGTTCTAAGAGACTTCTTATCAAAAGACTCAATGGTTCTAAGAGTCTCCTTATCAAAAGACTCAGTGGTTCTAAGAGTCTCCTTGTCAAAAGATTCAGTGGTTCTAAGCGTCTGCTTATCAAAACACTCAGTGGTTCTAAGAGTCTCCTTATCAAAAGACTCAAGCACATTTAGTGCAATCCTACCAAGGTGGTAGAAGAGTAGACAACCCATATTTTGGGGAACCACTATAAAACTTTATGTCTCTTCTGTGTTTGCCTTTCTGTGCTATCCCCTTTCAATTTTCTATTTACTGTTTAGTGTTTTCAGATTTTTGTGTTATTTTATTCTGTCTTGGTTGTGCTGACTGCATAGTACTTAGTAATTTTTATTGTGTGTGCACATTTAGTATAAACAGATTTAAATCTCTATTCAACCCCTCTAGAGAATACTTAGAGGGCACACAATGCACTTTCAATTTTTTGATTGTTGGGTCCAGCGTTCCTTCACTTGACCCATAACGCCCTTTCCTACTTACTTAAAGAAAAAGTAGCACCCTTCCCATCAGTCCGGGCTTTTGGGACAATTGGTAGCGCTTCTTCCCACAAGTGGTATCAGAGGGAGGTTGCGGTTTAAGACAGGGGGCGCTGATAATTCCAGAAATTTCTCTACCTGTCTGGGTCCCGATGGGTCAGGAGGCCACGACCATGTGAAAAACCACCTCTGAGCCATGTGGAGCTCCTCTGAGCTTGCGAGTCGTGCTGGATGCTGGGGGGGATTGTTGCGTCAAGCGTTCCATCACTTGACCCGCAGCGCCCTTTCCTACTTACTTAAAGAAAAAGTAGCGCCCTTCCCATCAGTCCAGGCTTTTGGGACAGTTGGTTGCGCTTGATCCCACATCAGGCAACCTCCGCATTAATCCCTAGCTTCTCGGCAGTGCTCCAGGCGAAGATGTCGACATTATCTTGCAAGCATGTCTCCATCTTTATCTTCTCTTCGGTCTTTAGGGATCCTCTGATATTCAGCAGTCCGGGCTCTCTGGCTTTGGAGAGTACTTCTATCTCTTCCATTTCTTCGGTTGCTTCCAGCCTTATCATGCCCTCTAGCACCTTCCCCATCTCCTCACAATCCTCCATCCAGCTAATGGTGCTGACTGCACTGAGAACTCTCGCTAGCAGCTCTCGGATCGCTCCTGATCCTCACCTAGACGTCCCCATGGCAGTATTGTAAACCCTGATGGTGGGAGTATGGGATAGCCTTGAAGTAGTTGATGAGCAACCTCCCGAAGATCGCCTTATAGCATCTCAGAGCATCGATGATGAAGAACTGACACTTGAGTGAGGTGCCTCTGAGCATTACTAGCATATCTGCTCCTCCCTCCACCTCTTTTTTCTCTCCCAGGAAGCCATTGAGGGGACCATCCGAGGCCATTACCCTTTCTGCCTCAACTCCCAACCCGTCTAACACCTTTTGGAAGGTAATGTTCACGGAGCTCCCGTTATCCACCAAGATTCGATCGATGGTGTAGTCCTCCACAGCTACCTGGATTACACGGGCATCATGGAAGGGATTCTCATTTCCCAGCATGTCCTCCTATAATAAAGTTATCTCCCCAAATGGGGGAGGTGCTTGCGAGGTCGAGGTGATGCTCTTGCGGTAGATTTGATGGAGACTCCCCTTGCGGGAAGCTCCTAGCCCTGCTCCCCTGTGGATCACCCTCACTGCTTATGTTCCTCCTCCTCCTTGCTACTTCTCCTCGACCTCCCTGGTCGATTCGGTCATCATACCTCCTTTGAGTGATGGCTTGTACTGGCATTGGCTTGACAAAGGCTTCTTGCCTTTGCTGCTCCCCTCCTCCTTCTCGGACAACTAACCTTCTCCTAGCATCCCATAAGTCAGGACAAGCCATCGTCCTGTGCCCCTCCACTTGATGTATCTCGCAGTATAGGGGAATCTCCTCCGCCCGTGACCTTCTTTGATGGTTCCTTCGGGCCGGCCAATTACCCCACTAGGAAACGACCATCTCTTCCTCACGTCAGTTTTCCTGACGCCTCTCTGGCTGGTTGAAGTTTCTTCTTTCCAGCGAGAATCTTCTTCCTAGACCTTGATGCTGGGGTCTACCTGCCGGCCTCCACAGTGGCCTATTGACAAGGATCTAGTACCTCCTTTCCTCCTCCCGATGCTCCCGATCCACCAGGGGCCTCCTTACGTCATGCCTCACTAACTCCTCTCTCTTGGGCTCTTCCTTCCTCTGCTCTTCCCGCTTCCTCCCATCCTGCCTTCGGTGCTCCTCCTTCTTCCCACAAACGAGTACCTTCTCATTTTCTTCCTCCTCCCTGGTTAGCTTGGTGAGCTTGGACAGGAAACCGCGATTCAAGGCCTCCCCCCCCCCGAATGAACTTATTGGCTCACTCAATAAGCTCTTCGAAGGACTTGGTGGGATCTCTGTTGATCTCTAGCTTAAAGAGGCCCTCCGTTAGGCCAAACGTCTGGGCTAGCTGCAACGTGAAGCCATCCACCTCCTAGATGTCCAGAACTTCTTCTTGGAAGCATTCGGTGCAGTTTCCCAAAGTCTCCAGCACCCCTTGCCCTTGATAGATCCTGTCGCCTCCTTCTTCCTCTTCTTTGCCATGGCAAATCGCATCATCACTCCCCGTCGCAAGTCTTCGAAGTAGTAGATGGAACCTCCCGCCAGCTGGTGGGACCAATCTATGGACTTTCCCTGAAAGGTGATGGCAAAGAGCCTGCATTTGAAGGCATCCGACATGGTTCAGATGGAGACAACATATTCAAACCCCTAAAGATGGCGGACAGGATCATCCCTCCCAGAGTAGTAACTCATTACCGGCTCCCTGAACCCCTCCAGAATGGGGGCAGAGAGGATCCCCTCACAGAATGGTCTCCTCCCACCTTGTTGGTGATGATACACAGCCTAGAGAGAAAACCAACCATACTTGTCATATGGGCGAGGATCATGGAATCTCGTCGGATTCTCTGCATCGCGGAATTGGATTCCCTGTGAGCTCGACTGGTAGAACTGAGGCCTCCTTAGTCGCTCTAACTCCTCCACATGATCCTTCCCTGCTTGCCGAGAGGGACCACCATCTTATGATGGATTTACGCGATGAGGTGAGGTTGTCGTGCACTCAGTGCGAGGAAGCAACACTGCTCGCAGATTTCCCTCCATTGACCGCGCGAATTCCTTGAAATCCGCCTCCACATACTCACCTCCTTCTGCCGAGTTGCCAGCAGATCCTTCATGATCGCTAACTTCCACCATCTTGCTTTCTTGCTAGGCATTCCTCCTCTGACTACGATCAATGCTCATCGCACCAAAGTGTTGAAGCCAAGAAAATTCTAGCTCCAAATATTCGGATCAATGCAGCCAAAGGTTACTCGTCTAGCAATCCGACTCGATGGCTTGATGGGAAACGACGAAGGTTCTAAAAGAGAAATAGCAGGACCCCAGGTGCTGCGGCAGGTAGGTGTCACCACGTACCCAGAAGCTCAGAAGAGACTTCCACTCCACAACTAAAGATGGCCGATTAGGGTACGAGGAAGGCACCAATTTGGCGAGTATCAAGAGTGACAACCAAAGATGATGGGTCCCATTCGAAAATGGGGTTCCAAAAGCTCAGCGAAAGGTGTAGTTCCTGGTACCCCTGGTGTCTTATTTATAGGAAAACCAAAGTGGAGGGGAGTGGGGTCTTATTTAGATCGCAACCCATCGACTTTGCGACATTTAGGGGATCTTGCCTTGCTTCGGCGAGCATCGCATATGGTTGCCTACCTGGCGAGTATGATGGATGCTCGTACATGCTCACCTATACTCACCTAGGCCTTCTACTGTTCCTGCTGGCTGAGTTGTATTTTATCTTTGACTCCTGGTTTCTGCTTTGACCTTTGACTTTGACTTCTGCATACATGGCTTAAATCAGGTCCTACCCTCGAAGAATATGGGTTGTACAAAACCATTTTTGACTACCATTGTTTTGCATTGTTGGTATTACCATTACGGATCAGACATTTTCTCTAGATTTGCATTTTTGTCAGATGAAATAGAGGCAAGCTATAGATGGCATTGGAGTGATTTAAGAGTTTGTTTAATGAAAATGTTTTACCAAATTTTAGCTCATTGCAAGAAATATTTCACCGCGGGAAAAGATTGCGACATTTTTATTATTATGGAAACATATAGTTGAAGCCAAAACTGAAAATGAGTATAACATGCACTTAAAAGGATGTCAATGCTAGATATGGGCCTAGTAGTTGCATTGTTTTACAAAGTGCAATTTATTCATTTCTCAAGTCAGCAATCATTCACCTTTCCTCCATTGGATTCACCACCTCCAACATTTAGATGGGCAATCTACATTATATTTGTAGATGACAATCACTTCATTCTATTGAAAATGAGTGAAGATTGTCCGCTATCAGGAGAGTTTATAGTATGCTGATATACCATAACAAGATGGATGAGCAGTGGTGTTAAAAAACTTGAGGTCCGGAGGTGAAGTAAAAAAGGCGGAACACACTTCACAAAACCTTTCACAAGTGTAGCACAACAATGACAATGAGAAGACCGAATAGTGCTATGGTATTAACTATCTCTTTACAATGCGAGGTATACATGGCGAGACATGATTCATAAGAATCACGGAGGAGAGAAGCACAAAACACAAAAGGAAAATAAGTTGTTGCGACCTGACACATGAGACCAACAGACCGCGCGAACAGACAAGCCGGACGGCAGCACCTGAGACCACGCGAACAGAGTACAAGCCGCACCTGCCGGACCGCAACCACAGACCGCTGACATGCTGCTTTATTCCTCTACTGAAAACAATAAGGTCACACTTCTTGATCGCCCAGACCGCACGTCTTGATCACAGAAGAACCTGCGAACTCTGAACAAAGAACTGCTACCTGCCACAGACCGCAACTCAAGATCGCCTGGTCACTTAAGACCGCCTGATCAACTGATTCTGCTGCACAAACCAAGAACACCTAAACACAGTCTGCCCGGACTGGTTTATTCAAAGCTGGAAGAGAGGAGACAAGTTGACCGCGAGCTGCTAGCCGCTAACCTGTGAACAAACAAACCGGTCAGACTAAATCTCAGGCCACACGACCTCAGAATGAGACCGGCACAATCAAGCCAACTTGGGTTCTTACAGTTCTCGTTATTAATGACGGGTCGTGCACCCCTATTTATAGGCGAACAGACGGATGTCGTCACCGCACAAACCGTGATACAATAACTGCATATCAGATCGCGAGCGGTCTCGCAAAGCAGACCGCCATAGCTCACAGCTTCCTTATTAAACCTTGCAGTTACAACCAAACCGCTCAGTCACCGCGATCTCAACAAAGCATACCGCCCGGTCTTCTTCCAAAGAAGGCAGACCAAGAACATCTGGACGACTTAGGACAAGTGGCCAGACCAACCCGCGCAAGCCGCCCGGACAGATAGCGGTCTCCCAGATCAGACCGCCCAGAACATCCCGCCTGAGACACAACCGGCCAGAGAACCAACGCAAACCGCGCGGTCTCTGCGGTCTCCAATCCGAAGACCGCCCATCACTACTTCACTTCCACTTCAAAAATTTAACAAGTGGAACATTCCTTATATAAAAAATATTCATGATTGATGAAAGGTATGTAAATTTAATATAATTGAAAATTGTTATAAGTATGTGCATATTGTTAACCCAAAATCCTGTGATCACAGTCAGAGCCAGATTGGTCTAGAGTCAGGGCAAACTTGGGACATCCGACAGTATGGGAAGTTACTCTCCCGGTAATCTCCATGCTCAACCTCATGGGAGCGAGTGGTTATGTGTTGGGTAGTCGCGCATCCCTCCAGTCAGCCCTCAGCATCCAGTCCATAGGGGTTCTGGGCGAGCACCTTAGGAGCCCGCCTGAGCTCCCCTCCTTGGCTAGTAGTGGCTTATATGGTAACAGTCTGTTGTAACCGCATGAACCCTCCTCTCCCCTTAGTAAGCGGTGGCTTGTTCGGCTACAACCAATTGTAACCACACGGATCCTTTGACATTAATTATAGTATTTATTGATCTCATGTCTTGTGGAGGTCTTCAAGTCTCTGATCCTCTCTGTCGGCATGTGATACGCCCTTTTATCCCTCCCATAATTCCACTATAATTGCCCCCATTGGAGTCTCTCACGACTGGAATATGTGGTAGGCCTTGTAGATCTGAGCGAGCCTGACAGAGGGTCGCACATCGATAGAGGCGTCAATATCATCTAGGTGCTTTTCTGTGGGTAGGATCTGTAAGACAGATGCCTCATCCCCCTCAAATGTGTCCAGACGTCCTGTTAGGTCCAACGTTCCTTCACTTGACCTATAGTGCCTTTCCTACTTACTTAAAGAAAAAGTAGCGCCCTTCCCATTAGTCCGGGATTTTAGGATAGTTGGCTGCACTTGATCTGACAAGTGGTGTCAGAGGGAGGTTGTGGGTTCGAGACCGGGGGGCGCTGATAATTCCAGAATTTTCTCTACCTGTATGGGTCCCGGTGGGTCAGGTGGTCGCGACCATGTGTAAAGCCACCACTGAGCCATGTGGTGCGCCACCTCTAAGCCATGTGGAGCACCTCTGAGCTTGCGGGTCGTGCTGGATGCTGGGGGGAGGATTGTTGGGTCCAGCGTTCCTTCACTTGACCCGTAGTGCCTTTCCTACTTACTTAAAGAAAAGTAGCGCCCTTCCTTTTAGTCCGGGCTTTTGGGATAGTTGGTTGCGCTTGATCCGACACGTCTATTGTGGAGGAGAGCATCACATATGTCATATGCCCAACTGGTAACCCACACCTCTAACGGTAGACTCCCTTAGTCAAGTAGTGGATGCCATTGTCCCACTAGACGTCTTTTGGGAGGAGTGCTCTATCTTCAGACACCCATAACCTCACTAGTTGATTCCGGTAGAGGAAAGCTCCACATGCCATTATCTTTGTGATAGTGCGATACAAGTTATGTTCTTTGAACTGAATAATAGGCGTTTATGTTATCGGTAACCACACCAAGGTGACCTCATATCAAGGAATTCTAGGGTTAAGTAAAATTATGTATTGTACGGGTACCCACATAGAAGTCGTAAGGAAAAATACACATCAGAATTCATATCACAACACAGCGGTGACAATCCATGGTATTCATACACTCGTGCATAGGTTGTGTGGGGCATAAGATATTCCAGTCTCACGATTTGCATGGTATCAATGATCGGATAGTGCGGATACTCACAAGGTGGCTGCAAAAAACAAGATGCGCTCTTGGTATTCAGGCAGTGGGGTTTCCCCTGCGTTGGGCGCATATCATTCATTCGTTCGTTAAAAGCTTGCGAGGTTTTGTGCAACAAAATTGTTATTTTCTTTACTTTGAGGTAAAAACTCAATTTAAAGGAACCGCGACTACAAAAAACGTTCGTGTAGTTACCTAAAAGAAAATGGAAAAGTTACATCAGTCTTCGTCCTCAGACTCAAACACGACCACCTTGCCCTTCTCAATCTGTCTCTTCAATAAGAAGAATTCAAAGAAGGGGCTATACCTAGTTGAGTTATTTCCTGACTGTGCGGACTAGTGACCATCCACCTCAGTATTGGTATCCTTCTTAGCAGATTCTACACCATCTCCAAGGGCATCATTCTCCGATTGAGGATCATCGGAATCCTCATACTTTTCCTACCAAGTCTTGTAGTCGATGTCAGCAAACTCTTATTTGAGTGCTCCTCGCTCTTTGAATAGCCTTAAAGCGATCTCCACGGAGCGCTTGGACATCAGGAGAACTGCCCTTTCGAATTTGGGGTTCTCCACGGTCAAGCCCACTTCATAAACAAATGAACAGATTAGTAACCGCACAAAGGTACGACAAACTTTTTATTCAAGAAAACTTTTTGTTACCCTTATCTCCTCTCGCAAGCCAGTATTCTCCGCCAAAGCTTCGTTAAGGGCGCACAGAGCGGTGCAGTTGTATGAGAGTGCACATAAACTCACTGTGTCAGCCTTTTACGAGATATCGTTGATGCGAACTCTCCCCATCTAGGCCAGGTCCTCTCGCACATGACCGTAGTGGAAACAATGAGGGCATGCAAGAGAGACTGCTCAGACTCCCTCCAGGAATGGAGGCGCGTGCTAAGAGTTGGTTGGATCTACGGATACCCTTAGGGGGGGGGGGGGGGGTAAGGGCTCTTTGAAATTTAGTTCTAAGAAGGTTTTCTGAAATATTGTCATGAAAAACATGACTTATCAGATAAGATTATTTTTAATATGATGAAAAAAAAGTTCAATTTATGTTACCTACCGCAGACGGTAGCTTTTACCGCCTAATGTTAACTTGTAGAGATTGATCCTTCTGGAAAGTTAGGTTATCAATATTTTACTTTGAATCCTTTTGATAAAATAAAATCAATTTGATAAAGCAAAGAAAGACATGATTTTATTTCATAAGATAATTAGTTACAAAAATGTTGATTTCTATAACGCTAGAAATCAAGGCGATATATCTAAATTTCCTTTTCTTTTCTATACCGACTATTCTGCCAAGAACCAGTTGTCTTTAACCTATCTATCCCAAGATAAGGCCTCAAGCCTCTCTAGCCTATCTCTCCCCAGATAAGGCCTCGAGCACTCCCTAGACCTAGTCTCTAACACACGCGACAAATTCCCTTAGTCCTTGCAAGGCCATAGTCGGCAACTAATGCGTCAAATTCTCCCTAAGCCGCACACGGACCTAGTTTCCTACACTGGTGAATTTCTCTATGGGCAAACAAAAGAAAATACAAGATTTAAATACTAAATCTAAAAACTCCCTATGAGAAGACTCCGAAGGTGATCACGAAGGTACACTTTAGATCAGAGTTGTTGTTGCGTTCCTCCTTCATGCATAATAATTGTTGAAATCCCCCTTCAAGTTTCTCTTTCATATCTTCATGTCCACTCAAGGGTGTCCTCCGGTCGTCTAAAATAAAAGCTGTCACAAGGTATCACATAGTGGTAGAATTAGGGTTCAGTTGTCCTCCAAAAATGAGAAGAATCTCGCCTTTAAATAGACTCCAAAAGGTACCGCCGGCGTTAGTGATAATGCGCCGCGTTATCACTTAAGGCAATGATGTTAGTGCATGAATCCTCAAACGGGGAAAGATATTCTAAACAATTATATAAGTGATCCCCCAAGATTTCTAAGATTATTCTCCCCCTTTATCCTTAGATTCATTATACCCCTTAATCTTTAGATTTCTCAATTTACTCTCCCCCTTTTGTTATTAGCAAAAGTGGGTGGATGTGAATATAGATATGAAAGAAGGAAAGGGTGTAATGGAACATTTGTTGGTTTTTTACTTGTTTAAAGAACATATGCATGATCGAGCAAGGGTAATAAAAATAACAAAAGAATTGATGTTATTTCTTTGAAAAGGAGCAGGAAGCCATTGCCAAGAAAGCATAGGGTGAAGCTGCTATGAGGGCACCAGAGATATAGATTGCTAAATATTTAGGGGGCTAAATGTAGAAATGTCAAAATCCTTTAGAAACATTTGGCACTATTTATAAATGAAGTAATATTTGTCAAAATTCTGTGTTCACTCAAACATAGTTGCAATGTCATCATTATATGCTTATTTGCTTAATATGTACTTTATCATTGAGTGGGTTATGACTTCTTCAAATAGGGGGATATTGTTGGGAATAGTGCCCACAGTGTTCCTGATTTGAAGAAGTGCTCAACTCAATGATAAATACAAATTTTTTCTAATGTCATTTCTAGTTCATGCTAGCAGAGATAAGACAATATGTTCAGTTCTTCAATAACCTGCCTAAGTATAATATCGTCGAAAAAGGCTGGACATATCGTCGACAAGTATAGGCACATCGTTGAAATGATGGGCAAAGCAAATAAGAATGATTGTGTCTGATGTCGTCGAAAAGGATCAAGCTTATCGTCGACAACAACATGCAGAGCAAGGCAAAATGGTGATATCGTTGTGACATCTACACGACGATATCAGAAAGTCGAGATGAAGAAGAAGACTCAAAGATGTCGACGATATCGTCGTCAAGAAGCCTTGACATCGAAAGGCTAAGGAAGAACAGATGTCGTCGACAAGAAGCCTTGACGTCGATAAGGCTAAGGAAGAACAGATGTCGTCGACAAGAAGCCTTGTCGTCGGAAAGGCTAAGTAAGACTGATGCCGATGACATCGTCGTAAAGAAGGCATGACGTAGAAAAGACTAAAGAAGGTCATATGAAGACATGCAATTGTTGAAGTATAGTCTGTCGAAATGATATCAATTATGTCGTCGACAAGATAATGTGGTTTCAGCAATATCTAGCAGACAAGGAGTTCTCATCGATATCAGTTTGATGACATCGTGTCGTCTTAAGCTCGAGTGCAGAAGTGATGTCCCGTGTCGTCAAGATATCACTATCTGATGAAGAATTGAAGAAGAAACTAGTTCAAGACATCGACAAGCCATGTCGTCGATATATTGTCCATATCATCGTAACAATGGAAATATCGTCGAGACAGATTCAAAAGCAATCAAACGCGCTGTCAGCATTTAATTTTGCCGCATGATTGTCCAATCAGCGCATGCTCTTAAGGGATGGGCATCTGTCAGTAAAGGACATCATATGTGACCGTTAAGCGGCTCATCTGTCTTATAAAAGGGAACAATGATGCTCTAGAAGAAAAGAGAGAGAATGAAAAAAAGAATTCCGCTGCTCATTTTGAATACAATAGTACTAGCTGCGGTGAAGAAAAAGAAAGAAGGGAAGAACAAAATGATCATCCTGTGTTCTTCAAGTTGCAGTCAAGTCTCATCGACTGCTAAGAATCGTTCAAGAAAGGAAGCCAGTCAACATCAGGCAAAGCAAGAAAAGAAGCCGATCTCCACCAGATAGTAGAACATATTGTAAATCTTTCTTACAAGGCTTGCGGGCCAAAACTGTAGATCTAGTTTCAGATCTGTGTGTCAAGCTTGAGGGCTTGAGATCTGTGACGCTTGAGGGCTAGGGCAGAGGGACTTGCGGATCCAAACATGTCGAGCTTGTGGGCTCGGGTGCAGTGAAGGGGCTTGCGGGCCTAGGCTGTAGGCAAGACTTGTGGGTCTGTGCTGTGTAGGGCTTGATGGCCTTAGTGTTGAGCTTGCGGGCTCGGGTGCAGTGAAAGGGCTTGCGGGCCTAGGCTGCAGGAAAGACTTGCGAGTTTGTGCTGTGTAGGACTTGAGGGCCTGAGTGTCGATCTTGCGGGCTCGGGAGCATTGAAGGGGCTTGCGGGCCTAGGCTGCAGGGAATTGCGGGTCCGAGTTGTAAGGCTTGGGGCCGGAGACATTGGCGGAGTTTGTCGATCCTAGCACACCTCTAGGTAGACGCAGAGGGAAAGAGGACTACTCAAGATGTAACACCTCCCCTGCAATGATCATATAACATGGGTCCGGCCGGGACCCCACTACATATAACCGCCACAGCTTCAGTATTAAAAGATGATATTGACTACCCATTCTCAAAACTCAGACAACACAGCGGAAACAAACAGAAAACACAGAGATTGTCCATACTACATAGGAGTCCAACTGGCCTTAAGGCCATACAAAACCACAGTCCACATCACCGAACATTCAACACAAAGAGCGTCCCAACAAAAGGGGACAGATAATAGTTTTACCTAAACTACCTCGGCATGCAAGCCGGTTACAACAAAATGTAATAATAAAAGTGCATGAAGATAGGGTAAACACTTCATGAGGCTTTAGGCCTTTTTGGCCGGCGCTGTGGGTCCAGCCTGCGATTCTTGCCCTGCAACCAAATCACAAAGAGCGGTAAACGAGGGTCAGCTATGGTTGACCACAAACGGTGTAACAACATCCCTCCTCCCAGCCGTCCTAGCAGACCCCGGGGAACTACTTCACCCTGCAAGTCAGCACTTCGTATGCAAATGTACATAAACGGAAAACAGCATAAAAATAGGTATGAGTGTCACATACAGCATCCACGTTTCTATGTTGAGCAGATAATAAAAAGGGGCCTATCAGTGCAAAATGAATGCAAACCCGGGTTTCACCCAAGGCACCCTAAAGCGTATGAATCTATCATATCATCATACATCATCATCACATCACAAACATAAGGGTACTTATCGTTTCCCCGCAAGGGCATCATAACCCAAGGCCAAGAGCTCTCGCTGAGACCCACCTCGCCTGGCTCACCACGCCATCGGGCTTGTCTAACAGCTCACACGCTCAGGCCGTCAACAACACAGCAAGACCGATACTAAGAATTCTGGCTAACCAAAACGTCCCAAGGCCCTGGACTTACTCTCGTGACAACGTCCACCGATTGCCTCGCCTGGCGACCGTCAACGGACTCATCCGTAGCACAGACATTCTCGTCAGTCAACAATCGAAGGGACTAATCTTGTCGGGACACTCTCCACACGTGAATCTCAGTCTTCACGGGATAGCCAGCCGACCACAAAGACCAATCGCGCCTTCGCACAACACTAGGCATCACAAGCCCCATATTCCACACATTACTTCTCCGCCCTAAACCCAACGTTCGTTACCACACGAAGCTACAAGGGCATCACAACGACGAGTTCGCCGTAATCGGATTTCTAACAAAACCCCTAAAATGCGCGTAAATCAACATCACCGAATCGGACCAACGGCCACAAATCCGGCTTCACCCACAATGCCTAATCCGCTAACGGAGCGGATCTCTAGTGCAAATCATGTCGGGGACGGACTCAATCAACCCGATGGTTCCTTTTGAACCAAGGCGACCCAGATCCCTCTCAGTCGACGGATCTGGTGCCAAAATGCAGAAAATAAAGGAATGCCAAGCACGCATCCTAAAGACCGGGAGGAGAAATGTCGTTACCTTTTTAGATCTCCTCCTAGCCATGAGAAGCTTGCAAACCAACGGTGGAGAAGAAGCGCCTTGACGCCCTCTACGCGTTGCCGGTCTCGGATCGACGATCGGAGCTCCGAAGCTCCAACAATGGCAGATCTCCCCTCTTCTTCCTCCTTACCCTCTTCTCCTTTCTCCAACCTAAGAGAGAGAAAAGGCTTGAAAATATGAGGGATTAACCCCTCATCCAAGCCCTAAAGCCCCCTAGCGAAACATCTCAGCCGCTGGATCAAATCCCGAATTATTTGATCGGTCGGATCGTCATCCCCGCACGATTTCGCGGAGCAGAAATAAACAGGGCGCACGATCATAGGCGCACGATCACAGGTCGTGCGCGAAGAGGAGAATGGTCGTGCGATAAGCCGAGACAGAACTCCGATTCCTTGCGAGATACGCACGATCACTAGCGCACGATCACTGGTCGTGCGCGAAGAGGCCAATGGTCGTGCGCATAGAACTGTTGTGGAATTTTTAGCCTATCCCGAGCGCAGCATTACCACTCCGCCTACCTCGCTGAACCACGATTTTTGGGGTGTTACAACTCCACCCCCCTTAAAAGAATTTCGTCCTCGAAATTTCAGAATTTAAACAGGAAATTCACAACGCATACCTGGAGCGAAAAGTTCCGGGAAATCCTCCCGCATCGCTTTCTCACGCTCCCAAGAGAATTCGTCTCGCCCGCAGTTATCCCATCGCACCTTTACAAGTTTGACTTGCTTGTTACGCAACTGCCGGACTTCGGAATCCTCCACGCACACCGGGCGAACCCTCGCCCCCAAGTCCTCCATCACCGGCACCGCCGCCGCTTCGACCACGACGCTCGGCTCTACCAAAGCTTTCCTCAGCACGGAGACATGGAAAACGTCATGTAATCCACTCAACTCTGCGGACAACGCCAAACGATAGGCTGCTTCGCCTATACGCTCCGTAACCTCGAACGGACCCAAATATCTCGGACTCAACTTCTTGAGTCGCCGAACCCGCGAAACACCCTTGAATGGCTTGATCTTCAAGTAGACCATGTCGCCCACTATGAACTCCACATTTCTGTGATGCGCATTAAAATACTTCGCTTGTCGATCCTGAGCAACCTTCATGCGCTCCTGAATCGTCCGCACAATCTCGCAAGCATCTTCCACCACTTGATTTCCCAAAATCTTAGTGTCTTCCACCTCTGCCCAAGACATCGGCGTTCGACACTTCCTTCCATACAAAGCTTCGTATGGCGCCATCTTGATACTCGCCTGGAAGCTATTATTATAGGCGAACTCCACCATGAAAAGGTGGTCTTCCCAACCTTTGCCAAAGTCGAGAGCACACATACTCAACATGTCTTCCAACGTACGGTTCGTTCGCTCCGTCTGACCATCGGTCTGCGGATGGAATGCGGTACTAAACTTGAGCTTCGTGCCTAGACTTTTCTGCACTAATCTCCAGTCCTTCGAGGTGAATCGCCCATCGCGATCACTAACGATGCTCTTCGGAATCCCGTGCAACCGCACAATGTTTCGGACATAAAGCTCCACGAGCTTCCCCACGCCATCGCCCTTCTGATTCGGAATGAAGTGGGACACCTTCGTCAGGCGATCCACTATCACCCAAATCGCATTGTTACCCTGCTGCGATCGAGGCAAACCATGCACAAAATCCATAGAGATTTCATCAAATTTCCATTCGGGGATGGGAAGAGGCTTCAAGAACCCGCCGGGCCTTTGGCACTCAGCCTTCACCAAGGCACAAGTCTGACATCGGCTCACGTACTCGGCTACATCCCGCTTCATCCCAGACCACCAAAAAGATTTCTTCAAATCCGCGTACATCTTTGTACTTCTTGGATGAACGGAGTACTTCGTAAAGTGAGCTTCAAACATCAACTCCTCGCGAAGCTTGCCGAAGCGTGGAACACAAATCCTTCCGTCTCTCCTCAGAATTCCACCAACCATCTCCAAAGCAGTGCCTTCGCTTTGCTGAGCCTCCAACACCAACTGTTGGCACTCCTCGTCCGCACTGGTCACCTCTCAGATTCGATCCGTTACATCACACTGCATTTCAATCCAGTTCAAACGAGCTACGCTAGACTCACCCCTAGCCACACAAGAAATGTCAAGGGACTCCAAGTCTCGAATCAAACGCTCGTTATGCGCCTCCTTCCAATTACCTTGCCCAGAGTACTTCCTACTCAAAGCATCCGCCACCACGTTGGCTTTACCCGGCGTATATTGAATCTCCACGTCGTAGTCCCCAAGGAACTCGACCCACCTACGCTGCCGCATATTCAGGTCCTTTTGGTCTAGAAGATACCTCAAGCTTTTGTGATCTGTGAAGATCTCCACCTTCGCACCATAAACGTAGTGCCGCCACAACTTTAGCGCAAAGATTACCGCCGCCAACTCCAGATCGTGGACGGGATAATTCTTCTCATGAGTCTTTAACTGCCTTTACCCATAAGCGATCACCTTGCCATGCTGCACCAGCACGCAACCCAACCCGCAACCTGACGCTCGCTGAAAATCTGAAATCCTTCCGTCCCACTAGGAAGACTAAGGATTGGAGCAGACATCAACCTTTCCTTCAGATTCTCAAATGCACGGGCACACTCCGGTGTCCATACGAACCTCTGGTCCTTGCGAGTGAGAGTGGTGAGGGGCAACGCCATCCACGAAAAGTTCTCCACGAACCTTCTGTAATAACCGGCTAGTCCAAGGAAACTCCGGACTTCCGCCACGGTTCTCAAAACAGGCCAATCTCTAATGGCTTCAATCTTCGCTGGATCTACCGCCACCCCGTCTCCACTAATTACGTGACCCAAGAATGCCACCTTCTCGATCCAAAAATCGCATTTTGAGAACTTAGCATAAAGCTGATTCTCCCTTAGAGTCTGCAATACTTGCCTCAAGTGAGACTCATGCTCTGCCTCCGATTTTGAATACACCAAAATGTCATCAATAAACACCACCACGAACGAATCTAAGAACGGGCAAAAAACCCTGTTCATCAAATCCATGAACACAGATGGCGCGTTCGTCAGTCTGAACGGCATCACCGAAAACTCGTAGTGTCCATACCGAGTCCCAAACGCTGTCTTGGCAACGTCCTCTTCTCGAATCTTCAGCTGGTAGTATCCCGATTTCAAATCCAACTTGGAGTACACCACCGACCCCACTAACTGGTCGAACAAATCATCGATTCGGGGAATCGGATATTTATTCTTAACGGTCAATTTATTCAATTCACGATAATCGATACACAACCGCATACTTCCGTCTTTCTTCTTCACAAACAATACCGGCGCGCTCCACTGCGAAGAGCTGGGCCTAATGTACCCTTGCTCTAACAACTCCTGCAACTGAACCTTTAGCTCGGCCAGTTCCTTCGGTGCCATCCTAAACGGAGGACGCGACACCGGCCTCGCACCCGGTACCAACTCTATCGAGAAATCAATTTCACGCTGAGGAGGTGCTCCCGGAAGCTCCTCGGGGAATACATCCTCAAATTCTTTCACCACCGGGACTTCTCTAATAGCCAACTTTATGGAGTGAGTCTCCAACAAAGCTAAGAACGCCTCGCCTCCTTGGTTTACCGCACGCCTCATTTGCATAGCGGAAATCAGGGAGCAAGCCACTCCGCTTAGGCCTTCAAACTTGACCTCTGCTCTACCTTCACCTCTCAGGGTTACCACCTTCAACTGGCAGTCGATACTAGCTCGCTGCTCCGCAAGCCAGTCCATTCCCAAGATAACATCGAATTCGTCTAGTGGCAGAATCGCTGCTACTAACACGAAATCACAATCGCCAATTTGCATCACAATGCGTCCCTTCCTCATGGTAGTCATGAAAGACCCATTCGGCATACGCACACTCAACTCCACTTCTGCAACTACGGACTCAGCACCAATCTTCCGGATAACTTTCCACAAGAAAAGAGTGTGACGCCCCCGTGTCGAACAACACTCGAGAGGGGTAGCCCGAAACTAGCACGAAACCTAACCACGTGCAAAACAACATGAAAGGCCGCAACCTACATTATAGTAATAACAAAACTTAAACCTTTCGTACCTTTCACCACATCGGGTTGACGTATCGCTTCCTGTTGCCCAAGATTATAGGCTCTAGGCTGCACTGGAGGGAACCGCGAAGCACTCGACTCCGCCGCTTTCCCCTTCTCTGCAACACTGGGACCCGAACACACCGATTGTTCTTGTCTCGGCTCTGGCCCAGCTCCGCCCTCGGTACAAAAACGACTAATGTGACACACCTTGCCACACTGGTAACAAGTAACCGGACCTTTGGAACGGAAATCTCCCGAAGGTGCGCCACTTCTCTCCCCAGGCCTATTAGGACGGGGCTTCTTCTTCCATCGGCTGCCCTCGGACTTCCACTGGGGCTGAGACTGAGAAGGCTTTCCTTCTCCCTGCCCTGCCGCAACACCCTTTCGCCGCTGAGTTCGCTCCAAGTCGCTCTCCAGCGTGCGAGCGGCTTCGACCAACTCATTGAATCCCGCATTCTTCAAGGCTATGAGTGGTTGCCTTAAATTTTCCCTCAAACCTTGATAAAAGAGGTTATCTCTCTCTTCATCATTTGCCATAGTCGTACCCGCATAACGACCCAACCGAGTGAACTCTTGCAGATATTCATCCACTGTCTTCTCCCGCTGCGCCAAATGCAGAAACTGCCGCTGTAGTGCTAACCTTGTTGAAGCCGGAATGTAACGCTTTAGGAAAGCGTTTCCGAACTCCTCCATGGACGGAACACTGATGCGTGTCGGAAAGTGCACCGGTCGCTGTCAAGTAATAATTGTGGAGAATGGAATCCCCGGATGTCGGTCTCTTGAGGAATGCAGGTTGGGTGAACGAATCGCGCAGTGACTATTGTTACACAAGCGTTTCACAAACACAAAGAGGGGGTTTTTGGTTGGTTTTCCTAGTCTTAACAACAGCAAAAGAAATGCGGGTCGAAAGCACCGCTTCGCAAGGTGAGATGGATGCAACGGTCGCGATGCCGTGCTTCGAGAGGTGGATGGAGCGTGCTCAAGTGCGAGAAGGTGAGGGTCGCAAACACCTCTTCACAACCGCCGTTAGCTCTTGCTAACGCGGAACAAACACCTTGCGTGCGTGCGTGAGTGAGTGAGTGGAAAACGGAGTGAATCACAAGCAAACCATGAAGAACAACAAGGAAACATTCATTTCAACAAACAACATCACAATATTCAAGTTTACACGGCTCAACGAGTACAATGAAGGAAAGAGGAAAGAAATAACCGATGGTGAAGACTAGCGGCCGTTCACGGCCGGAATGGTAGGTTGCCGGGCTACCTCCGGACTCGGGCGGACTATGCTTCCGGCGTAAAGAGTTGTCACAATCTCCCTACGTAGCTCCGTCGTCTTCGACTTCAGGTTTCTTCTTCTTCTCACCGGGCGAAATGAGAGAATGGCTGCTTGGAGGCTTGCGGATGGTGAAGAACACTCACGGACAATGGAGGAAGTCTTGGAATGGATGGAGGAGGCTTCCCCTTGCGTAGGAGATGAAGTGGAGGCGTCCCAAGGTGGTGGTCGGCGGCGTACGGAACAGGAACTCCGCTCCCGGAAGTGGATGTTGCCCTAAAATCGGAACAGGCGTTTAAATAGGCGCTGGAATAAATACTGTGCACGATCATTGGCGCACGACCAGTGGTCGTGCGCACAGGAATTCTGCGATCGTGCGCACTGCCTGGGTGGAACCTGCAAGACACGAAATTTATAAAATAAAATATTCGCACGACCAGTGGCGCACTACCGGTGGTCGTGCGCACTATCGTCGGTGGTCGTGCGCATTAGACGAAACAGAACTCAGAAATTTAATGATAAGTGCGCACGAACAGTGGCGCACGACCGGTGGTCGTGCGCATTGGCGTTGATGGTCGTGCGCACTACACCAAACAGAACTCATGAAAAAAGGGTTAAGTGCACACGATCAGTGGCGCACGACCAGTGGTCGTGCGCAATAGAACAAGTGATCGTGCGCAGTGTTCCTGTGCAGAATTGCACCAGAAACACCTACACGACTCCTATTCTGGCACAACCACAAATCCAGCCACTGAAGGTGGCACTTAACAGCGCATGAAAACTACTAATGACGATAAGCACGAAATCACACCAAAGTGGCCCCAGAAGTGCACCTAGCATGGATTATCAAATATAACCTATAACAGGGCTAAAGTGCGGTGAAATGACTGAATAGCGGCCCGGATGAGTCCATAAATGTGTATATGATCAGGACTCATCACACCCCCAGACTTAACTGTTTGCGCGTCCCGAGCAAACGAATTCGGCGGAGTGTGAAAACGATAATTAACATAGAGAATTACACAAAGGAGTACGGTGCGAAGTAACATACGCATGCGAGTAGAGATTCTAGTAGAAGAAGATTCTAACTATGCTAACTAATTTACAGAAGTATTAAAGCGTAAGTAAAGATTTAGTTGTACTCAGTTGGTGAATTATGAAGAATTTGAACGATCATGCCCGGTATGAACGTGACGAGACACTGAGGCGGGTGTTGCAAAAGATCGGGGCTTAGGAATAACTCCGCTGAAATCCATCAACGTCGTGAACCATACGCTTGCCCGGTCACGCTCTCTCCACGGCGCTAGCAAACTCGCAAATCAAATCAGTAGGACTTTTAGGATTAAAATGGGGCTTAGGTCACGGTAGGATATTCAAAGTTAAACACGATGGCTACGCAACCCAAGTGAGCTAACGGAACGCTGCACCCCACAAGACCAACAAACTATGCTCGTGTGACACACCCCCAGACTTATCATGAAAACCAGGTGTGCACACAGCCTACTTCACAAATACCAACAGATTTTCTATTTAGCTCGGAAGGATCTCATTTCAAAATACGCTCCTTTTTTTTAACATATTTTACTTCTTTTATGTATCCTCCGGTTGGTTCAAAATCAGCAGATGGACTTTATTTTCCCTTCATAACACAATGATTCCACACACCACACAAGTTGAGAATTATGAGCGCAGTTAAAAACAATTTGGTTGCGGGTGTAGGATAGGCTTCAGGCTTTGGTGGATGAAGAGGAGCTGAACAAAGGATTGGTAGGCACAAATTTGGCTTGCAACGGTGAACGAAAAGGACAGGGAATAGCAAGGCTCAAACTAGCCAAAGGGTGGCCTACATCATGTTTAACTCGACGAGTAGCTCTCACCCATGCTTCGAGAGTCGCTTGGGGCAAGTTCTTAGCCCACGAGAAAGGTAAACCTTCCTCCCGACTCGAGCAACATACGACTAGCACTCGTACACACACAACACCGGGTTATCGTCAATTTTATTCAAATTCACCACTTGAGTATAATAAATCTAAATTTACGCAGAAATACTAAACATAAATTAGATGCATAGAGAAAATCTAGTTCTACTCAAATTCTACCATAACATGCGAAGTGACTAGAACACTACATGAGTCAACATCGCACTCCAAATAATAGTTCCTACGTTAACAACCTATTTCACATTCCAACCAAAATAGTCTAAACGGAGCAACAACAAAAAGATAAGCGCGCACTCAAGTGGGTGAAGTGGTGTGTGAAGAATGAAACAATGATAATGACTAGGATAAATAAGAAACAACCTTCTAGAATGCAGTGCAACTCGTGCACAGTGGATGACAAATTCGCTCCCCCAGACTTAAGCTAAACACTCTAGAAATTTGAAGCAAAAAGAGGGGAGAAAGTGTTACCCAATGCTCAGAATTGAGCATACCAGACGATTGGCGTTTACGATCAAAAGCAGTCCGCAACATCCGCACCATCGAACACAAAACCTGCAAGCACAAAACTCAAAACAACAAAAGCATATGCAAAAGCTGAACTAAAAGAAGTTAGATAAAAAGAAATACGAAATCAGGAAATCTGGGTTGTCTCCCAGTAGCGCTTTCATTTAACGTCCTTAAGCTGGACCAAATGCCTGTATTAGCATTGTTTATAAAGTGCAGGAATTAAAAGAGAAGTTCTTGAAAAAGAGAGTTTCACAAAAATAAGAGAAAAGAAGGGAAAGTCAGCTGCCGGCGTTTGTATGATGTCCGTCTCCCAATGTCAACAACTGACACTCCTTGTTTATAGCGGCGCCATCGTATAACTTCAGCCGATGACCATTAACCTTAAATTTGTCCCCCTTATCTCCAGATATTTCTATGGCACCGAAGGGGGAGACATCGGTCACGGAGAAAGGACCACTCCACCTCGATTTTAGCTTCCCTGGGAAGAGGCGGAGACGGGAGTTGTAGAGCAGCACTTGGTCCCCAATTTTGAACTCCTTAGGAATGATGTGCCGATCGTGCCATTTCTTTGTTTTCTCCTTGTAGATGCGAGCGTTTTCATAAGCGAAATGACGGAGCTCCTCTAACTCGTTGAGTTGGGAACGACGCACCTCGGTCGCGGCTCCAATGTCCATGTTCAACAGTTTGGTTGCCCATAAAGCTTTATGATCCAGCTCCACAGGAAGGTGGCATGCCTTGCCATAAACTAATTGAAACGGAGTCATGCTGATGGGTGTTTTGAACGCAGTCCGGTAAGCCCATAATGCGTCGTCGACCTTTTTAGCCCACTCCTTCCTATTTGAATGGATTGATTTCTCGATTATTCGCTTGAGCTCGCGGTTGGAGACTTCGACTTGCCCGCATGTTTGGGGGTGGTATGCCAAAGAAATCTTATGATGGACCCCAAACTTTTTCATGAGCTGCACAAACTGCTTATTACAAAAATGACTACCGCCATCGCTGATGATAGTTCTCGGTGTACCAAACCTGGAGAAGATATTCTTGTGGATAAAGTGTAGCACTGTGTTGGCATCATTCGTGGCAACCGCCTCAGCTTCCACCCATTTTGAGACATAATCAACCGCCACGATGATGTAATGCTTACCATGAGACATTGGGAAAGGACCCATGAAGTCTATCCCCCAGACATCAAAGGGTTCGCAGACCAGCATGTTATTGAGGGGCATCTCATCATGCCGGGAAATATTTCCGGTCCTTTGGCATTCGTCGCACTTGGTGACATAGGCATGGGCATCCCGGAAGAGGGTCGGCCAAAACAACCCACATTGCAGAATTTTTCGTGCAGTTCTAACGGCCCCGAAGTGCCCGCCAGCTTCTCTGTCATGGCAGTGCTGCAATATAGACTGAAACTCGGCTTCCGGAATGCAACGCCTGATAATGTCGTCGCTGCACGTGTGGAACAAGAGCGGGTCTTCCCAAAAATAGTATTTTGAGTCAGAGGCAAGCTTCCGTCTTTGCTGAGGGGACAGATTCGGGGAGAAGGTTTTACAAGCTAAGTAATTAGCGATATCTGCGTACCATGGTGCTGTTGGGGAGGACGTAGTAATTGCAAATAACTTTTCATCCGGGAAATAGTCGTCCGTTTCCTCCACCAAGCTATTGGGAGTGTCATACTCCAAACGCGAGAGATGATCAGCAATCACGTTCTCAACCCCTTTTTTGTCTTTGATTTCCAAATTGTATTCCTGCAAAAGTAAAATCCAACGAATCAGACGCGATTTAGATTCTTTTTTACTGAAAAGATACCTGAGAGCGGCGTGGTCCGTGTATACGATTACTTCGGAAAGTACCAAATATGAATGAAATTTTTCAAACGCGAAGACCACGGCTAGCATTTCTTTCTCCGTGGTGGTATAGTTTGCTTGTGCACTGTTGAGAGTTCGACTGGCATACGCAATAGTGTGAAAAGTCTTGTCTTTCTTTTGACCGAGGACAGCACCTACGGCCACATCACTTGCGTTGCACATGACAATAAAAGGTAAAGTCCAGTCGGGTGCCACCAAAATTGGGGCTGAGATGAGTTGTCCCCGTAAAGTTTCGAAGGCTTGCATGCATGCTTCGTCGAAGTGGAAGGGGACGTCCTTAACAAGCAGGCGAGATAAAGGCTTTGAAATGGAGGAAAAGTCCTTGATGAACCTTCGATAGAAACCCACATGACCAAGAAAACTTCGGATGCCTTTCACTGACATGGGTGGAGGGAGGTTTCTGATAACACTTACCTTCGCTTGATCCACTTCGAGCCCCTTGCAGGAAACTTTATGCCCCAACACAATTCCTTCGCGCACCATAAAGTGGCATTTCTCCCAGTTCAAGACAAGATTGGTTTCTTCACACCGCTTCAAGGTCTTGGCCAAATTCGCGAGGCAAATGTCAAAGCTGCTGCCAAATAGAGTGAAATCATCCATGAAAACTTCAAGGAAGTCCCCCACCATGTCAGCAAAAATGGCGAGCATACAGCGTTGAAAGGTTGCGGGGGCATTACACAGTCCGAATGGCATTCTTTTGAACGCGAAGGTGCCGGAGGGACATGTGAATGTTGTCTTGTCTTGATCAGATGGGTCTATTAAAATCTGATTGTACCCTGAGTACCCATCCAAGAAACAGTAGTAGTCCTGCCCTGCTAACTTTTCTAGCATCTGATCAATGAAGGGGAGCGGAAAACGGTCCTTGCGCGTCGCATCGTTCAGCTTGCGGTAGTCGATGCAGACTCTCCACCCGGTGATCATTCGGGTAGGTAGCAGCTCGTTCTTTTCATTTGCAACGACAGTGATCCCTCCCTTTTTTGGTACCACCTGGACTGGGCTGACCCATTTGCTATCGCTGATTGGGTAAATGATGCCCGCGTCTAAAAGCTTTATCACTTCAGCCTTCACTACCTCTTGCATTTTCGGGTTCAGCCGCCTTTGGGGCTGTGCTGTCGGTTTGTACTGATCTTCAAGGAGGATCTTGTGCATGCAGACCGTGGGGCTGATTCCCTTAATGTCTGCAAGAGAACGTCCGAAGACCTTGTGGTACCTTCTCAGCACGCCCACTAATGCAGTTTCGTTGGCAGCGGACAGGGCTGCAGAAATAATCACAGGATGCGTGGTGTTTTCTCCAAGAAAGACGTACTTGAGAGAATCCGGTAGTTGTTTGAGAGCCGGACAAGAGTTTGGATTAGCAGAATCGTTGGAGGGCTCTCCGATTGAATGTGACAAATCGGGCTGGTTTGAGTGTGCACCCTCTTCTCCCATGTCTTCGTGCCGCCAACACACCTCGCTGTCATCCAACACCACATCGATCTGACCATCGACTTCTTCAAGCGCCTCTGCCGGTTCGCACTCCGTAATTTCAAAGAGTTGCGACGGGTTGTGGACGTTGAAAGATATAGCATCCTCCCCCAGTCTTAGTGTGAGCTCCCCCTGCTCCACATTAATAATAGCACGAGCAGTAGCGAGAAAGGGCCGCCCCAAGATAATGGGTACTTTTGTATCAACCTTCATGTCGAGAATGATGAAATCAGCTGGAAAGGCGAGACCGTTTACAACTATTGTGAGGTCCTCGACGATTCCTGACGGCCTCTTGATCGACCGATCCGCAAGCTGCAGCATTACCTGCGTTGGCTTCAAGATCCCAGCACCAAGTTCACGAAAGATAGAGAGCGGCATCAAGTTGATTGATGCCCCCAAATCACAGAGTGCCTGGCTGAAATGGTGATGGCCGATCCTGCAAGGAATCGTAAAGCTGCCCGGATCTTTACACTTTGTGGGCATATTGGAAATGATGGCGGAGCACTCCTCGGTGAGGTCAATAGTTTTGAGACCCTCCAACTGCTTCCTTTTCGAAATCAAATCTTTCAAAAACTTGGAGTAGCCTGGCATTTGAGAGATAGCTTCAATCAGTGGTATGCTCACTTGCACTCCTTTCATTATTTCCAGGAATCTGCGGAATTGCCTCTCGGATTTCTCGTTTCGCAACCTGTGGGGGAATGGAGGGTGAACAGCACTTTTCGAGGTTTGTTCCTCGCTCACGGGATGCGGCTCAATATGAGTCTGAGTCAGCTTCTCGGGGGTATCTTCACTATGCTTGTCAGTGGAACACGCAAGTGGTTCCTGTCGAGGAGGGTTGTCAACACTTCTCCCACTTCTCAATCGCATGGTGTTCACTGACTCGGGATGCTGACTTGCAAGCCCAGAGACGACATCGGACAGAGTCCCTATAGTAGAGCGAAGCTGTTGGATTACGGCTGATTGGTCATTCATTTTATTCAATACCCCGACCACCAAAGTTGCAAGCTGTTCCGGTTGCTCTGGCGGCATAAAATCCGCTGCTCCTTTGAATGTCACGGCATTAACTGCAGCAGTACTTGGGGAGCGAATGACATGACTCTAGTGCTGACTGGTGTGAACAATGTTCACGACCACTTCCCACGCGTCCTTCCCCGATTTGTTAAACAGGGCCCCTCCAGCCGCTATATCAAATAATAGACGGAATTTATCCAGCACGCCGAAATAAAAAATCTGAATTAGAAAAGCTTCTGAAAGATCTTCACGGTAGCATCCCCTATGCAGGGATTGAAAACGCTCCCAAGCATCAACTAACGTCTCCTCCTTCCCCTGTCCAAAGGTTACGAGTTCCCTGTACTTGTCCAAGGCTTGGGTACGGTGTTGAAACTCTTGCAAAAAGCTCCCTTCGAGTTGTTTCCATGTGATCACCTCTCTTTTTCGGGTATCCCAATACCAACTTTTGGCTTTTTTATGCAAGGAGAATGAAAATGCCAAAATCTTTTGCAGGTCATTTTCAACTCCACTGAACACACATGTGTAATAGATTTCTAAAAAGTCCTGCATGTGTTGCACCGCATCTTCATGCTCATCCCCACTGAACTTGCAGTTCCCAGTCATGTACTCAATGACGTCGGAGGAGATCCCGAAGTCATGATTGTTCCTTTCTGCTTGATCCCTTAAATCATTTAAGCTTCCCTGATAGATGCATTCCTGAATGGAAATCATGCTGCGAATACTTGCAACCAAAACGATTAGCGCACGATGGAAAAGACGAAAGTAATCAGAAGTGCGTATCGAAAAGAAACGGAGATACCAGAGGTGAACATAAGAGGTGAAAGAAAAGAAAAAGAAAATTCTCGTTCAACAAATCTTCACGCAGACGAATTCATCACGTCTGCAGTCCCCGACAACGGCGCCAAAAACTTGATGCGTGTCGGCAAGTGCACCGGTCGCTGTCAAGTAATAATTGTGGAGAATGGAATCCCCGGATGTCGGTCTCTTGAGGAATGCAGGTTGGGTGAACGAATCGCGCAGTGACTATTGTTACACAAGCGTTTCACAAACACAAAGAGGGGGTTTTTGGTTGGTTTTCCTAGTCTTAACAACAGCAAAAGAAATGCGGGTCGAAAGCACCGCTTCGCAAGGTGAGATGGATGCAACGGCCGCGATGCCGTGCTTCGAGAGGTGGATGGAGCGTGCTCAAGTGCGAGAAGGTGAGGGTCGCAAACACCTCTTCACAACCGCCGTTAGCTCTTGCTAACGCGGAACAAACACCTTGCGTGCGTGCGTGAGTGAGTGAGTGGAAAACGGAGTGAATCACAAGCAAACCATGAAGAACAACAAGGAAACATTCATTTCAACAAACAACATCACAATATTCAAGTTTACACGGCTCAACGAGTACAATGAAGGAAAGAGGAAAGAAATAACCGATGGTGAAGACTAGCGGCCGTTCACGGCCGAAATGGTAGGTTGTCGGGCTACCTCCGGACTCGGGCGGACTATGCTTCCGGCGTAAAGAGTTGTCACAATCTCCCTACGTAGCTCCGTCGTCTTCGACTTCAGGTTTCTTCTTCTTCTTCTCACCGGGCGAAATGAGAGAATGGCTGTTTGGAGGCTTGCGGATGGTGAAGAACACTCACGGACAATGGAGGAAGTCTTGGAATGGATGGAGGAGGCTTCCCCTTGCGTAGGAGATGAAGTGGAGGCATCCCAAGGTGGTGGTCGGCGGCGTACGGAACAGGAACTCCGCTCCCGGAAGTGGATGTTGCCCTAAAATCGGAACAGGCGTTTAAATAGGCGCTGAAATAAATACTGCGCACGATCATTGGCGCACGACCAGTGGTCGTGCGCACAGGAATTCTGCGATCGTGCGCACTGCCTGGGTGGAACCTGCAAGACACGAAATTTATAAAATAAAATTTTTGCACGACCAGTGGCGCACGACCGGTGGTCGTGCGCACTATCGTCGGTGGTCGTGCGCATTAGACGAAACAGAACTCAGAAATTTAATGATAAGTGCGCACAAACAGTGGCGCATGACCGGTGGTCGTGCGCACTGGCGTTGATGGTCGTGCGCACTACACCAAACAGAACTCATGAAAAAAGGGTTAAGTGCACACGATCAGTGGCGCACGACCAGTGGTCGTGCGCAATAGAACAAGTGATCGTGCGCAGTGTTCCTGTGCAGAATTGCACCGGAAATACCTACACGACTTCTATTCCGGCACAACCACAAATCCAGCCACTGAAGGTGGCACTTAACAGCGCATGAAAACTACTAATGACGATAAGCACGAAATCACACCAAAGTGGCCCCAGAAGTGCACCTAGCATGGATTATCAAATATAACCTATAACAGGGCTAAAGTGCAGTGAAATGATTGAATAGCGGCCCGGATGAGTCCATAAATGTGTATATGATCAGGACTCATCAAACACGCCCAACAAAATGTCGACCGTTATGGTTCACCCACCACAACTTCGCATCGCCCTCTAACATAAAGCTCGCAAAGTGAGACTGCCTCTCAGCTGGGGTCTCAGCTGCCTTCAAGAGCTCCTGGATCCTCGAAAGCCAATCCTCGGCATCCGTTGGAGTGCCCACTCCCTTGAATGTCGGAGGGTGGAAACTCAAGAAATACTTCATGAATCGATCACCCATCGGAATAGCTCTCTCCGCTAAAGGCTCTGCTTGCCTTACTTCGACCTCCGGTGTATCCGGCGTAGCCGCCGGAGTAACAGGAGTCGCAACTTGCACTACCGGCATAGTAACCCATGGCATCGCTCCAGCTTGAGCGGCTACCATTGCCTCCGCTAGCATGCGACAGAAATCAGCCGGGGTCATGCCCACATTCATGAGGCCTGGAGCAGTAGCACTGCTCCCCGAAGGCTCCTCTTGCCTCCTCGACGTCCCCGCATCGTCGCCAACATCCTAGCATAAGCAAGGAAAAATAAAAGCTCATCAGGATCTAAACGCAAGACTCGAACGCAGGGATACTCATGATCCCGCATAATACTCCTATGTGGACAATCTCTTACGCGATCCAAAAACACTAGACCTCGCAAGAATACTCAACCTACCTCTGATACCAAATTGTAACACCTCCCCTGCAATGATCATATAACATGGGTCCGGCCGGGACCCCACTACATATAACCTCCACAGCTTCAGTATTAAAAGATGATATTGACTACCCATTCTCAAAACTCAGACAACACAGCGGAAACAAACAGAAAACACAGAGATTGTACATACTACATAGGAGTCCAACTGGCCTTAAGGCCATACAAAACCACAGTCCACATCACCGAACATTCAACACAAAGAGCATCCCAACAAAAGGGGACAGATAATAGTTTTACCTAAACTACCTCGGCATGCAAGCCGGTTACAACAAAATGTAATAATAAAAGTGCATGAAGACAGGGTAAACACTTCATGAGGCTTTAGGCCTTTTTGGCCGGCGCGCTGGGTCCAGCCTGCGATTCTTGCCCTGCAACCAAATCACAAAGAGCGGTAAACGAGGGTCAGCTATGGCTGACCACAAACGGTGTAACAACATCCCTCCTCCCGGCCGTCCTAGCGGACCCCGGGGAACTACTTCACCCTGCAAGTCAGCACTTCGTATGCAAATGTACATAAACGGAAAACATCATAAAAACAGGTATGAGTGTCACATACAGCATCCACGTTTCTATGTTGAGTAGATAATAAAAAGGGGCCTATCAGTGCAGAATGAATGCAAACCCGGGTTTCACCCAAGGCACCCTAAAGCGTATGAATCTATCACATCATCATACATCATCATCACATCACAAACACAAGGGTACTTATCGTTTCCCCGCAAGGGCATCATAACCCAAGGCCAAGAGCTCTCGTTGAGACCCACCTCGCCTGGCTCACCACGCCATCGGGCTTGTCTAACAGCTCACACGCTCGGGCCGTCAACAACACACCAAGACCGATACTAAGAATTCTGGCTAACCAAAACGTCCCAAGGCCCTGGACTTACTCTCGGGACAACGTCCACCGATTGCCTCGCCTGGCGACCGTCAACGAACTCATCCGTAGCACAGACATTCTCGTCAGTCAACAATCGAAGGGACTAATCTTGCCGGGACACTCTCCACACGTGAATCTCAGTCTTCACGGGATAGCCAGCCGACCACAAAGACCAATCGCGCCTTCGCACAACACTAGGCATAACAAGACCCATATTCCGCACATTATTTCTCCGCCCTAAACCCAACGTTCGTTACCACACGAAGCTACAAGGGCATCACAACGACGAGTTCGCCATAATCAGATTTCTAACAAAACCCCTAAAATGCGCGTAAATCAACATCACCGAATCGGACCAAAGGCCACAAATTCGGCTTCACCCACAATGCCTAATCCGCTAACGGAGCGGATCTCTAGTGCAAATCATGTCGGGGACGGACTCAATCAACCCGTTGGTTCCTTTTGAACCAAGGCGACCCGGATCCCTCTCACTCGACTGATCCGGTGCCAAAATGCAGAAAATAAAGGAATGCCAAGCACGCATCCTAAAGACCGGGAGGAGAAATGTCGTTACCTTTTGATATCTCCTCCTAGCCATGAGAAGCTTGCAAACCAACGGTGGAGAAGAAGCGCCTTGACGCCCTCTACGCGTTGCCGGTCTCGGATCGGCGATCGGAGCTCCGAAGCTCCAACAATGGCGGATCTCCCCTCTTCTTCCTCCTTGCCCCCTTCTCCTTTCTCCAACCTAAGAGAGAGAAAAGGCTTGAAAATATGAGGGATTAACCCCTCATCCAAGCCCTAAAGGCCCCGGCGAAACATCTCAGCCGCTGGATCAAATCCCGAATTATTTGATCGGTCGGATCGTCATCCCCGCACGATTTCGCGGAACAGAAATAAACAGGGCGCACGATCACAGGCACACGATCACTGGTCGTGCGCGAAGAGGAGAATGGTCGTGCGATAAGCCGAGACAGAACTCCGATTCCTTGTGAGATACGCACGATCACTAGCGCACGATCACTGGTCATGCGCGAAGAGGCCAATGGTCGTGCGCATAGAACTGTTGTGGAATTTTTAGCCTATCCCGAGCGCAGCATTACCACTCCGCCTACCTCGCTGAACCACGATTTTTGGGGTGTTACACAAGACACCCTGTCTTGAGGAACCAGAAAACAAGAACACCAAAATGGGAATAAAATAATTTGAAAAACCTATTCACCCCCCCCCCCCCCTCTAGGTGATAAGTCGACACCCAATAACTAACATGATCGCTCATCTCGAGCAAACCATCTACCTATGGGGTGTACGAGAGATTAATTACAATAAAAAATGAAAGAGTGGTAGTGGACAGAGAAGTCTCATGCCCAAGGAGAGTACAAGTACGTCAGAGAAACGTTCTAAACATATAATCTAATTAAAACATATTTAAAAACAAATTATCAAAACAACTATATCCACTTTTAAGAAAGAACACCATGATCCATTCTAAGCAAAGCGTGACACAAAATATTGAGCACTCAGATTGGTATTATCATCACACAACTACTAGGGTGGACTCCAAAGAAATCCATCAATGATGATGGACATAAGCTCTCCGGGTCACACCTTCTCTGCTACATCAGTTAGAATTAACTCTACAAATCATTAGGACTTAGATTGGGATGAACTTTGTAGGCTTAGGTTTAAGGGTGAGATATATCAACGATAAACATGAGGGGTTACTCACACTTAAACAAAATTTATGAGCTCGCATCAAAAATAACTACCAACAAAAATGAGAGAGTGGCACCCCCAGACTTGAATTTTGATATGAGTTCACTCTCACAAAACGTACACCAGAGCAATTAAATTTTTTCCTTTTTATTTTCTTCTTTCATTTCAGTTTTTTTTTGCATTGCAGGAATTTTTTTCTATTCAGATTTGTAATCCATTCCGTACAAACACCCAAGTATTTTTATGCTTTCAGCTCTCCACAAACATCACTAGACACAACTCCAAATTTCTTTTAACATGAAAAATATGAAATCAAGCTCAAAATTTAAGTGCATAATTGGGTTGGCATTTTAGCTTTGGTGGTGTAAAAGTGTGGGTGAATCAAAGAATATGGTGATAGACTCAAAATATGTAATCAATGATAGTGCATATATAATCGGATGCAAAATCACAAACTATCCAAGGGAAGGCCTAAATCATTTAAGTAGAGTTAACTAAAATATATGTGCATGCCTCGAAGATCGCTATGGGAGAGTTCTAGACACTGAGAAAGGACATCCATTCATCATGATCCAATAATGTAAAACCCCTTTTTCGCTTTCAAAACTGGGTCTTATGCCCAGAACCGCTGCTTTGCGGTGACACCAACACTCGGGAAGGTCTCCACTACAAAACGCCGATCCTGTCGGCCATATAGATCGCAGAAGAAGAAAAGATTACAAATAAACAACTAAAGATAAGTTCAAGTCGACATCACATAATATATAAAATCATAAGATAGATGTCCACAGATAGTAACTGAAATAAATGGTAGCAATAGCAAAGGGCTCCTGCACAACATCATATCCTCACTACAAGATCTCTCATGAAAGAAAACTACTAATAATCACTCACTAATCCTGAAACTGGCGCTCCTGTGCTAGACTATCCCGCCTCCATCTGCACCAGCCTTGGATGGTGCGACGTCTCCTCGATCCCCTAAAATGATATGGTCCATCGACTGTTAGTAAAAAAAGACTAAGTCTCGTTTCCCCCCACCCATCCCCCAGTGGATCCTAGACACCGTGCGGGAAGGATGAAGCGGAAGACAACAAGGGGTATAAAATAAGGCAGGTGGCATGTCTTAGCTACAGGATTAATTACTACTACACAGGTGTTGTATATGTAAAGAATTGTACGTAAAACAGGGTGAAGAACATGTAAAGAGTAATAATAACTGAATAAAGTAAAGTAAGTAAGAAAAGTAACATTTGGTTTATAGGAATGCCCATACAGACCTACAGACCAAGGGGTCGTTTATCAAGGCCTATCATATAAAAAGTCCCATACCAACTTATACGATAGGGGTAGGGGTTGAAATGCAATGCTTATGCTATGACATGCAAAGTTATGCTAATAAATGTTATGATCACACAAGAGCAACACACGCACCCGACTCTATGCGCATAGACCTTTAGTTTCCCCTTTTTGGAGCTAGCAAAACTCCCAGGATACCCCCGTAGTGGCAAATGGAAGCGGTGGGTTGGGTCTCTCCCACCTCTAGGTTGGTATTCGCACTACCTAACCTAAACCTATCGTATGCCTCAACGCGAAGAACACAACCACGGAGCGCCTGCGTACTCTTACTGGCTGGACCACTAGACTTTTCTTGGCCAAGTGATAACCACATTTGCCGAGTGAAAGTAACGACATCGGTGTGAACGATCGTCCAATACTATAGACCCACCACTTTTATGCACATGTAAACATGATTACTTTACATCTCTGAGCCCTAGGCTCCTCGGGCTAACCTGCCCATCACAATAATCCTCCAAGCCACCGGCTCACTAGACTAACCTTTCCGAACCTACAACCACCGAGCCTACTGCTTGTATGACTAAACCAAGTAACCACCCGTAGCATCGGGATGTGAGTGAGTGTAATTTTGAGTTGATCTTGCATAACAAATTATTCCTACTGCTTTGGGTTAACCATGGACTTCCCGAGGAAAACATATGAGGGGCTCGCAGCGGTACTAGGAGCTATGATGGGATGACACACCAAAGCTCTCTTTCCAATATACTTATTCTTATTGGTGTCTACCCTTGACCCGACCACTATTAATGTTACACTTACTAAAACTAAGTATTTTTTTACTTCACTCCAAGGGAATGACAACCTTTCATCCATCCCAAGCACACTCTTGCCTCCTAGTCATGCAGACATATCACTCCTACTTTCCTTTGGTGACACCTTCCAAACCCAATCAGACTGGGTGCACCTACTTCTTAAATTCCCCATGTAAGACCTACATGTTTACCCTAATTCAGCTTTTCAACTATACGCTGACCACTTGAACTATATGATGGATAAAAAGAGAAAGACTCCAATTACTCATCCAAATGACCCAAGATTATTATTTGGGAGTGTGTTATGACATCTTAAGACTACCTCCAGAAATTCACAATTTTCCTAATTTATTTCGCATTTATTATAATTTCTTCAAAATCAAGGGACCTATGACTTTGAACATCAAGTATGGTTTTCTGATAAGCTATGGAGTTAAAAAATTTTATGCAACTATATGTCATCAAAATAACAGCCACATATGAATTTCATAATTTTCCAGAAAGGTTTTGACCTCCAATTAAATTATTGACTAATTTATCAAAACCAATAGTTAACAAAGAAAGTTCCAAAAATACTCATTCAAAGATTATTTGAAAATTAACAGATGTCTAGGATGATCAAAAAAGTGCACTACTTGAGTTCCATAATTTTCCAAATTCATTTGACCATGTAAATCTTTTATTTAAATACACAAATCCTAGGGCACTTTGTGAAGCGACATATATAAAAACTCCTCCAAAAATTATAGTTAAATTAAAAGATCATATTCTTGCCCTAAAAAGTCCTATGACCAAGTTTTCATGATTTTCCAATGGATATTAAGCCCTTAATTAATTCTCTTAATAAATATGGTAAACAATGGAATTGTGAATGAAGTACTGTATAGATCAATCTAAAATTCATATAAAATTTCCAGAGAACAATATCAACTATACAAGCTAACCACTAAAATTTCATGAGCATCCAATGTTATGAAAAAATGTAAATTCTTCTTATAAGGAACCATCCTAATTAGTTCTTAATTAGTTCAGAGGGGATAAATGTTCCTAAAAATTCCAGATAAATTATCTAGTGCATAATACCACCCTATGAACATCTCTACCAAGTTTCACATCAATCCGATGACATATGACCCTAAGTCCTTCAATAGGTTCAATATTCATCCTACGATTTGTACTAGGGTTCTAGGGCATATCCACCCAAACCAGCCAAAACCACTTGTGGAGGTGTTTTATATGATGTTAAATCAGTGGACAAGGTTTCATAACATTTGGATGAGGTTTGACCCCTCAAATCCAACAAGTGCACTTTAGTCCTAATATCCCCTAGCTTGACCAATTTTGGATTACATAATTATCTACCGTTTTGCGAAGCCATCGCGCAAATGTCGAAGTATGCTAAATACCTCAAGGATCTTTTATCCAATAAAAAGAAACTTGAGGATATTTCTACCGTTCAATTGAACGTGGAGTGCTCGGCAGTTTTACTTAATAAATTGCCTAAGAAATTAACCGATCCGGGTAGTTTCTTAATTCCATGTTTATTTGGTGATTTCTTAGTAAAACATGTGTTGGCCGATCTAGGCGCCTCTATAAATTTGATGCCTAATTCTCTTTTCCAAAACTTGGGTTTATGAGAGCCTAATCCTACGAGAATGAGCATCCAATTGGCGGATCGATCCATAAAATAACCAATGGGTATTATCGAGGATGTGCTTGTCAAGGTTGATAAATTTATCTTCCCGGTAGATTTTGTTATCCTCGACATAGAAGAGGACACCGAGGTACCCCTCATTCTTGGTCGCCCTTTCCGTGCCACCTCGCGCGCCGTAATTGATGTTAGTAACGATAAACTTCTTCTTAGAGTCGGAGATGAAGAAGTTACCTTTACTATCAATTACTCTATGAGGAATACGCTCTCAAATGACGACTCTTGTTTTTTCTTGGAGGCTTCACCTGATGAGGACTCCGTTTTATTTTCTGAACACATTTTACCATCATCTTTTTATGATGAAGAATTTGAATCTCTCGATCTTATTTCTCATGATTTTGATGACAACATGATCACTCACGCACCTACTTTTGAAATTTTAGAATTAGGTAGTGATCAATTAAAAACTTCTTATGAAGAACCTCCCATGCTAGAATTAAAACATTTGCCTGATCATTTAGAATATTTATTTCTAGCGGAGGATTCTAAGCTTCCCGTAATTGTGTCGGCATTTCTGTCCGATGAAAAAAAATTAAAATCATTAAATGTTTTAAAACTTCATCACCACGCAATTGCGTGGAAAATTTCGGAATTAAAAGGGATTAATCCCTCCTTTTGTACGCATAAGATTTTATTAGAAGAAAATTCACGTAAATCTATTCAACCTCAACGCCGCCTAAATCCTAATATGAAGGAGGTGGTTAAGGCAGAGGTAATATAATTATTAAATGCGGGCATCATCTATCCGATTTTGGATAGCTCTTGGGTCAGTCTGGTCCAAGTGGTGCCAAAGAAAGGAGGATTAACGGTAATGCCAAACAATAAAAATGAATTAATCCCTACTAGAACCGTTACCGGATGGAGGGTTTGTATTGATTATCTCAAATTAAATGATGCGACCCGTAAGGAACATTTTCCTTTAGCATTCATCGACCAAATCCTTGAACGATTATTTGGGCACTCGTTTTATTGTTTTCTTGACGGTCTCTCGGGATATTTCCAAATCCCAATTGAGCCCGAAGATCAAGAGAAAACAACCTTCACTTGTCTGTTTGGCACCTTCGCCTATCGTAGGATGCCATTTGGATTATATAATGCGCCGGCTACATTCCAAAGATGTATGCTATTAATCTTTGACGAACACGTGGAGGATATTATGGATGATTTCTCCGTTTTCGGAGATTCATTTGATTTATGTTTGACTAACCTTTCCCGCGTTCTCCAAAGATGTGAGGACACAAACTTAGTATTAAATTGTGAGAAGTGCCATTTTATGGTACGGGAAGGTTTGGTTTTAGGCCATAAAATATCTAGTAAGGGTATAGAGGTGGATAAAGCTAAAATTGAAACAATAGAAAATTTACCTCCCCCTTCAAATTTTAAGGTCGTACGTTGTTTTCTTGGGCATGCCCGTTTCTATCGCCGGTTTATAAAAGATTTTTCTAAAATAACCAAGCCCCTCACTCACTTATTAGAAAAAGATGCGCCATTTATTTTTGATGAAAATTGTTTGCATTCTTTTTCTATTATTAAAGAAAAAATTAATAAACGCGCTGATTATGATAGCTCCCAATTGGGATCTTTGTTTTGAGATCATGTGCGACACTAGTAGTTTTGTCGTTGGTGCAGTCTTGGGACAACGCATAAATAAAAAAATTCATCTTATATATTATGCAAGCAAGACACTTACCGACGCACAAGAAAATTACACAACCACCGAGAAAGAGCTCTTAGCCGTGATTTTTGCTTTTGATAAATTTCGTTCCTATATTACTTTATCTAAAGTAATTGTTTTTACTGATCACTCGGCTTTACGTTATTTGCTAACAAAAACCGATGCCCAGCCAAGGTTGATTAGGTGGATCTTACTTCTACAAGAATTTGATTTGGAGATCCGGGACAAAAGGGGAGCGAAAAATTTGGCTGTGGATCATCTTTCTCGGTTGGAGAATCCCAATTCGGAGGAGCTCATAGAGAAGGAAATTAATGATACATTTCCCGAGGAACATCTCCTCATTATTCATAAGGTAATAGATCTCCCCACCCCTTGGTTCGCTGATTTCGCAAACTACCTTGTTGCGAGATTTCTCCCAAAAGATTTTTCTTTTCAAGAAAAGAAGAAATTTTTTTCTGATTTGAAAAATTATTTTTGGGAGGATCCATTCCTTTTTCGAGTTTGTGCGGACCAAGTGGTGCGGAGGTGTGTATATCATGAGGAGGGCGCTCAGATTTTAAAGCATTGCCACGAGGGACCCGCCGGTCGACATTATAAAGCAAATCGGACGGCGCGGAAGGTACTTGAAGGGGGCTTCTATTGGCTGAGCATCTTCAAAGACGCTCACGCACATGTAAGTAGTTGTGAACAATGCCAACGCTCAGGTAATATCTCTCGCCTTGATAAAATGCCTTTAAAATATATTTTAGAAATTTAGGTTTTTGATTTATGGGGGATCGATTTTGTCGGCCCGCTACCAGTTTCTTTTGGAAATTGATTTATTTTGGTAGTGGTTGATTACGTGTCTAGGTGGGCGGAGGCGCAAGGCCTTCCCACCAATGATGCCCGAGTCGTGACCAAATTTCTCAAAACACTCTTTTCACGATTTGGAGCACCGCGGGCGATAATTAGCGATAGGGGAACTCATTTTTGTAACGTCCAATTCACTAAAGTTTTATCTAAATATGGCGTTACACATAGGATGGCCACCCCCTATCACCCTCAAACAAGTGGCCAAGTAGAAGTGGTTAACCGTGAATTAAAACGAATTTTAGAAAAAATGGTTTCCACCAATAGGAAGGATTGGTCGCTTAAGCTCGATGATGCTTTATGGGCCTATCGGACCGTGTACAAGACTGTCATCGATTGTACGATGTATCCATTGGTTTATGGGAAAACATGTCATTTACCGGTCTAGATTGAGCATCGCGCCTTTTGGGCGCTTAAATTTCTTAATCTAGATAACAATATTTCTTCTGAGCTCCACAAATTCCAACTTAACGAGCTCGATGAGAGGCTCTCCTTTGCCTACAAAAGTAATAAATTATACAAGCAGCGCACTAAATTTTATCATGATAAGAAACTTAGGCATCCTAAGGTTTTTCGACCGGGAGACCAAGTTCTCCTTTATAACTCGCGTTTATGTCTTTTTCCGGGAAAACTTAAGTCCCGTTGTTCCAGCCCCTTTATCGTCAAAGAGGTGTGGCCCTATGGGACCGTTTCAATATAATGCATCCTGAAAAACGTGAACTTAAACTGAATGGGCACCGGTTGAAATTTTTTTTCTCCGGCGATAATCTTCATGAGCATCGGGAGGAGATTCTTCTTCCAAACACCTAAACCGGCGTGCCACCATGGTCGAGCTCAACGACTGTAACCAAAGCGCTTTTGGGAGGCAACCCATGTTTTTATTTTTATTATTTTTTTCTTTTTTTTTCTTTCGTTTAAAAAAAATTCTAAAAATTTCTTTTATTTAAGTAATTTTATTTTTGTTTTTAAAAAAGAAAAGAAAAAAAAATATTAAAAATGAAAAAGAAAATGTTATTATTTTTATTATTCTATTTTGAGGTTTTTGCAGGTTTGGAGGTGATTTGCGAAATAACGGACGCTCACACGTACATGAAACTCCGCACTACAAGTCGGTATTTTATGTTTTTATCTTTATTACCGTGTTTTTATGTTTTGGTTTACAAAAAAATAAAAATAAAAAATAATACAAAACAATCACTTACACGCCCCTTTGTCATGGGCGTGACCTAAGTGTCACGGGCGTGTCTAGGTGGCGTGGCCTGTCTGGATGTCGAGTTCGGCTGATGGGCATTTTCCTGAATGAGACGGGTCTGTATCCCGCCTTTGTCACGGGCGTGACAATTCCCTGTCACGGGCGTGAACGGGACGGAACTCCTTCGTCTCGGTTCGGCTGCACTTTTCCTGAGTCACGCCCGTGACCTGCTGTTACACGCCCCAAAAACACGAGCATGACTTTGTGGCGGGGCCCATTCCGCAAGATAGGAGGACCTCGGATTCCTTCCAGTTACACGCCCCAGAGTCACGGGCGTGACCCTGAGGCGTGTTTCTTTTTTATATCCTGTCAATCACATCCACGGGGCCGCATTTGTTTTTGTTTTTTTAATTATTATTACACGCCCCTAGTCACGGGCATGACAGGGGGGCGTGGCTTTGTTTTTTTTCCTATTTAAAGGCTTCTTCTCCTCTTTTCTTCTACACAACTCCTTCTTTCTCTTTTCTATTTCCTTTCTCCCATTGAGCTAAAATTCTCACAATGCCTCGCCATCACTCTCGTTCCACTGCCTCCTCATCCGAGCATCCCGCAAATCCTACTGCAGCGGAGGCTATGCTTATTTTTGATAACCCCACCCAACAAGAACGAAGCAGCCGTTTGGCCCCCAAACCCTTTGGCGTCTTTCATATTCTGGACTGGGGCATCCTTGCAGACTTCGGCGCCGCGGATTTGGTGAGAAACTTTCTATCCTCCCCCGGATGGACTGCTCTTTTCTCCATCTCCGAGGCCACTTACTTCGAACTCACTATTGAGTTCTTAGCCTCTTTTTAGTTCCGGTGGGTTGGGAATGATGACGTCATCGCCTTTCGATTGGGCGGTGCTTCGCATCAACTTTCAATCCGTCAACTCAATATTCTTTTGGGTTTCTGTGACGAGACATTTTCTCTTTCTCCTGCCTACGCCGATCTTTGTGCTGACTTCCCCACTGACATCAATCTTCGAAAAATTTTGGTTGGAAATCAACGACGATATCTCCCATTACACTCCCAAACGATCCAAAGGTAGCGACCTCATCTCTCCCGCCTTTCGTATTCTCCACAACCTCCTTACCTTCACTCTCACCGGCCGCGACGACAGCCATGGTGTGGTTACTAGGCGAGATTTACTATGTCTATATAGATGTACCATCGGGTACCACTTGACCTCGGCCAGATGCTCGCTATCTTCTTTCGACATCAGGCCGAAAATGAGAGGTTAAGAGCTGTCCACGGCGGGCACTTTATCACCTATCTTGCCAAGCAGCTTGGGGTCTGGGATTCTCTTCCGTGGATGTGCTCCGTTCATACGCCGATTTCCATCCAGTTTCAGAATCTCCAAGCCCTCGGTTTAGCACGATGATGCGATGGTGAGCTTGAGGCTGTGCCACCGGCAATTGGCGGTGGAGATTTTGATCTCGATACTGATCTACATGGTGCTTCTTCATCTCCACCACCGCCGCCGCAATCTTCCCCGACGTCTGGTCCTTCGACTTATTGGGATCGTCAGTTCGGGCCTCTCTATACTCAGCTAGAGCAGATGGAGACCCATTTTGATGCTCGGTTTGAACATTTCGATAGTCGATTTACCGCACTTGAGCAGCATCAGGATTCTTCGATGGATCACATTTTTAGGGAGTTTGGGGTTTTGCGGACTCACTATCCCACCGAGCAGGGACGACAGTGATGAGGATTAGGCCTCTTTGTTTTATCTTTTGTATCTGTATCTGTCTTTATATTTTTCCTGCTTTCATGTTTCCTTATCTTTTTATACAAAAAATATATAAAAATTGTGTGTTTTGCTTCATCAGGAGTACTTGGTGCGGTTTTGGCCTCCGCTCAGGGAAGCTTCTTCTCTCTTTACTTACTTGTTTTTCCTAGATTTACAACAATGGGGGCACTGTTGCCTTTTAAGTATGGGGGGAGGGTATTTTGTTATTTCACACCAAGTTTACTGCTGGGCAACACCCAAAATTTTTTTAAAGAAAATATTAAAAAAGAGTTTTTGTTTTATTTTGGGAATTAATATCTCTATATTTACTCATATGCAAAATTCTTAGTAGATTTACTTTTACATAATGTGTAGGAAATTTTTATATATTTCATTAGATTTTGAATTTTGGAGTAAAATTGTTGACTCATGTAGTGTTCCTAGTTAAGCGTATACGTTAGTAGGATCTCATGTCGAATTAACTATTCAGTATAAAATTAGATTTATGTTTTTCTAACTGCGTAAAAATAATTTTTGTTTTACTTTTCCCTTGAATCTGGTAGAATCTAAAATATATTTTAAGTGAGTATGTAGAAATTTACTCGAGAAATATTACATAATTTGAACGGAAGGGTATTCTTTCTCGATGTCTAGAACTTGCCCTCTAGCGACTCTCAAGACATTTGCATAAGTAAAATTCATGAGCATGAATATGATATAGGCATTTTATTGGCCCGTTTGAGCTTTTGCACCCGCACCTAACATTCTATCTTTGTTAAGCCACTTTGAGCCTTTTACAATACTTTTTGTTTCAGCTCCAGCAAGCTCTTCACAAGGCCCAAAAAGCAACCTAATCACACACCTAAGTCTATGCTCAAAATTAGTTATTTGAAAAGATTTTGTGAGTGTTGGTTGTCTTTTATTATTTTGGTGGACATTTTTTTAATGAAAGGAAAAAATGATGATATTAACAAAATCAAATGAAAAAAAAAGAAAAAAAGAAAAAAATTTGGGAATTGGCTATATTCTTACAATGCTATGACTGCTTAGAGTATTTTGTGCGAGCTCACTTTAGGTTTGGGTGTGACTAGCCGTCATGTTTATCTTGTTTGTCCTCACCAAAAATAACCTAAGCCCACGTTTCAGCCTAATTAAGTCCTATCGATTCATACTTATGAGTTAAACTAGTGTCGTGGCGAGAGTGTGAAAGGGCAAGCATATGGCCATCGTCATTGATGGATTTCTTTGGAGGCTATCCCGAAATTTGATGTTGTGTAATCTTGATCTTAGTAAACACGCTACCCGCTCCCTAAATAACATTTTAGGATTTACCGGATTTTCAATTTAAAAGTAAAAACAATATGTTGTAACACATTTTTGAAAAATTATAAGCTAATCTTTATGCTGAATAAGTTTTTCTACTAGGATTTCTACACGCTTAGGCGTAAGACTTCACATTTTTTACTCCTTAGGTTCAAATTTCTTTTCTAGTATTTAAATTTTTCTACTCCTATGAAAAGTTGTTTGCTCGGGACTAGCAAACGGGTAAGTATGGGGGTATTTGATAACTCTATTTTTATCTTAGTTTTTAGTTAGTTTTTAATTTAATAATCAATCAATATTTGTCTTAATTATTAAAATATTCTCCTTAATTTATTTATTTTTCATTTTCAGGTAAATCTGGGCTGCTGATAGCATTTTTGGGCTCACTGTTTTAACCAGAAGAAAATTTGTGGCTGTTTTGGAAAATTGTCAAGTACACGCCCCCTAGTCACGGGCATGACCTAGGGGCGTGACCTCAGCCACAGGCCGTGACCGTTGAGAACGCCAGAACCAAGTCCACGTCAGTTTAAAATTACACGCCCCCTAGTCACGGGCGTGAACAGGGGGCGTGACAAATGTCACGGGCCGTGACTCTCCTGCCGTGCTAGAATCATGCCACGTCGGATTATAATTACATGCCCCACTGTCACGGGTGTGACCATGGGGCATGACCTCCTCAAAACCACCAAATTAACTCCATCTCAAGCCGTTTCCCACCGTTGGTAGATCAAGCCAAGACACGCCTAGGTCACGGGCGTGACCTAGGGGCGTGACCAACAGATTTATGAAGTTTGGCGGTTTTTCTCCCGAACATTCCCGGGTATTCAAGACAGTGTTTCTGTACCTTACACGCCCTAGGTCACGGGCGTGACCTAGGGGCGTGTCTCCCCAACTTTCTTAACAATATATTGTTGCATTGTCCTGATGCTGAGGGGGGGGGGGGGGGGGGGGGGGGGGGGGGGTTGGAGTCCAATTTCTATAATTCTGCACTGTTTTATTGTAATTCTCATTTCTAGTCGTTGCTTTTGAATTTCATTTGTAGTTATAGTTCTCGTTCAAGTATTTTCAATTCAAGTACTTTTCTTTTATCAATCATGTCCCTCTCATTTGCTATATGTATTTTCTTCATCATGATGAGTAGCTAAATTCCAATTAGCACTTGATCATGATGAACTTTGGAATAAAATAAACTTTGCTTTGTTCTTATAAAAATTAGCAAGCTCTCTATATTATTTCGCTTCGATTTATATTTGATTCTAATTGCTTTGAATTCATATGTCGTGAATATGTTTCTCGATCTAAGATCTGTATGCTAATGATCGAGAGATCCATGCGAACGAGGAGAACACTCAAAGATAAAAAGAGTTTCGTGCACTCCTCGAGAGAGGGTGTTATAAATCTTCCGGACTGGAATCAAATCCAGTATAGCGGTTCACCGCCTAAAGCAAGCTTAGGGTTTTCGACTGGTCGAGGGGTCTTAATCGATCAACCTAAGGTTAGTTGATAGTTCTCTCGAGAGAGGTTCTATCATACTTTGGGAACCTCCACGGTCGAAGTAAATAATTTAGAAGTTTGCAGTTTAATTATTTAAGAAGTTTATTTTAGTCCAAAAGGATTCTAGATCAAGTGCTAGCTCTCTAATCATCAAATTTCTCTTTAGTCCAAGTCGTCTATTTACTTTACTTTTCAAACCAAAAATTTCCGTTAGATAAAATAACAGCTCTACTTTATGAGTACAAGTACTCGACAGCCCCGAGTCTAATACGACACTTGATCCTATACTTTAAAACGATAGGTATACTTGCCTTATCAGTTTATTGTTGGAATTGCGCTTCAGCAAAACAATAAAAAAACTACTCATCAATGAGAGTAAAGATCCGGATACCCAAGAGGTTCCTCCCATAGAATAGGTGGAAACCTTAGGCACCTAGACTTGCTTGAAAGTACATCATCCCTTCATCCTACAAGAGTCCATGGTGTGTCCAAAGTGAAAGTACTTAGCACAAGACAAAAAAGGGGTTGAAACCTTTTTCAAAATTTTCTTCGGACTCTTGCTGGTGGGTGGGGAACCAGCAGAAAATATTGTCGATTTGTTAATGTAAGAATTAATTTTTATGTTACTACCGCCAGTGGTAAAATATACTGTCGGGTGGTAACTTCCAGAGCCATACCCAAGCCCATATTTTGCACTACCATGCCTTTGGTTGCCCAAAATCATGTCAAGGGTTTTCTGGCCAACTCCATATTTTTCTATAGCCATGCTCAAGTCATGGATCCGGGCTTTTAAGAAAGCATTTTCATTTACTAGATTTCCACACCTATTTGCAAAAAAATATTTCCATCATTAATTTGAGAAAGAGAGTTTTTAAGCTTCTTTCTAAGTCTCCCTTTTGTTTTGTAAGATATTCAATATTTTAGAGTGCCTTAGAAAGATTGTTTTCTAGTTCTTTTATCCTTGCCAAGAAGTGATCATTCTCTTGGCAAGAACCCTTCTCTTTTCACAAAGATTTTACTTCCTTAGTTAACTTTTGATTTGGCTTTAAAAGTATTTTATTTTTCAATTTTTAATTGATCAGGATCTTTTAGACTTTTATTGAAGAATTTGCAGGTTTTCATATATTCAATATAGAGATCTTCGTAAGAAGAAGGAAGTACCTCAGTGTCTCTTTGGACACTATAATCGTCTTTTGATGATTCTTGGCTTCTTCCCATGAGGCACAGATTTGCCTCTTCTTCGTCGCTTGAAGTAGAGCCGTTTTAGCTTTCAGATGAAGAGTCATCCCATGTTACCGCCTTCAGAACCTTCTTCTTTTCTTTTGTCGTGTGCCGCTTTTCTTTTTGTTCTTTTAGGTACTTTGGGCACTGGCTTCATATATGCCCAGTCTTCTTACAGTAGAAGCACTCAGGTGGAGGTCACTCGTCGTCATTTTCTTTCTCCTTTTTCTCCTTTGGATGATGAGCCTTTTAGGAAATACTTATGGAAAGTGTTCCTCCTTTTCAGGTTCTTCGTGAACTTTGTGAAATTTTTCACAAAAAGGCTCTCTTCGTCCTCCTCCTCCTCCTCATCCTCTTTTCTTGACTTTAGTGACAAGGCTTTCTTCTTCGACTCTATGTTGTATTCTTCATCTTGAATTTTGAGTTCCACCTCATGGGTTTTAAGATTCCCAATGAGGCTCTCAATCTGGAGTCGTCTGAGATCATGTGACTCAGAGATAGTTGTCACCTTCGGATTGAACTTCAGAGGGAGGGAGCGAAGGATTTTCCTCACCAAGTCACCATTTGAGAAGGTTTTCCCAAGTATCTTTGAGGCATTGATGATCTTGGTGAAGCGAGTGTACATCAAGTCTACGTCCTCATCTGGATCCATTCTGAACCTTTCAAACTCCGACACCAGTTCGAATAGCTTTGAGTCTTTAACCCGCGAAGTACCTTCGTGAGTTATTTCTAATAAATTCCAGATATCGTAAGCAGTTTCGCAAGCACTAACTCGAATGAATTCAGTTCTATCTAAAGCGCAAAATAGGGCGTTCATTGCTTTAGTGTTATTTTTGCATCTACTTTTATCCCCATCATCCCATTTATCTCTATGCTTATCCATGACTACATCTCCAGCAACATATGTAGGAGTAGTATAGCGTTGTTCTACCCAAGTCCAGACATCTAAATCTAAGTTCATTAGAAAATAATGCATACTCGTTCTCCAATAATTATAATCATTTCCTGTGAAAAGTGGAGGTCTACTTATCTCTTGCCCCTCCTGAAAAGCGAGATCATGGTGCGTCATTATTCATGGTTGTTAGACCATTTTGGAATAACCTTGCTCTGATACCACTTGTTGGATTTGTTGGCACCCTTAGAGGGGGGGTGAATAAGGGTTTTACAAAACTTTTAGTGCTAAGTGTAATTTCAGATGTACGATGAAAATATTTTATGAATTATTTCACTTAAAATAATACATTATACTTTTACAAGATAGTAGTTCTCAAAGCAGGAGAGATGGAGACTCTGTTGCTACCGTTGTTTACCCAGAAGACCGCTAACAAAGTAATAATCTCTTAGATTAGATGGCTTGTCAAGTCTAGCCGTCTAATTCATCCTCAGTTGTTTACAAGTCTCTCCCGATTCATCAGGAATAAGCTAGGCAGCCTAGTTAGATCCAAACCACCATCAAAGATTGATAACAACTAAGGCTCAAGTCCTGAGAGCAAGTCACGGTTTCAGATCACAGACCGCACATACTGTCTCTCTTTTCAAGTCATGATTTGTTCTGATTCAAGCCGCCAGGCCGCGTGGCTTTCCTTTTCTTTCTCATGTTTTATCCCTTCACCCCTGCCCGATTCTCTTGTACTCGGGCATGCGACTATTTTAGCCCTGCCCATTTGGGCAGGACCCCGAGCCTATAAATAAGGGGAGGGTGGCATTGCCAAGACATGCAAACTCGTATCTAGGAGCTCGCTTGTAAGAGCTGCGGTCTCAGTTTTGTGCTTTGCGACTTGTTACCTGGCCGGCTTCAATTATACTTTCTTTGTAACTCGATTCACTCTTTTTAAATCAAAGGAAAATCCCATCATAGGAGTGGCATTCGCCGTGACGGGCGAAGTCTGGTCTCGACTGCTGCCAGCAGTCTTGGTGATCTGAATTCCATAAATCAGTAGTAACCAACAACTTGCGGCCTCCTTTTCTCCTCGTTTCCTAGCATTGATCGTAGAGGTGCATTTTTGGCATCAACAGAAGACAGGCGACCTTCAGATATTGAGTTGTTGGTGAATTCCTCGACAAAATATCAGATCGCCAATTCACCCGAAGAGATCGTTCTGATCTTAGCAATGACAGCTTGTAGGAGGCTTTGCAGCAGTCAAGGCAAGAAACCGAGCGGGCTCGGAAGCTGACTGATCAATGATTGGATACAATCAGACAGGACTTAGCTACGCTTGCTGAGCTGTTAACCTCTCAGCAAACCGCAGTTAGACCAACAGTTACTCCAATTCCCCCTCCTCCTCCATGTCCTCTGCCTCAAGTCGCCAATCCTCAACTGTCCTAAGCCGATTTCGCAACTCGATAGGACTTCTTTCGATAAGCTGCCCTGGGCATTCCAGTGCGGGCTCTCGACTTCAAGGGAATGACTTCTGTCATAGCTCGCTTCTCTTATCCAGTGACTTGTCCTCTGGTAGCCACAACTACTACAGCTTGTTATCCCATTCCTCCTCTTTATGAGGATATAGAGGATCCTTACCCATTCATTAATGAAGTCCGAGGAGAACCGTCTCCAAATAATTTCAGGGAACCTTGCTTGCTGACATATAATGGAGAATCTGATCCAGCGGAACATCTTCAGGCCTTTGAATCAGTTGTTGCCCTGAAGACCCTTACCGACGCAACAAAGTGTAAACTCCTCGTAATTTCCTTTGATGGGCAAGCGAGGGAGTGGTTTTATGGATTACACCCCCAATCCATCAACTATTTTGCTGAGCTGTGTAGAGAGTTCCTTTTGAGATTCTCTACCTCAAATAAGAGAAAAAGTGGCCCGGCGGCTCTTTTTGAAATCAAGCAACGTGAGGACGAGACATGGGCTCATTTCGTAGATCAATTTCAGAAGGAAATCATGGAGATACATAATGTTGATCCATAGCTCTATAGAGTTGCCCTAATCAATGGCCTGAGAGAGGGGTCACTCAAGTTTGAAGCTAATATCTGGGAACCGAAAACTTACCAGGAAATGATCAGCCTGGCAAATATGTTTATCAGGGGTGAACAAAGTAATCCAGGCTATGTTGCAAAGCAACTCAGTGATAAAGATCCATCCAGTTCTCCTTTTACTAATCATCAGCAATACCATCATCCGCCTCATATAGATTTCAAACCCCGTGCCCAAAGGGGGATAAATCTTAGAAACAAACAACCTTACCTCGGCCATCAATAGTTTCAGGAGCAGAAACCACCGTTGGCCGCCGCACCCGCTCCATCTTTGCCAATTCCATAGATAATGCATGTGTATCTACCATAATACATTGTGCCTTCGCCTTCAGTTGCTCTATCCAGACAGTATGATGATTCTCAGAAGACCCTCACTCCACTCAATGCCTCCATGAATGAAATTGTTCAAATCTTGCAAAAGAAGCCTAACTTTAAGAGGCCTCCTCCCCTGAGGTCAGATACCAGAGCTCGCAACCCAAATCTCTTTTGTGAATATCATAAGGAAGGGGGACATCTGACCGAAAATTGTTGAGCCCTCCGCTTATTAATTGAAAGGCTCTTAGGAGAGGGAAATCTCCAAGGCCTGATTCAGAAAGAGATATCTGTCGAACCATCTACTTCCAAAGGGAAGGAAGTAGGGGAGATTAGTTGGGAGTGCGTTGATGTGGAAAAAGTTGGTTGTTATGGTGACATTCACCTTGCTGGGGAATGCATTAAAGTAAATGACGAAGGTCCCCTCGGGCATATTTACTGTATTCATGGGGGAGCTGGGCCCAAATCTTCTTGAAAGTCGAGTTTTGCAAGAGTCTTCTGATAGGAAGTAGCAGCCACTTCCACCTTTGCTCCGAAGAGGACGGTCGTTACTTTCAGCCGAGATGACCTCCCCCCAACTACAAACCCATTCAACGACGCCGTATTAATAAAAGATATAATTGAAAATTACACGGTACATAAAATCTTGATTGATACAGGCAGTTCTGTCAATCTCCTCTTCCGCCCATCCTTTGAAGGTCTGAAAATAGGAAAACCTCTACTTTCCACTGAAGGGCCTCTTTATGGCTTTTCGGGAGTGAAAAAAGAAGTTGAATGATGTGTCAAGCTTTTGGTATCACTAGGAGGAATAACTAAGCTTATCAATTTCGTGGTGGTAGACGCCCTAGCAGTTATTGTGCCATATTCGGAAGACCCATCTTGAATGCCTATCGAGCGGTGATGTCTACTTTCCACCTTGCTATCAAGTTTGTCGAAGGAGGGAGAAAATATCGGGTTCGAAGCGATCCCAAGGTGGGCAGGGAATGTTATGTAAGAACGGTCAACATGATTGCAAGTGCTCCTCTTTCTGAATTTCTAACTGCTACCTCTGAAGTGTCCAAATCCCCAGAAATTGATGAAAAGAATGAAGTACGGAAGGGGCTCACCTGGAACCTTTCCAGATGACCCAAGAAGTCCCCATTGCTGAAGGGGAAGAGAGGAAGCTGATCATTAATGCAGAGCTGCCCAAGGAAGAAAACATATTGTTGATATACTGCCTTCTGGAAAACTTGGATATCTTCGCCTGGTCAGCAGAGGATATGTCGGGAGTGGACCCAGATATTGCTTGCCACCATCTCAATATCTCTCCCGACTTCAAGTTGGTTCAACAGAATAAAAGGGAGGTGGCAACCAAGTTGGTGGTGCCAATCAAAGAAGAAGTTGCCAAGTTTCTTAAAGCAAAATTTATTTCTGAAATTCAATACCCCACCTGGAAGTCAAATGTTGTGATGGTGAAATAACCAAGCGAGAAGTGGCGAATGTGTGTGGACTTTACAAAACTTAAAAAAGCATGTCCCAAAGATTGATACCCTCTGCCTCAGATAGATGTTTTAGTTGATTTCGCAGTTGGGTATCATTGTTTGAGCTTTTTAGATGCATTATCTGGGTATCACCAAATCAAAATGCATAGACCCGACATCCCTCATACATCTCTTATTATGAATGACAGATGTTATTGCTACCTTGTGATGCTTTTTGGCCTCAAAAATGCGGGTGCACTGATGAGTCCAATTTATATAGTGATTTTCGGATTCATCAAGGCTAGTTTTTCTGTATTTGCACTTCATTTTCAGTTCATAATTGTTTATATTTTACTCATTCGCGCTTTCACTTTAAGTGCATTGTTTTGGCCCACTTTGGTGTGCAACAACGCGCTTTATTGTTGGGGGTAAGAACTTTGTGTTCCCCCATTCTTTTTATGCTTTAATGCTCGTGCTGGAGGTGTATTCCCAGCTGTTTATTATGTTGTAAAGGTGGGCATGTTGGAACAACCCTATTACTGATTTGGGCTAGGATCACTATCTGTTGACTAGGAATAAGTTGACCCCCATTGTATAGTCTAAAGGGTCAAGGTTTTAGACTGTTAGAACTTAGGAAAAGCTAAGTCTCAGCGTTCGACGAATTTGCCAAGTCTCAGCGTTCGACGAATTTGGCAAGTCTCAGCGTTCGACGAATTTGCTAAGTCTCAGCATTTGACGAACTTCCCAAGTCTCAGCGGTCGACGAACTCAACATTCAGATCGATGAATTCTTATCTCAGCTCGACGAATCTCAGACAGATCAGTTATATTCTATTCTCTGATTTCAGATCAACCTAAATCAGCAATGGATCTATATTCCAGACTAGTCAAGGATTATATCCTTCCTTTTTATTTTATTCCTTTCCATTGTCTTCTCTCGAGAAAATAGATGTTTGGCTTATTGGAAAAGGATATCATTTATTAAAAAGGAAAAGGAATTAAAGAATCTGATTGCAGTTCCAAGACACAATCAATTCTGATTATTCTATTCCTTATTCAGAGGATTTGAAATTCAAATCAGAGATATATTGTCAAGGAAAACGAAAAAGACAAGCAACGAGATGGAAAAGAAAAGGATTACAGGTTTACTCGATAGAGAAGATACATTCTAGAGGAAATACACAAAGTCAAAAAGTTCTACAGTGTTCATCCTCAACAGCAGCACACTTTCATTCTCAGAGAACAACAATCTTCATACTCTCAGTTCTCAGTTGCTGATCTAAAATCTTCAAGAGCAACAACAAATCTGAGACACTTTGTCTCTCAAATTCAACAACTATCAAGAAGATATTTAATTCAAGTGAAAGCTCCATCCTCAACTGTCAACCATTTCTATCAGACAGGGGGAGCTTCACATCAACACAATCCACTAGTCTTCTCTCAGATTATTGACAGAGAAGAACTTCATAACCCTTTTTGTTTACCCTTATCCCATCTTGTACAGGGTTCTAACTCCCTTCAAAAGTTAACTGTTTGGTGGCATGGCACCTGATCAAAAACCTGCAGTTGGTGTATTGGGCACCTGGTCAAAACTCCATTGGTGATAGGGAACCTGATCAAAAACCTAGTGGATTCCTACCACGGGTGGTAGAAGAGTAGATGTGCCCAGGTTTATTGGGGAACAACTATAGATCCTTGTTTCTTCTGTGATTGTGTTTATTTTTCTGTACTGTGTTGTGTGATCTCTTTGGGTTTTGTTTTTATAACTCACTCAGTACACATATATATATCACTATTTTAACTCCGCTATAAAAATAAGTAATATAACATTTTAATACTCTATTCACCCCCCTCTAGAGTAAATATAAGATCTAACCTCACTTTCAATTGGTATCAGAGCCAGGTTGATTCTTTACAGGCTAAACCTGAATCAAAAGATCAATTAGATCTTAATTTTCTTCTAGAGTTTCTTTTGCTAAAAATCCATGGCACATAACAAAGAATACTCAAGCACAAGACCTCCTATGTGTAATATAAATAAGTTTGCACTATGGAAGGCAAGGATCAGATTATATATGAACTCTATTGATGAAGATATTTTTTATGTGATTTTGACAGGACCTCCTACTCCTACAGCAACAACAACAAATAATGCTGTTCCACCTCCTAAGTGGACAGAAGCTCAAAAGAAGCAGAGAAGTGTTGATGCCAAAGCAATGAATATATTGGCACAGACATTGTCAAATGACATCTTTCAAAAGGTTGTGGAATGCACCTCAGCCAGGGAAATCTGGACCTCCCTCAACAACATGGTTGAAGGATCTGCAGATGAAAGAAAAGATAAAAGATCTCATCTAATCTCCCAGTATGAGAATTTCAAGAAGGGAGAAAATGAAACAGTTGCAGATATGTACAATAGACTCAGTCTCATAATCAATGAGCTGAAGAATCTAGACAAAGTGATCTCCATCACTAAAGTCAATGATAAGATCTTAATGTGCTTCCCTAGCACATGGGACTCTAGGATTTGACCAATCAAGGAAGCCAGAAGCCTTAATGAGATCTCTACTGAGACCTTGTTAGGCAAACTTAAATCCTATGAGCAGCTTATCAAGTCCAGAGAAACTGAACAATCTACTTCCTCACCAGCATCCAAGAAGGAAAGGAGCATTGCTTTCCAAGCAACTGAAGAGGAAGATAATGCTCTAGGAGAAGTGGAGTTTATGATCATACTATCCAAAAGGTTCTACAAGATGGCTAGAAAAGACTTCAGAAAGAAGGATTCAAGATCCAGAGAAAAGCCAAGGTATGACAAATCTAATTCTAAAGAAATAATTTGTTTTGGCTGCAGGAATCCTGGACACATTCTACCTGAGTGTCCAGAGACCCAAAAGAAGGAGAAGAGAAAAGAGAAAGATGAGAAAAGGCACTCCAGCTCCAGCAAGTCTTCCTCCCATAAACACAAGCATAAGGGAAGAGGCTTTGTAGCTGAAACATGGAGTGAAACAGAATCAGAATCTTCATCCAGCTCTTCTGAAGATGAAGAAAATGCAAATGAGAAGGACCAATGCTTGATGGCTATATATGACTCAAGCAGTGAGTCAGAATATGCATCATCATCCAGCTCCAGTGATGATGAAGAAGAAAGAAACTTCTGCATGATGGCTATCAATGTCTCAGAAACAACTCTGAAGAATCAGAATCTGAAACTGACAGTGATCAGGTAATATCTAACTTTGATTTAAATTCAAATGAATTCAAAGATGAATTTAGAGCTCTTTGTATAGATTTAATTAAATTTGAGAAAGAGACAATCTCTCTCAGAGGCAAGTTGGCTGAAATGAACCAACTAAGTGAAGAAAATGTCAATCTTAAGAAAGATTTGGCTGCCTCCAGAGAACACATTGTTCTTATTGAGAACAAGTTATCTGAAGCTAAGAAATTTGAAGAATCCCTAAATGGGAGAAGTTTCAAACTGATGGACATCACAAGCACAGTGAATGCCAGACTAAGTGGAAAACTGGGCTTGGGTGCATCATCAAGTGAGCCACATCTTATTAAGAAAAACATCTTATCTACACCAGTAAAATTCATTTCTGCTAATAACAAAGAGGTAGTAGATGCTAGTAAGAATATTTCAAGCAAGAATATTAAGAATAAAGGAATTCAACAGAATTCGTCGAACGGAGCTCGACGAAATCACTTTATTTCGTGGAACAGAGATCGACGTACTCTGAAGATAAATTTTCAGTATAGTTATTATTCAAACGACGCTCGACGAAAGCACTTCACTTCATCGAACGACGATCGACGAACTCACCCGAATTCGTCAAACGAAAAATGTACTGAATTTCAGAAGAATTCTTATTCTCAAAATACTAAGAATGCTTTCACTGAGTGGATAATTCCTCCAAAGAGATGTCATCCACAAGGCTATAAGGATCAGCCTGAGATGTCTTTCCTTTTAGAATTTTGTGGAAAAACAAAAGGACCCAAGGTAGTCTGGGTCAAGAACAACTAGAATTTTTTCTGTTTTGCAGGTACAGGGCTATCCAAAAATAAAAGAGCAATGGTACTTGGATAGTGGGAGCTCAAAGCATATGACAGGAAACAAGGCCAACCTAAGCAACTACAAGACAAGGATTGGACCCAAAGTGATCTTTGGAGACTCCAACTGTGGACAAACCAAAGGTTATGGATAGATCAAAGTTCGAGCAATCACCTTCAAAGAGGTAGCTTATGTCAAGGGTCTGAAGCACAACCTCATCAGCATAAGCCAGTTATGTGATGAAGGTTATCAGGTAACTTTTAACCACTCCTTATGTCTTATTACCAATAATAAAAACATAAATGTATTATCTGGTATTAGACATGGAAACATTTATTTAGTCAACTTTGACTCTGCCAATTCAGATATTTGTTTATTTAATTTTATAAGTAAAACAACTAAATTATGGCATAAAAGGCTTGGACATATTAACCTTAGAACTATATCTAAGCTTTCTAAGGACAATCTTGTTAGAGGACTGCCTTCTGGTTCATACAAGAATGAAGGACTCTCAGCTTGTCAATTAGGTAAGCAGACTAAGAGTAGTTTTAAATCTTTATCCAAGAGTGATTCACCTAGGATTTTGTACTTACTGCATTTGGATCTCTTTGGACCCACTGCAATACAAAGTCTAGGAGGGAAGCATTACTCTTTAGTTATTGTAGATGACTTCTCAAGATTCACTTGGGTGTTTTCTTAGGAACAAGTCTGACACCTTCAGTGTTCTGATAGACTTTCTCAGGTCCATCAAGATTGAGTACTCTACTCTAGTTGCATTGATCAGAAGTGATCATGGCACTGAGTTTGAATCTCTTCTGATGAGAGAATTCTGTGGAAAAGAAGGGATCAGACAATGTTTCTCTGCTCCTAGAACTCCTCAACAAAATGGGGTAGCTGAAAGGAAAAATAGAACATTAATTGAATCAGCAACTACATTGTTTGTTGATGCTCACTTGCCACTCTCTTTTTGGGCAGAGGCAGTGAGCACATCAAATTATGTGTTGAATAGAAGCCTGATACATAAGCTTAAGGGTAAAACACCCTATGAATTACTCAAGAATAAAAAGTCTAAGGTTAACTATTTTAAGATATTTGGATGTAAATGCTATGTGCATAACAATGATAAGAAGTATCTCAGGAAATTTGAAGCAAAATCTGCTGAAGGTATATTCCTTGGATATTCTCTATCTAGTAAAGCATATAGAGTTTACAACAAATCTACTCTTAAGATAGAAGAGTCCATGCATGTATCCTTTGATGAATCTAATATGTTAAATGAGGATAGGAACACCACCTCTACCAAAAATACTTTGCAGGTACCAGTTCTATGTGAAGAACTCAATTGACTAAATCTACCGAATGATGAATCACTAATTCCATCAAATGAAATAATTGAAGACGGTGAAGAAGAGGATAATCCAGATCTTACTCATAATTCAAATCAAGTGACAGCTGATCATATCCCTCTAGAAGAAACCATTGATGAATCAACTCCAACTATTGATCACATCACAGTTAGAGATCATCCAATATCTCAAGTCATTGGAGATATTTCAGCAGGTGTTCAAACAAGGCATCAACTACACCAAAATCAGATGCACACTTGTTTCCTATCACAAGTTGAACCTCAATCCATAAAAGATGCAGAACAAGATCCAAACTAGATTCTTGCAATGCAAGAGGAGCTCAACCAATTTGAAAGGAACAAGGTTTGGGATTTGGTTCCAAGACCAAAGGGCCATCCAGTCATTGGCACCAAGTGGGTCTTCAGGAACAAGCTAGATGATCAAGGCATAATAATCAGAAATAAAGCAAGATTGGTAGCCCAAGGATATTCTCGGGAACAAGGAATTGATTTTGATCAAACCTTTGCTCTTGTTGCTAGACTTGAAGCTATAAGGATTTTTCTTTCCTTTGCTGTATTGAAGATGCTCAAGGTATATCAGATGGATGTGAAGAGTGCATTCTTGAATGGAGATATCAAAGAAGAAGTCTATGTGGAACAACCACCAGGTTTCATCTCTCCAACTCACTCTTCTTATGTATTTAAGCTTAATAAAGCTCTCTATGGTCTCAAGCAAGCTCCCAGAGCATGGTATGAGACCTTAGCTAATTTTCTTTTGGAGAACATATTCTGTAGAGGCATTGTTGATAAAACTTTATTTTTCAGGATACATAAAAATCAAACATTACTAGTTCAAATCTATGTAGATGATATTATTTTTGGCTCTACAGATTCAAATCTATGCAAAAGGTTTTCTACCCTAATGCAATCTAAATTTGAAATGAGTAGTATGGGTGAGTTATCTTACTTCCTTGGTCTTCAAGTGAAGCAAACTCCAAATGGCATATTCATATCACAATTTAAGTATGCTAAGGAATTAGTGAAAAGATTTGGTATGTCTGATGCTTCCACCATGAAAACACTCGTGCCCTCCAATGTTGTTGTTGACAAGGATGAATCAGGGAAACCTGTTGATCAGAAAGTATATAGAGCAATTGTTGGCTCTTTACTTTACTTAATAGCTAGTATGCCTGACATAATGTTTGCTACATGTATTTGTGTTAGGTTCCAAGTTAACCCCAAAGAATCTCACCTAATTTTGTTAAATAGAATTTGGAGATATATAAAGGGTTGTCCAAATCTACGATTCTGGTATCCAACCGCTTCAGAATTTGAATTAACTGTATTCTCAGATTCTGATTATGCTGGATGCAGAGTAGACAGGAAAAGCACACCAGGAACTTGTTAGTTTCTTGGTGATAGGCTTGTGTCTTTGTTTTGTAAGAAACAGATATCTGTGTCTACATCAACAACTGAATCAGAATATATTGCTGCATGCAGTTGCTGCTCACAGATACTGTGGATACAAAATCAACTTCTAGATTATGGTATCAATCTAAATAAATCAATTATATTTTGTGACAATACTAGTGCAATATCTATAGCACAAAATCCAGTACTCCATAGTAGGACTAAACACATAGAAATTAGGCACCACTTTATCAGAGATAATGTGGATAAAAATAAAATTTGCCTACAATTCATTTCTACTGATTTGCAAAGGGTTGATATTTTCACAAAACCCTTGGATGAAAAGAGACATATCTTATTTATAAATCAACTAGGAATGATAGTTGGAGATTCAATTAATTAAAAATTAAATTTTCTACTTATCCCATCATTTCGTCGAACGGAGATCGATGAAATTGAGTCTTTCGTCGAACGGAGATCGATGAAACCTATTAACTTCAGAGATCGACGAAGATATGTCATTTTTCGAACTGAGATCGACGAAAATTAATTTTTCGTCGAACGCTGTTTGATGAAGGCTAAGTCTTTTCGACTTCTGATTTTATTAGGTTTAGCCGACCTCAGTTCTACGAAAGCTTGCGTCTTCTCCAATCTCTCTATATAATCAAACTTTTATTTCCTTTAATCTTTGCGCCTACAGAAGTTGCTTTTCCTTCCAGTTCCCTTTGCACTTGATCGTTCATTCTTTTGTAGGTAACAATGGCGATTTCTCAAGCAGTTCTTTCCTCAATGAAGTTCGACACTGGGTTTGATATTGACATCGAGTCGTTTGCGCATTCCGATCAAATATTCCAGGACATTCTTCATTTGTTTGAAGAACAACAACTTAAGAAGTTAATGACTACAAGAATCAATCTTCCAGTAGTCGAGATAAAGGAATGGGTTCACACCATTAAGGCAGAGAATGCAACAAATCTATCAGGAACAATATCTGGAAATCAGGTTATTCTTACCCCGGATGTTTTAACAGAAGTTTTTGGATTATTGAATGGTAATGAAGAGTTAGAAATAAGTTCTACTAAATTTGATAATGCTTTGGTTAAGATGGGTTATTCGTCTGGAAACCATAACCATCTGTTGAAGAAAAACTTATCCAGTAAATATAAGTTTTTGGCAGATATTGTTGGAAAGGTCTTTCTAGGGAAGACCTCAGCCCATGATTATATAACCAGGCACCAATTTCTGTTGATGGTGACCTTGGTAGAAAAGAAGAAAGTAAATTGGGGATTGATTCTTTTTGAATCAATTAAGAAGAAAATAAGCAAGACTAATGTATGTTATGGCAGAATATTGGGAATTTTTCTTCAAGAAAAATATCTAGACCTGTTGGTCTATCCCAAGGTGTTCATAAATGCTAGCAAGAGGCTAACATCAGCTCTATTTGGCAAGTGGGAAAGGGTGATCCCAAAGAATATTCCAAGGGCAGATGCCCCGAGGCCAACTTCTGAAGACACTAGGACTCACCCAGTCACTCCCCTGACCCTTCCAGAAGTACCTCCTCTTGTCTCTTCCACTCCTCTCCCATCTCCACCCCCACATGAAGAAATTCCTCCCCATATTTCTCCCATAGACCCTTCGCCTTCATTGCTTTCTTCTCCTCCTCTCCAAGCAAACTTATCTACAGAGATTCCATCTTCATCCCAACCAGATGTTGATTTCCTTCCATCATTCAATCTCTTATCTCCACACTCACCTATCCAACCTCATTCTCCTATTCATGAAGATTTTCATCCACCCATAGACACTAATATCTTCATGCCCTCTATTCCATCCTCTATCCCATCATCATCTCAGCATCCACAAGACCATGTGTATGCTGATTTCTCATCTCTAGCTGATCACATATTCCAACATATATCTCCCAAGCTAGATGCTCTCATGGATGCAAAGCTTGCTCCAGTGCTTCAAGTCCTATCTGACCTTTCTGCTAAAATTGCTTCATTCCCTACCTCCTCATCTATCCCTTCTTCTAGGGGCCTAGCTTCAGGGCTTCCTGAAACTAGGCAGGGGGAGATGTCTCATGAAGAAGCTCCAGTGAATGCAATTGCAGGTTCTGATATGTTTTGTGATGAAGAAGCAGCCCCAGCTCCAGTTTTTGAAGATGAAATTCCAGCTCCAGTTCAAGATCAAATTCAAGAATCAGAAGTAGTTGGAGTGATGAATTCTCCTCCTACCTTTGTCTTTGATGATTCCCCATTGCCAAATTTTGATGATATTGATGTTGATCAAAATGTTGATGTTGAGAAAGATATTTCTAAAGCTCTTAAAGCAGTTGATGATTTATATGATAATCCTCAGTCCTCTTCTGATGATGATGAAGATGATGATGATTCAGATGATCAATCTTCAGGGAAAAGAAAGTCCAAATCTAAGCCTAAGGCTATTCTCAAGCCTCCTTCCTCAAATAATGATGTTCCATACTATATTCTGCATAATATCACCTTAACACAAGATTCCCCATCCTGGATGAGGTTCTCCAGGAATGAGAACAATAAGAGAAAGAAGATGAAGAAGACAGGATACTACTCTAACAAACCTGTCAAGTTTAGTCATCCTCCTCCTCCTCCTCCAGCAGCGGGATCTGCAGGATTCTCTTCTTCCTCCCAGAAATCCCTTCCTCAGCAATCAAGGAGACCAGCTAGTTCAAGTGGTTCTTTCAGTTCTAGGTCATCCAGACCTCCTCCTTCAGGATCATCCAGAACCATTTCCTCAGATTATAAATTTCACATATCTGATGGTTCTTTTCATAGAAATTTTTTTTCTCAAGATTATCAATTCTCCTATCAGGCCAGTGATATTGATGAAAGGCCTCCTTCTCCTAATCCAGAAGCAAAAAGAATTTCTTAGATGGCTAGATTCAAGGAATCTATTGCCACATCTCAGATTAATAAAGCTAAAGCAGAAGGAAAGGATCATTCTCAGTTTTCTACTATGTCAGAGTTCAGAAAGCAGGAATTTGAAAAGTACAGCTCCAAGCACTTATTCAATGCATAATATTACTTAAGGTTGCACCCAGCAGCTGTGGTTCCTCATGCTAAATTGGACGAGGATGATGAGCTGGATATCCGGATCATCCCGACTCCTACCTCTAGCGGCACACCTTCAACATCTGGTTATGTGTCTGTGCCACTTTCATGTTTTGAGGGAATGATGTGGACACAGTTATGTGTGGCTAATCTAGGCTCTGACATGGCTGAGCCCATCTCCCATGTGCATATATCATCATGTGTAGATTCAATTCTTTGTAAGGAATCAGTGTTTGATTTTTATCCAAGCACTATTCCTCCCCCTGTTGTGCATACCACTATGCTCATCGCTGACGACATTGTTGATGATGCATCGCGTGATGAGGAAAGTGATCTATATATTATGCTTATTCCTATGGAGGAGGACAACCTTCTAGGTGAAGAGGTTTTTACCCTAGCACCGATGGAGGAAGTCCAAATCTTGCGCAAGGTCACTGTTGATCCTGTCGAACCTTGCAGCATTGTTGACAATACCAACATTATTTTACTACCCCAACCTGATGGGAGTGAGATCGGGACCACTCCCTCGATTTTTGATTATTTATGTCATTCTTTTCTTTTAATTCTTGACCCCCCTTCTTCATCTGAGCCTGTGCAGGTTGAGTATTCACAGGTACTTCAGGAGGACTTAGAGCATTTTGCTCAAGTCAATGATGAGCATATCCTCATATGTGAGGAGGGTTATCCCTCCACCATAGAGGAAGCCCCATTCATTGTCTTCTCCTCCTGCTACCTCCCTGAAGATGACACCTTGCTGGGCAAGTATGTTTTTGGTAAGATGTGTGAGGAGTACTCTTCCTCCTCCTCTTACATTCTCTTCCCTCTACCTGTGATGAGCAGGTATTATTACTTAGGTAGAGGAGTAACTGTTCTATCGCGGTATCGGTGCCCGCTACCGACACGGATATTAGGCCAGTTACCTATACATTTCCTTTTTCATACTCCCATTAGCTAGAACTGTTATACTTTTGAATAAGCCGTGCTGGGAGGAAAATAACCCAGTAGTTATCTTACTTTTATATATGCATTCTCTTTAATTCAGTTTTTATTTTTCTTTCATGTTTTTGCGGAGCTCACCCCCACTGCATGCATTTTCTATTTGTGAAGGCGGTGGTTGTGATTCTTCGTATGGCTGCTTTGCCCTGGATTTACACGCATCTTTTGGTATGCTCACCTGCTGAGCATTGGGTACTCTCTTCCCTTAGCTCTATTTTTAATTTCATAGTTATATATTGTGTTGGATTGTGTTGTTTAAGTCCGGGGGAGAGCTATTTTCTGTGCCCGCTCACGTGCACTATTGCATAGCATACTAGAAGCTTTTACTTAAGCTGTATTATTCATTTTCCATGCACAACACACACTTGAGTGTGTACTTAGTCGTAGGTGCGTATAGAGTATAACTCATTTCCTTTGTGTGATTGGGAAAATCATTGTGCGGGCATTTAAATTATGTAGTGGAGTAAAATGTTGACTCTGGTGCTCCTAGTCAAGTACTCATGTGAGTATAGGGATTTGTGTAGATTAGATTCTTTTTATACTTTTAGTTTTATGCATTTCTTTTAGTGTAAATATTATTTACTCTACTCAAATGGTGAATCCAGTGTGAATCAAAAAGTAGCATAAGGATGTGTGTAAAGTATCGTTAGATGTGTATTGCTCGAGCCGGGAGGAAGGATAATCTTCCTTGGTGGCTAAGAACTTGCCCCAAGCGATTCTTAAAGCATAGGCATAGGATAGTTCTGTTGCGCGAGAATGACGTAGGCCATCATTTTGGCCCGGTTGAGCCTTTGTGCCATTCCTATCATCTTATCCTCTCTAGCCCAGTTGTGCCTACCTGTTCTTTGATTCAGCCCCACTTTTATCTCATCAAAGCCTCAAAGCCAATCATAGTTGCACGCCCAATTTTGAGCTTTAGTTGTTTATTATTTGGGGTGTTGATGTTGTGATACTTTTTTGAAAATGTGGTTGTGCTTTATTGCTCGATTTGCTGAAAAAAAAAGTGAAAAAAGAAAGAAAAAAGAGATGAGCTTAATTGAAAAATCTTTGTATAAATTTATGATTGGGAGTAGGCGGTGTACACACCCATGTTGTTAAGTTCAAATCAGGGGGTGTGGTGTACCCACATGTTTGTGTGGTGCTTGAGGATAGTATTTTCCATTAGCTCATTTGGGTTAGGTGCGTAAAGCCCCCTTATTTACCGTTGTTTACCCTACCTGAACCCTAGCCCCACTTAAAACCTAAAGTCCTACTGACTCACGATATGAACCACTCTAGTGTCGTGGAGAGAATGTGACCGGGTGAGCTTATGGTATCCGACACCGATGGATTTCTATGGAGTTTGTCCAGAATTCCAACTTTAGCAATGCTCGTCTCAGCGATTATTTTACTTTCTTTGTATATGTGACCAGATGATTCACCGTGACTCCCATTTTTTAGTAGTAGTAATATTTATTTACTCTATTAGAAATCTAAAAACTATGTGTATAATTAGAAATCTTCTCTCCTATTCTTCTATGGACATGAGCATGCGACTTCGCATGGTACTCCATTTTGTAATTTTTAAGCTAGTTATTCCATTTTCCCACCTGCTTAGGATGTGTTTGCTCGGGACGTGCAAACAGGTAAGTCTGGTGGTGTGATGAGTCCAATTTATATAGTGATTTTCGAATTCATCTGGGCTAGTTTTCCTGCATTTACACTTCATTTTCAGTTCTTAATTGCTTATATTTTACTCGTTCGCGCTTTCACTTTAAGTGCATTGTTTTGGCCCACTTTGGTGTGCAACAACGCGCTTTATTGTTGGGGGTAAGCACTTTGTGTTCCCCATTCTTTTTATGCTTTAATGCTCGTGCTGGAGGTGTATTCCCAGCTGTTTATTGTGCTGTGAAGGTGGGCAGATCTCCATTTTGCCCAAATTGCATTTATGCATACATCGCACGGTCGTGCGTTTTCTTAACGCACGATCACATCGACCGTGTGTGCTTATCTGCTGGCAAAATGGTGATCTGGATTTGCCCATGCGTTTTACGCACGATCGATTTCGACCGTGCGTGAGTAAAACGCACGAGCCCCCCCCCCCCCCCCCCCCCCCCTCCCCCTGTTAGCCTGTTTTCGTACACTCGGAATTTTCCCGTGCATTTTTACACACAGTTGGCTTCGAGCGTGCGTGAGTCAAATGCATGGGCGCATCTTACTCTTCTGCCTAACCTGCTTTAGGTTTAATATCGCACGGTTCACGCACGGTCGTGCGTTCGACCGTGCGTGACCAAATTTTTGATTGTTTTCTATAAAAGCCGCAGATTTCAACCTAAAGAGGGGGGTCACTGTTCCGCCCTTTTCCGCTGCAAAGGGAGTTCCAGCTCCGTTTCTCTTCCACATCCCACAAGGGCTCTGCCCTAGGCCACTTCCATCATCCAAGTGCTTCAAGGAGAGGATTCCACCTCCATCTTCATCGTCAAGCAAGAGTTTTTCGCAGCAGACATGACTGGATTGTAGTTTACCGGAGAAGATGGGTCCATTGGGAGGAAGTGACATGCCTCTTCTACCCCGGATGATAGTTGGGACCGAGCTAGGACGCGGATTGACAACCCGGTGATTCCTACCGAGAATCTACAACAAGCCTGCGAATTCGGTCGTATCTCTTGCCTTTTTCTCTTATTTGTGCTGATGTATATGAACGTAATGTGAAAGTTTCCGTAGATCTAGGAGTGAGCAGGAATAGTATAACTCAAAGCAATAGCCAACAACCAGAAGCACATGTAAAACTTCAATCTTTATTGATACTTGTAGAAATCTTCATTACAAGGTGAGGTATACATGGCGAGACATGATTTCGCCAGTACAAATAACCAAAAGAAAATTACAATGCTGAAGGAAAGATAACCAGCGGTCTGAGCACTGAAACCGCCTGACCACCCGAACTGGCTATTCGCGCTACTAGGAAACGAGATCGACCGAACACACACAGCCTGCGAGTTGAACAACACCAACTGAGAACTCCGCAACCTCCACTGATTCTCCCGAACTCCATCAACCCGCACCGCAAGCCGTGAGACTGCCCGAACACCTTAGAAGAAGAGGTGGCTGCTGCTGCTCGCACAATCCGCAGAAGCTGCACAAGACAAGTTCAATCAGCTAACTGACCGGTCACAAAAATGAGACCGCAAGAAATAAACGCGAACTCAGCTTACACTTGGTGCGATTATTTTGTTGCTACAGTGACTCCTATTTATAGGCCTGCAACCTGATCCAGTCACCACCCTATGAGATAGAGTCACCTCCCCTGGCCGCGTGACCAAGACCGGTCAACTCGCGCGGTCAGAAGATCGCTCTGCGCCTTGTGAGCTCGCCGGCTTCAACTCAAACCAGGAGACTGCCACTCCTGCATGAAGCCGCGCGATCACGACAACTCGCCCGGTCATGACGCTCACCACCAGTGTTCGCGGATACAAGACCACCTCCAGAGACCGCGAACACAGCCAGGTCGACTAAGGAATACAGCCCACCAAGCCGACCAACACCAGAGACCGCATGTACCAACAGATCGCCAAGGACCAGCTATGCGAACTCAAAAGGGTAAACCGCCCGACTAAGAAGACCTTAGTCAATGCGCACCACCAAGAACCCGGACAGCCACCAGACCGGACTGCCCGTTCCAGAACAACCCTGTGCGGTAAGCAGCTCAACCCGCACAGTACAGAGAACAACTCATTACGCGGTCTCACGAACCAGACCGCGCGGCCTCACCTCTGCAACAGAACAACTCGCCATGCTGTCTCACAAACTAGACCGCGCGGCCTCACCTCGGCAACCTTGGACAGAAGGATGGTGGTCAAGCCGAATAGACCTGCGGCTAGACCAAGGAGATCAGACTGCAGCTGGAGACCGCGAGACCGCGCGGTTAGCCAGACCGCTCGGTCACCCCTCCAGACCGCCAACTTCCACTTCAACATTTTCAACACTCCCCCTTGAAGTGGGAAGTCGAAAAAAGCCCAAGTAAACTCCTCAGCCGAGTAAACGACCCCTTCGCCAACGCCTTTGTGAAAATGTCAGCAATGTTGTCCTGACTCCGAACATGCTCGACAGAAAGAGACCACTCCAGCACCTTCTCACGAATGAAATGATGCTCGATCTCGATATGCTTGGTCCTCGCGTGACAAACTGGATTAGTAACCAGTTTGAGTGCACTCTCATTATCGCCGCGGAGCAAAGTCGGACCCAAACCTCCTTATGGACATCTCCCACCAACCTCCTAAGCCGGATGGCTTCTTGAGCTGCCAAGGCCGAAGCCTTGTATTCCGCTTCCGTGGTAGAGATAGATGCGGAATCCTGCTTCTTGCTGCACCATGATATAGCTATGGGGCCCGCCATGGAGACGAATCCAGACGTCGACTTCTGATCATCTGAATCTCCCCCGTAATCAGCATCCATGTATCCATGCACCTCGAAGCCCGCATCCCTCCTGTAAAGAAGACCCATATCCGAAGTCGCCTTGACATACTTCAAAATATTCTTGGCCGCTAAAAGATGAGGCATCCGTGGTTCCGCCATATAACGACTCACCCTGCCAACTGCATATGCAATATCCGGCCTAGTGATCGTCAGATAAATCAAGCTCCCAACCAGAGCTCGGAACACGATCAGATCTTCCAGAATCCTCCCCTCATCCTTGCGAAGTTTCATGGCCTTCTCTAGAGGTGTAGAAATGCACTTCCCTTCCTTCATGCTGAATCGCTCCATGATTAGCTCTACATATCCATCCTGGGACACCAGCACTCCACTTTCCTTCCTCTGCACTTCGAGTCCAAGGAAATGGTGGAGTTCACCTAAATCCTTCATCTCAAACCTGATAGATAGCTCAGCTCGAAGTTTTGCTACCTCCTTCTTCGAATTCCCCATCACGGTCATATCGTCGACGTAAAGCAGCACGATGACCTGAAGCTCGCCGCTCTTCATGACGAACAAGCTTGAGTCAGAGTCTGAAGCACCAAATCCACAGAATAAGAGATATTCTGCAATCTTCCCGTACCACACCCTCAGCACTTGCTTCAACCCATACAGGGCCTTCTTCAGCTTACAGACATAGTCTGGAAAATCTTCAGATACGAAGCCTGACGGCTGGACCAAGAAGATATCCTTGTCAATCTCGTCGTACAAGAAAGCATTCTTTACGTCGAGTTGCCAAATCTCCCACCCATAGAACGCCGCCAAGGCAATCACAAACCGTACTGAAGTCATCTTTGCCACCGGACTGAATGTCTCTTCATAGTCTTCACCGTATTGCTGTGAGAATCCACGAGCCACAAGGCAAACCTTGTAACACTCGATACTGTCGTCTACCTTCTTTTTGATCTTATAGACCCACTTGCATGTCACAGGGGTGATACCCTTGGGCCTGGGCACCAGAGACCAAGTCTCATTCTTCTCAAGAGCATCAATCTCTTCCTGCATAGCCGAATCCCACTGTTCCACGCCTTTGGCCTTTTCGAAGCTAACTGGTTCCCGCTCATCCAGGGGACCAGCAAAGAAACACGAGACAAAGCTCACCATGTTTCCTCCTGTATAGCGATCAGGGGCAATGATCGTTCGCTTCGATCTCCTCAGCTCCTTCCCCTGACTCGCATTACCTTCAGCTGCTTCTTCTCTAGCTTCCCTTCCAGACGTACTAGGAGCATCGCTCCCCCTGCTTCCTGATCCAGAAGCCTCCGCCTCATAACTAGAAGTAGATGGACCACCTGGTGACAAAGGCAGCTCCACCTGAAGATTTTCCACAGCTTTCTCCGGCTCCTCCACCCTGCTTTCTAGTAACTCAACACCATAACTTCCCTTGTAAGACGTCACCTCGTCAAACACGACATCACGAGATACAACAAATCTCCGTGTCTCCGGGTCCAAGCACTTCTAGCCCTTCTTCTGATCATCATATCCCACGAAGACTAGCTTCCTTGCTTTTGCATCTAGCTTCGTCCAAAGCGCATCTGGAACGTGCACATAGCAGGTGGAACCAAACACTCGAAGGTGTGCCACGCTTGGCTTTTCTTTGAACATCATCTCATGCGGGGTCAACATGTTGATGGGACTGAGAGGCATCCTGTTGATGACGTGGGCAGCACAAGACATTCCCTCCACCCAGAAGGACTTTGGGATACTCTTGGCATGCAACCAACACTTGCAGGTCTCCGTCAAATGACGGATCTTCCGCTCTGCAACTCTGTTTTGTTGTGGAGTATGCGCATAAGTAAGCTCCCTCCAGATGCCCGCCTTCCTGCAAAAACTAGAGAACTCACAAGAGGTGAACTCCCCACCACTGTCAGTTCTCAGCTTCTTGACCCGCAGGCCTAGCCGACCCTCCACAAGCTCCTTGAACTCCACAAACTTGGCAAATGCCTCCGCCTTCTCCTTCAGGAAATACACCCAGACATATCTGGTGTAATCATCGATCAACACCAGCATATACATGCTGCCTCCGAGGCTTGGGGTAGCAGTCGGTCCCATCAAGTCACTGTGGATGCACTCCAACGGCACACTACTCCTTGTTTGCGACTTATCAAACGGTAGTCGATGAGACTTGTCGAACTGACATTCCGCGCAAATATGACCATCACCGTAGGAGGATAGACTAGGCAGGCCCTTGACTAGACCTTTCACCGCCATAGCCTTCAGCTTATCCATCCCTACATGCACCAACCTCTCGTGCCATATAACAACACTATCATTTGTCCTCAACTTGTCGACATAAGAACTTGTCGATAAAACGAACAAGTCTTTTGCCCTTCTCCCCACATGAACGACCTCCGCCTTCACCGCTTCAACATTTTGAAGAAACCTCACTTCTGTTGGGCCGAACAGAACGTGATACCCAGCGTCTACAACGTTGGTCACAGAGATGAGGTTTTTCCTCATACTAGGCACATGATAGACACTCTTCAATGTTAGTGGTCCTCTATCACTGCTCAAGGAAACAACCCCCACCTTCTCGACACTATGCATGGTATTATCAGCAGTTATGATGGCATCATTACCTGAGTAAGACTGCGGTGAAGTAAGCTTCGACTCGTCCTCGGTGAGGTGATGACCACACCCCGAGTCCACGATCCATTCCTCCAGATAGTTGATAGGAGCCACAGCTCCAACAGAAGCCGAGAAGGCTCCTCCCCATCCTCCATCATTCTGCCTAGCCTCAGCTTCCTCCTTCCCTACAGCAGCAAGCCCTGGCTGAAGATTCACCCTGCAATCCTTCCTGATGTGACCAAGCTTCCCGCACCTAAAGCACTTGGGACCTTCCCCCTTCTTCTTCCCTTCAGCCTTGGGAGCATAGCCCCTCTCCTGCTGTCCAGAAGTTGAAGGCCTATTGCCTCCTCCAGCGGTCTTCTTCTTCTTATCCTACTTCTTCTTCTTCTTCCCCGTGAAGAGAACCTCGCCTTCTCCCCCAGACACTGACATCCCTGCCATCTGCCTTGCCAGACTCTCCTGCGACGCAAGCAGATTATCCAGCTCCAGCAGAGACGGTTGATTTGCCCAACCCTGCACCGACGTCACAAAGGCAACATACTCCTTCCGCAAGCCACGAATGATGTGCCTCTTCAACTTCGCCCCGGAAATTGGCTCATCAGGATCCAGTGCTGAAATCTCAGCGCACAGGTTGCTCATCTTCAGGAAGAACGTAGAGATAGAAAGATCACCCTGAGCCGACCTAGCCAGCTCATTTTCCAGGAATTGAAGTCTTGCCACATTCTTCTTGTTAAACAGCCCATCCAGGGCTCTCCAGATATCCGCAGCTGATCGACATCCCAAAATGTGATCGAACAGGTCAGGTGATATTTCTCTTTTCAGAGCGAACTCTGCTATGGCATTAATCCGCCTCCAGTTCCTCACCTCATGACCATTATCCCCAATCGGGACAACTTCCTCCGTGCTATCTCCTCCAACCACCTCCCAGAGGTCCTCACCCAGAAGATAACTCTGCATACACGACTTCCACTTCTTAAAGTTAGTCGAAGTAAGCATCTCAATTCCAAGACCTCTTGCTTCCATGGCTCTACCACTGGTTCCTTCTTCACAAAGGCGACAACAACTTTGAGTTATTCACTGCTCTATCCACTCCAACCTGGCTCTGATACCATGTGAAATTTTCTATAGATCTAGGAGTGAGCGGGAATAGTAAAACTCAAAGCAATAGCCAACAACCAGAAGCACATGTAAAACTTCAATCTTTATTGATACTTGCAGAAATCTTCATTACAAGGCGAGGTATACATGGCGAGACATGATTTCGCCAATACAAAAAACCAAAAGGAAATTACAATGCCGAAGGAAAGATAACCAGTGGTCTGAGCACTGAGACCGCTTGACCGCCCGAACTAGCTGTTCGCGCAACTAGGAAACGAGACCGCCCGAACACACACAGCCTGCGACTTGAACAACACCAACTGAGAACTCCGCGACCTCCACTGATTCTCCCAAACTCCAGCAACCCGCACTGCAAGCCGCGAGACCGCCCAAACACCTTAGAAAAAGAGGTGACCGCTGCTGCCCGCACAATCCACAGAAGCTGCACAAGACAAGTTCAATCAGCTAACCCGCCGGTCACAAAAATGAGACCACAAGAAATTGATGCGAACTCAGCTTACACTTGGTGCAATTATTTTGCTGCTACAGTGACTCCTATTTATAGGCATGCGACCTGATCCAGTCACCACCCTATGAGATAGAGTCACCTCCCCTGGCCGCGTGACCAAGACCGGTCAACTCACGCAGTCAGAAGATCGCTCTGCGCCTTGTGAGCTCGTTGGCTTCAACTCAGGCCAGGTGACCGCCACTCCTGCATGAAGCCGCGTGATCATGACAACTCGCCTGGTCATGATTCTCACCACCAGTGTTCGCAGATACAAGACCACCTCCAGAGACCGCGAACACAGCCAGGTCGACTAAGGATTACAACCCATCAAGCCAACCAACACCAGAGACCGCATATACCAGCAGATCGCCAAGGACCAGCTATGCGAACTAAAAAGGGGAAACCGCCCGACTAAGAAGACCTTAGTCGGCGCGCACCACCAAGAACCCAGACAGCCACCAGACCGGACTGCCCATTCCAGAACAACCCTGTGCGGTCAGCAGCTCAACCCGCAAAGTACAAAGAACAGCCCGCCACGCGGTCTCACAAACCAGACCGCGCGGCCTCACCTCTGCAACAGAACAACTCGCCACGTGGTCTCACAAACCAGACCGCGCGGCCTCACCTCGGCAACCTTGGACAGAAGGACAGCGGTCAAGCCGAATAGACCTGCGGCTAGACCAAGGAGATCAGACCGCAGCTGGAAACCGCATGACCGCGCGGTTAGCCAGACCGCTCGATCATCCCTCCAGACCGTCAATTTCCACTTCAACATTTTCAACACGTAATCCTTCTTATTTGATGATGTGGCACATGTAAACCTTGATTTGTGGTGTTTATTTCATGTCTATATGAAATTACTCTTTTGTTTATATGTGTGTATGTGGTGCGACGATTCCGCCCCCACTCCATTCCACTCCGCAAACCCCGCCATTCCATTCCGTTTGACAACTCTTCCATCCGCCAAGCTAAGCGGTGCTAACGGCCCGTATATTCCACCTCGACTCTGCCGGTGTGAACCATTTCATCCGCAAGCCTACTCTTCCATCCGCGTAGCGAAGTGGTGCATAGCGGCCTGTGTAATCCATCTGCCTAGATAAGAGGTGCTAATGACCCTTAAATCTTTCCTCCAGTGCGAACCACTCCATCTGCTTACCTTCTCATCCATCTGCCTAGCGAAGCAGTGCATAGTGTCCTGCATAGTTTCCATCCGCCCAGCGAAGCAGTGCATAGCGGCCTGCATTGTAGTGTTAATTTAGGTTCTTTTCTTTTGCTTTCCATATTCCAATCCAAGCCTTTTCCGCAATCTATCCGACATAAAGGACTTCAATCTCAAGTCCTGCCTCAAAAGTAAACTCCACCTTACTGTGCTCCTTTGAGATTTGATACTTGGGGATTCACTACCACATTTTATATTACTTGAACGATCGGTACACTGCTGTTTCGTGCCGCAGTATTGCTACCGCCTATAGCGGTGTGTAGGATTTGCGCATCAGCCACGTACCAGAGAATGATGGATATAGTCTTTAAACATCAAAAAGAGAGAAATCTCGAAGTGTATGTCGATGATCTTCTCTTAAAAAGTAAAACCTATTCAGTACATCTGAAAGACCTCATAGAGACGTTTGCTACTCTACGTAGGTTCAGGCTAAAATTAAATCCTCTAAAATGCGTGTTCAGAGCAAATAAGGGGAAGTTTCTCGAGCATCTCCTCACTCCAGATGGCCTCGCTCTGAATCCTGATAAGGTGAAGGCTATCCTTGATATGACACCTCCTCGTAGCCTGAAAGAGGTTCAGCATCTAGGAGGAAGGCTGGCAGGCTTAAGTTGGTTCATATCCAAAGCAGTAGACAAGAGTGATCCATTTTTTAAAACTCTCCGGGGGGATCTAAGTTCGAATGGAATGAGGAGTGTAATGATGCTTTTGAGCAGTTGAAAAAACAGTTAACGTCAACTCCCCTACTCCAAAGACCCCGTGAGGGAGAAACACTGTTCTTATATTTAGGGGTTGGCCCGGATGCAGTAAGCTCTATCCTCATCTCGGAAGAAAAGAAAAAGCAGTTCCACATTTACTACGTCAGTCATATCCTTAAAAGTGCAGAGACTAGATACTCGATCTTGGAAAAGCTGGCTCTATCCTTGGTAATTTCATCTCGCAGACTTCGCCCTTATTTTCAGGCCCATCCCATCCAAGTGGTTTCTGATCATCCTTTAAGAAATATTCTGGAGAAACCAGATCATTCATGAAGGTTGGCTAAATGGGCAATAGAGCTAAGCGAGTTTGAAATAACTTATATCCCCAGGATAACAATCAATGCACGGGTACTAGCAGATTTCTTGGTAGATATAATGGAGACCAATCCGGAGCAAGTAGAAAGATCTCCTTTAGCCTGGACCATTGATGTAGGTGGGGCCTCAGGCAAAAACTTTGCGGGAGCAGGAGTTGTTCTAATCAATCCAAATGGCATTAAATTAGAACAGACCATCAAATTCTTCTTTCCGGTCACAAACAACCAGGCAGATTATGAAGCACTCCTGGCCAGTCTGAGACTTGCAAAAGAGTTGGGCATAGAACATGTGCATATCAAAACAGACTCCCTCATGATGGCTTCATAGGTATTGGGAAACTTTGAGGCAAGAGAGCCAATGTTGAGGAAGTATCTGATACTTGTTAAAAAAGAGATTGGAAGATTTAAAACCTTCGCCATTGAACACATCCCAAGGGCACAAAATGAAGAGGCGGACGAATTGTCAAAGTTTTGACTTCCGTCAGGGGGAACAACCTCTGAACTTTTCCATCTAGCAATGGAAGAAGGGGAACTAATGCAGATCGATCAGCGTTCTTCCTGAAAAGATCCTTTCGAGCTGTATTTATCTAAAGGAGAGTTTCATCCATTACTACAAGACAAAAGGAGGTTCAGAAGGAAAGTAGCTTACTATTATCTAGTAGCGGGAATCCTATACAGAAAAACCTTCATCTCCCCTCTAGAAAGATGTGTCTCAGGGGAGGATGTTTCCATGATACTCCAGGAAGTCCATTCAGGAGAATGCGGAAGCATTCAGGGGCGAGAACTTTAGAGAAAAGAATCCTAAGACAATGATATTTTTGGCCAACAATGAGAAAAGATGCAAAAGCATTCACCAAGCGATGCATTCAGTGTCAAAAGTTTGCTCGTCTTCAACTTCGACCAGCCCAGATGCTCAGATCATCAACAACGCCTTGGCAGTTCGTAGTTAGGGGAATGGACCTTATCGAATCCTTCCTGACTGCTAGTGGCCACCGTAACTTTATAATCGTCATGATCGATTATTTCAGCAAATGGATTGAAGCGAAAGCATTAGCCAAAACCACCACGAGTATTATAAAAAATTTCATCTGGGGAGAAATTGTCTGCTGACATGGAATTCCATTGGCTATTGTTTCTAATAATGGCCCTCAGTTTAACAACTCAGAAATGATCAATTTCTATGATCAAATTGGGATTGAGCTACGATTCTCCTCGGTACATCATCCCAGGACTAATGGACAGGTGGAGGCTGCGAATAAGCAAATCATGTATCTATTAAAGAAAAGGGTTTTAAATCATAAAGGAAACTGGGCAGAGCAACTCCCTTCCGTCCTTTGGGCTCTTCAAACTACACCAACTTCGGCCACAGGGGAAACGCCATTCAAACTATCTCATGGTTCAGAGGCACTCGTTCCAATAGAATTTGAAGTGGCAAGTCCCAGAGTAATGTTTGCAATACAGGGAGGCGAGGCATGGATGGAAGCCAATAATGAAGAGATAAAATATAGTTTGGATTTCATCGAAGAGCTCCAAGATGAAGCAACTATCAGACAGGAGGAAGTAAAAAGGATAATGGCCAGACATTTTGATAAGAATGTCATAATCAAGCAATTCGCAGTTGGAGATATGGTGTTGAAAAAAGTGGACGCTGCATCCAGAACAGGTTCCGTTGGAAAATTGAATCCAAAGTGGGCAGGTCCATTCATCATTAAGGAGGAACTAAAGAATGGATTTCAGACATACGATGAAGAAAACATTTCACATACTTGGAGTGGTGACGATTTAAAACGGTTCTAACCATAAAATATTTTCTCTCTCTTCATTTCATTGACATTTTGGTATTGAATGAAGAGCCTGACACTTTTCTTTATCTAATAATTTGGTCCTTTTTATTATAAAATAAAAATCACTGAACCATGGAGACATCGCCAAGTTCTGCTTGAACCACCACAGATTGTAGTCATTAGCATAATACCACGAAGACCACGTATTGCGGGGAGTTTTGGCACACGTGTAGTGGAAGCTTGCCCATTCTTGTGCGGTGGCCTTCAGAATATTGGATCTCGGCTGGTATCTAACACACCTCTACATCAAGGGAGGTCCGGGTGATTATTAGCACAATCGTGCCCCGAAAGGGATATAGTTACAGCATTATTGATCTATCTGAGGAAAGCAATGCTTGCTATATACGCACACCTGCCCAACTGATCATCTTAGTCTGTGACCATCGAATACTCCTAGGTACAGTCAAGCGGTGTTTATATAGGACCCACAGCTAAGTTAATCTCTCTGAGGAAAGCAATGTTTATTATATACGCACACCTGCCCAATTGATCAATTTAGTTTGTATCCCTAGGCAGGAGAGCACTTGATTCATCGAGATTTTTACATCTTTGGTGACCATCTGAGGAATGCAATGCTTGTTATATACGCGCACCTGCCCACTTGGTCACCTGAGTCTGTAATTTCCTCTCTTCTTTGCAGGAAGTTCTCTTCCTCTTACAGCTTCTGTGACCATTTGAGGAAAGCAATGCTTGATTTGTATGCACACCAACCCACTTGGTCACTCAAGATTCGTATCTTTTCTTAACACCGGGCGGTTTAGCCTCTTAGGACGGTCGACCAGAATAAAAATATCACAGGTTGAAAAAAGTGGCGAGACAATATGCAAGTCGGACAGGTGAAATAGATTTGGTTTTAAAACCAAAAAACAGGTTATTATGGGAAGCCGCAAGGCAGTGTCTTCAACTCGAACAAATAAGTCATGGTTTTCTCTCTTAAAAACAACCATTACTTCTGACTAAGAACTTTTGTTGATGACAACATTATCTGACTGGCTTGCACCATTTCAGTCATAGTGATTGCGAACTAGTATTATTCGCTCGGTTTGAATTGATTTACTTATGGGAAATATGAACCAGCATAACTCGTCTTACTTGAGCTAGTGCAGTCTCAGCTAGAAATTATTATCCAACGGGCCGGGCTATCTCAATGACAATAATTATTAGAATCAAGTTATTTGCAACAAGTTAATTACAAAGTTGAAGCATGGTTTAATCATTCTTTGGAACAGGACATGGTTTATCTTTGCAATTAAGGTAATAAACCACCCAAGGAATATTCCATAGCATGAAGGCAATTTGATCTCTTATAGAGCTAAGGTAATAAACCACCCAAGGAATATTCCATAGCATGAAGGCAATTTGATCTCTTATATATATTCCAAACTAAAATCATTAGTCGCCGGGACTACAAGTTGACCGCGCGACTTGATATTTGTTATACAGACTCAAGACAATTGTTATTTTTTCTGATCTCATGTATCTTCAGCACTTATATTGTTAGTCGCCCGATTCGTACACTGACCGCCCGACTTAATATATACATTACCTAAACTTATGGAAATATTCACTCTGGAAGTTTTAAAGAAGGGCTTGTAAGTGTAAAAGAATAATACAAAGATAGAAGACCGCATATCAGTAAGTAAGTAAAAATTGCAAAGACACACATCAAAACAGGTAATTATATTTTCCATTTTAGTCCTCAAAAACGTATTTACATCTGTTCAACCCGACCGGCTAACATATTTAAGTCGTCAGGTATAGAAGATAAATCAAAATACAAACACAAAACAAACTAATCATTCGACTTTAGTCTCCTAGCCGCAGGAGAATTTGAGTCTCCACCACCTTCAACGTCAGCATCAGATGGCGAGTAAGTCCCACTACCCGACGAAGAGCTTGTCGATCCACTAGTGGAGTTCTCTAGACTCTCCACCTCTCCACGTTCAACTCGCTCGGTCTCATCCTCAGCATCACCATCTTCAGAAGCCGCGTCATCTTTCTTCTCGCCGTCATCTGCAGCATTATCATCCTTTTCTTCATCTTCCTCTTCCTCTTCGCGAACCTTACCCTTACCCTTATCTTTGCGGGTAATGGCATCCAGTTTCTTCTTCAGGGACGGATAGATATCAGAAAAAGTGAATTGGCCAAAGCCCGGAGCCAAACCGCCTTGGTCTCTTAGGCGGTCAAGTGTCGCATCAATCCCTTTAGCAACATGAGGAAAACCAAATCTTAAAAAACCGGATTGTCTATATCATATGTTTTCTGTCAAAGAAAGTAAAGGTAAGACCATGCGGTTTGAGTATCTTAAACTTTCATAATCAGGTGATAACTTTCCAACTCTGCTTCTTTTAGCCGCACGTTCTCTCACGCCAGTTCAGTATATTTTTTCTCTAAGTTGCCATGAGCTAAAATTAACCTTTTATAGGATATCCCCATAAAATGGTTCGTCACAAAGCTTCTTGCACTAACCTGCGCGGCTAGCTACGCTAATTCCTCCTCAGGAATTTCTTTATGCTTTTTTGAATTTTGCCGACCATAGAGAGCGGTGCCAGCGGCTGTTGCATGGCGGCTTATCTTTTCACTCCACCAATATGGAAGCGCAGTAGATACTTGGACACATTCACCCTCAGGATGCCAGCGCAAGGTCGGGAGGCCTTGTAGGTCTTTGGGATTACCGGCAAAGTTAAGGAGGGAGAATTCCTCAGAAGAATCTGAGTCTTCCTCCGCTTCAAATATTTGCGGCTTGTATCTCTTCCGGCTTTTCTCTCTTTGAGTCAAAATTAGACCGCCCATACTCAGCGACTTGTTATTTGGAACGATTGTGGTAGCTGCAAAGCAAGAGCGAGATGTTAATGTACAAGTCGCGTAGTCAAAAATAGCAAGTTATTGGAAACTTGCTGTTCTCAGGTAGGGTTTGTTCTAATTCAGAGAGAAATGGGATATAATGGTTTACATCAAGCCGCTCATCCTTGACGAATTGATAAATTTCCTGCTCAACCCCTTCAACATTGCATTGTTGAAAGGCTTCTTCTTCTCGAACTTGGGGGTTGACTTGCAATAATCTGAGTTGGCCTTCAAAGATCAAGTAACTTTCTGACCAGTTCAGAATCTTATTCGCCAGGTTTACTACCTTCAATCTCCTGCATCTGAAGTATAGATGGCCTCTGAATATTTTTTTCCCAACATCTGGGATAGACTGAATGGGGAAAAATCTTTTGAACAAGCTGATGGAGAGGAGAAACCTTTCAGACCGCAAATAAGATATAAAACTATATATGGCAGCCATTGAATTCAGTGGAAGTTGCCCGGGTACAACTCCATAATTATCAAAAATTGTAATGGCTTCTAAAAGCACCCGAAACTTGAAACCATTGTCGAAATGATCTATAAGTATTGCGATCTGATGGGGAATAGAAGAATTAATCCGCTCATCGCGAAGTGGAAGCCGCGCTATCAGTGAGCTTCTCATCATATGTTTGTTGATAAATTCGTTCAATTCGGTCATGGTAAGGAGGCATTCCTTGTGATCTGCTGAATGGAATGCCAAAGACGCATCAGTCCGAATAGTTGTAACTTTGTTAGACAGCATGGACTTGCTCTTAGCCCGCATCTTGAGGATTGTTGAAAAGGTCTCCGGAATATCTGCTATTTAGAGAATCTCGTGACCTGCACATAACAAAATCAAATTGCGGCTAACAAGTCTAACTGCGCGGTCTTCTCCTACAAAAATACACAAGTCACAAAGCAGATTTGATAAATCCGCGCGGCCAGAAATCTGCATTTTCAAAAAATTATACGACAGAAATCACGAGCATAAAATGCAAACTGCACGAACTGCAGAACAATTCAGAAATTGCATCAAATATTTGAAGTCATTAAGTGATAAAATATTGTTAGCCTCGCGATGAAGGCGCATGATCTGATCGTCGGTCTGCAAGAGAAGTGCATACATTTTGACTTACATTTCGATGAAGGTGGTTGAGGGTGCTGTGAAGTCGTGTGGCATCACGCTCTACCCAAACTGCAGGGATAGTGCGTAGAGATGATGTCGCGGCGGTCTCCACAGGAATAGCGACATGTTCAGCTTCCCTAACAGTTGGGGGATTTGAAGTTTCCCCAGTAACCAGGAAACTTGATGCACGCGGTCTCTCATCGTTTACGTTAACAGGCCATTGTTTCCCACCAACCACCTGAGTCAAATGTAGGTACTTCCCTCGGTAATATTTGTAATCATCTTCGAACTTCCAGCTTGTTTTCCTCTCTATGTCGAGCCTAGCGACCAGAGTAGCAACTTGGTCCTGCAGCACCCTCTTTGTTTCCATCCTTTCCTTTTTCTCAGCCTCCAATGCAAGCAGCAACTGCTGCTCTTTAACCCACGCAACCTCTGCCTGATTACTCCACTCAAGCATATTTCTTCGGTTGGACTCTTCAAGATTGTACATCTTTTCCTGCAAAATAACAAGTGGATCCTTGGGGTTGACCTGTACTTCTTCTCCAACATCTAAATTCAGTAAGAAACTTGGTGTTGGCGGCAGTAGTGGAGGAAGACTGGTAGTCAGGTCGCTCGGCTTCATAGCCAACTCGGATCCATCTACAATAAAGAAAATACGGTTAATATAGTAAGAAGTGAATAACCCGTTAACAGAGGGTATACTACAGAATCAAGACCGCTAATTTCAATACTTTCTCACCTGTTGGCTGCCTTAATAAGACCAAGGCCTGGAAATACAGGTCGGCTTGATTGTTCGGGGTCCATCTTTTGACGCTGCTCTCTCCAAAGTCTTTCATTCTGCTTCCATTTGGCAATAGAAGTTTGAGTCGTGGACAGGAAAAAGTTCGATGGCGGGTTCAAAATTGAATCGGTTTGTTTTTTCCGTGGCCGCAATTTAAAAATGTGAACAGAACGAGAGAACGCACCTTGTGTACTTTCAGCCAGGGGGTTTGATGGCTTCGAATTGCCAAGAGAATGTCTTAATTCCTCTACTTTCTCCTTCATTTTCCGCATCCTGGTTTTTGAGGAGATCTCTGGATTTGGCGCAGTTTTCTCAGTTGTAACAGCATCCACGCCAAAATGCTCAATTTCGTTCAATGTCGCGAGAGTATCCAGAAGCCGATCTTGCTTCTCAAGAGTTTCCATATCTTTGATGATTTCTCGTACAGTAATGCTAGCAGCGGAGTTGAATGGGGGTTCATTCGGCCTGTCAGGAGTAGTAATATTCTCAACAACTTCCTTCTTGTGCGGCTTATGTGGAAGGCTAGCTGCACCAGACCTCTCAGAAATATCTCTACTCTGAGCCTTCAGTTTCTTGGATTTCCTTGTCAACCTGTCCTCGCCAAAATGCTCAATTTTGGGGCAGTTTTCTCAGTTGTAACTGCATCCTCACCAAAATTCTCATTTTCGTTCAAAGTCGCGGGAGTATCCAGAAGCCGATCTTGCTTCTCAAGAGTTTCCATATCTTTGAAGATTTTGCTTAAAGTCATGCTAGCAGCGGAGTTGGATGGAGGTTCATTCGGCCTGTCAGGAGGAGTAGTAATACTCTCAACAAATTCCTTCTCATGCGGCTTATGTTGAAGGCTAGCTACACCAAACCTCTCAGAAATATCTCTACTCTGAGCCTTCAGTTTCTTGGCTTTCCGTGTCAACTTGTCCGCCACTGATTCAACCCTCCTTCTTTTCTTAACAGAATATAATCCGGAATGTTGCGATTGACTAGAGGTACCTTCCTTCTAAATCAACCACCGACATGGAAAAATCTGGTTCGATCAGCTTTGGGGAATCTACGATCACTTCCTCCTTGTCACCTATTCTAAGAAGAGGCTCTCTAGAGGAGGAGTATACAATATCGAAGAGGCCACCCTCTACAATTTTTAGGGGAGCAGTACTAGAAGTTGCTTTCTTCGATAGTGCAGACGGCGCGACTTGAGGAGTGTTGGGACAAACCGCAGTGAGTTTGGTGGTTGTCTCATCAACCATAGAGGTATTCATGATAACCATCTTCTCTGTTTTTGTGACGACAACGTTGCGGTCAGTCTTTTCAGACCGACGCATTTTTTTCTTCTTCGACCGGTCGACCTCTTTACCTTGGCGGTCTATGATTTTAGACATAAGCTCATCCATCTTAACAAAAGATATGTTGGCTCGAAAAAGACTAATCGCTAGTGGCGAGTAGCGTCCTGTGACTGTGATAAAAACTATACATAATAGAAGGCAAGGTGAGCGTTGTCTTCGGCTAGAACTCACATTTCCGAAATTTCCTCGAAATATGAAAATGTACGGGGATCATGTTTACCCAGAAGACCGCTATCAAAGTAGCAACTCTCTTAGATCGTATGGCTTGTCAAGTTTATTCATCTAATTCATCTTCAGTTGTTTACATGTCTCTCCCAATTCATCAGGAATAAGTCGGGCGGCCTAGTTAGATCCAGACCGCCATCAGAGATTGATAACAACCAAGGCTCAAGTCTAGAGATCAAGTCACGGTTTCAGATCACAGACCGCACGGACTGTCTCTCTTCTCAAGTCGTGATTTGTTCTGATTCAAGCCGCCAGGCCGCACGGCTTTCCTTTTCTTTCTTAGGTTGTATCCCTTCACCCCCTGCCTGATTCTCTTGTACTTGGGCAGACGGTTATTTTAGCCCTGCCCATTTGGGCAGGCCCCCGAGCCTATAAATAGGGGGAGGGTGGCATTCCCAAGACACTCAAACTCATATCCAGGAACTCGCTTGTCAGAGTTGCGGTCTCGAGTTTTGTGCTTTGCAACTTGTTACCCGGTCAGCTTCAATTATACTTTCCTTGTAACACGTTGAAATCACTCTTTTGAATCAAATGAGAAGCCCATCATAGGAGTGGCATTCGCCGTGACGGGCGAAGTCTGGTCTCGACTGCTGCCCGCGATATTGGTGATCTGAATTCCATAAATTAGTAGTAACCAACAACTCGCGGCCTCCTTTTTTCCTCCTTTCCTAGCGTTGATCGTGGAGGTGCATTTTCAGCATCAACAACCACCAGCGGTAGTGGTATCGCTCGGCGTTAGTGGCAGAGAACTCCCTTTTAGTTTAGATTTCAAGGATCAAAGAGAATGAAAAAATACTGTAGAAAACAAGAATATTATTGCATTAAGAATGATTACAAAAGTTGATCTCCATGACGCTTGGAATTGAGGCGTACGTAAGAACTCTTTTGGTTTCCTATACCGACCTTCTCCCAAGGACCGGTTGGCTCTAACCTATCTCACACCAGATAAGGCCTCGAGCCGCTCCCTAAATCTAACCCTAGACCTAGTTGTGACAGCCATGCAATGAATTCTCCCTAGTTCTTGCAAGGTCCAAGTCGCCAACACGGGCGAATTTCTCTACCGATAAAAATGAGAGTGACAATCAATAATAAGAAACAAACTAAAGCATCAAAAACACCCTCAAAGATTGAACTTGAAGATGTTGTAGGCGTGATTGATCCGTCTTCAAGTTCTTATCATTCACGAGCATTGATGGAGTTCTCTTGGCTGCAAGGAGGAGACACATACAAAAATTTAGAAGTTGTAGCTTTTGATTCTTCGTGTATCTGCAGGGCTAAGAGGAGGAGGACCGCTATTTAAATAGACTTGGATCCTGGCGCCAGCGGTAGTGCTACCGTCGGGCGGTAGCAACTTTAGGTAATAGGATGGCACATGAATTGAGTCATCTTAGGCAACATTCTTGCTCCAAAATAGGCAGCCCTTCAGGTATCAGTACAACAGGCAACTTATAATTCAGTATAAGTTAAGTATTACCATAAACAAGTAGTATAACATATAGTTTAGCCTAGTAGGCAAATGGTATCAACACAACAACCATAAAATAACATATGGTATTCAACACAACCGGTATCAACACAACAACTGATATTCAGCACAACAACCATAAAATAACAAATGGTATCACCACAATAGGCAAATCACAACACTTTCACAATCCACAACTAGTGTTAATATAAATTTATTTATAGTATACAAAAAATATTTACAACTCAAATCAATACGACATTAATTAATCCACAAAATATTTGAAAATATAGGATGTGGGTGGGCCCGAAACAATGGCATTTTTTGCCCAATCTGAACAATCATCCCAGTTGGTAGTAGAGGGGAGCAAAATATGTTCCATATACTTCATGACATAGACTCCACAATCTGCAGTGTTACTCTGCTGGAGAATAGTTTTCCTAATATCACCTTCCACTTGGTGAAATCAGCATTCGCCCTTTTGTCGATGGCTTTCTGTAGAACTTTGATATGCAATAATAGAAAAAAACACTCATTGTTTATGAATAAGCATTAATGTAAATTACTCATAACAACATGTTCCATTAATTTTACACTCACTGAGGCTTTAGGCGTCTCTTTCATTTCAGATTCGGAAGGGAGTTATGAATAACCCTATACAACCTCGTATTTGACGAGTGGACGCGATCAGACCGGCAAGCAAGAGTAGGCGAGTATAATCGGAATCCCAGATTCCTAGCCCTGGGCGAGTACCAAGGGCAAGGAGTGCTCGCCCAGGAGGAAGACTCTGGGTGAATGCCAATAACAGGAGGTACTTGCCAAGAGGAGACAAGTTCTGAGGCGAGCACACAACAATAGAGGGACTTGCCTTGCAGCAAGGGGGAAAGAAGGTGAGTGCCCTGTCCCATAGGGAACTCTCCTAGCCCTTTATGGCAAGGGAGAGTACTCCCAGAAAGAGGAGCACTCGCCCTAAGGGGGTGATCTATTCCCAAGGTTGCTTTGGCTTGCCCTTAGCATCTTTGAACAACGGAATTACGTTGTGCACAGACCAAATGTGGTTGCGGATACTAAAAACTAAAAGGCGGAGGTCGCTATCCACATGCCATTTTCAAAATCTATAAACAGACCCCCAAGGGCACCTTAAGAAAGGGGGTTTTTTTGAGAAGGAGAACTAGAGAGCGTTCTTGCTTTCCTAGTACTCTCCTTGGTTCTGTAGGGTGTCGAACTTAGTCTTGGTTTGGGAGGGAGAGATCTTTGATCTTTCGGGTTTGTGGAGGGACCTCCTCACTGCAGCTCAAGGTGTCTGTTTTAGGTTAGACACCAAATTAAGTGTGTTTATTGGTTCCGAGTGCCCGGTCTAGGGATTTTCAATTAGGAGAATAAAAACAAGTTGCCCCCCAGTCTGAACTCCGTTGAGCTAAGTTTTTCGGTTTCAATATATTTGGTGCAGTGAGCATGGAATGCAGCTCATTAGGAAAGTTCATAGCAAGTGACATGACTGGAAGCGAAGAACTGAGGAACTCGCCCCTTCCCGGTGAGTACGTAAGGAGAAGCGACTTCGATGAGTTCAGGAAGTCAATCCTGGAAACTTTGCGCCTCGCACTCACACCTTCGGGCGAGTGCTCGACTCCAGCGGTGCCCGTGCTCTCCTCATCAACTTAGGGTGAGGCTGCACCAACTAGGTGACCAGGGAAGGAGACTATGGTGGAGGACGAGCATACCATCCACATGTAGGTGATATTCCCTAGTCTATCGGGCGCTCGCTACCCGGGAAAGGAGACTGGGCGAACACTCCCAACTCACCAGGTAGGGTGGGGGATCCCTTTCTGCGAGTTGATTCTTTCGGCTCCAGTCCCAGAGGGGTTCAGGGAGCCTGCCATATCCAACTACACTGGTAAGGATGACCCCCTCCAACACCTATAGTGGTTCAAAGACGTCGTCTCCAATAAGCAGATGATAAACACATTCAAGTGCAGGTTGCTTGCCATCATTTTCAAGAGAAAGGCAAGGAATTGGTTCCACCCGCTCCCATAAGGGACCATCTACAATTTCAAAGTTCTACGTCAGAGTTTCCTATTGAGGTTCTCCACGTCGAAGAAGAGGAGGAAGGGGGTTGAGTCTCTCTTATTGATTCACCAGGGGCCAGAGGAGTCTGTGGGAAGTTATGTGAACCGGTTCTAGGAAGAGGTCCTCCTCGTCCACGAGGTGCCAGGGCACACTTTGCACTAGCCTTCTCCATCGGGTTGTGGCAGGGGTTGTTCAGAATGGGGCTGGCCCAGGAGCCTCATCTGTCTTTTGAGGAGTTGATGGAGCGAGCAGGATGGGAGATTGAGAGTGAGGCGACCAACCACGAGTTTGTAATGAAGTTGACCAAGTGGATTGAAGAAGAAGGGAAGGTGCAAGGAGGATCCCAGGAGCTGGGAGCGAAGAAAAGGGAGGAGCTAAGGAGGCAGGAGTTCCAAGGAGCCCCTGGGGGTAGGAGCCAGGGTGGAGGTTTCAACCACCAGTAAATCGACCAATCTAGAGGCTGCTGGGCGGGCCCGTCAAGGCCAGGGAAAGAGGTCACTTCTAGAGGGGAGGGAATTTCCAAGGAGGACAAGGGTGTTTTAACCCTCCATGGTGTAACATCCCTCCAGCAACTAGACCCCTAGGATGGCTTTGTCATGACTTGGTCATGGCAAAATCCTAGGAAGCACAAAGAGATCATGAGACCTTAGGCAAATAGATGAAGGCCATATTGGTCTGCGGATAGTAATTTACAGTTACCAAGCCTAGTGTTGGACTTTAGGGCGTCACCATGATCCATGACCCCACCATAACATGTCTAATCCAATAAGGGTTCCCTTTGTAACACCCAATAACCAAATTGTAGAAAGAATGGGGCATATTGAGTGTCGAGCTAGCGCCGATGCTAGCAGCTAGTGCTGGCGTTAGTGATGGTTTAGCCGAACCGCTGAGACGCGCTCCAAACTGCTCTGAACAGATGAGAAGAAGTCGATGACATCGAGACGCTAGCGCAGGCACTAGTGCTAGCGCCCGGCGGTAGTGCAACTGATGGGAGGCGGACGGGAATCATTTTGGTGGTGAAATTCATGGCCAAGGGAGGCCAAAAATCCTCCCAATTGATGGGGATTCATTCCCCCTATCAATTAGGAGAAGATTTAGAGGTTTTCCAACTCTTAAGGAGGATGAATTTGGTGACTTTTGGGGATGGCCAAAATTTTCACCATGAATGGTGTTAATGGAGGAATCCCAAGCCTTGCCTCTTCCCCTACCAGGATTGGCTCTATAAAAGGGCTCAAGGGGTGAAGGGAAGGAGTTTTCCATCACTTTCCAGAATAATTCTACCATCTAAGCACCTATCTGCATTGCACCCAAGAGCTCTCGACCAACCACGGAGGACCGGCGATCGGCACGGCTACAATCTGTTGGAGCATGCGTTTCGACCTCCTTAGTTTGCTAATAACAAATTTCGGGTGTGTTTGATCTTATTTGATTTATGGTGTGCAGGTATAATAGGTATGTGACTATGCTAATTTTAGTTTGGAGCTCAGGATGTAAAGTCGAGAACAAATCAATGTCATCAGCGACAGCTTGATGTCGTCGACGATAGTTCAACAGTTTCCACACGATCTGCCAGTTTCGTCCACTGTCAGAATTCCGACATTGATAACAGAATCGGACAGCCTACATTTCAACCACAACCGTCACGTCGCGCAAAAACGTCGTTAACATGGGACACCTGGCCGCTGGAGAAGATAACGTCGGTAGACGATAGCTTAATGTCATAGACAACATCAGAAAATATATATTTGCTTGATTTTTATGGAGAAAAATATACACACCAATCTGGAGTACCAATTCCCGACTGCATTTTGTCCAGAGAGCTCCAGAACTCCGAGAACTCCCATTTTGGCAAGAACATTCAAGAGCGAAGAAGAGACGGTCCGTGCGCAGTATCTCAGGCAATCTTTGCAAGGATTCGACGCCGTCTTCAGAGCTTCATATTTAAGGAGTTTCATATCTGAATTTATATTTTGTATTTTACTTCATCATTTTGTAATCTTAGGAGAAAATTGCCGCCTTGCGCGTGGCGTCTAGGTCCTTGTGTGGCTTAGGAGGAAATTGTTGCCTTGCGCATGGCGTCTAGGTCCTTGTGTGGCTTAGGAGGAATTCACCGCCTTGCGCGTGGCGTCTAGGTCCTTGTGTGGCTTAGGAGTAAATCGTCGCCTTGTATGCAACATCTAGATAGTGGAGAGATCTAGGGGGAGGCTAGTAGCAAGATCTAGGAAGAGATACGCTATAGCCGGTCGGTCCTTGGTTGAAGGACCGGTAAATTGAAAAAAAGTTTATTTTTAACATAACCTTGATTTTAAGCTTTATTAAGATCGATAATTCTTTGTATTCATCACTTGTGAAAATAAAATTTGATTTCCAATTTCTCATAATTTTCTAAGTGATTATTTAGGTTGCGTAAAAAACTACTTGTTTATCATTGTAAAATTATCTTAATATTTAAAAAAAAATCAAAGTTAATATTAGCACTTATTCACCCCACCCCCCACCCCCCCCCCCCCTCCCCCCCCCCCCCCCCCCCCCCCCTCTAAGGGCGCCACAAGATCCAACATTTGGTATCAAAGCGAGGTTGCTCCAAAACGGTTTTACCACCGGGAGTAATGGCGCATAATTATCACGCGTTTGTAGAGGGTCAAGAGATTAGTTGACCACCTTTATTCACGGGCATGGACTATAACTATTGGAAAACTCGTATGCGTTGTTTTCTAATTGCACTAGATATCGAAGTCTGGAACATGGTAGAGACGAGTTATACTCCACCGACATTAGTCGTTGGTAGTGCAACAATGGATAATCCCAAGGATAAATGGGATGATAAAGATAACTTAAAATGTAAGAATAATGCAAAAGCAATGAACGCTCTATTATGTGCGTTAGATAGAACTGAGTTTAATAGAGTATGTGCATGTGAAATTGCGTATGAAATTTGGAATTTATTAGAAGTTACTCATGAAGGTACCTCGCAGGTGAAGGACTCCAAACTATTCCAACTCGAGTCGGAATTTGAAAAGTTCAGAATGGAGGTTGATGAAGACATCGATACGATGTACACCAGATTTACCAAGATCGTCAACAATTCCAAAGTCCTTGGAAAGAACTTTTCCCGTGGAGATTTAGTTAGAAAAATCTTAAGATCACGTCCCCCGAAGTTCAATCTGAAGGTGACCGCCATCTCATAATCTCATGATCTTCAGACTCTTCAACTAGAGAGTTTAATTGGAAACTTGAAGACTCATGAAGTGGAACTGAAAATCCAACAACAAGAGTACAGTGTGGAGCCAAGAAAGAAAGCATTGGCACTAAAGTCTAAGAAAGAAGTCGAGAGTGTGACTGATGGGGATGAGGAAGAAGATGAAGAAAGTTTGTTTGTAAAAATTTTAAGAAGTTTATGAGAAATCCTGAAAGGAGGAACACTTTTAAGAAATACTTTAACAAGAAGGATTTTGCATACAAGAAGGGAAAAGGAAAGAGTGAGACTGAGAAGGAATATGATGAGCGCCCACCACCGTAATGTTATCATTGTAAGAAAATTGGACATATAAGGAGCAAGTGCCCAAAGTTTCTGAAAGAGCAAAAAGAGAAGAGGCACATTAAGAGATACAAAAAGAAAGTTCTGAAGGCGGAAACATGGGACGACACATCATCGGAAGAAGAAAGTGATTCATGTTCTGAAGGTCATGAAGAAGCAAATATGTGCTTAATGGGAAAAAGTAATGCATCATCTGAGAATGATTCTAGTGTCCAGAGCGACACTGAGGTAACTCCCCCAACTTATGATGAGCTTTATGATGAATTTCTTCATACTTGTAAATTTTTTCAAAAAAGTCTTAAAGATATTGATAGTCTAAAATCTAAAAATAAAGTTCTTATAAAAGAAAATAGAAAACTAACAAATGAATTAAAAGTTCTTAAGAAGGAGAAGATTGATTGTCAAGAGTGTGATCGCTCTTTGATAAAAACTAAAGAATTGGAACAAGAACTTTTTAAGTCCCAATCTAAAGTAGATTTTCTTATCAAAGAAAAGAGGGATTTAGTAAGATTCTTGAAATCTTCTCATTCACAATTGGATAATAGTAAGAATGGATTTTCAAATCGGTGTGTTATGTTAATCAAAGAAAACACCACTTTGAAAGCTCAAGTGCATGAACTAAATTTGGCTATAAAAAAATTTGGAGTTGGACAGAAATCACTGAATATGATATTAGTGAACTAATGTCATGGAACTACTAATTTGGACTTGGATACGTTGTTGGAAGTTGTCGGAATCTGACAGCTACTGTCGCTGATGATAGTGAAAAATCCAGTAAAATGAAGGTTGATAATAAAAATGCTTATAAAACTACTGCTGCAACATCCTCTTCCAGTAATAGTCCATAGAAATCTTTGAAAAGAGTGTCATATCTCTTTGTTGTGTGTGCCAAATGTAATATATTTGGTCACATCACGGACTCTTGCAGGAAGAAGGGATCATGCAATATTAAGCAAGTCTGGGTACCTAAGGCGTCCACCTATACTATGGGAGGAACTACTTGGGTAACCAGATCTTTACTCTCATCATCTTGTTAGGTAATGCTGGCAGGCTAAGGACAAAGAAGACGTGTGGTATTTGGACTCTGGTTGATCGAAGCACATGACGGGCAATAAATCAAAGTTCCTTAGCCTGGAGATGAAGAAAGGAGGAGTTGTAACGTTTGACGACAATGGAAAAGGAAGGATCATGGGAATTTGTGAAGTTGGTAATGATTCTTTCAAGATCTCTAATGTTTTATTTGTTGAAGGTTTGAAAAACAATTTAATATATATTAGTCAATTATGTGATAGAGGCTTGAATGTTTTATTTGAGTTATCGTCAAACATTTGCAAAATAATTGATTCAAAAACTCATAAAGTTATTTTTACCGCACCAAGAATTCATAACGTTTATATGATTACCTTTCATGAACTTTCTCATTCATCACTTAAATGTTTCATTTCAAAGAATGATGAGTTAGAATTGTGGCATAGGCGACTAGGCCATTCTAGTACTAAACTTGTAGTGAAACTTTCCAAAAACAAATTGATTAAGGGTTTACCACTATTAGATGGAAAGCTTTCTTTATTATGTTTGCCATGTCAAAAAGGAAAATTTACAAAATCATCTTTTAAAAGCAAAAATATTATGTCTACTTCTAGGCCTTTGCAATTAATTCACATGGATTTATTTGGTCCAATTTCAACTCAATGTCTAGGAGGTAGAAAATATACTTTTGTCTTAATTGATGACTATTCTCGTTTTTGTTGGACTATTTTTCTAGTATCCAAATTTGATACGTATATTGAATTTACTATGCTATGCACTCACATTCAAAATGAATTAGATTTACAAATTAAATGTATACGATCAGATCATGGTGGTGAATTTGATAATGAAAAAATTATTTCATATTGTACTGAATTTGGGATAAAGCATGAATTTTCTGCTCCTCGCACACCACAGCAAAATGGTGTAGTGAAAAGGAAAAATAGAATACTTCAAGAACTAGCACGCACTATATTATCTGAATTTAAATTACCAAAATATTTTTGGGCCGAAGCTGTTAATACTGCATGTTATGTTATAAATCGGGTCATGCTACCTCCTATGTTGAAACTTACTCCATATGAATTAGATTTTCAAAAGAAACCTAATGTATCTTATTTCAAAGTATTTGGGTGTAAATGTTTTATTTTAAATACAAAAGATATTTTAGGTAAATTTGATGAAAAATGTGATGAAGGTATTTTCATTGGTTATTCTTGTTAAATTTTTTGAAGTGGAAGCGAAATGGTGATGGGCGGTCTGCGGATTGGAGACCGCAGAGACCGCGTGGTCTGTGCTGGTTCTCTGGACGGTTTTGTCTCCACGGTTGTTCGGGGCGGTCTGATCCGGGAGACCGTTATTTGTCCGGGCGGCTTGCGTGAGTTGGTCTGGCGACTTTTCCTAAGTAGGCCAGATGTTCTTGATGTGCTTTTCTTGGAAGAAAACTGGGCGGTCTGTCTTGTTGAAACCACGGTGACCGAGCGGTTTGGTTGTAACCGCAAGGTTTAATAAAGAGTTAAGAGCTATGCTGAGCTTGGGCAGTCTGCTTTGCGAGACTGCTCGCGATCTGATGGGCGGTTATTGTATGCCAGTTTGTGCGGTGACGACATCCATCTGTTCGCCTATAAATAGGGGTGCAGGGCTCGTCATTAATAACGAGAACTGTAAGAACTCAAGTTTGCTTGATTGTGCCAGTCTTAATTTGAGGTCCCGCGGTTTGAGATTTAGTCTGACCAGTTTGTGTGTTCGCAGGTTAGCGTCTAGCAGCTTACGGTCAGCTTATCTCCCTTCTTCCAGTTTGAATAATCCAGTCTGGGCGGACTGTGTTTAGGTGTTCTTAGTTTGCGTAGCGGACTCAGTTGATCAGGCGGTCTTAAGTGGCTAGGAGGTCTTGAGTTGCGGTCTGTCGCAGGTAGCAGTTCTTTGTTCAGAGTTCGCAGGTACTTCTGTGATCAATTCCATGCGGTTTGGGCGATCAAGAAGTGCGGACTGTGTTTGTTTTCAATAGAGGAATAAAGCAGCAGGTCAGCGGTATGTGGTTGCGGTCTGGCAGGTGCGGCTTGTGCTCTGTACGTGCGGTCGCAGGGGCTTCCGTCTGGCTTGTTTGTTCACGTGGTCTGGCGGTCTCAAGTCGTCAGGTCGCTGCAGCTTTGTTTTGTGCTTCTCTCCTCTGTGATTCTTATGAATCATGTCTCGCCATGTATACCTTGCTTTGTAAAGAGATAGTTAATACCATAGTACTATTCGGTCTTCTCATTGTCACTGTTGTGCTATACTTGTGAAAGGTATTTTTGTGAAGTGTGTTCCGCATTTTTCACTTCATCTCCGGACCTCAAGTTTTTTTTAACATCGTATCAAAGGGAGGTTGTTGGGGTTGTTGAGCAGAACTTGCTGATACTTCTCTCGGGTTTCTCAAGTGGTTAGCAATCAGTGGGATAGCGATGGAAGGAGGATATACTAGAGGTCTTGGTATTGAGCTCCTTATGCAGTCTAACTTTAAGAAGTGGAAGTCTTGCATGGAGAGCTATCTTCTTGGCGAGGATTTATGGGAGGTTGTAGGAGGAAATGCAAGACAAGCTGTAGTTCCTGCTGATGGGAATGCTGAGCTCGTAAAGGCTTGGAGAAGAACGAATGCTAAGGCGGAGTTCACTCTCAAGAGAGCTATCATTCTGGAGTTGTTTTATCACATCATTGGGTGTGGATCAACTGCTAAAATTTGGACAGCCTTGGATGGCTTGTTCAAAGTAGAATGTAGTTAGGCTACAGTTCTTGGAAAATGAGTTGGCGAAAGCAACTCAGGGAGATCTGTCTATCTCAACGTTCTTCTTGAAGATGAAGAACCTCTGCGCAGAGATATCGACTTTGGACCCGGATGAGCCTATCTCGGAAGCTAAGCTGAAAAGGCACATAATCCGCGGCTTGCGGAGGGAGTATGTGGCCTTTGTTGCTTCTGTTCAAGGCTGGGCCAATCAGCCTTCGTTGCTGCAGCTGGAGAACTTACTTGCATTGTAGGAAAGTTTGGCTAAGCAAATGGCTGGGATGTCTGTCTCTGGGGGAGAGGGTGATGTTCTCTTTTCTGGCAAGAAGAAGAGATGGAACAAGAAGAAGAAGACATCTGGAGATGATGGTCCGTCTACTTCATATCAGAAAGAGAGGAGCTATGCTCCTAAGCGTGATAGGAAGAAGCAGGAAGGACCTAGATGCTTCGGGTGCAATAAACTTGGTCATTTCAAAAGGGACTGCAAGGTCAATCTTCAGCCAGGACATGTTGCAGGGAAAGAGGAGGCTGGTTCCAATTCTGAAGGCAGTTGGGGTGGTGGAGGTGCATTCATGATAGGCACGTGTGTTTGGGCTATGACGTCCATCAACTATCAGGATGATTAGATAGTGGACTCTGGGTGTGGTCATCACCTCACCGGGGATGAGTCGAAGTTCTCCTCATTGCAGGCATATACAGGTAATGATGCTATCATTACGGCTGATGATACTATTCATGCAATTGAGAAGGAGGGTGTGGTTTCAATGAACGATGATAGATGTACTCTTACGTTGAAGAATGTCTATCATGTTCCGGGGATGAAGAAGAACCTCTTCTTGGTGACCAATGCGGTGGATGCTGGCTATCACGTTCTGTTTGGTCCAACATAAGTGAAATTTCTCCGAAATGTTTCAGCGGTGAAAGCTGAGGTCACTCATGTTGGGAGACGGGTGAAGGACTTGTTTGTTCTTTCAACAAGTTCATATGTTGATAAGATGAGGGCTAATGACAATGGTGCTATCTGGCATGAAAGGCTTAGGCATGTTGGAATGTATAAGCTGAAAGCTATGGCGGGAAGAGGCCTGGTGAAAGGTCTGCCTAGCTTGTCATCTTTTGGGGATGGTCATGTTTGTGCAGGTTGTCAGTTTGCTAAAGCTCAGCACTTTCCATTTGACAAATCATAAAGCAGGTGTAAAAGACCATTGGAGTGCATCCATGGTGATCTGTTTGGACCTACCAAACACTGCCAGTCTTGGAGGTAGCAGGTATATGTTGATTTTGGTTAATGACTTCACAAGATATACTTGGTTGTATTTTCTGAATGAGAAGTCAGAGGCATTCTAGTGGTTTGTGGAGTTCAAGGAGCTAGTGGAAGGTCGGCTAAACCTGCGGGTGAAGAAGTTTAGAAATGACAATGGAGGGGAGTTCACCTCTAAGGTGTTCTTTAACTTCTGCAGGAAGCATGTCATCCAAAGAGAGCTTTCTCATGCTCACAATCCACGACAAAACGGAGTTGTAGAGCAAAAGATCCGTCACCTGACGGAGACCTGCAAGTGTTGGCTTCATGCCAAGGGTATCCCAAAGTCCTTCTGGGCAGAGGGAATGTCTTGTGCGGCCTATGTTATCAACCGGATGCCTCTCAGTCCCATTAACATGAAGACCCCTCATGAGTTGATGTTCAAGGAGAAGCGAAGCGTGGAACCCTTTCGAGTGTTTGGTTCTACCTACTATGAGCATGTTCTGGATGCCCTTCGAACAAAGCTAAATGCTAAGGCAAGGAAGTTAGTCTTCGTTGGTTATGATGACTGGAAGAAATGGTGGAGATGCATGGATCCCAAGACACGGAGATATGTGGTCTCTAGGGATGTGGTATTCGACGAGCTTACGTCATACCAAGGTAGCTCTTCTGTTGAGTTACAAGGAAGCAGGGTAGATGGTGGACCAGAGGAAGTTGCAAGGGAAGCTCTGGTGGAGTTGCCTGTTTATCCAGGTCCTCCTGATATTTCTAGCTCTGGGTCAGGTGCTTCAGGTTCTGGAAGCAGGGGGAGCGATGCTCCATGTTTACCTGAACGGAGAGCTAGCCCAAAAGCTGCAGTGGAAGAGGTGGTTCAGAGTCAAGCTCTGAGGAGGTCCAAGAGGACCATTATTCCACCTGATCAGTATACGGGCAGAAACTTGGTGAGCTTTCTCTCATGTTTCTTCGCAGGTCCCCTGGATGAGAGAGAGCCATCCTGTTTTGAAAATGCCGTTGGATTCAAGGAGTGGGAAGGAGCCATGGATGAAGAGATGGTTGCCCTCAGGAAGAATGAGACTTGGGACTTGGTGCTTAAGGTTGAGGGAGTTATTCCGGTGACTTGCAAGTGGGTTTTCAAACTGAAGAAGAAGGCTGATGGAAGTATTGAGCGGTACAATGCTCGCCTTGTAGCTTGAGGTTTCTCTCAGAAGTATGGGTAATATTATGAAGAAATGTTTAGCCCTGTTGCTAAGATGACTTCGGTCCGGGTGGTGATCGCATTAGCAGCTTGCCAAGGGTCGAAGATTTGGCAACTCGACGTGAAGAACGCTTTCTTATATGACGAGATTGACAAGGATATCTTCATGGATCAGCCACCTGGTTATGTATCCGAAGACCACCCAAGATATGTTTGCAAGCTCAAGAAGGCTCTTTACGGCTTAAAGCAAGCGCCTCGGGCGTGGCACGGGAAGATCACAGAATACCTCTAGTTCTGTGGATATTTTGCTTCTGATTCAGATTCAAGCTTATTTGTAAAGAAGACGGGGGAGCTTCAGGTCTTGGTGCTGCTGTACGTTGACGATATGATCATCACGGGGAATTCTGAGATGGAGGTAGTTAGGCTTCATGCCGAGCTAGCTATCAGATTTGAGATGAAGGATTTGGGAGAGCTCCACCATTTTCTTGGGCTCGAAGTGGAAAGGAGAGAGAGCGGTATGCTCGTGTTCCAAAAAGGCTATGCGGATCGAATCGTGAAGAGATTCGGCATGGAAGGGGGGAAGAGCAGCTCTACTCCACTGGAGGTTGGATTTCATCTTCGTCGAGATGAAGGGAAGGTTCTTACCGATCCTTTGGTGTTTCGGGCTTTGGTCAGAAGCTTGATATATTTGACGATCACGAGGCCAGATATTGCTTATGCAATTGGCAGGGTGAGTCGGTTTATGGCAGAGCCTCGGAAGCCTCATCTTGTGGCGGCTAGGAGTATATTAAAGTATGTCAAATCCACCTCAGATTTGGGTCTCTTCTATGGGAGAGATTCTGGCTTTTGCTTGCACGGGTACATGGATGCTAATTATGGAGGAGATTCGGATGATCGGAGATCGACGTCTGGATATGTCTTTATGACAGGCTCTACAGCTATATCATGGTGCAGCAAGAAGCATGATTTTGTGTCTGTCTCTACCACGGAAGTGGAGTACAAAGCTTAGGCTATGGCGGCTCAGGAAGCCATCTGGCTTAGGAGGCTTGTGGAGGACATTCATAGGGAGGTGCGAGGTCCTACTCTGCTACGTGGTGACAACGAGAGCCCTCAAACTGGTGAACAATCCAATTTGTCACGCGCGTATGAAGCACATAGAGATTCATCACCATTTCATTCGTGAGAAGTTGTTGGAGGGATCTCTGATTGTGGAGCATGTGCAGAGCAAGGAGAACATTGCTGACATATTTACTAAGCCACTGGCGAAGGGACCATTTGGTCGGTTGTGGAGTTTGCTTGGGCTGACTTCCACTTCCCACTTCAAGGGGGAGTGTAAAATTTTTTGAAGTGGAAGTGGAATGGTGCTGGGAGGTCTGTGGATTGGACACTGCAGAGACCGCGTGGTCTGCATTGGTTCTCTGGACGGTTCTGTCTCAGTGGTTGTTCTGGGCGGTCTGATCCGGGAGACCATTATCTGTCCGGGCGGCTTACGTGGGTTGGTCTGGCGACTTGTCCTAAGTCGGCCAGATGTTCTTGGTCTGCTTTTTTGGAAGAAGACCGGGCGGTCTGTCTTGTTGAGACCGCGGTGACCGAGCGGTTTGGTTGTAACCGTAAGGTTTAATAAAGAGCTGAGAGCTATGCTGAGCTCGAGCGGTCTGCTTTGCGAGACCGCTCGCGATCTGATGGGCAGTTATTGTATCCCGGTTTGTGGGGTGACGACATCCATCTGTTCGCCTATAAATAGGGGTGCAGGGCCCGTCATTAATAACGAGAACTGTAAGAACTCAAGTTGGCTTGATTGTGCCGGTCTTAATTTGAGGCCGCGCGGTTTGAGATTTAGTCTGACCGGTTTGTGTGTTCGCAAGTTAGCGGCTAGCAGGTCGCGGTCAGCTTGTCTCCCTTCTTCCAGCTTTGAATAAACCAGTCCGGGCGGACTGTGTTTAGGTGTTCTTGGTTTGCGCAGCGGACTCAGTGGATCAGGCAGTCTTAAGTGGCCAGGAGGTCTTGAGTTGCGATCTATCGCAGGTAGCAGTTCTTTGTTCAGAGTTCGCGGGTTCTTCTGTGATCAAGACCGTGCGGTCTGGGCGATCAAGAAGTGTGGAATGTGCTTGTTTTCAGCAGAGGAATAAAGCAGTAGGTCAGCGGTCTGTGGTTGCGGTCTGGCAGATGCGTCTTTTGCTCTGTTCACGTGGTCGCAGGGCTTCCGTCTGGCTTGTCTGTTCGCGCGGTCTGGCGGTCTCAAGTCGTCAGGTCGCTGTAGCTTTGTTTTGTGCTTCTCTCCTCCGTGATTCTAATGAATCATGTCTCGCCACGTATACCTCGCTTTGTAAAGAGATAGTTAATTCCATAGTACTATTCGGTCTTCTCATTGTCACTATTGTGCTACACTTGTGAAAGGTTTTTTTGTGAAGTGTGTTCCGCATTTTTCACTTCATCTCCGGACCTCACGTTTTTTTAACAATTCTTCAACTAGTAAAGCTTATAGAGTTTATAAGTTGAAGAAACAATTCATGTTAAATTTAATGAACTTGTTCCATGTGTAGTGGAGAATAAATCTGCAGGTGATTGTGAAGAACTCCCGTTGAAAAGAAATGATGATGAAGAAGACATACTTGGAAATGAAAAAGAAGAAAAAGAGGAAGAAGTTGAGGAATTTGTGCCACCAAGCAAACTTAGATTCACTAATGATCATCCACAAGACTTGTTCATTGGAGAACCTAAAAGAGGGGTAAGTACACGTGCTTCCCTACATGATTTATTTTCAAACCTTTGTTTTATTTCCAACATAGAACCAAAAGATGTTTCAAAAGCTTTAAATGATGAATCTTGATTTTTAGCTATAACGGAAGAACTTAATCAAGTTGAGCGAAATAAGGTTTGGAAGTTTGTAGAAAGACCTAGTGATCATCCTGATGTAGGAGTAAAATTGATTTTCAAAAATAAATTAGATTGTGAGTCTAGGATTACTAGAAACAAAGCTAGGCTTGTAGCAAAAGGTTATGCTCAAATTGAAGGAATAGATTTTGATGAAACTTTTGCACCCGTAGCACGCCTTGAAGTGGTTAGAATTTTCATTGCATTTGCTAGTTATAAATGATTTAAATTATTACAAATGGATGTTAAAACTGCATTTTTAAATGGGTACATTAAGGAAGAGGTTTATGTAGAACAACCTCCTGGCTTTGTTAATGATAAATATCCCAATCATGTTTATAAGTTATATAAAGCTCTTTATGGTTTGAAACAAGCACCCCAAGCATGGTATGATAGATTAATGCTTTATTTATTAAAGAATGATTTTAAAATGGGTACTGTTGATTGTACACTCTTCATTAAGTATGTAAATGATGATATAATTGTTTTGCAAATTTATGTTGATGACATTATCTTTGGATCCACTAATGAAGAGTTATGTAATGATGTTGTTAAAGTAATGAAAAATGAATTTGAAATGAGCATGGTAGGAGAACTTACTAACTTTTTAGGTTTTCAAATTACACAAAAATATGATGGCATTTTTATTAATCAATCTAAGTACATTCATGATGTGTTAATGAGATTTGGGTTTGAAAATCTTAAACAAGCTAGTACTCTTATGAGTGTTTCATTAAAGTTAGGAAAGGATGAAAGTGGAATTTCTATAGATCAAACTTTCTATAGAGGGATGATCGGATCATTATTATATTTAACCGCTTGAAGTCCTGACATTATGTTTGTTGTATGTTTATGTGCTAGATATCAAGCCAATCCAAAAGAATCACATTTAAAAGCAGTTAAACGTATTTTTCGTTATCTAATTGGAACTTCTAAACTAGGTTTATGGTATCACATAGTGATAACTTTATTTTGCATGGCTATTCTAATTCTGATTATGCTGGGTGTTCATTAGATCGCAAAAGCACTAGTGGCACTTGCCACTTTCTAGGCCCTTCTCTCATTTCTTGGTCGAGTAGGAAACAGAATTCTGTTGCCCTCTCAGCCACTGAGGCCGAGTATATTGCACTAGGTAGTTGGTGTGCACAAGCTCTTTGGATGAAACAAACCTTAGAAGACTATAACATTAATCATCAAACAATAGAATTATGGTGTGACAACAAAAGTTCTATTGACTTAACAAACAACCCAGTACATCATTCTAGGTCTAAACACATCGATGTTCGACATCATTTTATAAGAGACCACATAAAGCAAAATCAAATTAAAATTTCATTTATAGGCACAGATTCACAACTTGTCGATATATTCACAAAACCACTTCTGGATTCCCTCTTTTCAATGCTAAGACTAGAATTAGGAATACTAGACATATCAAATTGAAAATATTAATTTAAATTTCATAAAAAAATTAAATGAAAATGGCTAAATCCACACAATGTGATTAAACCATGATTAAACGTCATCGAATTTCCACAAACTGATTATTTAATACAAACATTAACTGAAGATAACTTATAAATAAGAGTTCCAACACAGAAAACTGACACTAAATTAAACTTCACGGTTGTCCACTACATCTATTTGTCGCCGACGACATTTTCCAGACCATCACAACCTACATAAAATCACTAAAAATCTCTGCTTTCAGCACCACTACTCTCTGGATGATCCCCTCTGGAGCTCTGACCAGCATCTCTTCTATGTCGTGTTTGCCTCATCGACTAACGCAACGGCTCCACTTTTGAGTCTTCCCATTCAGCGGTCTCAGCAGGAGTAGGTTTTAGCTTTAACCCTTTCACCAAAAAATTTATTATTTTCTGAATCTTGCCCATCTTCTTCTTCACATCCTTCTTGTACTCCTCAAACGACTTCCCATGCTCCTCAAGTGAGTCATGTAAATCATCCACTACTTCGCATAAAGAACCTCCACGTGAGATTCATGGATTTCTCATCTCTAACGATGGCTCACGCTGAGATCGACTAGGTCACTTAGTTTCTGTATTGAAAATCCCAGGAATACAATCATTCAAATAAAACTCTTGGTTTATCCAAGAATATTTCTTATATAATTTGTGTTGGATGATTGCTCCCATCAGCAAGCTATGAACCTTCTTCTAAGTCGGACTCTTCAATCTAAACGTATAGCGCATAATAGATAACAGTAGATCTGCAACATCAAAAGACTCTTTTTCTAATATGAAATATGTCACAAGGCTAAGTTGTGTTGTAATACTTCTTGAGTCGCCGGCTTTGTACATGACCATATTCCTTAGGATTTCTTGCACAACCTGTGCATCCTTCATAGAATTTCCGTGCAATATCATATTGAGGAGCGTCCAATCTCATTCTTTTCTATAATTTTCTACTATGTTTGTCATATGCTCACTCTCAATCAGTCCAAATTCATTTCTCAAATCTATGTGGGTAATTTCCACATATTGTCCTTGGATTTTCGATCTTACAGCACCATTCAGATCCGTATAAGTTGGATCTTCCAAGTGATTGTAAAATTCTCAAATTGAAACTAATGAGAACATGTCTAAGATTACAACAGAAATCATATTTGCCTCGGCGAGTAGAAAATATATGTGTTTGTGTCGTGGAAGTTCAAACTCCACTATTTTTGCAACTCCAATAAGTGACCTTTCAATGCTCGGATAACTTTGGTATGATGAATGAGAGTCACCAGACGTACTTCTAAGTGCTCTCGAACTAGAAGCCATAACTTCTCTTGCACAACCTTCTCAAACAAGGAAAAATTTCTCCAAACTGAAAATTTTTCTCTCTAAACTTCACAAAAACAAAAAGGGAACCTTAAATCAAGTTTTCATCTAAAAAATTTTAAATATAATTTAATAATCCCATAAAATTACCATAGATCTAGGATTTCTGCCGACTTCTCCCTGCCTCTCTTGCGAAACCCTACAGGAAATGACTCCAAGATCTGCTTTACTCAGTTTCGCGACTTTTTATACTTTTTCCGTTGTCGTCGATGACATCTAGATGTCATTCTCCGACATCTTCCAGTCGTTCAAATTGATTTCTTGGGTCTATTTGCTAGCCCTTATGTTATATGTCATTACTACATTAATTTTATCATGTGAAAATGTTCATCAATGTGATTTTGTACTCTCAAATAGCCTTTTAAACATTGTTATTGCTTAGTCATTCTCATGATATCATCGATCCTATCTAATAGTACATGAGAATTACTGAAAATTGTTATCGCATGCCTCTAAGTATGAGAAATCTTTTATGTATGATAATGAACAATCACATCCACTTACATTGATTTGTTACATGTGAAATTCTATTTAATTCCATGAATCTTGATTGTTATCCCATAAAAAAATAACCTTCGTAAATGACAGTCTTTCACTTAGATTCATTTGCAGAAATCAAATTTATCTACCATGTTTTGAAATACAAGTGAATTTGGAGGTCCTTTGTCCAAATAAAAAAGGGGCAAATACAAAAATTCAAATCACTAAATCAGTGATAAAGAAAGAAAAATACAACTATGATGAAATGACAAGGACCCTCCACCAAGCACTACTTACCCTCTTGATAAGTCTTCATAAGCGTTGTGAGTTTGAGCACCTTGGAAAGAATTGTAAAGCGTCTTGTGCAACTACTACATGGTACTTCACGAAAATTTTGTGTTATGATTTCTATGTTAAGAGTTTTTGTCTATTTATGATAGTTATGATTCTCATATTCATGAGTGACTTAAAGTAACTCATATGTATTATCTGAAACTATCACTTGAACACTTCATTATTATATATAACATTTCTTTTCATGAGAATTGGACCGAAATGATTTCAGCATTCTTTATACTATTGTGTCTCTCTGTGATATTGTTGAATGCACATAATGGTGTCTAGGTTTATTTGATTCTACAAAAAGTTTCATTCTTTTTACAAATCTATACTTGCTTCACCACTATCATGACATATTCCTGTATTGGTTGATCATTACAATATTTGTCCCGCTTATCTCCTCAATGACCTCTTCTAACCTAAAATTTCTTTTGATAATACCAAAAGGGGGAGAACTATTCTTGTAAGACATAAATACTAATGGCAATATCCTTACTAAACTCATTAATTAATTATCATATTTAGGGGGAGAATACATGTAGGGGGAGCTTCATCAAAATGGCATTATTGCACACCCACTTATTTAGTCTTGCTTATCTTATATCACCTAACAGGATACTATGATTTCTTTCAAAGTGGATGGGGGAGATTGTTGGAGTATGCGTTCTGACCTCCTTGGTTTGCTAATAACAAATCCTGGGTGTGTTTGATCTTATTTGATTTATGGTGTGCCGGTACAATAGGTATGCGACTATGCTAATTTTAGTATGGAGCTCAGGATGTAAAGTCGAGATCAAATCAATGTCGCCAGCGACAGCTTGATGTCGTCGATGATAGCTCAGTGGTTTTCATACGATCTGCCAGTTTCGTCCACTATCGGAATTCCGACATTGATATCGGAATCCGACAGCCCACGTTTCAACCACAACCGTCACGTCGCGCAAAAATGTGGTTTACATGGGACACGTGGCTACTGGAGAAGATAACGTTGGTGGATGATAGCTTGATGTCATCGACGACATCAGAAAATATATATTGGCTCGATTTCTATGGAAAAACATATACACACCAATCTGGAGTACCAATTCCAGAGTGCATTTCGTCCAGAGACCTCCAGAACTCTGAGAACTCCCATTTTGGCAAGAATGTTCAAGAGCAAAGAAGAGACGGTCTATGCATAGTATCTTAGGCAATCTTTGCAAGGATTCGACGCCGTCTTCAGAGCGTCATATTTAGGGAGTTTCATATCTGAATTTCTATTTTGTATTTTACTTCATCATTTTGTAATCTTAGGAGGAGATCGCCACCTTGCGTGTGGCTTGTAGGTCCTTGTATAGCTCAGGAGGAAATCGTCGCCTTGCACGTGGCGTCTAGGTTCTTGTGTGGCTTAGGAGGAAATTGTCGCCTTGCGTGTGGCATCTAGTTCCTTGTGTGGCTTAGGAGTAAATTGTTGCCTTGTGTGCAGTGTCTAGATCATGGAGAGATCTAGGGGGAGGCTGGTAGCAAGATCTAGGAAGAGATACGCTATAGCCGGTCGGTCCTTGGTTAAATGACTGGTAAATTGAAAAGAAGTTTATTTTTAACATAGCCTTGATTTTAAGCTTTATTAAGATCGATAATTCTTTGTATTCATCACTTGTGAAAATAAAATTTGATTTCCAATTTCTCATGACTTTCTAAGTGATTATTTAGGTTGTGTAAAAATCTACTTGTTTATCATTATAAAATTATCATAATATTTTAGAAAATTTTCAAAGTAAATATTAGTCCTTATTCACCCCCCCCCCCCCCCCCCCCCCTCTAAGGCGCCGCAAGATTCAACACAAACCACCACTCAGTTCCTCCCTCTCATCTCTCTCTCTCTCAGTGGGTAGATCTTTTCATGTTGGCCGCTAGATTTTGGGCCAATTAACCTTGGATCGTCATGGCCAAAAGCTTGGATTCAAGCTTTAATTTCCTTACTTTAAACCCCGATTCCGGCCATCTCTGGCCGGCCAACTCCCGTGCATCGCCGACCGCCACCTCAACGGAGGTGGTGGAGGCATTGGCCGACTGAGAGAGGGTTTAGGTGGCCGGGAAATCACCTCCTAAGTTGTTACATGAAGGCACAATCGTGGCCATTGGCTGATTGGAGAAGATGAACTAATGCCCTTCATTGCTGCTTCAAGATGCGTGCTGTCATTTTTAACATATATATTAAATTGTGATTCTGCCTTTTTTTATGCTAAACATTAAATTATTTAGAGAAAATACCTAGAGCCATCTTCTAGAAAAGTGGTCAATACCAAAATTGTAGCCATTGAGGTCTACTTTATTTTAAAATTAATTTGAGCCAATTTGGACCAATGGTTTGACTACAGCACTCAGTTTGGTGCAAGGTGTCATAAGGTTGACCCGAAATTAAAATGGGTGCTCCCACTAATCCAGACGTCTAAATGCCTTGAAATTTGGATCCTAGTCTAGATTTACCCTTACCCTAAACATATCTAAAAAAAGGAATTTTTGGAGGAACTTTTCCTATAGTTTTTGCAAATATTTAATAATTCATGAACGAATTAATTTTACGGTCTAGAGACCTCCAAACACTACCAAATTTTGGTGGGTGGTCCTTAGGGTCATGACATTACTCTGGTAAAAATTCATCCCATTTCGGATTGATTTGGTTGGGTAATTAAGTAACCCAAAATCGATCAAAATAGGGGATATTAGGACAAAAGTGCAATTGTTGGATTTGAGGGGTCAAACCTCATCCAAATGTTATGAAACCTTGTCCACTAATTTAACATCATATAAAACACCTTCATAAGTAGTTTGGCTAGTTTTGGGTGGATGTTCCCTAGAACCCTAGTACAAACCGCAGGGTTGAATATTGAACTTATTTAAGGACATAGGGTCATATGTCATCAGATTGATGTGAAACTTGGTAGAGAGGTTTATAGGGTGGATTACGCCTTAGATAATTTTTCTGGAATTTTTGGGAACAACTATCCCCTCTGAATTAATTAAGAACTAAATAGGATGTTTCCTTATAAGATGAATGTACATGCTTATATAACCGTGTATGTTCATGAAATTTTGGCAATAAGCTTGTATTGGTTATATTATTCTCTGGAAATTTTATTGTGAATTTTAGATTGATCTATATAGTACTTCATTCACAAATCCATTGTTTGCCCTGTTTATAAAGAGAATTAATTAAGGATTTAATATTCACAGGAAAATCATGAAACTTGGTCAAAGAACTTAATAGGGTAAGTATTTGATCGGTTAATTTTAGTATAATTTTTTGAAGAACTTATACATGATTCTCTTCACAGAGTGCCCTAGGATTTGTTTATTTAAATAAAGGATTTACATGGTCGACTAAATTTGGATAATTATGGAACTCAAGCAGTGAACTTTTCTGATCATCATAGACATTTTTTAATTTTTCTGTAATTTTTGAATGAGTATTTTTGGTACCATCTTTGTTAACCAGTGATTTTGATAAATCAATCAATAATTTATTTGGAGGTCAAAACCATTCTGGAAAATTATGAAATTTATATGTGGCTGTAATTTTGATGATATATAGCTGTAAAAATTTTATTAAAACCATAGCTTGTCAGAAAACCATACTTGGTGTTCAAAGTCATAGGTCCCCTGATTTTGAAGAAATTATAATAAATGCCAAATAAATTAGAAAAATTATGAATTTCTCGAGGTAGTCTTAGAATGTCATAATGCACCCCCAAGAATAATCTTGGTTCGTTTGGATGATTATTTGGAGTCTTTTCCTTTTATCCATCATATAGTTAAAGTGGTCTGCGTATAGTGGAAAAGCTAAATAAGGGTAAACATGTAGGTCTTACCTGGGGAGCTAAGGAAGTTGGTGCACCCAGACTGATTTGATTTTGAAGGTGTCACCAAAGGAAAGTAGGAGTGAGATGTCTGGATGACTAGGAGGCAAGAGTGTGCTTGGGATCGACGAAAGGTCATCATTCCCTTGGAGTGAAGTAAAACACACTTAGTGTTAATAAGTGTAACATTAATAGCGGTCGGGTCAAGGGAATACACCAACCAGAATAAGTGCCTTAGAAAGGGAGCTTTGGGGTGTCATCTCATCATAGCTCCTAGTACCGCTGCGAGCCCCTCACAGGGTAGTCCTCAGGAAGTCCATGGTTAACCCAAAGCAGTAGGAATAATTTGTTATGCAAGTTTAACTCAAAAATACGCTCATTCACATCCCGTTGCTACGGGTGGTTACATGGTTTGGTTATACGAGCAGTAGGCTCGATGGTTGTAGGTTTGGACAGATTAGTCCGGCAAGCCAGTGGCTCTTACGTTTGTTGTGATGGGCAGGTTAGCCCGGGGAGCCTAAGGCTTAGAGTTGTATAGTAATTCATAATTGCATGTGAATAAAGGTGGTGTTGGAACATGGTCACCCACATCTTCTAGGTTTGAGAATAACAAATTTGATGTGTATTTGATCTTGTGTGTTTAAGTGTGCTGGAAACAAAGCCATATGACTCAAGGATAACATATGAAGGGGTCCCCCAAGTGTGAAGCTAGAATTCCAACATTCCCACTAGCACCGGTGGTAGCACCTAGCGCAGGCACTAGCTCTGATTAGAGCAATTTTGGGAGTTATTTTAGAAGGTGCAAGCGCCATGCGGTAGCGGATAGTGCAGGTGCTCTCTCGGAGCACAAGAGGCAATGCGGTAGAGTTTCCTTGGAATGAAAGATACGCACACACAGGATAATTCTATACCAGGATAACGCCGGCGGTAGCTCTAGCGCGGGCTCTAGCTTGCTCTCCTATAAAAGGAGCCCTCTTCTCTCATTTTTATTACACAAGTTTAAGAGAGGTTGAGTGCCTAAATTCTAGAGCCTTACTCTGCCGAAAACTGATCTCCCACCAAAGTTCCATGAATTTCTGAAGTATCTAGTTGCCAACCTAAATCACCTAGAGGGGGTGAATAGGTGATAACTGCGTCTTTTGCGGAATTAAAAACTTGAGGAAATAGAACGCACAGAAAGCAAATCACAATCACAGATAACACAAGAAATTTATAGTGGTTCCCCGTTCTTGGGTACTCCACTTGCCAGCCTCGCCAATCTAGCACCACAGCTAGACTTGACTACTTCACTATAACTCGGATCAAGAATGATCCTACAATCTCGGAGTCAACACTCCTACCACTCGGAGACAAATCTCCTACAATCTCAGAGAGAACCTCTCTTACAACTCGGAGAACACCTCTCCTACAACTCGGAGAACACCTCTCCTACAATCAAATATAATAAAGAATTGATACAAAATTATCAATACATAACCAGATCTGAAAGTCCTTGAGATCTTCTTCCTTCTTGAGGCTTGTAAAGCTTTGACTTAGTTGTCTATGAGGAAGAACAATAAAACTCAGATCTGACCTTCTTTAATTTGATTTAATCCAATAGAAACTGTAGATGATGGAACAGTGATCAATCAAACCTTTACATCCACAGGAGACAACTGATTTAGAACAGCAAATCGAACTCCAGCTTCTCGACAGGAGGCGCACTTTCACGTTCTTGGAACGAAAGGAGAATTAGGGCTTGATCAGAATAATGAATTGCTATCTTTGGAACTTAAGAACGAGTGCCTTTTATAATAAAAGACTTAATGGCATCAGTTAAGGTAGAATGAACCTTAAACGAAATCAAAAGAGCCGTCTGAAAAGACAGGGCGATTTAACGTCCCGTCAAAAAGGAATTAGAAAAGATTTCAGGAAAAAGACAGATTTCTCGAGAACTATATGAGCTTCCGAGAAAACAGAATACAGAACAAAGGAATTAATCTCTCGAGAACAAAGAGCTTCTCGAGAAAAGAATTAAACTTCAAAGAACACAGAATTCAAAATGAAGGAATTAACTTCTCGGGAACAAAGAACTTCTCAAGAAAAATAGTATAAAGAACAAAACAATTAATTTCTCGAGAGCAAAGGATTTCTCGAGAAATAAATCGACTTTGGCTTCAAGAAGAACATAGAAGGAATTTTACAGGAGAGAAAATACTTTCTCGAAAGATAGAAGAACTTTTAGAGAAAAGAAAATAGAGAACTAGATCAAAACAGAGTAAAATGGTCGGCCAACGAAGGTTCGTCTAACTGAGCTCAAAAAAACATTTTAACTTCAACAAAATAGCGAACGACGAAATAATAAGAGTTCGTCGAACGGAGATCAAAGAAATCAATTCAATCTTTCAGCTAAACAGCGCTCGACAAAATGTTGTCACTTCGTCGACCGAAGATCGACGAACGACGAAATCGCTTAACTTCAGTAAAAACTGAGATCGACAAAACTAAATTCAGTTCGTCGAACTGAGATCGACGAACGCGGTCGACGAAAACAAATTCAACACAGGCGAAATAGCGGTCGACAAAAACTTCTTTTGTTCGTCGAACGGAGATCGATGAATGCAGTCGACGAAATTACTTTCAGCTTAGGCAGAACTGAGATCGACGAATTTTATTCAGTTCGTTGAACTGAGATCGACGAACGCGATCGACAAAACAGCCGTCGACAAAAACTTCTTCTGTTCGTCAAACTGAGATCAACGAATGCGCCAACTTTCGTCGAACGCAAAATTTACTTAGAAAAATTTCTGTTTCTTCCTTGAACACAGAACAGCAGCACCTTCCTTTAGCTCTTCCTTTGTGTTTGAATAAAAAGTGCATCCCAATAGAGAGATTTCACATGAATCAACACCTTGGTCCATACAATGAGGAATTACATTGCATAAGCCTGTGTTTGATGACCCATTGAAACCTGACATTGGTTTTTACTTAGCTAGTTAAGAACCTATAAACACATTACTAGAGAGCAACATCAAATACAAACTCAATTCAACTTAGTTCAAGGGGACTTCTTCAAATCAAGGTAATTGTGGATACAATTCCCAACAATCTCCCCCTATTTGTAGAAGTCAGAACCCTAAAAATTAAGATGAATTGCAACAAAGTATAACAGATATACTACACATTACAGAAGAAAGAATATGAAAACAAAACTACCATTAAAATCAAAAACTATATATGATTAAGATTGTCAAAATGATTTAATGTTCATACAATCATATTGAAAGAAAGTTTTTGATGGTCTTCATAATCTTTTCTTCAGGCATTGTTCCTTCTCTTTTGCTCTTGTCTTTCAAAATAAGTATAAGGCTTAGGATAGTACTTTGGAGGAACTGTTGGAGCTGTAGGATTATTGTAACCATAAGTACTGAAGTGAATCCTTTTCTTTGTCAAGCTTGTGTAATAATTTTTCCATTCAGAATAACTGTAATATTCAGAAGATTTCATGCCACCTTCTTCAACTAACTTTAAAGTATCAAGAATAATGATTTTTGAAACTGGACTCCATATTTCAGGAAAAACTTCCTCAGCAATTGCTTTACCAGAACCTTCTATGCTTGATCCTGGAACTGACTTGCTAGCAGAAGGGCCTTCACCATACTTCCTTTTTCTAGAAGTAGGCACTGAGGAATAAGCTTCAACTGATGGAGTATCATCATACAGCCCTGCTGGCCTGGGAGAGAACTGAGGAGCATCATCTTGCAGCCCTGCTGGCCTGGAAGAAAAATGAGGAGGATGCTGATCAGGGTCAATACCCAATTCAGGAAAGATCTCATGATGAAGCCAAACTGTAGTCTTGGAGGTGTAATCATTGATATCTGCAATCTTCCTTAGAACACCATAAGATAACTGCTCTAACTGATATCCCAAATTCCTTTGAAATTCAGAGAAAGAATGATCCACAAATTCTGTCATCTTGTCCTCCCCCTTTCTGACTTCTACAGTAAGGGTTTGGATAACAGATTCTTTAAACAAACCTACCTCATCAATAACCTTAAAATCATTCTCTTCAGCCTTGGAAGCCATGGATTCTTGAGTTTTTCTGATTGCAAACACTTCTTCCATAACTCTTGCTACACCTGCAATGGTGTGATCTATAGCCTTTCCACCCCGAAGGACAAATTCTTTGAGTTTGTCAGTACTGGCTTTAGATTCAGCTAGTTTTCTATTCATTTCTCTTTCAACATCAATTATTCTAGCATGAATTTCTTTAAAAGAGTAATCAAACTTGTCACTTTGCCTCTTAAGTAACATCTCAATCTTACCAATGAGGAAGTCTTCTTCAAACAAAGGAGGAGGTATAAAAATAGGTTGGATCTCTTCAGGAGGTTCTTCATTAACCACAGAACTTAAAACTTTAGTAGAAGACACTTTACCCTGAGCACCTTCTTCACAAACTAGCTCCCCTTGAGCATCCTTGTTTGTTTCCAACCATAATTCTTGCTCCCCCTCAACATGTACTGGGGAAGGAAATGATCCATGAACTGAATCGGCATCTGACTTATTACAAAAATCAAAATCAGCACCAGACCCTGCCCTCTGGCCACTGGGACTGTGCTTTTCAAGGTTATCTTATTGAATATCACTTACTACTTCTGCAATGGAGGCAGCAATAGTGTTTGCCTGAGCATTTTCAATGCTAACATCTGGAGGAGGAAGAGGTGATAGATCAACATCATCTTGTATGGGAAGGAAAGTATCTTCCACTTGAGTATTGAGAACCTTTTGAGCATCAGAATCAACTGGATCAGTTGAAACCTGAGCTGAGATAGGAGGAAGAGCTGGCTCTGTAGATTGAATGGTGTCTTATGGAATTGATGATTGAGGTGGATCTGGAATTTGTTGCTGAACTGGTGGCTGTGCTGGAGTTGAAGTAGCAACTAGAGGAGGTGTATCAGAAGGAGGAGCTGGATTTGGAGTCATATTCTGATGTTCAGAATTGACAGTGGGAAGAGGCTCCCCCTGGGAACTTGCACCTGCAGTGCCAGGCTTTGTTATCCTAATGTCCCGCCTCTGAATTGTGGAGACATTTATCTTCTTTAGATGATGAATGAATGCACTTTTAGACATGTCAAACACTACTGGTTCATCTGATTCAGATACTAAGAAAGTATCCTTGCATAGTTTGGAGCAAGGAGACTTGCTTTAATCTTAATAAGAAGAAGAGTGGCCCTGTCACACTTCTTCCCAGTCACAATAGCCATCATCAAACAAAACACATCATCAGAAACATATCCTAAACTGCATGTCCTGCAGAGAAGGACCTTAGAAACAATGTCTACCAACAGCTTTCCAATAGCATTCATCTTTTGTCTTCTAATAGAAGTATATCTCTTTTATAAACCACAAAATGTCCTATTTCTGTCCCAATCAACATCATCTAGGTCATCTTCAGAATCTATCACTGGAAGCCTTAGATATTTTGTCAAGGATTTGGTGGAAATCTTAATCTTCAGATTATCTACAAAGGAGATTAACATTCTCCCTTCCTTGACAACTTTGACATTTAGAAAGAAATCCTCTACCTCTCTGAACAGAATACGACAGGGATGTTCCAAAATAAAAGATAACCCAGCGGCATCTAAGAGATAGAAAAGATTCTGAAATTCATTAGAAAGATCGATCAGACCTAACCTTTCGAGCTCACATCCGACGCCAATCTTAGCCCTAAGACACGGGTCATCGAAACAAAGCTGTTAAACTTGCGTTTGCTGGGAGAAATCGAGAGATAAAATGATATCGTAATTCGATAGCATAGATTGATGTCCCCATTCTCCACATGCTCCCGGATGAAATGATATCGTAATTCGATATGCTTTGTCCGGCTGTGCGAGACTGGATTATTTGCAATTGCTATAGCACTGGAGGAGTAAGAAAGAAGTACGCCATGGATTTGCGCTTCTGCTGACTGACACTGAGAATTGCGAAACACTTCAATCCCGGTTACCCATAGGAGAAGAGAAGAAAGATGTTCCTGAGACGATATGGAACAGCCGGCCTAGACAAGAGTTCAAAGAAGGCTGCCATGCTGAGATGGGTATGACACATACTGAGATAGTCTCAAGAAACTCATGTGATACTCAGAACAAAAAGAACCTTTTTTCTTGGAAACATTCCTATCCTCTACGAGTATTAGTACTATTTACTTTGTTCATTGGATCAATAGAAATTCCTTTTAATAGAGGAGTAATATATTTAGATCTATTATCTAAATGGTTAACTCCATCGACAACTCTTTTTCATCCAAATTTTAATTCTTCTGACCATTTATTCTCTGAACGGAGCCTGGATACTTTATTTTATCAGTTCAAGTAAACCATCAATTTAATATCAAATGTTATCAGTTCCGGTACGTAGACCAAATGATACAATGCAAGCAAAAGTTCCTAGATTCATGGAGATATAGAACAACATATAAGTTATCAGACAATTCGCGCTAAAATTGATTACTGTTCCCATCGGAATTGTCTTTCATTCCAAGGCCGAAGGCTTAAGGATCATATGCTTTCGGCAAACATTTTTTTTATGTATTCATCATATTACTCCTTTGGAGTAGGCAGTTTGAGATTATCCCTATAGTAAGTATAATAATAGCCTCTGATACAAGTGGTAATCGTGGCACGCGGTCAGAGATCACATTCTCCTCCCACTGCTTGGGAGCTCACAGTTTCCAATTTTATTGTCAATGTAAAATATTTATAAAAGAAAACAAAGAAAAATGTGGGAGAGATAAAGACCAGGGAGACAATCTAGAATGAGCATGAGCTTCCTAATGCTTGAGTGAACCAAAGCGCTAACCCCTTCCTTCAAATGAAATATCCCGAGCAAAGATATTTGAATTGCGTACAAAGGAAGTTGATGAGTTCAGTAAGCCAGTTCTATTGGAGAGGCTCAAAAGACTAGAATAAGGGTAGCGCAACAACTGCCTGCAGAAATATATTCTTACTCGGCGGTTGAAATTGCAACACAATTTTGCTTCTTCCTGCTCCAGGAAATAAGTCTTCTTCCGAGAAATTGGCATGTCCCGGAAGTGCTTTTCCTGTCATCTCTGCTACCTGCAAAATCAGCATCTGAAAAACCTATTAGCTCGCTATCATTACTTCTTGGGTACCATAATCCAAGATTTGGTGTACCCTTAAGATATCTTAAAATCCACTTTGCAGCAGTATAGTGAGATTCCTTAGAGTTCACCTGATATCTAGCACATACACATGTAGAAAACATTATATCAGGCCTACTGGCAATAAGGTAGAGCAGAGAGCCAATTGTGCTTCTGTACTTGGTTTCATCAAAAGGTTTTCCTTTCTCATCCTTGTCCAGAGACATAGCTGAGCTCATTGGAGTCCTCATAGAGGTTGCACTCTCCATTCCAAATTTCTTAACCAACTCCTTGGTGAACTTCGTCTGTGAGATGAAAATTCCATCTTCAGATTATTTCACTTGAAGTCCTAAGAAATATTTTAGCTCACCCATACTGCTCATTTCAAACTTCCCTTGCATAAGTTTTGAGAACTTCTTGCAAAGTTTGTCATCTGTGGAGCCAAAAATAATGTCATCGACATAGATTTGCACTAGCAAAATCTTGCCTTTTACTTCCCTAAGAAATAATGTCTTATCTATCTTTCCTCTTGTGAACTTGTTCTCAAGAAGAAAGCTAGACAGCGTCTCATACCAAACTCGAGGAGCTTGTTTCAAACCATACAAAGCTTTTTGCAGTAAATAAACATAATCAGGATGTTCAGAATCTACAAAACCTGGAGGTTGTTCAACGTATACTTCTTCTTTTATATTACCATTCAGAAAAGCTGACTTGACGTCCATTTGGTATACGGTGAATCCTTTGAATGCAGCATAGGATAAAAATGGCCTGATCGCTTCAAGTCTTGCTACTGGAGCATAAGTTTGATCGAAGTCGATCCCTTCTTCCTATCTGTAACCTTTGGCTACAAGTCTGGCTTTGTTCTTTATGATTGTTCCATCTTCATCCAACTTGTTTCTGTAGACCCACTTCGTTCCAATGATATTTTTATCCTTGGGTTTTGGAACTAGAGTCCACACTTTGCAACGCTTGAATTGATTCAACTCTTCTTCCATTGCAATTATCCAATGGGGGTCTTCATTTGCTTCTTGAAACTTCTTCGGTTCAATTTATGAAAGAAAACTCAAATATATATATTTTCGTTAGTAGTACCTCTTCTCGTTCTTACTCCAACTTGAGGATTTCCTATGATCTGATCAACTGGATGATCCCTCATATGTCTGAATTCAAGATTCCTTTTATGAATTTGGACATCGGGAACATCTTCTACTACAGGAATGACTTCTTCCACTTGAATTGGCTCTTCATCAATATGATCTTCTTCTACTGTTGAGGTTGGGGGAGAGATCTTGACGAAGGTTTGAGCATCGTCTTTGACTGGCTCATCCAAGCATGTATCTTGTAACTTTGAACCTGTAACTTCAATAGAAGCACTAGAAGAGCTGCTATGTAGCATACTCGTCTCATCAAATACCGTTAATAGATTCTTCTACAACCAGGGTTTTCTTATTAAAAACTCTATAAGCTCTACTATAGCTACTATAGCCTACGAAAATACCTTCAAAGCTCTTTTCACTAAACTTGGTTTTGTAATGCTTTCCATTATTAAGTACAAAGCATTTACTACCAAAGATTCTAAAATAAGAGATGGTTGGTCTCTTGCCTTTTAGTAGTTCATAAGTAGTCTTTTCATGGTTCTTGTTTATGAGTGCTCTATTTTGCATGTGGCAAGCAGTGTTGACGGCTTCAGCCCAAAGGTATTCGGGTAGTGAAGTGTCACTCAACATTGTTCTGCAAGCCTCAATGATTGTTCTATTCCTTCTCTCAGCTACCCCATTTTGTTGTGGAGTTCGAGGAGAGGAAAACACATGAAAGATACCAAGGCTTTCACAAAATTCTGTCATGGCCCCAGATTCAAATTCTGTTCCATGGTCACTTCTGATTTTGACCACTGAACATTCAAATTCATTCTGGATTTGCTTGACAAACTTAGTGAAAATATCAAATGTATCTGGCTTGTGTTTTAGAAAGAATACCCATGCAAAATGTGAGTAATCATCTACAATAATTAATGTGTAAGACTTACCTCCTAAACTTCTAATTTGCAAAGGACCAAACAAGTCCATATGAAGTAGTATAAACACCTAGTTGAATCTTTGCCAATTATACTCTTAAAGGTAGCTCTTGTTTGCTTGCCTTTTACACAAGCATGACAAGGTCTATCTTTAATGCACTTAATATTTGGCGCATCACGCACTAAGTTTTGTGAAAATAATTTATTTATAGTTTTGAAATTTATATGTGCTAATATCTTTTGCCATTGGTTAGCAAGAGATGCACTATCTTTTGCTAAAAGACACACTGGTGTAGAAGAGGATAAACAAAGAAAATTTAAACAAAATATATTTCTACAACGAGTTCCTGATAAAATCGTTTCCGAATTTTCTACCGACTTTATCAAACACTTATGATGAATAGAAAATACTTACCGATTTTATCAAACACTTACCGATTTTATTTCGTGTAACCCCGTTATTATGGCAATAAATAAATTTAGTTTTTATTTCGTGCATTTTTTATTCATAGCGTAATTTAAATTCTGCAATTTCATTTCTGCACTGCAATTTCAATTTCTAACTTAGCTTTATTTCTACACCGTATTTCAATTCATAAACTTAGTTTCATATCCGCACTTCAATTTTGCAATTTTTCTTTCTTTAGCTAGATTTATTTGTTGCCATAACATCGGTTTTCCTTTAGATTCAAATTTATTCGTCTTCGTAAACTTTTGCTCTTTTTCTTCCTTGACACGGGATCGATGGAGCCGAATATTACGTTTTCGTTTATTTTCGCTTTAATTCGAATTTTGGTTATCTCTTTTTTCGCTTTGATTCGAATTTACTCGCCGTCATAATTTTCGTTCTTTTTCTTCCTTGACGCGGTAGAGAGTAGAGCGGAATATTATGTTTTCGTTTATTTTCATTTCAAAGCAATTTTCGTTCTCGTTATGTTTCGTTCCCGCAATTTCCTCCTTCATTGTTTTCGTTATTTTCGCTTTTGTTTTATGTTATCGTTTATGTGTTTGTTTATTTTACGTCTTTTCGTTGTTTTATGTTTTCATTACTTATGTTTTCGCTATTTCTCTTCATAGCTTAGTTTTATTTTATTGTCATGCATTTATTTCTCGTCTACCCATTTGGGTAAAACTTGCACTGCATTTATTTCTCATCTACCCGTTTGGGTAGAACTTGCTCACGCATTTACTTCCCCTCTACCCATTTGGGTAGAGACTGCATTCCTTTAATTTTTGTCCTTTAATTTCAGTCATTTAAATTCCCGTAGAGTGCGTGAGTTTTTCATTTAGTGCGTCCTTTTTCTTTTTATCGCTTTTCTTGGTTTTTGCTAAACGCACACCAAGCCCGCGATTATTATCATTTATTGCTTTCTAAATTATTGCAAACTTAAAAATCAATCGATCTTTTCGATAAAATTATAGCCGTAGCTCGAAGTAACAATACTCGACGGGACCCAGGACTAAATACGACCTTGATATGATTTTTTATCATATATACTACACGCGATAGGTGCGCTTGCCTCCTACGTCGTCCTATTTTCTTATCAAGTTTTTGGCACCATTGCCGGGGAATTTCATCGATATTGCGAAAAAAGTATACACTATTGATTTTATCATCTTTAAAAAAATAAAAAAAATTAAAAAACCCCAAAAAACCCAAAAATATATGTTTTCTCTTTTTCTTAAGCTTTAATTTGTATATAAATGTGCATATAAGAAAACTCAAAAAAATGATAGGATTTCTATTTGTTTCATTAAGTTTTTATATGCATATTTGAAAACATATTATTTCTAATTTCAAAGTGAAAAAAATAATGAAAGACTTTAAAACCAAAATCAAAATGAATTCTAGGAATTTTAAGATGGGACAATAGATCATTTTCTCGAAGTCGGATTACTCGACAGACCCGAAAGGGGATTTTTGTCGATATTTTGAAAAGAGGAAACCCCATTGCTTTTACCTTATTATTTCTACATTTTCTTCTTTGCTTTTCATCTTAAAGGTTTTCTTTATTAATTTTGTTTTTTTCTTATGTTTTAATATAAATTTGAATATGCGTATTTCAAAATGATGAAAATACATTTAGAAAACTCCAAAAAATATATATATGGTTTTACTTTTTATATATATATTTCATCCTTTTTGTGATATAGAAAAAACCAAAACTCATAAATGTTCTTTTTACTTTGTTTTTCTCTTTTTTGTTCTTATTATTTTTGTTCCTTTTTTTTAGTATCATTATGTATATAAATGTACATATAAGAAAAATCCAAAAAATTTAATATAATTATGTATCTTTCTTTTTGTAAATATCTTTTTCCTTTTTTTTTCTTTCTTTCTTATTTTTATTTTTAGGTTTTATATATGTAAATTATATATGTAAATATTTGGCTAAATTTTGAAAAATCAAAAAAAAAGTGATGATGATGGAAGAACTAAAAAATCCCACAAAAAAAAATTAATTAAGTATTTTTGGCTTTCTAATTTTTTCTTTTTTCCTCTTTCCTTTTTCTTGCTTTTCTTTTTTGTTACGTATTTATATATATTTTTATCATATTAAAAATCCAAAGAAAAATGATGATGAAAATATTGAAAAATTAAAAAAATATATGTTTTGTTTTCTTTCTTTGTTTTTTTTTCTCTTTCTTAAGTCTTATTACTTATTAAGTTTAATTTTGTATATAAATATGCATAAAAAATGGTATGATTTCTATTTTATTTTGATTAAGATTATATATGCATATTTAAGCAAAACAAAATAATACTCTAATTAAAATGACAAAATAATGGAAAATTTTGAAACATAAATCAAAAAGAATTTTTGGAATTTTTGAGATAGAATAATAGGTAGTTTTCTCGAAGTAGGATTACTCGACAGACCCGAAAGGGGATTTTTGTCGATATTTTGAAAAGGGGAAACCCTATTACTTTTATCCTTTCATTTCACTTCTTCTTCTTTGCTTTTTATTTTAAAGTTTCTCTTTATTTTTCTCTTTTTTATTAAGTATAAAGGTTTTTATATATATGCATATTTTAACAATGATGAAAATATATTTAGAAAACTTTCCAAAAAAATATATATAGTTTTGCTTTATGTATATATGTTTTATTTTTTATTTTGTAACTAAGAAAAATTGGAAAAACAAATAAAAAACTTTTATATATATGCATATGATTTTATCATTTTTATCACCCCCCCCCATGTACATAAACCTTTATTATTATGTTTTAACATCTTTTGCAGGTAATTATTCCGGTTATCCCATCTCCAAAATAGGGGCGTGCTTTTCCCCCCTGCTTTTTCCCCCCTTGTATTTTCTTTTTCCTCTTTTTCATGCTTTTGTACATATATAGAATTGTTCCTCATACTTACTTCAACATTGGGGACAATGTTGATTTTAAGTATAGGGGTATGGTATGATGTTTTCCCCCTTTGTAATTATTGTCCCCCATTTTTACTTAGAAAAAACCAAAAAATGACAAAATAAATAAAATAGCAAAATTTGTTACAACATAAAAAATTATTTGTTATAACATAACAAAATTTGTTATGACATAATAAATTATGTTGCAACATCTTTGTCCCTCTTATAAATGTTTATGTCCCTCTTATAAATGTTTATAAATTATGTTGCAACATCTTTGCAACATCTTTGTCCCTCTTACATAAAATTCAAAAATCCAAAAAAATCATTAATTAACTTAGAAAAAACACAAAAAAAATTTTTATAAATGTTTTATGTTTATGTCTTTTATTTGTATATAAAAATCCTTATTTATAATAATAAATCAAAATCCAAAAAATGATGAAAAGTTTTACTAAAAAAATTTTGTTATAACAAAATTCACATATTTTGTCATAACACCAAAAATTTTTATATAAATTTTTAATTTTCTTTCTCTTTCTTTTTCTTTTTTAGTATTAATGTATATATTTTACCAAAATTAAAAATTAAAAAAAAAATTTTGATGAAAAAAAATATATTACAAAAAACAAAAAAAAATATTTTGTATGTATTTTTGCTTTTCTTAATTTTCTTCTTTCTTTTTGTTACTTTGTTTTTATTAAGTATTTATATATGTATTTTGTTATAAAAAATCAAAAATAATAATATATATATCTTAAAAACTCCAAAAAAATGATGAAAAAACTTATCAAAAAATCCAAAAAAGGAATAAAACCCCTACTTTGCTTTTTGTTACTTCTAAGGCTAGGTTAGGTTTATCTTTAAGCGTTTTTCATTATTTTTGATTTACTAAAACCATTTTATTTGTAACATAGTTTGTAGGTTTAAATTTTTTGAATTTTAGTAGTAAAAAATATTTTGTGATTTTAATTCAATTTGAGAAGAAAATTTTTAGCACTACCTCGAGTTAACACTAAATAGATTCGCTTTTGTATTAAATTGGCAAACCTTTTTTAGATTCAATTATTCTAACTCGAAACTTGTGAAACTTTAGGAATATTCTAATCTACTAAATTTTGCTCTCAAATCCTTTTTTATTATTCTAGTTTTTCTTTTGAAACCCTCACCCCTTTAGCTTGGCATAAAAAAAGTAAAAGAAGAAGTTTTAAAAGAAATCCTGTGTCAATGGGAATAAAAAGATTCCGTAAACACAGGCACCCAATATTGTTAAAAGAAATCCCGTGTCAATGGGAATAAAAAATAAAATTCCGTAAACACGGGCATTGGGTTAAGTTTAAAATGATTTCAATTATCCCCCGTAAACCAACGCTGGGAATCAAAGCAAAACCACCAAAATGGTGGGGTGAGAGGATTAAATCCATCACCCCTAATCCAAGCACTCTTCTTTTTGCCAAGGCTACCTTTTTTCCCCTACCCCTTAGCCAATAAAATTGTAGGCTAGATTTTAATTTAAAAAGTTTGCGAGAGCATAATTGGTAGGTTTTATTTATTCTTAAAAAATTTCTTTAAAAAGTTAAAGTTTTATATAATTCTACTCTAATTAAAGGCGCCAGAGACTGCAATATTCGACGCTATTTAACTAACTTTAGAAGTCTCGCTAAAACTTTTTTGCTCTTTTTAAATCATCTTCATAATTTAGCACTTACCTCTTTAAATCTCCTAAATTTATTTCGATCTCACTTTTGATTAAATAAAAACTTTAGTAATTAGAAATTTTATTAAACGTCTTATAGGTATCCCTTACTTTTTGCTCTGGAATAGCAAAAGCTTAAGTATGGGGGTATTTGATGAATAGAAAATATTGCATATTTTTTATATAATTTCTAGGCTAATTTGGGTATTTTTGTACATGCAATATGTAAATTATTGAAATAATAGCTTGTTTTATCTTGTTTGTAAATATATGTAAATATATGTAAATATTATAAGTATAAATAAATATTGATATATTTTTAATACATATATATTTATGTATATATGTAATAATAAATAGTATATATGTATATATGTAATAAATACATATATGTATATATGTAATAATAATAAGTATATATATATATATTTTGTGTATCTTATTTAGTGTATGTTTTATTTAAACGTAAATTTTATTTAGTGTATAATAATGTTGTATAAAACTATAATGTATTTATATATATATATATATATATATATATATATATATATATTAAGTTAATAAAAAATCGTTTTTTTTTTAGTTAGTTGTTTTATAATTAAAGTTAATAAAAATATGTTTTTAAATTTATTAAAGTTGATATATTTTAAATATTAAATATCTGTAAATATATATTATAAATAAAATGTTCCCCTGCTAAACAGAGAAGCACGCTTGGTCGAGTGGTTTGGTTGGCTTAACCTTGGCAAAGGTGGTCGGTTCGAAACCTGGCCAGCGCCATTTTGCGCAGATTTAATCCGCCAGCTGCTATCCCGGTGCCCGCTGCCCGCGCCCATGCCCTGATGTCCGCTGCCCTGCCTCCACGCGCCAGCCCGAAGCCCACCAGCAAACCTCTAGCTCAGCCCGCCAGCTTACCTTCCAGCCCTCTAACCGCACCCCACCTTCTAGAACCAGGCCAGCTGCTACCCGCCAGCTGCTCTTCCAGCTGCTATCAAATTCTTTCCTTTTTTTACTACTAAATGCAGCCCATTTTCTCTATAAATAGGAGCCCCTCCCCCTCACTAATTCTCTCTCTTGGATTGCCCTTTTTTGGGTGATCTTCCACAATCCTTGCCACCTTAGTTTTTGTATTTTATTTTTGTATTTTATTTTTGTAATTTCTTATATAAATGTTGTAATTTTATTTTCATGTTTTGTTTTTTATATAAATTAGTTAAATGTTGTAATTTTTTGTAATCTTTTTAAATGTTGTAGTGTTTTTATAAATGTTGTAATTAAATGTTGTAATGTTTTTATTTTTGCAATTTTATTTCGTGTAACCCCGTTATTATGGCAATAAATAAATTTAGTTTTTATTTCGTGCATTTTTTATTCGTAGCGTAATTTCAATTCTGCAATTTCATTTCTGCACTGCAATTTCAATTTCTAACTTAGCTTTATTTCTGCACCGTATTTCAATTCATAAACTTTGTTTCATATTTGCACTTCAATTTTGCAATTTTTCTTTCTTTAGCTAGATTTATTTGTCACCATAACATCGGTTTTCCTTTAGATTCAAATTTATTCGTCTTCATAAACTTTTGCTCTTTTTCTTCCTTGACACAGGATCGATGGAGCCGAATATTACGTTTTCGTTTATTTTCTGTTTTAATTCGAATTTTGGTTATCTCTTTTTTCGCTTTGATTCGAATTTACTCGCCGTCACAATTTTCGTTCTTTTTCTTCCTTGACGCGGTAGAGAGTAGAGCGGAATATTATGTTTTCGTTTATTTTCATTTCAAAGCAATTTTCGTTCTCGTTATGTTTCGTTCCCGCAATTTCCTCCTTCATTGTTTTCGTTATTTTCGCTTTTGTTTTATGTTATCGTTTATGTGTTTGTTTATTTTACGTCTTTTCGTTGTTTTATGTTTTCATTACTTATGTTTTCGCTATTTCTCTTCATAGCTTAGTTTTATTTTATTGTCATGCATTTATTTCCCGTCTACCCGTTTGGGTAGAACTTGCACTGCATTTATTTCCTGTCTACCCGTTTGGGTAGAACTTGCTCACGCATTTACTTCCCCTCTACCCATTTGGGTAGACACTGCATTCCTTTAATTTCTGTCTTTTAATTTCAGTCATTTAAATTCCCGTAAAGTGCGTGAGTTTTTCATTTAGTGCGTCCTTTTTCTTTTTATCGCTTTTCTTGGTTTTTGCTAAACGCACACCAAGCCCGTGATTATTATCATTTATTGCTTTCTAAATTATTGCAAACTTAAAAATCAATCGATCTTTTCGATAAAACAATATCCGTAGCTCGAAGTAACAATACTCGACGGGACCCAGGACTAAATACGACCTTGATATGATTTTTTATCATATATAGTACACGCGATAGGTGCGCTTGCCTCCTACGTCGTCCTATTTTCTTATCAACTTATCTTTACGAAAATCAACTATGTATCCTTTATCACACAGTTGACTTATGTTTATCAGATTATGTTCTAATCCTTCCACATAAGCTACATCTGAAAAGGATACATTACCATTAGAAATCATACCGTAGCCTTTTGTTATTCCTCTGTCTGATCCGCCAAAAATAACTTTTGGTCCGTTCTCAACTGGAATAAAATTTTGTAAGAGGCTTCTAGTTCCGGTCATATGCCGAGAACAACCACTGTCCAAATACCAGATATGATTTTTGTTGGCCTTTGGACATACCTGCAAAAACAAATTACTTTGCCTTAGGAGCCCAAACTAATTTGGGTCCTTGGTCCCTCGTTAGTTGAGCACCACGATGAATGTTAACATTGTGAGTGGTCTTTCTTGCAATGTTTACTTGTGGTCTCTTGAAATAAGTGGAATTGAACCAGCAATCTACTGCAAAGTGACATATTTTGCCGCAACACCAACAGTTAAACCTGTTGTACCTTCTCTTAGTCTTCGCCTGCTTAACTTTTTGAACGTTAGTTTTGGCAGGAGCAATCCTTCTAGATGAGGATGCCTCATGAGTACAGCACACACATGGTAGTGCTTTCTCCTTAGGCTTGGGTGTAATATCCTTCACTATTGGTGCTCTCATAGCACTCAGACCATGAACATAAGGACCATAATCTCTCAGATTAATCTCTTGATAAGGTGCCTTGAAAGCACTTTCACCGAGAATTCGAGGACGAGCCCACCCCTTATAGTCATTGTCAGGCGCAAAGTTAATTGGTCGTGTCAAGTGACCATAAGTTCTCTCCATATCATAGACATTTATAGGAAAGAAAACTTTCTTAAATGCCATTTGATCTTGATGGGCTTTCCCTTTCTCTTCGACGGTAGCTTTCTTAGCATTCTTATTTTTCTTCTTGGCAAGGGTTCCCTTAAAAGAATTAATTGTACCAGCCATAAGACCTAAACCATTGCTATCTGCTTTAGCAGAGAAAGTATCAATGATTGGAAGAATGGTTTTCAGTTGTGAAAACTTTTCAACTAGCTTCTTCTCAGCGGCTAGCTGTTCTTCCAGAACTTTGATGGAGTTCTCTCTCCGATCAAGGAGATCATCCGAGCTTTTGATCTTGTCTTTCAAGACTTAGATTTCCCCTCTGAAGGAAGAAAGTTGTTCAACTTCCTTTCTCAGATTAGATTCCACTTCTTTGAGAGACATGATCTCCTTGGCCTGAATTTTGACTACCTTTCGGCATCTATCAAAGCTTTTAAGAATTTCAGTATATTGGGCCATGAGGTTTGAGTCATCATCCGAGGGGTAATCCTTTTGTTCAGCTGAGGCATAATCAGAGTCGGATAAGATGGTGTGAGAATTTACCTTCTCGGTATATGGAGGTTCTTCTTCATCATCAGTCATGGCCATCAGCCCGAAGTAGGCTTCTTCTTCACTACTTGATTTCTCTGAGTCACTGTCGCTTACAGTTTTGGACTTTTTGGCGACTAGGCTTCTTTCAGTCTTCTTTTTCACGACTGTGGATTTCATTTCATCTTTCCTTCCACCTTCTTTCTTCTTATAAGGGCATTCAGCGATCATGTGCCCCGGCTTATTACAATAATAGCAAACTATGTCAGAAGAAATATGTTTACTAGTTTTAGTCTTATACCTGTCATGATTGCTAGAACCCTTTCTGTGATGATCACCATCACGTCAAGAATGCCTATAGTTAGAGGAGGAAGACTTGTTCTTCATGTGCCTTCTTTTATTGAGCAGTTTCTTGAACTGTCGGGAGATTAGAGAAAACTCCCCATCAGACATTTCAGAACTGGAGGAGTCGGCTTCAGATTCTTTTTCATCATCAGATTCTTGTGCTTTAATTGGAGACAAGGCTCTGCTTTTTCTGGAACTATAGGCCTTCATAGCCAAGGTCCTTTCCTTGCTTGAAATCCTATTCCCGTCTTCTTCTATTTTGCGAATATCATTTGCTGCTCATGGTATAATAACTTCCCAAACAGATTCTGTGGGTCTAGGTTTGGTAACTTTCCAAACTCCCTGATTGCAACTATCTTGCTATCCCAGTCTTTCGTCAGGGATCGCAGGAATTTGTCATTTAGTTCACCATTAGTAAATTCCCGACCATAATTTCTTAGGTCGTTAACGATTTTGAAGAATCTTTCGTATGCATCGGCAATGCACTCATTTTTACTTTGCTTGAATGCCTCGTACTCTTGATTTAGAAGAGATCTTCTGTCATCCCTTACTTCTTCAGTACCTTCCATAAGAACTATTAAGGATGTCCACATATCTTTGGCTGACCTGCAGTGGATTAGATTTTGTAACATGGAGTCATCCACCGCACTAGCAATTATATTCTTCGCCTTTTTATCAAGGGCAACGAGAGGGATTTCATCCTTTGTTAAGTCCATCATTTTCTTTGGAACTTGAACGGTAGGGTCAATTGTTGAGGCAGTCATTGGCACATGAGGGCCTTCTTCCACGACTTGGAAAATTCTTGGGTCAACAGCTTCCATATAAAATCTGTCTCTTTCTTTCCACATAGGAAAATTAGCCTTTGTGCATATTGGTAATTTCAACGAGGAAGATTCCTTGCTTCTTTCCATGATTTGCTAGCAACTAGATTGGATAGATCTTATTCAAGGTGTTAACCTTTAAAGAACAACGACCCTCTGATACCAATTAAAGTATCTAGTTGCCAACCTAAATCACCTAGAGGGGGGTGAATAGGTGATAACTGCGCCTTTTGCGGAATTAAAAACTTGATGAAATAGAACGCACAGAAAGTAAATCACAATCACAGATAACACAAGAAATTTATAGTGGTTCCCCATTCTTGGGTACTCCACTTGCCAGCCTCACCAATCTAGCACCACAGCTAGACTTGACTACTTCACTATAACTTGGATCAAGAATGATATTACAATCTCGGAGTCAACACTCTTACAACTCGGAGACAAATCTCCTACAATCTCAGAGGAACCTCTCTTACAACTCGGAGAACACCTCTCCTACAACTCGGAGAACACCTCTCCTACAATCAAATGTAATAAAGAATTGATACAAAATTATCAATACATAACCAGATCTGAAAGGCCTTGATATCTTCTTCCTTCTTGAGGCTTGTAATGCTTTGACTTTGTTGTCGATGAGGAAGAACAATAAAGTTCAGATCTGACCTTCTTTGATTCGATTTGATCCAATAGAAACAGTAAATGATGGAGCAGTGATCAATCGAACCTTTACATCCACAGGAGACAACTTATTTAGAATAGCAAATCGATCTCCAGCTTTTCGACAGGAGGCGGCACTTTCACGTTCTTGGAACGAAAGGAGAATTAGGGCTTGATCATAATAATGAATTATTATCTTTGGAACTTAAGAACGAGTGCCTTTTATAATAAAAGACTTAACGGCATCAGTTAAGGTAGAATGAACCTTAAACGAAATCAAAAGAGCCGTCTGAAAAGATAGAGTGATTTAACGTCCCGTCAAAAAGGAATTAGAAAAGATTTCAGGAAAAAGACAGATTTCTCGAGAACTAGATGAGCTTCCAAGAAAACAGAATACAGAACAAAGGAATTAATCTATCGAGAACATAGAGCTTCTCGAGAAAAGAATTAACTTCAGAGAACACAGAATTCAAAATGAAGGAATTAACTTCTTGGGAACAAAGAACTTCTCAAGAAAAATAGGATAAAGAACAAAACAATTAATTTCTCGAGAGCAAAGGATTTCTCGAGAAATAAATCGAATTTGGCTTCAAGAAGAACATAGAAGTAATTTTACAGGAGAGAAAATACTTTCTCGAAAGATAGAAGAACTTTTCGAGAAAAGAAAATAGAGAACTAGATCAAAACAGAGTAAAATGGTCCGCCAGCGAAGATCCGTCTAACTGAGCTCAAAGAAACATTTTAACTTCAACAAAACATCAAACGACGAAATAATAAGAGTTCGTCAAACGGAGATCAAAGAAATCAATTCAATCTTTCAGCTAAACAGCGCTCGATGAAATGTCGTCACTTCGTCAAACGAAGATCGACGAACGACGAAAGCGCTTACTTCAGCAAAAACTGAGAACGACAAAACTAAATTCAGTTCGTCGAACTGAGATCGACGAACGCGGTCGACGAAAACAAATTCAACACAGGCGAAACAGCGGTCGACGAAAACTTCTTATATTTGTCGAATGGAGATCGACGAACGCGGTCGACGAAATTACTTTCAGCTTAGGCAGAACTGAGATCGACGAATTTTATTCAGTTCGTCGAACTGAGATCGACGAACGCGATCGACGAAACAGCGGTCGACGAAAACTTCTTCTATTCGTCGAACTGAGATCAACGAACGCGCCAACTTTCGTCGAACGCAGAATTTACTTAGATAACTTTCTGTTTCATCCTTGAATACAGAACAGCGGCACCTTGCTTTAGCTCTTCCTTTGTGTTTGAATAAAAAGTACATCCCATTAGAGAGATTTCACATGAATCAACACCTTGGTCCATACAATGAGGAGTTACATTGCATAGGCATGTGTTTGATGACCCATTGAAACCTGACATTGGTTTGTACTTAGCCATTTAAAAACCTGCAAACCCATTACTAGAGAGCAACATCAAATACAAACTCAATTCAACTTAGTTCAAGGGGACTTCTTCAAATCAAGGTAATTGTGGATACAATTGCCAACAATTTCTGAAGGAGGATTTCTTCACGCCAGATCCAAACAACGATCGCTTCAACCACGCTTATTCTACAGTGGTCTTCCATCTCCAACTTCAGAAGTTCTTCATGAGGGAGTTGTTATATTATTGTAGTTTATTCCATCTCTTTTTATTGTAATCGTGTATTGAATTCACCTCATGTTGGCGACTAGGTCTGGGTAGGACTTAGGGTAGAAATTCGCTTCTTGTTGGTGACTAGTTCTATGGTTTAGATCTAGGAGGTGATCGAGGCCATATCCGGGGAAGGATTGGCTAGAGCGGCTTGAGGTTGTTTCTGGGGAAGGATAGGCTAAAGCTATCGGTTTGTGGGGATACGAGTTGGGATAAAAACGAAAAGAGTTTTTATTATTCGCCTTCGATTTCTAGCGTTATAAGAAATCAAATTTTGTATTCCTACATTTCATATTAATAAAATCATGTCTATATTTTATTTCACTTGGTTTGCTTGATTTCTCTCTTTTTTAATCTCTCATTATTTCAAGTATATCAAAATATATTAAAAGTTTTAAAACCCTTATTCACTCCCCCCCCCCCCCCACCTCTAAGGGTGCCTATAAATCCAATAAGTGGTATCAAAGCAGGTTATTCCAAATCGGCTTAACAACCGAGAATAATGGTGTCTCATGATCTCGCTTCTATTATTGGGGGAAATTTTTATGAAGAAGGAAAATCAGAAGCACCACCTTTATTTGAAGGGAGAAATTATAGAGGGTGGAAAATTTTAATGGAAAAGTTTATTAAAACCTTAGATATCAAAGCATAGAATATAGCAATAGTAAGACCAGCAGATGAATCAAATAAACTAGAATGTCACCTAAACGCAAAGGCTTTGAATAGTATTTTTTGTGCTTTATCTCATGATATTTTCAAATTAATATATTATTTTTCTAGTGCATACAAAGTATGGAAATTTCTTGAAGAATTATATGATCTTCCTTTCACAGGTATGGAACAAACACAGGTGGAGAAGGACATACAAGCATCCACCATTACTCAAGGAGATCTCTCTCATAGCAAAACCATGGAAATCATGGAAATTGACTTAGACAAAGAGAGCAATTAATCAAGAGAAAATGAAGATGAAAATTCATCTATAAAGGAGGAAGGCCTAGAAGACAACAAAGGACCTCCATGTTCACATATTGTCTCTTCTGATAGGGCTGTAAGAAAGTCTAATTCGTCTTTTGTGATAACTTCTATCTCTACTTTCCATATAATAAAAATGGCTAAACATAAAATCAAGAAATTGAAAATTGCTAATAAAAATTTACGTTTTAGAAAATAAAAGGTTAAAGACTAATTTAAAATCTAAAAGTGATGTGGCTTCTCCATCTTGCTCTCTAATTGAAATCTCAAAACCTTATTTTGATTGTAATGATATTAAAGAAAAATACAAGGAACTTCAAAAGGAATTTATTTTTGTAAGAGAACATAATGAAAAATTATCTTTAGAAAATTAATCTTTGAAAAGTGATTGTGCTACATGCCAAAGTTATAAAATTGAAATCAAGGAAATGGATGAAACATTTGAGGAAATTAGAAATAACTATCAAACTCATATTGACTATATTGTTTCCACTCTTAAAAATAGCACAATTGCTTATAATAAAGCAAGACATAATCTCAAAGCTAAGAATTATGAATTAGAAACTAAAATCAACTCGCACAAGGAAATCATAAAGGAAAACACTCAAAACACGCATTCTCAATATCAAGCAAAATCCAAAAGCAAGTTGAATATGAATTCTCAAATTTTGAATAAGCCAAACAATGGAAATAAAAAACTTCACAAGATTGAAAATAAATTCCAAAATATTATCTTCATTATCATTTACAACATCAATCTTCTCCCAACACAAAATTAAATGTTCACAAATTTCCTATGAAAATATTTTCAATAATGATCACAATTATAAACTTCAAAAAAAAAATATTCACAATGGAAATGTGATGCATAAAAACAGTATTATTGGTTGTTCTAACTCGCATATCATTTTTATGCTAAAAACTCTGATTCATTAATGGATTTCAAAATAACTATGTGTGTTTTTCAAAAATTCAAATAAAAATATAAACCCATAGGCTACAAACTTATCATTAGATTTAAATGCTTAATGTTTCCAATGATTATTATCCCATGATTACATATCTCATCATAGCGAGGGCGTAGGGTTGTAGGCATTAGATAACCTAACCTCTAAGTTATGTCTCGTCCTTAACCGGGGAGGGTTCTAGTGGGGCCTTGCGAGGCATTGAGGGGAAAGAGTGCTTGATTGAGTTTTGTCTAGTGTTTGCATATGGGACTAACACCCCAACCTACGGCATGTTTGTAGCTCCTCATGACCATCCGTCACTTAGTGCGAGGCTAGGGTGTAGACATATTTTCTGGGTAGATTGGTTACTTAGAAATCATTACCTTGTTATGCTAAAAACTCGGATTTATTTCTATGAAATTCTATATGCTAAAAACTCCTTATCGTTTCATTTCCTCTAAAAAGCTCGATCATGCCTTATCTTTTCTTATCAAAAACCTCTTTTATGTTTATTGCTACCTTAACCCACTTTTGTTAATAACAAAAGGGGGAGAACTAACATGATAAATAATAAAACGCTATCAAATGGGAAAACTAACATGGTTAATAATTAAGAAGATAGCCTACATATAAGGGGAGCATTCACATAAGGGGAGCATTCACATAGGGGGAGCATGTATTTAGGGGGAGCAATTCTAAATACTAATATCGACAATTATCCTAAGTCATCACTCACACACACACAAGTAGGTTTCATCATGCTTATATATTAATGCTCTAATTTATCATTAATGTATTTGTTATTATCAAAAGGAAGAGTTTGTTGGAACATGGTCATCCGCATCTCCTAGGTTTGAGAATAACAAATCCAATGTGTATTTGATTTTATGTGTTTAAGTGTGCGGGAAACAAAGCCATGTGACTCAAGGATAACATATGAAGGTTGCCCCCAAGTTTGAAGCCAAAATTCCAACATTCCCACTAGCGTCGGCGGTAGCACCTAGCGCAGGCGCTAGCTATGATTAGAGCAATTTCGGGAGCTATTTTAGAAGGAGCTAGTTCCAGGCGGTAGAGGATAGCGCAGGCGCTATCTCGGAGCACAAGAGGCAATGCGGCAGAGTTTCCTTGGAATGAAAGATACGCACGCGCAGGATAATTATATACCAGGATAGCGCTGGCGGTAGCTCTAGCGCATGCTCTAGCTCTCTCTCCTATAAAAGGAGCCCTCTTCTCTCATTTTTATTACACAAGTTTAAGAGAGGTTGAGTGCCAAAATTCTAGAGCCTTACTCTACCGAAAACTGATCTCCCACCAAAGTTCCATGAATTTCTGAAGGAGGATTTCATCACGCCGGATCCGAACGACGATCGCTTCAACCATGCTTAATCTACAACGGTCTTTCATCTCCAACTTCAGAAGTTCTTTAAGAGGGTGTTGTTATATTATTGTTGTTTATTTCATCTCTTTTTATTGTAATTGTGTAGCGAATTCGCCTCGTGTTGGCGACTAGGTCTAGGTAGGACTTAGGGCAAAAATTTGCCTCGTGTTGGCGACTAGGTCTATGGTTTAGTTCTAGGGGGTGCTCGAGGCCATATCCAGGGAAGGATTGGCTAGAGCGGCTTGAGGCCGTATCCGGGGAAGGATAGGCTAAAGCCACCGGTTCGTGGGGATACAAGTCAGGATAGAAAACGAAAAGAGTTTTTATTATTTGCCTTCGATTTCTAGCGTTATAAGAAATCAAATTTTGTAATCCTACATTTCATATTAATAAAATCATGTCTATATTTTATTTCACTTGGTTTGCTTGATTTCTCTTTATTTTAATCTCTCATTATTTCAAGTATATCAAAATATACTAAAAGTTTAAAAAACCTTATTCACCCCCCTCTAAGGGCGCCTGCAGATCCAATAAGTGGTGGGTCTTCGATATTGATGGTCGTTCACACTCACATCGATACGCTAGCTTGGCAAGTGTGGTTTTGCACTTGGCCAAGGAAAGACTTGTGCGCCAGCCAGCAAGAGTACGCAGGTGCTCCACAGTTGTGTTCTTCGAATTGAGGCATATGATAGGTCTAGGTTAGGTAGTATGAATACCAACCTAGAGGTGGGCGAGTCCCAACCCACTACTTCAGTTTGCCACTATAGGGGTAATCTGGGAGTTTTGCTATCTCCAAAAAGGGGGAACTATAAAGGTCTATGTGCATAGAGTCGGCTGTGTGTGTTGCACTTGTGTGATCATAACATTAATTGCATAACTCTGCATGTCATAGCATAAGCATTGCATTTCAACCCATACCCCTATCGTATAAATTAGTATGGGACTTTTTATACGATATGCCTTGCCAAATGACCCTTTGGTCTATAGGTTTGTATGGGCATTCCTATAAATCAAGGTTACTTTTCTATTCTAGACTTGTGTTTACTTACTTTACTTGTTCTTTACCCTGCCTTACTTTACTGTTCTTTATATACGTACACTTGTGTAGTGGTAGACAATTCTGTAGCTAGGCAATGTCATCTGCTTTGATATATACCACCCCTTGTTGTTCTCTGCTTCGTCCCTCCTGCACAGTGCCTAGGAGCCACTGGGGGATGGGTGGGGGAAACGAGGCTTAGTCTTTTTAACTAATGGTCGGTGGACCATGTCATTTTATGGGACCGAGGAGACGCAGCACCACCAGAGGCTGGAGCAGATGGAGGCGGGCCAGTCTAGCACAGGAGCACCAGTCTCAGGATCCGTGAGTGTTACTAGTAGATTTTTCTTCCGCGAGTGACCTTGTAGTGAGGACATGATGTACTGGGCGTGAGCCTTTTTTATTGTTACCTCTTATTCAGTTATTATCTGTGGACATCAATCTTTATAATTTTATATTTTATGTGATGTGGACTTGAACTTATTCTTGGTTCATTTGTACTTTTCTTTAGAGATCGATATTGCTGGCAGGGTCGGTGTTTTATAGTGGCGACCTTCCCGAGTGATGGTGTCACCGCAAAGCGGCGGTTCTGGGCATAAGACCCGATTTTGTAGTAAAAAATGGGGTCATTCACAGGGTGGAGATCGGGCCCGAGTGCATTTCAACCCCTGCCCCAGCAGGCCATAGTGATCGCCCGAGGAAGGGGGAAGAAGGAACCATCCCGGAAGATGGGGGGATGGCGTTATCATACTATGGCTTTCACTAGGAGGAAGTTCATGCAACGGCCACCTGCCCTAAGTTTCTGAAGGTTAGGGAAGGAAGAAGGGCCCCACCATGGGAGTAGAAGTTGTTACTGGAAGGAGCAGGAACAAGAGAAGAAGAGGAGGATTAGTGCGAAGAGTAGGCCGATTTGGGGACCCAAGGCAGGATCGAAGTGATCCATGGGGGGTAGGGATCGAGGCCACCTGCAAGGGGATTATCCATGCCATCTACCATCGGCGTGTCACCTCGACCTCCCGAGCCCTTCCCCCAAGGGACAGGATCACTTTCTCAGCAAAGGACATGCCGGCCCATGAGGACCTATTCTACGATGCGCTGGTGATCCAGGCAGAGATCGAGAACTTCATGGTCTCCCGAATCTTGGTGGAAAATGGGAGCTCGGTTAATGTGGACTTCAAAAAGGCCTTTGATGAGATGAAGGTGGAGGCAAAAAGAGTGCTGGCCTCGGATGGACAGCTCTTTGGTTTCTCTGGAGAGAGGAAGGAGGTAGTGAGAGGAACCAAACTTCTTGTGACTTTGGGAGGGATGTCAAAAACCTGTCGATTAATTATCATAGACATGTCGAGCAGTTATAATGCTAGTTTTGGGCATCCCCTCATCAGTGCCTTCAAGTATGTGCCCTCCTCTTACCACCAATATTTGAAATATAGCATAGAAGGTGTCCAGATTCGGGTCAGGGGAGACCCCAAGGTAGCCCGACAATGTTACATCAAGGGGGTCAACACTATCTCATAGAAGAAGGAAGCGGAGGAAGTAGGCCGGGTGCTGGAAGGCTTGGTCAGGTTGTAGGTGGCGGAGAAAGTGCAGGAGAAGGAGATCATCAATGGTGAGGGGGAGCCAGAGAAGGTGCATGTTAACGGGGGCTGAGTGAGGAGGACCAGGAAAGGGTTCGAGGTTGCATCCAGAAGAACATCGATGTCTCCGCTTGGAGTGTCGCAGAGATGCCAGACATCGATGCAGATGTGGCATGCCATCGGCTCAAGCGTCTGCCCTATCCGCTAGAAGAAGAGAGCCGTGTCAACCACCCTCGTCGGGTCGATCAGGGAAGAAGTAGGGAAACTGCTGGAGGCAGGTTTTGTAGAGGAGATCTAGTATCTGGGCTAGGTCTCCAATGTTGTAATGGGAAAGAAGGGGGATGGGAGATAGATAATGTGCGTAGATTTCACTATATTAAATAAAGTATGCCCTAAGGATTGTTATCAATTGCCTTAAATCGTCGGGTTGGTAGATTCAGCCGCCGATTTTCTTGTAATGAGATGTTTAGATGTGTTTTCTGGTTACCTCCAAATCCGAATTCACCCGCCCAATGTTAAGGATGTTTCCTTCATCACAGATGACAGGTGTTATTGTTATAGAATGATGCCCTTCAGGCTAAGTAATGCAGGAGCGACCTATCAAAGTATGATGGATCGAGTCTTTAGGGAGCAGAAGGGTAGAAACCTAGAAGTATATGTAGATGACTTGATGGTAAAGAGTAAGGATGTGGGATCTCACTTGCGGTACTTGGCGGAAACCTTCACCACACTTCGGAAATACAAAATGAGACTCAACCCCTCAAAGTGTGCTTTCGGGGTGAGTCGGGGAAAGTTCCTCGATCGTTTACTCACCCTGCTGGGGGTCAAGCCGAATCTTGATAAAGTTAAGGCCATCCTAGACCTAGAGTCACCAAAAGGCGCTAAGGAGGTTTAGAGGCTGGCGGGGAAGCTGACCGAGCTGAGCAGGTTCCTCTATAGGGAATGGGAGAACTGCTCGCTCTTCTTCAAGGCTTTGTGGGGGAGTCAGCAGTCTGAGTAGTCGTAGGAGTGCAAGGAGGCTTTCCAGGCTTTGAAGAAGCAACTAACATGGGCCCCACTATTGCAGGGACCAAGATAAGGAGAAGATATATTGCTCTATCTAGGGGTGGGATCCAAAGCAGTAAGCTCGGTCCTGGTCCGAGAAGAGGGAAATAAGTAGTTGCCCATCTACTACATCAGTCGAGTCCAAAAAAAGGCGGAGCTCAGATATCCCATTCTAGAGAAATTGGCTTTTTCCTTGATCATCTTGGCTCAGAAACTCTGGCCTTATTTCCAGGCGCACTCCAGCAAAGTGGTGACAGATCATTCCCTTCGTCACATTATGAAAGGGGTGGAGCACTCAGGGAGGACAATAAAATGGTCGGTGGATTTTAGTGAGTTTGATATTACTTTCTCTCCTCGACTATCGATGAAGGTGCAGGCGGTAGCCAGCTTCCTGGCGAAGTATGTGACCGAGATTGAGGAATCATGGTCTCCTAAGCTAGTGACATGGGAACTTTTCATAGATGGGGCGTCAGGAATATACTCCCTTGGAGGACGGTTGTTCTAGTAAGCCTGCAAGGGACAAGGATCGAGCAGGCGATCGGCATCCCTTCCCTATCACGAACAACCAAGCCGAGTATGAAGTAGTGGTGGCTTGGCTTCTACTGACAAGGGAACTGGGGATCCAAGATGTGAAGGTCTTCACGGATTCAATGGTAGTGGCCTCCCAGGTTTGGGGAGAATTTGAGACCAGGGATCCAACTCTCCAGAAGTACCTGTTGAATGTCAAAGGTCTTGTCGGGTGGTTTCACACTTTTTCCATCCAGGATGTGCCAAGAGAAGAGAACGCCCAAGCGGATCGATTAGCAAAGTATGGTCCCTATGTGAGGGAACGGTGAGGGAGTTATTCTGACCCTCCATTGAGGAAGGAGAAGTGATGGAGATCGACCAGAAGCCTTCGTAGATGGTGTTGGACATGTGTGTCACATCCCTTTATTTGAGAATAACAAATCCAAAATTGTATTTGATCTTGCTTGTCATGTATTTAGAGTGTGCAGGAACTATAGGTGCAATACTCCACAGGTAGAAAACAAATTGGAAATGACTCTCTGGAAATTGTGCTAACGCTCGCGTTAGTTGTTAACGCCCATCGTTAACAACCGCTGAGAAGCAAAACCGCTGAGAAGGAACCTGCGTTCGATGAAATCTGAACTGAACTGCGCTTGATGAATTGGAGCGTTCGACAAACTCTGAAGGCGCTCGACGAAACCTGAAGGAACCTGCGTTCGACGAAATCAGAACTGAACTGCGCTCGATGAATTGGAGCGTTCGACGAACTTGGAGTTCCATTCGACGGATTTGCCTGCGCTCGACGAAATTGTGCTTGACAAGCTGCGTTCGACGAACCTGGAGTTCCATTCGACGAAATTGATTCCGTTCGACGAACTTGGTTTCTGCCATGATCCCGGCGGTTTGCACGATCCTGACGGTTGCGGTTTTCCGTTCGACGAAGGTGCGTTCGACGAAGGCGTGTTCGACGAAATCAGTCCCGTTCGACAAAATTTGGTTCTGTCATGCTCCCGACTTTATGCACGATGTCAGCAACTGTCGTACACGATTCACTAACGCCGGGCGGTAACCTTAACGTCGCGTGTTAGCTCCAGTGGTTATTTAACAAGGGCTGGTCTCGTTTGTTAAAAAATGAATTGTTGGGAGTATTATTGAAGGCTTTATTTCAGAAATTTGAGAGAGCTTCCAGAGAGAATATTTGTGCCAAAACTCCATTGATGTTATGTTGCAAAAGAAGGATCTCCCACTAAAAGCTTAAGGAGAACTCTGGAGGAGGACTACGTCACGCTACATCCGAAAGACGATCGTTTTGACCTCACTCATACTATAGCGATCCTTCATCTCCGACTTCAGAAGATCTCATATAGGGAGTTTTATTATTATTGTCTTTACTTTCATTCCATATATTTTTGTAACCGTTTAGAGAATTCGCCTTGTGTTGGCGACTAGGTCTGGGTAGGACTTAGTGAGTAATTCGCTTTGTGTTGGCGACTAGTTCTAGGTGATTAGATCTAAGGGGTGCCCGAGGCCATATCCGGGAAGGATTGGCTAGAGCGTCTTGAGGCCTTATCCGGGGAAGGATAGACTAAAGCCAACCGGTTTGCGGGGATACAAGTCAGTATAGAAAAGTAAAAATTGTATTACTTTGTACGCCTCCGATTTCAAGTGATATTGAAATCAATTTATGTAAACACCTTTTTTATATAATATAATTATGTCTCTTTTTGTGTTTACTTGATTTCTATCATTTGGCATAATTTATAAAATTGCAAATTACAATTGTTTCCTCCTTTAAGTTAAATTGTTATTTCATTCTAATTTACTCTAAACAATTTAGTAAATTGTCTAAAAAATCAGAAAGAATTTTATTCCCTTATTCACCCCCCCCCCCCCTCTAAGGGCGTGATATAGAAATTTCGTGTTTTGAAATTAAGCGAAGTTTTGAAGATTTTCTCCAAAACTATATCCGATTAAGGCAAGTGTACCTTATCGTCTATAGTATAGGATATTTTAATGAAAATATCAAGGTCGTTTTTAAACTCGGGGCTGTCGAGTACTTCTACTTCGAGAAAGCTAACTATTATTTTATCGGAGAAAGAGCGGGAAAGAGCTTATAATTAAAACTAGTTAAAAGAGAACAAAAAGAAAATAAAGAAATTAAAAATTAAAACAAAACTTGACCGGAACTCGCTTTGAAAAGAAATAAAAAGATAAATATTAGCATTCAACCCTAAACTTGACCGTGGAGATTCCTAGTTTATGAACGCACCTCTCTCGAGGAATACGCCCACCAGAGATTAAGCTGATCGGCCGGACTCTCGTCCTATAACTGAAACGCCTAATACTCGCTTTAACGAGATGAATCCCACTATAGGGTTTTACTCCTATCCAGAAGATTTACGTCATCCTCTCTCGAGGGGTGCGTGCAACTCTTTTTATTCTCGAGTGATCGATTCGTACGCACCAGCCTCTCGGCTAACTAGAATACGAAAACAAATACCGAAATTCATAACCGGAATATGAACTCGATATCATTATATGTCGAGAATAAATCTAAGGTGGGAAGAAATGATAATAAGGAAAAGATAATTTCGATTCAAAGTTTGCTAAAAATCAAGAACTATAAATTTGCTAAATAGAAAAATAAAGAAAGAGAAAGAGAAGAAGGGAAGAGATTTTCATAAAGGAAAAGAGATTAAAATTTCATTTCATAAATAAATGAGATTACCTAAAGTGAAAACTACATTACATTGCATGAAATTAAAACAAAGCTACTTGCATGGAATGAAAATAAATCTAAACTAGCTTGCATGGAAAGAAATTACATAAAATTAAATCTAAACCTAAAACATGAAAAATAAGGAAAACTATACAAGAACAGCCCAAATGGGCAGAGGGAAGGGAATGGAATGCTGGAGTGGAGCCTCTGAATTTATAGGAAAAATTTCCAGGTTACACGCCCTTGGTCACGGGCGTGACCTAGGGCGTGTAATACTTGTTCTGCACGGCTGCGACATCGGCATGGGTCCTACGTGACAGTGTCGCGAAAAAGGACATTACACGCCCGTGTAACTTTGGTCACGGGCGTGTACTTGGGCAGCTTCATTAATGCGGCGTGGGCTTGAATTCGGCACTGCAGCAAAAAGAGATCACGCGTGAAAAGTCACGGGCGTGACCTATTGGTCATGGGCGTGACTTGGGTCAACTCCATCAATGAGGCATGGGCTTGAATTCGGGGCGGCAGGGAGCAGGGATCACGCGTGAAAAGTCATGGGCATGACCCTTTGGTCACGGGCGTGACTTGGGTCAACTCCTCGACAGCATCACCACGTCTCGACGGTAGCCCACTGGGAAGATTCTATGTTTACACACCCTTGGTCACGGGCGTGACTTTGGGTCACGGGCGTGACTTTGGGTCACGGGCGTGACCTGGGGCGTGACTTGCGGTGTGGCGGTGGATTCGTCGAACTCAGCTCGGTATTCATCAAACGCAGATCTTTAGGTTACACGTCGTTGGTCACGGGCGTGACTGAGGGCGTGTACTATGGAATTTGTCCAAAAACACCAGAAAATCTGTAAAACAAAAGTAAAACTACATTTAGAATAGAAATTATAAAAGAAGTGATTTTAAACTAAAATATAAATAATATTTGCAATTTTAAATTAAAACTAAACTAGATACAATAATTAAAATACGCATAAATACTACTCATCAGGGCGCCAATCGATCCAATAGATGGACCCTCTTATTTCCTTTCTAACCTCAGGAAGATTCCCAAAGGAACCCTCGGACAAGAGGCGGTTCAGGTATTCATCTGCCTACTACTTATTACATGAGGGAAGCTTGCATCGGAACACTTTAATCGAACTCTTGGCGAGGTGTGTGTCGGAGGAAGAGTTCCACTATGGGTAGTGCAGCTGACATTCCGGGAGTCGAACTATGGAGAAGAGGGTGTTGAGGCAAGGGTACTTCTGGCCAACAATCCGCAAAGACACCATGGGGTATGCAAAGAAGTGTTAAAAATGTTAGCTCTTTGCACCTCTCCAACTTCAACCTGCACAAAGGCTCAGGACTATCACGACGCCCTGGCCCTTCTCCATTTAAGGGATGGACTTGGTGGGTCCATTCCCTCCGACCAACGAATAGAGGAGGTTCCTCCTAGTCATGTTTGACTATTTCTCCAAGTGGTTGGAGGTCATGGCGTTGGCAAAAATGACCTTGCAGGTAGTAAGAAATTTCATTTAGGGGGAGTTAATTTGCAGACACGCGCTCCCCCTCGCGATAGTCACAGATAATAGGATGCAATTCGCTAGCGAGGTGCTCATTGGCTTTTGCGGGTTGTTGGGCATTGATCTCCGCTTTTCCTTCGTCCATCACCATCAGAGAAATGGCAGGTAGAGGCAGCGAACCAGACCATTGCCAATCTGTTTAAGGAAAAAGTAGCAAACTTGATTGGCAACAGGGTAGAGCATCTCCCATCAGTCCTTCGGGCCTTAAGAACTACACCCAAAATGGCCATGGGAGAAACTCCTTTTAAACTCTCTCTCACGGCTCTGAGGTCATGTTGTCGGTGGAGTTCGAGGTGAGGTCTCCTCGATTTGTGGTTGCGGGGGAAGGAGACGATGAGTGGAGGGTGGAGAATAAGAAGGAGCAACGACTCTAGCTTGACCTAGTGGAGGAACTCCGAAACCTGGCGACCATTTGCTAGGAAGAGATCAAGCGCATGATGACCAGGTACTTCGATAAGCATATTAGAATCAAGCAATTTATAAATGGGGACCTTGTCCTCAAAAAGGTTGACGTTGCAGGGAGGTCAGCGAAAGTTGGAAAACTCCACCCCAACTGGGGGAGCAATATATAATTTTAGAAGTGTTAAAGTCAGGAGGGTATCGCCTCTAGAATGTTGAGGGAGCCCCCTTAGCAATACCTGGAGTGGTGGCAACCTGAAGCATTTTTATCCCAAGTTAATAATAAAAAGTTTATCTTGGTAGACTTATTTTGTGATGTATGGACTTCTGCCCTGCCCGGGCAGGGTACCATGAATCGGAAGTTTTTGGCTAGTTGGAAGAAAGAAGCAAGTTTTGGTTGGAAACCCTCGAGAAGATACCGCCGACCGGGCTCCCACAAGCCAGCAAGGCAATCCCCTTACTCGGGCGGCAGTGGAAAGAAGCATGTTTTGGTTGGAAGCCCCTGAGAAGATACTGCCGACTGGGCTCCCACAAGTCGGCAGGGCAGGCCCCTCACTCGAGCGGCAGTGGAAAGAAGCATTACAAGATAATGTTCAAGGCATGACACAAAACAATAATTTAAGATACTTGAAATTAGAATTTGACATTGTATTTTAATCTTGAAAAGATAAACATAATCTTCCTTGAAACATTTCAATGAAAGCAATCAGTTTTTATAAATTTTTGAATTTTTAAAGACAATATCAAAAACAATTGAAAGCATATTTTGTGTTTTTAGTTTGTTTTTCAATTTTGTAATTGATTTTTGATATATAAAAAAACATATATTTGTTTGATTTTTATTGGTTTTATAGATTTTTTGTTGTTTTAGTCTTTAGAGAAGACAGAAGATGAATATAAATACAAGAAAAAATAACAAATTCAGCATTTTATACTACCGCTAGCGGTACAAACTACTGTCGCGCGCTAGTAACAGAAATCATGTTTTCAAAAAAAATTGTGTTTTTTTTGAAATTTTTCGCCTGATTATGATTGTTCAATGTAGGGGCTATGTATTAAAGCAAAGAAACAAGACAAAAATACACACAATATGTGGGTTTATCATTTTTAAGCTGAGATGTCCAAAACCCCTAATTCTAGCCTAAGTAAAGCAAATCGTGCATCAGGTAGAGGCTTGGTAAGGATATACGCAAGTTGGGATTCCATTCCTATAAAGCTTACATGAGCATGTTCATTTTTATGTGATCCCTAATGAAGTGATGTCTCACGTCTATGTGTTTGGATCTTGAATGATGAACGGGGTTGTTTGTTAGGTCAATAGCACTCTTGTTGTCACGTTTTAGTTCAATGTTGGTTAGATGAACTCTGAAGTATTCTAAGGTTTGTGTCATCCATAATGCTTGTGCACAACAAATTCTTAGTGCTATATATTCGGCCTTAGTGGTGGAGAGGGCAACCGAGTTTTGTTTTCTACTTGACCATGCAACTAGTGAAGGGCCTAAGAATTGACATGGGCCACTAGTGTTTTTTCTATCTAATGAACAACCTGCATAATCATAATCATAATAGCCTTGTAAAAGAAATAATCATTGTTTGGGTACCATAGACCTAGTCTAAATGTTCCAAACAAATATCAAAAAATTGTTTCACTGCTTTTAAGGGAGATTCGTTTGGATTAGCTTGAAATCTAGCACATAAACAAATGACAAAAGTAATGTCGGGTCTAGAAGCACTTAAATACAATAATGATCCAATCATTCCTCTATATAATGTTTGATCAATTGAAATTTTGGCTTCATCCTTTCCTAATTTTAGTGATGCGCTCATTATTTTACTAGCAAGTTTTAAGTTTTCAAATCCAAAATGTTTTAACATATCATGTACATATTTAGTTTGACAAATAAAGATTCCATCATTTCTTTGTGTGATTTGAAAACCTAAAAAATATGCGGGTCCTCCAACTAAGCTCATCTCAAATTTGTTTTGCATCACTTGTACTACTTCATTACACAACTCTTCATTTGTGGCTACAAAGATAATATCATCAATGTAAATTTGTACAATAATCAAATAATTATTAATATGTTTAATGAAGAGTGTGTTATCGGCACTACCCATTTTATATCCGTGCTTTAATAAAAAAATATGTTAAACGCTCATACCAAGCACGGGGTGCTTGCTTTAAACCATAAAGGGCTTTTTCTAATCTATAGGCATGATTAGGAAATATTTCATCTATAAAACTGGGAGATTGTTCAACATAGACTTTTTCTTTAATTATCCCGTTTAAGAATGCCCTTTTGGCATCCATTTGAAATAGTTTAAACTTCTTATAACTCGCAAACGCAAGACAAATTCTAATAGATTCAAGACGAGCAACGGGTGCAAATGTTTCATCAAAATCTACCCCCTCAATTTGAGAGTATCCTTGTGCAACTTGTCCAGCTTTGTTCCTAGTGATTCTAGAATCTCCATCTAATTTATTTTTAAATATACATTTTACACCAATAACCCGGTGATTAGATGGTCTTTCTACTAACTTCCAAACCCTATTTAGTTCAAATTGATTTAGTTCTTCATTCATAGAAATAAACCAAAATTCATATTTAAAGCTGTTGAAACATTTTTGGGTTCAATTTCGGAAACAAAGCATAAATTAGAAAATGATTCATGAATGGAAGAATGGGTCGTTACCCCTCTTGATGGTTCTCCAATGATAAGCTCCCTTTCATGATCTTTTGTAAATCTAAGCATGCTAGGAGGCACAAAATCTTCTTGCACGTCCTTTATTTCTTTATCAGCACTAATTGGTTCATCATCCTAATGCTCCAAGGGTGAAAGGGGTTCCTCTTCCTTTCCTGGAATATTAGGATCTACACAAGGAGCAAGTTCATCAAACCTAACATGAATAGACTCTTCAAACTTCTTAGATTTTTTTATTGTATATTTTATATGATTTACTAGTTAAAGAGTATCCAAGAAAAATTTCTTCATCACATTTCCCATCAAATTTTCCTATGGTATCTTTGGTGATTAAAATAAAGCATTTACCCCCAAAAACATCAAAGTAAGATACATTAGGTTTCTTTTGGTAGTATAGTTCATATGGTGTCAATTTTAAAATTAGGCAACGCATGACTCAATTTATTACATAGCAAGAGGTATTTACCACTTTGGCACAAAAATATCTAGGCAACCCATACTCGGATAGCATAGTGCGTGCAAGTTCCTGAAGGGTTTGATATTTCCTCTCCACCACATCATTTTTTGAGGGTTGCGTGGAGCAGAAAATTTGAGCTTGATCCCTAGATTATTGCAAAAAGTGGTGAAATTTTCATTTTCAATTTCCCCTCCATGATCCGAGCGAATGCATTTAATTTTTAATTCCAACTCGTTTTGAATACGATTGCATAATTTTGTAAATTCAGAAAAAGCATCGGATTTGGAGGTAAGAAATAATGTCCATGTTAATCTAGAATAATCATCAATCAACACAAATGTGTACATTCTACCTCCTAGACTACAAGTGCTAATTGGTCCAAATAGGTCCATGTGAATTAGTTATAAGGGTATAGTGGTAGAAATTTCATTATTATTTTTGAATGAGGTTTTAGAAAAATTTCCTTTTTGGCAAGACGGGCAAAGTGAAGATATGTTTCCATTAAGCATTGGCAACCCTCTTATTATTTTATTTTTTGACAATTTTAAAATCAGCTTGGTACTAGAGTGACTAAGACGCCTATGCCATAATTCTATTTTTTCATTTTTTGAGATTAGACATTTTAGCGAAGCACGTGAAAGATCATGAAAACCAATTAAATAGACATTGTGAGTTCTTGGTGCAGTGAGTACAATATCATTAGTTTTAGGATTTATAATTTTACATAAATTTGTAGAAGATTCAAATAAAACATTAAGACCTTTATCGCATTGTTGACTAATAGAGATAAAGTTATGTTTTAAGCCTTCTACATATAAAACATTTGTAATAGAGAAAGAGTTGTTACCCATTGTACCGATGCCTAAGATTCTTCCATTTCCATTGTCACTGAAAGTCACCATTCCTCCTTTCTTCTTTGTAAGGCTAAGAAACTTTGCTTTGTCATCTGTCATGTGTTTGGAACATCCCGAGTCCAAATACCGCATGTCCTCCTTTTCATTAACCTGCCAACACACCTAAAAAGAAGTTGAGAGTAATGATCTGAATACCCAAGAGGTTCCTCCCATAGAATAGGTGGAAACCTTAAGCACCCAGACTTGCTTGAAAGTACATCGTCCCTTCATCCTACAAGTGTCCATGGTGTGTACAAAGTGAAAGCACTTAGCACAAGACAAAAAAGGGGTTGAAACCTTTTCAAAATTTTCTTCGGACTCTTGCTGGAGGGTGGGGAACCAACATAAAATATTGTCGATTTGTTAATGTAAGAATTAATATCTAAGTTACTACCGCCAGTGGTAAAAGATACCGCCGTATGGTAACTTCCAGAGCCATACCCAAGCCCATATTTTGCACTTCCATGCCTTTGGTTGCCCAAAATCATGTCAAGGGTTTTTTGGCTAACTTCAAATTTTTCTATGCTCATGCTCAAGTCATGGATCTGGGCTTTTAAGAAAGCATTTTCATTTACTAGATTTCCACACCTATTTGCAAAAATTTTATTTCCGTCATCAATTTGAGAAAGAGAGTTTTTTAAGCTTCTTTCTATGTCTCCCTTTTGTTTTGTAAGAATTCAATATTTTATAGTTCCTTAGAAAGAGTGTTTTCTAGTTCTTTTATCCTTGCCAAGAAGTGATCATTCTCTTGGCAAGAACCCTTCTCCTTTCCAAAAGATTTTACTTAGTTAACTTTTGGTTTTGCTTTAAAAGTATTTTATTTTCAATTTTTAATAGATCAAGATCTTTTAGACTTTTATTGAAGAATTTGCAGGTTTTCATATATTCAATATAGAGATCTTCATAAGAAGAAGGAACTACCTCAGTGTCGCTTTGGACACTATAATCATCTTCTGATGATTCTTGTCTTCTTCTTATGAGGCACAGATTTGCCTCTTCTTCATCGATTGAAGTAGAGTCGTTTGAGCTTTCGGATGAAGAGTCATCCCATGTTGCCGCCTTCAGAACCTTCTTCTTTTCTTTTCTTGTGTCCCTCTTTTCTTTTTGTTCTTTCAGGTACTTTGGGCACTTACAGTAGAAGCACTCTGGTGGAGGTCGTTCGTCGTTGTTTGCTATCTCCTTTTTCTCATTTTTGGATGATGAGTCTTTTTAGAAATACATACGGAAAGTGTTCCTCCTTTTTGGATTCTTCATGAACTTTGTGAATTTTTTCACAAAAAGGCTCTCTTCGTCCTCCTCCTCCTCCTCCTCATCCTCTTTTCTTGACTTTAGTGCCAAGGCTTTCTTCTTTGGCTCTTTGTTTCATTCTTCATCTTGGATTTTGAGTTCCACCTCATGGGTTGTGAGATTCCCAATAAGGCTCTCAATCTGGAGTCGTCTTAGATCAAGTGACTCGGAGATAGCCATCACCTTCAAATTGAACTTCGGAGGGAGAGACCGATGGATTTTCCTCACCAAGTCACCATTCGAAAAGGTTTTCCCGAGTATCTTTGAGGCGTTGACGATCTTGGTGATGTAAGTGTACATCAAGTTTATGTCCTCATATGGATCCATTCTGAACCTTTCAAACTCTGACTCCAGTTGGAATAGCTTTGAGTCTTTAACCTACGAAGTACCTTTGTGAGTTATTTCTAATAAATTCTAGATGTCGTAAGCAATTTCGCAAGCACTAACTCGATTGAATTCAATTCAATCTAAAGCGCAAAATAGGGCATTCAATGCTTTAGCATTATTTTTGCATCTACTTTTATCCTCATAATCCCATTTATCTCTAGGCTTTTCCATGACTACATCTCCAACAACAAATGTAGGAGTAGTATAGCGTTGTTCTACCCTAGTCCAGAAATATAAATCTAAATTCATTAGAAAATAATGCATACTCGTTCTCCAGTAATTGTAATCATTTCCAGTGAAAAGTGGAGGTCTATTTATCTCTTGCCCCTCCTAAAAAGCGAGATTATGGAGCATCATTATCATGGTTTTTAGACTGTTTTGGAATAACCTTGCTCTGATACCACTTGTTGGATCTGTAGGCACCCTTAAAGTGGGGGTGAATAAGGGTTTTAAAAAACTTTTAGTGCTTAAGTGCAATTTCAGATGTATGATGAAAATATTTTACGAATTATTTCACTTAAGACAATGTTTTATACTTTTACAAGATAGTAGTGCTCAAAGCATGAGAGATGGAGACTCTATTGCTACCGCCAGCGCTAGTGGTACCGCTCGGCATTAGTGGCCGAGAACTCCCTTTTAGTTTAGATTTCAAGGATTAAAGAAATGAATCAATATTGGAGAAAACAAGAATATTATTGCTTTTAGAATGATTACAAAACTTTATCTCAATAATGCTTGGAATTGAGGCGTACGTAAAAACTCTTTTGGTTTTCTATACCAACCTTCTCCCAAGGACCGGTTGGCTCGAGCCTATCTCTCCCCAGATAAGGCCTTGATCCGCCCCTTAGATCTAACCTTAGACCTAGTCGCGACACACATGCGGCAAATTCTCCCTAGTCCTCGCAAATCCTTAGTCACCAACACGGGCGAATTTCTCTATCGATAAAAATGAGAGTTACAATCAATAATAAGAAACAAACTAAAGCATCAAAAACTCCCTCAAAGATTGAACTTGAAGATGTTGTAGGCATGATTGATCCATATTCAAGTTCTTAGCATTCACGAGCGTTGATGGAGTTCTCTTGGCTGCAAGGAGGAGGCGCGCACAAATATTCGGGAATTGTAGCTTTTGATTCTTCATGTATCGGTATAGCTAAGAAGAGGAGGATCGCTCTTTAAATAGACTTGGATCCTGGCACTAGTGGTAGTGCTACCACCGGGCGGTAGCCACTTTAGGCAATAGGATGGCACACGGATTGAGTCATCTTAGGCAACATTCTTGCTCCAAAATAGGCATCCCTTCAGGTATCAGTACAATGGGCAACTTTTAATTCAGTATAACTTAAGTATTATCATAAACCAGTAGTATAACTTATACTTTAGTCTAGTAGGCAAATGGTATCAACACAACAACCATAAAATAACATATGGTATTCAACACAACAACTGGTATTCAACACAACTGGTATCAACACAACAATTGGTATTCCGCACAACAACCATAAAATAACAAATGGTATCACCACAACAGGCAAATCACAACACTTTCATAATCCACAGCTGGTGTTAATATAAATATATTTATAGTATACAAAAAATATTTACAACTCAAATTAATACTACATTAATTAATCCACAAAATATTTGAAAATATTGGATGCGGGTGAGCCCGAAACAACGGCATTTTTTCCCCAATCTGAACAATCATCCCAGTCGGTATTAGAGGGGAGCAAAATATGTTCCAAATACTTCATGACATGGACTCCATAATCTACGGTGTTACTCTGCTGGACAATACTTTTCCTAATATCACCTTCCACTTGGTGAAATCACCATTCGCCCTTTTGTCGATGGCTTTTTAATTGCAGAACTTTGATTTGCAATAATAGCAAAAAATACTCATTGTTTATGAATATACATTAATATAAATTACTCAGAACAACATGTTCCATCAATTTTACACTCACCGAGGCTTTAGACATCTCTTTACATTTCAGATTCGGAAGGGAGTTGTGAATAATCCTGTACAACCTCGTATTTGATGAGTGGACGCAATCGGACCGGCAAGCAGGAGTAGGCGAGTATGATCGGAATCCCAGAGTCCTAGCCCTGGGGCGAGTACCAAGGGCAAGGAGTGCTCACACAGGAGGAAGACTCTGGGAGAATGCCAATAACAGGAGGTACTTGCCAAGGGGAGACAGGTTCTGAGGTGAGCACACGGCAGTAGAGGGACTTTCCAGGAAGTAAGGGGGAAAGAAGGTGAGTGCCTTGTCCCATAGGGCACTCGCCTAGCCCTCGATGGCAAGGGCGTGTACTCCTAGAAAGGGGAGCACTCGCCCTAAGTGGTGATCTATTCCCAAGTTTGCTTTGGCATGGCCTTAGCATTTCCGAACAGCGGAATTACATTGTGCACAGACCAAATGTGGTTGTGGATAGTAGAAACTAAAAGGCGGAGGCCGCTATCCACAGGACATTTTCAAAATCAATAAATAGACCCCCCAAGGGCACCTTAAGAAAGGGGATTTTTTGGGAAGAGGAACTAGAGAGTGTTCTTTCTTTCCCAATACTCTCCTTGGTTCTGTAGGTTGTCGAGCTTAATCTTGGTTCGGGAGGGGGAGATCTTTGATCTTCCGGGTTTGTGGAGGGACCTCATCACTGCAGCTCAAGGGGTCTATTTTAGGTTAGACACCAAATTAAGTGAGTTTCTTGGTTTTGAGTGCCCAGTCTAGGGATTTTCACTTAGGAGAAGTAAAAACAAACTGCCCTCGGTCCAAACTCTGTTGAGCCGAGTTTTTCGGTTTCAACATATTTGGTGTGGTGAGCATGGACTGCAGATCATTAGGAAAATTAAGAGAAAGTGACATGACCAGAAGCGAAGAACTGGGGAACTCTCCCCCTCCCTGCGAGTACGTAAGGAGAAGCGACTTTGATGAGTTCAGGAAGTCGATCCTGGAAACTTTGCACCTCGCACTCACTCCTTCGAGCGAGTGCTCGACTCCAGCAATGCTCATGCTCTCCTCATCAACTCTAGGCGAGGCCGCGCCGACTGGGTGACTAGGGAAGGAGAGTGTGGTGGAAGATGAGCGGACCATCCACACATAGGTGTTGTTCCCCAGTCCGTCGGGCGCTTGCTACCCGGGCAAGGAGACTGTGCAAGAACTCCCAACTTGCCAGATAGGGTGGGGATCCCTTTCTGTGAGTTGATTCTTTCGGCTCCTGTCCTGGAGGGGTTCAGGGAGCCTTCCATGTCCTACTACACTGGCAAGGCTGACCCCCGCTAACACCTCTAGTGGTTCGAAGATGTCGTCTCCATCAAGCAGATGACAGACGCATTCAAGTGCATGTTGTTTGCCATCTATTTCAAGGGAAAGGCGAGGAATTGGTTCCACCAGCTCCCATAAGGGACCATCTACAGTTTCGAAGATCTGCGTCAGAGTTTACTGTTGAGTTTCTCCACATCGAAGAAGAGGAATAAGGGGGTTGAGACTCTCTTGTTGATTCAACAGGTGCCAGAGGAGTCTCTGGGAAGTTATGTGAACTGGTTCTAGGAAGAGGTTCTCCTCATCCACGAGGTGCTAAGGCACACTTTGCATCTAGCCTTCACCATCGGGTTGTGGCAGGGGTTGTTCAGAATGGGGATGGCCCAGGACCCTCCTCTGTCTTTTGAGGAGCTGATGGAGCGAGCGGGATAGGAGATTGACAGTGAAGTGACCAACCACGAGTTCATAACATAGTTGACCAAGTGGACTGAAGAAGAAGGGAAGGTACAGGGAACATCCTAGGAAAAGGGAGTGAAGAAAAGGGAGGAACTATGGAGGCAGGAGTTCCAAGGACCCCCTATGAGGTAGGATCCAGGGTGGAGGTTGCAACCACCATTCAACCGACCAATCTGGAGGCTGCTGGGAGGGCCCCTCAAGGCCAGGGAAAGAGGTCTCTTCTAGAGGGGGGGAATTTCCAAGGAGGACAAGGGCGTTTTAACCCTCCAGGGTGGAGACCGGGCCCGAGGGCATTTCAAGCCCCTCCCCAGCAGGTCATTGTGATCGGCCGAGGAAGGGGGGAAGAAGGAACCATCCCGGAAGAGGGGGGAGAGGGAGGATAGCGTTGTCGTACTATGGATTTCACCAGGAGAAAGGCCATGCAACGGCCACTTGCCCTGAGTTTCTGAAGGTCGGGGATGGAAGAAAGGCCCCAACAGAGGAGCAGAAGTTGTTACTGGAAGGACCAGGAGCAAGAGAAGAAGAGGAGGATCAGTGCGAAGAGCGGGCCGATTTGGGGACCCAGGCCAAGATCTGAGTGATTCATAGGGGGGAGGGATCGAAGCCACCCGCAAAGGGATTGTTAGTTATGGAATAATCACCTAGAGGGGGGATTAGGTGATATGCCAGTTTTTTAATTTTATGCACAAGATCTTAAGCTATTCTATCAAAGAACACCAAGCAATCACAGAAACACCACACACAAAAATAACAGATGTATAGAGGTTCCTCAAGATAGGGTGTCTTGAGTAGTCCACTTTCCCTCTGCGCCTTTCTAGCAGTGTGCTAGGGTCGGCAAACACCACCAAATACTCAGACCCGTAAGCCTTAGAATCTCAGGCCCTCAAGCCCTACACTCAGGCCCTCAAGCCCTACAAACTCACGCCCGCAAGCCCTATACTCAGGCCCTCAATCCCTACACTCAGGCCCTCAAGCTCTACACTCAGTCCCTCAAGCCCTACAAAGCTCAAGCCCTCAAGCCCTATAAATCTCAGATCTAAAATAGATCCTACATATCAGGCCCTCGAGCCTTATAGAGAAACAAAGAAATAATACAAGAACTTTCCTTAGCCGGATGGAGATTGGCTTCTTGGACTTGAAGAGAATGTTTTCCTTTTTCTTCACTTGGACATCACAGACTTCTTTTCAATCCTTTCTTGAACACTTCGTATCAGCCGATGTTGCTAGACTGAAACTTGGAGAACTGGATGAAGATTGTATTGTTCTCTGGTTTTTGTTTCTTCTTCACGCAGCCGTATTACTGTTCAATTGAGATGCTTGCATGTATTCTCTGTATTATTTTAGGGAAGACACTTATCCCTTTCATATCTCTAAGGAGCCGGCTAAAGGTCTCCTAGAATGTACCTTAAGTGTCAGTGGCCCATTCCTTAACAGCACGCGCTGATTGGACCACCAGGTGGCGGCATTAAATGCAGACAGCACGATTTGAAATGTCTTGATCTGTCTCGACGATATTTGCAATGTATCGACGACATTGACAACATCTCGATGACATGACTTGCCATTACGCCGATCCATCTTAGACTTGTACAAATCTTCAAGTCTTCTTGAATCTTCTTTAGAGGAGTATATCTCGACGATACGAGATATCTCAGTTGTACTTGCATTACAACGACATGAAGTCATCTGAAAGATGTCATCGTAAACTTGATGTCGACTTGTGGTCTTCTCAATGATGTCATCGAAACAATACTGTCTTTTTGGCGATATTGTCTTGATCACTCTTTCTTCTCGTTGATATCATTTTGATCATTTCGATTACAATCCATTCTTCTTCTATAAGTTGCCTTCTTAGGTTCTTTCTTATTCTTCTCAGCGAAAAGACTTCTTTACGATGATGTCGTCGACACTCCCGAAAACTTTGACTTAAGTCTTTCAGCGATATCATCGTGTGATACAGATTGACATGACGACATTCAACTTGATCGATTCTTCTTGTTCCTTATGACGATATCATCGTGGGTGCTTTGATGTCACAATGATATCTTCGAATTGTCCATATCATTTCGATGATAACTGACATGAACCTTCAGCATATCTCTGTAATGCGATCTCGTTGATATGTGAGTGCTTATTCAACGATATGTCCAATCCTTCTCGATGAAATTGTATTTAGTGAAATTGGAGAAGTAATGGACATATTGTTTAATCTCTGTAAGCATAAGCTGAACAAACCATCAAATACATAATGCTTTTATCATTGACCTGAGCACTTCTTCAAATCAGGAACATTGTTGGGCATTGTTCCCAACATTCTCCCCCTATTTGAAGAAGTCATAACTCATTCAAAGATAAATTCCATTCACAAAAAAAGAATTAATGTTCAGGAAATTTTAATTTAATTCATCTACTCAACATTACATAAACAAAATGAATGTTTTTAGATAATAATTGACAGTCATTTGCCCATCCCATTTCTAGACAAAACATCCCTTGATGGCTTTCAACCTTTGTTGCTGCTTCCTTTGATTTTCTTCTTTTGTCTTTCGTAGAAGTGAATAGGCTTGGGAATCTTCTTTAGAGAGGGAGGAGGACCATGAGGGAATGCTAGTTTGTGATTCCTCCTCTTCTCCATTTGCTTGAGAGGATTATTCCAGTCAGCTGAATAGTAAACTCTTTCAGTACATTCTTGAAGATATCCAAAATCTATCCAGCTTTGTGAAATAATCTCCCTGGAGGTAGGACTCCACTTGCCTGCTTGTGGATCCTGTTCAATCTCCCTCAGCCTTTTCTGCTTCTACTTCCTGCTCTGAATTTTCTTTCTTTTTCTAGAGGTTGTAGATTCTCCAAATTCAATCCCATACTCCTATGAGTCTGTGCTAACTGATGGTTTTGCTAATCCATACTCTGAGGGAGGCTTCTGCAGTGTTTGCTTGATTTGACTTATAGTCCACATTGCATGATGTGAGCCTACATTTATCACTGCCTTCTCCCCCTTTAGGACTTCTTCAATAACTCTATCAGCAAGGTTTTCATGTACTAAAAGTAGCCTTTCATGGAGTTGTTGTTCAGTTACATCCAAGTTATTTCTGACTTCCAGCAGATGGATATCCAGAGTGTGAGTATTCACATTCATCCTATTCAGAATAAGATCTTTGTCAGCATGGACGGATGTCTCTATTTGCCCAAATGCATCCTCCACATTATGTACGAATGTTATCTGATTCTTAAAGAGCTGATGGGTCTGATGGCCGACCTTGTTGACATCTTCACCAACATGTTCCATTGCCGGTGCAGCTAAGTGATAGAAGTGAGCATACTAAGTGTTCATATGAAGTACCTCCTTCTGCACTGTGCTCAGCTCAGCCTTCACTTCTTGTCGCAATCCATCTATTGTTTGTAGGGTGAATGTTTCCATCTTCTATCGTTGAGCATTAAGTAATCCTGAGATCATGTGAAACATTGATCCCGATTGAGCAGAGGATGGTTCAGTAAAATTCTCCTCATCCTCAGGGGAAACTCTTTCTTCTGGAGCTTCTTCATGGGCACTGTCAGATAGGTAGTCACTTATCTGAACCATGAATTTCTTAGGACTGATTACCGTCAGTGGCTCGATTTATGTTGTTATCACTATCTTCTGACAAGAACCAGTTCTAGCTCAAGGGAGGGTTCAGGATTCTCTAGTGCTTCTAGCTCTTGTCTTGGGCTTGCAGTTGTTTTTTTGGGGATGATATCCATGGGGACAATTTCTTCCTGCTCTTCTAGGGTAGAGCACCCCAGATGGGTCTCCCCCTCAACTAGATCACTTGCTGAAATAGGGCATCTCCTTTCTTCAGACATCTCTTTGTTAGCAGGTGCTGCTTCTTTCTCAGAGATCTCTGGGGGCAGAGGCATCTCCCCCTCAATCTGTGTAGGGGTCTGCTGTGGTGGGGCTCTTCTCTCCTCAGAGCTGCTGGAGGACTCCTCCTCCGTTGAGGAAACCTTCCTGGCATCTTTCTTTGATTTCTTCTGATGAACAGAAGAGAAAGCCTTAGGTCCTTTGGAGATGGACCTATCCTATCTGTCCAGCATCTTTGAGTCTATCCTTTTGGAGTAGTGCAGAGGCACTCCCATCTTCCTGGTGAACACTTCCCCAAGGGAGTTCAGCAGGAAGATACTTAGAATTCTCCCAAAGGATAGGGTATTCAGATTACTCTTAATCTTTTGAAATGAGAACTCCCTCCATCCTGTACTTTTGGATAGGATAACCATGCTCGTCACTGCAAACATCTCTTTAGAAATCTGGTCATGAGAACCCGGTTTGCAGAGCAGAACTTTGCTGATTATGTTGGCGAGAAGCTTTCCTCTCTAGTTGAAGTCTGCCCTTTTAATGGACCCGTAGGTATTTCCTGAGTGTCCACACCAGGTGTAACTCGCGGATAGGTCTTCAGAGGACAGCTCCTCCTCTAGTTCTTATACTGTTAACTGAGGCAGAAGCAACATTTTTCCCAAGCTTTTTGCAATGATTTTTTACTTTCTTCCCGGCAACCACTGACTTCACTGAGGTTGCGGAGCTGTTCAGGCTTGCTTCTCCATAGAATTCTAGAAGTTTGCGGTGGAGAAGAATGCAGGGTTCACTTAGCAAATATTTGAGTCCTGCTGACTCCAGCAGTCCTATCACGGATCTAATTTCTTCTGAACAAGAGTTGAAGCCTCCTCGCTGAAGCTCACAACCTGAGACTACTGAACTCTCTTCCTTCGTGGGAGCCATTGAAGAAGAATCAGGAGAGATAGCAGTTGTCAGAGACGGAATGGAGTTTTGTCGTAGGAATGGCTTAGGGCAAATGAGAGCGTAATTTTTATCCTAAGCATTCACTCTATCTATAGTGGAGGTAAATGAGGAGGCGCGTACCTTATCATACTTACTGAAGATTTGTCGGATGGCTCAGATTAGTCGATCCAATATCGTGTTAAGAAGTTGTATCATGTTTCGACAATGCGTCGGTATGTCGTCGATACATGTCGTCATTATGTTGCTTTCCAACCTGGTCCATTTGTCGTCAAGATAGGCCTTATGTCGTTGAGACAATGGATTGTGTTGTCGAGAAGCTTCTTCAGTTTCTTGTTTGGCTTAGCCCATGTTCAGCCCTTGTTGAGAGGCTTCTTCAACACTTAGCTTGACCTTCCCCTAAGTAGCAAAAGATTAGTAATAAAGATAATTTGGAAGTTACTCAAAGTTTACATCCCAAATTGGAGATTAAAGAAGTTAAACTTAGCTTCATCTAGGGGCTTTGTGAATATATCAGTAACTTGTTTGTCTGTGGGGACAAACTCAAGAGTGATATCTTCATTTTCCACATTCTCCATGATGAAGTGATACTTGATCTCAATATGCTTAGTCCTGATGTGTAAGATAGGGTTCTTAGCAATTGAGATAGCACTTAAAGAGTCACAAAATAGGGGTGTTTTGGTCATCTTCAAATTGTAGTCTTCAAGTTGATGCTGGATCCATAGCAACTGAGCACAGAAACTCCCTGCAGATATGTATTCTGACTCTGCTGTGGAGATTGACACACTTGTCTGCTTCTTATTGCTCCATGAGATCGGTCTTCCTTCAAAGAATTTACAAGTCCCTGAAGTACTCTTCCTATCTTCTTTTCACCCTGCATAATCTACATTTGAATACACTGTTAGTTCACACTCATTGTTCCTAGGGTACCATAGGCCAAGATTAGGTGTACCCTTCAGGTATCTTAAAATTCTCTTGACAGAGGTATGATGAGATTCCTTGGGGTTCACCTGATATCTAGCACACACACATGTGGCAAACATTATGTTAAGCCTACTTGCAGTTAGGTAGAGCAAAGACTCAATCATGCATTTGCACTTGGTTTCATCAAAGGGTATTCCCTTCTCATCCTTGTCTAGAGATACATTGGATCCCATGGGAGTCTTCATAGAAGAAACACTCTCCAGATAAATTTCTTGACTAGCTCTTTAGTGAATTTGGTTTGTGAGATGAATATACCATCTGCAAATTGTTTCACTTGGAGACCTAAGAAGTATTTGATCTCTCCCATACTGCTCATTTCAAACTTTCTCTGCATTAAATTGGCAAATGTTTTACAAAGATTGTCATCTGTAGAGCCAAAGATAATGTCATCCACATAGATCTGCACTAGCAAGATCTTGCCCTTTACTTCCCTTAGGAACAATGTCTTGTCAATCTTCTCCCTTGAGAACTTGTTTTCAATGAGAAGGCTTGACAGAGTCTCATACCAGGCTCTAGGAGCTTGTTTCAAACATATAGTTCCTTTCCAAGAAAATAATCAAAATCAGGATGAGTAGAATCAATAAAACCTGAGGGTTTTTCTATATATACTTGTTCCTTGAGGTCACAATTCAGGAAGGCTGACTTCACATCCATCTGGAAAACTTTGAATCCTTTATAGGCTGCATAGGCCATTTGAGATGTTGTCAAAGCCTTTGGTCACCCCTTTTTATGAACCTCCAAATATCACTATTTGTCCATTCTCCACAGGGATGAAGTTTCTTAGATAGCTCCTTATTCCAATCATATGCCTGGATCAGCCACTATCCAAATACCAAATGGGATATTTGTTGGCATTTGGACACACTTGCAAGAAAAATTACTTTCCCCTAGGCACCCAATTTGATTTGGGCCCTTAGTTTCTGTTAGTGGGATAAACTGGGACACTACACCACTGGGTGGTCTGTACTCTCTTTGCATTAGGTCCTGTTGGGTTGAACCAACAGTCCTGGGAAAAGTGACCCACCTTCCCACATCACCAGCACTCAAACCTGTTGTATTTTCTCTTCTGCCTCACCACCTTAGTGGGGTGGCAATGATGGTGCGCAAGAGTGGGGACAAATGGCCTGACAGGTCTAGGTGAACCTCACAGGTGTGAGTGTGAAGTGGAGATGATCTCACCACCTTGTGGTTCACCTTCTTGGGAACACGCTTTGTAGGAATAGCCTTTCCTTTACTTTTGAGTGATGTTTCTCCAAGTCTATGGATAAAGGGACCTGGATTCTTCATCTGAATCTCCTCATGGTGTGCCTTGAGAGCACTTAGCCCAAAGCCTGCTCTTCTATTGGTAATAGAGGACTTACTGCCACTTGCTGAGCAAGAATTGGTCAGATGAACATATGAGGAATCCTGGTAAAAGGAATTTGAAGCCAGCAGCACCTTCTTAAAAGAGGGTTGCACTTCAGAGGTTTTACCCTTGACTGTTCTTTATTGAATCCTACACCAGCTTTGAATGGTGCAGAGAAGCTGTCAATAATAGGAAGTACAGTCTAAGGTTTTGAAAAGTTGGCTACAATTTTCTTTTCAGCCAGCAGCATTTCCTCAAAGTCCTTAATGACCTTGTTCTTCTGAGCCAGTTCAGCATTCTTGAGCTTTGTGGCCTCCTTAAGTCTGTCCATTTCTTTTCTCACAGCAGCCATCTTCTCAGCTGTCTCCTGGAGCTCGGAGTGGGTAGTTCTCAAGGAGTCCAACTCCTTAGCTTGAACTTTAAGGAGTCTCTTGCTTTTCTTGAAAGCTTTCCACAAAATTTCATATTGTTAAATCAACTCAGATTCAATCTCATAATGAGATCTTGAGGAGTTGTTGACAGCAGACTCACCCTCAACATCATCATGCAGAGAAACTGTCACTGATTCAGAATCAGAGGCAGATAGAGGAGCTCTGATTTGTACTTTTCCAGGAGAGTTATTGTCACCCTGGTCTTCTTCATTGATGGCCATAAGGCCAATGAGGGCTTCCTCCTCAGTTTCTAAGGAGCTAGAGTCAGAGTCACTCAAGGTTTTGACCTTCTTTGCCATAAACCCTTTTTCAAATTTCTTCTTGTCCCATGACCTTCTTTTGTCTTCATGATTACTTGATTCCCTCTTCTTGGAAGGGCAATCAGCAATCATGTGTCATGCTTTGTTACAGGAATAGCAAACAGTATTAGTTAAATCAAATTTACTAGTTTTTTATTTGTACATGTCCTCCCTTGAGGAGTTAGATCTGTCATTATGACCAAATCTTCTAGACCTTGAAAAAGAGGGTCCGTAGCTGTCTCTTCTTTTGGAGATCAGTTTTCTGAACTACTTTGAGAGGAGAGTCATCTCTCTGTCAGTATTGTCAGATTTTCATGTGCTGGCATCAGAACCTTCACTGCTCTCAGATCTGTCTTAGTATGCAGGAGTCTTGTCCTTGGATCTCCTCATGCTCTCAGCCTTGAGAGACACAGATCTTTCTCTGATGTTCTCGCTTAAGCTTTCTTCTTCAGCCTTTCTGGTGTTGAGCTGAAGCTCATGGTAGAGCAGCTTTCCATATAGGTTCTTAGGCTCCATGTTGCCCAGTTGACCCATTTCTCTAATAGCACAAATCTTGATATCACATTCCTTTGTGAGGGATCTAAGGAACTTATCATTTATATCTGAGTTTGTGAACTCCCTTCCATAGTTCTTTAGCACAGTTACTATTTTGAAAAATCTCTCGTAGCAGTTAGAGATATTTTCAGCCTTGCCTTGCTTGAAGGCCTCATACTCCTGATTTAGAAGGGATTTCTTGTCATCCATTACTTCATCAGTTCCCTCCATATAGACAACCAGGGAGTCCCATATTTCCTTGGTCGTTTTGCAGTGAATGAGATTTTGAAGGGTTGAGTCATCAATGGCACTTACAATAACATTTTGTGCCCTCTTATTTAGGCTTACCAGAGCAAGCTCATCCTTGCTCATGTCAGCATACTTCTTTGGCACCCTTTGAGTTGGATTTATGGTGGATGCAGTCATGGGATGAAGGGGCCCTCTTGAACAGCCACAAATACGTTGGGATCAGCTGCTTCCATAAAAAGTCTTACCCTTTCATTCTAGATAGGGAAGTTCTCTTTAGTTCAGGTTGGAAGCTTCATGGATCTCATCTCTCTGTGCTGATCAGACATAGTGAATAGTTTCACGATCTAGATCTGACTGTTAAGTCACTCTTTGACTAACCTACCTCTGATACCACTTGTTAGTTATGGAACAATCACCTAGAGGGGGGATTAGGTGATATGCATGTTTTTTGAATTTTATGCACAAGAGCTTAAGCTATTCTATTACAGAACACCAAGCAATCACAGAAACACCACACACAAAAACAACAGATGTATAGTGGATCCTCAAGATAGGGTGTCTTGAGTTATCCACTCTCCCTCTGCGCCTTTCTAGTAGTGTGCTAGGGTCGGCAAACACCACCAAATACTCAGGCCCGCAAGCCTTACAATATCAGGCCCTCAAGCCCTACACTCAGACCCTCAAGCCCAATAAACTCAGGCACTCAAGCCCTACACTCAGGCCCTCAAGCCTTACACTCAGGCCCTCAAGCCCTACACTCAGGCCCTCAAGCCCTACACTTAGGCCCTCAAGCCTTACAAAGCTCAGGCCCTCAAGCCCTACAAAGATTAACTAAAATAGATCCTACAGCTCAGGCCCTCAAGCCTTATAGAGAAACAAAGAAATAATGCAAGAACTTTCCTTAGCCGGATGGAGATTGTCTTCTTGGACTTGAAGAGAATGTTTTCCTTTTTCTTTACTTGGACAGCACAGACTTCTCTTCAATCCTTTCATGAACACTTCTTATTAGCCGATGTTGCTAGATTGAAACTTGGAAACTTGATGAAGATTGTATTGTTCTCTGGTTCTTATTTCTTCTTCACGCAGCTGTATTACTGTTCTATTGAGATGCTTGCATATATTCTGTGTTATTTTAGGACAGACACTTATCCCTTTTATATCTCTGAGGAGCCGGCTAACGGTCTCCTAGAATGTACCTTAAGTGGCAATTGCCCATTCCTTAATGTCACGCGCTGATTGGACCACAAGGCAGCGACATTAAATGCAGACAACGCGATTTGAAATGTCTTGATCTGTCTCGATGATATTTGCAATGTCTCGACGACATTAACAACATCTCGATGACAGGACTTGCCATTACGCCGATCCATCTTGGACTTGTACAAATCTTCAAGTCTTCTTGAATCTTCTGTAGAGGAGTATATCTCGACGATACGAGATATCTCAGTTGTACTTGCATTATAATGACATGAAGTCATCTGAAAGATGTCGTCGTAAACTTGATGTCAACTTGTGGACTTCTCAATGATGTCGTCGAAACCATACTGTCTTTTCGGCGATATCGTCATGATCACTCTTACTTCTCTTCGGAATCATTTTGATCATTTCCACGACAATCCATTCTTCTTCTATTAGTTGCCTTCTTAAGTTCTTTCTTAATCTTCTCAGCGACAAGACTTATTTACGATGATGTCGTCGACACTCCCGAATCCTTTGACTTAAGTCTTTCAGCAATATCGTCGTGTGATACAGATTGACACGACGACATTCAACTTGATCGATTCTTCTTGTTCCTTACAACGATATCGCTGTGGGTGCTTTGATGTCACAACGATATCGTTGAATTGTCCATATCATTTCGACGATAATTGACATGAACCTTCAGCATATCTCTGTAATGCGATCTCGTCGATATGTGAGTGCTTATTCGACGATATGTCCAATCCTTCTCAATGATATTGTACTTAGTGAAATTGGATAAGTAATGGACATATTCTTTAATCTCTACAAGCATAAGCTGAACAAACCATCAAATACATAATGCTTTTATCATTGACCTGAGCACTTCTTCAAATCAGGAACATTGATGGGCATTATTTCCAATAGGGATTCTCCATGCCATTTACCGTCAAAGTGTCACCTCGACCTATCGAGCCCTGCCCCCACGGGAGAGGATCAGTTTCTCAATAAAGGACATATCGGCCCCTAAGGACCTATTCTACGTTGTGCTGATGATCCTGACGGCGATCGAGAACTTCACGGTCTCCCGAATCTTGATGGATAATGGGAGCTCGGTGAATGTGGTCTTCAAAAAGGCCTTTGATGAGATGAAGGTGGAGGCAAAAAGAGTGTTGGCCTCAGATGGACAGCTCTTCGGTTTATCTGGAGAGAAGAAGGAGGTAGTGGGAGGAACCAAACTTCTGGTGACTTTGGGAGGGACGTCAAAAACCTGCTAATTCATCATCGTAGATGTGTCGAGCAGTTACAATGCTATTTTTGGGCATCCCCACTTCAGTGCCTTCAAGTATGTGCCCTCCTCCTACCACCAATGCTTGAAACATAGAAGGGGTCTAGATTCAGGTCAGGGGAGACGCCAAGGTGACCTAAAAATGTTACATCACGGGGGTTAACACTATCTCCTAGAAGAAGGAAGTGGAGGAAGTAGGTCGGGTGGTGGAAGGCTTGGCCAGGTTGTAGGTGGCAGAGGAAGTGCAGGAGAAGGAGTTCATCAACGGCGCGGGGAAGCCAGAGAAGGTGCGGGTCAACGGGGGGCTGAGCGAGGAGGACCATGAAAGGATCTGAGGTTGCATCCACTAGAACATCAATGTCTTCGCTTGGAGCGCCACAGAGATGCCAGACATCGATGCAGATGTGCCATGCCATCGGCTCAATCTCAACTCAAGCATCTGCCCTATCTGCCAAAAAAAGGAAGTCGTGGCAACCACCCTTGTCGAGTCGAGAAACTGCTGGAAGTAGGTTTTGTAGAGGAGATCCAGTATCTGGGCTAGGTCTCCAATGTTGTAATGGGAAAGAAGGGGGATAGGAGATGGATAATGTGCGTAGATCTCACTCTATTAAATAAAGTATACCCTAAGGATTGTTATCCATTGCCTTGAATCGACGCGCTGGTAGATTCAGCTGTCGATTTACTTGTAATGAAATTTTTAGATGCGTTTTCTGGTTACCGTCAAATTCGAATGCACCAACCCAATGTTATGGATGTTTCCTTCATCACGAATGACAGGTGTTATTGTTATAGAATGATGCCCTTCAGGCTAAGGAATGCATGATGGATCGAGTCTTTAGGAAGAAGAAGGGTAGAAACCTAGAAGTATACGTATATGAATTGATGGTAAAGATTAAGGATGTGGGATCTCACATGCGGGACTTGGCGGAAACCTTCGCCACACTTCAGAAATTCAAAATGAGACTCAACCCCTCGAAGTGTGTTTTCGGTGCGAGCCGAGGAAAGTTCCTCGGTCATTTACTCACCCCGCTGGGAGTCAAGCAGAATCCTGAAAAAGTTATGGCCATCCTAGACCTAGAGTCACCAAAAAGCGCTAAGGAGGTTTAGAGGCTGACGAGGAAGTTGATCGGGCTGAGCAGGTTCCTCTCTAGGGCAGGGGAGAAGTGCTCGCCCTTCTTCAAGGCTTTTTGGGGGAGTCAGAATTCTGAGTGGTCGCAAGAGTGCAAGGCGACTTTCCAGGATTTGAAGAAGCAACTGACGCAGGCCCCATTATTGCAGGGACCAAGATAAGGAGAAGACATATTGCTCTATCTAGGGGTGGGAGCCAAAGCGGTAAGCTCGGTCCTGGTCCGAGAAGAACAAAATAAGCAGTTTCCCATCTACTACGTCAGCTGAGTCCTAAAGAAGGCGGAGCTCAGATATCCCATTATGGAGAAATTGGCTTTTCCCTGATCATCTCGGCTCAGAAGCTCCAGCCTTATTTCCAGGTGCACTCCAACAAAGTGGTGACAGATCATTCCCTTCGTCATGTTAAGAAAGGGGTGGAGCACTCAGGGAAGACAGTAAAATGGTCGGTGGAGCTTAGCGAGTTTGATATTACTTTTGCTCCTCGGCAATCGATGGTGCATGCGGTAGCAGGCTTCCCGGTGGAGTATATGACCGAGATTGAGTAATCAGGGTCTCCCAAGCTAGTGGAATGGGAACTTTTCACAGATGTGCATTAGGAAGACACTCCCTTGGAGGAGGGGTCATTCTAGAAAGCATGCAAGGGACAAGAATTGAGTAGACAATCGACATCCGCTTCCCTGTCATGAAAAACAAAGCCGAGTATGAAGCAGTGGTGGCTAGGCTTCAACTAACAAGGGAACTGGGGATCCATAATGTGAAGGTCTTCACAGATTCAATGGTAGTGGCCTCCCAGGTTTGGGGAGAATTTGAGACCAGGGAGACAACTCTCCAGAAGTACCTATCGAAGGTCAAGGGTCTCATCGGGTGGTTTCACACTTTTTCCATCCAGCACGTGCAAAGAGAAGAGAATGCTCAAGCAGATCGATTAGCAAAGTATGGTCCCTATGTAGGGGGAACGGTGACCGAGTTATTCCAAACCTCCATTGAGGAAGGTGAAGCGATGAGGATCAACCAGAAGCCTTCGTGGATGGACCCTCTTATTTCCTTTCCATCCTCAAGCAGATTCCCAAACGAACCCTTGGACAAGAGGCGGTTCATGTATACATTTGCCTACTACTTATTACATGAGGGGAGCTTGTATCGGACCACTTTAACAGGACTCTTGGCGAGGTGTGTGTCAGAGGAAGAGATCCACTATGGGGAGTGTGGCAGACATTCCGGGAGTCGGACTTTGGAAAAGAGGGTGTTGAGGCATGGGTACTTCTGGCCAATAGTCCGCAAAGACACCATGGGGTATGCAAAGAAGTGTCAGAAATATCAGCTCTTCGTACCTCTCCAACTTCAACCCACGCAAAGGCTCAGGACTATCACGACGCCCTGTCCCTTCGCCATTTAGGGGATGGACTTGGTGGGTCCATTCCCTCAGGCCAACAGACAGTGGAGGTTCCTCCTAGTCATGATTGACTATTTCTCCAAATGGCTGGAGGCCATGGCGTTGGCAAAAATGACCTCGTAGGTAGTAAGAAATTTCATTTGGGGGAGATAATTTGCAGATGCGGGCTCCCCCTCGCGATAGTTACAGACAATAGGACGTAGTTCGCTAGCGAGTAGCTCACTAGATTTTGTGGGTAGTTGGGCATTGATCTCTGCTTTGCCTCCATCCATTACCATCAGAGCAATGGGCAGGTAGAGGCAGCGAAGAAGACCATCGTCAATCTGTTAATGAAAAAAGTAGAGAACTTGAAGGGCAACTTGGTGGAGCATCTCCCTTCAGACCTTTGGGCCTTAAGAACTACACCCAACACGGCCACGGTAGAAACCCCTTTTAAAACCTCTCTCATGGCTCCGAGGTCATGTGTCGGTGGAGTTTGAGGGTAGGTCCCCCTCGATTCTTGGCTGCGGGGGAAGGAGATGATGAGTGGAGGGTGGAGAATGAGGAGGAGCAGCGGCTCTCGCTTGACCTAGTGGAGGAACTCTGAAACATGGTGACCATTTGCTAGGAAGAGATCAAGCGCAGATGACAAGGTACTTCGACAAGCATATTAAAATCAAGCAGTTTGTAAGGGGGGACCTTGTCCTCAAAAAGGTCGACGCTGCGAGGAGTTCAGTGACAGCTGGAAAACTACACCCCAACTGGGAGGGCCCATATATAATTTCAGAAGTGTTAAAGTCAAGAGGGTATCGCCTTTAGAATGTTGTGGGATCCCCCTTAGCAATACCTAGAGTGATGGCAACCTGAAGCATTTTTATCCCTAGTTAATAATACAAAATTTATCTTGGTAGACTTGTTTGGTGATGTATGGACTTCTTCCATGCCCGGGCAAGGTACCATGAATCCGAAGTTTTAGGCTAGTTGGAAGAAAGAAACATGTTTTGGTTGGAAACCCTCGAGAAGATACCGCCGACCGGGCTCCCATAAACCAGCAGGGCAAGCCTCTCACTCGGGCGGCAATAGAAAGAAGCATTTTTTGGTTGGAATCCCCCGAGAAGATACAGCCGACTGGGCTCCCATAAGCCGGGAGGGCAGGCCCCTCACTCAGGTGGCAGTAGAAAGAAGCATGTTTTTGTTGGAATCCCCCGAGAAGATGTCACGGACTGAGATCCCACAAGCTGGCAGGGCAGGCCCCTCACTCGGGTGGCAGTGTAAAGAAGCATATTTTGGTTGGAAGCCCCCGAGAAGATACCGCCGACCGAGCTCCTAAAAGCTGGCAAGGCAGGCCCCTCACACGGGCGTCAATGGAAATAAGTATGATTTGGTTGGAAGCCCTCGAAAAGATACCATCGACCGGGCTCCCACAAGCCGGCAGGGCAGGCACCTCACTTTGGCGTTAGTGGAAAGAAGCATGTTTTAGATGAAAGCACCTGAGAAGATACGGTCGACCGGGCCCACAAGTAGGCAAGGCAAGCCCCTCACTCGGATGGCAGTGGAAAGAAGCACATTTTGGTTCGAAACCCCCAAGAAGATACCACCAACCGGGCTCCCACAAGCCTGTACGGCAAGCCACTCACTCGGGCGGCAGTGGAAAGAAGCATGTTTTGTTTGGAAGACCCTGAGAAGATACTGCCAACCGGGCTCCCACAAGCCGGCAGGGCAGGCCGCTCGCTCGGGCGGCAGTGGAAAGAAGCATGTTTTGGTTGGAATCCCCTTAGAATATGCCACCAACTGGGCTCCAACAAGTTGGCAGGGCAGGACCCTCACTCGGGCGGCAGTGGAAAGAAGCATGTTTTGGTTGGAAGTGTTGAATTTTTTGAAGTGGAAGAGGAAGTGTGCTGGGCGGTCTGAGGAAGACAGACCGCGGTGACCGCAGTGACCGTGTGGTCTGCGCGGTCTCTCTCTGGCATTTGTTGTTGTCAGCCTGTGGTCCAAGATGGCTTCCCGTTGAATGATCAGGCGGTCTTGTTTTGTTGAGACCGCACGCGATCTGGATGGGCGGTTATTGTACCTTTCTGGGGCGGTGACGGCATCCTTCTATATGCCTATAAATAGAGGTGCATGGCCCGTAATTTCCATCGAGAACTGTAAGAACTAAATCTTGGGTTGCTTTTGTCGGTCTCACTTTTGAGGTCATGTGGTCGGGAAGTGGTTTGATCGTTCGTTGCGTTCGCAGGTCAGCGGCCAGCTGTCAGCGATCTTCTTACTTAGTGGCTTTCCCAGCTTTGAATAACCAGTTCTCCAACGATCTCCCTGTGCGATCTGTGTTGTAGTTCTTGGGTTGTTCACAACAAGCTCAGCGGTCAGGTGACCTAGAGGTCAGGCGATCAAGAGTTGCGGCCAGGCGACAGCTTTGGCAGTTCTGTTCTCTATTCGCGGGCAGCTTCTGTGATCAGGCGACCTTGCGGTCAGGCAGTCAAGTAGTGCGAACAGGTTGTTTTTCAACAGTTCAATAAGACAGCAGTTCGTACGGTCTGAGGTTGCGGTCTGGCAGATTACAGGTTGTCGACCTGTGTTGTTTGTGCGGTCTCAGTGGTGTCCGTGCGGTCTGACTGGTTCAGCGATCTTTAGCGGTCTCAATTATTGTTGTTCGCTAGTTGCTTATTTGTCTCTATTTTTCTCTCTTTGTTTTCTGATAAATCATGTATCACCATGTATACCTCGCATTGTAAAGAGATAGTAAATACCTGATTCTTGTCATTCTATTGTGCTGGTTACTTAACTTGGTATGGTTGTAGTGTTCCTGCACCTTATTCCCACTTCTAAGTACTCTAACTCGATATCTAAGTTGTAATCTATCAGAAGATATCGGAGCTAGTGAAATTTTTTAACATGGTATCAGAGGGACAGATGGCTTGAGCAGCGATCAACCTCAGTATCTTGCTTAAGATCTCTGGAAGTTCAAGTTAACCAGCAGTATAGCATGTTGGATCGGTAGGCGCCCTTAGAGGGGGTGAATAAGGGTTTTAAAACTTTTTCTTATATTATGCATATCTTGAAATAATAATTGATTAAGAAGGTGAGAAATCAAACAAAACAATTGAAATAAAGTAGAGACATGCTTTATTAATATGAAATATGGTTTTACATAAGTTGATTTCTATAACGCTAGAAATCGGTGGCGAATAATAATAAACTCTTTTTGTTTTCTATCCCGACTCGCATCGCCACGAACCGGTGGCCCTAGCCTATCCTTCCCGGATTCGGCCTCAAGTCGCTCTAGCCAATCCAACCCCGGATATGACGTTGAGCACCCCCTATACCTAACCTAGATCTAGTGACCAACACGAGGCGAATTTCAGCCCTAAGTCCTACACAGACCTAGTGGCCAACACGAGGCAAATTCTCTAACGGTTTACAAAGAAAATGAATTGATAATAATAAAAACTCCCTCTTGAAGAACTTCCGAAGTTAGAGACGATGATCCGATGTAGGATAAGCGTTGTTGATGCAGATGTCATTTGGATTTGACGTGAAGAAGTCCTCCTTCAGAAATTTGTAGACCTTTGGTGGGAGATCAACATTCGGCCAAATCAGGCTCTGGAATTCTAGCACTCAACCTCTCTCTCTAATGTGTATAAGAAACAAGAGAAGGGGGGTCCTATTTATAACCACAGTGCTAGCGCCTGCGCTAGCATTACCGTCGGCGCTATCCCATATTAGGACATATTCGGCGCGGGAGAATCTTTAATCCGAGGAAATATTTTCATCTTGCCTTATGTGCTCCGCGCTACCGCCTGCGCTATCTGCTACCGCCTGGCGCTAGCTCCTTCTAAATGTACTCCCGGGATTGCGCTAATCATCGCTAGCGCCGGGTGCTAGGTGTTACCTCCGGCGCTAGTTGGCATGTTGGAATTATTGGCCCAATTTTGGGGACAACCTTCTTATGTCAACCTTGAGTCATATGGACCTTGTTTCCTGTACACTTAAACACACAAGATCAAATACACATAGGATTTGTTATTCTCAAACCTAGGAGATGCGGAAGACCATGTTCCAACAAACTCCCCCTTTTGATAATAACAAATCCATTAATGATTAATCAGAGCATTAATATATTAGCATGATGAAACCTACTTTTGTGTGTGTGAGAGTGATGACTTGGGATAATTAGTGATTTTAGTGTTTATAATTGCTCCCCCTAAATACATGCTCCCCCCTAAGTGAATGCTCCCCTAATATGTAAGTTATCATCTTAATTAATCATATTTTGATAGCAGATTTTATTTATCATGTTAGTTCTCTCTCTTTTGTTATTAGCAAAAGTGGGTAAAGGAAGCAAACACATAAAAGTTTTGATAATAAGATAAAGGCATGATCGAGCTTTGAGAGAGAAGAAAATGATAAGGAGTTTTTAGAATAATTTTCATAGAAATAAATCAAAGTTTTTAGCATAAGTATGTTCATAGAAATAAATCAGAGTTTTTAGCATAAGTGTGAAAAGAGCACAAGGTAAATGTAATGTAGCGGAAGACTTATAAAACTACAACAAACATCTTTTTATAAGACATGATGATTCATAAAATGAAAAAGATGTTTTTGTAAATCCGTTTTCTTAAAACAATTATCATGAAGTAACCAAGTATGAAAGAGATATATGAAAAAGAGACTATTACAATGTTATCCTAATTCATAAAGTCAAAACATACCAAACATTGTAGAGAGCATGCTAGGTTATCTAGTGCATTTAGATATAAAAAGTATTATTGAATTAGCATTAGAATCCAATACTCATGAGAAGAAGTGTTATGGAAGATAATGATGTGCACAAAGTGTATTTTGAAAAGAGTAAACAAATGTTATAATCAAAAATACATGACAAATGTAGAGTAAAGTGCACAATAAAACACAAATAAGATTACTTCCACACACTTTTTATGCACAAACAATGTATAACTACCAAGGTACTTTGCACACACAATGCTCATTAAGACTTATCAGGGTGCAAAGTAGTGCTTGGGTGATCACACAATTTTATTTTATTTCAATTTTGTTTTTGATCTGGTGTACTTAAGAATAAGTGGTTTTTTTTAAGAAATGAAGGTTTGCACAAGACACTTTACTAATCTTTCCAAGATTCTCAACCTCACAACGCTTATTAAGACTTATCAGGAGGTTCAAGTAGTGCTTGGTGGAGTTAACTTTGTCACTTTATTTCATTTTTTTGTTTTGTACAAAGTTCTCCGATTACACTTGCTTTGCAAACCAATTAGATTTTGAAAGTACAACCACTTTTCTTTATATTTAATAGTGCAAATAAATGTAGTGTAGGTAAGATACTTGTGCAAATTTAATTTATTGTACAATTACAATACACTAGCAAGCATCTTTAGATTAAAAACATAAGTAGACTTAGCCAAAAAGTGAGTGAAGAAATATCAATATCAACCATAAAACATTTACTCGTACTTAGAGGCATGCTAAGCTTAGGTTCTACACTACTTTTACAATATAATTGATGCACATATTAATAGATATATCAAAGCATGATAAGAACAATGTTCAAAGTAGTTTGACACGATAAATTGGAATCATTGTAGAAGTTCTACAGATAGTTTAAAACATGCTTGATATTCACAATAAATTTCATACAGTTTTTTTGTTAGTTTTTGTGTTTTATATTTTGTATTTGATTTTTGCATTTAGAAATAGAATTTAAACCAATGAACAAAGAAAAAGAAATATTTGTGTAATTTTGGCTTTTGTATTTTTTTTTGTTTTAATTTTTCAAAAATCAATTCAAAACAGAACTGTAGAACTATATAGTACATATAATAGAGAATAATTTTAGGTATTTTAGAAAATTTTAAAAAAACATAAAAGCAGATAGGTACGTTAGCGCCGGTGCTAGCGCTAGCGCGGGAAACAGTACATGATTTTTTTAGGATTTTGAAAATTTTAATTTTTGATATTGGTTAAGTGACCAAAGATTAGTTTTATGCAGAAATTTCATAGGATGTGATGATGTTTAGGTATGGAAAAATTGCATAAAACTATTGTGTGTTAAGAATGTGTTTTTAGCCCAAAAGATCTAAGACACCTAATTTGAGTCGTAATAATCAAAATCTTGCATCGCGGAGAGGTTTAGTGAATATGTCAGTAAGTTGGGAGTCTGTACCAATGAAACTTACTTTTACATGCTCTTTCTTGATATGATCCCTAATGAAATGATGGCGAACATCTATGTGTTTGGATCTAGAGTGGTGTACGGGATTATTTGTAAGATCTATGGCACTTTTGTTGTCACATTTAAGATCAATGTGCTTGAGATGAAAACCAAAATCCTCTTGAGTTTGGCTCATCCATAACGCTTGTGCCCAACAACTAACAAGTGCGATGTATTCGGCCTCCATGGTGGAGAGTGCAACCGAAGATTGTTTCCTACTAGACCAAAGCAACTAATGAGGGTCCTAAAAAGTGACAAGTACCGCTAGTGATTTTTCGATCTAGTGAACAACAAGCGTAATCTGAATCGGAACTGGAGTGAAGTGTAAATGAATCATTGTGTGGGTACCATAATCCTAATTTAGATGACCCTAATAGATAACGAAAAATATGTTTTACCACTTCTAAATGAGATTCTTTTGGATTGGCTTGAAAGCGAGCGCATAGACATACGGCAAACATTATATCTGGTCTAGATGCACTTAAGTAAAGAAGAGATCATATCATTCCTCTATATAAAGTTTGATCAATGGAAATTTCAGATTCATCTTTTCCTAGTTTTAAAGAAGAACTCATAGGAGTAGAAGCTTGTTTAAGGTTTTCAAATCCAAATCATTTAAGCATATCATGAACATATTTTGTTTGACAAATAAATATACCATCATTTCGTTGAGAAATTTGAAAACTAAGAAAAAATGATAGTTCTCCAAGACTCATTTTAAATTCATTTTTCATTACTAAGACTACTTCATTACACAACTCTTCATTAGTGGCTCCAAAAATTATATCATCAACATATATTTGTAAGATAATTAAACCAATATTATTATGCTTAATGAAGAGTGTGTTGTTGGCACTTCCCATAACATAACCGTGCTTTAATAAAAATGATGTAAGTCAATCATACCATGCACGGGGCGCTTGTTTTAAATGATAAAGCGCTTTTTCTAATTTATAAACATGATTTGGAAATTTTTCATTTATAAAACCGGGGGGTTGTTCTACATAAAAACTTCTTCTTTTATAAACCTGTTTAAGAAAGCACTTTTAACATCCATTTAAAATAAATTTATCTTTTTAAAACTCGCAAATGCCAAAAATATTTGTATAGATTCTAAGCGAGCAACGGGTGCAAAAGTTTCTTCAAAATCTACCCCCTCGATTTGAGAAAAACCTTGAGCGACTAAGCTTTATTTCTTGTAATCCTAGATTCACCATCTAATTTATTTTTAAAGATCCATTTTACACCAACAACAGGATGATTAGATGGGCATTCTACTAGGTTCCAAACTTTATTTCTTTCGAATTAATCTAACCCTTCATTCATAGCCGAAAACCAAAATTTGCCATTTAAAGCAGTTAAAACATTTTTAGGTTCAATTTCGGAAACGAAGCAAATATTTGAAAACATTTCGTGAAGAGAAGATAGAGTTCTTACCCCAATAGATGGTTCCCCAATGACTAGCTCCTTTGGATGATTTTTTGAGAAGTTCAAGATGCTTAGGGGCACATATTCATCTTCCTTGGCCTTCTCCTCCTCTTCTTTGGAATGGTCCTCTTCGTCGTGCTCCAAAGATGGCAAGGGTTCATCATTTGTGCCTGTAGGAAGTCTTTCTACACAAAGAATAAATTCATCAAATTTTACATTAATAGACTCTTCAACCTTACCTGTTCTTTTGTTAAATATTCTATATGTTGGACTAGTTGAAGAGTATCCAAGAAATATTCCTTCATCACATTTTTCATCAAATTTTCCTAAAGAATCTTTTGTATTTAAAACAAAACATTTACAACCAAATACTTTAAAATATGATACGTTAGGTTTCTTTTGATAATATAGTTCATATGGTGTGAGATATAAAGATGGACGAAGCATGACTCTATTCATTACATAACATAATGTGCTTACGGCTTCGGCCCAAAAGGACTTAGGTAATTTATATTCAGAGAGCATAGTGCTTGCTAGTTCTTGGATTGTCCTATTCTTTCTTTCTACAACGCCATTTTGTTGAGGTGTGCGTGGAGCGGAGAACTCATGCTTAATACCTAACATTTCACAAAAAGATTTAAAATTTTCATTTTCAAATTCTCCTCCTTGATCTGAGCGAATGCATTTTATTTTTAAATCTAGTTCATTTTGAATACGAGTACACAATTTTGAGAATTCGCAAAACGCATCAGATTTGGAAGAGAGAAATAAAGTCCAACAATATCTAGAGAAATCATCTATTAGAATGAAAGTATATATTCTACCACCAAGACGTGTGGTGCTAACGGGACCAAAGAGATCCATATGAATTAATTGCAATGGTTTTGAAGTAGAGATTTTGATTTTGCTTTTAAAAGATGATTTTTGTAAATTTTCCTTTTTGACATGGAGAACATAGTGAAGACAGGTTTCCATTCAATTTAGGCAATCCTCTAATCAATTACTTTTTGGCTAGTTTTAAAATGAGCTTTGTACTAGCGTGACCTAAACGTCAATGTCATAGTTCTAACTCATCATTTTTAGTTATAAAACATTTTATAGATGATTTGGAAAGATCGTGAAATGAAACTATATAAACATTATGAATTCTAGGTGCAGTTAGTAAAACATCTTTTGTGTTAGGATTAAATATTTTGCAAAGATTAGTGGTTGATTCAAATAATACATCTAATCCTTTATCACACAATTGGCTTATAGATATTAAGTTATGTTGTAATCCTTTTACATAAAGAACATTTGAGATAAGAAAGGATTCATTACCCACTGTACCTACTCCCATGATCCTTCCTTTACCATTATCACCAAACATTACGATCCCTCCTTTCTTCTTTTCTAGGCTAAGGAACTTTGCTTTGTTGCCCATCATGTGTTTGGAGCAGCCTGAGTCCAAGTACCACACGTCCTTCATTTCCTTAGCCTTCCTGCAAATCTAGAAAGAAGAAGAGAGTAAAGATCCGGATACCCAAGAGGTACCACCCATAGAGTAAGTGGATTTCTTAGGTACCTAGATTTGTTTTAAAAATTGTTGTTTTGTATTTCTGCAAGAGCTAGATGTGTGTCCAAACTTAAGACAATTTGCACAAGAAATAATGGGGGTTGAGACCCTTTTCTGAATTTATATATTGCTCTTGTTAGATGATGTTTGAATTTTAGAAAAAATATGAGATATTTTAATTGTTGAGCTACCGTCGGCGTTAGTGGCTAGCGTCGGGCGGTAGGGCTCACTTTGATATCCGAGCCCAAACTTTCAAGAACCATAACATTGGTTTCCCAAAATCATATTCAGGGATTTTTGACCTATTCCGAATTTTTTTATGGCCATATTGAGATCATGATTTTGTTTTTTAAGAGATGTATTTTCTTGTATAATCATAACACATTTATTTTCAAAACCCTTTTTGTTATTTTCAATTTGTAAGAGAGAGGTTTTTAGTTTTCTCTCTAAGTCCCTTTTTTTCTTTTGCAATAGTTTTGATTTGTGAGAGGGTCTTAGAAAGAGAAACTTCAAGTTCTTTTGCCTTACATAAGGAGTGATCACACTCTTGACATGAAACCTTTCTCTTTTCAAGGGAAATCAATTTAATAGTTAGCTTATGATTCTCTTTGATGATAGATTCATTTTCACGATTTAAAATAATATTGTCTTTTATACTTTGATCATGGGATTTGCAAGTTTGAACAAATTCATCATAGAGTTCTTCAATGGTAGGAGGAGTTACCTCAGTGTCGCTAAGAACACTTGTGTTGTCATTGTTTCTTTTTGCCATTAAGCATAAGTTTGCTTCCTCCTCGCTGCTTGACTCAGATTCGTTTGATTCTTCGGAGGAAGAATCATCCCAAGTTGCGGCTTTCAATACTTTCTTTTCTCCTTCGCTTTATATTGTTCTTTTTGCTCCTTTTGATACTTCGGGCACTGGCTCCGAATGTGCCCGATCTTTCTGCAGTGATAGCACTCCGGTGGTGGTCTTTCTTCTTCATCTTCGCTTCCTTTTCCTTTCTTTGATGAAGAGGAAGATCCTTTTCGTCGAGCATCCTTTTGGAAGTATTTCCGAAAGGTGTTCCTTCTCTCCGGATTCCTAATGAACTTCCTGAAGTTCTTCACCGGGAGACCTTCTTCATCTTCATCATCATCTTCGATGCTTTCCTTCTTTGATTTTCATGCCAGCTCCTTTTCATTGGCTCTTTGTTGTATTCATCGTGTTGAATCTGAAGTTCTACCTCATGGGTTTTGAGATTCCCAATAAGGTTCTCGATCTGGAGCGTTCTTAGGTTGTGCGACTCGGAGATGGCCGTCACCTTTGGATTGAACCTTGGAGGTAAAGAGCGAAGAATTTTCCTGACCAAGTCTCCGTCTGAGTAGATCTTTCCAAGTGCTTTTGAAGCGTTGATGATCTTGGTGAAGCGAGTGTACATTGAGTTGATGTCCTCTTCGGTATCCATCCTGAATTTTTCATATTCAGATTCCAGTTGGAATAGCTTTGCATATTTCACCTGCGATGTACCTTCATGAGTAACTTCCAATTGATTCCAAATATCATAAGCAGTTATGCTTGTAGAAATTCTATTGAACTCAGTTCTATTTAAGGCGCAATATAAAGCGTTCATCACCTTAGCAATATTTTTGCACCTTAGTTTATCGTTATCATCCCATTTATCCTTAGGTTTTAGTAATGTCGCCTCTCCCACTGCAATTGTAGGAGGAGAGTACCGAACTTCTACCATGTTCCATACTTCCACATCCATGGTCATAAGAAAACACATCATTTGATTTTTCCAGTAGTTGAAATCTGACACAGAAAAAAGTGGTGGTCGACTAACACCCTGACCCTCCGAAAAAGCGAGATCATGAGACACCATTATTCCCGGTTGTTAAGCTGATTGGAATAAAAACCTCTCTGATACCACTTATTGGATCGGTAGGCGCACTTAGAGGGGGGTGAATAAGGGTTTTAAACTTTTTCTTATATTATGAATATCTTGAAATAATAATTGATTAAGAAGGTGAGAAATCAAACAAAACAATTGAAATAAAGTAGCATGCTTTATTAATATGAAATATGGTTTTACATAAGTTGATTTCTATAACGCTAGAAATCGATGGTGAATAATAATAAACTCTTTTTGTTTTCTATCACGACTAGCATCCCCACGAATTGGTGGCCCTAGCCTATCCTTCTCGGATTCGGCCTCAAGTCGCTCTAGCCAATCCAACTCCGGATATGGCCTTGATCACCCCTAGACCTAACCTAGATCTAGTCGCCAACACGAGGCGAATTTCAACCCTAAGTCCTACCCAGGCCTAGTCGCCAACACGAGGCGAATTCTCTAACGGTTTACAAAGAAAATGAAATGATAATAATAAAAACTCCCTCTTGAAGAACTTCTGAAGTTGGAGACGATGATCCATTGTAGGATAAGCATTGTTGAAGTGGACGTCGTTTGGATTCGTCGTGAAGAAGTCCTCCTTCAGAAATTTGCAGACCTTTGGTGGGAGATCAACATTCGGCCAAACCAGGCTCTGGAATTCTAGCACTCAACCTCTCTCTCTCTCTAATGTGTATAAGAAATGAGAGAATATGGGTCCTATTTATAGCCTCAGCGCTAGCGCCTGTGCTAGCGCTACCGTCGGCGCTATCCCAAATTAGGACATATTCGGCGCGGGAGAATCTTCAATCCGAGGAAACATTTTCATCTTGCCTTCTGTGCTCCGCGCTACCGCCTACGCTATCCGCTACCGCCTAGAGATAGCTCCTTCTAAATGTACTATCGGGATTGCGTTGATCATCGCTAGCGTCGGGTGCTAGGTTCTACCGTCGGCGCTAGTAGGCATATTGGAATTATTGTCCCAATTTTGGGGGCAACCTTCTTATGTCATCCTTGAGTCATATAGACCTTATTTCCTGCACACTTAAACACACAAGATCAAATACACATAGGATTTGTTATTCTCAAACCCAGGAGATGCGGAAGACCATGTTCCAACATAGCAATGGAAGGAGGTTATGCAAGAGGTCTTGGTATTGAGCTCCTTACGCAAACTAACTTTAAGAAGTGGAAGTCTTGCATAGAGAGCTATCTTCTTTGCGAGAATTTATGGGAGATAGTCAGAGGATATGCGGGACAACCAGTTGTAGATGCTGAAGGGAATGCTGAGTAGGTAAAGGCTTGGAAGAGAACAAATGTTAAGACAGAGTTCACTCTCAAGCGAGCTATCATTCCTGAGCTCTTTGACCACATCATTGGATGTCGGTCTGCTACTGAAATTTGGACAGCCTTGGATGTCTTGTTCAATAAGAAGAATGTAGCAAGGCTACAATTTTTTGAGAATGAGTTGGCAAAAGCAACTCAAGGAGGCTTGTCCATTTCATCTTTCTTCCTGAAGATGAAGAACTTTTGTGCAGAGATATCGGCTTTGGACCCGGAAGAGCCTATCTCAGAAGCGAAGTTGAAGAGGCACATAATCCGCGGCTTATGGAGGGAGTATGTGGACTTTGTTACTTATGTGCAAGGCTGGGCCAATCTGCCTTTGTTGATGGAGATGGAAAACTTACTTGCTTCGCAAGAGAGCTTGGCTAAGCATCTTGGCAAGGATATCTATCTCCGGGGGAGAAAGTGAGGTTCTTTATTCTGGCAAGAAGAAGGGATGGGACAAGAAGAAGTCACCTGGAGGTGATGGTGCTTCAACTTCATATCAGCAGGAGAGGAGATATGCTCATAAGCATGATGGGAAGAAGAAGGAATGGCCAAGGTGCTTCAGATGCAACAAGCCTGGTCACTTCTAGAGGGACTGCATGGTTAATCTTCAGCTAGGGCATGTTGCAGGAAAGGAGGAGGTTGCTTCCAATGCTGAAGGTAGTTGGGGTGGTGAAGGTGCTTTCAAGATGGGTACTTGTGTTCGGACTATGGCTTCCATCAACTACCAAGATGATTGGATAGTGGACTCAGAGTGTGGTCATGACCTCACTGAGAATGAGTAAAAGTTCTCTTCTCTGCAAGCATACTGATGAGTCCAGTTTATATAGTGAATTCCGGACTCATCTGGGCTAGTTTTCATGCACATGCACTTCACTTTAGGCCTATATTCAATTATATTTGATCACGTTGCCCATTTCATTGCCTAGTGCACATTTATGCCCATCTTGGTGTGATTTCATGTATTTCTGTGGTCTACTATATTTTCATGCAGGTCCAAGGGTTGTGCGACACTCGGGATGGGTTCTGGGGGATTTCCGGTCGAAAAAGCCACTGGTCGTGCGTTTTCCTTCTCACATGACTAGGCGGATGACCATTGGTCGTGCGTTTATTCCCGTCCCTGATTGAGCCCTGATTGAGCAACAGCGCACAATCATTGGCCTTCTTCGCGCACGACCACTGGTCGTGCGCCACTGACATTGCGATTTTGTGCAGATCTGGCTATGCTACAGTTCTTCGCGCACGATCAGAGGCATTTCTTCTCGCACGACCATTGGTCGTGCGCCTGATCGTGCGCGTTGTTTAATTCTGCTCCGTCTATAAATAGACATGCGTGATTTTAGGTCGGGATCCATCTCCCGACTCCGCCCAGCTGCGCCGTTTCCTGCTCCTGAGCTCCCATTTCGCCCCTCCATCGCCGCCCACCATCTGGAGGTGCTCCGGACATATTCTTCATGCCAATCTCGAGCCGGAGTATCCTCTCGGCCTCCTCCATCATTCAGAAGCTTCCAAGCTCCATTTCAACGGATTGTGCACTATATCCTTGGAGTTCTCCAGCAAGATTGTGGCTGAAGGCTATTGACGAAGAAGATGGGTCAATTGGGAGGTAGTGACAGCCCTCTTCTACCCTGGACGGCAGTTGAAGACCGAGCCTGGACGAGGATTGACAACCCTAGATTCCGGCCGTGAATCTCCAACGAGTCTTCGTGCTTCGGTTGTAATCTTACCTCCTCCTTGTTATTTTTGCTGATTCTATTTGATATGTGTGGTTGTATGTTTCTTTACGAATGATGTCCATAAACCCTAAATATTATTAGTGTATTTTTCCATAGTTTTGTGGTTATCTTTGTGGTTTATGTGACTTGAGGAGCGCCCCATTCCATCTTCCATCCCGCCGTTGCGACCCTCATCCGTATGCCTACTCTTCCATCCGCCTAGCGAAGCGTGGCATAATGGCCCATGTAATCCATTACGACTCCGCCGGTGCGAACCATTCCATCCGCTTGCCTACTCTTCCATCCGCCTAGCGAAGCGTGGCATAGCGGCCCGTGTAATCCATTCGCCCAACGAAGCAGTGCGCTCAAGGCCTGCACAGTTCGACTCCGCTTGCCTACTCGTCCATCCGCCCTTGCGACGCAGTGCGCTCAAGGCCTGCACAGTTCGACTCCGCTTGCCTACTCGTCCATCCGCCCTTGCGACGCAGTGCGCTCAAGGCCTGCCTAGTTTTCATCCCACCTAGCGAAGCAGTGCGCTCAATGCCTGCATAGGAGTAGTTATAGTTGTTTTCTTTTATTTTCCAAAAGCCAAACCAACTCTCCCGCATTCCATCTGACCTAAAGGACTTCAATCTCAAGTCCTTCCTCGAACGTTAACTCCACCTTACTGTGTTCCTTCCGAGATCGATACTCGGGGATTTACTCCTCGTTTTATATTACTTGAACGATCGGTACACTGCCGTTTCGTTCCGCAGTCTTGCTACCGCCTATAGCGGTGTGCAGGATTCGCGCATCAAGTTTTTGGCGCCGTTGCCGGGGAACACAGACGTGTGAGTTTTCTTGAGAGGGAGAGCTGAGAGAGAGAAGTTTCTTCCAGTGTGTATAGCCGCCTTATTATTTTTGTTTGTTTGCTTTTTACTTATTTACTGCTTGTTATTATTTCTTTCCCTCTTATTTTAAAGTTTTAGGCAAGTCTAATCCAAGAAGTTTTATTAGTTTGTGTAAATTTTCTTGCAAAGAATTTCAATCTCGTTATATCTGCTTTAATTGTCAAATATGTCATCATGGGACATTTCTCCTAGCACTTACGACAAGATGGTCTATTATATAGACCAAATGAATGAGTTAAATGCTAGGCAGTGTAGGAACTTTGTTTGCCTGTTGTGTCGAGGAGAGGGTCATGAATTGAATGACTGTCCAAGTCTTTTCAATCCTGACCGCTGCTCCTCCACTCATGACAACATTGTCCCTATCGCTCATTATTTACCCATGGAGGCAATTGTGCCCTCTACCCCTGAGCTTGTCTCGTGCATGGACTCCTCACTCCCTGTGTATGGCTTCACTCCTAGTGATGATGATCACTCATCTGTTAGCCAACAAGGAGAGGAATGGGAGCTCCTAGATGCACCTGAGTATGATGAGGAAAGTATTCTTTCCATTGGTGAGGCATTAGCGGATCTTTTTGCGGAGGAACCAAATCTTTTTGTTCCTCCAGTCCCTTTGCATGATTTTTCTACACACATTTTTTTATGATCCTATCGAAGTGAAGGAGTGGGGTGATGCTTCTGACTCGGAGGGTGCCCCAAAGTGGGATGAGGATGTCATTTTCCCTGAAGGGGAGAATGAATACTTTGATCACGATGATGCACCTTGGTGGGATGAGGAGGATACTCTCTTTGATGAGGAGGTTTGCACTTCCTCATGGGACGAGGAGGTCCAACTCACCACTGAGGCCCTTGAGTTCTTGGGTTCCCCTCGCTATGATACTTACGATGATGATAGTGATCTATCCTTGGATCCTGCCAGGAGTGAAATCGGGATCACTCCTCCTTTGTTTGATTCTTTTAGTTCTTCGTCCATTTTATTTCCTAATCAACCTTCTTTTAATGCTGATATTGATAAGTTCATCCTTCCTTCTTCACCGCCTGCTTTAATGTCTGATATTTCATTTATCCCTCTGCAGATGCTCGAATTTATAGACCCATTCTTGGGTAATTTTGAGAGGCAGTCTTGGCAGGGAAAGCAGTTGGCAATGATGAATTCAATCGTCTATTCCACTTCATCATCATTGCCTGCTTTTTCCTTGAAAGACTGGGTGCAGGGAGGAAAGCGTTACTTCATCCATGACCGCAGGTTGGAGGAGAGGAAGAGGATGAAGAAAGACGAAATATGGAGATGGAAAGCTCATGATCCTCTTGACTGCTGTTGTTGGGTCTTCAGACCCATCTCTTTTATTTTTAGTTACTATTTTAAATCAACTTATAGTTGATCATTTTGAGGCATGTAATATTTAGGATTTATTAACTTTTGCTTTTATGCTTAGACAATATTATTAACTGCTTAATACAGGTATTAAGTCCAGCTTAAGGACGGTAAACAAAAGCGCTGCTGGGAGACAACCCAAGTTTTTGTTGCTAACCCGTTAATAGTTTAGTTTTATATATTTTTGCTTGGAGCCTTTTTTTTCCTGCAGGTGTGCGGTAATCTCTTTTGGTGGCGGACTTGGATTCCCTTCGCAGTATTAACGCCAATCTTCTGGTATGCTCATATCTGAGCATAGGTACCCTCTTCCTCAACATTTCTTTAGTCTCATTGTCATAATTCATGTGATTGTCCAATTCAAGTCTGGGGGGGAGTGTACCGAGTGTTCACTGCACGTGCACTAGTGCTTAGCATGCTAGAAGTATTTTATTTTCAGTTTTATGATGTATTTACTTTCTCCGCACACCACTGCACCCACTTTAGCGCGCACTCACTTGTTTGTGTGCTTCCGTTCACGCTTATCTTGGTTTGGAATGTGAAATAGGATGTTAGCTTAGGAATTGCAAATCGGAGTGTGATGTTGACTCTTGTAGTGCTCTAGTCGCATATTCCTTGCTTGCATAGAAATTTGAGTAGAATTAGATTGTCTCTATACTTTTAATTTACAATTAGTGTTCTTGCGTGGTTTTTGATTTATTTTACTCATTTGGTGAATGTAACCGAAATTTGCGGTAGCACGTTGTTGTGTGTAAGCAAGCGCTAGTTGTGTGTTGCTCGAGTCGGAAGGAAGGTTTACCTTTCTCGTGGGCTAAGAACTTGCCCCAAGCGACTCTTGAAGCATGAGAGAGAGCAACTCATTTTGATAAATGTGATGTAGGCCATTTTTGGCTAGTTTGAGCCTTGTTTTCCATGACCTATGCGTTTACCTTTGCAAGCCAAGTTTGTGCCTACCCTTCTTTTGTTTCAGCTCTTCTTTTAAATCACCAAAGCCTGAAGCTTATCCTATTATCGCAGCCAAGTAGTGAGTTAACTGAAATTACATTTCATATTTGGATGTGATGTGTGGAAATTTTTGTGATGTGAAGAAAAAGTGTATTGTGTGCTGAACATATTGTTGTAAACCAACCGGGGGATAAATGAAAAAATAATGAAGTTAAAAGAAAAAAATCTGTAAAGAATAAAAATGATAAGAAATCCCCTTGGGCGTAATAGAAAAATTTAGTTGGTATTTGTTTAGAGTAGGCTGTGTACACACCCGTTTTTCAAGATAAGTCTGGGGGTGTGGTACACTAGCGATGTTTTGGGCTTGTTCAGGGTAAGCATTTCGATGTTGCTCATTTGAGTTGCGTAGCCGTTTCGTTTATCATTGAATATCATACCGTAACCTAAGCCCAATTATAACCCGAAGTCCTATTGATTTAACTTGTGAGTTTGCTAGTGCCGTGGAGAGAGTGTAACCGGGCAAGCTTATGGTTCTCGTCGTTGATGGATTTCAGCGGAGTTATTCCCGAATTCCGGTCTTTAGCAACACCCTCCTGAGTGGCTTGTTTACTTTCACATCGGGCACGACCGCACAAATTCTTCATGATTCACCATCTGAGTACAAATAAATCTCTATTTACGCATGTATACTTTTGTAAATTAATTAGTATAGTTAGAATCTTCTTTTACAGAATTTCTATTTGCATGGGTATGATACTTCGCATCTGACTCTTTCTTTGCAATTCTCTACGCTAACCATCATTCTCCCTACTCCGCCGGATTTGTTTGCTCGGGACGCGCAAACAGGTAAGTCTGGGGGTGTGATGAGTCCAGTTTATATAGTGAATTCCGGACTCATCTGGGCTAGTTTTCATGCACATGCACTTCACTTTAGGCCTATATTCAATTCTATTTGATCACGTTGCCCATTTCATTGCTTAGTGCACATTTATGCCCATCTTGGTGTGATTTCATGTATTTCTGTGGTCTACTATATTTTCATGCAGGTCCAAGGGTTGTGCGACACTCGGGATGGGTTCTGGGGGATTTTCGGTCGAAAAATCCACTGGTCGTGCGTTTTCCTTCTCGCATGACCAGGCGCACGACCATTGGTCGTGCGTTTATTCCCGTCCCTGATTGAGCCCTGATTGAGCGACAGCGCACGATCATTGGCCTTCTTCGCGCACGACCACTGGTCGTGCACCACTGACCGTGCGATTTCGTGCAAATCTGGCTATGCTACAGGTTCTTCGCGCACGATCAGAGGCATTTCTTCGCGCACGACCATTGGTCGTGCGCCTGATCGTGTGCGTTGTTTAATTCTGCTCCGTCTATAAATAGACATGCGCGATTTTAGGTTGGGATCCATCTCCCGACTCTGCCCAGCTGCGCCGTTTCCTGCTCCTGAGCTCCCATTTCGCCCCTCCATCGCCGCCCACCATCTGGAGGTGCTCCGGACATATTCTTCACGCCAATCTCAAGCCGGAGTATCCTCTCGTCCTCCTCCATCATTCAGAAGCTTCCAAGCTCCATTTCAATGGATTGTGCATTATATCCTTGGAGTTCTCCGGCAAGATTATGGCTGAAGGCTATTGACGAAGAAGACGGGTCAATTGGGAGGTAGTGATAGCCCTCTTCTACCCCGGACGGTAGTTGAAGACCGAGCCCGGACGAGGATTGACAACCCTAGATTTCGGCCGTGAATCTCCAACGAGTCTTCGTGCTTCAGTTGTAATCTTACCTCCTCCTTGTTATTTTTGCTGATTCTATTTGATATGTGTGGTTGTATGTTTCTATACGAATGATGTCCATAAACCACAAATGTTATTAGTGTATTTTTCGATAGTTTTGTGGTTATCTTTGTGGTTTATGTGACTTGAGGAGCGCCCCATTCCATCTTCCATCCCGTCGTTGCGACCCTCATCCGTATGCCTACTCTTCCATCCACCTAGCGAAGCGTGGCATAGCGGCCCGTGTAATCCATTCCGACTCTGCCGGTGCGAACCATTCCATCTGCTTGCCTACTCTTCCATCCGCCTAGCGAAGCGTGGCATAGCGGCCCGTGTAATCCATTCGCCCAACGAAGCAGTGCGCTCAAGGCCTGCAAAGTTTGACTCTGCTTGCCTACTCGTCCATCCGCCCTTGCGACGCATGCGCTCAAGGCCTGCCTAGTTTTCATCCCGCCTAGCAAAGCAGTGCGCTCAAGGCCTGTATAGGAGTAGTTATAGTTGTTTTCTTTTATTTTCCAAAAGCCAAACCAACTCTCCCGCATTCCATCTGACTTAAAGGACTTCAATCTCAAGTCCTTCCTCGAACGTTAACTCCACCTTACTGTGTTCCTTCCGAGATCGATACTCGGGGATTTACTCCTCGTTTTATATTACTTGAACGATCGGTACACTGTCGTTTCGTGCCGCAGTCGAGCCACAGCCTATAGCGGTGTGTGAGATTCGCGCATCACATACTCAGGTAATGATGCGATTATTACTGCTGATGATACTATTCATGCAATCGAGAAGGAGGGTGTCATTTCTTTAGGCAGTGATAGAGGTCCACTCACCTTGAGGAGTGTATATCATGTGTCGGGTATGAAGAAGAACCTCTTCTCCGTGACCAATGTTGTAGATGCGGGGTATCACATTCTGTTTGGTCCAACAGAAGTGAAGTTTCTCTGAAATATGTCAAGCGTGAAGGATGAAGTCACTCACATTGGAAGGAGGGCGACGGACTTGTTTGTGTTATCAATAAGTTCCTATGTTGATAAGATGAGAGATAACGATGGCGTTGTTATCTGACACGAGAGGCTTAGGCATGTTGGTATGGATAAGCTGAAGGCTATGACGGCAAGAGGCTTAGTGAATGGCATGCCTAGTCTATCATCCTTAGGTGACGGTCATATTTGTGATGGATGTCAGTTTGGTAAGGCTCGTCGCCTTCCATTTGACAAGTAACAAACTAGATGCAAAGCACCATTGGAGTGTATTAATGGTCATTTGTTTGGACCTACTACGGCTGCCAATCTTGGAGGTAGCAGGTATATGCTGATTTTGATTGATGTTTTCACTAGGTATACTGAAAGAACTTAGGGGTTTAGATTAATTCACCTAGAGGGGGGTGAATAGGTTTTTCTTATTTCTTTTAAGCTTAGAGCTGTTAGTAGCCTAATATGCCTACACAACCAATAAATTCAAGCTCAAAGAATCATAGCCACAACACAAAGGATTTTATAGTGGTTCCCCAAGTGATGGGTAGTCCACTGTCCCCCTACACCCCTCTAACTCTAATGTTAGATAGGGTCAAAGATACTCCTCCAAGTTATCTTCTCTGCTTTTAGAGCTTACACCACAAGTTCCTCAGAACTTCTCAGATCTCAGATGATCCTACCTCGGGACAATAGTCCCTACAGCTCAGAGTTATCACTAGCTCCTACCTTAGGCACAGCAGACCTACAACTCATAGGAATCCTCCTCCTACAACTCAGACCACCTCCTGGTCCTACTTCAGATAACACCCTTTTTCAACCTTCTCAGAGCTGAATATCTCTTACAAAATAAAGTAATAATAGAATGAAAACCTCTACTACTGATTCAATCTTATCAATAGAATATTGTAGTAGATGTTGATTTTGACCTGATCCTGGACAGGTTGGTTCAGAGCAGCTCCACTGTCTTCTTCTTCAGAAGGAAGAAAGAAGACTTCTATCTCTCTTGATGATGAAGGCTTGAATCTCTGCAAGAGAGAACAACTTCTGTTCAAGGCAAGAAGGTTGTTGCAGCTTCAGGAATTTGCAGCCGGCTCAGCGGATCTAACCCTTCATCTCAGCGGTTCAGCTGAGACAGATCTCCATCTCTTAGGAGTTGATTTCTCCTGATCATAGGTCGTGATTGGCCCTTTCTCTTTGAGTCACCTAAGCCTGCGTATCTTACAAAAACATGGCTTTATCAAATACATCTTGTACTTAGCATTGCAAAGTGCCCCCTCTTCAAATCAAGGGAATTTGAAGGCAAATTCCCAACAATCTCCCCCTATTTGAAGAGGGCAAAACACCTGCCAATGCTAAGTAGCCTCTTAATCAGAAATATGTCATTTTACTGAAATTGATTAAATATGTGGAATTATGACATTTCATGATACATATAGCTTGAGTAAATTTCTGTGGACATTAACAGTTTCTTATTTATACCAAGCATCATTAGATACACATATCAACAACTCATGAAGACACATCACATATATTTCTATTATATAATGACTCAGTATTTCTTCATTGCTATATGAACTGTGCACAGGATATTTAATAACTATTTAAGGTAAAGCATAGATATTCAAATGCAATATACATACATAAACAATAAATGCCACAACATAATTTTCAGGGAATAAATGATCATTTCATTCAATTGTCCAAAACTGATTTACACTATCAGTTCAAATCACATAACTACATCAAACATCCTAGGGAGCTCCTAAGTATAGAATTTTCTTGGATGATCCCTGGGTTAATGTGGAGCTTTCTTCTATTTCCATAGACTTTCTCTTCCTTGCTTCAGCAGCAGCCCTCATATTTTCCTTCCTTTTGAAGTACAGGAATGGCTTTGGAAGATATCTTGGGGGTACCCTTATAGGGATTTCTCTTCTCACCAGATTTTCTTTGTGGATTCTTTCCCTTAGAGACTCCCTCTCAAGATGCTTGATCCATTCAACAGATGAGTAGACATGGTCAATATCCTTGAGTGGATTGCCATGACTGACCCAGGTGTTGACAACTATGGTATCCAGTTCCAAATTATCTTCCTCAGCAAATGGATCATTCTCCCTTTCCATCCTATTCTGGGCCATGTACTCTTCAGCAGTCTGAATGCCCTCTCTCCTTCTCCTCTTTGCTTCCCTCTCATCTTGAATCTGTTCAGATTGATTTTGAAAGTCAAAATCTTTAGGTCTGTCTGGGTTTAGTACAGGAAGATTTAAGGCAATTCTGGTTCCTTGTAGCACCTTCAGACTTGTGGCCCTATGATCATCATTTACCATCTTAACAACTCTTAGAAGTTTATTTTGAATTTCATTTGAGGCATTGTTGACTTCTTCCACCACTTTCTTGTAGGTTGCTTCTTGGTTAGTGTGAAACAGTTGATGAGTCTCCTCCAGGTTTGTACTTAGCTTGGCAATTTCTTCCTCCCCCTTTTTGATCTCTTCATATATCTTCTTTTCAATCTCAGAGTGTTGGTCAAGTATGGATTGGGAGAGAGTTTGGAAAGTACTGTCCACATCATCCAGTATGTTCTCCTTGGCCTTGTCAATGTGGGACATGACATGGCTGCTGGTTGTATTGGCCACTTGTACCATTCTGGCCACTACCCTTTCCCAGACATTTCATTCTTATAGACTTGATGTTTTACATAAGCAATGTCCCTTGTGGAGTCACCTTGTTTGTCTGCAATTTGCTTTAGTATGGTGAGCTGGGCAGCAACAGTGCTTTTAGACATCTCAAACCATCTGGTCATCTGCTGGAGGATATGAGCAGAGGCTGTGTTGACACCTTGGACCTGAGAATTCATCTCAGTCCTTACTGCATCCACCCTGGATTCCATTATCTACTCACTGGCTTGGATCTCCTGAGTCAATGCTGCCCTTGTAGAATTTAGCTCAGTTTTGAGTTGGGCAGTGGCACCATGAACTTTTTCTTTAATGTGCTCCTTGACAGACAACATCTGACCCTCAATAATGTATTTTATTGAGCTGCAAAGTGAGGTTAGATCTTAAAGTTTACTCTAGAGGGGGCGTGAATAGAGTATTAAAAAAATTTCACTTAATTTTATAGTGGAATTAAAATTGTGATATATATATGTGTATAGCAGAGTGATTTATAAAACAAAATAATGAAAGCAAAGCACACAGCATAGTACACAGAAAATCACAACACAGAGGACACAAGGATTTTTATAGTAGTTCCCCAATAAACCTGGGTACGTCTACTCTTCTACCACACTTGGTAGGATCCACTAGGTTTTTGATCATGTGCCCTATCACCAAGGGAGTTTTGATCAGGTGTCCACACACCAAGGAGCTTTTGATCAGGTGCTCTAACCAAACCACAGGTTTTTGTTCAGGTGCCCTGCCACCAAAGGGTTAACTTTTGAAGGGAGTTAGAACCCTGTACAAGATGAGGTAAAGAAGGGTTATGAAGTTCTTCTCTGTCAATATTCTGAGAGAAGACTCTAGTGGATTGTTGATGTTGTAAAGCTCCCTCTGTCTGATATAAAATTGTTGACAGTTGAGGATGGAAGCTTTCTTTTGAATGTACTGATCTTCCTGTAGCTGATTAATCTGAGAGAATGAGTTACTCAGATTGTTGTTGCTCTTTGAAGATTTGATCCAGCAGCTGATGACTGAGAGAGTAGAGTTGATGTTCTCAGTGAATGAGTGCTGCTTGAGGAAGAAGATCTGTAAAGCTTTTCTTTATCTCTTTCTTTCTTTCTTCTTCCTATAACTTTCTCTGTCAACTAACTTTCTCTATTCTGTATTATTGTACTGTAATAAACTTCTTCCTTTTTATTTTACAATATATCTTTAATTTGAAATTCAAATCATCTGAAAAAGGAATAGAATAATTTGCATTGATTATTTTCCTTGGAACTGCAAAATGATTCAGCAAATATTTATTCCTTTTCAATAAAAGCATCCTTTTCCAAAAAGCCAAACGGCTACTTTCTTGAGAGAAGATAAACGGAAAGGAATATAATAAAGGAAAGAAAATATATTGTTGAAGGCCGATCTGAGATCAGAGAATATAACTTATCATTCTGGAATAAATCTGCTGAAGAGATTTTTCGTCGATCTCAGAGCATAATTCGTCGACCTGAAGATATTCGTCGAACGCTGAGCTTTGGAGGTTTGTCGACCGCTGAGATGCTGAGACTGAAGATCGTCGACCGCAGATTGAAGCACGTCATTCGTCGAACATAGATTAACATGTCATTCGTCGAACGCAGATTGACACGCCGTTCGTCGAACGCAGATTCACACACCATTCGTCGAACGCAGATTGACATGTCGTTCGTCGAACGCAGATAGCATTTCGTCGAACGCAGTGTTGAGTTCATCGAACGCAGAACCTAAATATTTTCTTGAGTTCTAACAGCCTAAACCCTTGACCCATTGACTATACATTGGGGTCAAATTTATCCTAGTCAACATATAGTGATCCTAGCCCAAATAAGAAATAGGGTTGTTCCAACAATCTCCCCTTATTTGGGTTAGGACACTATTTCACAAAAATTAAATAAAACAACATAAATAACAAAACAACAGAGCATATATATATCTGACATATTTTAAATATTTTAGCAGATATTAAATTATGATACTCTGAGTTTTGAAACATTACAATTGAAAATAGAAAAAAAATAAAAACCTTTTGTCTTTCTGAATTCTGCTTTCTGAATTCTGAATTCTGATATTGTCTTTCTCTAATTTTTTTCTGAATTCTGATTAGCTGGGCTGTAGCAATAACTGATACTGAATCTGCTTTGAATCTGTTGCTTCTTCTACAGCAAAAGCTGTATCTGAATCTGAATTTGAACATGAAAACTTTATTTGAATTTGCATTAAGCTGGAGCAAACATTGCATCTGAAATTTGCAATATATGTAGCTTCTTCATAAAGCATCTCTCCCTTTCATAAAGCATCTCCTCCTTAGACTGAAGCTTCTTCACCTTCTCCCCCTGCCTAGTTCATAGAACATCTCCCCCTAAGCAACTGCATCATATGGAGCTTCTTCATAGAACTTCTCCCCCTGCCTAGTTTCAGGAAAGCCTGAAGCTAGGCCCCTAGAAGAAGGGACATTTGATGGGAGGTAATGAAGGATGCAAGATTGTCATTGTTCCTGCAAAATGTCTCTGGTGGAGTTGGTGTTCCTCTCCTCATTTAATAGGTTAGTTCCAACAATGCATGGACTCTTCTATTTTAAGGGTAGATTTGTTATAAACCCTATATGATTTATTAGAAGGAAAATATCCTAGTTAATTTTGACCCAGACTACCTTGGGTTCTTTAATTTTACCTCAAAAATTTGAAATATAAGAAATCTCAGGATGGTCCTTATAACCTTGTGGATGATATTTACTTGGAGGAATTATCCACTCAGTAAAAGGATTATTAGTTTGAGAAGAATGAGAATTCTGCTGGATTTCAGTAAAATTTTCGTTCAACGAATTCTGCTGAACTTCTTTATTTTTAACATTTTTGCTTGAAATATTCTTATCTACATTTATAGCTTCTTTGTTCTTAGCAGAGATGAATTTTATTGGTGTAGATAAGGTATTTTTCTTAAGAAGATTTGGCTCACTTGATGAAGCACCCAATGCCAATTTGCTATTAAGTCTAGCATTAACAGTGCTTGTGATGTCAATCAGTTTGATGCTACTTCCATTTAGGAATTCTTCAAACTTCTTAGCCTCAGATAATTTGTTCTCAATGAGAACAATGTGTTCTCTAGAGGCAGCCAATTCATTCTTAAGATTTACATTATCTTCACTTATTTGGTTCATTTCAACTAATTTATTTCTAAGAGATATTATTTCTTTCTCAGATTTAATTAAATCTAAGCAAAGAATTTTAAAATCATCCTTGAAATCAGTTGAATTAAAATCAAAGTTAGATACTACCTCATCTGCGTCATTTTCAGATTCTGATTCTTCAGAATTGTTTCCTGAGGCATTGATAGCCATCATGCAGAAGGTTCTTTCATCTGCATCATCTTCATCATTACTGGAGCTGGATGAAGATGCATGATCTGAATCATTGCATGAGTCATATATAGCCATCAAGCACTGATCTTTGTTATTTGCATCATTTTCGTCTTCAGATGAACTAGATGATGACTCTGACTCTTCTGCAGAACCTTCAACCAAGTTGTTGAGGGAATTCCAAATCTCCCTGGCTGATGTGCATTTCACAACCTTCTGGAATGTCTCATCAGACATTGATTGTGCCAAAATGTTCATTGCTTTGGCATCTGCAATCTTCTGTTTCTTTTGAGCATCTGTCCACTCAGGATGTGGAGCAGTATAATTATTTGTTGTTGTAGGAGGTCCTGTCAAAATGACATTGAAAATATCTTCATCAATAGAGTTTATATATAGTCTGATCCTTGCCTTCCATAATGCAAACTTATTTAGATTGCACATAGGAGGTCCTGTGCTTGAATATTCTTCGTTCTGTGCCATGGATTCTTAGCAAAAACAGAACTCTAAAATAAATTTAAGATCTAATTGATCTTTTTGATTCAGGTGTTAGCCTGTAAAGAATCAACCAACCTCTGAAACCAATTGAAAGTGAGGTTAGATCTTAAAGTTTACTCTAGAGGGGGGTGAATAGAGTATTAAAAAATTTTCACTTAATTTTAGAGCGGAATTAAAATAGTGATATATATGTGTATAGCAGAGTGATTTATAAAACAAAATAAAGAAAGCAAAGCACACAGCACAGTACACAGAAAATCACAACACAGAGGACACAAGGATTTTTATAGTAGTTCCCCAATAAACCTGGGTACGTCTACTCTTCTACCACACTTGGTAGGATCCACTAGGTTTTTGATAAGGTGCCCTATCACCAAGGGAGTTTTGATCAGGTGTCCACACACCAAGGAGCTTTTGATCAGGTGCTCTAACCAAACCACAAGTTTTTGTTCAGGTGCCCTGCCACCAACGGGTTAACTTTTGAAGGGAGTTAGAACCCTGTACAAGATGGGGTAAAGAAGGGTTATGAAGTTCTTCTCTATCAATATTCTGAGAGAATACTCTAGTGGATTGTTGATGTTGTAAAGCTCCCCCTGTCTGATATAAAATTGTTGACAGTTGAGTATGGAAGCTTTCTTTTGAATGTATTGATCTTCCTGTAGCTGATTAAACTGAGAGAATGAGTTCTTCACATTGTTGTTGCTCTTTGATGATTTGATCCAGCAGTTGATGACTGAGAGAGTAGAGTTGATGTTCTCAGTGAATGAGTGCTGCTTGAGGAAGAAGAAGATCTGTAAAGCATTTCTTTCTTTCTTTCTTTCTTCTTCCTGTAACTTTCTCTGTCGACTAACTTTCTCTATTCTGTATTGATGTACTGTAATAAACTTCTTCCTTTTTCTTTTACAATATATCTTTAATTTGAAATTCAAATCATCTGAAAAAGGAATAGAATAATCTACATTGATTATTTTCCTTGGAACTGCAAACTGATTCGGCAAATATTTAATTCCTTTTCCTTTTCAATAAAAGCATTCTTTTCCAAAAAGCCAAATGACTACTTTCTTGAGAGAAGATAAACGGAAAGGCATATAATAAAGGAAAGAAAATATCTTGCTGAAGGCCGATCTGAGATCAGAGAATATAACTTATCATTCTAGAATAAATCTGATGAAGAGATTTTTCATCGATCTCAGAGCTTAATTCATCGACCTGAAGATATTTGTCGAACGCAGAGCTTTGGAGGTTCGTCGACCGCTGAGACGCTGAGAGTGATGATCGTCGACCGCAGATTGAAGCACGTTGTTCGTCGAACGCAGATTGACACGCCATTCGTCGAACGCATATTGACACGTCGTTCGTCGAACGTAGATTGACACGATGTTCGTCGAACGCAGATTGACACGCCGTTCGTCGAATGCAGATAGCATTTCGTCGAAAGCAGTGTTGAGTTCGTCGAACGCAGAACCTGAATATTTTCTTGAGTTCTAACAGCCTAAACCCTTGACCCATTGACTATACATTGGGGTCAACTTTATCCTAGTCAACATATAGTGATCCTAGCCCAAATCAAAAATTGGGTTGTTCCAACATGAGCTTAGTAGGTCAGATGTGTTCATCACAACTGCTGGCAATTCTTGGGCAATTTCCTTCTCCACTACCTCTTCAGCCCTATCCTTTTCCTTCTCCACTGCATGGTCAGATCTTGGCAGCTCATCAGAGGGGAGTAGATAGTCTGGTTGTAACTCAACTGCCATGTTGTCAATTATCTTGTTCACCTCTTCCTCAATCTGAGCTGGAGCTCTGCCAGCATCTGGATTGTGCTCCCCCTCACTAGCACCCCCACCTTCCTCTTCACAGTGTGAGCTTTGCTCCCCCTCACTTCTTGGAGAAGCATCTGCTCCTCCTGACTTGGATTCATGCTCCTCCTCACTTAGAGCATCCATGTGTGGAGGACTTTGTCTTGGGGAACCTGAAAAGAAAATGATGTGTTAATTAGACACCTAGTCTCATCTATAGTCTGAGGAGTGTAGATTAACTATGATCTTAGGTTACCATGGAGAGTTGAATTCCTTGGTTCATGCTCAGCTTGTGGGACAGCTGGATCAGTAGTAATAGGAGTTGGCTCAGAGTGAGATTCAGCTCTTCCTTGGGGTTCAGTATCCACATTTGACCTGGGGACATCTTCACCTTCCACACCTTCCATGTGCTTTTGTGGTTCATCATCCTTCCTGGAGTTCTCAGCACCTTCTTCTTCAGTCTTCTTTGCCTTTTTCTTCTCCTTCAGCTCAGCCACCACAGAGGGTTGGCTCATGGGGAGGACTCTTGTTGACCTGTCCAATGTCCTGATATCCAATCTTTTCAAGTAGTGGATATTGACACCTTTGATGGAGGAGAAATGGCTTGGATATGCCTTCAGTAGGTAAAGTGACAGGATCCTTCCTAAGTTAGGGGCCTGCAGACATTCCTTCAGTCTTTTATAAAGGACATTCCCCCACCTAGTTCTTTTCTTCATGATGATTCTTATAATCAGCTCAAACATTGGTTGAGAAATGGTGTCATAAGAGCCTGGTTTACACAGAAGAGCTTTCCCTACTATATCACATAACAACTTTCCCTTTTGATTGAAGAATTTCTTTTGTAGAGATGAGGTCTTGGGATCACTGTATTCACACCAGCTCAGGGCTTGCTCCTTGTCAGTATCTGACACCTCCTCTTCTGCCAATCTAGGTAATTGCAGTACCTTTTCTAGTCTCTTAGGGGTCAACTTCACCCTTATCTCTCCAATTTTGGAAGACAGGCCATCCTTAGAGGATGACTGCTTGGCATTGGCATAAAACTCTAGCACTTCATTCTTGAATATCTGAGAAGGTTCAGATAGAAGGAACTCCAGACCAGCTTCAGTGACGAGGGTGATGACACTGAGAATCTCTGGTGAGGCATGGAGAAAGCCATCCCTCACCAACTCATATCCCTCAAGCAACTCCTTCACAGTCTTGGGCGCCATTTGTTTTGAGTTATATGTCGCAGAGTCATAGGGGAGAAGGGTTCGTCTCGCCGGCTAGGTTGAAGGAAAGTGTGATATTTTAATCAATCATTAAGCTATTTATATGGCTCAAGACTTAGGTAAAATTAAACCTAGTCATTGGATTTGATTGTTCTTATAATTGTAAGTGTAAATGAAACTTATGTCATAAGGCTGAGTTCGTCAAACTCAAATTGAGTTCGTCGAACTCAAAGCTGAGTTCGTCGAACTCCACTGAGTTCGTCGAACTCAAACTGGAGTTCGTCGATCACACACTGAGTTCATCTAAAACAACATCATAAGGCTGAGTACGTCGAACTCAAACTGAGTTCGTCGAACACAAACTAAGTTCATCTAAAACTACATCATAAGGCTGAGTTCGTCAAACTCAAAGCTGAGTTCGTCGAACTCAAACTGGAGTTCGTCAAACACAGAGCTGAGTCCATCGAACACAAAACTGAGTTCGTCGAACTCAAAGCTAAGTTCATCGAACTCAAACTGAAGTTCGTCGAACTCAAAGCTGAGTTCATCTAAACTACATCATACAGCTGAGTTCGTTGAACTCAAAGCTGAGTTCGTCGATCTCAAACTCGACATTCGTCAAACTCAGGAAAGAGTTCGTCGAACCCAGACTTTTCCCAGCTGTCTAAGTGCAACCTGAAGCTCAGCTGAAACAGATTGTTCTGGTTAAGCTGATCATCCTACTTTAAAATCATTAGAGATAGGATTGCTTGAATGCCTAATCATGTCTCTTATAGGGTTGATGTGTCAACATTCTAAGTTATATCAAATCAAGATTGGAAGAATGAATTGTATTACACTATTCTACATTTAACATTCCTAGTTCAATCTTGAAGTCATTAAACTTTGCCTCATCCAATGGCTTAGTGAAGATATCAGCCACTTGACTATCAGTGGGGACAAATTCAAGGCAGATATCTTGAAATTCTACATGTTCTCTTATAAAATGATATCTTATTTCTATATGCTTAGTCCTGCTGTGAGAGACATGATTCTTAGCAATAGAGATAGCACTGGATGAGTCACAATAAAGAGGAGAGTTACTTACCTTGAGGTTGTAGTCCTCTAGCTGGTGTTGAATCCCCAATAGCTGTGCACAACAGCTCCCTGCAGCAATGTATTCAGACTCAGCAGTGGAAATAGCCACACTTGTCTGCTTTTTGCTGCTCCAAAAGATCAACCTTCTTTCTAGGATTTGACAAGTGTCACTTGTGCTTTTCCTATCTTCTTTGCAGCCTGCAAAATCTGCATCTGAAAATCTTGTTAGTTCAAAATCATTGTTCTTAGGGTACCAAAGGCCAAGACTCAGGCTGCCCTTGAGGTATCTCAAGATCCTCTTCACAGAGGTGTAGTGAGATTCCTTAGGATGAGCCTGATACTAGCACAAACACATGTAGAATACATAATGTCTGGCCTACTAGCAGTCAAATACAACAAGGATACAATGATACACCTGTACATGGATTCATCAAAGGCCTTCCCCTTTTCATCCTTGTCTAGTGATACATTAGATCCCATGGGTGTTCTCATGGTGGAGGTTGACTCCATCCCAAATTTCTTGATGAGCTCCTTGGTGTACTTAGTCTGGGAAATGAAAAATCCATCATCAGACTGTTTCACTTGGAGCCCAAGGAAATATTTGAGCTCACCCATACAGCTCATCTCAAACTCCCCCTGCATTAGATTAGCAAATCTCTTGTAGAGGTTGTCATTAGTAGACCCAAATATTATGGCATCAACATAGATTTGGACTAGGAGACACTTGCCCCTTGTTTCCCTAAGAAATAATGTGCTATCTATCTTTCCTCTCAAGAATTTATTCTTGATGAGAAAGTTATACAAGGTCTCATATCAAGCTCTTGGAGATTGTTTGAGACCATAAAGGGCTTTCCTAAGGAAGTAAACATGAGATGTGAGAGTTGGATGAACAAAACCTGATGGCTGCTCTACATATACCTCCTCTTTCAGATTTCCATTTAGGAATGTTGATTTGACATCCATCTGGTACACTTTAAAGCCTTTGTGGGCTGCATAGGAAAGGAATAACCTTATGGCCTCCAACCTTGCAACTGGGGCAAAGGTTTGGTCAAAGTCTATTCCCTCCTCTTGCCTATACCCCTTTGCAACAAGCCTTGCCTTGTTCTTGATGATTGTCCCATTTTAATCCACCTTGTTTCTGAAGATCCATTTGGTGCCTATGATATTGTGTTCTTGTGGTCTTGGCACCAACTTCCATACTTTGCACCTCTTGAATTGCAAGAGTTCTTCCTGCATTGCCTGAATCCAGAATGGATCCATGTTGGCCTCTTCTAACTTCTTGGGCTCTACCTGTGGCAGAAAACTGAGGAACAAAGCCTCATTGTGAGCCCTGCTTCTAGTTGTTACGCCTTGTTGAACATCCCCAATGATCTGCTCCAAGGGATGATTTCTGTCAACCCTTAGAGCGGGAGGCAATCTGGCAGCTCCTATTTGTTGTTCATTTACTGCATCCTGCTGAACTTCTTCCAAAGAAGCAGTTTCTTCATGCAGCTGAGGATCATCATCTTGTGCTTCTTCATGGTCAGTTCCAGTTAAATCTAGAGGCTGACTTGTGCTTGGTCTGTCCTGAAGTCTCATTTCCTGTAATTTCTCTGAAATTCCTGCACTTGGAGGTTGGTTAGACCATTCCTTAAGAACAAGGTCAAATTCATCAAAGACTACTGTTGTTTATTGGGTGTCAACTTATCACCTAGAGGGGGGTGAATAAGTTTTTCAATTTATATTATCCCCTTTTATGTGTTCTTGATTTTTGGTTAATAGATCTATATAGTAGAAAGCACAACACAGAAAAGCATACAAAGATGTATAGAGGTTCCTCAAGACCGGGTGACTTGAGTAGTCCTCTTTCCCTCTGCGCCTACCTAGCAGTGTGCTAGGCTCGGCAAACTCCGCCAAAAACTTCAGGCCCTCAAGCCTTACACCATGGACCCGTAAGTCCTACAGCCTAGGCCCGCAAGCCCCTACTGCACCCGAGCCCGCAAGCTCGACACTCAGGCCCTCAAGCCCTACACAACACAAACTCGCAAGTCCTGTGCCTACAGCCTAGGCCCGCAATCCTCTACAGTGCCCAAGCCCTCAAGCTTGACAAGATCGGACCCGCAAGTCCACTGCCCTGGCCCTCAAGCCTCACAGCTTTCCAGCACTCATGCTAGACGGTGTCGGACCCGCAAGTCCACTGCCCTGGCCCTCAAGCCTCACAGCTCTCCAGCCCTCAAGCTAGACAAATAGGCCCGCAAGCCTTACAAGAACTTACAGTGATAAAAGACTGTTTCTTCTGCCAGATGAAGATCGACAACTTAGCCTGATGAAGATGGCTTCTTAAGGTTGAATAAGATGTTTCTGATTCAGATCTTGAAAGCGCAGTTCATCTTCAATCTTTTCTTAGCCTGATGAGGAACAGCTTCTTTTCAGTCGATGGAGATGACTGCTTCTTCAGAGAGCACTTGATGCTTGTTCTCTACTTGATTTTCTTCTTCTCCGCTGAAAATACTGTTCTATTGAAGTGTGGCGGCGGGATTCTTTTTCTCTATTTTGAAGACCTTTTTTCTAGGGCATCACTGTTTCCTTTTATAGGACAGATGAGCAGCATAACAGTCATATGTGATGTACTTTACTATCAGACGACCATTCCTTAAAAGCATGCGCTGATTGGAAAATCAAGCGGAGGAATTAAATGCTGACAGTGCGTCCGCAACATTTGAATCTGTCTCGACGATATTTCCAGCTTCACGCTGATACTGATACCATCATGACGATATGAGTAATATCTTGAAAATAGGACTTTGTCTATGCCTTACACCTTGGTATATCTTCAAGTCTTCTAGCTTCTGCCTCTGACATTGATATCTCGATGATACGAGATCTTCTGGCATTTCTGCATATACAACGATATGTTGTCTCTGACTGTGTCATTGTGATCTTCTCTCTTGCAGACTGCCATCATAATCACATTGCTCTCTCGACGACATGAGTGATAACATGTCGTCAGATCATACTTTAGAAACTGCTTGTCTTCAGCTGTCCTTCTTCAGTCTTCTTGACGACATGCCTTCTTAACGACGATGTCCTATGCCATCAGTCATACTTAACCTTTTCAGCGACAAGGCTTCTTCACGATGATGTCTATTCTTCTCGATGACAAGGCTACTTTGTTGATGTCGACGATGCTGCATCTTCTCGACGACATTCCTTCCTTTGATATCTTTATGTCTTCTCTGCGTTCGACGATCTTCCTTCTGCGTTCGACGATCTTCCTTCTGCGTTCGACGATCTTCCTTCTGCGTTCGACGATCTTCCTTCTGCGTTCGACGATCTTCCTTCTGCGTTTGACGATCTTGCTTCTGCGTTCGATGATCTTCCTTCTGCGTTCGAAGATCTTGCCGAGTCTCAGCGTTCGACTAACTCGCCAAGTCTCAGCGTTCGACGATCTTCCTTCTGCGTTCGACGATCTCCATTCTGCGTTCGACGATCTAGTACTTACTGAAATAACTAAAGTACTTGACATATTATCGATCTCTGCAAGCATGAACTAGATGGAATATTAAATACAACTTGGACTTATCATTGAGCTGAGTACTTCTTCAAATCAGGAACATTGCTGGGCACTGTTCCCAACAATCTCCCCCTATTTGAAGAAGCCCTAACTTACCTCAATGATAAATGCCACTTATGAAAAGATATTTCAGATGATAACATCACACATAAAGCATCGATCATATAAAATGGATTAAACAATCTTCACAATAAGTGCCAAGCATATAAATAGAATAAATGTTCATGAATAAACATTAGAATTTTTTGCCCCAACAGAATAATTAAGATTTTAATTTGGTGCCCCATCAGTGTCTGCTGCTGCTTGCCCCTTTGGTTTTCTGCCTTTTCCTCTGATGGTAGTTGATGGGCAGGGGAATCTTCTTAGGAGAGGGGGGAGGACCTTGTGGGAATGCTAGCTTGTGATTCTTCCTCCTCTCCAGCTGCTTCAGATGTTTTTGCCATTCAGCTGACTGGTATGCCCTCAGATAGTCCTCCTGTGGATATCCAAACTGAATCCATGATTCAGTTATTATTTCTCTTGAGACAGGACTCCACCTTCCTGATTGTGGATCCAGCTCAATTTCCCTCGGTCTCTTTTGCCGATACTGTTGGAGTTTCTGAGGTGATCTCAAAGCAATCAACAGCTAGTCTTACTGCCAACGCAATATGAGCCTATAGGGTCGCACATAAAAGTGCTTGGAGAAATTGGAGAAAGAATTGAATTGGCCTTGCTTATATAGGATATGAGTGGAGGACCAATCCTGTGACTGTTTGGAATTAAGTTGAGAATGTCTCAATGGGAAATCGTTTAAAAGGTTTAAACGAATGGATTTATACTTGACAAATTCGGCTAAAGTGTTTAGACGAACTGTGTCAAATTCGGCTAAAGGATTTAGATGAATTCGGCTAAAGGGTTTAGACGAATTCGGCTAAGTCAAAATTCGGCTAAAGTGTTTAGATGAATTTATATAGCCGAATATATACTTAGTCGAGTTGAGGGCGTTCGTCGACCGCTGAGATGGAAAGGGCTAATGTAGCGAGTTCGTCGACCGCTAAGATGGAAAGGGCTAGTGTAGCATGTTTGTTGAACGCAGATCTCCTTGAGTTCGTCGAACGCATATCTCCTTGAGTTCGTCGAACGCAGATCTCCTTGAGTTCGTCGAACGCAGATCTCCTTGAGTTCGTCGAACGCATATCTCCTTGAGTTCGTCGAATGCAGACTTTTGTATATAAACAGATCACAATCTTAGGGTTTGATGAGTGGTTTATTCACTCACCTTTTAGTTTAATTTAATTATAATTCTTATATAAATCTATTTAAATTATATGTATTTTCCTACATAAATTGCTTCCTTTCATTTTCAGAAGCTAACTTAAGTTTATTTTGTGTTTTCAGGTTTTCTGGGCATGTTTGAGCAAAAAGTACATTTACACGCCCCAGGTCACGGGCGTGACTAATGGGCGTGTAACCTGCGCGGCGTTCCAGACCTGTTTCCGCCACCATGGGGGCGTTCCGTGAAGAATTCGCCAAGTACATGCCCCAAGTCACGGGCGTGACCAGGGGGCGTGACATCCAAGTCACGGCTGGGACCCACCACCAGCCGCCAGCACGCCTGCCACGTCAATTAAAGTTACACACCCTAGGTCACGGGCGTGACCAGGTGGCGTGACATCCAGTCACGGGCGTGACTCATCACGCGCCACTTCCCGCTTCTTTCCCGCCGAAGTTTCCCGCCAGTAGCAAGATTTCAAGATTACACACCCTAGGTCACTGGCGTGACCTAGGGCATGACGCGCACGTTACGCTCATAATAACTCCAGAACGCGCCTCTCCCGCTCCAACGCCAATCACGGCTGTTACACGCCCTTGGTCACGGGCGTGACCGAGGGCGTGTAACCCCAATTTTTGCCTATAAAAAGAGAGCTTCTCCAGATGTTCAAGGGACCGATTTTTAGGATTAGAACTTTCATTTCTTGTTTTATTTTCATGTTTTATTAGTTCTTGTAATCCTCTTTCTTTATGCAACTTGTAGTTTTCAATTCGATAGTTGTAATTTCCTTTTAATAGTTTGTAATTTCTTTTGTCTCAATCAATAAAATAGTTTTATTTTCTCATTCTATTCTTCCTTCTTATTTTCTTATTTTCTTCTTGCAAAACCAACCCAAAAAGTTCTACTTGATAGAATAATAGAGATTTTCTTGAAGTAAGAGTACTCAACCGCCCCGAGTCTAATACGACCTTGTTTTAATAACCTATACTACATTCGATACGGTACACTTATCATTGTCATTTGCGGATACAGTTTTGCGTATCAGGGTTCAGTGAGCGAGACAGATTTAGTAACCGACTCGTTTCATGGTTTGAGAGAGCAGCGCCAGAAGTGTTCCGCTAGGGCTTTTCTCCTCTTCCGACAGTCGCCGCCTCCCCTGTCTCGAATCCAGCAGTCCATAGGGACGCAGAGAACTTTTCTTCTCCGACTCATTCCTTGTTCGACAAGGCATCGAGGATCTCCAGCGCTTTTGTGGATCTCTATAGATGGGTCGATCTATTTCGGTTCTTGCAACTCAGGATTGGTTCTACCAGACTCAGTGAGGAGCATCTTGGTTTGAGTATCGACTCGAATCCCCTTCAGGTATAATTTCTGCACTGTGTTGTGGATGTTGTTTTATTTCTGAATCAATAAAATTGCAAGTTCCTTAACTCTTTGGGTTGTTCTAGTTATTTATTCCGCTGCGCATATGTGATATGTTGTATTATCATTTTCGATATGGTATTAGAGCCAGGTTTAGCAATCCATTGCGTGCAAATCTAGAAATTTTAAAGCGTTCTAAATGTATAGATTTCTTCCTGGAATATTATTTTGATGTAATATAAGTGGTCATGGCTCTGTCCCTTGGAACCATGCCAGGAACGCATGTGATTGCGTTGCGATTTCATTGTTTCAGAAATTGTTTTTCCTTTGCAGTAACCGTCCCTCTAATTGGTTTGTGAAACCAAATGTTTTAGATTTTGAATCTGACATTGAGAGACGAGCTTGTCTACTGCATAAGTGGAGTAGTTTTTCCTGTGTCAAATGCATGTAAATCTGGAGATTTAGAAGTGTTCTAAATGCTCAGATTTAGCCCTTTTTATCAATCGTTGATATTTTTATTTTGTGCACTTCTGGGATGTATTTTGTTGTGATTGTTGTATTTTATTTAAAGTGCACGTTGATTAATTGTTAATCAATTTTATAAATAAAATCCCTTATCCAATATTAAGTATACGGATGCCTTCCGATGGATGACACTCTTCCTGCCTCGATCGATGAAGTGTGGGCTTGCCAAAGCAAGGTGCATTAATCTATCTTGGTAAGGGTGTGAGCGGATAATTGTGATATCACAATGTCGACGGGTCTAACTTAACTGGGTGACCTCAAAAGTTGAGTGCCTAGAGGCATTGGGTTGGCATGCACCATATGATGGATGCGAATAAAGAGTTATTCACCAACCATACAAGAATTGCATAGTGATGCAATTGGCAAGTGTTGTCTACACAAATAACCGTATTATGAGAGGAATGCCAAAGCGGACTCATTGTGTTGGTGAAATACGGATCTTGTCCACTAAGAGAGTAGCTCGCATAAACTCTCCGAATTGATACTAAGGGTTATCAATTTGAATAAAATAGTGGGAGTATTTATTTAAAGTCCTTATTAAAAAAATGTATTTTGAAATATAGTACTAAATAACTTTGCATTATTTTGTAGAATTTTCATGGCAAATACTTCACACTCCACGTTGTCCCTGAGATCCATCCTTGAGAAGGATAAGCTCAATGGGACGAATTTCCTAGACTGGTTCAGGAACCTGAGAATTGTTCTCAGGCAAGAGCATAAGCTCTATGTCCTTGAAGAAGATCCCCCCGAGGACCAGCCTCTGATGCACCTCGTGCAGATAAAGATGCTTATAAGAAGTATGGAGATGACTCCTTGGATGTAGAATGTCTCATGCTCGCAACCATGAACTCTGAGCTTCAGAAGCAACATGAGAACATGAGCTGTTACGAGATGGTGGAGCACCTGAAGAAAATGTTTCAAGGGCAAGCTCGCCAAGAGAGATTTGATATATCCAGGGCATTCTTTCAGTGTAAGATGGGAGCTCGGGACCCAGTAGGAACTCATGTACTCAAGATGATTGGGTATATAGAGAACCTTGAAAGACTGGGGTTCCAGTTGGGCCAAGAGTTGGCCACTGATCTAATCCTGTAATCATTGCCGGACAGTTATGAGCAGTTTGTCTTAAATTATAATATGAATGAAATTGACAAGACACTGCCTGAGCTCCTAGGCATGTTGAGAACTGCCAAGATCAATATGAAGAAGGCCAAGTCTGCCAGCCCCATACTGATGGTGCATAAGAGCAAGGCCAAGGCCAAGGGATTCAAGAAGACGAAGATTGGATCTAAGTCTCCTCTTGATCCCAAGTCTTCTGCACTGAAAAAGAAAGGTTTGGCCAAGGAAGGGAAGTGCCACTATTGTGGTAAGGTAGGGCATTGGAGGCGGAACTGTCCCCTCTACATTGAAGATCTGCAGAAGAAGAAGGGAAGTATGACTTCCACTTCAGGTATATTTGTTATAGAAATAAACTTTTCTGCTCCTTCATCCTGGGTATTGGATACCGGATGTGGTTCTCACATTTGTACGAATGTGCAGGAACTGACAAGGAGAAGAATGCTGGGTAGAGGAGAGATAGACCTGTGATGAGTCCCATTTATATACACATTTATGGACTCATCTGGGCCGATTTTCTAGTCTATGCACTACACTTTAGGCATGTTTTCATTCATATTGGTTATTCCTTGCTAGGTGCACTCTTAGGCCCATTTCGGTGTGCATTTGCGCTCCTTGTGATTGGGGGTAAGCACATGGTGCTCCCCTTCCCTTTCTCTATGATTATCTGGTGTTGGAGGTGTTTTCCCAGCTATGTTATCTTGTATGCAGGTGGTCGGATTATCTTGTACCCAGTTTTCTCGCAGAATTCATGACTGTGTGAAACGCTCGGTCGTGCATTTTCCTTGACGCACGGGCTGCGGCGGTCGTGCGCTATGATCTGGGCAGAAAACATGCAATCTGAATTTAATCGTGCGTTTTGATGCACGGGCGGAATCGCCCGTGCGTGAGTAAAACGCACGGTCTCCTGTTTCTTCTGTTTTTAGCCATTTCTGAATTTACCCATGCGTTTTGACGCACGGGCGGATTTGCCCGTGCGTGAGTAAATTACACGGGCGGCGCAGCTTCGTCTTCACACCAGCTTTTTTCTTTAATTAACGCACGGGCAACGCACAGTCGTGCATTCGACCGTGCGTGACCAAAATTCTGCCTGTTTAGTATTTAAAGCAGGAATTGCTGCTGCCATCGGGAGGAAGGAGGGAGAGCTCGATCCCCCTCGCGAGAAAAGCCTGGAAGCCCGCCATTTTCGCCCCTTCCACCGTAGGAGACAAGAGGAGACCTTCTCCGGCAATCTCCTTCATCATTCCTTCATCCGGGAGCATTTGCAAGCTTTCTCCGCCACTAGCTCAAGCATTCCTCGCCGAGGAGACCATAGAAGCACTGAAGATCGTTGGAGCTGTGACAGCCTCCTTCGAGTTAGCACACCATCTGAGAGCCGAGCCCGGAGAGAGCCCGACAACCTCTGATTCCGTCCGAGAACCCAAGACGCGGTGTCATCTTCTTTGTGGTCCTCTCTAACCCTTGATGCTTGTACTTTCTTTGTGTTGTTGTATGAACACATGTTTGGTTAATATTATGTATTTTTGCTTGTGTTCATGTGCAATGATGATGTGGTGGCAAGAATAGCCCTTTTTGTTGTTGTGATAGCCTAGGTTGTTTGTGTGGGAAGCCACCTAGCGATTGCTAGTGGTGATGTTAGCGAAGAGGTGAATACGACCCTCACTAAACCTCGCACTGTGGCCACTCCAGGCGCTTACCGAAGCACGGCATCACAGCCGCTGCACTCACCCACACCTTGTGAAGCGGTGCTTTTCGACCCGCATTTCACTTCATTCTGCAATAGCGTAGGAACCCAAATCACAACCCCCCTTTGTTACTTAGTTATCCTTTTAACTAATTTCCGGTTTGAGCAATTCATACTACCCAACTTGCGGTCCTTTGAGAACGATATTCGGGGAGTTCCTCCTTATTTTATTACTTGAGCGACCAGTGCACTACCGTCGTATCGCATTTCGTGCTTGCTAATTAGCAATGCTGAAATAGCGCATCAATTTTTTGGCGCGGTTGCCGGGGACTGCAAGCATGTATGATTTCTTTTTCTTTGGAAATTCGTTTTAGGGTTTTTTTTGTTTTTTTTTTATTATCTTCTTTTGTGTTGAAGAGGGTGTATGCATAGAAGAGATCCCGGTGAGTGCGCAGCATTTGACCCTAAAATAGAGCGTACCCTCCGGGCACGTCTCCGTGCTGCTGCCACCATGGATGTTAATGGAAATAAGGCTGAACCTGGAGTGGGAAATGTACCGGTCGTGGGTCAGGTAGCTGACGAGAATGAAGTGGCTAGGCCACGACCCAGGACTATGAGAGATTACACTACACCCACTGTTGGGAGTGTGTACCCTGGATTTGGCCCGGCTATCACCAGCAACAACTTTGAGATAAAGCCGGCCATCCTGAACATGATTCGCAACCAGGCCCAATTCTCTGGGTTAGCCAATGAAGACCCCCATCTTCACTTGGTTGAATTCGCAGAAATCTGCGGGACATTTCGGTACGCAGGGCTGGCTGACGAGACGGTGAAGCTCAGGCTGTTCCCTTTCTCTCTACGTGACAAGGCAAAGGCGTGGCTCCATACTATACCACATGGCACAGCTACCACTTGGGACGCTCTGCAAGAAAAATTTCTGGCGAAGTTCCATCCTGTCGATAAAGTTGTAAACTTGCGGAGAGAAATTGCAACCTTCCAACAGCTTGATCAGGAGGCTCTCTCAGAAGCTTGGGAGAGGTTCATGAACCTTCTCCGGAAATGTCCCCAGCATGAGCTGCAACCATGGACCATAGTAGAAAATTTTTATTTTGCTATTGAGCCTAACTACAGGGCCATGATTGATGCTGCTGCAGGTGGAACTCTGATGAACCACACCCCCGAAGAGGCATTGCGGATTGTCCAAGACACTGCCATTCATAGCTCCTTTTGGACTGCTAGAAGAAACGCTCCAAGGAACGCTCGGGGACTCTTTGAGGTGAACACTTCTAGTGCACCTGCTGAAAGTACCATGCTACTAAAGAGGCCTACCATCCCTTCGGCCTCAGTAATAATGATCTCATGTCAAGGTTGCGGAAACCCAGGGCATCATGCATATGAGTGCCCCACAGGTGAGCAACCTACCGAAGTTTCTTTTGACGAAAGCGTTAATTACATTAATGATCAAAATCATGGAGCACCGTTTAATAATACCTATAACTCGGGCGTGAGGATTCATCCGAACTTCTCATGGAAACAAAACGTTCCAGGCCAACGATGGCAAGGAGGTTCGCATCAATTCGATGCTCAAGCCTCCGGTAGCCAACCGCGGCCGCCTCAACCGAGTTATAATCATGGTGCTCCAACTCCTAAGAAGTGCAACCTTGAAGAAATGATGGAAAGGTTTATGCATGCCGCGAACTCGAATATGGTTAACCAAACCGCGTCCATGCGAAGCTTGGAGACGCAATTGGGCCAATTGGCTTAATTGTTAACCGAGCATTCGCAAGGGACCCTTCCCAGCAATACGGAAAAAAATCTTATCAATTAAGGGAAGAGTCTTACCGACACGGAAGTGGTTAACCCAAGTGAATTAGTAATCACTTGCTCTATTAATAATTTCCAAACTGCTGCCTTATGTGACTCCGGTTCATCCCGCAACATCCTTGCATTGCAAGACGTTGCTAAGTTGCAACTCGAGATGAACACGGACGATCGGAAGTCTTTGGTGCTTGCTAATGGGACCATTATTCAGTCGGAGGGAGAAGTGAAGAATGTTGAAGTCATGGTTGAGGGCACGGTGGTGGTCTCTGACTTTCAAGTATTGGGACCCCAGGAGAATGAATCTATCCCCATCTTGGGAGTGCCGTTCTTGAAAGATAGTGGTGCCACTTTGGATTTCTCTGCTGGGAGAGTTATCATCCCTACTTGCCCCAATATTGTGACCGAAACATTGTCTCGCTCTCCCCAAAGTATTTCTGATAAATCTCTTAGTGATGCAGGAATCAGGGTTGAAATTGCATCGTAGGAAGAAGAAAAGGATGAGAAGCAATCATGCAAAATAGAAGAAGAAGTAGATTTGCAAAAGGAATGTGACCCGGAGAGGAAGGAGAGCCTCGTTTCTGAACCCGCTAAGCAGAACTTAACTCGGGACAATGTCCCATTTTTATTTAACAAGAAACATTGTGATAAACTTCTTAAACAGTCGGTCTCTTGGGCTGACCGAGTTGCCACTGCGGTAACGGGAGTGAGGCCACCCACCACCAAGGTGGGAAAATCTGACGATTACCAACGTTGGCGCTCTCCTACCATGGAGAAACTGAAACAAGAAAGAAAATTGCGTGGTGCACGCTCCACTGCTTTCAGTGGCAAGACGGCAGAGGCTAGGGAAAAATTGGGTGACACCAATTTTGGCCCTAAAACTTTCACCTCCAGCATACAAGCCACTGGAGACTTGCACTACAAAAGCACGTATAGCTGATGTTCTTTTGCTTATGCTGTGATCTGTGGTTGTGAAACTTTTCTCCAAACTATTTGTCTTTGAACAATGCTTAATACAGGTATTTGGTCCACCTTTAAGGACGTTAAACAAAAGGGCTTCTTGGGAGACAACCCATGGGAACCACCCGGTTCTGTTTGCCTTTTAATTTCTTCTTATGTACTGTTATTTCCTTTCTGCTAACATCATAGGTGGAAGCTCTCGTGTGGAGGATGTGGAAAGTGAAAAAATTTAATGTTGGAACTATCGCACTTCTGGCATGCTCTTCTATGAGCATAGGTCAACTCTACCCCTTTCCTACTTATTTTTGAATTGTTTATTCTAGTTGGTTTTGATCAAGTCTGGGGGAGAGAGTGATCGGTGCACGTGCACACACTTTGCATGACATGTTAGAATGTGCTGAGTTAGGATTTGTATTTTGTTGCACACATTGCATACACTTGCACCTAGTTCACGCGCACTTGATCACGCGTGCTTTTTGGGTATCGCTGCGAGGTTCCCCGCTCGTAAGAATTGGATTATTAGCGTATGAGTGAGGAGTAGAGAAAAATGTTGACTCGAGTAGTGCTCTAGTCAAGTGCTCCCGTCACGCCTAGAAATTCAATTAAAGTAGAATAAAATTCAGAGTTATATTTAATTATTTCTATTATAGTAGCTGCAATTTATTTTACTTTAGTGGTGAATCCGGTGAATCCAACGGTAGCATAAGGTCGAGTGTGTTGAAATTGTTGAAGTGAAGTGGAAGGGAGCCCAACCGGTCTGTAGGCTGGAAACCGCAGAGACCGCGCGGTCTGCGCTGGTGCTCTAGCGGTTTGGTTCTGGCGATCTGGTGAGATCGGCTAGCTTGCTTCTTGGGTTAGGTCGTTGGCGACCTGATGCGGGTTGTTCCCAAGAAGTTCTTCTGTTTGCCTGGCTCCCTTGTTGGGAGACCGGGCGGGTTGTTCCTATATGACCGTCTACCCGGGCGGTCTATCTTGGCGATCTGGCGACTTGTCTGAAGTCGTCCAGATGGTCCTTGCTTGCTCCTGGTGTTCTAAGGAAGGAGCGTTGTTGAGACCGCACGGATTGTGCGCGGTCTCGTATTCGCGCGGCCTGTGCGCAATTTTGTCTGCTGATCTGCGTCTTGGTCGGGTGATCGTCCAAGAGGTCTGTTCGCGCGGTCTGTCTTTTGAGACCGTTCGCAATCTGATGGGTGGTAACTGTATCCCGGTTTGTGCGGCGACGACATCCGTCCACCCGCCTATAAATAGGGGTGCATGGCCCGTCATTCCTAACAAGAACTGTAAGAACAAGAGCCCCGATTGTTTCTTGCGGTCTCAAGTTTGAGTTCGCGCGACTTGGATGCGAGTTAACCTTTGTTGTGTTCGCAGGTTTGCGTTCAGCAGGGTGCGGTCTCCTTCCTTGGTGATTTCCGGTGGCTTGAATAATCAGTTCGTCCGCGGTCTGTCAGCGAACTGGGTTATTGTATTCTTATGATGTTCGCAGTGAGCTCAGTGATCAGGCGACCTTCAGCGGTTAGGCGGTCTGAGTTGCGGTCTGGCGACAGCTTCAGTTCCTTGTTCCAATAAGCTTCAGTTTGTGCGGTCTGAGGTGCAGTCTTGCAGTGCTGGCAGTCTGTCCAGTTTCTGTTCGTGCGATCTCAGGGCAAGCCGGGCGAGTTCTGGAGTGGTGCGGCTTGTGCGGTCTGAGCTTGTCTAGCCGCCAGCTTTGCTTTTTGGTGTGTTTTGTTCTTCTCGTCTCCGTGATTCTGATGAATCATGTCTCGCCATGTATACCTCGCATTGTAAAGCAGTTTTGTTTCAATAAAGATTTCTTGTGTTGCTTTTTGGCATTGTGGTTGTTTGGCTATAACTCTTGTTGATACAACTCCTGCTTACTCCTAAACGGTCCAATCAAGAATTTTAACATGGTATCAAAGCTAGGTTTCTGGAGTGGATAAGCAGTGATCAACTAGAGTTGCCATCATCTTTGTGAAGAAGAGACCATATAGATTGCCATGGAAGGTGGATACGCAAGAGGTCTTGGTATTGAACTCCTCACATCGACTAACTTTAAAAGGTGGAAGTCGTGTATGGAGAGTTACTTGCTTGGCGAGGATCTATGGGAGGTAGTTGGAGGAGAAGACACCCAAGAGGTGTTTCCAGCAGGAGATAATATGGCAGAGGTGAGACTTTGGAGAAGGACGAATGCTAAGGCTGAGTTCACTCTCAAGAGGGCTATCTCACCGGAGCTGTTTGATCACATCATCGGATGTAAATCTGCTGCTGAGATTTGGACATCCTTGGATGGATTGTTCAATAAAAAGAATGTAGCGAGGCTACAGTATCTTGAAAATGAGTTGGCGAAGGTCTCTCAAGGTGATCTTTCTGTTTCTACTTTCTTCCTCAAGATGAAGAATCTCACGGCAGAGATTTCTGCATTGGACCCTGATGAGCCAATTTCTGAGGCAAAACTAAAGAGGCATATCATCCGCGGGTTGCGGAAGGAGTATCTTGCTTTTGTGACTTCAGTTCAGGGTTGGGCAATTCAACCGTCGTTGTTGGAGCTGGAGAACCTTCTTGCTTCGCAAGAAAGTTTAGCAAGACAGATGGCGGGGGTTTCAATCTCCGGGGGAGAAAGTGATGTGATGTTTTCTGGGAAGAAGAAGAAGAAATGAGAAAAGAAGAAGCCGGGTCATGATGGACCCTCCACTTCAGGTCAGCAAGATAGGGGCTATGCTCCTAAGTCTGATGGGAAGAAGAAAGGAGAGGGACCGAGGTGCTTTAGATGCAATAAGACCGGGCACTTCAAGAAAGATTGTCGGGTGAATCTTCAGCCGGGACATGCAGTGGAGAAGGAGATGCCAAAGTCTGGTGAAGTTGCATGGGGAGGAGCCTTTGCGTCTAATATAACGGCGATGCCCGTTAAGGCCTTGGCTTCCATCAACTGTGATGATGACTGGATTGTTGATTCAGGGTGTGGGCATCACCTCACCGGGGATGGATCAAAGTTCTCTTCTTTAGCGCCTTACTCAGGTAACAATGTTATCATTACGGCTGATAATTCTATTCATCCAGTAGAGCACGAAGGAGTCGTCTCTCTGAGCAGTGATAAGGGTCCACTCACGTTGAGGAGTGTTTATCACGTGCCTGGTATGAAGAAAAATCTCTTCTCTGTGACCAATGCGGTCGACGCCGGTTATCACGTTCTGTTTGGCCCAACAGAATTGAAGTTTCTCAAAACTCAACCAGAGATAAAGGGAGATGTTATTCATGTCGGCAAGCGGGTGAAGGACTTGTTTGTTTTATCAACAAGTACTTATGTTGATAAGATGAGGACCAATGATGGCGCGGCCATCTGGCATGAAAGGTTAGGGCATGTAGGCATGGACAAATTGAAGACTATGGCGGTAAGGGGCCTTGTCAATGGCTTGCCTAGCTTATCCTCCTATGGAGACGGTCATGTCTGCGAAGGATGTCAGTTTGGTAAGTCTCATCGACTTCCATTTGACAAATCGCAAATAAGGTGCAAAGTGTCGTTGGAGTGCATCCACGGTGATTTGATGGGACCAACTTCCACCCCAAGCCTTGGAGGAAACAGATACATGTTGGTGTTGATTGACAATTACACCAGATATGTCTGGGTGTATTTTTTGAAGGAGAAGTCAGAAGCCTTTGCAAAATTTGTGGAGTTCAAGGAGCTGGTTGAAGGCTGGCTTGGCCTGCGGGTTAAAAAACTTAGAACTGACAATGGTGGGGAGTTCACCTCTGGTGAGTTCTCAAGTTTTTGCAGGAAGCAGGGCATCAGGAAAGAGCTCACTTGTGCCCATACTCCACAGCAGAATGGCATTGCGGAGAGGAAGATCTGTCATCTGACGGAAACCTGCAAATGCTGGCTTCATGCCAAGAGTATTTCAAAGTCCTTCTGGGCGGAAGGAATGTCTTGTGCAGCTTATGTCATCAACAGATTGCCTCTGAGTCCTATCAACATGAAGACCCCTCACGAACTAATGTTCAAGGAGAAGCCGAGCGTTGCACATCTTCGGGTGTTTGGATCAACCTGCTATGTGCATATTCCTGATGCTCTTCGGACAAAGCTAGATGCGAAAGCAAGAAAGCTAGTCTTTGTTGGGTATGATGAGCGGAAGAAGGGATGGAGATGCATGGATCCTGAGACACGGAGGTCAATTGTCTCTCGGGATGTGGTGTTCGATGAAGTAACTTCCTACAAGGGGAGCTCAGGAGTTGAGCTACCGGAAAGCAGGGTTGATATAAAAGGTAAGGCTGCTGAAGATCTTCAAGTGGAGTTGCCTGTTTCACCAGGAGCTCCAGCTGTGTCTAGCTCAGAGGTGGAAGCTTCAGGTTCTGGAAGCAGGGGGATCGATGCTCCAATTTCACCTGGAAGAGGAGCCAGATCTGAAGAAGCAGCTGAAGAGGTGGTTAGTCAGGGGCAACCTCTTAGGAGGTCGAAGAGGACTATTCAACCACCAGACCGATACACAGGAGGAAACATGGTGTGAACTTTGTTTCATGTTTCTTTGCTGGTCCCTTGGATGAAAGGGAGCCGTCGAGCTTTGAGAAGGCCAGAGGCGTGAAGTAGTGGGACGTTGCGATGCAAGAAGAGATGGCAGCTCTCGAGAAGAATGAGACCTGGTCTCTTGTGCCCAAGCCCAAGGGCACCACTCCTGTCACTTGCAAGTGGGTTTTCAAGCTGAAGAAGAAAGATGACGGCAGTATCGAGAGATACAAGGCTCACCTTGTAGCTCGTGGGTTTTCACATCAGTATGGAGAAGATTATGATGAGACATTTAGTCTAGTGGCAAAGATGACTTCGGTTCGGTTTGTTATTGCCGTGGCGGCTTCGTGTGGTTGGGAGATTTGGCAACTCGGCGTGAAGAATGCTTTCTTATACGGCGAGATTGACAAGGATATCTTCATGATCCAACCGCAAGGCTTCATCTCGAAGGAGTATCCGGACTACGTTTGTAAATTGAAGAAGGCCCTATATGGGTTGAAGCAAGCGCCTCGGGCGTGGTACGGGAAGATTGCAGAGTATCTCTTATTCTGCGGATTCGTTGCTTCAGACTCTGATTCTAGCTTGTTCATCAAGAAGGAGGGGGTGCTTCGGGTGATTGTGCTGCTGTATGTGGATGACATGATTGTCACCGGAAACTCGAAGGAAGCTGTTGCAAGACTCAGGGCTGAGCTTGCTATCAGATTCGAGATGAAGGATCTGGGGGAGCTTCACCATTTCCTTGGACTCGAGGTGCAGAGGCGGGAGAGCGGAGTGATCATTTCTCAGGCTGGCTATGCGGAGCAGATTGTTCAGCGATTCGGCATGGAGGAAAAGAAGAGCAGCTCTATACCTCTGGAGCAACATCATAAGCTTCGGAAGGATGAGGGAAGAGTTCTATCCGAACCGTTGGTTTTCCGAGCTCTGGTTGGGAGCTTGATCTATTTGACCATCACGAGGCCTGATATTGCTTATGGAGTTGGCAAAGTGAGTCGGTACATGGCGGAACCACGGAAACCTCATCTCCTGGCGGCAAAAGGCATCTTGAAGTATGTGAAGTCGACCTCTGATTTGGGTCTCCTATATAGGAGAGGGTCAAGCTTAGAGTTGCATGGTTTCATGGATGCTGATTATGGGGGAGACATGGATGATCGGAGATCAACGTCTGGTTATGTCTTTATGACGGGCCCCACAACTATTTCTTGGTGCAGCAAGAAGCAAGACTCGGTATCTGTTTCTACCACAAAAGCGGAGTACAAGGCTTCGGCCTTGGCAGCTCAGGAAGCCGTTTGGCTCAGGAGGTTGGTAGAGGACGATCACCAGGAGGTTCGAGGTCCCACTATGCTACGCGGGGACAATGAGAGTGCTCTCAAGCTGGTCAACAATCCAGTCTGTCACGCGAGGACCAAGCATATAGAGATTGAGCACCATTTCATTCATGAAAAGGTGTTGGGAGGATCTCTTATGGTCGAGCATGTTCGGAGTGCGGACAATGTCGCAGACATCTTCACAAAGCCGCTGTCGAAGGGACCATTTACACGGTTAAGGGAGTTGCTCGGGCTAGTTTCCACTTCCCACTTCAAGGGGGAGTGTTGAAATTGTTGAAGTGAAGTGGAAGGGAGTCCAGCCGGTCTGTAGGCTGGAAACCGCAGAGACCGCGCGGTCTGCGCTGGTGCTCTGGCGGTTTGGTTCTGGCGATCTGGTGAGATCGGCTAGCTTGCTTCTTGGGTTAGGTCGTTGGCGACCTGATGCGGGTTGTTCCCAAGAAGTTCTTCTGTTTGCCTGGCTCCCTTGTTGGGAGACCGGGCGGGTTGTTCCTATATAACCGTCTACCCGGGCGGTCTATCTTGGCGATCTGGCGACTTGTCTGAAGTCGTCCAGATGGTCCTTGCATGCTCTTGGTGTTCTAAGGAAGGAGCGTTGTTGAGACCGCACGGATTATGCGCGGTCTCGTATTCGCGCGGCCTGTGCGCGATTTTGTCTGCTGATCTGCGTCTTGGTCGGGTGATCGTCCAAGAGGTCTGTTCGCGCGGTCTGTCTTTTGAGACTGTTCGCGATCTGATGGGTGGTAACTGTATCCCAGTTTGTGCGGTGACGACATCCGTCCACCCGCCTATAAATAGGGGTGCATGGCCCGTCATTCCTAACAAGAACTGTAAGAACCAGAGCCCGGATTGTTTCTTGCAGTCTCAAGTTTGAGTTCGCGCGACTTGGATGCGAGTTAACCTTTGTTGTGTTCGCAGGTTTGCGGTCAGCAGGGTGCGGTCTCCTTCCTTGGTGATTTCCGGTGGCTTGAATAATCAGTTCGTCCGCGGTCTGTCAGCGAACTGGGTTATTGTGTTCTTATGCTATTCGCAGCGAGCTCAGTGATCAGGCGACCTTCAGCGGTTAGGCGGTCTGAGTTGCGGTCTGGTGACAGCTTCAGTTCCTTGTTCCAATAAGCTTCAGTCAGTGCGGTCTGAGGTGCGGTCTTGCAGTGCTGGCAGTCTGTCCAGTTTCTGTTCGTGCGATCTCAGGGCAAGCCGGGCGAGTTCTGGAGTGGTGCGGCTTGTGCGGTCTGAGCTTGTCTAGCCGCCAGCTTTGCTTTTTGGTGTGTTTTGTTCTTCTCGTCTCCGTGATTCTGATGAATCATGTCTCGCCATGTATACCTCGCATTGTAAAGCAGTTCTGTTTCAATAAAGATTTCTTGTGTTGCTTTTTGGCATTGTGGTTGTTTGGCTATAACTCTTGTTGATACAACTCCTGCTTACTCCTAAACGGTCCAATCAAGAATTTTAACAGAGTGTAGCTAGAATAGTAGTAGCTTATTACTAGGGTTGGAAGGAAGGACAACCTTTCTCGGTGGCTAGAACTTGCACTAGGCGACTCTTGAAACGATTGCGTTGAAAGTACCCGTTATAAAATGTGATATTGGCCATTTCTTGATCCGTTTGTGCTTTTGAAATTCATACTGACGTAATCACCATTGCAAGCCCACTTGAGACTACATTTCCTCCTTGTTTAGCTCCACTAAAATTTCACCAAAGCCATACGACCGAACCTATTTTCGCACCAACCTTTGAGCTGAAAGAAATTTCTTTTTCGATCGCATTTGGTGTCATCTTCATTGTGCATGCAAGATTTGAATTAGCTAAAGGAGCCATTTTATTGAGCATATAAAAGTTATTTTGTCGAAAAGAGAAAAGAAAAGAATGTATAGAAAAGAAAAGAAAAAATAATTGTGCAAAAATAATATTCTCTCGACAAATTCAATTTATATTTGGCTTAGCACGCACCTAGTGTTCAGTTGAAGTCTGGGGGTATTGTGTAATTCTTGAAAATATTGTATTGGTGATTGAAATTTTCTTGAATGCTCAGGTTGTGTTGAATGCGATTCCCATCGTCCTTCTACTTACCTAGCCTAAACTCAACCTAAGCCCAATCCTAACCCTTAAGTCCCGTTAACTTTAGATACGAGCCGTCTCATGCAGTAAAGAGAGTGCGAACGTGCAAGCCTATGGACACCGACTTTGATGGATTTCTTAGGAGTTTATCCCGAGCTTCAATTCGAGTAATACTCTACTCATTAGTCACGCTATTTTCCCTTTTGCGCGACTGAAAGATTCACCTTGATTCACCATCCAAGTAAAGTAAATTTTGAACTACTGTTCTAGAAATAGTTAGATATAATCTTGAGTTTAATTCTGTTCTAATGTATTTCTATGCACGTGCGCATGTGACTTCGCATAGGTCTCTACCGCTCAAACTCACGCTAACATCCAATTGTTCCGACAGGAGAGCTGAGTAGTTTGCCCGAGACGTGCAAATGGTTAAGTCTGGGGGTGTGATGAGTCCCATTTATATACACATTTATGGACTCATCTGGGCCGATTTTCTAGTCTATGCACTACACTTTGGGCATGTTTTCATTCATATTGGTTATTCCTTGCTAGGTGCACTCTTAGGCCCGTTTCGGTGTGCATTTGTGCTCCTTGTGATTGGGGGTAAGCACATGGTGCTCCCCTTCCCTTTCTCTATGATTATCTGGTGCTGGAGGTGTTTTCTCAGCTATGTTATCTTGTATGCAGGTGGCCGGATTATCTTGTACCCAGTTTTCTCCCAGAATTCATGACTGTGTGAAACGCACGGTCGTGCATTTTCCTTGACGCTCGGGCTGTGGCGGTCGTGCGCTATGATCTGGGTAGAAAACATGCGATCTGAATTTACTCGTGCGTTTTGACGCACGGGCGGAATCGCCCGTGCGTGAATAAAACGCACGGTCTCATGTTTCTTCTGTTTTTAGCCATTTCTGAATTTACCCGTGCGTTTTGACGCATGGGCGGATTTGCCCGTGCGTGTAAATCGCACGGGCGGCGCAGCTTCGTCTTCACGCCAACTTTTATCTTTAATTAACGCACGGTCAACGCATGGTCGTGCGTTCGACCGTGCGTGACCAAAATTTGCATGTTTAGTATTTAAAGCAGGAATTGCTGCTGCCATCGGGAGGAAGGAGGGAGAGCTCGATCCCCCTCGCGGGAAAAGCCTGGAAGCCCACCATTTTTGCCCCTTCCACCATAGGAGACAAGAGGAGACCTTCTCCGGCGATCTCCTTCATCATTCCTTCATCCGGGAGCATCTGCAAGCTTTTTCCGCCACTAGCTCAAGCATTCCTCGCCGAGAAGACCATAGAAGCGTTGAAGATCATTGGAGCGGCGACGGCCTCCTTCGAGTTAGCACACCATCTGAGATCCGAGCCCGGAGAGAGCCCGACAACCTCTCATTCCGGCCGAGAACCCAAGACGCGGTGACATCTTCTTTGTGGTCCTCTCTAACCCTTGATGCTTGTACTTTCTTTGTGTTGTTGTATACACATGTTAGGTTAATATTATGTATTTTTGCTTGTGTTCATGTGCAATGATGATGTGGTGGCAAGAATAGCCCTTTTTTGTTGATGTGATAGCCTAGGTTGTTTGTGTGTGAAGCCACCTAGCGATTGCTAGTGGTAATGTTAGCGAAGAGGTGAATACGACCCTCACTAAACCTCGCACTGTGGACACTCCACCCGCTTACCGAAGCACGGCATCGCGGCCGCTGCACTCACCCATACCTTGTGAAGTGGTGCTTTTCGACCCGCATTTCTCTTCATTCTGCAATAGTGTAGGAACCCAAATCACAGCCCCCCTTTGTTACTTAGTTATCCTTTTAACTAATTTCCGGTTTGAGCAATTCATACTACCCAACTTGCGGTCCTTTGAGAACGATATTTGGGGAGTTCCTCCCTATTTTATTACTTGAGCGACCGGTGCACTGTCGTCGTATCGCATTTCGTGCTTGCTAATTAGCAATGCTGAAATAGCGCATCAACCTGCGTGTTGGAAATGGAGCAAGAGTTGATGTCGTTGTCGTTGGTGTTTATCGTCTTTCTTTGCCCACTGGGCTTGTAATTAAACTTGGTAATTGTTATTTTGTTCCTGCTATAACTAGAAACATCATATCTATTTCATGTTTGGACATGATTGGTTTCTCTTTTATTATAAAGAACAATTGTTGTTCTATTTATAAAAATAATATTTGTTATGGTGTTGCCCAATTGTTTAATGGTATATATGTTTTGAACTTAAGCCATCCGATCTATAACATAGAAAATACTAAAAAACTAAAAACAAATGACTTAAATCCTACGTATCTCTGGCATGGTCGTTTGGGCCATATAAATAAGAAACGCATATCCAAGCTCCATAAAGATGGATTATTAGACTCATTTGATTATGAATCATTTGAGAGATGCGAGTCTTGCTTATTGGGCAAAATGACTAAAGTCCCTTCCACTGGTCATACTGAGAGGGATGATGATCTTTTGGGTGTAATACATAGTGATGTATGCGGACCCATGAGTTTTATGGCTAGAGGTGGGTACTACTACTTCGTTACATTTACTGATGATTTCAGTAGATACGGATACGTGTTTCTTATGAAGAACAAATCCGAAACCTTTGAAAAGTTCAAAGAGTTTAAAAATGAAGTAGAGAACCAACTGGGAAAAAGGATAAAAGCACTCCGATCTGATCGAGGTGGCGAATATCTAAGTCATGAGTTTCGTGATCATCTGAGAGAGTGTGGTATTGTATCACAGCTCACTCCGCTCGGAACACCACAACATAATGGTGTGTCTGAGAGGAGGAATCGTACTTTGTTAGACATAGTACGGTCGATGATGAGTCATGCAGATTTGCCCATTTCCTTTTAGGGATTTGCTTTAGAGACTGCTGCTTTCACATTAAATCGTGCTCCAACGAAAACGGTTCTAAAGACACCATATGAGATATGGACTGGGAAGCATCCTAGTATGTCTTTTATTAAGATTTGGGGTTGTGAGGCATACGTGCGACGTCAAATGCCTGACAAGATGGAATCCAAGTCGGATAAGTGTTATCTTGTGGGATATCCTAGGGAAACCAAAGGGTATTACTTCTACCTGCCATCCGAGGGCAAAGTATTTGTCGCAAGGACTGGCTTCTTTTTTGAGAAAGAGTTCTTATCCAGAAAGACTGCAAATGTGGAACTTGAAGAAGTTCAAGAACCACAAATAATAGCTGAACCGATTTTAGAACCTGAGCAAGGACTACAAGTTGTTGTAGTTAGAGAGCCTGCTCAAGAAACACAAGTCCTGCGTAAATCTGATAGACCAAGATTTGAGCCTGAGAGATATCGATTTCTCGTGTATCAAATAGGTAACGTGTTGCTTATGGATCATGATGATGAGCATGCAACCTATCAAGAGGCTATGTGTAAACCTGACTCCGAGAAGTGGCTAGAGGCCATGAAATCTGAAATGGACTTCATGTATGCAAACCAAGTTTGGACCTTGGTGGAACCACCTGAAGGGGTACGACCCATAGGGTGCAAGTGGGTCTTCAAGAAGAAGACCGACATGGATGGGAATGTACAGACATTCAAAGGTCGGCTGGTGGCTAAAGGTTTCAGGCAAATTCATGGTGTTGACTATGATGAGACTTTTTCCCCTGTAGCCATGGTCAAGTCCATTAGAATTCTACTTGTTATTGCTGCGTATTATGACTACGAGATCTGGCAAATGGATGTCAAAATGGCTTTCCTTAATGGAAACCTCCTTGAGGAAGTGTACATGACACAACCCGGGGGTTTTGAATCTCCAAATGAAGCCACTAAAATATGCTAGTTGAATCGATCCATTTATGGATTGAAACAAGCTTCTCGAAGTTGGAATCTTCGTTTTGATGAGAAAATCAAAGAGATTGGTTTTATCAAGAATGAGGATGAACCTTATGTTTACAAGAGGATTAGTGGGAGCATTGTCACTTTCCTGATTTTGTATTTGGATGACATACAATTAATCAAAAATGACATTCCGACCCTGCAAGCTGTTAAGAACGGGCTAGGGGACTGCTTTTCTATGAAGGACTTGGGTGAAGCAACTTATATACTTGGTATTAGTATCTATAGAGATAGATCGAAGAAGTTGTTGGGTTTGACCCAAAGTACATACATTGAGAAGGTGTTGAAACGGTTCAACATGCTTGAGTCCAAGAAAGGATTCTTACCCATGTCACATGGTGTGAGTCTCTCTAAGGACCAGTGTCAAAAATCTTTGAAAGATAAGGACCGTGAAAGTGGAGGTTAGATCTTAAGTTACTCTAGAGGGGGGGTGAATAGAGTATTAAAACTTTTCCTTAGTTTTTATAGCGGAATTAAAATAGTATTATATATAAGTGTAAGCTGTGTGAGAATTATATAAACAGAAAAATTAAGTAAATGTAATCACAAAGCAAACAGCACAACCACAGGAAATAATCAAACACAGAAGACACAAGGAGCTATAGTAGTTCCCCAATAAATCTGGGTACGTCTACTCTTCTACCACCTTTGGTAGGAATCCACTAGGAGGTTGTTGATAAGGTGCCCTTACACCAGGTGAGCTGTTGATAAGGTGCTCTAACCAAACTGCAGGTTTTTGAAAAGGTGCCCTGTCACCGAGATTAACTTTTGAAGGGAGTTATAACCCTGTACAAGATGGGAAGGAAAAAGTTTATAGTGTTCTTCTCTGTCAAGATGCTGAGAGAAGACTCTAGTGGAAGTTATTGTAAAGCTCCCCCTGTCAGATTGAAGTATTTGACAGTAGATGAAGAAGCTTTCTCTTGAAAACTAAGATCTCCTATAGCAGTTTGATCTGGAAGAGCAGGTTCTTCAGATTGTTTGTTGCTCTTTTAGAAGATCTGAATTTACAGCAGATTCTGAGTGAATGTTCTTGAGGATGATGTTCTCAGAAGTTTTTGTGCTGCTTGTAGAAGAAGATGAAGGAAAACTTTTTGAGATGTCTAACTGTCTGTATCTTCTTCCTCTTACTGCTATATATATATATATATCCTTTTTTTTATTCTGTAATAGAACGACGTTTGAATTCTGTCAACTCAAACGATTTTGGCAGGTCCTTTTATTTTTGACTGTGAAAAGATTCCTTTTCATTAAATGTCAACGGCTATTGCTGCCTTGGAAAAAGGAAAGAAGAGAATATATTAATTCAGTTTAATATCCTTCCTTATCTGTCAGAATATGTCCAAAGGATATTAAATAGATCCGTTATATTCGTCGTTTTGCTGTTAGGACAAATAGAATATAGTTGATAACCAAACTGGGCTTCAATAAATGATCTGTCGAACACTGGATATAATCTGTCGAGCGCTGTCCAGAATATGTCGAGCGCTGGCTGGAAAACTGTCGAGCGTTGTTAATAAAAACTGTCGAACACTGGGAGCCATCTGTCGAGCACTGCTAGCCATTCGTCGAACGCTGATCAGAGAATATCGAGTGCTGGAACTGGCTGTAATACTTCAGTCTGCTTAGAACAATTTGTCGAACGTTGCTAGACATTCGTCGAACGCCACTTGCCATATATCGAACGCTGCTAGCCATTTGTCGAGCGCTGGGAACCTTAGATTTAATCTTAAGTTCTAGCTAATTTATCAGCCTAAAGACTTGACCCTTAAACTATACAATGGGTTCAACTGATCCTAATCAGTACATAGTGATCCTAGCCCAAAACAGTAAAAGGGTTGTTCCAACAATCTCCCCCTATTTGGGTTAGGATACTATTTGACAAGAAAAATTAAATAGATGCAGCAGAACAGAGCAACAATGAAATGAAATATATCTGATAGATTAAAATAGATCATCAGATAAGATAAAAATAAGTGCTCTGAGTTTAGAAACTTTACATTCATAACCAAGCAATTTATTTAAGGCTTTTTGTCCTGAGAAGATGGCTTGAATATGATTTTTCTATTGGGGTCTTCTGATTTCTTTTTGCTGATAAACAAGTCTTGAGCACCAATGATTTTCTGTTCTTTGACATGAGGGATAAATGCTTCTGGGTGCATATCAATATATTCCTCAGTATTGAATGCTTTAACTGTTTTGTATTTTTCAAGTTCTTTTCTTCTGTATTCTGACATGGTTGAGTAACTTGAGAAGTCTTTGCCTTCTTCTTTAGCCTTTTTAATCTGTGCATATGCAATTATTTCTTTCAGTCTTGCCATCTGACAGATTTTCTCTTCTTCTGGATCTGGAAAGTAATAAATATCTTCTGAATCATTTTTGTCTTGAGTGACCTTTTGAGGTACTCTATCTCTGTGAAGAGATCCATCAGAAATGTGAAGTTTGTATTCTGAAGATATTTGAGAAGAAGAAAAGGTTTGACTTCTTTGAAAGATAGGAGCTGATTTCTTGGAGGAAGGAGCACTGGCTAATTCAGAGGCTTGAGAACCACTAGAACTACCAGGTCTCCTTGAATGTTGAGAGCTTGGCCTCTGAGAGGAAGATGATACACCTGCTGATCCTGTTGCACCAGCTGCTGGAGGAGGAGGAGGAGGAGGATGATTGTACTTGACTGGCTTGTCAGGGATGTAGTCGGTCTTCTTGAATTTCTTCCTCCTATTGTTCTCATTTCTGGAGAGCTTCATCCAGTGAGGAGTTTTCTCATCAAGAGGGGCATTATACAAAATGTACAGAGGAATGTCATTATTTTGATTTGGAGTTTTGGGAGCAGCCTTTAGCTTAGCTGTTCTTTTCTTTCTTTTCTTTGAAAGTGTATCATCAGAATCACTGTTGTCATCATCATCTTCAGAGTCAGAAGATGAGATTGGCTTATTGTATAAATCATCAATTCTCTTGATTGCTTCCCGAGCCTTTAATCTTTCTTCTTCAGCTTTGTCAAACTCTGCATCTGCTTCTCTCCAGATTTCATCAAAGCTTGGCATTGGTTCTTCATTCCATACAGAAATTGGAGGTGAAGAAGTAATTTGTGGGGCTGTTGTATCATCAAGGAATTCTGCAAGATCATCTTCATATTCTGCAGAATGATCCTTTATTTGAATGCCTTGAACAGTGGATGAAGGAATAGAGGATATGTAATTTTGTATGATGTCAGAATGAGTTTTCTGAGGAAGGCAAATCAGAGCCTTTGATAGATCCTCTATGCATACCTTTGGTGATACCCTTGAAGTATATGTGACATCAAAATTTGATAATAAGCTATATAGATCACAGGATGGATGAATGCATATATTATTTATTTCTTCTATAACTTGTGTATCTGTATCAAAAATTATAACTTCTGTATCTTTTTCTGGAGTTTCTTCTGTTTCTGGAGCTTCTTCATAGGACATCTCCCCCTGCCTAGCTTCAGGATAGCCTGAATCTAGGCCCCTAGTAGAAGGGACAGCAGTGGAGGAGGGAAGAGAAGCTATCTTAGTAGATAAAGTAGAAAGTGCCTGAAGAACTGGAGCAAGTTTTGCATCCAGGAGCTGGCTTATTTTAGGAAGGATAAGATCAAAAACTTGATCAGCAATAGAGGAGAGGTTGAGGGATGGATAATCTGGTGGATGGCTAGTGAATGGTTGTGAAGTGGATGGAGATGATATTGGAGGAATGATATTGCTGATGTTGGTGGTATGTGTGTGAATTTCTAGATGAATTGGACTAGGAGAATGAATAGATGAATGATATTCATTGTGTATTGGAGAGGGAGGTGTGGTAGGTAGTGGTTCTAAAGATAGGGGTGGAGGTGGAGCATCACTGATGTGTGCAGTTGAGATTGGAATATCATTGATGGGTGATATTGTAGTTGAAGGAGGGGATGAAGAATGAGAGTGTGCAGGAGATTGTTGAGCAGGTGGAGAGAGGATATGAGAGGAAGGAGGAACTGAGGAAGGATCTTCTAGAAGGGTAAAGGGAGTGACTTAATCAGTCCTTGTGTCCTCAGAAGCTTTCCTTTTTCTGGAGGCCTCAGCTCCTGTATTCTTCTTGGGAATTACTCTATCCCATTTAGCAAAGAGTGCTGAGGTCAGCCTCTTGCTGGCATTTATTGTTACTTTTGGTGACACCAGAAGCTCTGGATGCCTTTCCTACAGAAAGATTCCTAAGATTCTTCTAAAGCATACATTCTCTGTAGAGTTTTTCTTTTTAATTAGGTCAAAAAGAATTGATCCCCAGTTGACTTTCTTCTTCTCCATTAAGGCCACCATTAACAGAAACTGGTGCCTACTGATATAGTCATGCCCAGAAGTCTTGCCCAGCAAGACTTTTCCAACAATATCTGCTAGGAACTTGTAGTCCTGAGATAGATTCTTTTTCAGAATGTGGCTAGGGTTTCCAGTCAAATGGCCCATTTTGACTAAAGCTTCATCAAATTCATTTGAGCTTATGTCTAACTCATCTTCACCGTTTTCAAGACCAAAGATTTCAGAAAGGATGGTGGGAGAGAGAGAGACATGATGACCTGAGATTGTTCCCGACAAGCTTTCATCGACTGGTTTTGCAGTGAAAACCCATTCTTTTATCTCTGCAACAGCTATCTTCTGCCTGGTGCTTAGAAATTTCCTTAGTTGTTGTTCATCCAGCGTTTGAAGAATATCCTTGAAGATTTGGTCTGACTGTGCAAACGAGTCCATGTCAATGTCAAAACCTGCGTCAAACTTCATTAGGTGCAGAGAGGCCTGAGGAATCGCCATTGTTCCTGCAAAGAAAGTTGAAGATCAAGTGCAGAGAGGAACTGGAGGGAAAGACGATTTCTGTAGGCGCAAAGCTTAGAATAAGATAAATAAGTGTTATATAGTCGAGAAAATAGGGAGGAGAATTCGAGGAGCGCTGTTCGCCAAAACCTAATTAAATCTGAAGTCGAACCGACTTTAAAATTTTGTCGGACAGAAAAAAAAAATCTTTTTCGTCGACCGTCGTTCGACAAACGAGATTTTCTTCACTGACTCTGAAGATTTAGGTTTTTGTCGACCATCGTTCGACGAATAAAAAATTTGTCGTTCTTCGTTCGACAAAAATTTTGGATAAGATAGAAAATATAATTTTCAACAATTTGAGTCTCCATCTATCATTCCCAGTTGATTCATAAAGAAGATATGTTTCTTTTCATCCAAGGGTTTGGTGAAAATATCTGCTCTTTGTAAATCAGTGGAGATGAACTGTAGGCAAATTTTATTTTTATCCACATTATCTCTGATAAAGTGGTGCCTTATTTCTATGTGTTTAGTCCTACTATGGAGAACTAGATTTTGTGCTATAGATATTGCACTAGTATTGTCACAAAATATAATTGATTGATTTAAGTTGATACCATAGTCTAGAAGTTGATTTTGTATCCACAGTATCTGTGAGCAGCAACTGCCTGCAGCAATGTATTCTGCCTCAGCTATTGATGTGGACACAGATGTCTGCTTCTTACAAAACCAAGACACAAGCCTATCACCAAGAAACTGACAAGTTCCTGATGTGCTTTTTCTGTCTACTCTGCATCCAGCATAATCTGAGTCTGAGAATCCAGTTAGTTCAAATTCAGATGCTGTTGGATACCAGAGACCTAGATTAGGACAGCCCTTTATATATCTTAAAATTCTTTTTAATAAAGATAGATGAGATTCTTTAGAGTTAACTTGAAACCTAGCACAAATACAAGTAGCAAACATTATATCAGGCCAACTAGCTGTCAAATAGAGTAATGAGCCAACAATTGCTCTATACACCTTCTGATCAACAGGTTTCCCTGATTCATCAGCATTAATGACAGCATTAGAAGCCATGGGTGTTTTCATGGGAGAGGAATCAGACATTCCAAATCTTTTTACTAATTCCTTAGCATACTTGGATTGTGAAATGAAAATTCCTGATGAGGTTTGCTTCACTTGTAGACCAAGGAAGTATGATAATTCACCCATGCTACTCATTTCAAATTTAGATTGCATAAGTTTAGAGAACTTTTTGCATAAATTTGAATCAGTAGAGCCAAAAATAATGTCATCTACATATATTTGAACTAGAAGTGTTTGATTTTTATGTATTCTGAAAAATAAGGTTTCGTCTACTAAGCCTCTACAGAACTTGTTTTCCAATAGAAAATTAGCTAAGGTCTCATACCATGCCCTGGGAGCTTGTTTGAGACCATAGAGAGCTTTGTTAAGCTTGAATACATAAGAAGAGTGAGTTGGAGAGATGAAACTTGGTGGTTGTTCCACATAGACTTCTTCCTTGATATCTCCATTTAGGAATGCACTTTTTACATCCATTTGATATACCTTAAATTGTTTGTATGCAACAAATGCTAAAAATATTCTGATAGCTTCAAGTCTTGCCACAGGTGCAAATGTTTGATCATAGTCTATGCCTTCTTCCTGTGAGTATCCTTGAGCTACTAGCCTTGCTTTATTTCTCACAATATTTCCTTGATCATCAAGTTTGTTCCTGAAGACCCACTTGGTGCCAATGACTGGATGGCCTCTTGGTCTTGGAACCAAATCCCAAACTTTGTTTCTTTCAAACTGATTGAGTTCCTCTTGCATTGCAAGAATCCAATTTGGATCTTGTTCTGCATCTTTTATGGTTTGAGGTTCAACTTGTGATAGAAAGCAAGTATGCATCTGATTTTGATGTAGTTGATGTCTTGTCTGAACATCTGCTGAAATATCACCAATCACTTGTGAAATTGGGTGATCTCTAACTGTGATGTGATCAACAGTTGGAGTTAATTCTGCAGTGGTATTTATATGGGGATTTTGTTCAGTAAGTGTATCCTGTGGAGGATGTTCTGTTGTTGCTTGATTCTGATAATCAACAAGATCTGAATGATCTTCTTCTTCACTATCTTCAAGGTTTTGAGCTAATGGTTGCATTGAATCTCCTGACTGAAGATTTAGTTCATTAAGCTCTTCACATAGAGCTGGTACCTGCAAAGCATTCTTGGTAGAAGAGTTCTTCTCCTTGTGAGACATGTTAGTTTCATCAAAGGAAACATGCATGGATTCTTCTATCTTAAGAGTGGATTTGTTAAATACCCTATATGCTTTGCTAACTATTGAATATCCTAAGAAAATTCCTTCTTCAGATTTTGGTTCAAATTTTCTAAGATATTTCTTATCATTGTTATGAACAAAACATTTACAACCAAAAGTTCTGAAATAGTCAACTTTAGGTTTCTTCCCTTTAAGTAATTCATAAGGAGTTTTACCCTTAAGTTTGTGTATCAAACTTCTATTCAGAACATAGTTTGTTGTGCTAATAGCTTCTGCCCAAAAGGATAGTGGCAAATTAGCATCTGCAAGCAATGTCCTTGCTGATTCAATTAGGGTTCTATTTTTCCTTTCAACTACCCCATTCTGTTGAGGAGTTCTAGGAGCTGAGAAGCAATGCCTGATACCTTCCTTCTCACAGAATTCTTGCATAAGAAGAGACTCAAACTCAGTGTCATGATCACTTCTGATCAATGCAACTACAGTAGAGTATTCAATCTGTATACTCTTAAGAAAGTCTGTAAGAACTTTAAAGTTATCTGACTTTTCTCTCAAAAAGAATACCCAAGTGAATCTAGAGAAGTCATCTATAATAACTAGAGTGTAAGACTTCCCTCCTAAACTCTTTATTGCTATAGGTCCAAAAAGGTCCATATGTAGCAAAAATAAGATTCTAGGTGAATCACTTTTAGATAAGGATTTAAAACTATTTTTGGTTTGCTTACCTAGCTGGCATGCCCTACATAAACCTTCTTTCTTATATGATCCTGATGGTAGACCTCTAACAAGATTATCTTTAGATAGTTTGGCAATTGTTCTAAGATTTACATGCCCTAATCTTTTATGCCATAGTTCACTAGGTTTTCTTAGCTCATTAAACAGGCAAATTTCTGATTTAGAGGAATTGAAATTTACTAAATATATGTTACCCTGTCTAATACCTGATAAAACAATGACATTATCAGATGACTTGATAATGCATTCTGATTTATTAAAGGTTACCTGATAACCTTCATCACATAACTGACTTATGTTGATGAGGTTGTGCTTCAGACTCTTCACATAGGTGACTTCCTTGAATGTTACTGCTCCAACCATGATTTGACCAATGCCTTTAGTTTGGCCATGGTTGGAGTCTCCAAAGATCACTTTGGGTCCAAGCCGTGCCTTGTAATTTTTTAGATTGGCCTTGTTTCCTGTCATGTGCTTTGAGCATCCACTGTCCAAGTACCATTTTTGATTTAATCTTGGATGGTCGTGTACCTGCAAAGACAAAAACATAAACTAGTTGTTTTTGACCCAGACTACCTTGGGTCCTTTTGTGTTACCACAAAATTTAGAAATAAATGACATTTCAGGCTGGTCCTTATAGCCTTGTGGATGATATCTCCTTGGAGGTATTATCCATTCAGTGAAAGGATTTTTAGTTTGTTTGGGAGTAAGATTTCTAGTATTTCCTGTATAGTATCTGTTCGACAAATTTGGATAAATTGGTCGACTATTGTTCATCTGATAACTATACTGAAAATCTGTTTTCAGACTTCGTCGAGCTCCGTTCGACAAATTTGAACCATTTTGTCGATCTCCGTTCGACGAATTCTTTTGAATTCTTTTATCCTTAACAGACTTGCTTGAAATATCTTTATCTCTTTTTGCAGCTTCTTTGCTTTTAGTAGAAATAAATTTTATAGGTGAGGAGAGGATATTTCTCTTAATCAGAGATGGCTCACTTGATGAGGCACCCAAGCCCAGTTTGCTATTATTAAGTCTAGCATTGACTATGCTTGTGATGTCCATCAGTTTGATACTTCTCCCATTCAGGGATTCTTCAAATTTCTTGGCCTCAGAAAGTTTATTCTCAATGAGAACAATGTGTTCTCTGGAGGCAGCCAAATCTTTCTTAAGATTTGCATTTTCTTCACTTATCTTTTTCATTTCAGCTAACTTACATCTGAGTGAGATTATTTCTTTCTCAGAGTTGAGTAAGTCTGAGCAAAGGACTTTGAATTCAGCCTTGAATTCATCTGAAGTAAAATCAAAATCAGACATTACCTGATCTGCATCATTTTCTTCTTCTGATTCTGAATTTTCTTCATCAGATTTGCTGGTTGAGGCATTGATTGCCATCATGCAGAAGTTCTTTTCTTCTTCATCATCACTGGAGCCTGATGAAGATTCAGATTGTGACTCACAGTCTGAGTCATAAATTGCCAGTAGACATTGGCTATTCTCTTTTGTTTCTTCTTCATCAGAAGAATCAGATGAAGATTCTGATTCAGATTCTGTTTCACTCCAGGATGTTGCTACAAATCCTCTTCCCTTCTTTTTGTGTGAGTGGGAGGAAGATTTGCTAGAACCTTTCCTTTCTTCCTTTTCTCTTTTTCTCTCCTTTCTGTCCTTTTTGTTTTGATTCTCTGGACATTCAGGAGCAATATGTCCTGGCTTCCTGCAACCAAAACATATAATTTCATTAGAGTGATTTTTGTCATACCTTGGCTTGTCATAGCTTCTGGATGACTTCTTCTTGAAATCTTTCTTAGTCATATTATAGAATCTTTTGTCTATGAAGCTCAGCAACTCCTCTTTGGTAGGAGTTGGTCCTTCTTCTTCTGCAGCCTTGAAGGCTATGCTTTTCTCCTTCTTGAGTGCTGGGGATGAAGTGGATTCTTCAGTTTCCCTACTTTTGATGAGCTGCTCATAAGATTTGAGCTTGCCCAACAAGGCTTCAGTGGTGATCTCATTTAGGCTTCTGGCTTCTTTGATTGGCCAGATTCTGGAGTCCCATGTGCTAGGAAAGCACATAAGGATTTTGTCATTGACCTCTGTGAGTGAGATCACTTTGTCCAGAGACTTCAGCTCATTTATTATGAGGCTGAGCTTATTGTACAAATCAGCAACATTTTCTGATTCTCCCTTCTTGAAGTTCTCATATTGAGAGATCGGGTGAGATCTTCTATCTTTCCTTTCATCTGTTGAGCCTGCCACCATGTTGTTGAGAGATTCCCAGATTTCTTTTGCTGAGGTGCACTCAACTACATTCTGGAATATGTCATCTGACATAGTTAAGGCCAGAATGTTCATGGCCTTTGCATCTGCATTTCTCTGCTTCTTCTGAGCCTCAGTCCACTCAGGAGGTGGAACAACAGTGTTGTCTGTTGTTGCAGTAGTGCTGGTTGTTGCTGTAGGTGCTGGAGGTCCTGTAAGAATAACATTGAAAATCTCCTCATCAATAGAGTTCATATAAAGCCTAATCCTTGCTTTCCATAGTGCAAACTTATTGAGGTTGCACATAGGAGGTCTTGTGCTAGAATATTCCTTGTTTTGTGCCATGAGTTTTGAATGATATAAAATTCTTAGATAAAGAAGCTCTAGACAAATTAAGATCTGGTTGATCTTTGTGATTCAGATGTTAGTCTGTAAAGAATCAACCTCCCTCTGATACCAATTGAAAGTGGAGGTTAGATCTTAAGTTACTCTAGAGGGGGGTGAATAGAGTATTAAAACTTTTCCTTAGTTTTTATAGCGGAATTAAAATAGTATTATATATAAGTGTAAGCTGTGTGAGAATTATATAAACAGAAAAATTAAGTAAATGTAATCACAAAGCAAACAGCACAACCACAGGAAATAATCAAACACAGAAGACACAAGGAGCTATAGTAGTTCCCCAATAAATCTGGGTACGTCTACTCTTCTACCACCTTTGGTAGGAATCCACTAGGAGGTTGTTGATAAGGTGCCCTTACACTAGGTGAGCTGTTGATAAGGTGCTCTAACCAAACTGCAGGTTTTTGAAAAGGTGCCCTGTCACCGAGATTAACTTTTGAAGGGAGTTATAACCCTGTACAAGATGGGAAGGAAAAAGTTTATAGTGTTCTTCTCTGTCAAGATGCTGAGAGAAGACTCTAGTGGAAGTTATTGTAAAGCTCCCCCTGTCAGATTGAAGTATTTGACAGTAGATGAAGAAGCTTTCTCTTGAAAACTAAGATCTCCTATAGCAGTTTGATCTGGAAGAGCAGGTTCTTCAGATTGTTTATTGCTCTTTTAGAAGATCTGAATTTACAGCAGATTCTGAGTGAATGTTCTTGAGGATGATGTTCTCAGAAGTTTTTGTGCTACTTGTAGAAGAAGATGAAGGAAAACTTTTTGAGATGTCTAACTGTCTGTATCTTCTTCCTCTTACTGCTATATATATATATCCTTTTTTTTATTCTATAATAGAACGACGTTTGAATTCTGTCAACTCAAACGATTTTGGCAGGTCCTTTTATTTTTGACTGTGAAAAGATTCCTTTTCATTAAATGTCAACGGCTATTGCTGCCTTGGAAAAAGGAAAGAAGAGAATATATTAATTCAGTTTAATATCCTTCCTTATCTGTCAGAATATGTCCAAAGGATATTAAATAGATCTGTTATATTCGTCGTTTTGCTGTTAGGACAAATAGAATATAGTTGATAACCAAACTGGGCTTCAATAAATGATCTGTCGAACACTGGATATAATCTGTCGAGCGCTGTCCAGAATATGTCGAACGCTGGCTGGAAAACTGTCGAGCGCTGTTAATAAAAACTGTCGAACACTGGGGGCCATCTGTCGAGCACTGCTAGCCATTCGTCGAACGCTAATCAGAGAATGTCGAGTGTTGGAACTGGCTGTAATACTTCAGTCTGCTTAGAACAATTTGTCGAACGTTGCTAGACATTCGTCGAACGCCACTTGCCATATGTCGAACGCTGCTAGCCATTTGTTGAGTGCTGGGAACCTTAGATTTAATCTTAAGTTCTAGCTAATTTATCAGCCTAAAGACTTGACCCTTAAACTATACAATGGGGTCAACTGATCCTAATCAGTACATAGTGATCCTAGCCCAAAACAGTAAAAGGGTTGTTCCAACAGACCGCATGAAGTTGATTCCATATGCTTCAGAAATTGGATCAATCATGTACGCAATGTTATGTACTCGACCCGATGTCTCTTATGCTTTGAGCATGACTAGCAGATATCAGTCTGATCCTGGTGAGAGTCACTGGATTTCCATCAAGAATATCTTAAGGTACTTGAGAAGGACTAAAGATGAATTCTTGGTGTATGGTGGAGAGGAAGAGCTCGTCGTAAAGGGTTACATAGATGCTAGCTTCCAGACTGATAGGGATGACTCAAAGTCCCAATCAGGTTTTGTATTTTGCCTTAATGGAGGAGTTGTAAGTTGGAAGAGTTCCAAGCAAGAGATAGTTATTGATTCTACAACTGAGGCCGAGTATATCGCTGCAGCAAATGCGGCGAAGGAGGCTGTATGGATTAGGAAATTCATCGGTGAGCTAGATGTAGCTCCTAGCATTGTTGATCTCGTAGTTCTCTACTGTGACAACAATGGTGCTATTGCCCAAGCTAAGGAACCTAGATCTCATCAGGGCTCCAAGCACAGACTTCAGCGGTTCCATCTTATTCGAGAGATTATCGATAGAGGAGATGTGAGCATATGCAGAGTACCGACTGAAGAAAACATAGCGGATCCACTAACAAAGCCTCTTGCGCAAAGGAAGCGTGATGGTCATGTTAGATCAATGGGTATTAGATACCTGAATGATCGTCTTTAGTGAGAGTCTTGTGGATTGTATGTTTGTTAGTTGTTTATTCATTTGATGAATTGTGATATGTACTATGATTTTTCATTTTACATTTATGGCAAGTTCTTTTATTATGTCAACTGTTTCTATATAATAGACTAATTAACATAATGAATGCCCTTAGAATGTTTGCTTCTATAAGTATTCAAGTACGTGACTTGAATGTGAGGGCCTATGTTTAAATGAAGCTTCATTCTTAAATGGTCCCTGGTCGAGGAATCATCCTAGATATTAGGGTGAGGATGAGACCATAAGACCAGCATGTGCGTTGACTGATGACCGGTTCTCACAGGTCATGATATTGTGATATCAAGTCATCACATGGGTACTTGTCAGGAACAAGTTGTACTGGACTGACCCACCGTGAGACTACTTTGTGGATTATTATATAAATGCATCACAAGTAGGTCTCAAGTGACAATGGTGTTTGTGGTCCTTTGACCTGAAGTCACAGCATTCATCAGGTGAGGAAGAGCGTACTTTGATGCCATCTAAAGACTTCTCTTGAGAAAGGTTGACGATAAGGGTGTTTGTTGGGTATGTTACGAATCATTTGGATGTTTGTGTGTGAGCAGAAATAGGATTTGTCCTCCTTTATGACAGGAGTTACATCCATGGGCCCCTTGATGGAATGAGACTGAGAAATGCATGGTCATGCTTGGTTGAGTCAATATATGATATTGAGCTCACCATTTTTGTCAGTCAATTCTAGATCAGGAAACTAGGATTGAACAATTATGAGGGTGACACGGTCCATGCCTCTAGCTCTATCCAGATGTAAAGGACAAAAGGACATGACAACACTGATACATTGGTCATGACTGGCATGTTGAGTTATGAACTCTTATTGCTTGGGTAGCAATGATGTATTGCTAGATGCCGCTCATTGTTTGTGAGACTTATGTTGACACTTTGTGATCAAGTGGGAGACTGTTGGAGTTTCTGAGGTGATCTCAAAGCAATCAACAGCTAGTCTTACTGCCAACGCAATATGAGCCTATAGGGTCGCACATAAAAGTGCTTGGAGAAATTGGAGAAAGAATTGAATTGGCCTTGCTTATATAGGATATGAGTGGAGGACCAATCCTGTGACTGTTTGGAATTAAGTTGAGAATGTCTCAATGGGAAATCGTTTAAAAGGTTTAAACGAATGGATTTATACTTGACAAATTCGGCTAAAGTGTTTAGACGAACTGTGTCAAATTCGGCTAAAGGATTTAGACGAATTCGGCTAAAGGGTTTAGACGAATTCGGCTAAGTCAAAATTCGGCTAAAGAGTTTAGACGAATTTATATAGCCGAATATATACTTAGTCGAGCTGAAGGCGTTCGTCGACTGATGAGACGGAAAGGGTTAGTGTAGCGCATTCATCGACCGCTGAGATGGAAAGGGCTAGTGTAGCGCGTTCGTCGAACACAGATCTCCTTGAGTTTGTCGAACGCAGATCTCCTTGAGTTCGTCGAAAGCAGATCTCCTTGAGTTCGTCGAACGCAGATCTCCTTGAGTTCGTCGAACGCAGATCTCCTTGAGTTCATCGAACGCAGACTTTGGTATATAACTGATCACGATCTTAGGGTTCTGTGAGCGAGACAGATTTAGTAGCCGACTCGTTTCGTGGTTTGAGAGAGCAGCGCCGGAAGTGTTACGCTAGGGCTTTTCTCCTCTTCAGACAGTCACCGCCTCCCCTGTCTCGGATCTAGCAGTCCGTGGGGACGCAGAGAACTTTTCTTCTTCGACTCATTCCTTGTTCGACAAGGCATCGAGGATCTCCAGCGCTTGTCTGGATCTCTATAAAGGGGCCGATCTATTTCAGTTCTTGCAACTCAAGATTGGTTCTACCAGACTCAGTGAGGAGCATCTTGGTTTGAGTATCGACTCAAATCCACTTCAGGTATAATTTCTGCACTGTGTTGTGGATGTTGTTTTATTTCTTGAATCAGTAAAATCACAAGTTCCTTAACTCTTTGGGTTATTCTAGTTATTTATTCCGCTGCGCATATGTGATATGTTGTATTATCATTTTCAAAATGGTATTAGAAAACCCAACAGATACTAGCTGCTCTGAATTCTGTTTCTTTTTCTGGAGGTTGCTGATTCTCCAAACTCTATTCCATACTCAGCTGAGTCAGTGCTTGCAGAAGGATTGGCAGCTTCATATAGTGATGGGGGTTGCTTCATTGTCTGCTTTATTTGATTTGTTATCTACATCGCTTGATGTGAACTGGCGTTTATTATTTCATTCTCCCCCTTTAGGGCTTGCTCCATCACCCTTTCCTCAAGTCCTTCTCTGACTAGATTCAGCTTTTCATGCAGGTGTTGTTCAGTCACATCCAAATTGTTGTTTATTTCAAGCAGATGGGTATCTAAGGTAGAGCATTCTCATTGACCTTATTCAGAATTTGATTTCTGTTATTTGCAGCATCTGTCTCTATCTGCCCAAAACCATAGTATACAATGTTTGAGAATGTTTCTTGCTCTTTCAGGATTGTGTGGGTTTGATGTCCCACTTTGTTTATTTCCTCGCTCATCTTCTCTATGGCCGGGGCTGCCAAAGTGTAGAAGTGAGCGCACTGAGTGTTGAGATGGAGTATATCTTTCTTCATTTCCTGGATCTCCCACTTCACCTCTTTTCTTAGATTTTCCACAGTCTTTACTATGAACTGTTCCAGTTGTTTGCGTTGAGCTGTTAGTAGAGCTGACATCATGTGGAAAAGAGAACCTTACTGAGCCGAATATGGCTCAGCAGCTTGTTCATCTTCCTCTCTCTTTCTTGTGGAATTTCTTCAGAGCTATTTGCAGATGATTCTTCACTGAAATGTGTTATAGCCTTAGCCTTCCCCCTGGAAACTTCTGGCAGTGTCTCGTTTGGAGCTATGAGAACAATCTTGCTTGCTACCATTAACTCTCGGCAGTCTGAGAGAGTAATGTCTTCCGTTGGCTCAGGCATAGCGCCTCTGCCTTCTGGGATAGAGGGTTCATTCCATTGTTCTTCTAGGACGGAGTACCCAAGATGGGTCTCCCCCTCAACTTGTGCATCCTCCTGATGTGGGCCTCCAGCTGAGAGCTCCTCATGAATCACTTCATCATCTTGGGTTGAACCCCCGAATTGGGGCTCCCCCTCAACCGGTTCACTCCCCAAGTTGGGGTCTCTACTTTCTTCAGTAACCTATGTGGGAGCAGGCTCTGGTACTGTTTCTGGATAATTCCTTTGGGTGGAAGTCTCCCCCTCAGTTGTACCAGGGATTTGTGGGGGGGTGGTATGTCATCAGAGCTGCTAGATGAATCTTATTTTTATGAGTGGTCTGTTTAAGATGCATGTTTCTTTAGAGCAGGCTGGATATTAGATGATGGTTTGGGGATAGACCTATCCCATCGATCTAGCATTTTTGCATCCAGACGCTTGGAGTAGTGTAGAGAAACTCCCATTTTCTTATTCAGTACTTCCCCATGGGTTTTAGCAGGTAAAGGGATAGTATTCTTCCGTAAGAGGGGGACTTCAGGGTGTACTTCATTCTCTAGAAGAGGAACTCACTCCAGTTGGTCTTCTTAGTGTGAATTATCCGGGCCATGACAACAAACATGTCTTTTGAGATTCAGTCATGAGACCCAAGTTTGCATAGCAGAACTTTGTCAATGATGTCGGCCATCAACTTCCCCTTTTGATTGAATTTCGCTCTCTTAATGGGCCCGTAGGTCTTCCCTGTGTGGCCGCACCAGGTGTAGCTCGCGGACACATTCTCCGAAGTCAGCTCTTCTTCTTCCTCCCTGCCTTGGATTCTTGCTAGATGCAACGCTTTCCCTAGGCTTTTCGCATATATCTTAACTTTCTTGCCTCCCACCATGGACTTTATCTGTGATTCAGTGTGGTCGAGTTTTGCTTCGGCAAAGAACTCGCCTAATTCCCGGTGGAGAAGAACCGAGGGTTCACATAGGACATATTCTAGTCCCGATGCCTCCAACAATCCTATTACTGATCTTATTTCGTCGGAGCAGGCATTGAAACCTCCTCGCTGAAGTTCACAACCTGAGATCACTTCTTCTTTCTTGGGAGCCATTGATTCGGAGTGAGAGAGAAGGCAGCACGTCAACGAAGGCGAGGGTTTGTCGACAGAACGGCTTAGGGCAAATGATAGTGTAATTTTTATTTTCGAGCATTCACTCTATTTATTGTGTCGGTAGGTGAAGAGGCGCGTACCTTAAAACATCATGATTAGACGGCTCCGATGGACCCATCTAATCCCGATATAAATGGCTCGATTATATTTTGCCGATGCGGTTATTGTTGTCGAAATGATCCTTGGATATGTATCCTCCCAGCTCAAATCTTTGTCGTCATAACATCTATTGTGTCGTCGTAACAACTTCTTGTATCGACGAGTATAGATTCCAGGATCTATTCAGCTTTTAGGCCTCTTTTAGTAGGATGACCTGCACCAGTTTTGTTAGTAAATTGACTTTGTTGTTCTGCCTATGGGTCAGAACAACCACCTTGTCCAAGGCCCAGATTTGCTTCTGGTGGGCACTTGGACTACCTGCAAAATAAGATTACAAGTCCTTAGGAACCCATGTGAATTTGGGTCCTAGGAAATTGTTAGCTTTGACGGGCATACTGGATATAACTGCCCTCGGATATGCATAGTGAGTGTGAAAGACCTTGTTTGCAAGTTTAGCATTTGTTACCCTTGGAGCAGTTGGATTGTACCAACAATCAATTGCAAAGTACCCAGTCTTTCCATAGCACCAACATTCATACCTGTTATATCTTCTTTCTGGATGACTGTATGAGCAGGAGTTCTTTGTGTGTGAACAAATGAATGAAGCAAAGAAGGTGAACTGTGTTGATGGTAGATGTGATGTTTGCTGTCACCATTCACTGTTTTCCATCTGGAGTCAGTCTTCTTTAAGGATTTATTCTCTTCTCTGGGCTCAGCAAATTTCTACCTCCTCATAACTTCCTGAGGTACCTTTGTGGTTTTTGGCATGTTCTTTGCTCCACTTGTGGAGCTCCCAATCTTGAAATACCCAAGATTGGATTGCCCAGCATTCTTGTTGGAGGGTGAGATTACCTTCCTCAAGATAGCCTTCTTCCTACAGGGTCTGCCTGATATGTCTTCCTTGAAGCATCCGTGCTCCCTTCTCTGAGTGGAGCAGCAACCATTTACCAGTAGAGGAGAGGTCTCTGGTTTGGAGGAGCTTGTCACAGGCTTTACTACAAAGGGGAGTTTACTCTCCACCCTTTTGGTGTTGTCATTCTTAGATTTCAGGACTTTGGGCTGAAATTTGTCCTTCTTCAGAAGAACTACTTCTCTGGTTAGTGAGCAGCACAGCTCCTTGCTGTCAATCAATGCCTTCATAGTTTTCCCAAATTTGCCTATCAAGTCAAGGTTGGAGCTTACCTTGAAGTCCTTTTTGAGTTGACAAAACTCTGCATTCTCTAGAGTTAGCCTTTCTGCTTTCTCTGAGAGATCATGATTTCTTGCTTGAAGAGAGGAAATCTTTGCATCCTGCTCCTTGCAACGCATCTTGAGCATCTTGACATCTTCTAAGAGATCATTGTATGACTTGGACCAGTCATCATTACCAGATGAGCTCGTCTCCGATTCTGAGTCTGAGGTAGATAGAGGAGCTCTTATGCATACCTGTTTAGGTGAGACTTCATCCTGGACTTCTTCCTCTGACTCAGAAAGGACAATCAATCCAAACTGAGTCTTCTCTTCTGAGTCTGAACAGCTTGAGTCACTGTCACTCAATGTTCTGACTTTCTTCTTAGTTGCTTTGCTTCTTTCTTCTTCTGATCCTTCCATAAGGATTGTTAGAGAGTCCCACATCTCTTTTGTTGTTATGCAGTGAGCCAGTTTCTGAAATGTTGAGATGTCAACTGCACCAGCAAGAATATCTTTGGCTTCTTTGTCCAAGCTGGCTAGGAGGATCTTATCTTTTATTATAGTCATGGAGGGTCCTTCTTGAGTAATTAAAAACATTCTGGATCCATTGCCTCCATGTAAATTCTTGCTCTAACTTTCCAAAGAGCAAAGTTCTCTCTAAAACAAACAGCTATCCTTGATTCCATAGCTGTGATGAAAGGACACCCACGAGCAGATCTGTTCAAGTTGTTAAGCTTTTCCTTGAACAACCTCGCTTTGATACCACTTGTTGTTTATTGGGTGTCGACTTATCACCTAGAGGGGGGGTGAATAGGTTTTTCAATTTATATTATCCCCTTTTAGGTGTTCTTGATTTCTGGTTAATATATCTATATAGTAGAAAGCACAACACAGAAAAGCACACAAAGATGTATAGAGGTTCCTCAAGACCGGGTGTCTTGAGTAGTCCTCGCTCCCTCTGCGCCTACCTAGCAGTGTGCTAGGCTCGGCAATCTCCGTGTTGGAACCATAGGTTTTGATTTGGGTTAGGATCATATGCTATGCTCACTTATGATAAGGATCAAATGGTCCCTTATGATGAGCTCAGATGATAACTTATGATAATCTGTCAAATTAAACTATAAAGATCACCTGTTGATTTTATAAGGAAACGAAAATTGTCTAAGTAAATATTTCGATCGACGAAAGTCTATCTGCGCTCGATGATTTGTTCTCAGCGCTCGACGCTTTTTCTTAAACTTAGCGTTCGACGAAATCTCAGCTGAGATCGACGAACCTCGTTCTGAGATCGACGAACCTCGTTCTGAGTTCGACGAACCTCGTTCTGAGATCGACGAACTTTCATAAAACTTAGATCGACGAAATTTATTAAGACTGAGGTCGACAAACTTCGATCTTAGTTCGACAAAATTCTCTATCAGATCAACGACCATCTCATCTCATCCTTTCAAATCAAATCAAATATTTCTCCCATTATTTTAAAAAGATTTTATCTGTAAAGAAATATTTTGTTATAGCCGTTGACATAAGCATTTAATGCTTCTTGAAAAATCAACTGTTCATTTCCAAGGAGAAAATCAATAAAGACAAGTCCTGCCATACCTTAAATAATTTTGTCTTTTCTTATAACGGCTACAGAGCTCTTTACAGAGACATACAGATATATATAGAGTTGTGTGGAGAAGAGAAAAGAAATATAATATACATAAAAAGACATATATACAGAGAGACAAAAATACTTAGAGGTTAAAACAGAAGTATCAGAAAAGAGCACAGAGATAGATGTTTTAGAAAGGCATTAGTGATATACATATATATACATGTTGCACTAATTCTATTTTGCAGAACTTTTCTTCCTCATCTATGAGCAACAGCACCAACTAGCTCAAGCTTCAAATTCCAGACAACTATCAAAAATCTGAGAAAAATCATCACCTACTCAGAATCACTAGCTGGAATTTAAAAGAAGCTGAAGAGGAACTGTACACTTAAGCAAGGCTCACCTGACAGCAACACCTCATCTTCTCAGGGGGAGCTTTGTTCAAGATCAAAATCATTTGTCTTCTCTTTCTTAAAATAGAGAAGAACATCTAACCCTTTCTCAACCTATCTTGTAAAGGGTTTTAAACTCCCTTCAAAAGTTTAATCTTGGTGGCAAGACACCTTATCAAAAAATCTAGTTTGGTTTTTGAACACCTTATCAAAAGTTCATTGGTGATTTGGGCACCTTATCAAAATCTCATTGGTGGCAGGGCACCTTATCAAAAACCTGTAGTGGATTCCTACCAAGTGAGGTAGAAGAGTAGATGTACCCTATTGAGAGGGGAACTACTATAAGTTTCTTGTGTTATCTGTGATTGCTTTATTTTCTTTATACTGTGCTATGCTGAATGTGTTTTCTATATGATAAATAATTAACTAAATTATTATACATCACCTATTTTAATTCCGCTATCAAAACCCCCTCAGTAAATCACTCAAGTTTTTTTTTTAAATACTCTATTCACCCCCCCCCCCCCCTCTAGAGTAAACTAGATCTAAAACCTCTCACTTTCACTCCGCCAAAAACTTCAGGCCCTCAAGCCTTACACCATGGACCCGCAAGTACTATAGCCTAGGCCCGCAAGCCCCTACTGCACCCGAGCCCGCAAGCTCAACACTTAGGCCCTCAAGCCCTACACAACACAGACCCACAAGTCATGTGCCTACAGCCTAGCCCCGCAAGCCCCTACTGTGCCCGAGCCCTCAAGCTCGACAAGATCGGACCCGCAAGTCCACTGCCCTGGCCCTCAAGCCTCACAGCTCTCCAGCCCTCAAGCTAGACGGTGTCGGACCCGCAAGTCCACTGCCCTGGCCCTCAAGCCTCACAGCCCTCAAGCTAGACAAATAGGCCAGCAAGCCTTACAAGAAATTATAGTGATAAAAGACTGTTTCTTCTGCCGGATGAAGATCGGCAACTTAGCCTGATGAAGATTGGCTTCTTAAGGTTGAAGAAGATGTTTCTGATTTAGATCTTGAAAGCGCATTTCTTCTTCAATCTTTTCTTAGCCTGATGAGGAATGGCTTCTTTTCAGTCGATGGAGATGACTGCTTCTTCATAGAACACTTGATGCTTGTTCTCTACTTGATCTTCTTCTTCTCCGCTGAAAATACTGTTCTATTGAAGTGTAGCGGAGGGATTCTTTTTCTCTACTTTGAAGACCTATTTTCTAGGGCATCATTGTTTCCTTTTATAGGACAGATGAGCCGCATAACGGTCACATGTGATTTCCTTTACTGGCAGACGCTCATTCCTTAAAAGCATGCGCTGATTGGACAATCAAGCGACGGCATTAAATGCTGACAGCGCGTCTGCAACATTTGAATCTGTCTCGACGATATTTCCAACTTCATGCTGATACTGATACCATCATGATGATATGAGTAATATCTCGACGACATGACTTTGTCGATGCCTTACGCCTTAGTAGATCTTCAAGTCTTCTAGCTTTTGTCTCTGACATTGATATCTCGACGATATGAGATCTTATGGCATTTCTGCATATACAACGATATGCTGTCTCTGACTGTGTCGTCGTGATCTTCTCTCTTGCAGACTGTCATCGTAATCACGTTGCTCTCTCGACGACATGAGTTATAATATGTCGACAGATCATACTTTAGCAACTGCTTGTCTTCAGCTGTCCTTCTTCAGTCTTCTTGACGACATGCCTTCTTTACGACGACGTCCTACGCCATCAGTCATACTTAACCTTTCCAGCGACAAGGCTTCTTCACGACGATGTCTGTTCTTCTCGACGACAAGGCTACTTTGTTGATGTCGACGATGCTGCATCTTCTCGACGACATTCCTTCCTTTGATATCTTTATGTCTTCTCTGCGTTCGACGATCTTCCTTCTACTTTCGACGATCTTCCTTCTGTTGGAGCTTGCTTTCCGCATCTCTTGGTTTGAGAATAACAAATACCATGATGTATTTGATCTAGTCTTTTGTGTGTTTATAGTGGCCAGGTTGTACAGGTTCAATGAGGAGACAAGTCCTCGTTCATGGGCATGATCCGAGAACGACAAATCTCAGGTTGGATGAGTTTTGTGTGCTGGTCTTAAAATGGCCATAACTTTCAATCCAGGAAGAGTTAAGGAATGTGCCACCCCATTTCGGAGATGAGAATGACTCAATCTACAGTCTGGAGAAGTTTCGGATAGCAAAAATGAAGAGGAAATGTCGCCCAGGCGACAGTCACTGTCGCCCAAGCGACAGTCAATGTCGCCCAGGCGACAGTCAATGTCGCCCAGGCGACAGCAGAGAAGTTACAACTACTTTCCCCCACGGCAGCACGACGAAAGGAAGTTTTGAGATGTCAAAAATCCGAAATCGATGTCGCCCAGGCGACAGCTCGGAGGTTACAACAACTGCCCACGACAGCACCACGACCGGCAGTTTTGCGCTGTCGGAAAATTCCGACAGTCACTGTCGGAATTCCGACAGCGATTTTCTATAAATTGACACCTTGTGTTCATGCATTTCAACCAATTCAGAATTTCAAGTCCCTTCCTGAGTGCATTCCATCCAGAGAGCTCCAGAACCTCATGAACTCCCATTTATGCTGAGAAGGTTTGAAATTGAAGACGAGATCGGACGTGCTTCTACATCAAGGATCATCTCGAGGCTTCAACCTTCCTTTCAGAGACCTGAATTTCTAGGGAGTTCTTATTTTATCTTGTATTTTCATTTATATACATTTTACTTTGTATTGGTAGGGAAAATCGCTTCCTTGTGCGGAGCGTCTAAGTCCTTGCGCGGCTTAGGGGAAAATCGCTTCCTTGTGCGGAGCGTCCAAGTCCATGCGTGGCTTGGTGGGAAATCGTGGCCTTGTGTGCTACGTCGATAGGCTTGGGCTTGGTCTAGGGAGAGACAAGTGATAGCCTTCCGATCCTTGGGAGAAGGATTGGTAAACAAAAAGAAATTTACATTTGTACGCCTCCGATTTCTAGCGATATAGAAATCAAATTTATGTAAACACTTTTTCATATAATATAATCATGTCTCTTTTGTGTTTACTTGATTTCTATCATTTGGCGTAATCTCTATTATATTGTGTTCTAAGTTTTCAATTCTAAATCTAAATTGTTTATTTCAATCTCCTTCATTATAAAACAATTTAGTAATTATCTTGAAAATTATAGAAAGAATTTTATTCCCTTATTCACCCCCCCCCCCCCCCCCTCTAAGGGCGCCGTAAGATCCAACAATTGGTATCAGAGCGAGGTTATTCCAAATCGGTTTAACAGCCGGGAATAATGGCGTCTCATGATCTCGCTTCTACTAATAAGGGAAATTTTCTTATAAATGAAAAATCTTTAGCACCACCTTTATTTGAAGGGAAAAATTATAATGGGTGGAAATTTCTAATGGAAAAATTTCTTAAATCTTTGGATATGGAAGTATGGAATATTACAATTAAAATGCCCCCAAGTATTTTAAATAAAAATGAAATGTTTTTAAATGCCAAATCTATGAATAGTCTATATTGTGCATTAGATCAAAATATTTTCAAACTTATTTATACACTTCCTACTGCTTATGAAGTTTGGAAATTTCTTGAGAATACTTATAGTCTTCCTTCTACAGAAGATGATGAACAAGAGGAATTCCTTATGGATCCAAGAGAAGAAATCGATGAGGACTTATGCTTGGAGGAAGAAGAATACAACATCACAATATTGGACTCATTTGTTGGCAACACATCAAGCAAAAGAGAAGACGGAAACAATTGCAAGGTAAGAAAATCAAAAACTTCTCTTTTTGTAACGAATTCTATTTCTACATCTCGTATGCTTAAAATTGCTAAACATAAAATTTTAAAATTAAAAATTGCTAATTCCAAATTACGTTTGGAAAATAAATCTGTAAAAGCAAACGATAACGTAGAATCAAATATTGATGTATTAAATTCTCTTTCATGCTCTTTAGTTGAAATTCCTATTCCTTGTCTTAATTGCAATTTATTAAAAGAAAAATTCAAGGAAATTGAAAAAGGGCTCTTAATTTCTAAAAGGCATAATGAAAAATTGTTAATTGAAAATGATGTTTTATCTTGTAAGTTAATACAATTAAAATCTTTTGTTGAAAAATTTCAAATGTCATCTAATGAATCTCATCATAAGATTTTGAATAACAAAGATAAATTAACTTACAAAATCATTTCTAAAAAGGATCATTTTCATACATCAACTCAAAAGGAGTTAAGTTTCAAAAAGAATTATGACCCTCACAAAATTCTTAAGAGTCACTATTATAAGTCTCAATATAATTTCAATCATGACTCAAACATAAAAACTCCTTTTCATGAAAATAAAAATATAAAATATTATCCTTTATATTATAAGAGTATGTCTATAAGAAAGAGTGGAAATGAAAATCATCAAAATAATGATCAATCTTCTAACACATATTGTAATCCACTTTTTCAACAATCACTTCTAAAGAAAGAGAATCACTCTTATAAAATTTTAAACAATCCATATAATAAAAATCATTATGATTATCAACATCAAGCTACTTTGAAAAATAATTTAAATAAACATAAACCTCCAATGAATTATTTTTCAAACAATTCACATAATCATTATATGGATTTAAGTAATAAACAACCAATGTATGAATGGAGACCCATAAAGAAAAATGACATATCAACATTAATTAAAAAGGCTCATTCATCATTATCTTCTCAAAAGCCATCACGACATATTTGGGTGCCCAAAGGAACCATTACACATGGTCAACTTTGGATACCTAAATCTCTTATCATTTAGTATCTTTAATTTGCATGAAGTGGAAATAAATTAAAAATGAAATATCATTACTCTACTTCATGATATGCGTAATTGCTTTTTCTTTTGTTTATTTTTTATTTTTGAGCTAACTTGTTTATGGTCACTTAGATATATTATGAAATATGACTTTTACATTTTAAGCCTAATGTTTATCAAATTAAAATTGAATTAAATTAAATATAAAGTCATAAAGTTTTCAAGTGATCTATCTTTCCTTTTTATATGTTTTATCCTTTTTAAATCCATTGCCTATAAATGTCTTATATTATCATTATAAATTGAATGCTAAATTTGCTAAATGATATTATCAAGACTAATGAAATTACTTTCAAAATTGGATTTAAATGGACTATTAGGGGTCTTAGGCTAAAATATTAAACGCGCAACCAATTGCATATTTGTCTTTTTTTCGTTGCTGCATATAATAGTCCTTATATTGAAAATCATAATCAAGAAAAATCGGAATCAATTAATATAAAAAACAATGTGTTTTAAAATCAAATATTGTACTCTTTTGCTAACGCCAGGTGTTATCACTAACGCTGGCAGTAGCATATTTTCCTAAAAAAATCTGATTTCTCTGAAAAATTATTTTGTATTTGTTTAGTCTAATTTCTAAAAATTAAAATCAAAAGAAAATTTTCAAAAATGATAAATATGATTTCACAATCACCACCATGATCTATTAATATCCTATGCTAAAATTCACTATAATCATATATCATAATTCATGATCCATCAAGACCTATCTTAAATCAACTAATTCTATCAACCTTAGGAATTATGAAATATATGATTGCAATTGGTATTATAGTTTCATATCTTGTTTTGTGTGTGTGATGTGCATCTTTATTGTTTGCATGTATATCATTATCTTTAGACCTATGAATTAACTTGGTATCAACAAGATGAAATCAAATAGAATTATCACTTCATTCTAGGTCTATAAATTTTCAAAACTCTAAAATTGATTACATGCAAACCAATTATATAAATTTAGCATATTTTGCATAACATCCAAGTTCATTATCCTAGCCGCACCTCTTTGTATATGCTCAATTTAGTGTTTATGTTAGGATTATCAATACAGTGACATGTTAAAGGTAGAGAAATTTGAACTTTAAAATTCATGAGTACATTGTGATTTCAAAATCTACAATATGTTCTAAAACTAAAATAAACTCATGTTTTATGAATCAATCCTTAGACTAAAACGCTTAGTATATCCATAATCATTAACATATGACATGTGACTCACAATAGCGAGGGCGTAGGATTGTGTGCATTAGAGACCTAACCTCTAAGTCATGTCTTGTCCTTAACCGGGGAGGGTTCCAGTGGGGCCTTGAGAGGCACTGGGGGAAAGAGTGCTAGGTTGAGCGTCGTCTTTTGTATGCATATGGGATTAACACCCCAACCTACGGCATGTGTGCAGCTCCTCATGCCCATCCGTCACTTAGTACGGGGCTAGAGTGTAGTCATGTAGTTAAGGTATCTTGATCTTAGATATAATTATATTATATTCATTGCATGAACATTATCTCACTCTTTATACATAAATCATGCATATTTTTTTATTCTAACATTGCCTCATGTGTTTGCATATTTTAATATTTCGAGCTTTAATGATTTTACCAAACACAAGTATTTGAAAAATCACCAAATACATGTTAAAAGAGCCTTTAAATCTAATCAATATACTCTGAAATTTCAACTGAAGGAAGGTCTCTTTATAATACAAATGAATTGAAAATATATATATATATGTATTTTCTCATACGTTACTTTTGTTTATTTCTCTGGCATAGAATATCATTTACTGAAAGGGCTATTAAAGACTTCTATGATTTCCAGAGAATATATATAAAAAAACAAATACAAAATTACAAAACAATTTCAAAGAACAAAAATATGTTTTTCTTTATGTGTGTTTATTGTTTTGTGCATATATAAAAAAATTCAAAAATTTATAAAAACAAAAATGATTGTTATTCATTGCCATTGTCAAGGATGGATGATTAATTATATCAATTAAAGATTAAATACAATGTTTAATTTAACTTTCAAGTTTCTTAAAAACATTGTTTTGTATTTCTCATGCATTGAAAATCATCTTGTTATGTGCAATGAAATTGATTGTAGATAAACATGTGTAGAAATGTTTAGCATGCCTCTAAGTATGAGTAATGTATTATGTTTGATAATGATTCATTCACTCACTTATTTTTGATAACCTACATATGTTTACAATCTTATTCTTACATGATTGTGTAGTGTAATAACATAAATAATTAAAATGTCTAAATAGATTACCTACACAACATTGAATTGGTTATTACAATTCTTTGTCTTTCATGCACTTATTCTTTAGAGAAATGTGGTTTAAAATGCTATGTTTGCAAAACAAGTAAATTCGGAGTCCTTAGTCACTAAACTAAAAAGCAAATAATAAATGACAAGGAAAACTCCACCAAGCACTACTCACCCTCCTGATAAGTCTTAATGAGCATTGTGAGGTTGAGCACCTTGGCTAAGAATTGTAAAGTGTCTTGTAGCAAACAATTTATACACCACTTCTCTTTTGTACATTGGATCACAAAAAAAATTGAAAATAAAGCTAATAAGTATAAAAGTGATCCCCCAAGCACTACTTTGCACCCTGATAAGTCTTAATAAGCATTGTGTGTGCAGAGCACCTTGGTAGTTGTACTATTTATTCATGTGCATTAAAATAGTGTGGAAGTAATATTATTTGTGTATTTTAATGTTGTGTTATTTCATTATATATGTCATGTGTTTTTGATTGATTCACTTGTATACTTTATCAAAACACTACTTTGTACACATCATTATCTATCATAAAACTTCTACTCATGAGAATTGGATCCTAATGCTCATCTACTCAAATCTCTACAAACTTAAGTAAATGCACTAGATAACAAAGCATGACCGCTACAATGTTTATGTTTACTTGAAATGAAAATTTTATTACATTGTAGTTTGTGTATCTTTTCTTGATATTATGAAATCATGCTTGCAAATTTTTTTTTTCCTTAATGGAATAGCATCTCTTCAATATTTAACTCAAACATCAACTTTTCAAATTTAAAACTCATTATTCTTTATATGGTTTTATCTTCTAAAATGATGTTTATATTTAAGAGTGCTTATTATTTTTAACACTGTGTTTTTCCTTTAAGCAAGTGGTATCTTAAAATAGAATGCTTACTTTATCATGTTAGCTATGTTGCTTACTATTTTATGTTACATCATGCTTATATTTTTTCTCAACAAGCAGTATTTAACAAGCTTTTGATTGCATCCTATTTTTCTTCTCAGCATAAAATCTATTACTCTTATATACTCCCATATTTATTATTTCTTCATAATTATTCATTCTTTATTTCAAAATAACTTTTGATAATATCAAAAGAGGGGAGAAATATAAATTCAAGAAATCTCTTACTAATCTCAATTTTTCAGAATGCACCATTGCAATTAATTATAACATTTAGGGGGAGCATACATTTAGGGGGAGAATACAATTTAGGGGGAGTATATTAAAAAGTTTTCATGGAAAGCATCTATGTAGAGGGAGTGATATTGCTCGATCATGACAACCCACTTTTGGTAATAACAAAAGGGGGAGAATAAAATGAGAAATCTAGTGACATAGATATTTAGGGGGAGTAAAATCTATCACGCAGTAAACCTTTTCTTCATCGCACTTATCTATAAACTCACTAATTTCTCATATGGGTATTTGTTATTATCAAAAGGGGGAGATTGTTGGAGCTTGCTTTCCGCATCTCTTGGTTTGAGAATAACAAATACCATGATGTATTTGATCTAGTCTTTTGTGTGTTTATAGTGGCCAGGTTGTACAGGTTCAATGAGGAGACAAGTCCTCGTTCATGGGCATGATCCGAGAACGACAAATCTCAGGTTGGATGAGTTTTGTGTGCTGATCTTAAAATGGCCATAACTTTCAATCCAGGAAGAGTTACGGAATGTGCCACCCCATTTCGGAGATGAGAACGACTCAATCTACAGTCTGGAGAAGTTTCGGATGGCAAAAAGGAAGAGGAGATGTCGCCCAGGCGACAGTCACTGTCGCCCAGGCGATAGTCAATGTCGCCCAGGCGACAGTCAATGTCGCCCAGGCGACAGCAGAGAAGTTACAACTACTTTCCCCCACGGCAGCACGACGAAAGGCAGTTTTGAGATGTCGGAAATCTGACATCGATGTCGCCCAGGCGACAGCTCGGAGGTTACAACAACTGCCCACGACAGCACCACGACAGGCAGTTTTGCGCTGTCGGAAAATTCCGACAGTCACTTTCGGAATTCCGACAGCGATTTTCTATAAATTGACACCTTGTGTTCGTGCATTTCAACCAATTCAGAATTTTAAGTCCCTTCCTGAGTGCATTCCATCCAGAGAGCTCCAGAACCTCATGAACTCCCATTTATGCTGAGAAGATTTGAAATTGAAGACGAGATCGGACGTGCTTCTACATCAAGGATCATCTCGAGGCTTCAACCTTCCTTTCAGAGACCTGAATTTCTAGGGAGTTCTTATTTTATCTTGTATTTTCATTTATATACATTTTACTTTGTATTGGTAGGGAAAATCGCTTCCTTGTGCGGAGCGTCTAAGTCCTTGCGCGGCTTAGGGGAAAATCGCTTCCTTGTGCGGAGCGTCCAAGTCCTTGCGTGGCTTGGTGGGAAATCGTGGCCTTGTGTGCTACGTCTAGATCTTGGGAAGATCTAGAGGATAGGCTTGGGCTTGGTCTAGGGAGAGACAAGTGATAGCCTTTCGATCCTTGGGAGAAGGATTGGTAAACAAAAAGAAATTTACATTTGTGCGCCTCCGATTTCTATCGATATAAAAATCAAATTTATGTAAACACTTTTTCATATAATATAATCATGTCTCTTTTGTGTTTACTTGATTTCTATCATTTGGCGTAATCTCTATTATATTGTGTTCTAAGTTTTCAATTCTAAATCTAAATTGTTTATTTCAATCTCCTTCATTATAAAACAATTTAGTAATTATCTTGAAAATTATAGAAAGAATTTTATTCCCTTATTCACCCCCCCCCCTCTAAGGGCGCCGTAAGATCCAACACCTTCTGCGTTCGATGATCTTCCTTCTGCGTTCGACGATCTTCCTTCTGCGCTCGACGATCTTCCTTCTGTGTTCGACGATCTTGCTTCTGCGTTCGACGATCTTCCTTTTGCGTTCGATGATCTTGCCGAGTCTCAGCGTTCGATTAACTCGCCAAGTCTCAGCGTTCGACGATCTCCATTCTGCGTTCGACGATCTAGTACTTACTGAAATAACTAAAGTACTTGACATATTGTCGATCTCTGCAAGCATGAACTAGATGGAACATTAAATACAACTTGCACTTATCATTGAGCTGAGTACTTATTCAAATCAGGAACATTGATGGGCACTATTCCCAACAACTGCATGCATGGTTTCTTCAACAACATGTGTTGTGTTGTTGAAGACCCTATAGGCTCTACTATTAGAGTTGTATCCAACAAGGATACCCACCTTGCATTTCTCAGCAAACTTGGTGAGGGGTTATTTCCCATTGATCAGGATGTAGCATTTGCAACCAAAGATTCTAAAGTAAGTGATGGTTGGTTGTTTGCCCTTGAGAATTTCATATGGGGTGATACCAGAAGCCTTATTGATGGAGAACCTATTGAGGACATGGCAAGCTGAGTTGACAGCCTCAGCCTAGAAATATTCTGGGAGAGAGGAGTCACTCAGCAGGGTTCTGCCAGCCTCAATCAAAGTTCTGTTCCTTCTCTCAGCTACTCCATTTTGTTGTGGAGTTTTGGGAGAGGAGAACTCTTGGGTGATACCAAGTTCTTGGCAGAAACTTGTCATGGCTTCAGACTGGAATTTTGTGCCATGGTCTGATCTTATTCTGACCACTGAGCACAACAATTCATTCTGAATAACCTTGACAAATATCTTGAAGACATCTAAGGTATCAGACTTCTTTTTTAAGAAGTGCACCCAGGTCTACTTTGAGTGATCATCAACAATCACCAAGGTATACCTCTTCCCATTTAAGCTCTCAATTGACAAAGGACCAAACAAATCCATGTGCAATAGGTAAAGACACTTTTCAGTATCTTTGGAGCCAATACTTTTAAAAGTGGCCCTTGTTTGCTTCCCCATGTGGCAAGCATGACAAGGGCAGCTTTTAATACACTTGATCTTGGGGCAGTCCCTCACAAGGTTTTTGGAAAAGAGTTTGTTCATAGTCTTGTAGTTTATGTGAGCAAGTCTCTTATGCCATTGGACACAAAGAGACTCATTCTCATTAGCTACAAGGCAAACAGGCATGGAGGAATTTATATTAATGAAGTCTAAACTATATACATTACCATACCTGGTGCCTGAGAGAATGACTTGGTTGTTACTCTTCCCTTTTATCAGACACTTTTCACTAGTGAATTCTACTACATGACCTAAGTCACATAATTGGCTTATGCTCAATAGGTTGTGTTTCAACCCATCAACATGAGCTATATTGGTGATAGAGATTATGCAATTGGAAATCATATCAAAACCTTTAATTCTTCCCTGTTCATAGCCTCCAAAGATGACCTTTCTTCCTTTGAGTTCTGGAATGAAATCCTTAAGGACCTACCTTTTCCAGTCATATGCCTGGAACACCCACTGTCCAAGTACCAAATCATGTTGGCACTTGAACTATACTGCAACCAAAAAATTAGTAAGCCTTAGGACCCCAATAAGGATTGGGTCCTAGGAAACAGTTAGTCAATGGGTAATTGTATATGATGGTTGCACTTCTAGGAGGAAATCTACTCCTAGCACTTGGGGGACTTGAGTTGTGCCAACAATCTATGGCAAAGTGACCCACTTTACCACAGCGCCAGCACTCATGAATGTTGTATCTCCTTTTCTGAACCATCCTGGAAGGATTAGAAGTCTGCTTTGGTTTAGAGAAGGAGACAACCTTCTTCTTAGACTTTGCTGCTGGAGGAGGTGTGACAGCTGTTTGGGGCTTGTGCACATGAGAGGATTTCTTCATGTCACCAACAGATTTCAGCTCTCATACTGTTGACAGCATCATAAATGCTCTGATGTGGGTTTGTCCCACTACAGCAGCCAGCATTTTTCTCAGCTGGGCTTGTCTTGGAAGAGCTGGCTCCCTTTCCCTTGAGTGAGGGTGCTGAGGTACCAAAGACAAATGGTCCAGGTTAGACCATCTGAATTTCCTCATGGGTAGCTTTCATTGCACTCAACCCAAATCCCTTTGTCCTTGCAATGCTTGATTCATTCAAATTGCAAGGATCCTGTTCATTTTGCCTCTGACCATATATGATTGCTTGGTCATACTGGTTGGAGGGCAGCCACACCTTTTGAAAGGTAGTTTTAAGATTAGCTGGAGTCCTGCCCTTTTTATCATTCCCTGCCTTGGCTGCCTTATTATTGTAACCTAATCCCCCCTTACCAGATTGGGAGGAGAAGGTCCCAATAATGGGTAGCATAGTTTTGGGTTTGGAGAATTGGGCTACTAAGTTTTGTTCCTTGAGAAGCTGATTGTTAAGCTTCTTAATATACACCCACATTTTTTGTTTCTCATCAAGAAGATTATCAATCACCTTCTGGAGCTCTATGGACTTTTGTCCTTCTTTATGGAAGATGTCCATCTTGCTTTGTAGCTCAGCCTTAAGTGGCCTTAGCTCTCTGAGCTCTTTAGCTTATTCTTTAACAAGCTTTTTCTTCCTGCCCAAGGCATCAATGAGAGCCCCATGTCTGTCAATCAGATGATCAACATCTATGTTTGATCTTGATTCATCCTCACCTCCAGCCCTTGAGGATGTATCAGAATCTGGGCTGGCTTCATACTCAGAATCTGAATGGGATAGGTTGAAAGTTGGTACCTCATCAGCATCAGATATTCTGCTTGAGGAGCCTTCAGATATGGCCATCAGACCATTGAACTTCTCTTCTTCATCCACCTCATCATCACTTTCAGAGTGAGATAGAGGGGCCCTGATTGCAATCCTGCCAGTAGCAGGTTCTTTAATAGTAACCAGCCCAATGAGGGCTTCTTCCTTTTCAGATTCTGATGAGCTGGAGTCTGATTCACTCCAACTCTTCTCCTTCTTAGCTAGAAAGGATTTCTCTCCTTTCTTGCCTTTTGGCTGATGAGCCTTCTTATCATCCTTCTCTCTTCTCTTGACAGGGCAGTCAGCAATGACATGCTCAGGCTTGCTGCAGCAATAACAAACAACTTTAGAGGAATTAAATTTAGAGTTGGATCCATACCTGTCACTCCTGGAGTGATGCTTTGACTCCTTGCTATCCTCCTTGTTGTGATATGAGGAGGAAGGCTTGTTCTACCATTGCTTCCTCCTCAACAACCTTTTGAAATGCCTTGTGAAGGCAGCAAATTCCTCATCAGAAGAGGAGCAACCAGATGAGCTGGGCTCAGAAATTTCTGGTTCAGCAGATCTTCTGGGAGGTGAGTGAGCCTTCTCCTTCCCTCTTCTAGAGCTTTCAGCCTTGAAGGCCAGGGATTTCTCCCTAGTATTACTCCTTGCATTCTGCTCTTCTTCCTTCCTAGCAGTCAGCTGCATCTCATAGGAGAGCAGCTTTCCATAGAGAGTGTGGGGAGGAGTTTCAGCCAACTTAGCAATTTCCCTTATGACACAGATTTTGTTGTCCCACTCTCTAGTACGAGATCTCAGGAACTTATTATTCAGTTCATAATTGCTGAACACTCTCTGATAGGTTCTTAACTCATTGACTATCCTGAAGAACCTTTCATATCACACAGCTATTCCCTCCATATTCAGCTGCCTAAAGGCTTCATACTCCTGGTTAAGAAGTGACTTCCTGTCATCCCTAACTTCTTCAGTGCCCTCCATATAGACAATGAGGCTGTCCCACATCTCCTTGGCTGTTTGGCAATGGACAAGGTTCTGGAAGGTGGAAACATCAATAGCACTAACAATAATGTTTTGTGCTCTCTTATCCATGCCAGCCAGGACAATCTCATCCTTGGTCAGTTCAGCATATGGCTTTGGCACCTTCACCACTGGCTCAGTAGTGGTAGTCTTAGTGAAGGTAAAGGGACCTTCCTCTACTGTCACAAAAATCCTAGGGTCAGTTGCTTCCATATACAACCTGACCCTTTGCTTCCACATGCCAAAGGACTCTTTCCTACAAATTGGCAACTTCATTGAACTCATCTCCTTTTGGTGGCCAGCCATGGAGATAAACTTTTAATCTAACCCTTGGGATCTTGCTTGGCTGTTAAGCCTTTTTAAAAGCAACCTCCCTCTGATACCACTTGAAAAAACTTAGGGGTTTAGATTAATTCACCTAGAGGGGGGTTAATAGGTTTTTCTTATTTCCTTTAAGCTTAGAGATGTTAGTAGCCTAATATGCCTACACAACCAATACATTCAAGGTCAAAGAATCACAGCTACAACGCAAAGGATTTTATAGTGGTTCCCCAAGTGATGGGTAGTCCACTATCCCCCTACACCCCTCTAACTCCAATGTTAGATAGGGTCAAAGATACTCCTCCAAGTTATCTTCTCATCTTTTAGAGCTTACACCACAAGTTCCTCAAAACTTCTCAGATCTCAGATGATCCTACCTCAGGACAATAGTTCCTACAGCTCAGAGCTATCACTAGCTCCTACCTTAGGCACAGTAGACCTACAACTCAGAGGAATCCTCCTCTTACAACCCAGACCACCTCCTGGTCCTACTTCAGATAACACCCTTTTTCAAACTTCTCAGAGCTGAATAGCTCTTACAAAATAAAGTAATAATAGAATGAAAACTTCTACTACTGATTCAATCTTATCAATAGAATATTTCAGCAGATGCTGATTTTGAGCTGATCCTGGACAGGTCGGTTCAGAGCAGCTCCACTGTATTCTTCTTCAGAAGGAAGAAAGAAGACTTCTATCTCTCTTGATGATGAAGGCTTGAGTCTCTGCAAGAGAGAACAACTTCTGTTCAAGGCAAGAAGGCTGTTGCAGCTTCAGGAATTTGCAGCCGGCTTTCTTTTCAGCTTGAACAACTTTGCAAAGATTAAGGAGAGCTCTCTTTGTTGGCCTAGCTTTTTCTTTTATAGTACTGTACATCTTCAACAGCTATAAGCACGACCTCCATAAAAGAGACACATATCAGAGGTGGAATTAATATTTTTCAGAATGCTCCTTGCCGCCACTAGATGAGGTTTCCGCGAACTCACAAGAGTTTTAACATATATAAGAACTAAACTCTCCTTTCAATTGGTATCAAAGCAGGTTGATTTTATCAATCACCCTCATCAGAGCATATCAATTGTCCCTTTCAATTGGTATCAGAGGAAGTTGATTTTTCACACAGGCTAATTGATGAGTCCCATTTATATTCACATTTATGGACTCATCTGGTCCGATTTTCTAGTCAATGCACTACACTTTATGCATGTTTTCATTCATATTGGTTATTCCTTGCTAGGTGCAATCTTAGGCCCGTTTCGGTGTACATTTGAGCTCCTTGTGATTGGGGGTAAGCACATGGTGCTCCCCTTCCCTTTCTCTATGATTATCTGGTGCTGGAGGTGTTTTCCCAGCTATGTTATCTTGTATGTAGGTGGCCAGATTATCTTGTACCCAGTTTTCTCCCAGAATTCATGACTGTGTGAAACGCACGGTCGTGCATTTTCCTTGACGCACGGGCTGTGGCGGTCGTGCGCTATGATTTGGGCAGAAAACATGCGATCTAAATTTACTCGTGCATTTTGACGCACGGGCGGAATCTCCCGTGCGTGAGTAAAATGCACGGTCTCCTGTTTCTTCTGTTTTTAGCCATTTCTGAATTTACCCGTGCATTTTGACGCACGGGCGGATTTGCCCGTGCGGGAGTAAATCGCACGGGCGGCGCAGCTTCGTCTTCACGCCAGCTTTTATCTTTAATTAACGCACGGGCAACGCACGGACGTGCGTTCGACCGTGCGTGACCAAAATTTTGCCTGTTTAGTATTTAAAGCAGGAATTGCTGCTGCCACCGAGAGGAAGGAGGGAGAGCTTGATCCCCCTCACGGGAAAAGCCTGGAATCCCGCCATTTTCGCCGCTTCCACAGTAGAAGACAAGAGGAGACCTTCTCCGGCGATCTCCTTCATCATTCCTTCATCTGGGAGCATTTGCAAGCTTTCTCCGCCACTAGCTCAAGCATTCCTCGCTGAGGAGACCATAGAAGCGCTGAAGATCATTGGAGTGGTGACAGCCTCCTTCGAGTTAGCACACCATCTGAGGGTCGAGCCCGGAGAGAGCCCGACAACCTCTCATTCTGGCCGAGAACCCAAGACGCGGTGACATCTTCTTTGTGGTCCTCTCTAACCCTTGATGCTTGTACTTTCTTTGTGTTGTTGTATGAACACATGTTAGGTTAATATTATGTATTTTTGCTTGTGTTCATGTGCAATGATGATGTGGTGGCAAGAATAGCCCTTTTTGTTGTTGTGATAGCCTAGGTTGTTTGTGTGTGAAGCCACCTAGCGATTGCTAGTGGTGATGTTAGCGAAGAGGTGAATACGACCCTCACTAAACCTCGCACTGTGGCCACTCCACCCGCTTACCGAAGCACGGCATCGCGGCCGCTGCACTCACCCACACCTTGCGAAGCGGTGCTTTTCGACCCGCATTTCTCTTCATTCTGCAATAGCGTAGGAACCCAAATCACAACCCCCCTTTGTTACTTAGTTATCCTTTTAACTAATTTCCGGTTTGAGCAATTCAGACTACCCAACTTGCGGTCCTTTGAGAATGATATTCGGGGAGTTCCTCCCTATTTTATTACTTGAGCGACCGGTGCACTGCCGTCGTATCGCATTTCGTGTTTGCTAATTAGCAAAGCTGAAATAGCGCATCAAGTTTTTGGTGATACCTGAAATCACAAAGATCACTTAGTTCTTGTTTTGTTTTGTTTTTTTTTAAAATTCAAATGGCACAAGCAGATTTTTTATTTTCAGATCCACCTTTATGTAATTTGGATAGATTTGATTTATGGGAAGTTAGAATCAGATTATATATGAATGCAATAGATGAAGATATTTATAATTCCATGTTGACAGGAAGTACATCTTCAACTTCTTCAACAGATGATCAAGAAAAGTTGATCAGTGATGATGTCATGGCCATGAACATATTGGCCAATCAATGTCAAAAGACATTCTTCTCAAAGTGGCTGATTGCACTTCAGCAAAGAGCATCTGGAACTCCCTCACAAGGATGGTAAATGAATCCATTCCTACTTCTTCCACTAACTGTTTGTTTGATGCAGAACCATCTTCTACTCTAACCGAAGAAGAAGAAGAAGAAGAAGAAGAACAAAAAGCCAGAAATTTCTGCATGATGGCAATTTATGGCTCAAACTACATATCATATGCTGAATCTGAAGCAGAAATGGTAACTGAGGTAATAAAGGTATCTTCTATTCCTAATTTTATCTCTGATTTCAAATCTGTTTTCAACTCACCATGTACAGGTTTAATGAAATCTGAAAATAAAATTAGAAAAGAGTTAATAGAAATAAACATTTTAACTCCTGAATATAACAAACTTAAAGAAGTTTTAAAATTATCAGAACAAAATAGTTCCTTAAAAAATAAATTTGAACAAACTTTTAAGGAAAAAGAAATAAAAATCTGTGTAGAAATTACTGAACTTCTTTATGTTAAATCAAAATCTAGAAATCAGTTTAACTTATATTTTAATGAAATAAAAAGGCCAACTTATTTATATAAGGCAATTTTTTTAACTGATTAATATTTTTCAAATCATTTATAATTAAACAGCAATTATATGATTCTTTGGAATTTTTCTATTTTAAAAGCAATGTCAGATAACTTCACTCTCTTACAAATTTTTTCTCCAAAATCAATTTGAGCATTCTACTCAAGTAGCATAGATCAGAAATGATCAGAGCTCTGAGTGTGAGTCTCTTTTGATTAAGGGGATTCTATAGAAAGAAGCTATCAGACTTTGTCTTTTTGATTTTTAAATTCCTAGAATCTAATAACAGCTAGCAATTTATTTTATTAAAATCCTATTTAAATCAAAATCTAGGAAATCAGAAATTGCTTAGTTTTAAAAGAAAATTAGAAAATAATCTCTAACCCTTAAGCTTTAAAGACTTTTTATGCTTAGGAATCCTAAACCAAATAGGGGGGGATTGTTAGAACCTAGTCTTAATTTGGATTAGGATCCCAACTCAAATAGGGGGAGATTGTTGGAACCTTAGTTTTGATTTGAGTTAGAATCCACCTTTAGTGTCTAAGTTTATATCATAACATATTGTATAACTTAGATTAAATATCCTATTAAGTTAGAAGGCTGAAAAGAAATATACAATAATATAAATAATATATATATAATAAGAAATATATAATAAACTAAATAATATATATATAAATAATATACTAAGAAATATAAATATATATATATATATATATATATTTAATTGGCTGAATAAATAAGAGAAAAAATAAAAATACATAAGTTCTCTGCGTTTGTCGAACGGCGCTCTGCGAATGTCGAGCTCATCATTTAATTCGTCGATCGGATCATTAAATTTACTGTTCTGAACTTCTGCTGAATATTCGTCGACCGCAGACTTGAGTTTGTCGAACGCAGGATTCATCGACCGCTGAGACGGGGTCTGTTCGTCGACCACTGAGACGGGCTCTGTTCGTCGACCGCTGATATAATTTGTTCGTCGACCGCTGAGCTGAGGCGGGATCGTTGAGCGCTGCTATAATATAATTCGTCGATCGCCGCTCGACAAACGCAGAGAACTTATGTATTTTTATTCTTTCTCTTATTTATTCAGCCAATTAAATATATATATATATATATTTATATTTCTTAGTATATTATTTATATATATTATTTAGTTTATTGTATATTTCTTATTATATATATTATTTATATTATTGTATATTTCTTTTCAGCCTTCTAACTTAATAGGATATTTAATCTAAGTTATACAATATGTTATGATATAAACTTAGACACTAAAGGTGGATCCTAACTCAAATCAAAACTAAGGTTCCAACAAAGCGAGTACTCCTAGCTAGGACCTATAACTTAAATAATTCTGATTCTTCTAGGGAGCGAGCTGAGTGCTCCGTGATAAGGTCCATCCGGCCGGACGCGCTGCTTTTGAACTTTTTCCTCTTCACAGTAATGCAAGCCATAAGATCGTCGGATGAAAGAATCTTGGAGGGAAACCTAGCGGTCACGAGGCTGACCAGTAAGGAAGTGAGAGAAAGAAAGGGAGCTTCGGAGTTCCTTCTTGCACCTGTTCGGGGAATTTATAACAGTCTGGTGGGGACCACCAAAAAGATTTCTTGAGGTCCCAAACTCGCCAAATAAAGGAGTTGTATGATCTTTTCGAGCACAAGGTGTGCTCACAAAGAGCGGGGATTGTGCACAACCTCATATTTGACGAGTGGATGCGATCGGACTGACAAGCAAGAGTAGGCGAGTATGATCGGAATCCCAGAGTCCTGGCCCTGGGGCGAGTACCAAGGGCAAAGAGTGCTCACCCAGGAGGAAGTCTCTGGGAGAACGCCAGTAACAGGAGGTACTTGCCAAGGGGAGACAAGTTCTGAGGTGAGCACACAGTAGTAGAGGGACTTGTCAGGCAGTAAGGGGGAAAGAAGCTGAGTGTCATGTCCCATAGGGCACTCGCCTAGCCCTCGATGGAAAGGATGAGTACTCCCATAAAGGGGAGCACTAGCCCTAAGTGGGTGATTTGTTCCCAAGGTTGTTTTGGCCTACCCTTAGCATTTCTGAACAGCGGAATTACGTTATGCATAGACCAAATGTGGCTGCAGATAGTAGAAACTAAAAGGCGGAGGCCGCTATCCACATGTCATTTTCAAAATCTATAAATCGACCCCCAAGGGCACCTTAAGAAAGGGGTTTTTTTGAGAAGGAGAACTAGAGAACGTTCTTGTTTTCCCAGTACTCTCCTTGGTTCTGTAGGGTGCCGAGCTTAGTCTTGGTTCGGGAGGGGGAGACCTTTGATCTTCCGGGTTTGTGGAGGGACCTCCTCACTACAGCTCAAGGGGTTTGTCTTAGGCTAGCAACCAAAGTTAGTGAGTTTCTTTGTTCCGAGTGCCTAGTGTAGGGATTTTCGCTTAGGAGAAATAAAAATGAGCTGCCCCCCGGTCCGAACTTCGTTGAGCCAAGTTTTTCGGTTTCAACAAGCCCATGGCATTTTCTTGACAAAACCCACCAATAGGAACCAATGGTCATGCTTACAAATAGGCAAAAATATTATTGGTGTTTGATCAAGATTAGCTTTAGGCCTCATTTGGTGCGGAGATCCAAGAATCGCGGTATTAAGAAATGTGAATGCTGGGAGGGGCTGCGGTCCAAAAATTGGTTAAAAGGGCCAAAAATTGCGTTTAGCAGTGGCATTTTCGTGCCCCCAAATGACCAACGCTATCCAGTGGCATTTCTAAATAAATGTCACTGCAGCTAAACCGCTGCGCCAAACGGGGCCTTAGTCACATGGGAGACATATGACTTGACGGAAGTTGAGTCAACATCATGATGAGTCCCAAATATATACACATTTATGGACACATCTGGGCCGATTTTCTAGTCCATGCACTGCAATTTAGCCCTGTTTTAGCTCATATTTGTTATTCCATGCTATGTGCACTTCTAGGCCCATTTTGGTGTTATTTCTTGTTTATCTTCATTATTAGTTTTCATGCATGGTTAAGTGCCACCTTCAGTGGCTAGATTAGTGTTGTATGCTGAAGCAGGAGTCGTGCAGGTGTTCCCGGTACAAATCTGTACAGGAACACTGCGCACGATCACTGGTTCTACTGCGCACGACCACTGGTCGTGCGCCACTGATCGTGTGCACTTAACCCCTGAAAACTGAGTTCTATTTCCCCTTATCGCACGACCACTTACGATAACGCACACGACCACTGGTCGTGCACCACTGGTCGTGCAAACATTGTATTTTATAATTTTCTTCCCCTGCAGGCTCTGTCCAGGCAGGCACATGATCACGGGATGATAGTGCGCACGACCACTGGTCGTGCGCCAACGATCGTGCGCGCTGTTCATTCCAGCGCCTATAAATCGACCTGCTTGCGAATTAGGTCAGGATACTCGCCGTTTTTCTCGCCCAGCTCCGTCGTTCCGCCAATTTCCGCAGGTATTCGCCCCCTAGGCCTCCTCCATCATCCAAGGGCTTCAAGGAAGAGATTCTACACTCATCTTCATCGCCAAGGAAGGAGTTCCTCGCATCGGACGTGGCCGGATTGTAAAACGCTGGAGAAGACGGGTCCATTGGGAGGTGTGACAGCCCTCCTCTACCCCGGACGCAGTTGGGACCGAGCTAGGACGTGGATTGACAACCCGACGATTCCTACCGTGAATCTACAACGAGACTCCGGATTCGGTCGTATCTTTTGCCTCTTTCTTCTACTTGTGTGGTTGTATTTGTTTGTAATCTCTATATTTAGATGATGACACTATGAATCTTGTTTATTAATGTTTATTTCATGTTTATGGAATCATATTATTCATATGTGTGAATGAGGTGCGCCGCCATCCATTTTCCACTCCACCACGGTGTCCGGTGCCGCACTAGCAATTGCTAGTGGCGTGCTTGTCGACGAGGTGCTTGCGACCCTCATCCGTATGCCTACTCTTCCATCGCCTAGCGAAGCGTGGCATAGCGGCCCGTGTATTCCATCCCGCCTAATGAAGCAGCGCGCTCAAGGCCTGCATAGTTCGATCCGTTTGCCTACTCGTCCATCCGCCCTTGCGACGCAGCGCGCTCAAGGCCTGCCTAGTCTCCATCCCGCCAAGCGAAGCATTGCATAGCGGCATTGCATAGGAGTAGTTGTAATCTTTTATTTTATTATTCACAACCCAAACCAACCATCCATTGTAACCCCGACCTAGGACTTCGATCTCAAGTCCTTCCTCAATAGTCAACTCCACCTTACTGTGTTCCTTTGAGATTCGATACTCGGGGATTACTCCTTGTTTTATATTACTTGAACGATCGGTACACTGCCGTTTCGTGTCGCAGTCGAGCTACCGCCTATAGCGGTGTGTGAGATTTGCGCCATCACATCACCATGTGGATTTTGGTTGTCGAGCTACAAAATGACGAATTGTCATCTTGATTTGATTTAATTATTAAATAAGTGTCAAAATAATGGATGTCGTGATAGAGACCATACCCACATGTTTGGACTAATGTAGAGAAATGGTCGGCATAATTTGTTGTTTGCCTCTCTACGAAGTTCCAATATTTTGGAAAATGCATCGACATGTGAATCGACCACGTAGCCATCTTCAAGTAGATCTTCCATGGAATCCCAAAAATCCATAATATTCCACCCCTTAATGCAATATGGTTTCTGAAATTTATTAGGAAATATTGCAATTCAGTGCAAAGCTACACCATATGAACAATAACACAAACCGTATAATCTATGAAGAGGCATTATTTCTCATATCTAACCTGCTCGGCACAGAGCTCATGCGGGAGTGGATGATATCCATTTGCTCTTCAATTAGTAGCATCTTCCTGGGATAGTCTTCGGGATAGGTATCAACCACTTTTTCCTTCTCAATAGAGGTCTTCAAAGCCTTATAAGGTGAGTAGTTTATTGTAACTGGCTCTAGTGAAACACCTACAAGGGGTGGCGAGGTAGGACGCTTGCAGATGGTTGCGACAAATGGATGTACTCATCAAAACATGCACTCATCAAAATGAGTATTCATTCTCTGCTCTAATGCAGTCAATAACTCTACAAAAGAAGAGGGGGTGAGAACTACAGTAGTACAATGTTTGATGGAAATTAGTGGAGGCGATGAGGGTTATGTTATGTTCCGGGCAGTCTCATCTTCTTCTGTTGTAGAGGAATTGGGTTCAAAAACTTTCTCTTCGCCTTCTGTGGGGAAAGTTGCTCACCAACATCAGAGCATATCACCAATTCCTTATGAGTCAAGTCCTTCATCCTCTCCATCACCTACACAAGCAAATCTACCATAAACATAAGGCCACGACATTAAGGTGATCGTAATGAACTTTAAATTAACTATAAATACATAAACCTGCTCATCAGACATGATAGGTGTGGTGTATAATAACTCTTTCAGATTGAAAGATGCTTTATCAGACCATCGTAATAATCTTGTTCTGCTATTTGGATGTATATGTGGGAAGCTGGTAGTATGTTCTAAGAACCAAATCTGCAAGCACATTCAAAGTGGATTTAGACACCATTTTTTGTAAGGATCTACATATACTATATCAACATATATAACACTTACAATCAAAATTTGAGTGCATCCATAAACATGTCTCATCGATTTTTGTGGTCGATGTTGAATTTGTCCACCGGGAATGGGAGGAAGCTTCTCAACAACGCTCTTCACATTGCTCATTAAAAATGAATGTATGGGCCTTATGCCAATTATGTCTCTTGAACTCCATAGGTTCACACAAACCCACAAATATCTGTGGAATGTGCTCACCACTAGAAGGGAAAAAAGAGTTAGACAACAGATGCAAAACAATGGATTTCAGCTATACTTTGCGGCTCTTCCTGACCATTTCAAGCAACTGATTCTTTAGCTCTGTCTTCGTATGACTATTGTAGGGTTTGGGATGAAATACACGTTCTTCCCAATGATTTGGCAGGCCTAGGATAAGGGCAACATCATTGGGGATAAATGACAGATCTATTGACCCAACAGAGAATATGTCCCTTGCAGCATCATAGCATGTAAGCAACACATACAAAGGGGTATGTTCTGGAGGACACTCGGTGCATAAAAATCCTCCAACTACAAACTCAAATGATTCCTCCAATGGACAAAACCCTGCTATCTTTTACTATTTGCTACTCAGCTTCCTCCAAACCGTCCACAATGTTGCATACTAAAATTTGAAAAAGAAACACCTGGAACTCAAAAAATGATGTCTGGTTTTTTTTCTCCCATCTAGCTGTTGAAGAATGAAGATCATGTTTATGTTCTTCACAAACTGCACCATCAACTCTAGCCTATATTAATCTCCCGGTTAATAAAAAATGATCTCCAGGGAGATCACATTTGATCTCTGCGGAGTCCACCACTACTGAAGTCTGAGTAAGATTAAAGATGATCTCCACAAACATTGTTTCTCTCCAAGAAGCTTAAAGATGATGTCCCTGGAGAACTAAAATGATCTCCGCAGGAACAAATGTGATCTCAGTGGAGATCTATTTGGATCTCCACAGAGATTATTGTTCACCATGGAGATAGGCCTACGAGCGGTGCGGTTCAGTGTAGTTTGAGCCCAAACTGAAATGGCACCGCACCGTAGGGGTGCGGTTTTGACCAATCAAATCCGCACCGATCCGAAACTGTGCAATACGGTTATATTCAGTGCAGTTTGCAACCTGTTTTTGCAGTGTGGTTTTAGTTTTTGGCAGTTTTATTGTCCCTTCTTTAATTTGGGCGAAATTCTTTTGTGATTAGATTATTTTAATCTTAGTATTCGCCCGAAAGATCGTTGCATCTGTTATACAAGGGAGTTCATGCGATCTCAAGCATCAAATCGTTCCAGCCGGTTGACCGCACGTTCTCATTTTGAGATCGCCTAGCTCAGTTAGCTCATTTCCAGCAGCGGGCTCATCAGTTTGGGCTGGCAGCCGTCTCCGAGTCTGTGCGGTCTGTGTCCCCCTTTCATTTATGATATTAGCGCACCAGGTAACCTCTCACCTCAACCTAGCTTCTCCTGACCCCTGGGCAGCCCGTAATCTTGGAAGCTGCCTATTTGGGCAGTATCTGTATCTATAAATAGGGGGTAGGGCTCCCTAGAAAAGGACTTTTGGAGGGGAAGAGAATCAAGCCTTGAGCACACTGTGGAGCCAAGCGGTCTCGATTTCATCTCGTTTCTATCTCCTCAGCTCGATCTGCTTCAACCCTCTTACAACCTCTTTTCTGTTTTCGTAAGATCACCCGCATTTAAGAGTTGCCAGTCGCGGGAAGTCTTGACTCGTCGCTCGACGACACCCAGTTTGGTGCTCTTAGCCACATAGAAACTGGCAGTCATAAATTTCTCTTTCGATTCTCAAGTGCGAGTTGTGGAGGTGCAATTTTTGCATCAATAGAATGAACACGTGACCTTCAGATAGGAGTTGTTGGTGAAGTGCGGCAGTCCGAGATGTCAGATCGGGAGTTGCGGAGTCAGTTTGGTGGAGGTCATCCATTTGCAGGTCGCTCGACCACTAAGGATCTCGAAGAGCGCTTCAAGCAAGCACTCGAGCAGACTCATCAAGAGTTCTCTCGAGCTCAACGTGAGACCGCCCAGCAGATGGAGGCAATGGGAAAAGCTCTAGAAATAATTTCTTAGTGGCTAGCTCCTCAAGCCGCCGAGGTTGCTACATCGGTTGTCATTCAGCCTGCCTGCGGTCAGGTTTCTGACCGCGCAGACCCCGAGCCCGCTGCTCCTTTGCGGTCTCAGGGGCCGAGTTTGCTGCTCGGTAGGAGTTCTACCAGGATGCAACCCAGGAAAATCCTGCCCGAGCTCTAAGTTTTTAGGAGGGCGCTGCTCCTCTCCCTGCAGACCTATGGGAGGAGCCTTCCCCATTCGTGGATCAAGTTAGGTGGGAACCTGTTCCCATGGGCTTCCGAGAGCCCCGGCTTCCAGTGTATACTGGGAGGAATGATATGATCTCTCACATATAAGCTTTCGAAGCTGCAGTGTTGATGAGAACCTTGTCTGAGGCTCTTGTTGGATCTGTAGGCACCTTAAGAGGGGGGTGAATAAGGGTTTTAAACTTTTTATGATTATTATAGTAAATAATTCTCTGTTGCTACCACCAGCGGTTGTGTTGCCGCTCGGCGTTAGTGACAGAGAAAATACGTTTAGGTTAAACCAATGAAAATCAGAGAGTACGAATCAGAGATGAAGAAACAAACATTATTTTCATTAATATTAAATTGAAATAATTATGATTACAAAAACTTTTCCCAATGACTCTTGGAAAGAGGCGACCAATGAAAACCCTTTTTGTTTTCTATATCGACTCGTATCCCCATGAACCGGTTGGCTTTATCCGATCTCTCGCCAGATACGGCCTCAAGCCACTCTAGCCAATCTATCACCAGAAAGGCCTCGAGCACCCCCTAGATCTACTCCCTAGACCCAGTCGCCAACACGAGGCGAATTCCTCCCTAATTCCTACCTAGACCTAGTCGTCAACACGAGGTGAATTTCCCCCTAGTCCCCGCAAGGCCCTAGTCACCGTGTGGCGAATTTCTCTACCGAATAAAAGATATAAAGGTTACAATTTGAAACTGAAACAAAACACAAACTAAAAACTCCCTCAAAAGAAGAACTTGATGTCGATGTAGATGCGATCGGATTGGTCTTCAAGTTCTTTGGGTTCACAAATGTTGACGGAGTTATACGGGCTGCTTGGTGAAGGCTCTCACGAGTGCTCTGAATATGTGGCTTCAGTTCCTTCTATATCAGCAAGCCACAACGGAGGCAGCGCGCGTCTTTAAATAGAATCATCCGCTACCACCTGCGGTAGTACTACTACCTCGCATTAGCCACATTAGGCAATGATCAGGCACGCAGATCGTGGCAGTTTAGGCAACGTTTGAGCACCAAACTTTGAACTCCAACTAGCGCGTCGCGGTAACGATAACGCTCCGCGATAGCGAGATAACCTTCCTTCAGCCAATATCTCCTTCCATATTTGCTCCTCAATTACATGCAGACGGGAGGATTCCAAAAGCTACCGCCGGGCGTTAGTCCTTAACGCGACGCAATAGTACTTGCCAAAATAGCGACCTGTCGACATTCCTTTTTCTCCACTGTTTCCTTCTCATCAATTGTTTCTATTTATGCTTGCGCCAGCAGTAGTGCTAATGCCAGTTCGTCGAACGACATCTATTTTCGTCGAACACCATTTCGTCGAACGAACACTAGCGCCAGCGGTAGTGCTAATGCTCTGCGGTAAAGCATGCATTTCGTCGAGCGTCGTGGTAGAGCATGCAGTTCGTCTAACGCCACGGTAGAGCATGCAGTTCGTCTAACGCAATTTCGTCGAACGATAGTTCGTCGAACGCCATTTTCATTTCATCGAATGCCAGTTTCATTCTCAGCATTTTACTTCTCAACAGTTTCTGATTCGCTAGCACCAGTGGTAGTGCTAGCGATCCGTGGTAGAGCACATCTCTTTTCATCGAACGCAGTTTCATTTCGTCTAAAGGCTTCACATTTCGTCGAGCGTAGTTTCATTCTCAGCGGTTTCCTTCTCAACGGTTTCCATTTCGTCGAACCGCTAGCGCCAGCGGTAGTGTTACCGCGTCGCGGTAACAACAGATAATCATCTTGATGTTGCTTCGACGTCTTTCTTTTTCACACTCCTTTGGGGATTGAATGTTGAAGATCCTGCACACTATAAACACAATGCAAGTATGATCAAATACAATAGGATTTGTTATTGTCAAACCAAGAGATGCGGAAAGCATGTTCCAACAAACTCCCCCTTTTGATAATAACAAATCCCTTTAGAAAGAAATAGTTCAAAAGATAGGAATTGTGTTTATTAAAAACTATATCCGCAAATGACAATGGCAAGTGTACCGTGTCGAATGTAGTATAGGTTATAAAAACCAAGGTCGTATTAGACTCGGGGCGGTTGAGTACTCTTACTTTAAGAAAATCTCTATTATTTTATCGAATAAAACTTGGGTTGGTTGTTTGCAAGAAAGAGAAATAATTTGTTAAAACTATGATTTAAAGGACTAGCACTCAACCTTGAATCACCTTAGAAAAATAAATAAATTAAGAAATAAAACTTCTAATTCTCCTTAAAAGAAATGCTTGACCGTGGAGGTTCCCGAATTATAAACGTACCTCTCTCAAGGATACGCTCAACTGAGTTTAGGTTGATCAATCGAACTCTCGTTCTAGAATCGAAACCCCTAAAACTCGCCTTATCGAAGTGAACCCCTCTATTGGATATGACTCCAATTCGGGAGATTTATGTCCTCCTCTCTCGAGGAGTGCATTTAAATCGCTTTATCCTTGAAATGATCGATTCGAACTCAAAACCTCTCGGTTATTAGACTACGAAAACAAGAATGAGATTTATATATCGATAATATAATCTCAATCAATTTAAATTCAAGGATAAATCTTAAGTGATCTAAATAAGAGAAAAAGAAGTTCTAAACTAAATTATGAATTGTATTTTCCTTGGATCATCTCGGCCGAGTACTAATGGAAATTTAGCTACTCATGGAGATGGAGGAATCGACAAAAATAAAAGAGTACATGATAAAATAAGAAAGGGAAAATGAGAGAACAAAGAAACTATTTTATTAAATTGCTAAAGAAAAGTTACAAGACAGGAATTGAAAGTTACAACTATTGAATTGAAAACTACAAATGCTAAAAAGAAAAGGGCATAAAAGAACTACTAAAACATGAAAATAAAATATGAAAAGAAGAGTGTCTAATCCTAAAATTCGTCTCCAAAAATTCCTCTTTAAACATCTGCTGGAGCTGGCTTTTTATAGCTGCAAAATTGAGGTTACACGCCCTTGGTCACGCCCGTGACCAAGGGCGTGTAAGGGGCGTGATCGGTGCTGGTGCGGAGAGGGCGCATTTTGGCTTCAATGCAGGCGTTTCGGGTGCATCACGCCCTAGGTCACGCCCGTGACCTGGGCGTGTAATCTTTAAATGTGATGCTGGCGGGAAATCTTTGGCGGGAAGGCGCGCGGGGCGAGTCACGCCCGTGACTGGGTGTCACGCCCTCGGTCATGCCCGTGACCGAGGGCGTGTAATTTTAATTGACGTGGCAGGCATGATCTCAGCGGTTCTTATTCGTCTCAGCGGGTCGCGGCCGTGACATTGGGTCACTCCCTTGGTCACGCCCGTGACCTGGGGCGTGTACTTGGCGAAACTTCATGGAATTGACCCGGGGTGGCGGCAGCAGGTCTGGAACACATCTTTGGCTGTCACGCCCTTGGTCACGCCCGTGACCTTGGGCGTGTACTTGACAATTTTGCTCAAAATGCCCAGAAATCCTGAAAAACACAGAAAAGGCTTAAGTTAGTTTATAAAATAAGATGGAAGCAATTTATGCAGGAAAATACATATAATTTAAATAGATTTATATAAGAATTATAATTAAATTAAGCTAAAAGATGAGTGAATAAACTACTCATCAAATATCCACATACTTACTCGTTTGCTAGTCCCGAGCAAACAACTTTTCATAGGTGTAGAGAAATTTAAATACTAGAAAAAGAAATTTGAACTCAAGGAATAAAAATGCGAAGTCTTACGCCTACGTGTAGAGATCCTAGTTGAAAGACCTATTCAGCATAACGATTAGCTTATAATTTTCAAAATTGTGATTTAACATATTGCTTTTACTTTTAAGTTGAAAGCTCGGTAAATTCTCGAATGCTATTCAGGGAGCGGGTAGCGTGTTTTCTAAGATCAATATTACCCAAAATCGAGTTTAGGGATAGCCTCCAAGGAAATCCATCAATGACGATGGCCATAGGCTTGCCCGGTCGCACTCTCTCCACTACACAAGTATAATGTCATAGTTTAAAGATCAAAAGGGCTTTCATTAGGAGTGAAACTTGGCTTAGGTATATGATTTGGAATTGGAAATCAAAGAGATAGAACATGACGGCTAAGGATCACACTAAACCAAGGTGACAGTTTCCCAAAATTATCAAAATTTAAACCTTGCATAAGAGTTGTCATGAAGCAAAACATACAAAAACTCTCATTATTTTTCAAGCATAAGGCCATGAATAATTTTCTTTATTTTTCATAATTGGCCAACAAAAACTTTTCACAATTTTTTTTCATTATAGCTCCAAATAAGAAGTTGCAACTTCCTTATTTTCACAATAGAACCCATTGCAAAATTTTAATAAATCTCAAATATTTAGTGTGATCATGGGGTGGATGTTTTGGCCTTGGTGAAAATGAAAGGTGGAGGTAGCAAAGGAAATAAGGAAAGGCCCAAAGTGTTTAAACAATGAAATTTTTTTTAAAAGGTGGGCAAATAGGCACAAACGATCAAAAGATGGCCTAAATCACTTCTAAAAACTATGACAAACCTATGCAAATGCTTTGAGAATCGCTAGAGGCAAGTTCTAGCCGTCGAGAAAGAATACCCTTCCGTTCAAAATGTGTAATATTTCTCTAGTAAGCTTCTACATACTCACTTGAATTATTCTCAAATTCTACCGGATTCAAGGTAAGAGTAAAACAAAATTGTTTTCTCGCAGTTAGAAAATCATAAATCCAATTCTATGCTGAATAGTTAATTTGGCATAGAATTCTACTAACGCGTGCACTTAACTAGGAACACTACACGAGTCAACAATTTTATTCCAAAATTCAAAATCTAATGAAGTATAAAAATTCCCTACAGCACTATACAAAAGCAAATCAACTAAGGATTTTGCATATGAGTAAGTATAAGAATTCAGCATTAAAAAAAAAATCTTCTTGGACTTCCCAAGGTCAACCCGATTAAGGGCTCACAAGGTACTAGAGGCTGTGATGGGAATTCAAGCCCAAAGCGTCCTTTCCAAGAAATTTAATTTTTATTAGATTAAAAATATTTATATAATTATATATATATATATATTCCAGCTAAATAGAAATTCAAAGAAAACAATGCTACACCCACATACTTAAAATTAAACATTGTCCCCAATGTTTAAAACTAAGTATGAAGACAACTTGGAAAATAAACTTTTAAAAGAAAAATACATAAAATTAAAGATAAGCAAGGGGTGCCTCCCAAGAGCTCTTTCTTTTTCCCGACATTAAGCTAGACGATTAGTGTTAGGAAAAAGGAAAATAAAAAGAGAAGTGGACAAGCAACTCCCCTAATTCATGCGTAGGTGAATGTGTCGTCATCCGTTGCCCGGCGACTCCTCCGTTTATCTTGTGATTCTCCTCTTGTCCTTGAATTTGAATATATAAATCCAAATAACCTATACATACCTGAGGTGATTTGGAAAAATAAAGATGAGCGGCATATGGATCATTGATTTTTTGGGGTGGCAACGGCTCATCCTTAACCTGAAAATTATTAGAATAAAGAGAATCACAAATAAACGAGTCAGAAAATTTTTTGCAAGGAGGAGGTGCTTGCGAAATATATGATTTAGCTCCGGTTGTTCCTTTTATAAAATAAAATTTTCTTTCGAAAAATCTAGTGCGTTACCAAGTGGAATAAAATTTTTGGACACAAAATTTTCATCAATTTTTGGTTTGATAGAAGAAATTCGTGAATATTCATGACAAAGAAAATAAAATCCGGGTGAAGTAGGGGAAGAAACTTGTTCTTCTTCTATTTCATCTGGGGTGCCCATAACTTTAAGAAATTCTTGGTAAAGTAATTTTTCTTCATCTTTGGTAAAAGAAGTTATGGGATTACATGAAACGACATGTTCCTCCATAACTAAATTATCCAAAGATGGAGAAAAAATACTAGAAGAAATAAAATTTTCCTCTAAATTTTGGGGGGGAGTATCAAATTGATTCGGTGGAGATTCCCCAAAATTAGAGAAAGAAAATTGCGGCGCAAAAGAAGAAGAACAAGAATTCGGATCTAGAGATTTATCTTCATCGCCCGAAAACTATCCGGGTGACCTTGCCACCAAGAATAATCTACTTCGGGGCTAGAAGAAAAATTATTAGAAGCCGAAAAATTATTCTCGTGAAAATTAAAGAAAACACTAGACGAAATAATATTTTCCTCTAAATTTTTGGGGGAAGTATCTATTTGGATCTGCGGAATTTCCCCAAAATTAGAGAAAGAAAATTGTGGCGCAAAAGAAGAAGAACAAAAATTCGGATCTGAAGATTTATCTTCATCTCCCCGAAAACTATCTGGGTGACCTTGCCACCAAGAATAATCTACTTCGGAGGTAGAAGAACAATTATTAAATGCCGAAAAATTATTTTCATCAAAGTTTGAAAATTTATTTTCATGAAAAGCCGAGAAATTTTGATCGTAATTATTATCAAAGTTTGAAAATTTTTGATCGAAAGATGTATTATTTTCATGAAAAGAGGAAAAATTATGATCGTAATTATAATCAAAATTATCTGCATAATATTGAGGATAATTATTTTCATAAAAAATATTTTGAGAATATGAATGTAAATAACATTCCTCACTTTGATGAGGCGCACCACAATAATAACAACTAAATTGGCGCCTTCGAGCGGCTTGTAAGAGTTAAAGTTGGTTTCGAAGCTCGGCAACTTTAACGGCCAATTCAGATTCTTTCATAATAAAAATAAAAAGGGAAAAACTTTACTCAAATGAATGGAATTTTAAAAATATTTTTATTATATAAATTTTTTTTTTTCAAAAAGCGGGTTAAATTAGTCCCGGACTTCCCAAGGTCAACCCGGCGAAGGGCTCGCAAAGTATTAGAGGCTATGATGGGAATTCAAGCTCAAAGCGTCCTTTCCGAGAATTTAGATTACGCTTTTTAAGATTTTTTAAAATTTTAAAGAGAAGGGGGAGAAGAAAGAGAACGATAAAATTAATAAATATTTCTTTTTTCGAAATATCGACCGTGTTCCCTGGCAACAGCGCCAAAAACTTGCGAGCAAAACTATATCCGCAAACGACAACGACAAGTGTACCGTGTCGAATGTAGTATAGGTTATAAAAACCAATGTCGTATTAGACTCGGGGCGGTTGAGTACTCTTACTTCAAGAAAATCTCTATTATTTTATCGAATAAAACTTGGGTTGGTTGTTTGCAAGAAAGAGAAATAATTTGTTAAAACTATGATTTAAAGGACTAGCACTCAACCTTGAATCACCTTGGAAAAATAAATAAATTAAGAAATAAAACTTCTAATTCTCTTTAAAAGAAATGCTTGACCGTGGAGGTTCCCGAATTATAAACATACCTCTCTCAAGGATACGCTCAACTGAGTTTAGGTTGATCAATTGAACTCTCGTTCTAGAATTGAAACCCCTAAAACTCGCCTTATCAAAGTGAACCCCTCTATTGGATATGACTCCAATCTGGGAGATTTATGTCATCCTCTCTCGAGGATTGCATTCAAATCTCTTTATCCTTGAAATGATCGATTCGAACTCAAAACCTCTCGGTTATTAGACTACGAAAACAAGAATGAGATTTATATATCGATAATATAATCTCAAACAATTTAACTTCAAGGATAAATCTTAAGCGATCTAAATAAGAGAAAAAGATGTTCTAAATTAAATTATGAATTATATTTTCCTTGGATCATCTCGGTCGAGTACTAATGGAAATTTAGCTACTCATGGAGATGGAGGAATCGACAAAAATAAAAGAGTACATGATAAAATAAGAAAGGGAAAATGAGAGAACAAAGAAACTATTTTATTAAATTGCTAAAGAAAAGTTACAAGACAGGAATTGAAAGTTACAACTATTGAATTGAAAACTACAAATGCTAAAAAGAAAAGGGCATACAAAAACTGCTAAAACATGAAAATAAAAACATGAAAAGAAGAGTGTCTAATCCTAAAATTCGTCTCCAAAAATTCCTCATTAAACATCTGTTGGAGCTGGCTTTTATAGCTGCAAAATTGAGGTTACACGCCCTTGGTCATGCCCGTGACCAAGGGCGTGTAAGGGGCGTGATCGGTGCTGGTGCGGAGAGGGCGCATTTTGGCTTCAATGCAGGTGTTTTGGGCACGTCACGCCCTAGGTCACGCCCGTGACCTGGGGCGTGTAATCTTTAAATGTGCTGCTGGCGGGAAATCTTTGGCGGGAAGGCGCGCAGGGCGAGTCACGCCCGTGACTGGGTCTCACACCCTCGGTCACGCCCGTGACTGAGGGCGTGTAATTTTAATTGACGTGGCAGGCATGATCTCAGTGTTTCTTATTCATCTCAGCGGGTCGCGGTCGTGACATTGGGTCACTCCCTTGGTCACGCTCATGACCTGGGGCATGTACTTGGTGAAACTTCACGGAATTGACCAGGGGTGGCGGCAGCAGGTTTGGAACACATCTTTGGCTGTCACGCCCTTGGTCATGCCCGTGACCTTGGGCGTGTACTTGACAATTTTGCTCAAAAATCCTGAAAACACAGAAAAGGCTTAAGTTAGTTTATAAAATAAGAAGGAAGCAATTTATGCAGGAAAATACATATAATTTAAATAGATTTATATAAGAATTATAATTAAATTAAGCTAAAAGATGAGTGAATAAACTACTCATCAATAACAAATCTCTTTAGAAAGAAATAGTTCAAAAGATAGGAATTGTGTTTTTTAAAAAGGATAAGCATGAAATTTAAGACATGTGCATATGCTCCCCCTAAATGAATGCTCCCCCTAAGTGAATGCTCCCCCTACAACAAAAGTTCCTATGAACTTGACTCCCCAGACATGTGAATTTTTTTCAAATTTATTCTCCCCCTTTTGGTATTATCAAAAGAGGGTGGAGAGAAAGTCAAACGTTAATGTGTGCAATAAATGTGTAGAGAGGGAATGACCATGATAAGGAGTTAAACGCTTAGGAAAAAATACAATATATAGGAGTGAAAAAAGAATGTGAAGAAATTGTCATAAAGGAACCACTTGTTGGGAAAACGTAGTCATGATCAAGCGCACAAGTAGTAAAGAGATGTAAAGCATGAAGAAATAGTTTTGAAGTGAACATCTATATAGGAATGGTGAAGCATAGTAGATACTTAAGAGTTTTAGACAAAAATTAGGTATTGTAGCAATTTAAGTGCACAAAATGATTTCAGTTTCAACATAACCATACACTTGATTTGAAAGGTAAGCAATAAAGAATACACATGGCATAGCGGAAAAAATGTAAGCATGATACAACATATCAAGACAAGATAGAAGAATACAATGTCTTAAATTGAGAAATCAAGTACACTTATACATTGTATTGATCATGCAAAGCTATCTAGTGCATTTACTTAAGAATTTAGAGAATACATGTAGATATGCAATAGACTCCAATTCTCATGAGTAGAAGGCTTACAGGTGATAATGATGTGTACAAAATAGTGGTTTTGATAAAAGTATACATATGAGTTAATCAAAACACATGACATGTATAATGGAATAAATACAACATTATTGAAAATGCGTTTTTAGAGTTACTTAAACCCACAAAGCTATATAAGTTTTTCAATGCACATAGAAAAGTAGTACAACTACCAAGGTGCTCTGCACACACAATGCTTATTAAGACTTATCAGGGTGCAAAGTAGTGCTTGGGGAATCACAATTATTATTTTGAATTTTAGTTATTTGTGATCTGGTGTACAAGAAGTTGTGTAAAAAAGTGTTTACAACAAGGCACTTTACAATTCTCTCCAAGGTGCTCAACCTCACAATGCTCATTAAGACTTATCAAGAGGGTGAGTAGTGCTTGGTAGAGTTATCTTTGTCAATTATTCATTTGAATTTTTGCTTAACGACAAAGGTCTCTGAATTCACTTGTATGTGCAAACAAAAGATTTTTGAAAAGACGCACTTCTTCAAAAATAGGTGCATGAAAAAAAATTTACTTGTGGTGTAGGTAAAACTAAGCATGCATAACAATAAGATTAGGTTGTTACACTACATAATCATGTAAGAGTAGATTAAATTCATATATAGTTTATCAAAAATGTGAGTGAATAAATCATTATCAATATAAACCATTTACTCATACATAGAGGCATGCTATGCAATACTACACATGATTTCTATAATCAATTTCAAAGCACACATAAGATAATGATCAAGGCATGATACAAAATAATGATATTAAGATACTTGAAATAGAGAATGAAACATTGTATTCTAAATTTGGCAAGATAAACCATATCATCCTTGAAACATAGAAAAGCACATCAGTTTTTTATAAAAAATTTAAGTTTTTCAAAAGCAAAAAATAAAACAAATATAAAGCATGTTTTTGGTTGGATTTTGATTTGTTTTCTAGTTTTTTTTTTATTTGAGGCTTTCGTGAAGAAAATAATAGAAAATAAATAAAAGCATAAAGGTAAATAAAAAGAAAGCAGCAGAGAAAAGAAAACATGAAAGAAAAAAATAAAGAACGAAAGAGATTCACTAACGCCCGCGCTAGAGTTACCGCGCCGCAGTAGTTCGCGTGAAATAAAAGGATTTGACCCGGTCAGATTTCATTTGGTCAAGGGTTTTGGATCTCGTATTTTCCTTCAACTTCCGCCGGCGTTAGTAAGAGGTAAGGATTTTCTTTTGTTATTTTACTTTCATTTATGCTTCATGTTAGTGATTCAAGCTAGGATCTAGCGGATTTGAAGGAATTTCATGGCAATGTAGTCATAAGAGGATTTTTGACAAATTTTTCAAGTCATTTTGGTAGATCTATGAGTTATTGTTTGAGTATTCATGTTAGATTAGTTGAGATACCTCAAATCTGGAATTTTCAAGCATTTTCGAAATTATTTGGAGGATTATTTGGGTGAAATCGGAGGAGGAAGACGAATAGTAATTTCGTCAGCTACCGCGCTGCGGTAGAAAGCTACCGCTCTGCAGTAGATCTCGTGTCCAAATTTTTGATGTTTTTCTTCAATTTAATTTTGGTTCAGATTTGAGAATGGCTGCCTCCAGTAGTCGCGCTCGACGATCAAATGTAGATCGGAATCGAGAGGGTGGTAATATATTTCCCGATATTGAGAATGCCACCATCGGAGTGGCTATGATGGTGGGGGTAGAATTACCTATTCATGCGCATATCTACGAATATTTGGCTGATGCGAGTGTTCTCTCTGTGATGATAGATGATAGCTTTTCCACAGTTTTAGTAAGGGATTTTTACATGGGATTAGAGGATCCGGCTCAGACGAATCTCGAAGGAGGAGTACATTCCAACGTCCAAGGTCATGAGATAGTAATAACACATAAAGATTTACGTGCAGAGTTTGGTCTTGAGTTGAGTAGTAATTTCTTGGATATAGTAGAGAGGTTTCGAACACTTCGGGACTGGACTCGAGTGAATGAAGTATTGCATGGTCAAGGAGATGCGGAGGATTTGATTTCATCAGTCACAACACTGACTCCTGGCACGTACATGATACAAGAGATCCTACGACGTACGATCGTGATAAAGGGGGGAGATACAAAGATGATCACAGCATAATTGAGTATGGTCACTTACCATATTTTAGAAAGAATTCAGTTTGATATGGCAGATATCCTTCTATCAATGATCAGGTACACATATAAACTGAAAGATCCAAGGCGACAGTGATTGAATACTCTTCGGTTGGGAGGAATTATTCAACAAATTGTATATAAGAAATGCCAGTTTCTTAATAGGGAGGTTTATCATCTTGATTGTCGACCACCCAGATTATCTACACTATCAATTCATCCTCCGCGACAAGAAAGGGCTCCATCTCCACAACCTCCAGTTCGATGAGGTGGGTCAATGAGAGAGACCCAGCGAGAACTACAGGAGCTAAAGGAGCAGGGAGCGGACATAAATAGAAAAGTGACACGAATGTCGAAAAAGATATCTGGTGTTGAGAATTTGATACGGAAGATAATGGTGGCACTCAAGTTAACTCCATCACCGGTTAGAGAGTAGATTCCTGAGGAGGAGCAGCCTCGATGATCGGTTCGTCGGAAATGACGTGGAGGTGATGAAGGGGAGAGCAGCAGTATGGGAGCTAGAGAATAAATGATTTGTTTTTATTTTTGTAATAATACAGGTTTCAGGGATAGCAAGACAAACTTATGTTACTAACGCGCAGCGATAGTTCTAGCACTGGCGTTAGTACCAGCGTACTATCTGGGTTAAAGTTTTTCATTTTGGACTAATTTTTGGCTTATTTTAAGTGTTCTTTTATGCTTATCTTGTTGAAGTAGTTTACCGATATCATGTATGGTTTTGAATTTCTCTCACTTCATAGTTTGATAATTATTTTTATTTGTCTTGGCATTATCATGTGAAAAGTTAAATTCTCCGATTTCAATTTTTCAGATTTTGGTTAAGCATGATAGGGGCAAACAAATTACGCAAGTATATTAAATAAATAAGCAAAACTTGCGCATTTTATAAATTTAGCCTAATACCCCTAGAAACACCTTTTAAATCAATTTTGACACTTATTTCATTTAGTCTTAATAATATCATATGACAAATTTAGTTTTTCAAATTTTATAAGACTTTTAGGAAATGGATTTATAAGGATAAAAATAAAAGATAATTAGATCACTTGAAAATAATATGACTTTTTATTCAATTGTGTTCAATTTGATTTATTAATGAATTTAGGTTTAATATGTGAAAATCATATCACAAGTTATATAAAGTGATCTTATCATGATGGCTCAAAGAAATAAAAGCAAAAAATCAAAAAGGAAATAAAGCATATCATGAAGTAGAGAATTGATATTTCATTTTTAATTGATTTCTACTTCATGCAAATGATAGGATACTAATGAATGAGAGATTTAGGTATCCAAAGATGACCGGGTGTGACGGTACCTTTGGGTACCCAAATACATCGTGTTTGCTTTTGGGAAGATAGTGATGAATGGGCCCTTTTGAGTGGAGTTAGTGTTTCATCTTTAACTTTGGGCAACCATTCAAACCTTGGTTTAATATTGTTTTTATTTGTCAAATTTCCATGATGATTTTGTAAAACATTGTTTATAGGAAATTTGTGAACATTTAATTTTATGTTGGGAGAAACATGATTTTGTAAATAATGGTGATTTTGACTTTGATTTACAAATACTTTGTGTTTCTTACTCCCATTATTTGTCTTAGATAAAATATTCATATTCATATTCAACATGCTTTTAGATATTTCTTGATATTGTGAATTTTTATTTATAAATTTCATAAGCAAGTTGATTTTTTTTAATTCATCATTTTTTATCTTTAGATTATGCCTAGCTTTATTATAAGCTAGTGTGTTATTTTTAAGAGTGGAAACAATTGAATCAATATGATTTTGATAGTTATTTCTATATTCTTCAAATGTTTCATCCATCTCTTTAATTTTAATTTTATAGTCTTTACACTTAGCACAATCATTTTTCAAGGATGAATTTTCTAAACATAGTCTTTCATTTTGTTCTTTTATAAAAAGAAGTTCCTTTTCAAGTTCCTTGCATTTTTCTTCTAAATCATTAAATTCTATACAAGGTGTAATGTTTTCAACTAAGGAGCCATGGGTAGACCTAGATAACTCAAGATTTGATTCTTCATTAATTTTTGCCTTTAAATCTTTATTTTCTAAGCGCAGTTTGCAATTAGCATTTTTTTTATTTCTTAATTTTTCGCTTTGTAATTTATAGCAATTGTAATGTAGAGATAGAAGTACAAAAAATGGAATTTGATTTCCTTACATTGCTTTCGGGAGAGGCACGATTTGAACATATAGTTTCTTTGACATCTTTTTGGCACTCCTCTTCCGAAGATAGTATTTCTTCTTCTCTTCCATTTGATGTGTGCTCCATTGATCCATCCTGTGAGGAGCTTTCTTGAACGTTTGTGCAGGCTTGCATATTCTCCGGTTCTTGTGAATGTTCCGTACCTATAGAAGGAGAATCATAAGTTTTTTCAAGAAAATTCCAAATTTCATATGCGGTAGATAAAGTATAAATAAGTTTGAAAATATTTTGGTCTAACGCACAAAATATACTATTCATAGATTTTGCATTTAAAACAATTTCGTTTCTAGTTAGTACGCTAGGTGGCTTTTCAATAGTAATATTCCAAACTTTTTCATCTAAGGCCTTAAGAAAAATTTTCATTAATATTTTCCACCCTTTATAATTTTTGCCCATAAATAAAGGTGGTGATAATACTTTTTCATTTATATTAAAATTTTCCCCACTAGTAGAAGCGAGATCATGATCAAGAGACGCCATTATTCCCAGTTGTTAAGCCGATTTGGAATAACCTCGCTTTGATACCACTTGTTGGATTTGTAGGCGCCCTTAGAGGGGGGTGAATAAGGGTTTTAAACTTTTTATGATTATTAAAGTAAATAATTCTCCGTTACTACTGTCAGCGGTTGTGTTACCGCTCGGCGTTAGTGACAGAGAAAATACGTTTAGGTTAAACCAATGAAAATCAGAGAGTACGAATCAGAGATGAAGAAACAAACATTATTTTCATTAATATTAAATTGAAATAGTTATGATTACAAAAACTTTTCCCAATGACGCTTGGAAAGAGGCGACCAATGAAAACTCTTTTTGTTTTCTATACCGACTCGTATCCCCACGAACCGGTTGGCTTTATCCGATCTCTCCCCAGATACGGCCTCAATCTGCTCTAGCCAATCTATCACCAGAAAGGCCTCGAGCACCCCCTAGATCTACTCCCTAGACCCAGTCGCCAACACGAGGAAAATTCCTCCCTAAGTCCTACCTAGACCTAGTCGCCAACACGAGGCGTATTTCCCCTAGTCCCCGCAAGGCCCTAGTCGTCGTGTGGCGAAATTCTCTACCGAACAAAAGATATAAAGGTTACAATTTGAAACTGAAACAAAACACAAACTAAAAACTCCCTCAAAAGAAGAACTTGATGTCGATGTAGATGCGATCAGATTGGTCTTCAAGTTCTTTGCGTTCACGAATGTTGACGGAGTTCTTCGGGCTGCTTGGTGAAGGCTTCACGAGTGCTCTGAATATGTAGCTTCAATTCCTTCTATATCAGCAAGCCACAACAGAGGCAACGCGCGTCTTTAAATAGAATCAGACGCTACCGCCTGCGGTAGTACTACCGCCCCGCATTAGCCATATTAGGCAATGATCAGGCACGCGGATCGTGGCAGTTTAGGCAACGTTTGAGCGCCAAACTTTGAACTCCAACTAGCGCGATGTGGTAACGCTAACGCTCCGCAATAGCGAGATAACCTTCCTTCAGCCAATATCTCCTTCCATATTTGCTCCTCACTTACATGCAAACGGGAGGATTCCAAAAGCTACCGCTGGGTGTTAGTCCTTAACGCGACGCGATAGTACTTGCCAAAATAGCATCCCGTCGACATTCCTTTTTCTCTAATGTTTCCTTCTCATCAATTGTTTCCATTTATGCTAGCGCCAGCGGTAGTGCTAACGCCAGTTCGCCGAACGACATCTATTTTCGTCGAACACCATTTCGTCGAATGAACACTAGCGCCAGCGGTAGTGCTAACGCGTCGCGGTAAAGCATGCATTTCGTCGAGCGTCGCGGTAGAGCATGCAGTTCGTCGAACGCAATTTCGTCGAACGACAGTTCGTCGAACGCTATTTTCATTTTGTCGAACGCCAGTTCCATTCTCAGTGGTTTCCTTCTCAACGGTTTCTGATTCGCTGGCGCCAGCGGTAGTGTTAACGCTCCGTGGTATAGCACTTCTCTTTTCATCGAACGCAGTTTCATTTCGTCGAACGGCTTCACATTTCGTCGAAAGCAGTTTCGTTCTCGGCGGTTTCCTTCTCAACGGTTTCCATTTCGTCGAACCGTTAGCGCCAGCGGTAGTGTTATCGCGCCGCGGTAACAACAGATAATCATCCTGATGTCGCTTCGATGTCTTTCTTTTTCACGCTCCTTTGGGGATTGAATGTTGAAGATCCTGCACACTATAAACACAATGCAAGTATGATCAAATACAATAGGATTTGTTATTGTCAAACTAAGAGATGCGGAAAGCATGTTCCAACAGCTCTCCGTTGCAAGTTGTTTGTAATCTCCCTTGGAGGTGAAGCTAGTGAGTGGTCCTTTAGCCTCCCTGCCAGGTCTGTTACTTGCATTGCAGACCTGAGGAGAGAGTTTCTCTTGAGGTTTGCCACCTCAAGGAAATGGAAGAGTGGCCCTGCGGTCCTTTTCAAGATCAGGCAAGGTGAAAGTGAGACTATAGCTCACTATGTCGCCCATTTCTAGGAGGAGATCTTGAGCATCCGCGATGTCGGCCCCGTCCTCCACCAAGTTGCATTCATCAACGCCATCCGAGAGGGCCCTTTGAAGTTGAAGGTTACTACCAAGGAGCCTCGTTCTTACCAGGAGCAAATTTCAATTGTGAACAGGTTCATCAAGGGTGAGATCTATAATCCAGAGTATATCTCCTACCTCTCCAGCATGGCATATCAAGGTGGCAGCAGCTCCTCTTCTTCAGCTCCTCAACACTATCAGAAGCCAACACGTCAAGAGTATCAGCCTCAGGCTCCCATATGCAGAAATTTTCACCATCATCACCCAGTTGTTAATCACCAGCAACTCACTCAATGGCAACAGCCTATTCAGGCTCAGCTGTTAGCTTGTCTTCTTCCCCCTCCTCTTCCTGTTGTCCAGCCTAGGTAGCCTTTTAACAACTCATAAGACTGTTTTGCAGATCTGCCTCTACCTATCTCAGAGATCTTGGAGATTATCGAAAAGCAGCCCTTCTTCAAGAGGCCAGCTCCGATGAAGTCTGACATCAAATTCAGAAATCCAAGTCTCTATTGTGAGTTCCACAAAGAGAGGGGTCATCAGACTGAAATTGTCGAGCACTCAGGTTCCTGATTGAGAAGCTGCTTAAGGAAGGCAAACTCCAAAACCTGATCAACAAGAAGGTTGAAGATCAATCAAAGATGGCAAAGACCGTTGCTGAGGTCGTTTGGGAGTGCGAGGAGGTGGAGGATGCCGGCTAATTTGGCAGCCTCCACAACAGTTATGAGTGCGTGTTGAAAATGTTGAAGTGGAAGTTGGCGGTCTGGGGAGGAGATCGCGCGGTCTGGCAAACTGCGCGGTCTTGTGGTCTCCCTCTGCGGTCTGACCTGTTCGGTCTAGCCGCGGTCTCTTCGGCTTGACTGCCATTCTTCTATCCAAGGATGCTGAAGTGAGGCCACGCGGTCTGGTTCTGTGGCCGCGTGGCGGGTTGTTACTTCAGGACTGTGCCGGTCAAGCTGTGACCGCACAGGGTTGGTTCAGGTATCCGAAAGTCTGGTCTGGCGACTGTCCGGGTTCCTGGTAGTGTTCGCCGACTAAGGCTTCTTAGTCGCACGGTCTCTGTTCGTGGTCTCTGGTGGAGGCTGGCAATGCGAACAGGTTGTGTTCGCCGTCTCATTGGCGAACAGGTTGTGTTTGCGGTCTCGTTGGCGAACACTGGTAGTGGGCGGTTTCTAGGAGGAGTGGCGATCTCCTTGTCTATGTTGAAGCTGGCAAGCTCACTAAGCAGAATGATCTTTTGCTGATCGCGCGGGTTGAACAGTCTGGTCGCGCGATCAAGGGTGGTGTCCTTATAGTGTGGTGACTGGATCAGGTCTCACGTCTAAAAATAGGAGCCACTGTAGCAGCAAATCTATCGCACGGGGTGTAAGCTGAATTCGCGCATAGATCTCGCAGTCTCATTTTTTTGTGACCGAGCGGTTTGCTGATTGAACTTTCCTTGTGCAGCTTCTGCGGATTGTGCAGGCAGCAGCGGTCACCTCTTCTTCTAGGGTGTTCGGGCGGTCTCGCGGCTTGTAGTGCGGGTTGCTGGAGTTCGGGAGAATCAGTGGAGGTCGCGGAGTTCTCGGTTGGTGTTGTTCAGGTCGCAGGCAGGCAGTTCGGGCGGTCTCATGTTCTAGTCGCGCGGACTCGCAGGTCACGCGGTTTGGCGGTCTCAGTTTTCTGACCGCCAGTTATCTTTCTCAGCTTGTATTTTCTTCTGTTTTTTGTGTACTGGAGAAATCATGTCTTGTCATGTATACCTCGCACTGTAATGAAGATTTCTGCAAGTATCAATGAAGATTGTGTTGTTTCATGTGCTTCTGGTTGTTGGTTGTAGCTTTGAGTTATACAATTCATGCTCACTCCTAGATTTACGAAAAATTTCACATGATATCAGAGCAAGGTTGGAGTGGATAGAGCAGTGAATAACTCAAAGTTGTCATCGCCTTTGTGAAGAAGGAACCAGTGGTAGAGCCATGGAAGCAAGTGGTCTTGGAATTGAGATGCTCAGCTTGACTAACTTTAAGAAGTGGAAGTCGTGTATGCAGAGTTATCTTCTGGGTGAGGATCTCTGGGAGGTGGTCGGAGGAGATAGTACAGAGGAGGTTATCCTAGTTGGGGACAATGGTCATGAGGTGAGGAACTGGAGAAGGATTAATGTAAAAGAATAATTCACTCTAAAGAGGGCAATATCACCTGACCTGTTCGATCACATCTTGGGGTGTGGATCAGCTGCGGAGATCTGGAGAGCCCTGGATGGGCTGTTTAACAAGAAGAATGTAGCGAGGCTATAGTTTCTGGAAAATGAGCTGGCTAGGTCGGCTTAGGGTGATCTTTCTATCTTTACGTTCTTCCTGAAGATGAAGAACCTGTGCGCTGAGATTTTAGCACTGGATCCTGATGAGCCAATTTCTGAGGCGAAGCTGAAGAGGCACATCATCCGTGGCTTGCGGAAGTAGTATGTGGCCTTTGTGACGTCGGTGCAGGGTTGGGAAAATCAGTCGTCTCTGCTGGAGCTGGAGAATCTGCTTGCATCGCAGGAGAGTCTGGCAAGGCAGATGGCGGGGGTGTCACTGTCTGGGTGCGATGGCGAGGTGCTCTTCATAGGGAAGAAGAAGAAGAAGACCGTTGGAGGCTATGGACCTTCAACTTCTGGACAGCAGGAGAGGGGCTATGCTCCTAAGACTGAAGGGAAGAAGAAGGGAGAAGGACCCAAGTGCTTCAGGTGCGGGAAGCTTGGTCACATCAGGAAGGATTGCCGGGTGAATCTTCAGCCGGGGCATGCTGGTGCAGGGAAGGAGGAAGCTGAGGCCAGACAAAATGATGGAGGATGGGGAGGAGCCTTCTCAGCTTTGTTGGAGCTGCGGCTCCTATCAACTATCAGGAGGACTGGATCGTAGACTCGGGGTGTGGTCATCACCTCACTGGGGACAAGTCGAAGCTCACTTCAGCGCAACCCTACTCAGGTAACGATGTCATCATAACTGCTGATAATACTGTGCATAGTGTCGAGAAGGTGGGGGTTGTTTCCTTGGGCAGTGATAGAGGGCCACTAGCTTTGAAGAGTGTCTATCATGTGCCCGAAATGAGGAAAAATCTCTTCTCCGTGACCAACACTGTTGACGCTGGGTATCACGTTCTATTCGGCCCAACAGAAGTGAAGTTTCTTCGAAACGTTGAGGCGGTGAAGGTCGAGGTCGTTCATGTCGAAAGAAGGGCAAAAGATTTGTTTGTCTTATCGACAAGTTCTTATGTCGACAAGATGAGGACGAATGATAGTGTTGTCATATGGCACGAGAGGTTGGGGCATGTAGGGATGGACAAGCTGAAGGCTATGGCGGTGAAAGGTCTAGTCAAGGGCCTGCCTAGTCTATCTTCCTACGGTGACGGTCATGTTTGAGAGGGATGTCAGTTCGGCAAGTCTCATCGACTACCATTTGATAAGTCGCAGACAAGGAGTAATGTGTCGTTGGAGTGCATCCACGGTGACTTGATGGGACCAACTGCTACCCCAATCCTCGGAGGCAGCAGGTATATGCTGGTGTTGATCGATGATTACACCAGATATGTCTGGGTTTATTTTCTGAAGGAGAAGGCGGAGGCATTTGCCAAGTTTGTGGAGTTCAAGGAGCTTGTGGAGGGTCGGCTAGGTCTGCGGGTAAAGAAGCTGAGAACTGACAACGGGGGGAGTTCACCTCTGGTGAGTTCTCTAGTTTTTGCAGAAAGGTGGGCATCCAGAGAGAGCTTACTTGTGCATATACTCCACAACAAAATGGAGTTGTAGAGCAGAAGATCCGTAATCTGACGGAGACCTACAAGTGTTGGCTGCATGCCAAGAGTATCCCAAGGTCTTTTTGGGCGGAGGGAATGTCTTGTGTTGTCTACGTCATCAACAGGATGCCTCTCAGTCCCATCAACATGTTGACCCCGCATGAGGTGGTGTTCAAAGAAAAGCCAAGTGTGGCACACCTTTGGGTGTTTGGTTTCACCTGCTATGTGCACGTTCCAGATGCGCTTCGGACGAAGCTAGATGCGAAAGCAAGGAAGCTAGTCTTTGTGGGATATGATGATCGGAAGAAAGGCTGGAAGTTCATGGACCCGGAGACGCGGAGATTTGTTGTATCTCGCGACGTCGTGTTTGACAAGGTGACGTCTTATAAGGGAAGTTCTGGTGTTGAGCTACCAGAAAGCAGGGTGGAGGAGCAGGAGAGAGCTACGGAAAATCTTCAGGTGGAGCTGCCTTTGTCACCAGGTGGTCCATCTACTTCTAGTTCTTAGACGGAGGCCTCTGGATCAGGAAGCAAGGGGAGCGATGCACCTAGTATGTCTGGAAGGGGAGCTAGGGAAGAAGCAGCTGAGGGTGTTGCGAGTCAGGGGATGGAGCTGAGGAGATCGAAGCGAACGATCATTGCCCCAGATCGCTATACAGGAGAAAACATGGTGAGCTTTGTCTCGTGTTTCTTTGCTGGTCCCTTGGATGAGCGGGAACCAGTGAGCTTTGAGAAGGCCAAAGGCGTGAAGCAGTGGGATTCGGCTATGGAAGAAGATATGGCAGCTCTTGAGAAGAATGAGACTTGGTCTCTGGTGCCCAAGCCCAAGGGTATCACCCCTGTGATATGCATGTGGGTCTACAAGCTCAAGAAGAAGGCAGATGGCAGTTCGAGCGATACAAGGCTCGCCTTGTGGCTCGGCGATTCTCGCAGCAATACGGTGAAGACTATGAAGAGACATTCAGTCTGGTGGCAAAAATGACTTCAGTTCGGTTTGTGATTGCCTTGGCGGCATTTTGGGGTTGGGAGATTTGGCAGCTCGACGTAAAGAATGTGTTCTTGTACGGCGAGATTGACAAGGACATCTTCATGGTCCATCCGCCAGGCTTCGTATCTAAAGATTTTCCAGACTATGTCTGTATGCTGAAGAAAGCCCTGTACGGGTTGAAGCAAGCGCCAAGGGCGTTGTACGGAAAGATTGTAGAATATCTCTTATTCTATGGATTCAGTGCTTCAGGCTCTGACTCGAGCTTGTTCGTCAAGAAGAGCGGGGACCTTCAAGTCATCGTGCTGCTTTACGTCGATGACATGATCGTGACGGGGAATTTGAAGGAAGAGGTAGCAAAGCTTCGGGCTGAGCTATCTATCAGATTTGAGATGAAGGACTTGGGTGAGCTTCACCATTTCCTTGGACTCGAGGTGCAAGAAGGAAAGTGGAGTGCTGGTGTCCCAGGTTGGATATGCGGAGCGAATCGTAGAGCGATTCGGCATGAAGGAAGGGAAGTGCATTTCTACACCTCCGGAGAAGGCCATGAAACTTCGGAAGGATGAGGGGAGGATTCTGGAAGATCCGCTTGTGTTCCGAGCTCTGGTTGGGAGCTTGATTTATTTGACGATCACTAGGCCGGATATTGCTTATGCAGTTGGCAGGGTGAGTCGTTATATGGCGGAACCACGGATGCCTCATCTACTAGCGGCCAAGAATATTTTGAAGTATGTCAACGCGACTTCGGATATGGGTCTCCTATATAGGAGAGATGCGGGCTTCGAGGTGCATGGGTACATGGATGCTGATTACGGGAGAGATTCGGATGATCGGAAGTCGGCGATTGGATTCGTCTTCATGGAGGGCCCCATGGCTATATCATAGTGCAGCAAGAAGCAGGATTCCGTGTCTGTCTCTACCACGGAAGCGGAATACAAGGCTTCGGCCTTGGCAGCTCAAGAAGCCATCTGGCTTAGGAGGTTGGTGGGAGACGTCCATAAGGAGGTTCGGGGTCCGACTCTGCTCCGCGGAGACAATGAGAGTGCTCTCAAACTGGTTACTAATCTAGTTTGTCACGCGAGGACCAAGCATATCGAGATCGAGCATCATTTCATTCGTGAGAAGGTGCTAGAGGGGTCTCTTTCGGTCGAGCATGTTCGGAGTCAGAACAACGTTGCTGACATATTCACAAAGGCACTGGCGAAGGGGCCATTCACTCGGCTGAGGAGTTTACTTGTGTTTTCAACTTCCCACTTCAAGGGGGAGTGTTGAAAATATTGAAGTGGAAGTTGGCGGTCTGGGGAGGAGGTCGTGCGGTCTGGCAAACCGCGCGGTCTTGCGGTCTCCCTCTGCGGTCTGACCTGTTCGGTCTAGTCGCGGTCTCTTCGGCTTGACCGTCGTTCTTCTGTCCAAGGCTGCTGAAGTGAGGCCGCGCGGTCTGGTTCTGTGACCGTGTGGCGGGTTGTTACTTCTGGACTGTGCTGGTCAAGCTGTGACCGCACAGGGTTGGTTCAGGTATCCAGAAGTCCGGTCTAGCGACTGTCTGGGTTCCTGGTAGTGTTCGCCGACTAAGGCTTCTTAGTCGCACGGTCTCTGTTCGCGGTCTCTGGTGGAGGCTGGCAATGCGAACAGGTTGTGTTCGCCGTCTCGTTGGCGAACAGGTTGTGTTTGCGGTCTCGTTGGCGAACACTGGTAGTGGGCGGTTTCTAGGAGGAGTGGCGATCTCCTTGTCTATGTTGAAGCTGGCAAGCTCACTAAGCAGAATGATCTTTTGCTGATCGCGCGGGTTGAACAGTCTGGTCGCGCGATCAAGGGTGGTGTCCCTATCTCATAGGGTGGTGACTGGATCAGGTCTCACATCTATAAATAGGAGCCACTGTAGCAGCAAATTTATCGCACCAAGTGTAAGCTGAACTCGCGCCTAGATCTCGCAGTCTCGTTTTTTTGTGACCGAGCGGTTTGCTGATTGAACTTTCCTTGTGCAGCTTCTGCGGATTGTGCGGGCAGCAGCGGTCACCTCTTCTTCTAGGGTGTTCGGGCAGTCTCGCGGCTTGTAGTGCGGGTTGCTGGAGTTCGGGAGAATCAGTGGAGGTCGCAGAGTTCTCGGTTGGTGTTGTTCAGGTCGCAGGCAGGAAGTTCGGGCGGTCTCATGTTCTAGTCGCGCGGACTCGCAGGTCACACGGTTTGGTGGTCTCAGTTTTCTGACTGCCAGTTATCTTTCTCAGCTTGTATTTTCTTCTGTTTTTTGTGTACTGGCGAAATCATGTCTCGCCATGTATACCTCGCACTGTAATGAAGATTTCTGCAAGTATCAATAAAGATTGTGTTGTTTCATGTGTTTCTGGTTGTTGGATGTAGCTTTGAGTTATACAATTCCTGCTCACTCCTAGATCTACCGAAAATTTCACAGTGCGTGGAGGCGGACAATGAAGGGGAAAATGGTATGCTCTTTTGCATCCATGGAGGTGTTGGACTCGAGTCTTCTAAGAAGTCCAGTATGGCCAGAGTCTTCAGGGATGAAGTCTCTGTTGCCTCTACCTCAGCCCCTGTTCCGGAGGTGGTTGTCTTCAGCAAAGAGGACCTTCCACCCCACGGGAATCCCTTTAATGATGCTCTTGTCATTAAGGCTGTGAAAGAGAATTTCACAGCCGAGAGGATTCTTGTGGATATTGGAAGCTCGATAAATTTATTATTCAAGCCTACCTTTGAAGCCCTGAAGACTGGGAAGCAACTGCTTTCTACCGAAGGGCCCCTCTATGGCTTCTCGGGAGATAAGAAGGAGGTCGAAGGGAAAGTGTCTCTAATTGTAATGATGGGCGGGATCATCAAGCAGACCGAATTCGTAGTAGTAGATGCTCCCAGCAGCTACTACGCAATTTTTGGTAGACCCGTCCTCAACAAGTATAGAGTCGTAGTCTCTACGTTCCATCTTGCCCTCAAATTCTCTGCTCAAGGGAAGCAGTTTAGGGTTAGGAACGACCCTAGGCTGTCCCAGGAATGCTATGTCAAGACTATTAGCTTTGTTGACATAGCCTCCCAGTTGGGGGTCGAAGGTGAAGTATTGGTACCTCTGAGTTCTGAGTGAGGAGGTCTCAGTACCTGAGATTAAGTTCATTTCTAGCTGCTTAGCTAGCCTTCTTTTTTCTAGCTTTAAGCTTCTCTGAGCCTCCTTAAGGTTGTTGCTTGTAAATGACTTTGATTTCAATAAAGCTTGCCTTTCTTCATCTCTTTTTTCAGTTGTTTTCTATCCCACTCTACTTAGACCATTTTCTGGTTATTTATCTTCTACTTCATTGGCCACTCTTCTTAGGCCACTTTTCAGTTCTCTCTAGCTCATTTTTTATCGATGTGCTCAGGTCAAAAAATGGAAGTCATAAGAGAATCTGTTTTAGGGGATCAGGAGGTTGAAGTTGAAAGTAGAGCTGAGGGAACTCACTTAGAACCTTCTTAGGGTATCTAGGTTGTTCCAGTTGAAGGAGATGAGGGCATGGTGCTTTCAATTAATGCAGAGCTTTCCAAAGTTGAAAAGGAGGAGCTAGTGGCTTGTTTATTTAGAAATCTGGATGTGTTCGCTTGGTCAGCAGATGACATGCTAGGGATGAATCCTGATGTAGCTTGCCATCATCTAAACATAGATCCAGCCTTCAAACCAGTTATTCAGAAGAAACGGGCAGTATCAGTTACTTTAGCCAAGCATATTAGAGAAGAAGTCTAGAAACTTCTCAAAGCTAATTTTATCCAGGAGGTTCAATATCCTGATTGGGTCACAAATGTGGTTATGGTAAAGAAGCCTAGTGGTAAGTGGAGAATGTGTGTAGACTTCACTAAGCTCAATAAGGCTTGTCCGAAGGATTGCTATCCACTACCTAGGATAGATTCTTTGGTTGATTCAGTAGTCGGATTTCCATGCATGAGTTTCCTAGATGCCTTTTCAGGCTATCATCAAATCAGAATGCACAAGCCTGATATTCCTCACACCTCTTTTATAACAAATGATGGGTGTTTTTGTTATAAGGTCATGCCTTTTGGTTTGAAGAATGCAGGTGCAACCTATCAGAGGGTGATGGACTTTGTATTCAAGAAGCAGAAGAGCGGAAATCTTGAGGTATATGTATATGATCTTCTCATCAAGATCAAGCCGTTTCCAACTCACTTGATGGATCTTGAAGAGACTTTCTCAACTCTCCGAGTATTCAATATGAGGTTGAATCCACTGAAGTGTGTATTTGGGGCTAGCAAGGGTAAATTCTTAGGTCATCTTCTAACTCTAGTTGGACTTGAGCCTAATCTAGATAAGGTGAAGGAAATTCTTGAAATGGCACCTCCGAGGTCGCCAAAGGAGGTTCAGCAGCTGGGAGGCAGAATGGCAGGGTTGAGCCGATTTATATCTCGGTCAGGAGATAAGGGTGCTCCCTTCTTCAGGACTCTCAGGAAAGCTTACAAGTTCTTATGGACCAAAGAGTGTGATTCAGCATTTGATCAGCTGAAGAGACAGTTAACTTCAACTCTTCTTCTCCAGAGCCCCCGTGAGGGTGAAGATTTATTTTTATATTTGGGTGTTGGATCTGATGCAGTTAGCTCAATTTTGGTCAGAGAAGAAAAGAAGAAATAGTTTCCAGTTTATTATGTCAGTAGGATTCTGAAGGATGCAGAATCCAAATATCCGATACTAGAGAAACTTGCCTTAGCTCTTATTATCTCAGCCAGAAAGCTTAGACCTTATTTTCAGGCTCATTCTATTCAGGTGGTCACAGATTTACCTCTAAAGAATGTGTTAAAAAATCCAGAGCACTCAGGCAGACTGGCCAAGTGGGCTATCGAGTTAAGTGAATTCAGCATCTCATATGTTCCTCGAACAACAATTAATGCTCAGGTATTAGCGGACCTCTTGATTCATATAGCGGGCAGAGAATCTGAAAGTGATATCAGAAGGCCTCTTCCTTGGATAATTTATGTTGATGGAGCTTCAGGAAAAAGTTCTTCAGGTGCAGGGGTAGTCTTGATTAATTCAAATGGGGTCATATTAGATCAAGCTCTGAGGTTTCATTTTTCAGTCACCAACAACCAGGAAGAATACAAGGCTCCCTTAACAGGACTACGTTTTGCCAGAGAATTGGGTATTGAGGATGTTGAGGTGAAAATAGATTCATTGGTTATGGCATCTCAGGTAAACAGTACTTATGGGACCAGGGAACCAATCTTGAAGAGGTATCAAAATCTAGTGAAGCAAGAGATTGGAAAGTTCAAGAGTTTTACTATTCAACACATCCCGAGAGCAAAAAATTCAGATGCTGATCAGCTAGCTAAATTTGGGTTACTGTCAGGTGGAACTACCTCAGATCTGTTTCATCCGGCGATTGAGGAAGACTCGGTGATGCAGATCGATCATAAATCTTCCTGGATGGATCCTTTTATCTTGTATCTCTTATCAGGGGAGTTTCATGATAGCATTAAAGATAAGAAAAGGTTCAGATTAAAGGCAGCCAATTATTATCTGATTTCAGGTATCTTGTATCGGAAAACTTTTTTAGCTCCCTAATTCAGGTGTATTTCAGAAGAAGAAGTTCCAGTTGTTCTCCGTGAAATGCATTCAGGTGAGTGTGGCAGTCATTCAGGTGCAAGGACTCTGGAAAAGAGAATTCTGAGGCAGGGATATTTCTGGCTCAGATATGGGAGGATGCAGCTGATTATGCTAAGAAGTGCATTCAACGTCAGAAGATTGCTCTGCTTCAGCATTGACCTGCTCAGCAGTTGAAATCCATTATGACTCCTTGGCTGTTCGCAGTATGGGGGATGGATCTTCTTGGACCTTTTCCAACTACAAGTGGACAAAGGCGTTTCATTCTGGTTATGGTAGGTTACTTCAGCAAATGGATTGAGGCAAAAGCTTTAGCAAAGACAACTACTCAGATAGTAAAGAGCTTCATCTGGAGTGAAATTATATGCAGGCATGGAATTCCTATGGCTATAATAATAGACAATGGACCTCAGCTTAATAATTCTGAAATGATCAACTTCTGTGATGAAGTAGGAATTGAACTTCAGTTTGCGTCAGTCCATCATCCTAGAAGTAACGGTCAGGTAGAAGCAACTAATAAGTGTATCTTAAATCTACTTAAGAAGAAGGTAGAAAATATCAGAGGCAATTGGGCAGAACAACTCCCGGCAATTCTATGGACTCTTAGAACTACTCCAACAATTGCAACTGGTGAGACTCCCTTTAAATTATCTCATGGTTCAGAAGCTCTAATTCCAGTCGAGTTTGATGTGAAAAGTCCCAGGGTCTTACTAGCTAATCAAAATGAAGACATCTGGATGGAAGGTAATGACGAAGATCTCAAATGTAGTCCCGTCTTAATTGAAGAGTTAAGAGATGAATCTATAGTAAGGTAGGAAGAAGTGAAAAGGAGAATGACAAGGCACTTCGATAAAAGCATAAGGGTCGAGGAGTTCATTATTGGTGATATGGTTTTAAAAAAGGTCGATGAGCAGCTAGATCTAACTCAGTTGGCAAGTTAAATCCAAATTGGGCAGGGCCTTATATCATAAAAGAGGTGCTGAAAAATGGAGCATATCGCCTCAATACTTATGATGGAAATGAGATCGCCAACACCTAGAGTGGGGACGACTTGAAGCGCTTCTACTCTTGGAAGCTTGTCATCTTTTTTCCTCTCTCCCCCTGAAAATAATGTACTCATTTCTTACGATGCATTCATTCAATACAATTACTGACACAATTTTCCTATGTGTTTTGTGAGGATACCCTGATGTGGAAATAAGATGCGAACTTAAGTAGCACCAAGGCAGATATCGTCGGATCACACCTGAACCCCCATGAATTGATGTTGAGCGTAACACCTACATTGACCACAGATTGCAGGGAGATTTTGCTTCCGTGTAGCAGTAGCTCACCAATCTCATATGAGAGGGTTCTATGTGAAATCCCAGATCTTGGACGATATGTGAGCACACCACTGCATCAAGTGAGGTCTTGGTGAATGCCACCTATGTCGTACCTTCAGATAGTGGCATCAATCCTTCACAGCATGTTACACTCGAACACTACTTGGCCAGTTCTTCTTGAGATGAGTTCTATCTGAGATAGGAGCAGTCTTACTCTGAGACTACCACCTATGTGAGGAGGAGAGGTGCCCATCTCCTTGAGAGTTTCAGACCGCTGCAGTCGACTCTCCCTTGAACCGAAAGGGTAACTTCGTTTGTTTCCCATCTCATGACCATGCCTAGGTCATCTCTTCTGTTCTTCCATATATGACAGTAAGGTCATTTCTTCCTCTCTCCCACCCACACGACCTTCAGGGTTGTTTCTTGGGGGTGGCACAACTTTGATGACCTCTCTGAGGAAAGCAATGTGGTCGCTTTTTAGCACACATCTGTCAGAGTTGGTCATCTCAGGTTGTGCCCCCTTTTTTCTTCCCTCTGAGATCGAGCGATCTCGAGAGCTTCTGTTTTGGGCAGGGAGGCCTTGGAATTCCTAAAGCCTTCGCATGGGTTTTTTCCTTCCTGGAATCTCAGTATGGAGATCGAGCGGTCTCCGTCCTCAGATCGCTGCTTCTGGAAATCTTGGCATTATGAAAAAAAATTTGAGTCCTTTTTACGAAGCAGTCTCAGGTTCTCTAGGCCTCAATCTAAAAAGGATTCTGAGGATTATTTTTAAAGGCAAGAAGTTGGAGTGATCCGAATATTGAGATCGCCAATACCTGGATTTGATGGTTTTATATGCTTGCTCATGCTAATAGTAGAGCAGGAGCAATCTGAGAACTCCGGCTGATGACATCTCAATCTGGATGAATTTTTCGGCTAAGTATTTCATCAGGAGCTGTATGCGGCTTAGAGGGCGCTATATCTTTTTATGGGCATTCAATATGCTTTCTATGAATAAGTGTTTTAGCAGGCTTTAAGCGCGATCCATATCGCCCGAATACAAGAATGGCTGGGTTCATTTAGAAAGCAAGCTAAGTAATTAAATTAATCTTAAAATCGCTCGGTCTCGTTTCAGCTCGCTTGGTCATTTTGGAAATATTTTACGAGGTTGTTTAATCTTAAGTATCACATTAAAAAGCATGAAAGCAAATAAACTTAAAACCAGATACTACGAACAGATAAAGGTATGTAAATTTTTTCTTTCATTTCTACTTAGTTCAAAAACAATTACAGGTAGAGCGGTCTAAAACCTTACCGCTGCATCAAAAACCAAACCATCAAGAAAAGGAAAACCTATCCTCCTAATTCTTCTTCTTGGAGGGAGACTCTTCATCTTCAGATGAGCCGGAATCGGCGCTAGTTTCGCTCGAACTGGAGGATTTCATATGAGAGCCAACATTTGACTTTGCCGCCGAGCTTTGTTCCTCATCAGGGTCGAACTGGCTCCCACTCGCCTCGCCCCCATCCCTGTCCACCAGCATGTCTATGTCAGCATTGAGGAAGTCATCCAAAGCATCAAAATCGTCATGCGTGACCGATCGATCTACTCTGAGTTCGCCCTGCATCCTTTCATCCTCTCCTTCATAATCAGCTCCAGCCCCGTCTTCTTCTATTTCTCTTTCCTCTCCCCCCCCCTCCTCTCCTTCTTATCAGGACTCTCTTCTTCTTCTACTTCCTTTTCCCTTTCCGCCTGGAGAGCAGCGGCCTTAGGGAATAAGGTCGAGAAGCTGGCATCCTCTAGAATCTGGACGCCACTATCTCGCAAATTGAAGATGGTCATTTCAACCGCCTCACTTATCTCCTTCAGCATCACCTTCTGGTAACCTGGGTTATTTTCATCATACATTTCACTTTTTGTTTTCTACAAGAAAAAATTCAGGTCAGACAGCTTGATCTAAACGAAATGGTGTGAGGGGAGAAAAATCAGATCGCTCGGTCTAAATACCTCCAGTTCGACCTTGATGGTCAAGTTCTCCTGCATATATCTTCGCAGCAGCCTCCCCATATGATGGCAGAAGACCTCATGTCTGAGGCCGGTCTGCGAGCACATGTCTGGGATAAGGCTGTCCTCCCAGCTGTAAACTTCTTTGAAGTTTTGTTCGCCATACAAGCAGTCGGGACCGCGCTAGCATGGCGGGTAAGCTCGCCACCCCAGTTCGGAAGGCATGTAAAAAAACCCCCCGCGCGCATTCCTTTTACGTCCCACTTCATGAGCGGTCTCCATATGGTATCCGTCATGGAATGCCTATAACCGTATAAATCAAAAGACTTATCGGAATAACCTGAAGGTCCAGCGGTCTTGGATTGATACCGCTCCTGGTCTCTCTTCAACCTTTTCTCCCTCTGGGTAAGCTCCCCTTCCAGAGCGTAAGGTAAGGCAAGGGGAGCTCGTAAGACCGCTGCAGGAAAAAATGTTTCATAAGTTAAATATTTTTCATATAAAGTGGTCTGAGCATTGAGATCGCAGGAACTCACTATCTTTTCGCTTGACGGAGGAAACTTGAGCCCACAGTTCCACATAATGCTCCAGATCGGCTTTGTGGTCCTTGAGCATCTCCTTGATCTGATTTTCTACTCCAGAAAGGGTCTTCGGTTTCTGGAAGACCAATTCATCTCGAAGCTTGGGATGAGTCCGGAGGTCGCCAATCTCCCCTGGAAGATCAAAAATCTCTCCGCCCAGTTTGGAACCTTGTTGGGCAGGTTAACCACTTTCAAACCGCTGCATATGAAATACAGCAGGCACTTGAAATCGTTTTTCTTCGGGCTTTCCTTCAAAATCTTCAAAGTAAAAAGAGATCTGAATAAGTCCAGAGTGAACCTCACTCTGACCGATCTCAAGTAGCAGATATAAGTGAAGATCAGCGCGATGGAGTTAGGTGGAAGCTGTCCAGGTACGAGCCTGAAATATTTGAAAACTTTCTTCATATCCCACGCTAAGGGGAAGCAAAAACCATGGTTGAAGTGATCGATCGGTATGGCGATCTCATTCTCCCCGCAATGGTCGAGGCGCTCACCTGCAGCAGGCAGGCGGATCATTATCTGTGAACTCATCGGATAGTCCTTCAAAAATTCTTAGAGGTCGACCTGAGAAAGACGACAGGGTCGTTGCTCGGTCTTAAGGAAAATCTTGCAGGCACCAGCTCGCGTGGACACCATTGTTCAGAAACTTCAGACCGCTTGAACGAAGAACTTCAGAAGAGCGTAGTTAATGAAGCCACCAACCGGGTATTTATAGCCCCAGAAGCAATCATGATGTGATCATTACAGATTTTGAACTAGAGATCTCTGATCTAGATCTCGCAAGCTCAGAGAACAATTCAAAATTTTAGAGCATCTAACATCAGAAATTCCAAACTATACAGACAAAAGCGAGCTCAAACAAGAGACCGCGGTAGGAAATTTGCATAATATATAAAGTCAGATCAAGCAGTCTCAGAACAGACTTTCCAGGAGGTAAAAATAGACAAAAGCACAAGATAAAAGCATGAGGTAAAACGAACTGAAACATATATATACCGTAGTCATAGTTCTCAAAAAATCTCAAACGAATTTTTTAGTTCATTTTACAAACCACAAACAGATAAAAATTATAACTATTTCAGAGGATCTTTCTTCTTTCCTAAGCAGGCCACCCTGTTTTGAAGCTTGTTGACCGATGTAAGTGTCATACAAATGCGTGTATTGGCATCAACAACATATCGCTGGAGATCGCCTGCATCTCATTTCAGCTCCTCCCAATTGATGAATTCCTTCTGGTCCACGCGGTCATCAGGAACAACACTTGACGATCCTGCGACCAAAGGAGCAGAAAACCTGTCCTCAATTGAGAGAATGCGGTGTGCAAGGCGTCGATTTTTCCTCTAAAGAAGATGGTCTCCTCTTTAGACTCAAGGAGTCTTTTACGGAGATCGGTCACCTCCTCTTCCAGCTTCTTCCTTCCATCCTTCTCCCGTTGCTCGAGCGACCTTCGCTGATCATTCAACTTCTGCTCACATTGAGCCGAGACCGTGCGGAGTACCTTGACATCATCTTCCTCCCTTGACTTGGCCGCCAACAGCGCCTCATCCTTCTCCAGTAGCCTCTTCTCGAGCTCCTTCTCCCGGGTCTGGAAAATATGAACTACTTGCATGAGAGGAGATACAACTACAGGAGGTGGAGGTAGATCGACCCAAGGGGTAGCAAACCCAGTCTCTTCCAGCAGCCTTTGGGCCTCCTCATCTTCTCCTGCAGTCAGAAAAGTAGTTCGATCGGCGACGGTCAAAAAATAAGATCAACAAACATACCATTCATACTTGGAGAAATAGAAACATGGCGGTCAGAAAAGTAATCCCGAGAGGCCTTAGTAACCGCAGGTGCAGTGGTCAGGATCAGGTGGTCTGGATGCCTTCGACGCTCGAGGTCCATCCTTTCTAATTGTTTTTTCTGTGACCTATCTCCTTCTTTTCTTCGTCGTTTCAGCTCTTTAGAACTGAGGAGAATGTCATCGGTCTCAATGAGGACAACATCACGACGTCGAGCCAGAGATTGTGGCCTAATGTAGATGGGCAGAGAGATATCATGTGGAGCGGTCAAGTGAAGCTTATCAGACCAGATAACAGAAATACCAACCGCGCGGTCTGCCGCCTGCCTCACTAATCCGGCATCTTCCTCAGAGGTCAGAGGTCTTCCACCAGAGAGAATCTCCTTCTCCTTGCACAGCTGAGCCTCCAAATCCAGCTGCTTTTCTTCCTCTTCCTCTTTCTCATCTTTCGTCCCATGGTCCTCTCCTTCTCCGCGATCTTCTTCTTCTCCTCCCCCGCACTCCCCTTCTTCACCTTCCTTCTGGGAGGTATCCAAGACTATTTCGATCTCCATTGTGCTCGATGTGATCTCCTCAGGATCACCTTTCATTTTCTTCCTCTTCCCTTCCTTAGATCATATCTCCTTGGATCTCATTTCCTCTCTCCTTCTCTTCATATCTTTCTTCTTCTCTTTCTTCTTCTTCTTCTCCTCCTTCTCTTCTTCTTTCTCTTCTTCTTCTTCTCCCTCTTCATCCTCTAGTCCCGCGACCTGATTAGTTAATCCGCGCGGCCTCATCCTCAGTTACCGCGATCGCCTTTTTATAAGCATCAGGCTCCTCCTCCTTAGGATCATCCTTTGTTTCCTTCCACGATTCCTTTTTCCTTTCTTCTTCCTCTTTTCTCCTCCTCTCCACTTCTTCCTTTTGTAGCTGCATCTCAGCATCAAGAGAGGCCCTAGATTGTTTGTCTATCTGCTCCATCATCCACCTCTCCAGGTCAGCCCGCTCCAACTGGTTTTCAGACTTGACGATGACAGGAGCAGCTGGCGTGTAGCTTCCTGGACCGAGTAGAGCCCGAGACTGCTGCTTCTCAAAGGGATCGAAGAACTGCAAGGAAAGAAAAACGGACATTAGCAAAGAGCATCAGGAGAAAGTCTTGAGATCGCAGCTACCTGCAGAGGAGCAATCTCAAGAGGTCCGACAGGAAATCGAACACCGGCAGGCTTGACCAGAAGGGTCTTGGCAAGAAGCTTCTTTTCAACCTTTTGCTTCTTCACCACAGCCTCCTGATCTTTGATTTGTTGTCTCAGCTTGATAGCTGAAAACACCTTCTCCTTGAGACCGACCACGATCTCCTTAGAAGTTGCTCCAGCGATCTGAATCTCCAGCTTCTTTCGAGAATCACGGATCAGAACATCTGCTCGAACAGACTCAATGGTCTCTGAAGATGAACCCACGATGTTCACCAAGTTTGAAGTCGGTGGAGGGGGAACCTGCACCGGCACACCTCCAGTGTCATCTGCAGCGATATCCTTGACCGCTACCCTCGAAGGTTCAACTGTGAATGCATTCTTTAAAGGACATTTGATTGATTTTTTCTTTTGGGAGCAGCGGTTTCTTCGAAGTCACAGGAGGGATAACACCTTTCTCCGCTACTACACTCTTCAACAAACCCATGATCAAGCAGTTGGAGCGAACTCGGGATTCAGACCGCCTTAATGAAACTTTTATCTCAGGGATCCAGCACCGATACAAATGAAAGGGCCTCCAGGACTATTTATAGCCCGGAAAAAAAGATTAAAATAGTCGAGATTTCTGCGATCTTCGCGGTCTAAAGTCAACATTTCCGAAGCACCTCGGAACTTGAAAATGTGTGGGGATTAAGTTCCCCAAAAGATCACTACATCTGTTTTACAAGGGAGTTCGTGCGATCTCAAGCATCAGATTGTTCCAGCCGGTTGACCGCATGGTCTCATTTCGAGATCGCCTAGCTCAGTTAGCTCATTTCCAGCAGCGAGCTCATTAGTTCGGGCTGCCAATCGTCTCCGAGTCTGCGCGGTCTGTGTCCACCTTTCATTTCTGATATTAGCGCACCAGGTAATCTCTCACCTCGGCCCAGCTTTTTCTGACCCCCGGGCAGCCCGTAATCTTGGAAGCTACCCGTTTGGGCAATCTCTGTGTCTATAAATAGGGGGTAGGGCTCCCCAGAAAAGGACTTTTGGAGGGGAAAGGAATCAAGCCTTGAGCAAATTGTGGAGCCAAGCGGTCTCGATTTCATCTCATTTTTATCTCCTCAGCCCGATCTGCTTCGACCCTCTTACAACCTCTTTTCTGTGTTTTCGTAAGATCACCCACATTTAAGAGTTGTTAGTCGCAGGAAGTCTTGACTCGTCGCTCGGCGACACCCAATTTGGTGCTCTTAGCCACCTAGTAACCGACAGTCCTAAGTTTCTCTTTCGATTCTCAAGTGCGAGTTGTGGAGGTGCAATTTTTGCATCAACTCTTAGCTAAATCTATTTCAAGTAAAATTTATCAATTGAAACAAGAACCATAATGTTCAATAATTAACCCTAAATCATAATTCAAAAAATAAAAGATGTGTCTAAATCTATTACAGGCATTGATTCATAATTCCCAAATCAAATCAAATCTGGATCATTTTGACATTTCCACGGATGTAGGAAAGTTATACTTTCACAAAGCAACAAAGAAGCAAGGTGCGGTTTTGAGTCTGGACGGAGTCAACAACAACAAAAAGCCAACAATGGCAACAAGCAGCAAAGTGCGACTATTCCCTTGGAGACATGGAGGAGACCAATTAACAGAAGGAATTGGACGCACGAAGAAGACAAGCAGTATTATCTGTCAGCCTGGACGCACGAAGAAGGCAAGAAGTTGTCAGCCGGTAGTTGTGAGTTGGGGACTTGGGGCTCGGTAGTCAGCAGAGTCGCATCGAGAGCTAGGATTGACTGTTGAGCGGAGGAACCGAAGAAGGATTATTGAATGAAAATTAAAAAAAGGCATGGGCACCTATAAGTTATAATTTATAAATTATAAATCTCATACTTAATAACTTAATAGTATTTAATGCCTGGAATTGTGAGTAGGTGGGTTGCTTTCCCAAGGGCCAAGGTTATGAATGCGGTTTGCAGTTTCCAAGGGCCAAGGTTATGAAAGCGGTTTGTGGTTTCCTAAGGGCCAAGGTTATGAATGCGGTTTGCGGTTTATAAATCATATACTTAATACTAAACTATAAATCTTATACTTAGTTTTACTAATAGGCGTTTTGTGGTTTTCATGTACACTTATAGTCACGGTGCAGTGCGGTTTGCTCGATTTTAGGAGCCCAAAACTGCACATAACCGAGCAAGGTGCGATTTTCAGATCCCTAAAGCCACATCGCACCCGATCAGTTCAGTTTGAAATGCGGTGTGATTTTCGATTTTCCTGCACAACTCTACATGAAGATCAAAGGTGGTCTCCCTGGAGATCAAAGGTGATCTCCACGGAGATCATTACTAACATTCTAAAGCCAGAAATTACTTGAACTCACTTTTTCCTTATGTCGATAGCAAGGTCGCCCGAGCTATTCGAACACTACCCGATGCCGACGAGAGTTATAAAAATAGCCAGAGATAGCTTCAGAGCTTCCTTGGCATCAACAGAATGTCCAAGTAGTCGGAGAAGAGTCCAGTACCAAATTCCACAAGTAAGAATGAACATGGCGTTTAAAGTTCTTGGAAATCCATTATTTTAATTGACGGTTTTGATTTTGCCATATGTCGTCACAGGATAAACCTGGGCATAGATTTGAACAAAAAATCCACCCATAACAGGGAAGCTATGGATCCGGATCCCTTGGAGTTCGTGCGGGAACTCTAGGGTGGAGTTAAATCCAACGGCGCGAAACCCCTCAACTCCATCAATCAAACGGCTACCTGAATTTATCTGTTAGAAGACAAAAAAACGAAAAGTAAAAAAAAAAACTAAAAAATATATAAAAAAATAAGGGGCTCCAACGGGCGAGATCGCGCGCGAACTCAATCCAATGGGCGAGATCACGCGAACTCCACCGCGGAGTTCCCGCACGAACTCCAGGAGATCTGAATCCGGGAAGCTATTGCGTCCCATGGAGAAATGAACCAGACCAATTCTATCAAGCCACGTTGCCAACCCAAATCCCAAGGCAAAAATGTATTGCACATTGAACCCGTTTTCGGTACATATACGTACCTAATCTGGGAGGTGCGCGAGCAAATCCAACCGTAGAATCTCGCGATCAACGATCGAGATGAAATACATCTGAAATACTCCTCCAAAACATCTGAAATACTCCCGCAATACATTCTGAATATTAATCTGCACCGTTGGATCTCGCGATCCTACGATTGAATATGCTCGCATACCTCCGGGAGGTGGCATACCTACCCAAAAATTTTGGGAATTTATATAGGCAGCCCGCGTTTGGCTATTGGCAACCCGAAAAACAACAAAAAAGAACTTAAAAATAACCCAAACCCCCTCTAATAGCAGCCCTAATATTTTCTCCCTTTCCTATCTCCCGTGCTTTCTAACTCCCGAAACCCTTCCGCTGCATTTCGCCCAGCACGCCGCCTCCCGCTCGGACGGGCGAATCGACGCCGCCGGCCACCGACGATCGCCGGAGAAGGTGGCTCAGAACTCCGGCGAACTCCTCTGGGTGGTTCGTTGTTCACCCTTTTGCATTAGGGCATCGATAACAATGTAATTTTTTCGTGCTTTTCTTTGGCAGCCCCTTCGATTCTGAGCTGGAGTTAGGGGCGCTGCTGCCTAGTCGCATCATGCTCCATGGGGAAGCATAATAAGCGAGCTGTTGGAGTTTCGAAACACTCTTCTTGTTTCGTCTCTTACGAAAAGAGTTACGTGCACCTTCTTCTGCCATTGTCGTTGATGTGGAGGTCATTAATGTCATTGTCGCTGATGTGGATGTTGATAAGGTCGATCTATTATATCCTGCATGTTCTCAATGAAATTGTTTGCACTCCTAGCGTTTGTGGAAATGCCCCAATGAAATTGTGAGAGTTATTATGTAATTTCTCCTGTGTGGGTTGTTGATTCACAGTTATTAGTGTTTTCCCATTGCATCGGAGTTATTTGCTGCAAACTAATAGCGTTGCTACAAAAATTACTGCAACATAATTATAACTTATTATACAGATACATTTAAATGGAAGTTTTGTGACAAGTGTGTGCAATGGTTAGTTCTTTAACAAGTGTGTGCGATATGGTTAGTTATTTAACAAAACTTATTTTTTATTAATATGTTTGTTTGAGTTTCTTTAAAATTAATATTTACTATTATTGGTTTACTTTTATTGTGCAGGAGATTCATTTTGTGGGTGAGACTAAGGAGTTCACAATTTAGTTATGCTTCATTATTAGTTCTTATTATATTCTCATTTTCAGTATTTGTATAAGAACAGTGGACTGCTTATTTTTATCATTAATTGTTATTTTTTTGGTTTAATGGACTGCTTATTTTTGGTTACATACTAGTCCTTATTAATGTACTGCTTACTTTGTATAAGAACAATGGATTGCAAACATGTTTAATGATTTTTTAATTTTGGGCTGCCAATAGCGGTAGTGAAAATGGGGCTGCAAATTTTGGACTCCAAGATGATCACGGAGATTTCACGAGAAACAAAATGATTACATGGAGATAGAACGGGTTGGCCGTTTCTTTTTTGCTTTTGAGGTTCTGATATACCCGGAGCCCGGACGCAAAACGTTCAGTCAGTTATGATATTCCGTCGGCAGCTTCTTCGCCGTGGAAATGTGCTCTGCGCTTTTAAGCATGCTGGGATTAGTGTCGTCGTTGCTGAGCTAACCCTTCCTTCATTTCTAGGTTTTATTGCTTTGTTACTTCTTCACCTCTTCGCATTGGTATTCAGCTGTCTTGATGTATGCTAGTACCGAACTAGAACTTTGCTTATATTATATGGTCTGTTTTTGACTCATTTGGGAAAAAAATATGATATGTTGCATACGATTGAAATGTTGAACGAACATGTTGAAGTTGTTCATGGTACAATTATGGTAGAGAATTCGTACAATCCATTATAAGTTGTTAGCGGTGCTCCAAGATCTTGAATTATGTTGATTTTCAGTACATGGGTTCACACCTCAAACTCAGAGGGAATGCTCGGTCGTTCTTTGCTTCCCCCTTGCAGTAACTTTCAGAAGCCAGTTCATTATCTTCCGTCAAAGGCTTCAAGAAACCTAGTACAAATAAAGGCAATGGTCATAGATGGAAGCCAAAATCATCCTCCTTTGAAAAGAAGGAAACCCCTTATAGCTGTTCTTGAAGTCCCAGGTGTTATATGGAGGAAAACCTTGCAACCGCTAAGTAATTTTGGGTTTGGTCAGAGGAGTATTTGGGAAGGTGGTGTTGGACTATTTTTTGTCTCCGCGGTGGCACTTGTTACTCTGAATCTTGTATGGTTGAGGGGATTTCATTTGAGATCACAGTTGAGGAAATATCAAGCGGTATTTGAGTTCTCCCAAGCTTGTGGAATCTGCGTCGGAACACCAGTTAGAATAAGAGGCGTGACTGTTGGGAAGGTTGTTCATGTGAACTCTTCCTTAAAGTGTATTGAAGCAGTTGTTGAGGTATTTATTTCAAGCAGCTTCCATTCGCATGAGGTCTTACAAAAATTTCAACTGTAGTTTGCATGGTTATTAGTTAGCAGCCAAGCCACTTCAAGGAGTTGATTTCTCTGAGTTCCCTCATCATGAGCATCATTATCCTCATCATAGTCTTATCCCAACTAGTTTCTTAGCGTCTTTTGCAGCAAATGATTCTCTTTTCATCAAGATTTCTGATCTTTGGCAGTTCTGGTTTTTTAACTTTCTTCTGATGATGTTAATGCTCTACCAATGTGTAAAAGTTTATGCATTACTGATGTGAACTTTTATTTATTTAAGTTAAATGGGGGGCAGGGTAATTTTGTAATTGGCCATCTAGTATAAATGACTTTGGGGGTTAGGGTTTTGTTATCTTTTTTGCTGTGATGTTGAATGTATGTTGTGTTGCCTGCTCTTGGTAGAACCGGGAGTTTTCCCCTTCTCCGACTGATCGAACCGTTCAGGGGCTGTCCCCTTAGGTGAGATCCCTGTATCTTTTATCCCCTAAATTTCTAGTGAAGCATCCTTCTCCTGGTTTTGGCTCTACTTGTTCTTGGTTGTTTTGGTAGTGATTGACTATAGAGATTGTTGCACATCAGCTGTTGCTGAAGGTTCTTAGCAAAGGTATCAGAGCCTCGACTGTGCGTGGTTGTTGGCGCCGGCTGACTCAACTCGCTCGCAAGACATTTCGCAGGAGGTGGCTGCCCTCCGCGAGGATCAAGCATTACTCCATCGCAACCAGGATTCCATGCAAGTAGAAATTTTATTTAAACATTTCATTTAGATTTGTTCTACTTTACATATTTTAATGGATACTGATAAATAACAGATTTAGGTATCCAAAGGGGACCAAGTGGGATGGTTCCTTTGGGGACCCAAATACATCATGTTGATTTTTGGGAAAACAAGGATAAGTGGACCCTTTCAATTGACATTAATGCGTCATTCTTAAGTATGAGTCTTCATTCATACCTTGGAATAGTATTATTATTATGCATCAAATTTTCATTATAATTATTTTTATCTTGAGTCTTAAAGAGATAATGATTCTTTAAACCATTTTTCATAGGAAATTTGTGTAAATTTAATTTTAAGTTGGGTGAAAGATGATTTTGTAAATGATAGTGATTAGGATTTTGATTTACAAATACTGTGTTTTTTACTTCCATTAATAGAACTCAACATGTTTCTATGATTAAATATTCTACTAGGTATATGTTTTTATAGTTTTTAAAATACTAGTAGAAGCATTGATGGGATTCCATCGGATCGTGCACACGAAGGAGCAGGACCCACGTTCATTTATTCCCGCCGGAAGACTTGATCGGATCGCCGATCCGACTCCGCGGTTGCGTCCGGCACGTCGCCGCGAGTCAAAATCATATATTTATGTATTTGTTTCGGACATGTATTTATTTATTTAAGGGTTAAACCCACCGGCCAATCATAGCCGTTGATGGGGATGCCCTAATGCTAGTTTTTCTTATAAATAGGACTAGAGGGCTGGTTTAGAGTCATTGCTGATTTTGGAGAATACTATTCCCGGAATCCGGTGATCAAGCCTCGGTGCCGAAGCCGTGGAGCCCTAGGTGGTGACTCCTAGTGGTGGAAACTCCTCCCCAAGGTAACCCTAACCTTTCCCCATCTTCTCCCCCTCCCAAATCTCCCTAGCTGCCGCCAGCCCCTCTCCTACAGCCGCTGCCCCTCCTGCAGTCATAGCCGAACCCCTCCTGCCCAACCCTATCTCAGCCGCCCAACTCCTCCACCTTCTTTCAGTCCAGCAGCCATCCGCCGGCCTGCTACTGGCCGCCCCCTCCATTCCTCAGCCCGCCGACCTGCTGCAGATCAGCAGCCAGCCCGCCGGCCTGTTTCAGGCCGCCCTCTCCAATCCCGCAGCCCGCCGGCCTCCTTGTGGCCGGCCGACCACTTGCCACCTTCCCTCCCTCCAAACCACCAACTCCTCTCATTCTCCCCTTCCCCACAACAACCCTACCCTCCTATTTTCGTGGATCCACCTTCCCAAACTCCCCAAAATTTCAGATCCGATCAGATCTGAAATTTCCCCTCCCCGACCCGTTATTTCCCCACCGTTTACCCCGTCGTTGCCCGGATCCGATCCCTAACGTCGGATCTACCACTCTCGTGCCCGGATCCATCCGTATTTGTCCGGATCTATCCGTTTCAGCCCTCCCATCCCGTTTTCCACCGTGGACAGCCACCAACCACATCCCCGGTCCGGATCTACTCCTCCAAATCCGCTGTTTCCATTGCTCCAAACCAGCCCCTAGTTGTGAGTTATTTCATCGTGATTTAGTTGTATTATTTCTTGATATTATTATTGGATAATCTAGTATTGTGCTTGGATTTGGCTTGTGGAATTTTGTGTCGATTGAGTACTAACTTGCAGGAGGAGCTATTCGCCGCACGCTTTGCTTTGGCCCTCCGAGCGGAGGAAAGCCAACTAAATTCGCTCAATATTAAAATTATTCTCTTGTTGCGATTATCCGTTTGTGGTGTTAAATTTTCATTGCTCAATTAATTGTTGTCGTCATCGACGGTTGTGTCGCATATAGAGTCTAGGAAATGCACCCCCATAGCCTACCCTACATCAGTTGGTATCAGAGCCCAGGTCGGGCCATCTTGCATGCTCCGTAGTGGTAGGACATTTAGAAGCATGGTAGATCCGCAAGTCACCCACGAGCGAGCGGCCGGTTCGAATTCGAGCGCCGCCACCACGGATTTTGAGCGCCTTATGTTAGACCGTTTTGATGCCTTGGGTACACAGTTCACCAACATGCGTCGTGACGTCGCCACAGTGAACCAACGTCTAGATCGGTTAGAAAATGTTAGGAATATTCCGACACCCCGTGACGAGGAGATTGAGGACGACCCTGACAATCTTCCCCATCGAGATCAGAGGGATAGGGACGATCCACCACCGGAAGACCGTTATCGTCGTGATATCCCTTATCGAGTCCCACCCCCACCGGTGAGGAGATGCCCTGATTTTGCGGCTGAGCGTCGTCATGCCCCAGTTCGTGACCGACCCCCATTTCAGCGAGATGAGTATCGTATGCCACGACAGCCTCGTTTTGACCCCAGGGACCGAGCACCCCCGCATGATCGCCGTGACCGTTACCGCGATGAGTACTATCCCCCGGGGCGAAGAGAGCGTGGTCCTCAGCCTGCTCGATACGACGCCTATGATGACTATCCCGAGGATTACCCTGATCCACGGAGAGGCGACCACCAGTTTGATATCACTCGTCGTATCCGCATCGACGCCCCATCCTTCGACGGGCGCTTAGATCTGAAAGCCTTCAGCGATTGGCTTTTGGATATGGACCACTACTTCGAGTGGTACGAGATGAGTGACGAGCGCTGTGTCCGCTTTGCGAAGATGAAACTGATCGGGCAAGCAAAGGTGTTTTGGATCAGTGTTGAGAGGGACCTAGAGCGAGACGGCTACTATCCTATTTCCAATTGGGAGGAGATGAAGGATAGACTGAGAGAGAAGTACCTCCCCACCTCGTACCGTGACCAGCTGTTCGAGCAGCTGCAGAATTTACGACAGGGGACGCTTACTGTTGCAGAGTACATGGCCCGCTTCGATGAGCTGATGGTTCGGAGCGATATTTCTGAGGAGCCTATTGCCACATCATCCCGATTCAGGGCGGGCCTCCGCGCCGATATCCGGAGAGAGCTGATTCCCCACCATCCTGAGAGTGTCGATCAGATTTTCCAGCTTGCCCTCGAGTTTGAGCAGTACCTCCAATCGTCGAGCACGAAGCAGTTCCCCGCACGAGCTGATTCGTCAACCTTTAGGAAACCCGCTCCACCCCAGACCTCCGCGGCCGCACCTTCTCGCACCCCCACCGATGCGAAGGGCAAGGTCGTGACCACTGATGGCCAGCAGCCTGGCGGTATTGTGTGTTTTAGATGTTCCGGCAGAGGACACGTGGCGGCGCGGTGCCCCACGCGAAACCTGCTAGTTGAGGGCGAGGAGCAGTATTTAGACGAGGACGAGGATGCCCCTGAAGACGTCAGGGCCACTGTGGAGGATGGTTGGGAGAGTGACGCTGAGAGATCGTTAGAGGTGGGAGTGATTAGACGCCTACTACATATCCCACGTGTGGACGAAGACTGGCGTCGCACCACCATCTTTTACACATACTTCCCTAGCGCAGGCGGACCCTGCAAGCTAGCTATTGACAGTGGAAGCTGTGTGAACATCGTAGCGCAGAAGGGGCTTGACCGTATGCAGGTGAAGGCCGAGCCCCACCCCCATCCTTATAGAGTCGTCTGGGTAGATAAGACGGCCATCCAGGTTACCCAGCGTTGTCTTGTCCCTATTACTATTGCATCGTTCCAGGACAAGGTGTGGTGTGATGTTATTCCCATGGATGTCGCCCATGTTCTTCTAGGCCGCCCCTGGCTGTTTGATCGCGACGTCACGTGCTTCGGCCGCTCGAACACGTGCATCTTTTATGATAAGGGCCGGAAGATTACGCTGACACCTACCCAGCCACGAGAGAGATCGAAGGGTGTCGTTGAGCCCTCGGTGAGCACGAGCGCCTCGAGACCGCTACACATCCTGAGACGGAGCGAGTTCTTGCATGATAGTATTGAGTCAGATATCATCTACGTTGTCGCTGCCACTCAGGCCACTGAGGACACTCCGGTTGACCACCCGCTAGCGGTGCGTCCCCTTTAGAGGAGTTTGCTGATATGATGCCGGAGGAGCTCCCCGATGAGCTGCCCCCACCACGGGACATTCAGCACGCCATTGACCTGATCCCGGGGGCCTCTCTCCTGAACCTGCCCCACTACCGCATGCACCCGGATGAGCACGCTGAGCTCAAACGGCAGGTCGATGAGCTTCTTCGGAAGCAATTTATTCGAGAGAGTATGAGCCCGTGTGCTGTTCCCGCCCTTCTTACCCCTAAGAAGGACGGCAGCTGGCGTATGTGCGTCGATAACCACGCCATAAACAAGATCACGGTCAAGTACCGCTTTCCCATTCCTCGATTAGATGATCTATTGGACACTATGTTCGGTGCCCAGATCTTTTCCAAGATCGATCTGCGTAGTGGGTACCACCAGATTAGAGTGCGTGAGGGAGACGAATGGAAGACCGCTTTTAAGACTAAGGATGGTCTTTATGAGTGGTTAGTCATGCCATTCGGGCTTTCGAACGCCCCTAGTACGTTTATGAGAGTTATGACGCAGGTGTTGCGGCCCTACATGGGCAAGTTTCTGGTTGTGTACTTCGATGATATACTGATTTACAGTCAGACACAGGCCGCTCACCTCGATCACCTGAGGCTTCTCTTCGGCACCCTCCGCCGGGAGAAATTGTATGTGAACCTGAAAAAGTGTGCATTTCTTTTTGAGTCCGTCCACTTCCTTGGATTCATCATATCTTCGACTGGAGTATCTGTTGACCCCGAGAAGGTCAAATCCATTCGAGACTGGCCAGTGCCCACGACTATCCACGAGGCTCGCAGTTTTCACGGGCTTGCCACCTTCTATAGGAGGTTTGTCCCGGGGTTCAGCACGATCATGGCCCCCTTCACGAGCTGCCTCAAGAAGGGAGAGTTTCAGTGGACCCCCGCTGCCACTAGAGCCTTCGAGGAGATTAAGGAGAGGCTGACGACGGCCCCAGTTCTGAGGCTTCCTGATTTTAGCCGTGCTTTTGAGGTCGCTTGCGACGCGTCTGGAGTTGGTATCGGTGGCGTATTGAGCCAAGAGGGACACCCTGTCTCCTACTTTAGCGAGAAATTAAACGAAGCAAAGCAGAAATACTCGAACTACGATCGAGAGTTTTATGCGATTGTCCCGTCCTTACGCTACTGGAGGCACTACCTCCTCCCTCGAGAGTTTGTGCTTTACTCCGACCACCAGGCGTTACGCTATTTAGATTCTCAGCGCAAGTTGGGGCATCGGCATGCCAAGTGGGTCGAATATCTGCAGGACTTCCACTATGTCCTCAAACACCGAGCTGGTGTTGAGAACAAACCTGCGGACGCCCTTAGTCGCCGTGTCTCCTTGCTTCAGACTATGACCGCCCGTGTCGACGGACTTGAGCACTTGATCATAGAGTATCCGACGTGCCCTGATTTTGGTGAGATTTACGCCGCCCTATCCCGAGAACCCCCAGACCCCGTTGAGGGATATCAGATCTTCGAAGGATACTTGTACCATGGATCCCGCCTATGCATTCCCCGGACATCTTACCGTGATTTTCTGATTTGGGAGTTGCATGCGGGCGGAGCCGCTGGACATTTTGGGCGCGATAAGTCCATAGCCATTGTGGAGGACCGTCTCTACTGGCCCACGCTTAGGAGGGATGTGACTAGAGTCGTCTGCCACTGCCGTATCTGCCAGACGGCCAAGGGCACGAAGCAGAACGCAGGCCTATATACACCCTTACCGGTCCCACATCGACCCTGTGAGGACCTTAGCATGGATTTCGTTCTTGGACTCCCCCGCACTCTTCGGAAGCACGACTCCATCTTTGTGGTGGTCGATCGCTTTTCGAAGATGGCTCACTTTATTGCATGCCGCAAGACGGCGGACGCGACCCACGTTGCATCCATTTTCATGAGGGAAGTCTTCCGATTACATGGTCTTCCCAAGTCCATCGTATCGGACCGCGACGTGAGATTTATGAGCTACTTCTGGAAGACCCTGTGGCTCAAGACCGGCATCACCCTTAAATTCTCCACTGCCTACCACCCACAGACTGATGGACAGACGGAGGTAGTGAATAAGAGCTTAGGAAACTTGTTGAGGTGTCTGGTGGGAGAGCATGTGAGTAGCTGGGACTTAGACCTTCCGGTCGCAGAGTTTGCATATAATAGTTCGGTCAATAGGACCACGGGGTTGAGTCCATTCCACATAGTGTCAGGTTACGACCCCAGGAAACCCATTGACCTTATCCCGAGCCCATTAGAGTCCCGGCCTAGTGAGTCTGCTGAGTCATTTGCACGGCATCTGCATGAGTTACATGAATCGGTCCGCCGACGTATTAATATGAGCAATGGAAGTTATAAAACCCACGCAGATAAAAGAAGGCGAGAGCGTACTTTTGATATTGGCGAACAGGTGATGGTACGAGTCCGTCCGGAGAGGCTCCCTTCGGGGCCTGCCAAGAAGTTAAGCGCCAGGCAATGGGTCCTTTCTCGGTTATTAGTCGGATTGGGACAAACGCCTACAGGCTAGACATCCCGACGAGTATGGGGATTCATCCAGTATTTAATGTCGAGGATCTCACACCTTATTACGAGCCTCATGACTATGGGGACCCGAGCAGTGGGAGCGACCCCTCTCTCCCCTTGCCGCCCTTCACCACCTCCCCACCCACGCCAGATAGCCACCACCGCCCACCCATTGTTGATACCCTTCCTCCTGGGAGTTCGTCGCATATGGTTCCACAGCCGGCATCACCGCTCGCACCGGGTACCACCATGAGAGAGTCGAGAGATGAGAGCATCACGGAGATCAGATCCCACCAGATTGTTCCCACCACGGACGGGCCGCGCCTTCGCTACTTGGTTCATTGGCGGGGCTGCGCCGACGCTGACGGCGCTTGGATATTGCCGGCAGAGCTTGATCGACTTGCCCCCGGACTTCGACTCCAGTGCGATCGTCTCCATTCCTCGGAGATGAATGCTTTTCAGTCGGGGGGAGTTGATGGGATTCCATCGGATCGTGCACACGAAGGAGCGGGACCCACGTTCATTTGTTCCCGCCGGAAGACTTGATCGGATCGCCGATCCGACTCCGCGGTTGCGTCCGGCACGTCGCCGCGAGTCAAAATCATATATTTATGTATTTGTTTCGGACATGTATTTATTTATTTAAGGGTTAAACCCACCGGCCAATCATAGCCGTTGATGGGGATGCCCTAATGCTAGTTTTTCTTATAAATAGGACTAGAGGGCTGGTTTATAGTCATTGCTGATTTTGGAGAATACTATTCCCGGAATCCGGTGATCAAGCCTCGGTGCCGAAGCCGTGGAGCCCTAGGTGGTGACTCCTAGTGGTGGAAACTCCTCCCCAAGGTAACCCTAACCTTTCCCCATCTTCTCCCCCTCCCAAATCTCCCTAGCTGCCGCCAGCCCCTCTCCTACAGCCGCTGCCCCTCCTGCAGTCATAGCCGAACCCCTCCTGCCCAACCCTAGCCCAGCCGCCCAACTCCTCCACCTTCTTTCAGTCCAGCAGCCATCCGCCGGCCTGCTACTGGCCGCCCCCTCCATTCCTCAGCCCGCCGACCTGCTGCAGATCAGCAGCCAGCCCGCCGGCCTGTTTCAGGCCGCCCTCTCCAATCCCGCAGCCCGCCGGCCTCCTTGTGGCCGGCCGACCACTTGCCACCTTCCCTCCCTCCAAACCACCAACTCCTCTCATTCTCCCCTTCCCCACAACAACCCTACCCTCCTATTTTCGTGGATCCACCTTCCCAAACTCCCCAAAATTTCAGATCCGATCAGATCTGAAATTTCCCCTCTCCGACCCGTTATTTCCCCACCGTTTTCCCCGTCGTTGCCCGGATCCGATCCCTAACGTCGGATCTACCACTCTCGTGCCCGGATCCATCCGTATTTGTCCGGATCTATTCGTTTCAGCCGTCCCATCCCGTTTTCCACCGTGGACAGCCACCAACCACATCCCCGGTCCGGATCTACTCCTCCAAATCCGCTGTTTCCATTGCTCCAAACCAGCCCCTAGTTGTGAGTTATTTCATCGTGATTTAGTTGTATTATTTCTTGATATTATTATTGGATAATCTAGTATTGTGCTTGGATTTGGCTTGTGGAATTTTGTGTCGATTGAGTACTAACTTGCAGGAGGAGCTATTCGCCGCGCGCTTTGCTTTGGCCCTCCGAGCGGAGGAAAGCCAACTAAATTCGCTCAATATTAAAATTATTCTCTTGTTGTGATTATCCGTTTGTGGTGTTAAATTTTCATTGCTCAATTAATTGTTGTCGTCATCGACGGTTGTGTCGCATATAGAGTCTAGGAAGTGCACCCCCATAGCCTACCCTACATCAAGCATTACACAATTTTGAATTTAAACTAAAGATAAAGGATTTTTTGTTACTTGAAAATTTTTGAACAAATAATTTTAAAGATTCTAGTTTATCCAATAGAACATTGCTTTCATTTATTAATTTCTTACTATTCTCTTGTGCAATAAGAAGCTCTTTTTTAAGCACCTTGAATTTTTCATTTAATTTATCACAATCAATACAAGGTGTGATTGTATAACCCGTAATTCGTCGAGATCAGAAACGCCTGAGGACAACACTGAAGAACTCGCCCACCTGGGCGAGTACGGAAGAACTCGCCCACCTGGGGCGAGTACGGAAGAACTCGCCCACCTGGGCGAGTACGGAAGAACTCGCCCACCTTGGCGAGTACGGAAGAACTCGCCCACCTGGGGAGAGTACAGGAGAACTCGCCCACCTGGGGAGAGTACAGGAGAACTCGCCCACCTGGGGCGAGTACAGAGGAACTCGCCCACCTGGGGAGAGTACAGGAGAACTCGCCCACCTGAGGCGAGTGCAGGACAACTCACCCACCTGGGCGAGTACAGAAGACCTCGCCCACCTGGTGCGAGTACAGAAGACCTCGCCCACCTGAGGCGAGTACAGAAGACCTCGCCCACCTGGGGCGAGTATGGAAGAACTCGCCCACCTAGGGCGAGTACAGATTTCCACCCCGTCAAAAGGTGGGAGCGACTATCTGCAGCCCATTTCAGAAGGCGGGAGCAGTTATTCGCAGTCCATTTGGATTTGCCTATAAATAGGACCCCAAGGCACAAGTAGAGGGCACCTTCACCCCCCTATGATGGGCGAGTACATTGCCTTCCTCTCTTGTGCCGAGCTCAACAATGGCTTTAGGAGGAGAAGTTCCTATAGACTTCCGGGTATGTGGCGGGACCTCCTCGCTGCAGCACGCGGGTCTTGTTTATAGGCAGATGGAGTGGGTTTTTATGCTCTCTAGCTTCTTATCACTTTGTCTCACGTGGGTCGACCGCTAAACAAGTAGCCTCTGGTCACTACCCAACTCTCGAACATAGTTGGACCGGTATCCGAGTTTCAACAGTGACAATCTTAAGTAAAGAGCAAGATGAAGAACTAGACACATCAAAATTTGATTCTACATTAGCATTTGCTTTTAAAATTTTATTTTCTAAACGTAATTTGGAATTAGCATATTTCAATTTCTTAATTTTACATTTGACAATTGGTAGCACATGCATTGTAGAAATTGAATTTAAAATAAGAAGAGAGTTTGATTTTCTTACAAGGCTTTCGAAAGATGCAAGATTTGAACATAAAGTTCTTTTGACATCCTTTTTGCATTCCTCTTCTATAGATGAGTTTCCATCTTCCCTTCCCAATGATGTGTTGTCTTCTTCCATTCCCTTTGATGTGCACCCCATAGATTCATCAAATGAGGAGCTTTCTTGAATACATATGCATGCTTGCATATTCTCCAAATCTTGCGCTTGGAACACACCTGTAGATGGAGAATCATAAATTCTTTCAAAAAAACTCCAAATTTTATTAGCAGTAGGGAACGTATAAATAAGTTTGAAAATATTTTGATCAAGCTCATAAAATGAACTATTCATTGCTTTAGCATTTAAAACCATTTCGTTACTATTTAATACCTATGTTATCAAGGCGCGCCTGAGGCACCAGGCGCATAGGGCGCAAGTGTCTGCGCCTCTGGGAGAGTAAGTCGGGCGACGTGCGCTAGGCGCGACCCAGGCGCGCCTAGGCCAGCGCCTGGCGTGTCTTAAGGCGCCAATTAGGCGAGCGTCTGGCCTGCCCTACTTATTCCTTATTAGGTTTTCAAACCCCGACCCGCGTTCCCATTTCCGCTGCTCCTCTCGGAATTTCTGTTGCTGCTCCTCTCGCCACTACCGCTGCTCGACGACGATCTACACTTCTGCTGCTGCTCCTCTCGCTGCTACTGCTGCTCGACGACAATCATCACTTCCGCTGCCGCTCCTCTCGCCGCTACTGCTGCTCGACGACGATCTACACTTCCGCTGCTGCTCCTCTCGCTGTTATTGTTGCTCGACGACGATCATCACTTCCGCTGCTGCTCCTCTCGCCGCTACTGCTGCTCGACGACGATCTACACTTCCGTTGCTGCTCCTCTCGCCTCTACTGCTGCTCGACGACTCCACCTCTCATAGTGCTCGGCGGCTCCCTTGCTCCTCGCTGCTGCGTGCTCAACGACAATCTACACCAGCCGTATAACTCCTCGCTGCTGCGTGCTCGACGACTCCATTGCTCCTCGTCGACATAGTCGTTACCTCGCATCCACACCGCCGTTAGTGCTTGAAGGTGATAGCAATGATATGGTTGATGGGCAGAATGGAGGCAGATACTGAGGCTGAGCAGGAGCAGGAATTGGTCTTTGATGATGAGTTTTTGACTTGGGGTACAGTTGCTAGAGCCACTGGAGTAGAAGAGGAAAGCAGTCACACACGCTTATCCAAAGGAAAGAATGCGCTTCGTACAAAGATATTTGAGAAAGAGAACATATCTAAGACGAAGGTTCCTACTCCTGTAGTCTTTAAATTTCAGAATACTTTATCTTTTATTTAAATTATATATTAATAAGTATTTTTCTGATTACTTTAGTGCATATTATGCGTATGGAAAATAAATAAAGCAATATGATGAGCTGCAAATCCAGGTATGTTGATCGTCTGATCCATGTTACATTTCCTCTATATGACTTCGTATATGAATATTCATGTTTTTGTTGTATTGACTGTCTATTATACATTTCCTATATGGCTACATATATGAATATTTATGTTTATGTTTTATTGAACATCTATTATAGATTCGTGTTATATTTCCTTTGCGTTAATATGGTAGTAGATGTTTTATATGTATTTGGTATTTAAAAAATAATATTTGGTCTTTTGTTTTGCGCCTCACGTGCCTCAGACGCGCGCCTGCGCTTTGCGCCTAGGCTCCAGGACCCCTTTGCACCTTGGTGCGCCTTTCGCCTTTGATAAGTTAGTTTAATACGCTTGGGGGCTTTTCAATAGTAATATTCCAAAAAAATTCATCTAAAGATTTAAGAAAAATTTTCATTAGAATTTTTCACTTTTTATAATTTTTCCCTTCAAATAAAGGTGGTGCCAGTGATTTTTCATTATACAAAGTTTCTCCCCACTAGTAGAAGCGAGATCACGATCATGAAGTGTCATTATTCCCGGTGGTGAAACCGTTTTGGCATAACCTGGCTCTGATACTACTTGTTGGATCTTTAGGGGTCCTTAGAGAGGGGTGGGTGGGTGAATTAGGGTTTTAGAAAACTTTAAGAGTTAATGGAAAACTTTTGATATTTTATATGAAATAAATTGAAGTAAAAGTAAAGTACTGGAAATTGAAAACAAATCAATTTTATTAAACAAGAAAAGACATGATTATCATTTATAAAATTGATTACAAAATTGGACTTCTATGCCGCTAGAAATCAAAGCGAAAATATGAAAACTCTATTTGTTTTCTATACCGACTCTTCTCCCAAGAACCGGTTGGCTTTAACCGATCTATCCCCAGATCCGGCCTCAAGCCGCTCTAGCCTCTCTTTCCCGAGAAAGGCCCCGAGCACCCTCTAGATCTAAAGCTCTACATCGGAAGTCGCTTTGTGGCGAATTCCCCCTAAGCCGCACACGGACATAGTCGCCAACAACCGCAATGAATTCACGAATCGATCACAAAGATAAAAAGAGTTGCAAAAATATGAAAGACAAATATAAAACTCCATATGAGGAAATCTGAATGAGATGACGAAGAATCGCTGAAGATCGTTGAAGTCGAAACGTACGTTCTTCGCGTTTAGTTAACATTGATCAAAGCCTCCTTTGATTCCTTCTCTAGAAATTGAATGAGAGAACTTTGTGGTTTGGAAATACGACTCTCACAAATAATTCAGAGTGCTGGAATATGACTCCTTCAGTTCACTACTTGAATAGAACGAATACCACATATTTATAGGAGAGGAAGCTGACGCCAGCGTTAGGGCTGACGTCGGCGTTAGGGCTAATGTTTAACGTTGACTCTGTATAGAAATGTTTTGATAGCTCGAATCCACAATCAAGGAAGGAGATATTGCATCTTTGGAAACATCTCATTTTAGGCAACCCTAACATTGGCGTTAAGGCTAACGCCGGCGTTAAGGCTAACTCCGACGTTAAGGCTAACGTCGGCGTTAAGGCTAACGCCGGCGTTAAGGCTAACGCCGGCGTTAAGGCTAACGCCGGCGTTAAGGCTAACGCCGGCGTTAAGGCTAACGCCGGCGTTAAGGCTAACGCCGGCGTTAAGGCTAACGCCGGCGTTAAGGCTAACGCCGGCGTTTAGGCTAACGCCGGCGTTTAGGCTAACGCCGGCGTTTAGGCTAACGCTGACGTTAGGTCAAATCATTCCCAAAATGCACCTTCAATCACTGCGGCTTCCCTCCATATCATTTTCATGCTGGTGAGATCGAGGGTTAACGCAGGCGTTGGCTCTAACGCTTGGCGTTAGACCACATCCTTTCTTTTTAGCACTTAAGCAAGTCCAGACCAACATATAGCATCCTAGTGTCATCTTTGTTCAATCCTGCATACTAAAAACACAATGACAATCTAGATCAAATACAAGTAAGATTTGTTATTCTCAAACCAAAGGGATGCGGAAAACCGTGTTCCAACACTATGCCCTCCAACTTCAGTGGAGAAGAAAATCCTATGGAGACTGATGATTGGCTGATTAAGACCCGAGACTTGTTGAATGTGATGCATTACCTAGAGAATAAAAAGGTACCTTTAGATGCCTTCCTTCTGGAGGGCGAGTCCAATCAATGATGGAGTAGACACCCAGCTGATGACCCTGCTGGTAAGAATTTAAGTATGAATTTCATTCCTTTTTAAATAAAATTCCTAGTCTGACGTTATGATAATACGATCTCTCCCTATGTTAGGTCGTTCTGTGAACATGTTTACTTGGGACAAATTTTCCACAACACTCTCAAACTGGTTCATGTTTCCTTCAGAGCGTCATACCCTTCAGGAGAAGCACCTCAGACCGATACAAAGAGATAAGACTGTCACGGCCTATGAGTGAGAGTTTACTCATTTGTCTTGCTATGCGGGCTTACTGCAAGGAAGTGAGGATGATAAGTGTCACCACTTCAAAAAGCCTTCGCAACTCTTTGAGATAGTCATTGCTGACCATGGACACTGCTGATTATTGAAGGCAAGTAGATATAGCTAGGAAACTAAAAGCGGATGAACTGAGGGTGCAGAGGCCCAACAATTTCAGGAACAAGTGAACCCAAGATGCGCTACAACAATCTCAGAATAAAAATCATCATGGGAAAAATTGGAACAAGAAGCAGAGTATGAGCGATAAGAGAGAAAATCAGCACGGGGCCAAGGTCAAGAATTTTCCCCTCTGCCCTAAGTGTAACCGCCACCATCAGGGTGAATGCTTGACTGCTTCAGGAGTATGTTACAAATGCCAGCAGTCGGGACACATAGCCTGCTTCTGCCAGGGACATTCTTATAATCAGGTAACAAATCTTAAGTTTTGTAATCATCATAGATCTAATCATTTCCTTCGTAGTCTAATACGCATGAATGTGACCTATTTTATAACCGAAGTTCGAGGTTGGTGGTCCTAGTAGGATCGACATGGGAAAGACGGTGATTGACTCTGATGTAATGTCAGCCCTAGGACAAGGTTTGGTGCAGCCCAAAGCTTATGGACTTGTCAGCAGGAGGCCAGTAGCAGGAAGATGTGAGTATAAGTATGAATACGTCGTAGTTAGTTATTACTTTTCCTCATAGTGACACTATATTACCCATGTTGCATTCATGCATGTAAGTATTCTTATGATTCGAATTGTACCCTCCAAAATTTTATTTGACACGGGTGCTTCACACTCGTTCATAGCGGAATCCTTTACGCATAGATTGGGCTTCGAGATCCTTTCAGAGTCAGCACCACTAGAGGTCATGATGCCTAATGACTCCCTTATGCAGATTAGTCGCAAATGTAGAGTCCCTGTGTTATTTGGGGAATCTGAAATTATCATAGAAGCATCTCTCCTTATTGCAGAGTTTGAATTAATTTTGGGTATGGACTGATTGTCAGATGTAAACGCTAAAATAGACTGCAAGAGCAAGGAAATACAGTTAGAAGGACATGACCAATCCATCATCATCTTTCAGGGCATGAAGGGAGTTTCCAAACTAATTATCTCTTCAGTCATGACTGTCAGAAATATCAACAAGATTGTGCTATCTTTCTAGTGTTGATGCATGCAAAAGCCAAAAGTAGTTTGCAAGAAGTACTAGTAGTTCATGTGTTTCCCGATATTTTTCTAGAAGAGCTACCTGGTGCCTCTCCTGCCAGAGAGGTTGATTTCCAAATCGATCTTATACCTGGATCCACGCCAGTAGCCAAGACTCCGTATCGCATGGCTCCTAGAGAATTAGTCGAATTAGAGATCCAGTTGCAGAAGTTATACTCGAATTAGTATTTATCAGACCCAACACATCGTCTTGGAGTGTACTAGTTCTTTTTGTAAAGAATAACGATGACAGTCTGAGGTGTGCATTGATTACCGCGAGCTGAACAAGCTGACAATTAAGAATAAGTATCCTATTCCGAGGATAGATGATTTATTTGATCAGCTCGAGGGATATTGCACATTCTCTAAGCTAGACTTGAGATCGGGATATCACCAGCTGATGATCCGTGATAGGGATGTTCAAAAGACAGCGTTCAGCAAGAGGCACAAGCACTATGAGTTTGTAGTCATGTCGTTCGGTCTAACTAATGCCCCGTCTGCCTTTATGGACTTGATGAACTCAATGTTTCAAGAATTTCTAGATCGATTTGTTATCGTCTTCATTGACGATATCCTGGTTTATTCAAAGAGTTAAGAAGAACAATTCACACACCTTGATGGCCGAACCAACTACACGGCAAGTGCACCGGTCGTTGTCAAGTAATAATAAAACGAGGAGTTACCCCCGAGTATCTATCTCACGTGGAACACAGCGGGGTGGAGTTATCTATTGAGGACTTGAGATATAAGTCTTTAATTGGTGTTTTATGGGGGGTGGGGGTGGGTGGGTTTGATTTGTGAACAATAAAAAGAAAAACTAAATTAACTATGCGGGTTGCCGACACTGCTTTGCTCCTCCGCGTGTCACCTTCCTTCGCTTCGCACCTCTGCGGGTCTCCTACCTCCGCTTCGCACCTCTGCGGGTCGCCTTCCTCCGCTTTGCACCTCTGCGGGTCTCCTACCTCCGCTTCACATCTCTGCTGGTCGCCTTCCTCTGCTTTGCACCTCCGCGGGTCGTCTTCCTCCGCTTCGCACCTTCGTGGGTCGCCTTCCTCCGCTTCGCACCTCCGCGGGTCGCCTTCCTCCGCTTCGCATCTCCGCGGGTCGCCTTCCTCCGCTTCGCACCTCCGCGGGTCGCCTTCCTCGGCTTCGCACCTCCGCGGGTTGCCTTCCTCCACTTTGCTCGAGGGAACTAATCCAAGGTTTGCTTGCTACTTATGACCGACAAAATGGTGGGATCGCCCGAGACAAAAAAAATACTAAGGAGAAAGTAGAAAGAAAAAGGAACATGAGAAGGGCAATTTCAAACTAACTGGGGATCAACGAGACCTTTTAGAGAAAGAATTTTGGGATTGTCAGGGTTGATTTATTACCTATTATATTTGGCGTTGCCGATGGATGATCCGTGTTTGCAGGTGCGTCCGGAGTGACTTCTTCATATTTCTATGTATTTTATGTATTTTTTGGTATTTTATTGAGTGAGATCGGATAATTATCGTGAAAATTTAACAATGGCTGTCCACGATGGTTTCCCTAGTCATGTTTTATTATAAATAGAAGAGGGAGGGTTGGTTTGACGGCTATTGTAGATTTTGGAGAGACTTTCTTCCCGGAATCCGATGATCTCTCGTGGCGCCGGCTTCACGAAACCCTAAGGTACCGATTCCTTGATATGTTCGTCTGTCTCCATGTGATTATTCCTTGTTTTCCCTTATTTTTCATGTTGTCCGCCCACTCCTAGCTGCCCCAAATTCTTAGCCGGCCCCTACTCATCAGCCGCCCCTAAATATAACCACCCCACACAACTACCCCTCCCTCCCACGACTATAATACCTATAGCTGGCCCTTACTGCATTTCCCCTCCAGCCGTCCCTTCCCCAAGCCTACGCATGCAGCAGCCATCTCTCAGCACGCCTAACACCCCCCAAATAGTAGTAGTTTGCTGTTTGACAACAACTGTGCACCCTTAGGGAATCTTAGCCCTTCCAATCCATTTACCCTCAATCCCACAGCTTCCCCATCCTTTAATTACCCGTGCCCTGCATTCCTTGCTCCAGATCCTACCTTTAGCCACTAGTTTCATCCCCTCTTAGGATTGGCTGACCTTTTGTAGGGTTTAGGGTCCCATACCATACAATCATTTCAAATATAATATTAAAAGAAGGTATAAGATAACTTCTCATCAGAGTTTCAAAACATTACAGTGGAAGACTGCTATAAAGCAGAGCAATCAACTGCCTAATACAATATCAAAGTTCATGGCCTTATGACCTATACATTATAATGTCATAGCGAGTACAAACACTCAAAACATCATCATCACGTATGCTGAAACAACATCAAAAGAAATACAAGAAAAGTAAAACACTTTGTGAGATATAACTTTTCATTTTTACCTTTAGAGCAAACTAGTGGGCACCCACCTCTGAGCCGCGCCCTGCAACCACAAACACATGAGAGGAAAAATGAGGGCCAGCTATGAGTTGACCACAAACCGCGTAACAACCCCACTCCTCCCTATCGTCTTAGCAGACCCCGGGGAACCGCATCACCCTGCAGGTCAGCACTTCGTACAAGAAATAAATAATATAAAACATGCTTATAAAGAGTTATCTAGGTGACACAATCATCAAGCACGTCACTATGTGATGCATTAAGAAAAAGGGACCTATAATGCAATCATGAATGCAACTGGGTATCTCCTGTGGATCCACCACGACCCCTAGCATAGCGTGTATGATTTTAGCATATCACCACCATCAAGCCATAAGCATCAAACACACAAGGCGTTTCAAACAAACGAGTGGGGATCTAGCCGGTTATACCCGTATTACAAGCCCTTCTATTAGAATCCTAACTCAGGCGGGTGAGATCGGTTATACCCATTCTATTGGGCCCTTCTACCAACAACCTAATAATTGGAGTGGCTTATACCCATTCCTGAGCCCTTATACCAACTCCTAATAATATTAAATTTCAATTCAACTTTGTGAGTGGACGGTTATTCCCTTTCTTGGGCTCTTCAACCAACTCCCTAATGATCAGAGCATCCTGTTATACCCATTCCTTGGTCTTTCTATCAACTCCTAATCATTTACAACGAAATGGTCGGTTATACCTCTCTCATAGGCCCTTCTACCATTTCCCTCAACACGAAGGGGGACAGTTATTCCTCATACAAGGCCCTTCTACCTACCTTCAAATCCTCCACATTCATCGGTCAATTGCACAAGCAATCCTAAGGCGATTATGCCAAGTTACTGGGGATTTCATGTGCACCACATGCCCTAACCACAATATGAAAATTCCCTACGAAAATGGACATTATATCGGCGCTATGGCCGCATTCATACCCTACTAAAGTCCCCAAATGCAACGTCAAATAATCATCACCAAATCGGGCCACCGACCGCGTTATGCTTCACACACAATGCCTTTTCCTGAATCGAACCCGGGCAATCTAATGCAAGCATATCAAGGTCGCAATCCCACGCCCCGGTGGTTCGCAATGAATCGTGGCACCTCAGGTTATCTAATTAGAGACAACAAATGCCACATTTTCACATATGCAAGGAAGAAAAACAAGGAATCCAAAACGTATTTAAAGACCGGGGAGAGGGAGTTGTTACCTTTCTCGATCTCATTCTTGCCATGGAACTCTTGCAAAACCTGGAGGAATAGGACCATGGAAGCAAGCTCTAATCGTTGTCGGAGATGGATCGTCGATCAGGTTCTTGTATCTCCTCCTAGAAAGCTTCCCTCCTCCTTGCCCTAGCTTTCGCCTTCCTCCTTCCTCACCCTAAGAGAGAGACAATTAGATTGAATCTTATTCGACCCTCTCACGCACTAAAGAGAAGCTGGGTGAAATATGGGCTATTGGATCTTGATGCAACCCGTGTCGTATCATAATTTACTTTTATTTCTCGCATTTTTATTGGTGCCGCGCACGTCTTTGCGCATATTGTTTTATTTGTGTATGTGTTTTTGTGCATCTTTATTGTTCTTGTTATTCGTGCTCATTTGTACTTGTGCTTGTGTTTCGGCTTTTTGTGTGACCGACCACTAAGACCCTGAATAAATTAGTCCGTCAAATTAGGCTAAGTGGTAGTTAGGGCAAGCTTTGAAATCACGATAATTTATAAATTATTTAAAATTAAAAATCTCTTAATGAGAATTTGAAATGAAGAGGCACTTTAAAAACCCCACTTTATTCCTATTTAATGTATCAATTGAAACCCTACTTGAAAAACTCCTGTTTTAATGAAATTAAGCCAGCCAGCCCCTTTGTCTTTCATATCCCTTTTTGAAACCTCTCCTGTTTTCTTTAGTAACCATTTATTAGATAGAAAACCTTCCCCATTCCTCTTTTAAAAGAAAATCAGCCAGCACTTTAAAATTGCCATTTATTATAAAACTTCCCCATTTTAACAGCCGGTCCATTGCTGCATTATTAAATTCTTCACTAACAGCCACCCCTTCAATTTCCATTTATGACAACAATTGAGATCCTAAAATTAACCTTCCTACTTATTTCCAGCCCCCCCCCCCACACACACACACGCGTTAGAGCTAGCCTGGAAAAGAGAACTTAATGTGACTTGTTTTGTCTTGTTCGGTTCCCCTCCAGAGCGACTCTGCCGCGCCTCCCATCGCCCAACTCCACATCTTCCCGCCTCGCCGCCGCCCTCGGTGGCCCTCTTCGGTCCCGACGAACCTTACCCCGCCCACTCTCAGGGGTATATCTTATATTCCTCTCTTTTCTTGCACCTTGATAGTTTAATTTCATGCTTAATGTTCATTTTGATCACTAAATTTTCAGAGCTTGCCTAACTATTACTTCTACTTGTTTGTCGTCAATTTGAAATTTTGTCCATTCTAATGTTCATTTTGATATCTAATATTGCAGAATGTGCGCGAATGTTTAGCCGTATGAGTGTATGCGACCTAGATCGGTTATCACTCGATAAAGCTCGCGAAAATTTGAAAAGCGTCGCTTAATTTAATTTGTTTTCAAATTTTATCTTTTAAAATTAATTCATGCATTTTGGAATACATCAGATCTGGAGCAACATCCCAGATTAGATCACTTAAAACTATTTTTATGTCGATCGCACGGTCGTGCGCCTAAACGCATGGTCCTGCATTTTTATTTATTAATCGTAGCTCAACGAGCACGAGTCAAACACACAGTTGTGTGATTATCGCACGTGCATCTTCAGATCGATGAAAATATGTCAATTCACTTCTACTGAAACGCACGGTCGTGCGCAAGGAAATCTGGTTTCCTTCACAAAATCGCCTCAGAAGTCCACCCTCTTGCGTAGGATCATGCACACGTCACCAAAAGGTTTTTGAGGTAGATTTTGGGTGTTACAACCCCCCCCCCCCCCCCCTAAAAACATTTCGTCCCCGAAATTGAAATCATAACTTAAACACAATGCCATGACAAGAGCTCCAGGTATTCCTCCTGCATCGCTTGCTCTCTTTCCCAAGAGAATTCGTCACGCCTGCAATTGTTCCATTGCACTTTCACGAGCTTGACCTCTTTATTCCGCAACTTTCGGATCCCCACATCCTCAATGCAAACTGGGCGAACGACTATCGCCAAATTCTCTTCCACCAGTACCTCTGTCGAATCAACTACCATATTGGTTTCCACTATAACCATTCTCAGCACCAATACATGAAAGACATCATGCAGACTATTCAACTCCGCCGACAAGGCAAAACGTTATGTACACTCGCTTATGCGTTCGATGACCAGAAAAGGGCTAAAATACCATGGACTTAGTTTCTTTAGCCGACGAATTCTCGATATACCTTTGAACGACTTTATCTTCTGCACCATGTCTCCCACCGAAAGGTCCACATTCCGGTGACGCCCATTATATTATTTCTCCTACCGATGCTGCGTGATTTGTGCGCTCCCGAATGGTCTCAATGACTTCAAAAGCATCTGGCACCTCTTTCTCTTTCAATAGACGTGTGTTGCCCGCCTCCGCCTATGACATTAGCTTTCGACACCGCCTTCCATAAGAGCTTCATACAGTGCCATCTTGATACTCGCTTGAAAAATGTTATTGTACGCGAACTCGATTATAAATAGGTGATCCTCCCATTTCTTTCCGAACTCGAGTGCGCACATCTTGAGCATGTTCTTTATAGTACGGTTGGTTCTCTCCGTTTTCCCGTCGGTTTGCGGGTGGAGCGTCGTTACTATATTTTAGCTTCGTATCCAAGCTCTTCTGCAATAGTCTCTAATATTTGAACGTGAAATACCATGTCCCCTCTTGAGCGTCATGACCATATCCCCCTCTTGGGAGTCCCTTACAACATTCTACAGTCTCAAAGTAAGGAGTTGATTATGTCTATTGTTCATCATTCATATTTTTTGCATGATCACCTACATGTATAACATGACTTGTCTATGCCGTATCGTTCACATTTACGGTATGTTTTGTATCATTTGCATGAACTGCATCAATTTGTCTGACGTATAATTGCATAAGTAATGAAAATTATAAAGTTTACATAGACCTTCACAAGAGAGAGCAGAGTATTAGAGAAGGAGAGCAAGTGATGATTAGAATTAAGGCCGAGAAGTTCTCTCAGGGAGCTGCGATAAAATTAAATATTAGGCGAATGAGTTCCTATATAGTAGTGCGAAGAGTTGGGTTAAATGCTTACAGAGTAAATCTTTCTAAGAGTATGCGATTTTATAGTATATTTAACATTGGGGATTTCACTCCATACTACGAGCTCCATGAGTATACGAGTCCATTCTCTGACACCACATTTGAGTCTCAACCAGCACATACATTAGACACTCCTCAGTTTCTGCCTCAACATATTGCCCAGTGACTAACATACTCATCAATTCATACATCGGCATCAATTCTTACATCGACATCAGTTCCTATTTCGGTACCTGTTCCAATTTTAGCACCTGAGGGCATCCACCCTTCCATCGAGAGCATATCGATATTGGGAGCCATGAGATTCCATCGATACTAGAAAAAATTACATTGAGATATTTGGTTCATTGGAGAACGACCTACTATTGACAATACATGGATGGTGCTAGAGGAATTGGGGACACTTACTCCCGGGTTTCGTAGAGATCATGACCATCTTCATCGAGCTGAGATGAAAGCTCTCAAGAAAGAGGAAATTGGTGGGGATCACAGATCCAGGGTGGGGTGACAATTAACGGAGCCCACATGAGTCTACATATGTAGAAGGAGATAGGATTGTTGGACAGACGATCCAAGCTGGTAGTCGTATTCTGTGCGATGGCGCCATATTGTTATGTTATTTATATATATTTTTTTGTATTTTTATTTGATGTAAAATTGTCCGCTTTATGTTCCGGATGATCTTGACGTTCTTAGTGAGTTCTAAGTTATAAACAGGGGTCTAAAGGTTGATTTTTAGGATTGCAGAATTCTGATAGAAATTTTCAGGTTCTCGCAATCCTTCCATGGTGCCTATTTCGTGGATCCTTGGTGTCGAAGCCAAGTTAACTATCCCCTTTTCCATAACAACTCCATAATCAACACTCACCACTCATAACCACCAATAACTACCTCCACCAAATTACTTATATAATTACCTCTAACTCCACTAACCATCGACTTTCCTGCATTAACTACCTAATTCCAGCAATAACTACCCAGTAACCTCTTAATCCAACAGTAGTTACCCATGCTTTCCCTCAAATCTTGCCCAAACCATCCTCCCTGTCCAGGATTAGTCCCTGGCCTCTTCCCCCCTCCAGTCGAAGGTTTGGAACCCTACCTCGGGCCTGGAATTCACCTCCAACACTCCTGCAGCCAGCCCTGAACAAATTATACCCTTCTCCTCTCCAAGTAGGGTTGTAACGGTTTGGTTTTTGATCAAAACCACTAACCGAACCACCCACATGTGGTTCCAACAATCTGAAACCGCGCCGAACCGCACATACCTTTGAAACCGAACCGAACTGAACCGTATGGTTTGGTTCGGTTCAGTTTGAGTGGTTTAATAATAAAAATAAAGATATTTTTACATTAATAATTAGTCATCTAACCAAGTGTTGACAAGTGATAATTAAAAAGAATCTTATATGATTCATGCAATAATTAACTCTAACAGCAATTGGAAAATAAATCATACATTGAAATTGTGTTTTCATAATATTTGCATACTACGAAGTTGCATATAGGGATGAATAGAATATTTGACATAAATAAGTAAACAACACTACAAAGTACAAAATTGCAGCCTTGAACAAAGTATCAAATATTTTAGGAATTACTAGGTAAACAACACGACAAAGTATAAAGTGTTAACTGGTAGTATGATGAGTTGGGTAAACTTCTTAGGAGCCCATTAGTGTGTCGGAGGGATGGAGGAATTACTAGGTGAACAATACTGACATTCGTTAACTAACAAATATACAGTAAAATGAGATAAATGATTGATCTGTCTGAGATCATTTCTTGTGTCATATATTTCTTCTATTGCTTATTAGAATCAAAGCACAAACCTAGAATCAAAGCACAAACCTAGATTCCAAACACATCTAGGAAATAAAAATAGATCAAAGATGAGAACCACTGAAGCTACTGAACCGTAAATAAAAATTAAAACTTAATATGATCGCATGTTACTATGTTTCTTGAACTTATTAGCTTTAATAACCTAATAGAGATTAAAAATTAAAACTTGTAACAATTTATATTTCTAATAGATTAAAATATTATGAAAGCTAATATGGTTCGGTTTGGTTCGACTCGGTTCGGTTTGACATTCTGAACCGTGAACCGAACCGAACCACATGGTTTTTCAAAAAATGGAACCGTGACCGAACCGCGGGCTACTAAAACCGAACCGAACCGTGCGGTTTGGTTTGGTTCGGTTATGCGGTTCGGTTGGTTCCGACTTACACCCCTATCTCCAAGCACCTCCCACACGATCCTCCTCTGTCAAGATCTCCTTTCTGTTCAACATTTCCATGCTCCAGCAACTGCTAGAGCCGGAACATATATTTTTGACCCTTCCAGCAACCTGAAATCCCACTGCCAGCACTCCACCTTCATCAAAATCTTGTCAAACATCCTATTTCCCTATCCAACAGCCCCATCACCTGAACTTCATCCTCTTCCCCAAGACCCTGCACCAAGGGTCAGCCCTAAAACCAGTGCAGAAACTTCGCTGGATTGCTGTCCAGTTCCAGAAATCAGCAATTATTACGCCTCCGTCCATCTATTGCTTATGTAAGCTCTTGTTTGAAGTCAATATTATTTATTGCCGTGTATTTGATGAACAAATATGTTATTTGAGATATCATTTCGTGCGTATTGACCCATGAATTGTTCTATTTGCCTGACTTGTTCGATTAACATTTAATTAAAGTGCCCCTAACCTTAATTCTACTTGAAGTTGTTACTTTCTCTAGCATTCTAATCTTGATAGTGAATGATTATTGATACATTGATAAATTTTAGCATTTATTGTAAACTATTTGTCGAATAATTGCTTGTGCATCGCATCGTTCGAGATTCCTACGACACTTAATGAACACCTACTCATTATAGTACTTAAGGTCACGATTATACTTACTGCATTTGTCCCGTATCATTATGTATATATATGTGTGTGTGTGTGTGTATTATGTATACATAAAATCATTCCCTTGTACCTTTTTTTTTCAATTTTCATTTTCTACTCATGTATTACGCATTATTTATCACTTATTTTATCATCTTGAAGATGATGAAAGCACTGTACCCTTGTTAATTTCTTTTTGCAGGTTGAAGATGCTAAAACTATGATACCTAGAAATTCCTTACTTGAGGTCAACCAGTCTGGGCTGCTTATGGAGCCATTAATTGATGTAACTCCTCAGGATCCTCTTCCAACACCTTCAGTTGGACCTATCGATCCTGGTTGCATTAAAGAAGGGCTTATTGTATGTGATCGAGAGAAAATGAGAGGAGTGCAAGGAGTAAGCTTGGATGCTATGGTAGGTATATTCACTCGTCTTGGACGAGAAATGGAGGAAGTAGGTATTAGAAAAAGCTACATGCTGGCTGAAAAAGTGGCATCTATTGTACAGGAAGCCCAACCTTTACTTGTAAAGGTTTGATTTTTTCCCATAGCTAGATGCTTCTTAGTAATATGTTGGAAGTGTTCATCGAGATGATATTTGTCAAAATATGGTCAATTTGTGGCGGCATATGTTTGGTATTGTTGAGATTTGGAAAACAAGATTATTTTTTGGCCTTCTTATATTTTAGCTTATTAGAACAAATTGTTTATTTAACCACTTTAAATGATGATTTTTTGTACTAATTTAATTAGCTAAAGTGGCCTAGGTTATTTTGGATTTGTTCAATTTAATTTGTTATCTCCTAACAAAAAATCTAAACTGAAGTCTATATAATTTGATCTACTGAGGACTACTATTTATAGATCAATAACCATCCTAATAACTTATTCACCCCACGACTCTCTTTTACACTCAGTTCGTTCTCTTAATTCCTTCTCTTGCTCACTCTCTTCCTTTGTCAGCGTTTGCGGTGTAACTACAGGTTATGAAGCAATGTGCAATGGTAGGGATAGCCGTACAGTCACACAGTGGAGGTTGTTTTGTGTGTTTATGCAAGTAGACAAAGACAACGACGCGTGCATGTGTTACGAGCAACAACATTGCGGCGATGGCAGAGTAGGCAATGGTGTACGACATCGACAAAGATAATCGTAGGTGTATGATAGCTCAGTGTCACGGACTTGTCCCCTTGACAATGTCACGTGCGACCTTAGCTCCTTTCCGCGCTCAACAATAGTAGTGGAAAGAAGAGTAAGAGAGCAAGAGAGTTATAAAGAGCTTTTAATTGCTTGAATACTTGGATTGTGTCACGACCCGTCTCGACAAGAGTCAGAGCGCGCTTCGGGCGGGCCGTGATGCCACAGGCATGGGCGGAAGGAAAACCATGCATGCTAAGGCGCAAGCAGAGATACAAAATAATAGTTTAAAAATAGATACTTAGGAGTAAAACAGATTGTTTTTATGCGGAAGCTTATAAATATGATAAATTTGAAACAGATGCACATGCATTTTTGCAGAAAAACTTATGATACAAGTTTTGAAACAGATTTTTGTGCAGTGTTCGTCGCAGATAAATGAGCATGCAAAACATGATAAATTCTAGTACTTATAATATTTATCCTAGCAGTTGTCCATGAAACAGGGGAAAATGGCTGATTATAACTATTACATAACAGAAATATCCGACAGTAAAAGAAATGAAATATAAACATAGAACCTGAAACTTGACGCAGAACAGCCTCAGAGAGCAGGCGGCGCAGACACGAACACTAAGGCAAATCCAAAATAAGAGGAAAAGCCTCAGAACATTGAAATAAACAGGAGTAAAGCTAAATAAAAATACGAGCAGGAGAAACAACATATTTGTGTACCGCTTTTCATGAAGCAGAGCTAACAAGACAGGCAAGCAAGTGAGACAAGCAGAAATATCTAGAATTTATTAGACTACTCTGAAATATAGCATACCAAGATGATCATGTAATAACATAAGTTGTAGCAAGTGAAAGGGTAGGTGTTTGTGTTTGACGCCCAGGATTCATGATTCAGACAGATTCAAGTACAGATTCAGGAGATTCAGAAAATTATGCTCGCTATGACCGGTCCTTTGTTCCCATTAGGGATTCAAGAGGGAACCCAAGTCAAGGAGTTGCGTCAGTTAAACCCTACCTTTCAATGTTTACTTGTGTTATTAATGATTTAGCGCAGGATTTCATGGATTCTAGCATATCAAGACATGTAACCAAGATACTGATTCAGATATACAAGAGTATATTTTACAGGCGCGAAACAGGAGGAATCAAGTTATAGAACGTTATTTAACCAAGTCTTGGAACCAGACAGACATAAGAAACAAGATTTGATGACTCAAAGAACTCGATAGAGAGTTTTGAAACATGCGGATTCAAGTAATCACGAGTAATAAGATAATTATACATCATATTCTAGGATATCCAGTTTTCCTTTAGATTTCGTCATTTCCAAGACACGAATATCTTCTAAGTAACCATGTGTACGAGTCGAAGATTTTATATAGAGCACATTTCACTGTTGCTAGCAGGAATCTTAACATTTATTATTATAACAATTAATTATCATAATCAAAGAAATCTACTAGTCTTCCATTTATCCATCAAATGAGATGCAATTCAATTAAGTGGAAATCCGATTTAAACCACTTTCGTTCACTAACTCGTCTTCCAACAAATGAGCCACAATTCATCTAAATGAATATTCAAGTAACCCTCATTCACATTCACAATTCAAGTTATTCGGACGCGTGAACCTCAAACTAATAACAGGTCTATTTAGGGATTCGAGGTCTAAATTTATTTGATGAAACGAGCATCAAGGGTGAATTCATATAAAAAAAATAAGAACAAACAAAACAATTAAATTCAATGCTTGCAAGAGAGAGGGATCTCTACTTGCCTTAAATGAGGCTAAATCTGACGGCGGCGGCGAAGCGGCGCAAGCGAAAACAGAAATCATAATTCGAACCTGATCAAGCACAACGAAAACGATGAAGCATAAATTATTACGCTAACACATGCATTTTACGACGCGGAATTTAAACAACGAGAGTTTAGCGGATTTTACCTCCCTCAGAAAGAGGGGAGAATAGATACCACAAAGGAATCAACGATTTGGCGGCGCTTTAGGCTAGGGAAACCCTAATTCGGAGAGGGTTTTGCGTGATCCCACCAATTAAATCGAGGGGCGACACCGGAAATCACGAACAAACCACGGTTAGACGATTATAGGAGAGCAAAAATCTGAAATAGGAGGGGAAGGAGGAATTTCTTACCAATATTCACCAAATCCGAGCCCAAGGAGGAGAGGGGAGGAAACCCTAGCTGCAAAATCTCGCAAATCCCCGGCCAAATCGAAGAGGAAACGGAGAAATAAGGGCTGCCGGAGGAAGGTGGCTGCTGCCGACTGGAGGGCTGGCTGCTTCTAGCCAGAACAAGGGGAGAATGCTTCCCTGGAGCCGGCCTGAGGAAGAGATCTCGTCGTTCACGAGCACAGAGGAAGCAGAAGGCGGAGGAGGCTACGACAGAAGGAGAAAGAGCAGGAGGAGGCGACGACCATGGCAAGAGAAGGAGGCGGCGTCGGCTGGAGGCGGATCCGGGAGCATGAGGAGGCGCAGGAGGCGTCGTCCACGGCAGGAGGAGGCGGCGCCGACGAGCAGGGAGGCAGAATGAGCGGCAGACGGCGTCGGCTCTGCGCGCAGGTGACGGGATCGGCACAGGAGACAGGATCGGGAGATGCGAGCGGGAGACGGGACGAGACCTAGCCGCAAATGATAATTATATCGGGAGAGGGTGGGGCTCGGCTGAGGGTTTAAAGGGGGAGGCTGGGGTGCGGATAGCAAAATTTTATATCTATTTAATTTAATAATTTAGGGTTGTTACATTCTCCCATACTTAGGAAGTTTCGTCCCGAAACTTTCTGAGAATTCTCTGAATGTGGCCTCTTATGGCGAAGATTCAGATGCCATTTAACCCAGACAAGATTTGCATATCAAGACATGGAAGCTAACTATGAATTTGATGAAACAGAAAGGAAAACAAGCGCCAAGACTTACCAAGATCAAGAGAAAATTTGCGGATACTTGCTTCACATATCAGATTCAAGTTCTCAAAAGAATTATTCAGACTTTTCATGCATTTCAAAACACAGTTATCATAAGGATGATTTTTTGTTTCGAAACTTGTTTACTTGATACTCTACGATCTTAGCGGGTATGGCCAGATACGAAGGATTGGATTCGGGGAACACAGGAATTGCGTCACTTAGCTCGAAATTGAGAGATAAGACTCAAGAATTCGGGAGCGAACAATCTTTGCACGAAGGGGTAACTTACTTGTGAAGTTGACGCTTAAGAGCTAACTAGAAGGGGATACTGGAGAATCAGATAAGACCGATAATCGAGCAGAACAGTAAGATTGAATACGAATATCGGAGATTTGAAACTAGAGACTCTAAAATATTTCCTACTGTCAGGTACATAAATTATGTAATAATTACAGCATTTCCATTGGACAACTCTAGGTAATGATCATGCAAGTGCAAAATTGAATTCATGTGCCATGTCAAGCAAATAGTAAAACCATGCGTGTACAATCATTATTGTTGTTCTTGGCTTCACACTTGTGCAATGATTTATGATATGAATGCAATGAATGGATACACATGCCATGTTAAGCGCCCATATCACTTAACATGTCATGCATATTAAGACTCTAATGCCAACGCACTTGAAAATATTAAACTGCCCATAACCATTTAATATTCGCAAGCGGTGTATATCCTAGTGGAATTCATATGCACAAAAATGTTAAGTTTTCCCATAACCCCTTAACATTCGTGTGCATACTACTCATGCTTATGAGTGAGTGTGTGCGTGTTTCAGCCGCGAACAACACATAATGACAAGGTGCGTGAAGTAATGATGCATGCATAAATATTTATAAAATAAGATTCAAAATATTTGATAATTGTAAAATACTTATCTTTAGAAACAAACCTCCCTCTGATACCAACTGTCACGACCCGTCTCGACAAGAGTCAGAGCGCGCTTCGGGCGGGCCGTGATGCCACAGGCATGGGCGGAAGGAAAACCATGCCTGCTAAGGCGCAAGCAGAGATACAAAATAATAGTTTAAAAATAAATACTTTGGAGTGAAACAGATTGTTTTTATGCGGAAGCTTATAAATATGATAAATTTGAAACAGGTGCACATGCATTTTTGCAGAAAAACTTATGATACAAGTTTTGAAACAGATTTTTGTGCAGTGTTCATCGCAGATAAATGAGCATGCAAAACATGATAAATTCTAGTACTTTTAATATTTATCCTAGCAGTTGTCCATGAAACAGGGGAAAATGGCTGATTATAACTATTACATAACAGAAATATCCGACAGTAAAATAAATGAAACATAAACATAGAACCTGAAACTTGACGCAGAACGGCCTCAGAGAGCAGGCGGCGCAGGCACGAACACTAAGGCAAATCCAAAATAAGAGGAAAAGCCTCAGAACATTGAAATAAACAGGAGTAAAGCTAAATAAAAATACGAGCAGGAGAAACAACATATTTGTGTACCGCTTTTCATGAAGCAGAGCTAACAAGACAGGCAAGCAAGTGAGACAAGCAGAAATATCTAGAATTTATTTGACTACTCTGAAATATAGCATACCAAGATGATCATGTAATAACATAAGTTGTAGCAAGTGAAAGGGTAGGTGTTTGTGTTTGACGCCCAGGATTCATGATTCAAACAGATTCAAGTACAGATTCAGAAGATTCAGAAATTTATGCTCGCTATGACCGGTCCTTTGTTCCCATTAGGGATTCAAGAGGGAACCCAAGTCAAGGAGTTGCGTCAGTTAAACCCTACCTTTCAATGTTTACTTGTGTTATTAATGATTTAGCGCAGGATTTCATGGATTCTAGCATATCAAGACATGTAACCAAGATACTGATTCAGATATACAAGAGTATATTTTACAGGCGCGAAACAGGAGGAATCAAGTTATAGAACATTATTTAACCAAGTCTTGGAACCAGACAGACATAAGAAACAAGATTTGATGACTCAAAGAACTCGATAGAGAGTTTTGAAACATGCGGATTCAAGTAATCACGAGTAATAAGATAATTATACATCATATTCTAGGATATCCAGTTTTCCTTTAGATTTCGTCATTTCCAAGACATGAATATCTTCTAAGTAACCATGTGTACGAGTCGAAGATTTTATATAGAGCACATTTCACTGTTGCTAGCAGGAATCTTAACATTTATTATTATAACAATTAATGATCATAATCAAAGAGATCTACTAGTCTTCCATTTATCCATCAAATGAGATGCAATTCAATTAAGTGGAAATCCAATTTAAACCACTTTCGTTCACTAACTCGTCTTCCAACAAATGAGCCACAATTCATCTAAATGAATATTCAAGTAACCCTCATTCACATTCACAATTCAAGTTATTCGGACGCGTGAACCTCAAACTAATAACAGGTCTATTTAGGGATTCGATGTCTAAATTTATTTGATGAAACGAGCATCAAGGGTGAATTCATATAAAAAAAAAGAACAGACAAGACAATTAAATTCAATGCTTGCAAGAGAGAGGGATCTCTACTTGCCTTAAATGAGGCTAAATCTGACGGCGGCGGCGAAGCGGCGCAAGCGAAAACAGAAATCATAATCCGAACCTGATCAAGCACAACGAAAGCGATGAAGCATAAATTAGTACGCTAACACATGCATTTTACGACGCGGAATTTAAACAACGAGAGTTTAGCGGATTTTACCTCCCTCAGAAAGAGGGGAGAAGAGATACCACAAAGGAATCAACGATTTGGCGGCGCTTTAGGCTAGGGAAACCCTAATTCGGAGAGGGTTTTGCGTGATCCCACCAATTAAATCGAGGGGCGACACCGGAAATCACGAACAAACCACGGTTAGACGATTATAGGAGAGCAAAAATCTGAAATAGGAGGGGAAGGAGGAATTTCTTACCAATATTCACCAAATCCGAGCCCAAGGAGGAGAGGGGAGGAAACCCTAGCTGCAAAATCTCGCAAATCCCCGGCCAAATCGAAGAGGAAACGGAGAAATAAGGGCTGTCGGAGGAAGGTGGCTGCTGCCGACTGGAGGGCTGGCTGCTTCCGGCCAGAACAAGGGGAGAATGCTTCCCTGGAGCCGGCCTGAGGAAGAGATCTCGTCGTTCACGAGCACTGAGGAAGCAGAAGGCGGAGGAGGCCACGATAGGAGGAGCAAGAGCAGGAGGAGGCGACGGCCATGGCAAGAGAAGGAGGCGGCGTCGGCTGGAGGCGGATCCGGGAGCATGAGGAGGCGCAGGAGGCGTCGTCCACGACAGGAGGAGGCGGCGCCGACGAGCAGGGAGGCGGAATGAGCGGCAGACGGCGTCGGCTTTGCGCGCAGGTGACGGGATCGGCACAGGAGACAGGATCGGGAGATGCGAGCGGGAGACAGGACGAGACCTAGCCGCAAATGATAATTATATCGGGAGAGGGTGGGGCTCGGCTGAGGGTTTAAAGGGGGAGGCTGGGGTGCGGATAGCAAAATTTTATATATATTTAATTTAATAGTTTAGGGTTGTTACAGATTGATTCTAGGATTGCTTCCTCAAATGAACACCCATCCTCTTTTATAGTCACCGAGGGATTTTCCCTCCAACAAAGGGAAGACTCTAAAAACTCTCTACTCTTGTTCTAAACTATTATACATGTTGAAGCCAGGAAAATCCCGGCTCCAAAATTCGGATCAATGCAGCCCGAGGTTACTGATCCTGCGGTTCAACTCCACGACTCGGATAGCTAAAATAGGAGCGAGAAAATGACTATAAGCACACCCCAAGTGCTCCAGCAGGGAGGTCCCACCACATACCCAGAAGTTTGGGAGAAACTTCCCCTCCGCAACCAAAAGCTGGGCGAAGTACTAGACGGGCATGGACTTGACGAGTATCCAGCTTGGGGGGACCTCGACCACATTCAAAAGTGCCATTTCTAGTACCCCTGGGGGTCTATTTATAGAGAAATCCTGGGGGGGGGGGGGTAGTTACCTGACCATACTCGCCCCTTGCTCGCCATACTCGCCCCTTGCTCGCCCATACTCGCCCATACTCGCCCCTTGCTCGCCCATACTCGCCCCTTGCTCGCCATACTCGCCCCTTTCTCGCCCATACTCGCCTCTTGCTCGCCATACTCGCCCCTTGCTCGCCATACTCGCCTAGCGAGGTCTGCGAATAGGCGTCTCCTTAGGCCTTTCTGATCTCGACGAATTACGGGTGGTACACAATCCCCGCTTTTTCCGAGCTCGCTCGCGAGGTCGGAAAAACAATGTTGAACCCGTAGTTCGGAGAGATGTGAACTAGAGGACGTATCGCGCAAGGTCCTTCCAGGAGTGGAGCTTAACTATAGGAGGAAAAAGAGTTGATACCTCGCCGAGCTTAACTGGAGGAAGAGAGAACGCCGACACTTCACGGGAGACAACCTCAACTGGAGGCAGATACAAGGTCAACACCTTCTAGGAGCCGAGCTCAACTAGAGGTGGATACAAGGTCGATACCTTCTAGGAGCCGAGCTCAACTAGAGGTGGAGAGAAGGTCGACACCTTCTAGGAGCCGAGCTCAACTAGAGGTGGAGAGAAGGTCGACACCTTCTAGGAGCCGAGCTCAACTAGAGGTGGAGAGAAGGTCGACACCTCGCAGGAGCCGAGCTCAACTGGAGGCGGATACAAGGTCGACACCTTCTAGGAGGCGAGCTCGACTAGAGGTGGATACAAGGTCGATACCTTCTAGGAGCCGAGTTCAACTAGAGGTGGATACAAGGTCGACACCTTCTAGGAGCCGAGCTCAACTACAGGTGGAGACAAGGTCTACACCTTCTAGGAGCTGAGCTCAAATAGAGGTGGAGAGAAGGTCGACACCTTCTAGGAGCCGAGCTCAACTAGAGGTGGAGAGAAGGTCGACACCTCGCAGGAGCCGAGCTCAACTGGAGGTGGATACAAGGTCGACACCTTCTAGGAGCCGAGCTCAACTAGAGGTGGAGAGAAGGTCGACACCTCGCAGGAGCCGATCTCAACTGGAGGCGGATACAAGGTCGACATCTTCTAGGAGCCGAGCTCGACTAGAGGTGGATACAAGGTCGACACCTTCTAGGAACCGAGCTCAACTAGAGGTGGATACAAGGTCGACACCTTCTAGGAGCCGAGCTCAACTAGAGGTGGAGACAAGTTCTACACCTTCTAGGAGCCGAGCTCAACTAGAGGTGGAGAGAAGGTCGACACCTCGCAGGAGCCGAGCTCAACTGGAGGCGGATACAAGGTCGACACCTTCTAGGAGCCGAGCTCAACTAGAGGTGGAGAGAAGGTCGACACCTCGCAGGAGCCGAGCTCAACTGGAGGCGGATACAAGGTCGACACCTTCTAGGAGCCGAGCTCAACTAGAGGTGGATACAAGGTCGACACCTTCTAGGAGCCGAGCTCAACTAGAGGTGGAGAGAAGGTCGACACCTTCTAGGAGCCGAGCTCAACTAGAGTTGGAGACAAGCTCTACACCTTCTAGGAGCCGAGCTCAACTAGAGGTGGAGAGAAGGTCGACACCTCGCAGGAGCCGAGCTCAACTGGAGGCGGATACAAGGTCGACACCTTCTAGGAGCCGAGATCAACTAGAGGTGGAGAGAAGGTCGACACCTCGCAGGAGCCGATCTCAACTTGAGGCGGATACAAGGTCGACACCTTCTAAGAGCCGAGCTCGACTAGAGGTGGATACAAGGTCGATACCTTCTAGGAGCCGAGCTCAACTGAGGTGGATACAAGGTCGACACCTTCTAGGAGCCGAGCTCATCTAGAGGTGGAGACAAGTTCTACACCTTCTAGGAGCCGAGCTCAACTAGAGGTGGAGAGAAGGTCGACACCTCGCAGGAGCCGATCTCAACTGGAGGCGGATACAAGGTCGACACCTAGGAGCCGAGCTCAACTAGAGGTGCAGAGAAGGTCGACACCTCGCAGAAGCCGAGCTCAACTGGAGGCGGATACAAGGTCGACACCTTCTAGGAGCCGAGCTCAACTAGAGGCGGATACAAGGTCTACACCTTCTAGGATCCGAGCTAAACTAGAGGTGGAGAGAAGGTCGACACCTTTTAGGAGCCGAGCTCAACTAGAGGTGGAGACAAGGTCTACACCTTCTAGGAGCCGAGCTCAACTAGAGGTGGAGAGAAGGTCGACATCTCGCAGGAGCCGAGCTCAACTAGAGGCGGATACAAGGTCGACACCTTCTAGGAGCCGAGCTCAACTAGAGGTGGAGAGAAGGTCGACACCTCGCAGGAGCCGAGCTCAACTGGAGGCGGATACAAGGTCGACACCTTCTAGGAGCCGAGCTCGACTAGAGGTGGATACAAGGTCGATACCTTCTAGGAGCCGAGTTCAACTAGAGGTGGATACAAGGTCGACACCTTCTAGGAGCCGAGCTCAACTACAGGTGGAGACAAGGTCTACACCTTCTAGGAGCCGAGCTCAAATAGAGGTGGAGAGAAGGTCGACACCTTCTAGGAGCCGAGCTCAACTAGAGGTGGAGAGAAGGTCGACACCTCGCAGGAGCCGAACTCAACTGGAGGCGGATACAAGGTCGACACCTTCTAGGAGCCGAGCTCAACTAGAGGTGGAGAGAAGGTCGACACCTTCTAGGCGCCGAGCTCAACTAGAGGTGGAGAGAAGGTCGACACCTCGCAGGAGCCGAGCTCAACTGGAGGCGGATACAAGGTCGACACCTTCTAGGAGCCGAGCTCAACTAGAGGTGGATACAAGGTTGACACCTTTTAGGAGCCGAGCTCAACTAGAGGCGGAGACAAGGTTTACACCTTCTAGGAGTCGAGCTCAACTAGAGGTGGAGAGAAGGTCGACACCTTCTAGGAGCCGAACTCAACTAGAGGTGGAGAGAAGGTCGACACCTCGCAGGAGCCGAGCTCAACTGGAGGTGGAAGAGAAAGAGTCATCCGAGGAGGCAAGTAGCCGACTTGCTGGAGAAGGGATCGGCCAGAGGCCTGGATTACGACAACTCCCCAACTCGATGACTTCTTTTCACTCGAGGGGGTGGGCAACTTCGGGCTAGGAGGGCGGCTTCCAAATCTACTCTGATAATCTCTCCAGACGAATGAGAAGTACAATCGGGAGGTAGCTCGGCCAGCGTGCAAGGGGGGAGCTGATCTCGACCGTCAGTGCAGAGGCTTGGTCTTAGGAGGACGCATTAAAAACCCGGTATACTGTCCCATCACCCGCTCTGGATGTTATGAGAGCTAAGCAGGATACTCATCCTCTAACCCACTCGTGACGTGAATCGATGACCTCTTCCGCAGAATTCCGTCGCATCGCCTGGATAGGGCATGACTCTCGGGGGGCCCTTCTGGACACACACACTCGAGGTCTCCACTCTGTCTGTTGAGAAGTTTTCAAGAATCACGGTAATAATAATAGGAGTGAGAACATGTTAAGGCAAGTAGGGAGTGACAGTCGGGGAGGTCCAAGGGGACACACCATCCCGAGGCCTTCATCTTACTCGGATGCTGGATTTCGACCAGTAGGGAATGACAGTCGGGGAGGTCCAAGAGGACGCATCATCCCGAGGCCTCCATCCTACCACGCTGCTAAAAGCTAACCAGTAGGGAATGACAGTCGGGGAGGTCCAAGGGGACACACCATCCCGAGGCCTCCATCCTATTTCGTTTGCTGAATGCTGGTTGGTCAAATCGATCATCTCTTCATCAAGTTGGGAGGGTTGGCATCTGGACTCTCCTCTGATAACCTCTCCAGCCGGATGAGAAGTGCAGTCGGGGGGTAACTCGGCCAACGTGCAGGGGGGAGCTGATCTCGACCGTCAATACAGAGGCTTGGTCTTAGAAGAACTCTCTCCCGAGGCGCTATCCCACCACCCGACTTGGGTTTTTACTAGAGTCGAGTCGGAGGCCTGTCCCCCAATCGGTCGCCAGGTTGCGGAAGAGTCTTCATACTGTCACTCAACAATCAGAGGGGATTAACCGCACCAACTCATATGATTGGAATAAACGGCAGGAGATATTAGGCTTTACCGTAAGAGGTTAAATGACACATTTATACAAGGGTCCATCAGTCAGTTAAATCGATCATCGCTTCGTCGAATTGGGAGGTCGGCGTCCAGACTTTCTCCTGATAATCTCTCCAGTCGGATGAGAGATGCGGTCGGAGGGTAACTCGACCAACGTGCAAGGGGGGAGCTGATCTCGACCGTCAGTGCAGAGGCTTAGTATTAGGAGAACGCACCACCGAGGCACCGTCCCATCATTCGTTCTGGGTTTTATGAGAATCAAGTCGGAGGCTCGTTTCCCAACCTGTCGTGGAGATCAGTTTTACCTACTTCGGAAAGCTCTTGCCAGAAGAGAAAAACAACTCTCGCGGCCCATGTTTCAGGGGACGAGGAATTTTTATTCAAATGGAATAAACACAAGGAGGGGGAGAATACACCTTCCCGCTCAGGGATAGAACCTCTTCAGGTCATTGCCGCTCCAGGTATTCCCAAGCAATTCCCCTTCATGATTCTGCATGCGGTATCCGCCAGTCTCGAATGCCTCTTGAACGATGAAAGGTCTCTCTAGTTCAGTTCGAGCTTCTCGACGACAAGTGATCTCCCATGTTGAGCCTTTAGGTACTTTTGAGCAGTTCCTCATCTCGTAGAGGTGAGTAGTTAGAGACATCCTTGCTAGTATGAGTCGTTGAAGGGATTAGACGAATAACATTGATGCATAGTTGCTGAAGTGATGACCTCACATGCATGACCAGCTTAGAATTATCATGGAATATCGGTTGTTGGAGACGATCATCGCGAGCAAGAGCTTGTGGAATTAAAGAGTCCTATAGCTGCTGAAGAGACGACCTCGCGAGTATGGAACTTGTGAATTTGAAGGGGAGCATCGTAGTTGTCGAAGAGATCACCTCGCGAGTATGGATCTCGCAGAATAGCAGCTCGAAGACGTCATGAGTAAACCGTCTCATGGAAAGTACGCTTTTGGTGAAGATCATCGCGAGTAGGAACTCGCAGAATACTAGCTTGAAAAGACGTCACGAGCAAGCATCCTCGTGGAATATAAGCCCTGGATGAAGATCATCGCGAGTATAACATCGCGGGACATCAACTGGAATACCTCATGAGTTAGCATTCTCATGGAACATAGCTGATGGAAGGGGATCATCGCGAGTAAGGAGCTTGCGGAATACCAAGCTTGAAGACGTCACGAGTAAGCATTCTCGTGGAACGTAAGTCCTTGATGAAGATCATCGCGAGTAGAAGCTCGCGGAACACCAGCTTTGAAAACCATCGCGACTAGGAGCTCGCCGAGCATCAGCTTGGAGACCTCGCGAGTAGGTTGTTGAAGAAGACCATCGTGACTTGGAGTCGCGGAATAGCTTATGTGCTTTCCCTTGGTGGCAAACTCGTCATGAATCATCCTGTTTGTTAGTCAGACAAAAAGCACTCGCGGGCTTTACCAAAGCACCCGTAAGTATGAACATGTATAGAAGAATCTCGCTCGCCTGCATGAACTCGCCTGAGGATGTCGCCATCTGGAACTCGTCTGTTGGAGCTCGCCACTACCAAGGAAGCTCGCCTCTACCGAGTAAAGTCGCTGGTCTGAACTTATCTCTGGATCTCGCCTGCAAGAACTCGCCTATGGGCGAGTATGGAACTCGCTTATCATGGTCTCGCCTTCTCGCCATCTGGAACTCACCTGACGATGTCTTCGCTTGGAACTCGCCTGACCATACTCGCCCAACTTGTCGAATGCTCGCGAGTTGCTGCCTTTGGCCTCCATCTCGCCACTTTAAGCCATGAAGCCTTCTCGCAAAAATTTCTTCCTCCGACTACGATCCACGCTCACCGCACCAAAGTGTTGAAGCCAGGAAAATCCCGGCTCCAAAATTTGGATCAATGCAGCCCGAGGTTACTGATCCTGTGGTCCAACTCCATGACTCGGATAGCTAAAATAGGAGAGAGAAAATGACTATAAGCGCACCCCAAGTGCTCCAGCAGGGAGGTCCCACCACATACCCGGAAGTTTGGGAGAAACTTCCCCTCCGCAACCAAAAGCTGGGCGAGGTACTAGACGGGCATGGACTTGGCGAGTATCCAGCTTGGGGGGACCTCGACCACTTTCAAAAGTGCCATTTCTAGTACCCGGGTCTATTTATAGAGAAATCTTGGGGGGGGGGGGGGGTAGTTACCTGACCATACTCGCCTCTGCTCGCCATACTCGCCTCTGCTCGCCCATACTCGCCCCTTGCTCGCCCATACTCGCCCCTTGCTCGCCCATACTCGCCCCTTGCTCGCCCATACTCGCCCCTTGCTCGCCATACTCGCCCCTTGTGCTCGCCATACTCGCCCCTTGCTCGCCCATACTCTCCCCTTGCTCGCCCATACTCGCCCCTTGCTCGCCCATACTCGCCCCTTGCTCGCCATACTCGCCTAGCGAGGTCTGCGAATAGGCGTCTCCTTAGGCCTTTCTGATCTCGACGAATTACGGGTGGTACAATACAATCTTCTCATGGCTATGTACAAACCTCCACACTATTCTACAACATTCAAGAGTACTCTAGACAATTCTAGATTACTCTCAACATCTACAAAATTCCACACCATTCTATATATTTTTACATACACCTAGAGTTTTCTAGAAGGTTTCATACTCTTCCAGAATATTTTTGATTATTTTACACTCTTCTAGAATATTCTAGAAATCTCCACACAATTCTTCAATATTCTAGAGCATTATACATGACTCCAAAATCTTCTGGAAGACTCCATACTATTCTATACTCTTCCACCGTCTTTAAGATTTCTCTCCAGTCTTTTGAAGACTTCCGCAATCTTCTGCGCCATGGAACATCTCGTCCAAGCTTAAGTCCTGCACACCATGTATAACACCTCCACCACAACGATCGTATAGTATGAGTCCCACCGGGCCTCACAACATACAACCATCGCAATATCAACACTATAAAATGATATAAGAACAAATACTCATCAAAGCTAAACAACTAGCACAGCGAAAACTGAAACCATAACCCAGAGATTTTCCACATCTATAAAAAAGTAATCAAAAGAGTCCTAGCCTTTTGGCCATACAAAATATCATCCATGACAATAAAATGCATAAAAAATTATAAGCTACCTCGACTCGCAGGTCAGAACAAAAGCAAAGGAAAGTACAACAAAGGACGAGAGAGGAGAATACTTCATGAGGCTTGGCTTTTATAGCCGGCTAGCGTGCTCCAGCATTGGAACCTTGCCTTGCATACAAATCAGTAAAAGCGACACACGGGGGTCAGCTATGAGTTGACTAAAACAACGTAACAACCCCAGTCCTTCCCACTGTCCTAGCGGACCATGGGGAACCACATTACACTGTATGTTAGTACTTCGTATGCATATGCAAAAATATATAAATAGATATACTAAGCACTGGTTTACATGACAATCAACAACCACATCTTTAAGTTGAGCATCGAAGTAAAAGAGCATATCATGCAAATGTATGCAACTAGGCATTTCCCATGACACCCTAATCATAACAGACCATCAAACACAATCACATCACACACAAGTTATTTACTCATGTGAAATGGCCTCCTTCCCCCTCTTCCTTCACTATAACCTAGAAAGAGAGTAGCTTGGCTGAAATGAACCTCTCCTCAGCCCCAAATCGACCTAATAGCCTTAACAAAAGATCCTCATCGCCGGATATTTAAGATCCAAATCGAGTGGTTCAGAAAACACACTTGAAAAACTATTCATGGTCCCGTACACGGCCGTAAAATCCCAACACGGGTTCATTTTGGGCCTGAACACGATCAGGGACACGACTTGGTCCCAGGCCGTGTAGCCTGACATGGATCATTACCCGGCCATGTAGATTTCCTCTACACAACTGTGTAGCTCTCTTGAAACCGAGGGTTTTACACAGCCTGGGCACACAGTCGTGTGCCTGATCGTGTATAGTCTGTTCTGCTCTAAAAGACCTCTAAACCAACTCCAAGCAGTCCCAATTTTTCATGGGACTTCCCTAAGCCTCTTAGGCCCTTATGACCTCTTTTATTTTAGATTTTGGGGTGTTACACCGTGCTAACTCCTTTTGGACATGTATGGACCTAATGCAAGGCATACTCATGTCTTATAATGTGATCCTCCACTTGATGCAATCCA